>CM038671.1:724902749-727302749 GCA_021605145.1 Aegilops bicornis | reverse complement strand
TGATACGTTGCAGCCGTGTCAAATCGATTACATTGAATGTACCGCAAGATCACAACATGAATAAACAGATGGTAAAACTATACTATATGCAATTTGGCTTTGTGGCTCAGTATTCGAGTTTTGTTTGCGTAAAAGCTGATTTTATTTTACCTACATCAAAGGAATAGAATGAAGTCTGTACTAAGGAGTTTTCTATCATGACATGGTTCCGCCAACCGATGTCTCATAGCCCAAAATCATCATATGTTGCCCACAATTAAGTTATCAATCCGGTGTTGAGAGTTCCGAAATAGATCCAAGTCCAGGATGCTCAAATTGTCCGTGAATCGGGACACGGCTAATCGATTAGGTTTAAACCCTCTGCAGAGGTTTGTACACTTTACCCGCAAGATTCGATCCCTCTTTTTACGTTCTCGCACTTGTGGTGTTTGAGAACAAGATGACCAAACATGGTCTTCGAAGAGTTCCTCGACCACCGTCCGTACCCATCCAATCCTACCGTCCTTCTACATCTGCTAGTACCGTCCCAGCCAGAGTCACAACTAAGGTCAACCAAGCCAGAGCCCATAATGACTTGCGGTTGCACGTAAGCTTCCGGTCATGAAGTATTCTTCCGTCTCTTTGAGTCTGGGTGAAGCTTTCCGCGAGATGTCATGGCGCTTCTCCATGCATCCGGCCAACCACGGGTTTCTCGGGCTGCCCGTCAACCGTCCTTCACCCAAGAGTGTGTATTGAATTCTTGTCTCGAGTCTTGAAGTCTTGAGGTCTTGAAGGTGCAGTCCTTGCAGATTCCATCATGGAGTTGTCGTCATTGACGAGAGTCCTCCTTCTTCACACCACTCGAGCACTCATACCAAACCCGTCTAGTATAGCGTAGCATTAAAACAATTAACGTCCGGGCTTGGTAACAGGGGTGATGGGTTCCTACCTCATGCATACTACTCAACTACAAGGATTCAATAACACTACTGAGGGGTGGTTGCAATGGTGCCACTAAATGCAATAAAACATAGGTAAGAAAAGCATGGTCAAGTGAACTTGCACGGTTGACGATCTTGAAAACTAGGGTTTCAGTAGTAGAAATCTTCGCACTCGGAAATTCTACCGAGGCAAACAATAACTATAATAAGCACATAGCAATAGGATCACATAACACAACATAACGAAAGTAACATAACACAACAAACAACCAAAACTCAAATCCAAAAGAAAAACTCAAATAAAGGCCACTCAAAGTTTTCCCTACTTCAAACAATAACAAAAATAGTTTTATATAATAAAAATTTCTTAATATAACCTAATCATGGTTTTAGGTTAACTTAACAGAAAAGGTTTCACTAAGCAACTAGGAGCAAAAAGAATTAATTAAAAGCTATTATAAAACTCATTTTAGGCCTAATCCAATTTCTATTAAGAAAATAATTTAAAACTTTTATTAATTCTAAATAAAAGTTCATCTACTAGAATGACAGAAACTAACCTAGAATAACTAATCACAAGTTAAGAATAAATTAATTTACTAATTAATTTAATAGGAAAACAGAACTAGTTAATTAATTAGGTTTAATAGGATTCTGTCTAAAATTAATTATTTATTAATCCTAAAATACCCAAGTTAATTCCTAGGGTTTGGCAATGCCAAAATAAAGTGATGACAAAAAGAATCATGCAAAAATAATTTTTCTAACTAAAGTTATAACAGATTTGCTATTCTGACTAAAACAATATTAAAGCATTTTTAATTATTTTTAACATAGCTAAATATATATTTTTCAGAAACTACATAAAATTTGCAATCCAACAAAAAAAGAATCATCTAAAAATAATAAACAGAAGAAAAGATATGAATTTTTGAAAACAGAAACTATTCTGCTAAAACAGAAAATCAAATTAAAAAGAAAAGGCCTAATGGGCCTAAACTACGACCTTGTCGTCAAATAGTCTAAACGGGCCTAGTGGTTAAACTAAAACGGACCGGGTAAAATAAAAAACCTAACTAAATGAACTGTGAATCTAACCGGGCCGGTTTTCTAAAATAAAACATACCCCTTGAGTCTAATCCTAGCCGTAGATGGGGATCGGACGGCGGAGGGGCTCCGGTGACTTACGGCGTTCGGCATGGGCGAGAGTGCGGCGAGGGCTCAAGGCGTCGAGCTCCGGCGACTGCCGGGAGATGCGGGGAGCACGGGGTGGTTCGTGGGGTCGGGGTTGGTCGGGGAACTGTGGCCGACGGCGGGCGACAATGGCGGCGTGCGGGCTTGCTCCATGAGCACGAGCGGGAGGGAGAGGAGGTCCGCGAGGGGCGAGGGGGAACGGGTGCGGAGGGGGTTTTATAGGGCGGGGCCTCGTCGGGAGGGAAGGGGATCGGGGAGGTATCGGCATCCCGGATCCTTCGGGATCCGGCGATCCATGGGCGGCGATGGCGTGGGCGTGGAGGAAGAAGGGGTGGGGTCCGCTGGCGGTGGGGAGAGGCGCGGTCTCGGTCGACCGAGCCGGAGAGGTTTCAGGCGAGGGGAGGGGTCGGTCGGCTCATTGCTCATTGGCTGGTTGGGCACTGGTGGGCCGGTGGGTGGGGCTTCACTGGGCAGGGGGCTGGCTGGCGCCTGGGGGTTTTTCTTTATTTTTTTTAAATAAAACTAAAACAGAAATAAAACAATATCTATAAATATTTTATATAGGGTATATATATACCAAAATGATCAGGGAATATTCCCTTTCATTTGAACATTTTTCCAAAGGCAAAATCCAAACTTTATAAAAATCCATTTTTCAAATTCAAATAAAATTCAGATTTGAATCCAAAACTTTTGGCATTGTTTCCTCTGATATTTTTGGAGTGTCATGTTTGCTCCTCTCATACTTTTGATCAAGTATTTATCAGGCATCGTTTTTGAAATGTTTCCCACATGCCAAAGTTTGAAATTCAAATTCAAAACTCAAAATTTGAAAGAGGGTTCCAAAGCACCTTCAAATGGTTTTCAACTTGATTCATTATAACTTCCAACTCCTATTTCATATAATTGAAGAAGTCATTTTATCTTCCCTCATGAAAATCATTGAGTTGCATAAAGCTTTGAATTTGAAAACTTCCCAAATGAAATTCAATTCTTTTTCCAAAACCCTATTCATTTCAAAATGGAAGAAGTCATGTCATCTTCACTCTAGGTTTTGGTGTTGCAATGAACTTGAGTTCAATTGGGATCCAAAAATGCAAAATGGAAAGTTTGGGAAAGTCATTTCATTCCCTCTCATTCAACTTTCAAAAGTTTCAATTTCCACTCAATTCCATTCAATCAATCAGTCAAACAATCAGACAACAACCATAGTTATTTATTTATTATAACATTCCAAAATTTAGAATTTTGGGATGTTACAGGTTCTCCCAGCGCTACCTTAGCCGATATAACAGAACGTAAGGTACCAAAACATGGGAGCCGGGCAAACCCAACTATTGACCCAAGACATGATTCGAAGCCGATGCATATAATTCTATAAGTTCGGGGTGCCACACTTGTGAAAGTGTTCGGACTTATCACACCATATTTTTGGGGTACTTAAGCCCCTGGTGTGTTGGCCGTACCAAAGTGTACGGGTGCAACATGTCATGAATGAACATATATATAGATAAAGAAAGGAGTGCAATAATAGGCAAAAGCTATGTATTGTTTATTCAAAAGGTCTTGCAATGAAGGCGAACGATACAAATAGTGCGATAAGCAAGGGATGGGACTATTTAACATGTCCCCTCCGAGGGGTAAGCTGCGGATGGTATGTAAAACAGGTATAATGCTCGTAGTAGAGACCACTGGACACTCGGCGTAACTACGCTTCCGTGGCTGTTGCATCGTGAGTTCGGCAATTCTAGTGCGGACAGGGCTTCGGAAAAGCGGAGTCCTGAAAGTAAGAAAAAGAAGAAAGAAAAAGAATGACACAATCGGGGCCCACAGTGCGGTTGATCCGCATGCAGGCGTGCCGTGGTCGTGCCCTCCCTTATGCCCATGGTATGTCCAGAGCATAGTTATGTGCAGCGTAGTCTTGGCTTCCCAATTTCGCGAGGGCTGGGGTTGGAGCCGGATTGCTCTGGCGTGCTCGAATCGTGCCGAGCAGTCTTGTTGTAGGTTACTCCGGTAGCGGCAGCGGTGTCCGGACGTTTAATAGCGGACTCGAGAATTGCTGTGAGAGGCTGCTTTGCACCTCCGGCGCAAAGAACGCCCGTATGCTCCTCCGTTCGGAGAGTGTTCGGTGTTTCCATTGACCGTGATTACTCCTCGAGGGCCTGGCATCTTGAGCTTGAGGTATGCATAAGCGCGGCACCGCATTGAAATTTACCAAATGCGGTTCGTCCAAGCGATGCGTGATAGCCGCTGTGGAACGGGACTATGTCAAGATTAACTCCTCGCTAGAAAGTTATCCGGGATCCGAAGACCACTTGAGTGTGGCGAGTCTGTACAATTGGCCTCTACACCTGGTATGACGCCTTTAAAGGTCGTCTTTGTGGGTTTAATCCTTGAGGGGTCTATGCCCATTTTGCGCATTGTATCCTGATAGAGCAGGTTCAGGATGCTACCGCTGTCCATCAGGACTCTAGTGAGGTGAAATCCGTAAATGATTGGGTCAAGAACCAATGCGGCGAATCCGCCGTGGTGGATGCTAGTGGGGTGGTCCCTTCAATCAAAGGTGATCGGGCAGGAGGACCATGGGTTGAACTTTGGGGCGACTGGCTCCATCGCATATACGTCCCTTAGCGCACGCTTCCGCTCCCTTTTGGGTATGTGGGTTGCGTATATCATGTTCACCGTCCGCACTTGTGGGGGGAAACCCTTCTGTCCTCTATTGTTCGGCGGCCGGGGCAACTCCTCGTCATAGCTATGCAACCCCTTGTCATTGAGTTCGGCATTTAACTTGCCTGCTTGTTTGAAGACCCAACAATCCCTGTTGGTGTGGTTGGCTGGTTTTTCAGGGACGAAGTCTTCAATCTTGTATCTTCATAGTCCAGGAGTCCGGCCAACGGTGATAGTTCGGCCATCCAGACACCCCCTAATCCAGGACTCCCTCAGGCCCCCAAGTGCCCACTAGGCACCACGGCGCGCCTACCCCCCTGGCGCGCCCTGGTGGGTAGTGGGGCCCTGGCCAGCCTCCAGTTCCCATCTTCTGTTATATAAGCCCATTTTCCCTAGAAAAAATAAGGTGAGGAATTTCGGGATGAAGCGTCGCCGTCTCGAGGCGGAACTTGGTGAGGAGCACTTTTGCTCTTCGGTGGAGAGATTCCGCCGGGGATACTTCCCTCCAGAAGGGGCAAATCGAAGCCATCGTCATCACCAACAACTCTCTCATCATGGGAGGGCCAATCTTCATCAACGTCTTCGACAACACCATCTCATCTCAAACCCTAGTTCATCTCTTGTATTCAATCTTTGTATCGGAACCTCAAATTCGTACATGTGGGTTGCTAGTAGTGTTGATTACATCTTGTAGTTGATTCTAGTTGGTTTATTTGGTGTATGATCATATGTTCAGATCTATTATTCTATTCAATACCCCTCTAATCTTGAGCATGAACACGTTTTGTGAGTAGTTACTTTTGTTCTTGAGGACATGGAAGAAGTCTTGTCATAAGTAATCATGTGAATTTGGTATTCGTCTGATATTTTGATGATATGTATGTTATTGATTCCCTTAATGGTGTTAAGTGAACGTCGACTACATGACACTTCACCAGCTTTGGGCCTAAGGGAATGCATTGTGGAGTATTTATTAGATGATGGGTTGCTAGAGTGAGAAAAGCTTAAACCCTAGTTTAGGCGCTATTCCGTAAGGGACCGATTTGGATCCATATGTTTAATGCTATGGTCAGATTTTATCTTAATTCTTCTTTCATAGTTGCAGATGCTTGCGAGAGGAGTTAATCATAAGTGGGAGGCTTGTTCAAGTAAGAACAGCACCGAAGCACCGGTCCACCCACATATCAAATTATCAAAGTAGCGAACGCGAATCAAACAAACATGATGTAAGTAACTAGATGAAATTCCCGTGTGTCCTCAAGAATGCTTTGCTTATTATAACAGACCGTTCCGGCCTGTCCTTTGATACAAAAAGGATTGGGCGACCTTCTTGCACTTTTTTTACTGTTACTATTACTTTCTCATTACAACTTACATTGCTATCAAACTATCTGTTACCGGCAATTTCAGTGCCTGCAGAAAATGCCTTGCTGAAAACTAACTGACATTTCCTTCTGCTCCTCGTTGGGTTCGACACTCTTACTTATTGAAAGGACTATGATAGATCCCCTATACTTGAGGGTCATAGGCTCTTTTCTCGCACCGTTGCCTAGGAGTGAAGCGCTTCTAGTAAGTGGAATGTGATAAGGAAAAATTTATATTACGTGCTGAAATTTACTGTCACTTGTTACTATGGAAAATCATCCTTTGAGGGGTTTGTTTGGGGTATCTTCACCTCGACCGGAAGCACAAAGAGTTGCTCCGCAACCTACTGCACCTGTCAAAAATATTTATTATGAGATTGCTTCGGGTGTGATAGAGAAACTGCTAGGTAATCCTTATGCAGGAGATGGGACATTACATCTTGATATGCACCTAATCTATGTGGATGAAGTTTGTGGATTATTTAAGCTTGCAGGTTTACTCGGAGATGAAGTTAAGGAGAAGGTCTTCCCTTTATCTTTGAAGGGAAAGGCATTGACATGGTATAGGCTATGTGATGATATTGGAGCTTGGGATTGGAATCGGTTGAAATTGGAATTTCATCAAAAGTTTTATCCTATGCATCTAGTTCATCGTGATCGGAATTACATATATATAATTTTTGGCCTTGTGAAGGAGGAAGCATCGCTCAAGCTTGGGGGAGGCTTAAATACATGATGTATACATGCGCAAATCATGAGCTCTTAAAAGAAATTATCTTACAGATTTTTTATGCTCGACTTTCTCATGATAATCAAAACATGCTTGATTCTTCTTCGACTGGCTCTTTTATGAAGAAGGCTATGGAATTCAGATGGAATCTTTTGGAAAGAATTAAATGCAACTCTGAAGATTGGGAACTCGACAAAGGTAATGAGTCAGGTGTAACACTTAAGTTTGATTGTGTTAAATCTTTTATGGATACCAATGCTTTTCACAAATTTAACACTAAATATGGACTTGACTCTGAGATAGTAGCCTCCTTTTGTGAATCTTTTGCTACTCATGTTGATCTCCCTAAGGATAAATGGTTTACATATCATCCCCCTATTAAAGAAAAGATTGATGAACATGTTATGGTTAAAGAGGAAACTATCATTTACAATATTGATTTGGTTGTGCCTACTGCTTATATTGAGAAACCACCTTTCCCTGTTAGGATAAACGAACATGCTAATATTAGAGCACCTAGACCCCCGAAACAAATTAAAGTTGAACCTAATGTTGCTATGGTTAAAGATCTCTTGGTCGATAATATTTATGGGCATGTTATTTATTTCTGTGGTGAAGCTGCTAGAATTGCTAAACCCGATGATAAAGATAAGAATAAGCCTATTGTTGGCATGCCTGTTGTCTCTGTTAAAATAGGAGATCTTTGTTATCATGGCTTATGTGATTTAGGTGCTAGTGTGAGTGCTATCCTGTTTACTTTATATCAAGAAATTATGAATGATATTGCTCCTGCTGAAATATAAGACATTGATGTTACTATTAAGCTTGCTAATAGATACACTATTACACCATTTGGGATTGTTAGAGATGTTGAAGTCCTATGTGGGAAAAATAAAATACCCCACTGATTTTCTAGTTCTTGGTTCTCCATAAGATGATTTTTCCCATAATATTTGGTAGACCTTTCTTGAATACTGTTAATGCTAAGATTGATTGCACTAAAGAAACTGTCAGTGTTAACTTTTGTGATATATTGCATGATTTTAATTTCTCTATCTTTCATAGATAACCTCATGATAAAGAATTGCCTACTAAATATGAAATTATTAGTCTTGCTTCTATTGCCGTACCTCCTACTGATCCTTTAGAACAATATTTGCTAGACCATGAAAATGATATGCGGTTGAATGAAAGAAATGAAATAGATAAGATGTTCTTTGATCAACCACCTATTCTTAAACACAATTTTCCTGTTGAAACTCTTGGAGGTCCACCTCCACCTAAAGATGATCCTGTGTTTGAATTAAAACAATTGCCCGATACACTGAAATATGCTTAGCTTGGTGAAAATAAGATATATCCTATTATGATAGTGCTAACATTTCAGAGCATTAAGAAAACAGATTATTAAAAACTCTGATGAAGCACCGTGCCGCTATTGGATATTTTCTTGATGATCTTAAGGGAATTAGTCCCACTCTATGCCAGCACAAGATTAATATGGAACCTGATGCTAAACCATTTGTTGACCATCAATGACAATTAAATCCTAAGATGAAGGAAGTGGTAAGAACTGAGATATTAAAGCTTCTGGAAGCAGGTATAATTTATCCTATAGTTGATAGTAGATGGGTAAGTCATGTTCATTGTGTCCCTAAGAAACGAGGCATTACAGTTGTTCCTAACAATAAAAATGAACTTATTCCGCAAAGGATTGTAACTGGTTATAGGATGGTAATTGATTTTAGAAAATGAAATAAAGCCACTAGAAAAGATCATTACCCCTTACCTCTTATTGATCAAATATTAGAAAGATTGTCTAAGCATACACACTTTTGCTTCCTTTATGGATATTCCGGTTTCTCTCAAATACCTGTAAAACAACCCGATCAAGAGAAAACCACTTTTACTTGTCCTTTTGGAACTTATTCTTATAGACGTATGCCTTTTGGTTTATGCAATGCACCTGCTACCTTTCAAAGATGTATGACTGCTATGTTCTCTGATTTTTGTGAAAATACTGTTGAGGTTTTCATGGATGGTTTTTCTGTTTATGGAACTTATTTTGATGATTGCTTAAGCAACCTTGATCGAGTTTTCCAGGTATGTGAACAAACTAATCTTTTTTGAATTTCGAGAAGTGCCATTTTATGGTAAATGAAGGTATTGTCTTGGGGCATAAAATTCCTGAGCGTGGCATTGAAGTGGAAAAGGCCAAATTTGATGCAATTGAGAAAATGCCATGTCCTAAAGATATTAAAGGTATCCAAAGTTTCCTTGGTCATGCTGGTTTCTATAGGAGGTTTATAAAAGACTTCTCTAAAATTTCTAGGCCTCTTACTAATCTCTTGCAAAAAGATGTTCCATTTATTTTTGATGATGATTGTGTAGAAGCCTTTGAAACACTTAAAAAGCCTTAACTTCTGCACCTATTGTTCAACCACCTGATTGGAACTTGACATTTGAAATTATGTGTGATGCTAGTGATTATGCTGTTGGTGCTGTTCTATAACAACGGGTTGATTAAATGTTATACACTATGCTAGCAAAACTCTAGACAATGCTCAAAGAAATTATGCTACTACTGAAAAAGATTTTTTTAGCAGTTGTGTTTGCATGTGATAAATTCAGATCTTACATTATTGATTCTTAAGTAATTGTTCACACCGATCATGCTGCTATTAAATACCTTATGGAAAAGAAATACGCTAAATCTAGACTCATTAGGTGGGTTCTACTGCTACAAAAGTTTGACTTGCATATTACTGATAGGAAGGGAGCTGTGAATCCCGTAGCTGATAACTTGTCTAGGTTAGAAAATATTCTTGATGACCCACTACCTATTGAGATAGTTTTCCTGATGAACAACTAGCTGTCATATATGCTTCTCGCAATAATCCTTTGTATGAAGACTATGCTAATTATATTGTTGTTAAATTTACACCACCTAGTTTTACATACCAACAAAAGAAAAAATTCTTCTTTGATTTAAGACATTACTTTTGGGATGACCCACATCTTTATAAAGGAGTAGATGGTATTATTAGACGTTGTATACCTGGGCATGAACAGGGACAAATCCTACAGAAGTGTCACTCCAAGGGTTATGGAGGACACCATGCGGGAGACAGAACTGCACACAAGGTATTACAATCTGGTTTTTATTGGCCTACTCTTTTCAAGGATGCTCGTAAGTTTGTCTTATCTTGTGATGAATGTCAAAGAATTGGTAATATTGGTAGACGTCAGGAGATGCCTATGATTTTTTGAATATTATGCCTGTGAATTATTCACTTGTTATTGAACCATTTGATGTTTGGGGATTTGATTATATGGGACCTTTTCCTTCCTATAAGGGTATACACATATTTTGGTTGCTGTTGATTATGTCACTAAGTGGGTAGAAGCTATTCCAACTAGTAGTGCTGATCATAACAATTCCATTAAAATGCTTAAAGAAGTTATTTTCCCAAGGTTTGGAGTCCCTAGATATTTAATGACTGATGGTTGTTCACATTTTATTCATTGCGCTTTCCGTAAATTGCTTTCTAAATATGATGTCAAGCATAGAATTGCATCCCCCTATCACCCTCAATCTAATGGTCAAGTTGAGTTGAGGAATAGACAAATAAATTTAATTTTGCAAAATACCATCGATAGATATAAGAAGAATTGGTCTAAGAAACTTGATGATGCATTATGGGCTTATAGAACTGCTTATAAAAATCCTATGGGTATGTCTCCATAGAAAATGGTTTACGAATAAACATCCATTTGCCACTTGAGCTAGAACATAAAGCATATTGGGCAATTAAAGAACTCAATTATGATTTCAAGCATGCCGATGAAAATAGGTTATTTGATATTAGCTCATTAGATGAATGGAGAACCCAAGCCTGAAAATGCCAAATTATTTAAAGAAAAGTTAAAAGATGGCATGACAAAAGAATCCAAAAATGGGAATTCAAAGTGGGTGAGTATGTTCAATTGTACAATTCTCGTTTTAGTTTTTTTGCAGGAAAACTCCTCTCTAAATGAGAAGGACCATATATCATTGAAGAAATTCATCATTCTGGAGCCATTAAGATCAATAATGTCGAAGGCACAAACCCGAAGGTGGTAAATGGACAAAGAATTAAGTATTATATCTCAGGTACGCCTATTAATATTGAAACTAACATTATTCAAACCGTGACACTGGAGGGATACATAAAGAGACCTTCCAGAACACTCTAGAACCCTAAAAAGGAAGAGGTATGTAATATGGTAAGTAAACCGACTAAAAAAATTCCATAAAAAATATTTCTGTTAGTTTCGGAATATTAGAAAAAAATAAGAAAATAAGAAAAACCCTAGAAGGCCACCCAGGTTCCCACTAGGCACCAGGGCGCGCCTACCCCCCCGGCACGCCCTGGTAGGTAGTGGGCCCCTCGCGAGCCTTCCCGACCCCGTTTTCCTCTAGATTACT
This sequence comes from Aegilops bicornis, assembly GCA_021605145.1. NCBI lineage: Eukaryota > Viridiplantae > Streptophyta > Magnoliopsida > Poales > Poaceae > Aegilops > Aegilops bicornis. Next base: position 727,291,406 of record CM038671.1, on the reverse strand, counting down.
TGTTTTGCAAGATAAAAATTCTTCATATATACTCCCGGATGTTTTGACCACCGCATCGCGTAAATATCCTCTATTTTCGTTTTGTGCTATTTTTCTGTCAGATATAGATCGCCATGGCTCCACCAAGCTCTTCCAAGGACAAGTTCTACGAGAAGGTCATCAACCCCTACCTACCGGAGGTGACGAAGCACCCTCAAGCCATTGAGGTGCGTGAGGGGGTGCTCCACATCCAGGATGTTCAAGGGCCCAAGAAGACGGGAAGCATGGAGTCCAGGCTCGAGGCGGTGGAGCAGGAGATCTTCAAGTGCCAAGGGATGGTGGCACGTGAACTTAGTGCCAACCACTCCATGATCATGGAATTCACCCGTGACCACAAGGTGGATGGCCAGTCTATGAAGGACATCGTCTTCAACTTCAACGAATGAATCGACTATCTCCAAGGCCAAGTTTATAATCTTCAAAATCAAAATTTTGAGTATGAGGCAAGATTCAAAGGTATGAGTTTAGCTGCAAGTTTCAGGACTCCGGAGACTTGTGCACCCTTCTATGATGGTGAACCTATGCCATGGAATCCGGAGGGAAAGCCCACAACTTCATCACCACCACCATCACCGAAGAGCGAAACTTGAGTACACGGGTATGGGCACTCCCCTTAGCTTGTGCCAAGCTTGGGGGAGGTGCCTTAGTATTGTATCACCGGCATTTCTATTATCTTTACCTATTTTAGTTCAATACTTAGTTATTTTCTAGTGTTAGTTTCATGATCTATCCATCTATGTAATCGACTTGAGAGTTATATAATAAAGATTAGTTTGAGTGTTTGCTTGTTTAAATTTATGCTTTAGTCTTAGCAATGAAAATAATGAAAATTATCGTATGCTAATCTTATGGAAAGTAAAGACATTACATAAGGAAAAGTATAAGTGGTAAAATTTATTGGAAAGTAAAGACATTACATAAGGAAAAGTATAAGTGGTAAAATTTATTTAAAGTTGACAAACATAGCATTGGTCAATGATGCAATTCATGAAAGAATTAATAAGGGAAGAGAATATTCACATGCAAATATACTATCCTGGACATCTTTTATGATTGTGAGCCCCCATTAAATATTTTATGCCAAATTGTTGACGTTGGACAAGGAAGACAACATAATGAATTATGCCAAATTGTTGATGTTGGACAAGGAAGACAACGTAATGAATTATGTTTTCTTATATTCACATAGAAGTTATATTGTCATAGATCCTCCAACATGTGGTGCTTTCCCAACATCTTTGCTAGCCAAAATTCCGCACCAAGTAGAGATACTACTTGTGCATCCAAAAACCTTAAACCCAATTTCATGTTATGAGAGTCCACTATACCTACCTATGGATTGAATAAGATCCTTCAAGTAAGTTGTCATCGGTGTATAAAGCAATAAAAATTGCTTCTAGATATGTTTGATGTTTTATTGTAAGTGAAAATAAGTGTTGTACAAACTTGTGATGGCAAAGTAATAAAAGCGACGGACTACATAATAAAGGTTGCTGTCATAAGGGGCAATATAACATGACGTTCCTTTGCATTAAGAGCTTTTGCATCCAAAAACAAAAAGCGCATGACAAACTCTGCTTGCCTCTGCGAAGGGCCTATCGTTTACTCTTATGTATCTACTTTTTATGCAAGAGTCAATAGTGTTCTCATTTGTTCCTTTTTATTTTTCTCTTTTGCAAGCATCATGTGGTGGGGAAAGATCTAGGAACATATATCTAGTTGGATATGAGTGATCATGAGTTATTGTTGTTGACATCACCCCTGAGGTGAATAAGTTGGGAGGAGAAATTATAGGCCCCTATCTTTCTATGTGTCTGGCTGAAACTTTTTGCTCCATATATAAGTTGTGAGTGTTGGCAATCATAGAATACTAAATGATGGTTGAGTATGTGGACTTGCTAAAAAGCTCCGACATGAGACCCTTCCTTAAAATATGATGAATTGCAATTGCATTGTTGACTGAGAACATAGTTTGTTAGTTTTCAAGAAAGTTTATGCCTTATACTTCAATGTCGTGATGAATTATTACTTGCTCATGAGAAGTTATATGATAATGAACATTGCTATTATAATAATAATCATGATGCTACTATGTATGTATTTTGTTTTTATCGACACCTCTCTCTCTCTAAACATGTGGACATGATTATCGATATCGGCTTTCGCTGAGGGCAAGCGAGGTCTAAGCTTGGGGGAGTTGATACGTCCATTTTGCATCATGTTTTCCTACTGTTTTTTATAGAGTTTCAATCAATATAATTATCGTTGTCAAAACCGGCGGATCTCGGGTAGGGGGTCCCGAACTGTGCGTCTAGGATCGATGGTAACATGAGACGGGGGACACAATGTTTACCCAGGTTCGGGCCCTCTCTATCGAGGTAATACCCTACTTCCTGCTTGATTGATCTTGATGAATATGAGTGTTTACAAGAGTTGATCTACCACGAGATCGTAATGGCTAAACCCTAGAAGTCTAGCATATGAGTATATGGTATGAATCTGTCCTATCCGGACTATTCCCTCCGGTTTATATTGACACCAGAGAGATCTAGGGTTACATGGAGTCGGTTACATAGGAGGAAATCTTCATAATCGATCGCCTAGCTTGCCTTCCACGACAAGTAGAGTCCAATCCGGACACGAGTATAGTCTTTGGTCTTCATGTCTTCATAGCCCATCAGTCCGGCCCAACAGATAACTGGCCGGACGCCCGAGGACCCCTTAGTCCAGGACTTCCTCAGTAGCCCCTGAACCTGGCTTCAATGACGAGGAGTCCGGCACGCAGATTGTCTTCGACATTGCAAGGCTGGTTCCCCCTTTTCCGAACTCCAAGATAGTCTTCAGATGCGATGACTATATCCCGACCTGTTACACACCACGCACAACCGCAGAGAGAATTTATATATTTTACATGAGTCCCATCCGCTGACCTGTTTACGACATTGTATCATGCCTGCCCGGTTATTATTTCCAACTGTTGGCTAGCCCGTCGCCCCACGTCTTGGGAAGCGGTTTTATTGGCACGTCTTGTCAAAGCAGAGATCATGTCCCCTTATCGCGGGATTCTCATCAATGCGGGCATGGGTAACCCAACCGTGCCGTTTTACACAGCCCTTGAGAATAGGCGAATCTCAAGGCGAGTGAGGAGGCGTTTAATATTTGTTGCCTTTATAAGGAGATAAGGATTCTCCCTTCCTCTTCTCACGCTTTCTCTCTGTCTTTGCCTTTCCAACCTTGAGCTCCACCGCTCAAGTTCCAATCTCCTTTCCACCCCAGCAACCATGTCCGGTTCCGGTGGTCAGGGCAAGTGGATGGTCTCCTCCGTCACGAAAGGAGGACATTACTGAGCTCCGGGCGGACGGATATTTGGCGAAAGAGATCACCCACCGTCTGCCGACCGAGAGACAAATCGTCCCCACGCCGGAGCCCACAGAGAGGGTGGTATTCATCCCCGATTTCTTCCACGGGCTAGGGTTTCCACTTCACCCCTTCGTCCGTGGGCTAATGTATTATTACGGGGTAGATCTCCATGATCTGTCCCCGAAATCTTTCCTCAACATTTCAGCGTTTATCGTCGTATGCGAGGCCTTCCTCCGCATCCACCCCCACTTCGGGCTGTGGCTCAAAGTCTTCAACATGAAGCCGAAGGTGGTAGATGGCCAGCATGCGGAGTGCGGAGGGGCAACGGTGAGTAAATTGTCCAACGTCTCTTGGCCCAAAGGCACCTTTGTGGATACTGTATAGGAGTGGCAGAAGCAGTGGTTCTACGTTATAGAGCCACGCGGCACCTCCTGGGCCGCGGCTGCCGAATTCCGCCCCGGCGCTCCTATGCGACTCACCTCATGGGTCGAGAAGAGTCCGGACTGGTGTTCGCCTGCCGAGCTGATAGCGCTGCAGACGCGTGTTCAGAGCATGGTGGCCAAGAGCGTCAAGCTCGTTGATGTGATCTAGGTGATGTTAGTTCGCCGGATCCTTCCATGCCAGCGCCGAAGCCGGCCGCTGTGGGAGTTCAATCCCAAGAAGCATCAGACCATGGTGAGGCTCTTCGAGACTACGCACGAGGGCGCATGGAAATTGCTCTTCAAGGGTAATGAGAAACCACCGGCCACAGATTCGGACCGTGGTCACGATTGTACACACCCCGCCAGCAAGGTATGTCATTTCGAACGAGTCCTCAACCTAATTGTTTCAAGGATGATGTCTGAGCCTTTGTTATTGCTCCTTCAGGACTGGACGGAGAGGGCGAAGCGGATCCAGTGTCCGGCTCCGCTGCCCAAAGAACCAGTCATCCCGCGCTTGGCGGAGATGCTAGTACCGGCGCCTTATAAGGCGCCGGAGATGAAGGCCAAGAAGGCAAAGGGGGCCAAGAGCGGTGTCGGTGTCAAAACCGGCGGATCTCGGGTAGGGGGTCCTGAACTGTGCGTCTAGGCGGATGGTAACAGGAGACAAGGGACACGATGTTTTTACCCAGGTTCGGGCCCTCTCGATGGAGGTAATACCCTACTCCTGCTTGATTAATATTGATGATATGGGTAGTACAAGAGTAGATCTACCACGAGATCAAGGAGGCTAAACCCTAGAAGCTAGCCTATGGTATGATTGTTGTTTGTCCTACGGACTAAAACCCTCTGGTTTATATAGACACGATAGGGTTAGGGTTACCGTAGTCGGTTACAATGGTAGGAGATCTACATATCCGTATCGCCAAGCTTGCCTTCCACGCCAAGGAAAGTCCCATCCGGACACGGACGAAGTCTTCAATCTTGTATCTTCATAGTCTTGGAGTCCGGCCTTGACGATAGTCCGCTATCCGGACACCCCTAGTCCGGGACTCCTCGGTAGCCCCGAACCAGGCTTCAATGACGATGAGTCCGGTAGCGTTGATTGTCTTCGGCATTGCGAGGCGGGTTCTTCTCCAAATTCCATATACTTGTCGAATAGTGTCCGGCTCGATAAATGCTGCGCTCCTCGGCTTCGCCCAATAATGGCCATCTTCCACGTGTTTCAATAAATGCTAAAAGCCGGGTATTTTAAAATTACCCCCTAGCCGCGCAAAAAGGAGCCGCTTATAAAAGGGCAAGGATCTAGATCTGAGTCACACTATCCCCTTTATGCGAGCTTTCATCGAGCGCCTCGACCAAAGCCCATTCCATCATGGACGGTCGACGGCTCCTCCTCTTGCGCTCCTAGCCCCAGCCAGAAATTGGGAGAGATGCTCGGTCCGCATAGCGAGCTAGTTATACTCCAAGCCAAGGGATTTCTCCCTCCGGCCTTCATGGTTCCGGTTCGAGCCGGACTTGCCACCTACAAGGGCGGAAAGCAAGCGGAGAGCGTCCCGATCCCTCTAAAGGAGAGCGGGTGTGCTTCATCTCTTATCTAGTAAGAGGACTCGGATTTCCAATCCATCCGTTTCTCCGGGGGCTCTTGGAGTTCTACGGCCTCCAACTGCACCATCTTACTCCTGCCTCCACCTTGCACATCGCGGGCTTCGTGGCCCTTTGCGAACTGTTCCTGGGCGTCGAGGCTCATTTCGGGCTGTGGAAGAGAATATTTTGCCTAGTGCCCCGTTCTCATGAGGGGTCAATATATCAAGTGGGCGGAGCCGAGCTATGGCGCATCGCCGGGACCGGATACCTATCCAGAACCCCAAAGAAGGCGTCCGAAGACTGGCCCTCGGAATGGTTTTACATGGAGGACGTCCTGCTGCCGGATCCTGTTCGGATCGGCCTTCCGGAGTTCAGCAATGCTCCTCTGAAGAAGCGCCTAAGCTGGCGCCCTCGGAGCCCCCGGAGAGAAGATGACCGGGATGTCCGTTATTTGATGAGCCGAATAAGGTTCTTCGGCTCATGCGGATTGACCATGACAGAGTCATGGCAATCTGTATTATGAAAGTGCAGCCGCTCCATTACAGGGCCATCCCATGTGGGACTTCAACGGGGAGGACGATGCCACCCGCCATGGCCGCAAAGGGCCAGGATCGGTCACGGAACTGGTGAAGATCTTGTCTGCCATGTACAAAGGAGAGGAGGAGGATTTCCTCCGTGTCAACCCATTGAAGGAGTTTTCTTCGAATAATCCTCGAAGCTGGGTAAGCAAACATCCTTGTGACCTGTCCGATCCATGTTCCCGTAGTTAAATATCTCATTTCATGGTTTTTGCGCAGGAACTGCGCCGAACTGTGGAGAAGATACACAACCCACCCCCACAACCCGAGGATCCAGAGCGGTCCCTCGATCCGACCTCCAAAGAGGATCCGGATATAACGGTGGAGTTGATCGACGGGGTGTTCTACCAACTTAGCATCGACAATGCTTTGGTAGCCATTACGGCCGATTACCCCGGAATACTTCCAGCCCCACAGGTAATCTGAGACCAAGATCCCAAAACCCTGATAATGACCCATCCGTGCTTATTTTTTATCACCGTATACCAATGGTGTTTCGCGGGGTACCTTCGAGGCGGAAGCCGAGCTGCGATGTTGGCCAACAAGGGGCAGCGCGCCCCATGAGTTAAAAAGAAGTGCGGTCCGGATCGAAACTCCGCCGCAATGGTATGGCATGTCACCATACTCCCAGGATTGATTCACGGAAGGCGATTAACGCGGATGCTCTTTTCAGAAAAAGAGCGCCATTGGATCGGGTCCGGAGGCTGCCGATCGAACCTTCACCGGACAAGCTTCAAAGCCGGGTCCGGAGGCTGAGGCGAGCACGAGACGTGCGTCGGATGCTCCTCCGACAGAGGATGCCGACAGGTTGTCCGCCACCAACTCCGAGGTGGAGAGTGCCTTGAATCATAGGCGCCGCCGGACAGTTCTTCGTGTGGCGTGTTTCTCCCAAGAGGCCTTGAATGCCTTTGATTCGGGAGATCGCACCTCCGTGCCGCTCAAGATGGTCTAGCAGAGCCACGAGCAGTATGTGAAGGACATACGGGTAAGGAAATTTGACAGTTATATATGCCAAGTAGCCCCGAGACTTAAAATAGTTAGAATAACTGATTTAAGGATCATTTTGTTATGAGGATCTTACGTAAAAGAATACCCGATTGTCGGGGAGCTGGAAGAGTGCAGGGCCCAACTTGAGGCCGCACTAGCCGCCACGGGGGAGCCACGAGACCCCTCCGGTAATATACGCTTCGGAAGATAAATAATTTATGAAGTGCGGCGGGTGTGTAAATCGACAAAAACATTGCAGATGGCGCCGGACTAGATCCGGACAAGCAACAGCTCTTACGCCCGATTAAAGGCGGCAGAGCGTGCTTACGAGGGTGCAGCAGGAGAAGAATAACCTCCAAGACGCCAACACCAAGCTAGGTGAGGAACTAAAGGACGTTCGTGCCCGGTTAGGCGACTCCGTAAAGGAGAATCGGCTTCATCGCGGCATTTTTGGTAAGTGCTTGAGCGAACTTTGAAAAGAGTTCGGCGAGGAAGGCCATTAACATAAACATGTTTGTAGGTTTGCTCACAGGTCGTCCTGAGGAGGAGATGCCCAATTCTTCGGGTGATCTTCTTCCCGAATTGCGTCACCGCATTTAACGAGTCCGGCGGTGATGAAAGGCATCGGCCAAGCCTTGTGGCCATCTATCTCCTGCCTCAAGGCATTGGGGAGCTGGCGGAGCGGCTTCAAGGAGCACGCCGGGCGCTTCCGGCTATGGAAGATATCGGCCTGCCGTCAAAGGCGCCAGGGAGGCTGGGCCATGGAGAAGACGCGGTACACGGTTGACCCAAACCACATGGCGAGGTCGGACCTGTGGGGCCGGATGGGATGGAGATCCCTGTAAGCTTAGTGTACGGCCAAGTAGAATTGGCTGCCAAGTATTCCCAACAAGATTGTAAATTAGATAGCCCATTAGATGGCATTGAGGAGGAATACAATGAGTCGAGTTGACTATGTAAAAATATGACATGAAAGAATGTCTTCTAGCCGGATTGTAGATCGTTTGTCATAGAGGACCTTTTCGCTTCGACCTCCGGACCCAATAGTCCGGAGTGTGTCCGAATACCTTCGTGGTTATATAAGAACCGTGGTATGCATGGAGACCAGGCGTAGGGGTCATTGTTGCTGTATCAGAGAAGTGCCCAACTAGTTACGTTATATTACATGGGTAGTAAGAAACATCTTCCAGGTAGAATAGTTCCGTTAAGGGTTCCTTTCGCTGTGATGCATGCCCTAAAGTGCATGTCAAAGCTGCTATAAAGCAGTAAAAATCATCCGGGGGCAGATGTGTAAATAGTTAAAAATCATCTTTCAGTTCACCGACCGAATATTCCCTTAAGAACGCTTAGCTTTCGGCTTCACCCCCGAGGTACACATCCGGCTGACCCGGCAAGAATAATCGCAGAGGTGCTCCTTTACCTCCTAGCCGAACAATCGGGAGCGAGGGGTAAGCACAGGAGCCAGCAACCCAGCTTGGCCAAAACTTAAGTCATATCGATGCATATAATGGTGAATAAAAGGTACATGCGGAAGTTTAACGCATGTGTTGGGCATGAAAGCCCGTATAAATAAGCTTCATTAAAGAAGCCCTGTATAATGAGCGCGGACAGCGCGTCAAGTGTGTGCGGAAAAAGCGCAAACGAGCCTCTAGAGGCTACAAGAAGAAGAAGGGGGAAGGAGAGAAATAAAAGACAGCAAAAAGCAAAAATAAAGAATGCGGACGGAGGAAGGAGACGAACTTGGAGTCCGGCACTTAGGCGTAGAATCTTCATAGACGGGCTGCGTTCCATGGGTTCGGCTAGAGTCGGTTATCCGATGCGTTCGCAGACGGTATGCTCCGCCGGTCGGACCTGGTCGATGATGAAGGGACCTTCCCATTTGGGCTTGAGTTTGTCCTTTTTCTTGTCAGGCCGGCGTAGAACTAGTTCGCCAACGTTATAAGCTTTGGCCCGTACTTCCCTGCTTTGATATCTTCGAGCCTGTTGTTGATAGAATGCGGAACGAGCCTTTGCCACGTCGCGCTCCTCCTCCAATGCGTCCAAACTGTCCTGCCGATCGAGCTCGGCTTCTCTTTCTTCATACATGCGTACGCGAGGTGAGTCATGTATTATGTTGCAGGGCAAGACTGCCTCTGCGCTGTACACCATGAAGAATGGTGTGAATCCGGTAGTACGATTCGGTGTGGTCCGCAGCCCCCAGAGTACGGAGTCGAGCTCCTCGACCCAGTGCGTGTTAGATTCCTTGAGGGACTGCACTAGTCTGGGTTTAATGCCGCTCATGATTAGACCGTTTGCCTGTTCGACTTGGCCGTTGGTTTGAGGGTGATAGACTAGGCGTAATCGAGCTTGATGCCCACGTTTTTGCACCATGATTTGACCTCATCGGCCGTGAAGTTGGTGCCATTGTCGAATGATACTTGTGGGGACACCGTAACGGTGCACTACCCTGATATGAAGTCTATCACCGGTCCGGATTCGGCCGTTTTAACTGGTTTGGCCTCTATCCATTTGGTGAATTTGTCCACCATGACCAATAGGTATTTTTGCTTGTGGGTTCCTCCCTTGAGGGGTCCAACCATGTCAAGCCCCCAGGCCGCGAATGGCCAGGTGATGGGTATAGTTTTAAGGGCGGTGGGTGGCATGTGGCTTTGGTTAGCAAAAAGCTGGCAACCGACGCAACATTGGACTAAGTCCTGCGCATCTGCCCGGGCCGTCGGCCAATAAAATCCTGTACGGAAGGCCTTGCCTACAAGGGCCCGGGCTGCGGCATGGTGCCCACCCAGCCCGGCATGAATTTCAGCCAGGAGGTTTCGCCCTTCCTCTTCGGAGATACACCTTTGAAGGACTCCAGTAGTGCTTTTCTTATAAAGCTCTCCCTCATGGACTTTATAGGCTTTAGAGCGCCGTACTATGCAGCGAGCCTCATTTTCGTCTTCGGGAGTTCCTGCCTAGTTAGGTAGGCTAGGAATGGTTCTGTCCACGGGCGATAACCGCCATTATTTCGTGAGCGAGGGTGTTATCTCGGGGCGGAGCCTCCGGTTGTGTCAGAGTGTTCGGCGTCAGGCGGTGCGGTTGGGTCCGGATTGTTATTGCCGGACTCCCCTTCCCATAGTACGGATGGCTTGAACAACCATTCCAAAAAGATATTGGGTGGGACGGCATCACGTTTTGCACCCATGCGCGCCAATATATCCGCTGCCTGGTTGTTATCCCGGGCTACATGATGAAATTCGAGCCCTTCGAACCGTGCTGACATTTTTAGGACCGCATTGCGGTATGCTGCCATTTTCGGATCTTTGGCGTCAAAGTCTCCGTTTATTTGAGATATTGCGAGGTTTGAATCGCGCACCTCTAGGCGTTGAATGCCCATGGAGATCGCCATCCGGAGGCCGTGCGAAGGGCCTCGTATTCGCCGCGTTGTTGGAGTCCGTATACATTATCTGAAGGACGATTGGACCGTGTCCCGGTTGGGGACGCCAGACGACGCTAGCCCCAGGCCAGCCAACATTTTGGAGCCGTCAAAGTGCATGATCCAATTGGATTATGCGCCGTACTCTTTAGGGAGTTCGGCTTCAGTCCATTCGGCCACGAAGTCGGCCAAAACCTGCGACTTAATAGCTCGTCGTGGCTTATAAGTTATGTCAAATGGGAGGAGCTCTACGACCCATTTAGCAATCTGGCCCGTCGCGTCGCGGTTGTTTATAATGTCATTAAGAGGTACTTCGGAGGCTACCGTTATTGAACACTCTTGAAAGTAGTGTCGCAGCTTCCGGGATGCCATGAACACCGTGTATGCTATCTTTTGATAGTGTGGGTACCGGGACTTGCATGGAGTTAGGACAGTGGACACATAATAAACCGGTTTTTGAATAGGGAACCGGTGTCCGTCCGTTTCTCATTCGACAACGAGCACCGCGCTGACAACTTGATGTGTTGCGGTGATGTATAATAGCATTGGTTCGCCCACGTTGAGCGCGGCTAGGACCGGATTTGTTGCCAAAATGGCCTTTATTTCTTCGAGTCCGGCCGTGGCGGCATCCGTCCACTCGAAGTGTTCGGTGCGGCGGAGGAGGCGGTAAAGAGGTAATGCCTTTTCTCCTAAACGGGAGATAAAGCGGCTTAGAGCCGCTACGCATCCCGTCAATTTTTGTATTTGTTTGAGGTCTTTTGGAATATCCAATTGTGACAGATCTCGAATCTTGGCTGGGTTTGCTTCAATTCCTCTACCGGACACGATGAAGCCCAGGAGCTTTCCGGCTAGAACGCCGAAGACACATTTTTCCGGATTGAGCTTGATGTCATATTTTCGAAGATTGTCGAATGTGAGCCTCAAGTCGTCTACTAGAGTTTCGACGTGCTTGGTTTTGACGACCACGTCATCTACATATGCTTCCACCGTTTGCCGATCTGGTTTGCCAGACATGTCTGAATCATGCGCTGATATGTTGCGCGGCGTTTTTGAGCCCAAAGGGCATTGTGTTGAAGCGAGAATGGGCGTATGGAGTGATGAATGCTGTTTCAGCTTGGTCTGGCTCCGCCATCTTGATTTGGTGGTAGCCGAGATGCAGCGTCGAGGAAGCACAATGAGTCGTGTCCTCAGAAGCGTCAATGATTTGATCAATTCGAGGGAGGAAGGGATCCTTTGGGCAAGCCTTATTAAGGTCTTTGAAATCAACACATAGGCGCGGGATTTATCCTTCTTTGGTACCATCACCAGGTTCGCTAGCCATCCGGATGTTTTATATCTCGATGAATTCGGCCTCCAAAGGTTTGGCTAGCTCCTCTCCCATGGCCTGTCTCTTGGGTTCGGAAAAGCGCCAAGAGCCTGTTTGACCGGCTTGAATCCTTTTAGGATATTTAGGCTGTGCTCGGCCACCGACGTGGGATTCTGGCATGTCTGAAGGGTGCCAGGCAGAGATGTCCCAGTTTTCTTGTAGAAATTCTCGTAGTGCGGCGTCTACATCAGGGTTTAATTGTGCCCCGATGGAGGCCGTCTTTGCAGGGTCCGTTGGGTGGACTTGTAATTTGACTATTTCAACCGCTGGTTTAAAAGAGGTGGACCTGGATCTTTTATCAAGTATCACATCGTCCCTGTTCACCGTGGAGCGCATCGCGGTGAGTTCCTCGGCCGCTAGGGCTTCGGATAGTGCCTCGAGGGCTAGTGCGGCTGTCTTATTTTCGGCGCGGAGTGCTATGTTCGGATAACTAGCGAGAGTGATGATTCCGTTGGGAGCGGGCATTTTAAGCTTCATGTACCCATAATGGGGTATAGCTTGAAAAATTGTGAATGCCTCTTGTCCTAATAAAGCATGATATCCACTGTTGAACGGGGCCACTTGAAATGTGACCTCCTCGGACCTGTAATTGTCCGGCGAGCCGAACACTACGTCCAGCGTGATTTTTCCTGTGCAGCATGCTTCCCAGCTGGGGATTATTCCTCTAAAGGTTGTGCTGCTTCGCTCAATGCGGTTCCAGTCTATTTCCATTTTTTCGGAAGGTTTCCTCATAGATGAGGTTTAGTCCGCTGCCGCCATCCATGAGTACCTTAGTAAGGCGAAAGCCGTATACTATCGGGCTGAGGACCAATGCGGCTGGTGCCCGGGCAGTTCGGAATTTAGGTTAAATCCTTTGGCATTGAAGGTATTAGCCGTGTCCTCCATGGATTTATTGTTGCTACTTGGTAGACTTCGCAAGGTTATGGAGTTATCGTTTCGCATGTTATTTGATGCGAAAGTCTCGAAGACTATTAACACCGTCTTGGTGTTGCTTTGGGCTGGGATTCTGGAGCTAGAAGCTCTTCGCCACTTTTGGCCACCTGCCGTAGTATCCAACATGCTCGAAGGCTATGAGTTGGAGTGGCGCCCTCTATGCTATGAATTTTGCAGGGTCCGTTTAGCCAACCCTCCAGCACGATTCTGTACCCTTTAGGGGTTTTTGGTTTTTTGGTATTCAACCCAGGTGCTTGATGATGATGCACCCTTTTGTTCCGGACTAGGGATGTATTCGGGGCCGGATTATCCCAAAATTTACTTTCGGTTTTCCAGGCGCTCTCCATCGCATGACAGTACTTTTTGTACGATGGTCACCAAGTCAACAAAGCGTGTAATTTCTCGACGACTTATGGCGTTTAGGATTCCCTTGTCCGTGCAATTATTGCAGAAGATTGAATTGCGTCCTCCTCTCGGCAGTCCTTTATCCTGTTCATAACCGTGGAGGAATCGCCCGATAATGATGTACTGTTTCGGCGGGCTCTTGCCGAATTCGAGAGAGATCGCTAATGTTTGGGTGGGTGGGTGGCACTACATCCGGAACCCCGTCCAATTTAGGACTCAAGGGCCGGGAAGTTCCGAACTCGGAAATTTGGATATTTGAGTGCTATCCAATGAGTCCGACCCGTCGCCTGACTTTAAGTTCAGGGCTTGATCGACATCCGTCCCTCCGCAGGAATCCGGCATGGAGGGATAGGGAATCCGGACGTAGCTAGTCCTTAAGATAGGAGAAGAGTCGCCGCATTTCTCCTGTATCACAGCAACATGATGGGTAGCCTGGGGAGAGTTGATCTCTCTCAGATCGGTTTTAGGCCCGATCCGGTCGTAATCTATGGAGACTCCCAGGGCGGCGATGCGATCCAAGAGCTTGTTTACGGAGGAGAGCTCGATCGGATCCAACTGCTCGGCAAGTTCCAAACTAACATGGAGATTGGTTTCGATGACTCGAGTGGCCATCGTCGGCGCGGCGGCCGAACTAGCGGTCATGATAAAACCGCCTAGCCGAAGAGTCTGACCAGTGGCCAAGGCTCCTTTGGCGATGGTATCGTCTTTAAAGACGAGGTGAGGCATCCTACCTGACAGAGACGGCACATAGGAACTCTCAATGAAAGCACCAATGTCGGTGTCAAAACCGGCGGATCTCGGGTAGGGGGTCCCGAACTGTGCGTCTAGGCGGATGGTAACAGGAGACAAGGGACACGATGTTTTTAACCAGGTTCGGGCCCTCTCGATGGAGGTAATACCCTACTCCCGCTTGATTAATATTGATGATATGGGTAGTACAAGAGTAGATCTACCATGAGATCAAGGAGGCTAAACCCTAGAAGCTAGCCTATGGTATGATTGTTGTTCGTCCTACGGACTAAAACCCTCCGGTTTATATAGACACCGGATAGGTTAGGGTTACATAGATTCGGTTACAATGGTAGGAGATATACATATCCGTATCGCCAAGCTTGCCTTCCATGCCAAGGAAAGTCCCATCCGGACACGGGACGAAGTCTTCAATCTTGTATCTTCATAGTCTTGGAGTCCGGTCGTGATGATAGTCCGGCTATCCGGACACCCCTAGTCCAGGACTCCCTCAAGCGGCCTCCGCCGTAAGGGTACTTCAGACGCCCCTTCCGAAGACGACGAAACTCATTCCTCCGTCCCTGAGGACAATGACGGGGAAGAGGAAGAGGAGGAAGAAAACAATACTCCCTCTAAGGAGAGGAAGAAGAAGAGGGCGGCTCCAACACATCTGGAGGCGGAGGCGCCTAAAAAGGGGAAGGGCGTTCCGACGGCCAACGCCGCGTGGGACGTTGATAGTAGTCCGGAGCGACGCCCCCCGCGCAAAGCCCCAGGCCGCATCGTAAGTGACATGGCTTATTTATGCGCACATCCAGCCCCTTCTCTCCATTATCTTGATGTAGTTAACCGTACTATTGCAGTCCGTCCCGCGACCTAATCCAGCGATCCTCGTCTGGAAGTTCATTGGCTCCGTCGGAGATGGCGAGCCAGTCGCCGCCGCCTGCTTACTCCCTAGGGCCGGGGACGATGCCGAGGCGCTGTCCCGAAGGGTCGATCCGAGCCGGGGAGGAACCCGGGACGCTGTCCAGGAGGCGCCGCGAGGCGAAGCCTCCACTGCTGGACACATGGAGGAGACGATCCCCATGGAGACTGGCGAAGAGGGCTGCATCCACCTTGGCCCTCAGCCGGATACGATTTCGGAGACCCATATGGCTTCGGAGTCGAGCGGGCAGGCCCCTTTGAAGGAGGGGGGGGGGTGCACCGTTTCCGCCGGTGGCCCCTGTCCATCCAGGGGCACCGGATAACCTGATGGAGGCGCTACGAGGCGCCTCCGTTATGGAAGAGCATCGTGTTCTTATGAGCGCGGTGATCGAGAAGGTTCAGTCTGCCAAGAGTGGACTAAACGAAGCCTGCAGCAACCTGTTGACAGGTTTTGAGGTAAATAACAGAGAAAAACCCCATATAGTCAGTAGCCTCTGAGACGCTATCCGGTGCTCGGTAAGAGGAACCGGACAGAGGATCAATCCTCTAGTGAAGGAGACTAACGTGACATGTGTGCATAAGCAGGCGTCGCTATTGGCCGCGACCTCACATGCTGCCGAAGTCTCTGAACTGAGGCAGAGGCTGGAGCGGACCGAGAACGAGCTCGGCGAGGTTAGGGTGCGGCTGCAAGAGAAGCAAGGTAAGTAATGTCTTGCTGTGTGTTCGGAAAGCGGAGACGCTGTGTATTGACTGTAATGTCGAAATGTATGCAGGAGCCGCGACCGAGGTCGAGGCCCTGAGGAAGGCCCTGGGCGAGGCCGAGGAGAAGGTTGTCCAGCAGCAAGCCGCCCGTAAGAAGCTCGAGGCCCGTGTCAAGGAAATCCAGTAGGAGCTCCAAGATGCAGTGAAAAAATGTGAGACCTTGGAGAATGATGCGTCGGCTCGGGAAGCCGAACTCACTAAGGCTCGTCAGGGCGCGGAGACCGTGCGGAATGAGGCCCAGGCCGTCATCCAGGAGATCCAGGAGGCCAGGTTAATCACGACGAGTAAGGCTTTTAAGATGCGAAGCAAGTATGCGGAGAGGCAGTACCTTTTACTAACCCGGGTTCGGAGTTCCCCAGGAACTTTTGTGGATCTACCACGCAGCGTATCAGACACTGCAGGGTTCTATCGAGCCGAAGGAGGAGATTCTACGGAGAAGCTATTCTGGGCGCAGTATGCGGTGCCAGAGCATCCCGTGTCTTTCATCGATCAGCTGAAGCAGCTAGTGGAGCTGCACAGGGTGGCCGAACTAGCCATGAAGGATTTGACAATCCGGCTATGTCCAGCCGAAGTTATGCCCGACAGCTACTTCGGACTCGTGAGGCGCCTAATGGAAGCCCGTCTGCGGCTGGACGTCGTCAAGCGCTCTGCCTGTAATGAAAGTGCCCGTATGGCCTTCGCTCGCTGCAAGATGTGGTGGGCGAAGATGAACGCTGTTGAAGTTGCCAGCGGGCCGCCGGATGGCAAGGAGCACCGCACACCCGAGAAATATTTTGCGGATGTCATAGAAGGGTCTCTACTTGTGGAAGCTCAATGTTTGTAGGACATTATTTTCGAATGAATACATTCATGTTATTCTTTGCCTTGTATTATAAAGACAAAGCTTGTTTTGTAATGTAATTTTGTTATGCTTTAAATTGTTTCCTCCTGTGCGGCCGTGTTATATGCAATCTGAGGATTGGCCAGTCGTCGGCTTCTGCCCTCACGTAATTAGTACAGAGGTGTTCGGGATGGGATCTTAACAGTCATGATCCAATTATATGGTCCTTGAAGGAGTTGTTTAGCGCAACGAACAAGGCAATCAGACTATACGGCTTAAACGCCCTCACTTAGCCATAGGAGTTTTATAATTAAGCAAGTGCGTAGCCCCTGGTCCAAGCCAGGGTGCTGTCAGCATATGATCGGGACGTGCCGACCCTTCGCGTGACGCGGAAAAAAATCTCCAATGATTTTGTAACCCTTGAACAGCTGACCGGCTCTCGGCATATCATGACAGTCAGTTTACGGATTTCTCTACTGAGGTGCTCATTCGGTTAGGGCCAGGGCACAATCGCAATAGTTCTCCCTTTACTACTGTAGCCGATAGAGCGGAACGTAGGGTAGCAAGCACAGGAGCCGGGCAACCCAACTATTGACCAAAGACATGATTCGGAGCCAATGCATATAATGCTAAATTCAGGGTGCCGAACTTGTATACAAGAAGTGTTCGGACTTTGTTGCCGTGTTATGGGGCGATAAGCAGCCCCTGCCGAATATGAAACGTAGAAAAGAGTACCGATGTAGCTGATAAGTAGATCGAAATGAAATGAAGTAAGAAGCGAAAACCACAGAAACTGGGCCGCACATCATTTTTATTATAACTGAATGGATACCTCAATGCGTATCTTATACAAATAGTGCAATAAGCACCCGAACTATTTAACATGCCGGGATCAAGAAGGAGCAGTGTGCGGGTCCTGGGAAATAAGTAAAAATACCGTCAAGAAGAACATATGGAGGTTACCCTACGCACCTATGCTGCATGCCCCCTTTGTATGCCGATCCTTCGAAGGGGCTGGCGGTCAGGCTCGCGGGAAAATGAACCTGAAATAGAAAGAAAAAAAGTGTGTCCGGTGTCGGTCTAGCCGAACTGTAATTCCCGGGTTGGCTTGTGCCTCTGTCGATGTCCATGGAGTTTCGAGTGCGTAATTATGTACGCGTGGTACAAATGCCTCTGCTTCATCGGGATTGGGACGGAGGCCGAATTGCTAGTCGAGCTCTTGACGAGCCTTGCTGTCCTGCTGCAGTGTAGTTCGGAACCTCTTGACGGTGTCCAGGGGCTCGGCAGCCGCATTATGGTGCTGTTTGAGAAGGCTGCTCTGTACCTCTACTGCTAGGGAGGCGGTGTGCTCCTCTGTTCGGAGGGAGCGTTCCGTGTTGCCATTGACTGTTATGATGCCGCGTGGACCGGGCATCTTGAGCTTGAGATAAGCGTAGTGTGGCACTGCGTTGAATCTAGCAAACGCTATTCGTCCGAGCAGTGTGTGGTAGCCGCTGCGGAATGGGACGATGTCGAAGATTAACTCCTCACTTCGGAAATTTTCCGGAGAACCGAAGACCACTTCCAGCGTGATTGAGCCGGTACAGCGGGCCTCGACGCCTGGTATGACTCCTTTGAAGGTAGTCTTTGTTGGTTTGATTCGTGAGGGGTCAATGCCCATCTTCCAAACTGTGTCTTGATAGAGCAGGTTGAGGCTGCTACCACTGTCCATTGGGACTCGCATTAGGTGAAATCCGTCGATGATTGGGTCGAGGACCAATGCGGTCGAACCGCCATGACGGATACTTGTTGGGTGGTCTCGACAATCAAAGGTGATTGGAAATGACGACCATGGATTGAATTTGGGGGCGACTGGCTCTACCGCGTAGACGTCCCTGAGTGCACGCTTACGCTCCCTTTTGGGGATGTGTGTAGCGTATATCATGTTCACCGTTTTGACTTGAGAAACTTCTTACGCCCCGGTGTTCGGCTGCCGGGGCTCTTCATCCTCGTCCTCACTTTGTGATCCCTTTTCTTTGTTTTCGGCATTTAACTTGCCAGCCTGCTTGAAAACCCAACAATCCCTGTTGGTATGATTGGCTTGCTTGTCCGGGGTGCCGTGTTTCTGGCATGGACGGTCGAGTATGCGGTCCAGGCTGGAAGATCCTTCATTATTTCTTGTGTAGGGCTTCTTCCGTTGGCCGGACTTGGAGCCGCTGAATCCGGCGTTGACTGTGGTGTCATCGGTGTTGTTGTCATTGCTTCGGCGTTTGTGCCTATTGCGCCGGAGCTTGCCAGTGATATTCTTGGCCTCGGAGGGGCCTGTCTTGCTGGCTGTGTTGTTACTACAGGCCAGCCAACTGTCCTCTCCCGCGCAAACGTGGGTCATGAGTTTCGTGAGGGCTGCCATGGACTTCGGCTTTTCTTGGCCGAGGTGGCGTGCTAGCCATTCGTCACGGATGCTGTGTTTGAAGGATGCTAAGGCCTCGGCATACGGACATTCAACGATCTGGTTCTTTTTGGTTAGGAGCCTAGTTCAGAATTTTTTGGCTGATTCTCCAGGTTGTTGAACTATGTGGCTTAGATCATCGGCGTCTGGTGGCCGGACATATGTTCCTTGGAAGTTGTCTAGGAAAGCTTCTTCCAAGTCCTCCGAGCTGCCGATAGAATTTCCAGGCAGGCTGTTAAGCCAGTGCCGAGCTGGTCCTTTGAGCTTGAGTGGGAGGTATTTAATGGCGTGGAGGTCATCTCCTCGAGCCATGTGGATGTGGAGGATCAAATCCTCGATCCATACTGTGGGATCGGTTGTGCTGTCGTATGATTTGATATTGACGGTCTTGAATCCCTCGGGGAATTCGTGATCCAGTACCTCATCTGTGAAGCAGAGAGGGTGTGCGGCACCTCTGTACCGAGCTGTGTCGCGGCGTAGCTCTGATGGAGTCTGTCTGCGGCACTCGGACCGGGCGTGGTTAGGTTTGTCACGTCCGAATAGGTGTCCGTCTTCGTGCCTCGAGGCGCGTCCTCGCGATCCGTAGATCGATTTTGTATGTCCTGCTCTACTGTCCAGGGTCTGCCGGAGGTCGTACATGTGACCCCGGACTCTTCCGTCTTTATTTTTGTGGGATGGTTGGGCAGGCTGCTGTTCGCCCTGAGTTGCCGCTTTATCCCGACCGCGTGGTGGCTGGTCGACCGCCCTGTCTCGACCACGTGGTGGTCGTTCCGCATTGCGCGAGGGAGATGTGTGCTCCGGTGCCTCCTCATCGAATTGAGGCAGCAGTCTGCGTTTCGGGTAGCTCTTGGCTGGGCGCTTGAGGCCGTATTCTTCCGCTGTCAGGACGTCAGTCCATCTATCGACGAGCAGATCTTGTTCAACTTGAAGCTGTTGCTGCTTCTTTTTCAGGCTCCTTGTAGTGGCTATGAGTTGAAGCTTAAAGCGCTCCTGCTCCAGAGGGTCCTCAGGCATGATGAAATCTTCATTGCCGAGGCTTGTCTCCTCTTTGGAGGGTGGACGGTAACTATCGCCCCCCCGAGTCATCTTCTATGGCCTGCTTATCAGGGTTGTCTTGCCTGTCGTCGTGTTCCTCCTGTTTGGATGCAGCTCTGACAGGGTTTTCATTGTTTTCGGCGTCGCCCGGAGTGCTATTTCTACGGTACCAGTATTGCTATCCTTTGAGCGGCGAGGCTTAGAACGGTGTTTGGGGCGCCGACGCTTGGACTACGTCTCGGAAGTTTTATTCTTATCTGGCTCTACTTTGTCGTCACCAGATCTCTTGGGTGTATCAACCATGTATACGTCGTACGAAGAGGTGGCCGTCCAACGTCCAGTGAATGGCGGGTCTTGGCCTTGCTCATAGTCGGCATCGTCGTCCATACCGGTGATGTCTTCGGAGCCATAGTCAAGCACGTCGGTTAAGTCGTCGATGGTGGCTATGAAGTGGGTGGCGGGTGGGAAGCAAAATTCCTCATCGTCCGCCTCTAGCTCGAACCAAACATAGTTCGGCTGTGAGTCTTCCTCCAAGGACAAGTTCTTCAAAGAATTTAGTACATCACCCAAAGGCGAATGCTGGAAGACGTCTGCGGTGCTAAATTCGAAAATCGACAGCCGATCCAGCTCGGTGTCCGCAGGTGTATCCGGTCCGGAACGTGCAACCGGAAACGATTCCGGGGTTCCATTGACGCAAGCATTGCAGGATTTCGAGTCCGTGTGCGGCTCCAACGCTGTGGACTTTGTGGCCTCGGAGGGCGCAACCTGCTTTGGTACTGAGGCCGTTGCAGCAATAGGATCCATCTCCTGGGTGTGCTCCGATGACAGATTTAGGTCATGTTCATCGGAGAGAAGGAGAGCGATCGCCGCGGTCTCAAATCCATCGAAGACCAAGTCTCCACGGATATCCGCGATGTAGTTCAAGCTTCCAAATCTGACCCGATGGCCTGGGGCGTAGCTATTGACCTGCTCCAAATGGCCAAGTGAGTTGGCCCGCAGTACGAACCGCCGAACACAAAGATTTGTCCGGGGAGAAAAGTCTCTCCCTGAACGACGCCGTTACCGACGATTGAGGGGTGTCGGTGTCAAAACTGGCGGATCTCGGGTAGGGGGTCCCGAACTATGCGTCTAAGGCGGATGGTAACAGGAGGCGGGGGACACAATGTTTACCCAGGTTCGGGCCCTCTCGATGGAGGTAATACCCTACTTCCTGCTTGATTCATCTTGATGATATGAGTATTACAAGAGTTGATCTACCACGAGATCGTAGAGGCTAAACCCTGGAAGCTAGCCTATGATTATGATTGTTGTTCCCCTACGGACTAAACCCTCCGGTTTATATAGACACCGGAGGGGGCTAGAGTTACACAGAGTCGGTTACAAGGGAGGAGATCTACATATCCGAACTGCCAAGCTTGCCTTCCACGCAAAGGAGAGTCCCACCCGGACACGAGACAAAGTCTTCAATCTTGTATCTTCATAGTCCAACAGTCCGGCCAAAGGATATAGTCCGGCTGTCCGAGGACCCCCTAATCCAGGACTCCCTCAGTAGCCCCTGAACCAGGCTTCAATGACGATGATTCCGGCGCGCATATTGTCTTCAGCATTGCAAGGCGGGTTCTTCCTCCGAATACTCCATAGAAGATTTTTTACATAAGGATCGTGTCCGGCTCTGCAAAACAAATTCCACATACCACCGTAGAGAGTATAATATTCCACAAATCTAATCTGCTGACAAATTTCATAGCGTGACATCATGCCACGGCCCGGTCATTATTTGAACTATTTTTCTCAACCAGCTACTGCACATATTGCGAGGCGGTTTATTGACACGTCTTGTCGAAGGAGAGATCATGTCCCCTTATCACGGGATTCTCATCAATACGGGTGTGGGTAACCCAACCGCGCCATCAATTATGGTGCTTGGGGAATAAGCGAGTTTACCAGGCAGGTGAGGAGGTGCACAGTTTTCTCCGCTCTTATAAAGGGACAAGGACTCCTCCTTTTTACCCACACCTTCTTCTTCCCTGCCCATCCATGCTCGCGCACTCGAGCTCCAGCGCCCAAGTTCACATTTTCTACGCAAAATCACTCCAAACATGTCCGGATCGGGAGGCAAGTGGATGGTCTCCTTCGTTACAGAGGAGAACATTACGAAGCTCCGGGAAGCCGGATACCTGGCCGCAGATATCACACACCGGCTCCCAGATGCGGGGCAGATCGTCCCCACCACCGAGCCTCACGAAAGGGTCGTGTTCCTTACCCATTTCATCCGCGTACTGGGGTTTCCCCTCCACCCATTTGTCCGCGGGCTCATGTTCTACTATGGGCTGGACTTCCATGATCTGGCCCCCAATTTCATCCTCAACATCTCGGCGTTTATAAATGGGTGCGAGGCCTTCCTCCGCATCAAGCCCCACTTCGGCCTATGGCTGAAGACCTTCAATGTTAAACCGAAGGTGGTGGTCGGCCAGCAAGCGGAGTGCGGAGGCGCCATGGTGGGCAGAATGCCCAACGTAACCTGGCTTGAAGGCTCCTATGTGGAGACCGTAAAGGGGTGGCAATCGGGGTGGTTCTACATCACCGAGCCGCGCGACACCAGCTGGGTGGCGGCCCCCGAATTTCAATCCGGAATCCCCATGCGTTTCACCTCCTGGAAAGGGAAGGGCCTATCCTGGGGTTCATCGGTGGAGCTGACCGGACTCCAGACCTGCGTCAAAAACATGATAAGCAAGAAAATCAAGCTTGTCAATGTGGTCCAAGTCATGCTCTTCCGCCGGATCCTCCCGTGTCAAAGATGGGCATTCAATTTGTGGGAGTTCGACCCGGCTAAGCACCAGACGCTGCGAGAGCTCTTCGACACGACGCACAAGGACATCTGGAAGGTGCTGTTCATGGGCGCCGAGGTGCCTCCTCCCCTTACCGAGGATCGCGGACTCAGCGCAAAGCACCCTGCCAATCCAATAAGTCTTTTATATCTCATAAGATGTTCTTTTCCCCAGTATAACCGTGTGAGGGATCTGAGCCTCCACGCCTTTTAACAGGACTGGGTAGCGACAGCGGAGCAGATCGATTGTCCATCCACCCCGCCCGAAGATCCAGCAGATGCTCTCCTAACGGAGATGCTGGTTCCGGCGCCTTATGAGGCGCCGGAGAAGAAGGCCAAGAAGAAGGCCACAGGGACCAGGAAAGTTCTCCGGCGCAAGGTTATATCAGACTCATCATCCGAAAATACCAAGGTGCACTCCTCCCACGAAAATGAGGAGGAGGAAGAGGAAAGTTCTCCCCCCTATCCGGGGGAGACAATAAAAGGAAGGCCGCCCCGTATGGGGAGGCCGAAGGGTCCAAGAAGGGAAGGACTCTCCTTCCGGACTGTTCCACGGTGGCCACTTTTAGCGACGAGGAGTGGTTACCCAGGGACAAGCCCCTGGTGAAGTCGTAAGTATCTGGATACCATAATAGTTCTTGGTATGTTTTATTTTATTGCTTCTTATCACGCCGAACATGATTATGCAGTCCATCCCGAGCCCATATCGACGTATCTTCTTCGGATGATTCTTTGGGCCCGTCGGATATGAACAGCGATTCACTCCGGACCGCCTCCTCCCCTGCCCTACGGACGACGCCGAGGTGTTGTCTCAAAGGGCACTTAACCAAGGGGAGACAGTTCCGGAGGCGCCCCAAGGCGACATTCCAGGCGCTGGGTGCACGAGGGGAAAGACTCCCTTGGGCCCTGATGCCGGGGGCAGCAAGTCTAGCCCCCAGCCGAATACTGCGCCGGAACCTCCAGTGGTTCCGGATTCTGTGAGGCAACCCCTTGCCAAGGGGGGCAAGCCGCTGTGCTGATGGCCTCTGTCCATCCAGAGGCATCGGACAACCTGCTGGAAGCACTTCGCGGCGCTTCCATCGATGAAGAGCACCGCACTGCTATGAGTGCGGTGGTCAAGAAGGTTCAGTCCGCCAAAAGCGGACTGACTGAAGCCTGTGCCAGCCTCCTAATAGGCTTCGAGGTAAGTAATGAAATTATAAGAAAATGTTACATCATAGACAGTAGCCCCTGATGCTCTGTTTGGCGTTCGCATAGAATGGCCAAATAGAGGATAAAATAATAATCGCA
Source organism: Aegilops bicornis (assembly GCA_021605145.1). NCBI lineage: Eukaryota > Viridiplantae > Streptophyta > Magnoliopsida > Poales > Poaceae > Aegilops > Aegilops bicornis. The sequence continues at coordinate 727,267,511 of CM038671.1, read as the reverse complement.
AGAGTCTAATCAGAATGTGTCCATGTGAATAAGCAGGCTTCGCTGCTGGATGCTGCCGCTCGTACTGCGGAGGTCGCCGCACTGAAGCGGGACCTTGAGCGGTCCAAGGAAGAGCTCGGCCTTACCAAGAGGCAGCTCAAAGAGGACAAAGGTAAGTGATACCCCGTCTATATATTGATAAAGAAAAATGTGGTTTTTGTGTAATAGGATCGTCAGGAATTTTGCTAGGGGCCACTATCGAAGTGGCGGCCCTGAAGAAGGCGCTGTCCGAGGCCGAAGACAAAGCGGCCAAGGAGCGCATCGATCGAGAGAAGCAAGAGGCCTGAGTCGGTGAGGTGCAGCAAGAGCTACAGGCTCTCGTCAAGAAATACGAGTCTTTGGAGCGTGACTCTAAGACGCAAGGGTCCGAGCTTGCGAAGGCTTTCGAGAACGCACAAAATGCCAAGGCCGAAACCCAAAAGGCCCTCCAGGAGATTCAGGCGGTCAAGAAGATCGCGGCGGGTAAGGCATTCATTATGCAAAGCAAGCATGTGAAGGAAACTTTCCTTTTTACTTACCCGAGTTCGGAGCTCTCCAGGAGCGTTCGCAGATCTACCTAGCAGTGTGTCGGACGCCGCGGAGTTCTACAGGGCTGAGGAAGGGAGCTTTGTTCTGGTCTCAGTATACTGGGACCGAATATCCGATGCCCTTGAGCGACCAGCTGAAGCAACTGGTCGAGCTTCACAAGGCGGCCGAACTGGTGATGAAGGGCCTTATAGTCCGGATGTGGCCTGGCGAGCCCCTGCCTGGCAGCTATTTCGGCCTGGTAAGGCGGCTTGTGAACGCCTGCCCACGGTTTGAAGTCATAAAGCGGTCCGTCTGCATTGAGGGTGCACGCAAGGCTTTTGCCCGGGTGAAGGTGCACTGGGCAAAGATGGACGCCAAAAAGCTGGTGAAGGAGGGCCCGCCGAAGGGCAAGGAGCATCGCTACCCCGAAAAATACTATGACAGTGTCCTGAAGGGTGCTCGCCTTGTGGCAGAGGAATGTACTAAGGATGTAATATTTGAATGAATGTACTCATGTGATCCTGTAATATGAAACTAGTCCATGTGCGCTATATAACGCTCGCTAATTTAAAATATTACCTTCTGTGCGGCCGTTTATAAAATTCAAGAGTTGGCAAGTCGTCCACTTATGCCCCCATGTAACTAGTACTGAGGTGTTCGTGATAAACCTGATCACTCTTTATCCCAATATTGGGTCCTTCGAAGGAGGTATTCAGCACAACGAACCAGGCAATCGGACTATAAAGCTTTATCACTCTCACTTAGCCATAGAAGTCTACAAAATTTTGGCGAAGCCCCTAGTATTCAGAATGCCGAACTTGGGGCGCTATGTACGCCTAAATCGGACAAGGCCGACTCCTCGCCCGAAGCGGAAAAAATCATTAAGGTTTTGAGACCTGTCGAACAGCGACCAGCTCTCGCCTCATCATGATAGTCAGTTTTGGGCTTTCTCTACTGAGGTGCTCGTCCGGAAGAACCGGGACACAATTGCAGTAGTTATCCCAGCGCTACCTTAGCCGATATAGCGGAACGTAAGGTACCAAAACATGGGAGCCGGGAAACCCAACTATTGACCCAAGACACGATTCGGAGCTGATGCATATAATGCTATAAGTTCGGGGTGCCGCACTGTCGAAAGTGTTTGGACTTTTCATGCCGTGTTATGGGGTACACCGAAGCCTGGCGCCTTTGGTAAATGTCAGAATGTACGGGTGCAATTTGTCGTAAATAAGCAGACAAGGAATAAAAGAGATGCAATAATAAGCTAACGCTATACATTGTTATTTAAATGATACGTCAAAGCGTATGTATACAAGTAGTGCAATAAGCAAAAAATAGGACTATTTGACATGTCCTATCCAAGGGCAAGCTGCGTATGGGTATGTAAAACAGGTATATCGATCGTTATCAGAGACCACCTGGGGATTCCCTTGTACGTCAGAGCTTCTTGCTTTCTTGGTATTTCCTTCTCGTAATGGGTCCGATAGTGAGGCTGTCGGGAAGAGCTTCCAGAGAGTAGGGTCCTGAAAGAGAGAAAATAATAAAGACATACGGGCCCTGAGGCGGTTTAGCCGCATTGTGGGCCGTGCCATGGTCGTGCCTCCGCCTGTGCCCATGGTATCTTGAGTGCGTAATTATGTACGCACGGCGTAAATTTTGCCACTTCACTGGGGCTGGGACGGAGGAAGAATTTCTAGGCGAGCTCTAAACGTGCCTGGCGATCCTCTTGCAGGGTACTCCAGACTCGCGTGAAGGTGTCCGGGGTCTTTTTCGCCGGATTGGCGGTTTGCCTCATAAGGCTGCCTTGTGCTTCTGCCGCGAGGCCCGCAGTGTGCTCCTCCGTACGGAGCGAGCGTTCTGTGTTTCCATTAACTGTTATAACCCCGCGAGGTCCTGGCATTTTGAGCTTGAGTTATGCATAATGCGGTACCACATTGAATCTGGCAAATGCGGTTCGCCCGAGCAGTGCGTGATAGCCGCTGCGGAAGGGGACGATATCAAAGATTAACTCCTCACTTCGGAAGTTGTCCGAGGATCCGAGGGCCACTTCCAGTGTGATTGAGCCCGTGCAACAGACCTCTACACCTGGGATGACACCTTTAAAGGTGGTTTTGGTGGGTTTGATCCTTGAGGGGTCTATGCCCATTTTGCGCATTGTATCATGATAGAGCAGGTTCAGGCTGCTGCCACCGTCCATAAGGACTCAAGTGAGGTGAAATCCGTCAATGATGGGGTCAAGGACCAATGCGGCAGAACCGCCATGACGGATACTAGTGGGGTGGTCCCTGCGATCGAAGGTGATCGGACAAGAAGACCATGGGTTGAACTTTGGGGCGACTGGCTCCATCGCATAGACGTCCCTTAGTGCACGCTTCCGCTCCTGCTTGGGAATATGGGTTGCGTATATCATGTTTACCGTTTTCACTTGGGGAGGAAATTTCTTCTGTCCTCCTGTGTTCGGCGGCCGGGGCTCCTCCTCGTCGTTGCTATGCAGCCCCTTTTCCTTATTTTAGGCATTCAACTTGCCGGCCTGTTTGAACACCCAGCATTCTCTGTTGGTGTAGTTGGCTGGTTTACCAGGGGTGCCGTGAATTTGACACGAGCGATCGAGTATGCGGTCCAAGCTGGACGAGCCCAGATTGCTTCTTTTGAACGGCTTTTTCCGCTGACCGGATTTAGAGCCACTGAATCCGACATTAACTGCCGTGTCTTCGGCGTTGTCGCCGTTGTTGTAGCGCTTGAGTCTGTTGCGCTGTGGCCTGCCGTTGCTATCTTTGGCATCTGAATTGCCAGGATTTCCTGATGTGTTGTTGCTGCGAGCCAGCCAACTGTCCTCGCCCGCACAAAAGCGGGTCATGAGTGTCGTGAGGGCTGCCATGGACTTCGGTTTTTCTTGGCCGAGGTTTCGAGTGAGCCACTCGTCACGGATGTTATGCTTAAATGCCGCTAAGGCCTCGGCATCCGAACAGTCGACAATTTGGTTCTTTTTAGTTAGGAACCGGGTCCAGAATTTCCTGGCCGATTCCCCTGGCTGCTGGGTTATGTGACTCAAGTCATCAGCATCTGGCGTTCGCACATAAGTGCCCTGGAAGTTGTCAAGGAATGCGTCCTCTAGATTCTCGCAACTGCCAACGGAGTTTGCTGGCAAGCTATTCAGCCAATGCCGAGCCGGTCCTTTGAGTTTTAGTGGGAGGTATTTGATGGCATGTAGATCGTCACCGCGGGCCATGTGGATGTGGAGGAGGAAATCTTCAATCCATACCGCAGGGTCTGTTGTACCATCATATGATTCAATGTTCACGGGTTTAAATCCTTTTAGGAATTCATGATCCATCACATCATCAGTGAAGCATAGGGGGTGTGCGGCGCCTCTGTGCCAGGCTATGTCACGACGCAGTTCGTACGAGTCTTGTCTGCTGCATTCAGCCCGGCCGGATTTTCTTTTAGTATATCCGGCGTGACGATCATCGTCACGCGCTAGGGCGCGCCCCCGTGATCCGTAGATCGATCTTGTATGTCCTACTTTGTTTTCCAATATGTTTCGCAGGTCATGCGTATTGCCCCGGGCCTTGGTGTTTTTGTTTGACTGGCGACGGGGTGCGGGCTGGACTTCGGGTTGATATGCCGTTCTTTCTCGGCCACGGGGTGGTCGATCAGCCGCATAATATGCTGGTAGTGTGGGGTTTAATGCTTCCTCCTCGAGTTGGGGTAGCAACCTGCGCTTTGGGTAACTCTTGGTTGAGCGCTCGAGTTTGTATACCTCGGCCGCCAGGACCTCGGTCCATCTATCCACCAGCAGATCTTGATCAGCTCGAAGCTGTTGTTGCTTTTTCTTCAGGCTATTTGCTGTGGCTATAAGCCGGCGCTTGAAGCGCTCCTGCTCGACGGGATCCTCAGGCACGATAAATTCTTCGTCGCCGAGGCTCACCTCGTCTTCGGAGAGAGGCATGTAATTGTCATCCTCTGATTCTCCGTCTGCTGCCTGTTCCTGAGGGCTAGCTTGCCCATCCTCCCGCTCGAGGCCTGGCTGGGAGGGATTGTCTTCGTCTTCGGCACTATCCGGAGCATTATTGTCTCTTGTGCCGGTATCGCTGCTTTTGCTATGGCGGGACTTAGAGCGGCGCCCCTGACGCCGGTGCTTGGATTGCTTCTTGGAGGGATTATCCTCCGTTGCCTTATCGCCAACGCCTTCTTTGGGGGTGTCCACCATGTATATATCATATGATGAGGTGGCAGTCTAGCGCCCTGTGGGCGGTGGTTCCTGTTCGTCTCCTGCATCGTCGTCCATACCGTCGATGTTTTCGGAGCCGAAATCGAGCATGTCGGTTAAGTCGTCGACAGTGGCTATTAAGTGGGTGGTGGGTGGGGACAGTCGTCGACAGTGAATTTCATCGTCATCCGCTTCCCACTCAAGCCGGACATAGTTCGGCCAAGGGTCTCCAGACAAGGAGAGAGACCTTAACGAATTTAGCACGTCGCCCAGGGGCGAGTGCTGAAAGATATCCGCGGAGGAAAACTCCATGATCGGTGCCCAATCAGATTCGATAGGTACGGACGCATGCAGTTCGGAACCCGTGGTCGGGGACGAATCCAAGGATCCGACAACACAGGTCTCATAGGAGGTGAAGTCAGTATTCGGCTCTATAGCCACTGAGTGTGCGGCCTCCGAGGCGGGGTCCATCCACCTGTCCTCGGACGACGCAATCGGTTCCGGATCGAGGGCCGGAGTAGATAAAGGTGTGATCTCCCGAACAACGTCCGACAGCAGAGCTAAGTCATGCTCGTCGTGATTGTGCGGCGCACCTGACATGGGCTAGAATCCGTCAAAGAGCAAGTCTCCGTGGATGTCGGCAGTATAATTCAAACTTACAAACCTGACCTGATGGCCAGGGGTGTAGCTTTCGATCTGCTCCAGATGGCCAAGCGAGTTGGCCCACAAAGGCCGCCCGAATACGAAGATCTCATCACGGGGAAAAGCTCACCCTGGATCGCATCGTTGCTGATGATCGAATGAGACATCAAGCCTTGCGTTGATGGCACAGCGGAACTCTCAATGAAAGCACCAATGTCGGTGTCAAAACCGGCGGATCTCGGGTAGGGGGTCCCGAACTGTGCGTCTATGGCGGATGGTAACAGGAGGCGGGGGACACAATGTTTACCTAGGTTCGGGCCCTCTCGATGGAGGTAATACCCTACTTCCTGCTTGATTGATCTTGATGATATGAGTATTACAAGAGTTGATCTACCACGAGATCGTAGAGGCTAAACCCTAGAAGCTAGCCTATGATTATGATTGTTGTTCTCCTACGGACTAAACCCTCCGGTTTATATAGACATCGGAGGGGGCTATGGTTACACATAGTCGGTTACAAGGGAGGAGATCTACATATCTGAACTGCCAAGCTTGCCATCCACGCAAAGGAGAGTCCCACCCGGACACGGGACAAAGTCTTCAATCTTGTATCTTCATAGTCCAACAGTCCGGCCAAAGGATATAGTCCGGCTGTCGAAGGACCCCCTAATCCAGGACTCCCTCAAAGGGGCCATCGAGCCTTTCGTCAACGACACAGTGGAACTCTCAATGAAAGCACCAATGTCGGTGTCAAAACCGGCGGATCTCGGGTAGGGGGTCCCGAACTGTGCGTCTAGGATCGATGGTAACAGGAGACGGGGGACACAATGTTTACCCAGGTTCGTGCCCTCTCTATGGAGGTAATACCCTACTTCCTGCTTGATTGATCTTGATGAATATGAGTGTTTACTAGAGTTGATCTACCACGAGATCGTAATGGCTAAACCCTAGAAGTCTAGCCTATGAGTATATGGTAATGAATCTGTCCTATCCGGACTATGCCCTCCGGTTTATATAGACACCGGAGAGATCTAGGGTTACATGGAGTTGGTTACATAGGAGGAAATCTTCATAATCGATCACCTAGCTTGCCTTCCACGCCAAGTAGAGTCCAATCCGGACACGGGTATAGTCTTCGGTCTTCATGTCTTCATAGCCCATCAGTCCGGCCCAACAGATAACTGGCCGGACGCTCGAGGACCCCTTAGTCCAGGACTCCCTCAATAACACTTTGTGGAGTAATTATAATGCTTTTCGTCTCATGATATGCAAGGTTTACACAAGGAGGGAGATTATCGTCAGCTGGAATTCTGGACCTGAAAAAGCTATGTCAGAGATACCTAGTCTGCACATCTCCAAATGAGCTGAAATTTTATGGAGATTTATTTTGGAATATATAAAAATTATTGGAGAAAAGAAATAGCAGAGGGGCCACCCAGGTGCCCACTAGGAGCCAGGGCGCGCCTACCCCCCCAGGCGCGCCCTAGTGGGTAGTGGGGCCCCTGGCTAGCCTCCGGTGCCCATCTTCTAGTATATAAGACCATTTTCCCTAGAAAAAGTAAGACGAGGATTTTCGAGACAGAGCGCCGCCGTCTCGAGGTGGAACTTGGGCAGGAGCATTATTGCTCTCCGGCGGAGAGATTCCACCGGCGATACTTCCCTCCGGAAGGGGGAAATCGAAGCCACACCAACAACCCTCTCATCATGGCAGGGCCAATCTTCAACAGCACCATCTCATCTCAAAACCTAGTTCATCTCTTGTATTCAATCTTTATATCAAAACCTCAGATTGGTACCTGTGGGTTGCTAGTAGTTCTGATGACATCTTGTAGTCGATGCTAGTTGGTTTATTTGGTGGAAGGTCATATGTTCAGATCTATTATGCTATTCAATACCCCTCTAATCTTGAGCATGAATATGTTTTCTGAGTAGTTACTTTTGTTCTTGAGGACATGGGAGAATTCTAGTCATACGTAATCATGTGAATTTTGTATTCGCTCGATATTTTGATGATATGTATGATGTTGATTCCCTTAGTGGTGTTATGTGAACGTCGACTACATGACACTTCACCATCTTTGCACTAAGGGAATGCATTATGGAGTACTTATTAGATGATGGGTTGCTAGAGTGATAGAAGCTTAAACCCTAGTTTATGCGCTATTCTGTAAGGGGCCGATTTGGATCCATATGTTTAATGCTATGATTAGATTTTATCTTAATTCTTCGTAGTTGAGGATGCTTGCGAGAGGGGTTAATCATAAGTGGGAGGCTTGTTCAAGTAAGAACAACACCCAAGCACCGGTCCACCCACATATAAAATTATCAAAGTAGTGAACGTGAATCAAACAAACATGATGAAAGTGACTAGATGAAATTCCCGTGTGTCCTCAAGAACGCTTTGCTTATTATAAGAGACCATTCTGGCCAGTCCTTTGCTACCAAAAGGATTGGGCTACAATGACGCACTTTTGTTACCATTACTATTACTTACCTTGCTATCCAACTATTTGTTACTACCACTTCTTGAGCTTGCGTTGGTTTTTCCCTTTAAGAGGAAAGGGTGATGCAGCAAAGTAGAGATAAGTATTTCCCTCAGTTTGAGAACCAAGGTATCAATCCAGTAGGAAGTACACGCAAGTCTCCAATCTATGCACCTGCAAGTATAAGTGGTAAAATTTATTGAAAATTGACAAACATAGCATTGGTCAATGATGCAATTCATGAAAGAATTAATAAGGGAATGGAATATTCACATGCAAATATACTATCTTGGACATATTTTATGATTGTGAGCCCCCATTAAATATTTTATGCCAAATTGTTGACGTTGTACAAAGAAGACAACGTAATGAATTATGCCAAATTGTGGATGTTGGACAAGGAAGACAACGTAATGAATTGTGTTTTCTTATATTCACATAAAAGTTATATTGTAATAGATCCTCCAACATGTGGTGCTTGCCCAACATCTTTGCTAGCCAAAATTCCGCACCAAGTAGAGATACTACTTGTGCATCCAAAAACCTTAAAACCAATTTCATGTTATGAGAGTCCACTATACCGACCTATGGATTGAATAAGATCCTTCAAGTAAGTTGTCATCAGTGTATAAAGCAATAAAAATTGCTTCTAGGTATGTTTGATGTTTTATTGTAAGGGAAAATAAGTGTTGTACAAACTTGTGATGGCAAAGTAATAAAAGCGACGGATTGCATAATAAAGGTTGCTATCATAAGGGGCAATATAACATGACGTTCCTTTGCATTAAGAGCTTTTGCATCCAAAAACAAAAAGCGCATGACAAACTCTGCTTCCCTCTGCGAAGGGCCTATCTTTTACTCTTATGTATCTACTTTTTATGCAAGAGTCAATAGTGTTCTCATTTGTTCCTTTTTATTTTTCTCTTTTGCAAGCATCATGTGGTGGGGAAAGATCTAGGCACATATATCTAGTTGGATATGAGTGATCATGACTTATTGTTGATGACATCACCCCTGAGGTGAATAAGTTGGGAGGTGAAATTATAGGCCCCTATCTTTCTATGTGTCTGGCTGAAACTTTTTGCTCCATATATAAGTTGTGAGTGTTGGCAATCATAGAATACTAAATGATGGTTGAGTATGTGGACTTGCTAGAAAGCTCCGACATGAGACCCTTCCTTAAAATATGATGAAATGCAATTGCATTGTTGACTGAGAACATAGTTTGTTAGTTTTCAAGAAAGTTTATGCCTTATACTTCAATGTTGTGATGAATTATTACTTGCTCATGAGAAGTTATATGATAATGAACATTGCTATTATAATAATGATCATGATGCTACTATGTATGTATTTTGTTTTTATCGACACCTCTCTCTCTCTAAACATGTGGACATGATTATCGATATCGGCTTTCGCTGAGGGCAAGCGAGGTCTAAGCTTGGGGGAGTTGATACGTCCATTTTGCATCATGTTTTCCTACAGTTTTTGTAACATCCCAAATTTCCAATTTGGAATGTTATGCATTAGATCATAATTGCATATCATATTTTATTGCATTTTGGCTTGATCCTAGAAATTCTACGCAACACAAGGACCCACGGAGAGAGTTCGGGATTTCATTATTTTCATATTTGAGTTTTCTCAAATTTTGAAAAGAGCATGGTTTGATTTTAACTATTTTCTCTTCAAATATTTCTTTTATGAAAATAAAAGAGAGGGGATAAAATGACTTCCCCAAAATACAGAAATATTGGAGATTTAATATTAAAATCAAATAAGATTTTTATTCGGAGTTTTATCACTATTTTATTTGAATTAGGAAAAATATGCGTTTTTCAAAATTGCATTAGAGGCCCTAATAAATGTTCACCTTGTCCGGTAGATTTTTAGAGGACGCGGAAAATCTATTTCAGGATTTTTGGAATCCGTTTAGTATTTCTTTTATTCGTTTTTCAGCGTGGTATTATAAAAAAAACAAAAAGTCAACTGACTAACCAGGCCGTGTCCGACCTGGACACTGCGACCGGGCGTCTTTATAAGCCGAGGCCCGCGACCCCGAGGCCCAAGTCGCTAGCCCTACCCGAAACCCTAGCCACTGCCGCTTAGCGCTACCCCGCCGCTTCTGCCGGCTTCTGCTGCCGGCTACCGCCGCCCACCGACCACGGAGTCATGTCGCCACCCGCCATTGCCGTCGCCGGAGTTCGCCGCCGCCGCCGACGGTTTTTCCTCACCGGTTCGGTTTTTCCAGTAAAAACCCTAGATGCGTTTTTTATTAGATCGGTTCGGGTTTTCAGACAGTTTATTTATTTAGCGAACACCCGTTCGTGTGTTCGTTTTAACGAACGGTTTTCACCCATTAACTGCAGACAGTGAATGTTTGTTCGTTAGCCTGTTCGTCAGTTTTCTTTTTCCAGGGTTTTTCCGCGATTATTTTCGATCGTGATTTCTGACCCGATTTTCGTTCTAGTATAACTTTTTGCTCGTTTACCGGAATCAGGCGATTCAAGCGCCTAGATCTTTGTCTCGAAGCCCTCTTTCTGTTTAACCAACTTGAACAAGATTTTGCTACTGTAAAATTTTACTTTAGTCCAGATTAGTAAACGGATCTTGTTTCTTTCACAGTTTGAGTTTCAATGCTTCATTTGGTTTGATTCTTTTTGCAAATCGAAGTTCTTAAGTTGAACTTTCTGGTTAGATCTCTTATTTAATTTTTACCCGTGCTTCTAGTTGAGTGCTTATTGTATGCTTGTTTGTTTGCGATAGAGTACCCGGAGTGCGAAGCGTGCTACTACGAGTCTCTAGGTTTCCTGGATCATCAACAAGGCAAGTAACACTTTGATCATACCTCTTTACTAACCAGTTTTATTGCATTAGATCAATCCTCAAACAATTGCATGGTTAGGATCTGATTTAAACTGTGGGTTTTGGGAAGTAGATGAGGTAGTACCGATTCACCTGTTTACTTTCAAACCTTTGGGAGTCACTTCTACGTTGCTTATATTGCTATGCTATGCTCGTAGACGTGGATTGGGTTTGAGTGTATTCGTGACAGATGTGAGCTTGTTAATTAATGGTTCAACTTAAGGTGGCAACTTAAATACACATCTGGGTGGATTGCTTGTGGGCACCTGGAGAATCCAGTGTTGTCCTAGGATATCCCGGAGGACCCGTGTGATCATCCTATGGCCCGCCACCCAGGCTCAAAGGGATCATAAGACTATTCATGCTAGAAACTTCCGGGTGCAGCCACAAGCTATTATGGGCTCTAGCATAGTTGAGTATGTTCCGTGAAGCTCTTGAAGAGGAAGACTAGCAGATGTAGTGGGTTGTAGGTGGTACTGTCTATGTAGAGTAGAGAGTTAATGCTTATGAAAGACTGTGTCTCGGTCATCCGTTTCTCAAACACCATGTAGTGCGAGAAATCCAACAGAGGAGATCGAGTCTTGTGGGGAAAAGTGCGCAAACCTCTGCAGAGTGTACAAAGTAATCATGGTTAGCTGTGTCCCCGGTTATGGACATCTTGAGTATCTAGTTCTTGGATTATCATGTTGATCTCATCACTCTTAATATAATTTGATTGAATTTAATGATGATGCTTAATTGGGATTGAGTTGGAGGAACCTTCTCAATGTTTAACAACTACCATGATAGTTAATAAAATTTATTCCTTTGTTGTAGGAAAAAATTGGCTTTTCGCAAAACATATTAACCATACAGCCTCCACCAGCCATATATGCATGTAGTGATAGCATTTATTCTGTTCATTACTCTTTTGTGCTACATTGCCAGCATATTCCATGTGCTCTGCAACGTATCATGTTGCAGACTTTTCAGACGACGTGTAAGGTGCCTTAGGTTGTGGTCTTTCACTCAGTGATGCCGTTAGAGTTGATGGACTCACTTTATCTTCCAAGCCTTCCGCTGTTATCGTGTTAGATGGCCTTAAGCCATATTTATTGTAATAAGTTATCTTTTGAGACATTCGATGTAATAAGTGTGTGATTGCTACTCTGTTATAAATCCTTCGAGTACTGTGTGTGTCAGCATTACCGATCCAGGGATGTCACTGAAGCACAGAGACTTGACCGTCTGAGGTCTGGTCGGTACAAGATGGTATTAGAGCACACACTGAATGTAGGACACGACCACTAAGCTAAAACCCTAGATCACTACTCTCTTCTCATTTCTGACTCCTCCCCATTTTCCACTCTTTAGGATGGCGGACGCAAGGAACAAGTTGGGACAACCGGATGAAGATACACCTTTTGGACGACACTTGAAGGAAGTCACTACATACCTGAACATCGGAATATCAAGCTTCACCGGGACTTACAATGCCACTTTACCAGAAGAGGAGCACTGGGTGATTCAAGTTCAAGTTCCAGGAAGGACGTTCATGCCAGTCACTGAGCCCATAGAGTTTTCCTTTGACGCACCCACGTGGAGTCTTGGAAAGAGCATGGCAGCCCACATCACCATGGGACGCACTGGAGAAGTTTACCAGAAGGATCTCAAGGATACTATCTACCAGATCTGTGGGCGCCGAGATGAGCAATGGGAAATGATCATCACCAGGAAGGATAGATCTATTGCAGGTTTCATCCAGGAGTTAAACCAACACATTTGTCACCAGGAGAATCAGATGTGCGCAGGCATGATGGATATGAAGAAGGCAATGACCAGGATCACGGAGCTGGAGGAAGAACTCAAGGCTACTCGCGATGATTACGAGGAGGAAATCGTCGTACTCGAGGACCCGACAAGGAAGCTGGGAGTATTCATGAGAGACCCCGCACCAGGAGGAGAAGACGATGATTCCACTTGCCCGGAGAACTACATCATCATCGACGACACCGACTCGGACCCTGACGATAGCGATGATGATTTTGTTGATGAAACTGGAGCAGATATTATGTAGTCTTCCACCGATCAATTTTTCTAGTCGACCACCATGTCAGTAGTAGTATTCCCCCATGTATATAGTATAGCCCGAGCACTTTTGTAACGATAGTTAGACCGATTGTATGCCCTTGTTTGAATTGATGGAAGTGATATGATTGTGTTTGTCTCATGTGCATGTGGGTAGTGTTTTCCCCCTAGACCTCATTCTATTATGTTTTCTCACCTTTTCTAAACCCTGCAGATGCCTCCGAGACGCGATAATGGATTTGCTTTCCCACCGGAGCTCACTCAGTTGATCCAGCAGCAGAATGCATTGATGCAGATACTAGTCCAGAATCAGAATCAGGGGAACAACAACAACAACAACCCACCACCACCACCACCTGTTGATCACTTAGCCCGTTTTCTAAGGCTGAATCCGCCGGTGTTCTCCAGTAGCACCGAGCCGATAGTTGCAGATGATTTGCTCCGCAAGATCGGAAGGGAGTTGACCACTTCCGGATGCACAGATGCAGAGAGAGTGCGTTTTGCCGCACATCAGCTTGATGGACCCGCAACATCATGGTGGGAGAATTTCACAGCCACTTACCCCATTGACACTGTTACATGGGACCCGGTTTGACAAGCTTTTCACACTGCCCATGTATCAGCAGGAGCTATGGCCATGAAGAAGCGCGAGTTTCGCAACTTACGCCAAGGAGGACGCACCGTTGGCCAGTATGTGGATGACTTTAGTAAGCTAGCACATTATGCCCCAGAAGACGTCGCTGCGGATGCTGCTAAGCAGGATAAGTTTCTGGAAGGACTGAATGATGAGCTGAGCATGCAGTTGATCGTGGCAACCTTCAACAACTACCAGGAGTTGGTAGATAGAGCTCTCATGATTGAAGGGAAGCAGCAGCAGATTGTCAACCGCAAGAGGAAGTATGGGCAAGGGAAGTATAATTATGGAGCTCAGCACAGACCCCGTTTTACCCCGAACTCGGGAGGACCCCTCCAACATAACCATGGAGGTCACAATCACAATGGAGGGATGTCACACAACCATAGTGGCCCCAGGAATGGGAATGGTAATGGAGGAAGCAACGGCCAGAACCGTTCCAACCCAGCAACACCCGTCAAGAAGGATCTAAGTCACATTACTTGTTTCAAGTGCGGGAAGAATGGACATTATGCCACAGAGTGTTCTGAAGCAAAGAATGGGAATGGTAATGGAAGCTCTGGGAAGAAGTCCAACCCTTTCAACAGGGGACAGGTGAACCACGTTAGCGTGGAGGAGGTTGAAGCGCAACCCGATGCAGTAATAGGTAAGTTTTTGGTTAAGTCATTTACTGCAATCGTTCTTTTTGATACTGGTGCATCGCATTCATACATATAAAGGGGATTTGTGGATAAGTTTAAAGTGTCAACCCAAGCCCTTAGGTCACCCATGTTAGTAACCTCGCCAGGAGCAGAGTACATGGCCACCCTATGGTGTGAGCGGTTACCATTAAGGATTGGTAACTACCTGTTTCCCTCAGACCTAATAGTATTGGAGTCACAAGGACTGGATGTGATATTAGGCATGGATTGGTTATCGAAGTATGGAGGGAACATTGACTGCGCCAGTAAGTCGTTTTTGCTTACCACCCTAGAAGGAAGAAGGATCAAGTATGTATCCCGGCATGTGTCGAATAGGACTCAAGTGAATTCCTTATCAGGAGTTGTACAGGAGGAAGTTCCGGTGGTGAAGGATTTCCCGGATGTATTTCCAGAAGATTTCCAGGCATGCCACCCGATAGAGACATCGAGTTTTTGATTGAGCTTTTGCCAGGCACAGGGCCGATATCTAAGAGACCGTACAGGATGCCCGCTAAGGATTTAGAGGAAATTAAGAAGCAGATTAAGGAGTTACTGGATAAAGGCTACATTCGCCCATGTTCGTCACCTTGGGGATCACCAGTGCTTCTAGTGGAGAAGAAGGATGGATCGTTGAGGATGGTTGTTGATTATCGAGGATTGAATGAGGTGACGATCAAGAACAAGTACCCACTGCCGATGATCAAAGATTTGTTTGACCAGTTGCAAGGAGCTAAAGTATTTTCCAAGATCGATCTGCTATCAGGGTACCACCAGCTGAAGATTCGAGAGCAGGATATACCTAAGACAGCTTTTACCACAAGGTACGGGCTATATGAGTATACCGTTATGTCATTCGGTCTGACTAATGCACCTGCCTATTTTATGAACATGATGAACAAAGTGTTTATGGAGTTTTTGGATAAGTTCATCGTGGTGTTCATTGATGATATTCTGGTCTACTCGAAGAATGAAGAGGGACATAAGGAGCATTTGCGTCTGCTACTTGGGAGGCTTGGAGAACATCAGTTATATGCCAAGTTCAGCAAGTGTGAGTTTTGGTTGAAGGAGGTTGGATTCCTCGGACATGTTATATCCGGAGAAGGTATAGCAGTAGACCCTACCAAGGTTGTCACTGTGACAAATTGGGAATCACCCACGTCAGTTGGAGAGATCCGGAGTTTTCTTGGACTCGCAGGATACTACTGGAGGTTAATTAAGAATTTCTCGAAGATTGAAAAGCCCATGACGGAGTTGTTGAAGAAGGACACAAAGTTCAAATGGACTGAGGAATGTGAGACCAGTTTTCAGGAGTTGAAGAAACGCTTGGTTACAGCTCCAGTGTTGATTCTTCTAGATCAATGCAAGGATTACCAGGTGTATTGCGACGCTTCACGTCGAGGACTTGGAGCAGTACTTATGCATGAGGGAAGAGTTGTTTCATATGCCTCCCGACAGCTTAAACCCCATGAGTTGATTAATGCTACCCATGATTTGGAGTTAGCAGCCATAGTGCATGCGTTGAAGACATGGAGACAGTTTCTCATCGGAAACCATTTTGAGGTATACACGGATCACAAGAGTATGAAGTATATCGTCACACAGAAGGAGTTGAATCTCAAGCAGAGGAGATGGTTGGAGCTCATCAAGGATTATGATATGAAGTTGCATTATCATCCCGGAAAGGCTAACGTAGTAGCCGATGCATTGAGCCGCAAGAGTCATGTCAATACACTCATGACCGGAGGATTACCCAAGGAGTTAGCAGATGATCTTCGTGAGCTATGTTTGGAAATAGTTCTGAGAGGTTATGTAGTAGCATTGGAGATTCAGTCTACTTTGATGGATAAGTTCCGAGAAACTCAGAAGACGGACAAGGAGATTGCCGAGATAAAGGAAAGAATGATCAAAGGAAAGGCTAAGGGATTTCGTGAGGATGAGCACGATACCCTATGGTTTGAGGACCGCGTTTATGTGCCTAATGATCTGGAGATCAGGAAGTTGATTCTGCAAGAGGCCCATGATTCGCCATATTCGATTCACCCAGGAAATATCAAGATGTATCTAGATTTGAAGGATAGTTTCTGGTGGACCGGAATGAAGAAGGATATTGCGGAGTATGTAGCAGTTTGTGATGTATGTCAGAGAGTGAAGGCAGAACATCATAAGCCAGCTGGATTGCTACAGCCATTGCCGATACCCGAATGGAAGTGGGATAAACTAGGCATGAACTTTATCACGGGATTACCCAGGACTCGTTTAGGCTATGACTCGATATGGGTTGTAGTCGATCGTTTGACGAAGGTAGCTCATTTCATCCCAGTGAAGACCACTTACACCAGTGCTGAGTTTGCAAATATATACATGACCAGGATCGTATGGCTTCATGGAGTTCCGAGGACCATTGTATCAGATAGAAGAACCCAGTTTACCTCAAAGTTTTGGAATCAGTTGCATGAGACTTTGGGAACCATGCTAGAGTTCAGTACATCTTTTCACCCGCAGACAGATGGACAGACTGAGAGAGTCAATCAGATTCTGGAGGACATTTTGAGAGCTTGTGCGCTAGACTATGGATCTAGTTGGGACGATAATTTGCCGTATGCAGAGTTCTCTTACAACAACAGCTATCAAGCCATTTTGAAGATGGCCCCTTTTGAAGTATTCTACGGAAGGAGGTGCAGTACACTGTTGTTGTCAGATGAAGTTGGAGATCGCCTGTTGTTTGGACCAGATTTGATTAAAGAGTCTGAAGAGAAGGTTAAGTTGATATGCGATAGACTCAAGGTAGCCCAGTCCAGGCAGAAGAGCTATGCGGATTCTAAATGCAAGGAAACAGTTTACAAAGTCGGAGACAAAGTGTATCTTCATGTATACCACTTCGAGGAGTGAAGCGTTTTGGAGTTAAAGGAAAGTTAGCACCACGTTTTGTGGGACCATACAAGGTTTTGGAACGTATGGGAGAAGTTGCTTACAAATTGGAATTGCTCGAAGGATTGTTAGGAGTTCACGATGTGTTCCATGTTTCCCAGTTGAAGAAGTGCCACGCAAAGATGGTTGATATTCCTCTAAGAGATACAGTGCCACTGGAAGCGATTCAGTTGGATAGTGATTGGACCTACGAGGAGAGACCAGTCAAGATTCTCAAGTTTGCCAGCCGGGCCACACGCAGTAAGGTTATCAAGTTCTGCAAAGTTCAGTGGAGCCACCATACCGAGGATGAAACCACCTGGGAACGAGAGGAAGACCTACGGAAAGATCACCCTCACCTATTTTCTAGCCAACCCGAATCTCGAGAGTGAGATTCATCTTAAGGGGGGTAGGTTTGTAACATCCCAAACTTCCAATTTAGAATGTTATGCATTAGATCATAATTGCATATCATATTTTATTGCAATTTGGCTTGATCCTAGAAATTCTACGCAACTCAAGGACCCACAGAGAGAGTTGGGGATTTCGTTATTTTCATATTTGAGTTTTCTCAAATTTTGAAAAGAGGATCGTTTGATTTTAATTATTTTCTCTTCAAATATTTCTTTTATGAAAATAAAAGAGAGGGGATAAAATGACTTCCCCAAAATACAGAAATATTGGAGATTTAATATTAAAATCAAATAAGATTTTTTTCGGAGTTTTATCGCTATTTTATTTGAATTAGGGGAAATATGCGTTTTTATAAATTGCATTAGAGGCCTAAATAAATGTTCACCTTGTCTAGTAAATTTTTAGAGGACAGGGAAAATTTATTTCAGGATTTTTGGAGTCCGTTTAGTATTTCTTTTATTTGTTTTTCTGCGCAGTATTATTTAAAAAAAAGTCAACCGACTTACCGGGCTGTGTCTGACCTGGACACTGCGCCCGGGTGGCTTTATGAGTCGAGGCCCGCGACCCCGAGGACCAAGTCGCTAGCCCCGCTCGAAATCCTAGCCCGCTGGCCAAGGCTTCTTGCCGCTTGCTGGCCATTGAGCTGGCCAAGGCCGCTTACCGACCCGCCGGAGCCGCGCCGCCACCCCGTCGCCACCCCGCCACCATCGCCGGAGTTCGCCGCCGCCGCCGGATTTTTCCTCGCCGGTTCGGTTTTTTGGTAAAAACCCTAGATGCATTTTTTATTAGATCGTTCGGTTTTTCTGCCGGTTTATTTATTTAGGGAACGCCCCTTCGTATGTTTGTTTTAACGAACGGTTTTCACCCGTTAACCGCAGACAGTGAACGTTCGTTCGTTAGCATGTTCGTCAATTTTCTTTTTCAGGGTTTTTCCGCGATTATTTTCGATCGCGATTTCTGACCCGATTTTCGTTCTAGTATAACTTTTCGCTCGTTTATCGGAATCATGCGATTCAAGCGCCTAGATCTTCGTATCGAAGCACTCTTTCTATTTAACCAACTTGAACAAGATTTTTCTACTGTAAAATTTGACTTTAGTCCAGATTAGTAAACGGATCTTGTTTCTTTCGCAGTTTGAGTTTCGTTGCTTCGTTTGGTTTGATTCTGTTAGCAAACCTGAGTTCTTAAGTTCAACTTTCTGGTTACATCTCTTATTTGAGTTTTACCCGTGCTTCTAGTTGAGTGCTTATTGTATGCTTGTTTGTTTGCGATAGAGTACCCGTAGTGCGAAGCGTGCTACTACGAGTCTCTAGGTTTCGCGGATCATCAGCAAGGCAAGTAAAACTTTGATCATACCTCTTTACTACCCAGTTTATTACATTAGATCAATCGTCAAACAATTGCATTGTTAGGAGCTGATTTAAACTGTGGGTTTTAGGAAGTAGATGAGGTAGTACCTACTCACCTGTTTACTTTCAAACCTTTGGGAGTTACTTCTACGTTGCTTATATTGCTATGATATGCTCGTAGACGTGGATTGGGTTTGAGTGTATTCATGACAGATGTGAGCTTGTTAATTAATGGTTCAACTTAAGGTGGCAACTTAAATACACATCTGGGTGGATTGCTTGTGGGCACCTGGAGAATCGATGTTGTCCTAGGATATCCCGGAGGACCCGTGTGATCATCCTACGGCCCGCCACCCAGGCTCAAAGGGATCATAAGATTATTCATGCTAGAAACTTCCGGGTGCAGCCACAAGCTATTATGGGCTCTAGCATAGTTGAGTATGTTGCATGAAGCTCTTGAAGAGGTAGACTAGCAGATGTAGTGGGTTGTAGGTGGTACTGTCTATGTAGAGTAGAGAGTTAATGCTTCAGAAAGACTGTGTCTCCGTCATCCGTTTCTCAAACACCATGTAGTGTGAGAAGTCCAACGGAGGAGATCGAGTCTTGTGGGGAAAAGTGCACAAACCTCTGCAGAGTGTACAAACTAATCATGGTTAGCCGTGTCCCTGGTTAGGGACATCTTGACTATCTAGTTCTTGGATTATCATGTTGATCTCATCACTCTTAATATAATTTGATTGGGTTTAATGATGATGATTAATTGGGATTGAGTTGGAGGAACATTCTCAATGTTTACCAACTACCATGATAGTTAAATAAAATTTATTCCTTTGTTGTAGGAAAAAATTGGCTTTTCGCAAAACATATTAACCATACAGCCTCCACCAGCCATATATGCATGTAGTGATAGCATTTATTCTGTTCATTACTCTTTTGTGTTACATTGCCAACATATTCCTTGTGCTGACCCGTTTCGGGCTGCAACGTATCATGTTGCAGACTTTTTAGATGACGAGTAAGGTGCCTTAGGTCGTGGTCTTTCACTCAGTGATGCCGTTGGAGTTGATGGACTCACTTTATCTTCAAGCCTTCCGTTGTTATCGTGTTAGATGGCCTTAAGCCATATTTATTGTAATAATTTCTCTTTTGAGACATTCAATGTAATAAGTGTGTGATTGCTACTCTGTTATAAATCCTTCAAGTACTGTGTGTGTCAGCATTACCGATCAAGGGATGACACTGAAGCACAGACACTTGACCGTCTGAGGTCTGGTCGCTACAGTTTTTTATAGAGTTTCAATCAATATAACACTTTGTGGAGTAATTATAATGCTTTTTGTCTCATGATATGCAAGGTTTACACAAGGAGGGAGATTATCATCAGCTGGAATTCTGGACCTAAAAAAGCTATGTCTGAGATACCTAGTCTGCACATCTCCAAATGAGCTGAAATTTTATGGAGATTTATTTTGGAATATAAAAAATTATTGGAGAAAAGAAATAGCAGAGGGGCCACCCAGGTGACCATTAGGAACCAGGGCGCGCCTACCCCCCAGTGCTCCCTGGTGGGTAGTGGGGCCCCTGGCTAGCCTTCGGTGCCCATCTTCTGGTATATAAGCCCATTTTCCCTAGAAAAAATAAGACGAGGATTTTCGAGACGGAGCGCCGCCGTCTCGAGGCGGAACTTGGGAAGGAGCATTATTGCTCTCCGGCGGAGAGATTCCACCGGGGATACTTCCCTCTAGAAGGGGGAAATCGAAGCCATCGACATCACCAACAACCCTCTCATCGTGGCAGGGCCAATCTTCAACAACACCATCTCATCTCAAAACCTAGTTCATCTCTTGTATTCAATCTTTGTATCAAAACCTCAGATCGGTACCTGTGGGTTGCTAGTAGTGTTGATGACATCTTGTAGTTGATGCTAGTTGGTTTATTTGGTGGAAGGTCATATGTTCAGATCTATTATGCTATTCAATACCCCTCTAATCTTGAGCATGAATATGTTTTGTGAGTAGTTACTTTTGTTCTTGAGGACATGGGAGAAGTCAAGTCATACGTAATCATGTGAATTTTGTATTCGTTTGATATTTTGATGATATGTATGATGTTGATTCCCTTAGTGGTGTTATGTGAACGTCGACTACATGACACTTCACCATCTTTGGACTAAGGGAATGCATTATGGAGTAGTTATTAGATGATGGGTTGCTAGAGTGATAGAAGGTTAAACCCTAGTTTATGCGCTATTTCGTAAGGGGCTGATTTGGATCCATATGTTTAATGCTATGATTAGATTTTATCTTAATTCTTCGTAGTTGAGGATGCTTGCGAGAGGGGTTAATCATAAGTGGGAGGCTTGTTCAAGTAAGAACAGCACCCAAGCACCGGTCCACCCACATATAAAATTATCAAAGTAGTGAACGCGAATCAAACAAACATGATGAAAGTGACTAGATGAAATTCCCATGTGTCCTCAAGAACGCTTTGCTTATTATAAGAGACCATTCCGCCCTGTCCTTTGCTACCAAAAGGATTGGGCTACCATGATGCACTTTCGTTACCATTACTATTACTTACCTTGCTATCCAACTATCTGTTACTAACTGTTCTTGAGCTTGCGTTGGTTTTTCCCTTGAAGAGGAAAGGGTGATGCAGCAAAGTAGAGATAAGTATTTCCCTCAGTTTGAGAACCGAGGCATCAATCCTGTAGGAAGTACATGCAAGTCTCCAATCTATGCACCTATGCAAAGAATCGAACACTGGCACCCAACGTGATAAAGGGGTTGTCAATCCCTTCACGGTCACTTGCAAGGATGAGATCTGATAGAGATAGATATAAAAGATTACTCAAACGTAAAACAAAGTAAAACTAAATAAATTGTAGCAAGGTATTTTTGGGTTTTTGGTTTTATAGATCTGAAAATATATGTTGGAAAATAGACCCGGGGGCCATAGGTTTCCTAGAGGCTTCTCTCTTGAAAGAAAACATACAGTGGGTGAAAAATTACTCTCGAGCAATTGATAGAAAAGTGCAAAGTTATGTTGATATCCAAGGCAATGATTATGAATATAGGCATCACGTTTGTGTCAAGTAGACCGACTCCTGCCTGCATCTACTGCAATTACTCCACACATCGACCGCTATCCAGCATGCATCTAGAGTATTACGTTCATAAGAACGGAGTAACGCCTTAAGTAAGATGACATGATGTAGAGGGATGAACTCAAGCAATATGATGAAAACCCCATCTTTTTACCCTTGATAGCAACAATACAATACGTGCCTCGCTACCCCTACTTTGTCACTGGGCAAGGACACCGCAAGATTGAACCCAAAACTAAGCACCTCTTCCATTGCAAGAAGAACCAATCTAGTTGCCCAAACCAAACCGATAATTCGAAGAGAAATACAAAGATATCAAATCATGCATATAATAATTCAGAAGAGACTCAAACAATATTGATAGATAATCTGATCATAAACCCACAATTCATCGGATCTCGACAAACAAACTGCAAAAGAATATTACATTGGATAAAACTCCAAGAACATCAAGGAGAACATTGTATTGAAGAGCAAAGAGAGAGAGAAAAAGGCACCTAGCTACTAGCTATGGACCCGTAGGTCTGTGGTAAACTACTCACGCTTCATCGTAAGGGCAATAGAGTTTATGTAGAATCCCTCTATGATCGAATTCCCCTCCGGCAGGGTGCCGGAAAAGGCCCCAAGATGGGATCTCATGGGAACAGAAGGTTATGGCGGTGGAAAAGTATTTTGGTGGATGCTTCTGGTGGTTTGGGAATATTTGGGAATTTATAGCACAAGAATTAGGATTGGAGGACTCACGTGGGGCCCACAAACCTGGGAGGCGCCCCCCTAGGGCACGCCCTAAGGGCTTGTGGTGCCCTCGGGACTCTTCTGGCCCTCTCTCCAAATCTGCTGGATGTCTTCTGGTCCAAGAAAAATCATGGTGAAAGTTTTATTCTGTTTGGACTCCATTTGATATTCCTTTTCTGTAAAACTCAAAAACAAGGAAAAAACAGAAATTGGCACTGGGCTCTAGGTTAATAGGTTACTCCTAAAAATAATATAAAATAGCATATTAATGCATATAAAACAACCAAAACAGATAATGTAATAGCATGGAACAATCAAAAATTATAGATACGTTGGAGACGTATCAAGAATCCCCAAGCTTAATTCCTACTCGTCCTCGAGTAGGTAAATGATAAAAACATAATTTTTGATGTGGAATGCTACCAAACATATTTATCCATGTAATCTTATTTATTGTGGCATGAATATTCAGATCCATAAGATTCAAAACAAAATTTTAATATTGACATAAAAACAATAATACTTCAAGCATACTAATAAAGCAATCATGTCTTCTCAAAATAACATGCCAAAGAAAGTTATCCCTACCAAATCATATAGTCTGGCTATGCTCCATCTTCATCACACAAAGTATTAAATTATGCACAACCCTGATGACAAGCCAAGTAACTGTTTCATACTTTTGATATTCTCAAACCTTTTCAGCTTTCACGCAATACATGAGTGTGAGCCATGGATATGGCACTATAGGTGGAATAGAATATGGTGGTTGTGGAGAGGACAAAAAGAAGGAGAAAGTCTCACATCAACTAGGCGTATTAAAGGTCTATGTAGATGCCCATTAATAGATATCAATGTGAGTGAGTACGGATTGCCATGCAATGGATGCACTAGAGGTATAAGTGTATGTGTCGGTGTACAAAAGTAGGGGCACTCCTTTGTACCCCTTTACTTGTGCACGAGCAGTCGGAGCCATGCGCCACGGCCACACTTAGCAGGGCAAGGGAGGGAAGCAGGAGAGAAGCCGACGCCCAGGACAAACAAGTCAACGCCAAGACCAGAAACACCAAAGAGCAAGAGGGCGAGCCCCCCCGGCAAGGCCCTTGCCGAGGCGGCCTCTGCGGCCCCGGCAAGAGCCTTGCCGGGGCAACTTGCCCAACACCAACAGAGCGAGCCACCCTTGAGCCCACGGGCTCCGACCCAACCAACTACGTTGGAACCAAGGCTCAGGAGGCACCTCTGTGGTGGCATGCAGATCTTTGTCAAGATCATAAACATGTGAGATCAGATGAGGACCAGAAGACGGCGACCCTCAGCGGGATCCCAGCTGAGGGGATCCACAAGACCCTCGGAAAGCGCCTTGCCGGGCCCCCGGCAAGGCCCTTGCCGAGGGCACCAGCGGGGCCACTGTCAGGCCCGCACCAGCCAATACTCCACCACCGTCCCCAAGCAGCTGCTAGCTCAACCAGCTGGGTAGGCACCTGCGTGGCGACTCAGCAAGCACCTGCGTGGTGGCACGCAGATCTTCGTGAAGGCTCCACCACCGCGCCACCTCAGCTGCCTGCCTGCCTACATGGCACTGCACGCACCGCTGGCCTGGGCGTGTGTCGAAGCGAGGCGGAGCGGCGACGGATGGGCGGGCCCCGTTCCCGTCCCCGATAAAGCTAAGGGACATCTAAGCGATGCATTAAATGCGTCTTATCCTATAATACAGGCGATAAGCTCGCAGCACTGTAGACCTTTCCACCTCCTGTGTGCCACTGTGGCTGCCCTTTTGACTATAAAAGGAGGCCCATGGCGTACTGAGGAGGGATTCGGCTCTTTTGGGTAAGTTGCACCCTGTAGCTAGCTCAAGAACACAAGAAAACTCAATACATCCACCAAAGCAGGACTAGGGTATTACTCATGCTCGCGGCCCGAACCTGGGTAAACGATCTGTGTGCTTCCTGTTGGACCTGCTCTTCTCACGACCCCGCGCCCCGCCAACCGCAGTAGGGATTCTTGTGATCCCATAAGTGTCGTTTTCCACCGACATCTTTGGCGTGCCAGGTAGGGGGCGCAGTTGTGAGAATCCGGTCTAGCAGTTATCCTAGAGGTTTTTCATCGCCATGTCTCCCAAGAATAAGACGATTGCGGCGATCGGCTCGTTGGAGCCGAAAGGCCTGCATCAAGAGACGAGCGGGCCGGTCGCGCGATGTAACTCGAGCCGTGACCCGCGAACACCAACGCATCGCCTGGCGAGTCGAGCGAAGCGGCGTCGTCAGGCGCTGACGACGGGCCGCGCATCGCCAAATCCAAATATGGGGCTGGGCCCCCCACAGGCGGCGCGGGGCCCTCCAGGAATGTCGATGTGCCACCCACGGGCGGCGTAGCAACTTCCAAGACGCCTACGCCGGCGCCCACGACGCGCTCTTCCCAGGGGGCGTGCGACAAGCAGCGCCACCACACTGGGGACCCCGGACGCCGCTGTGGGAAGAGTCATGTGCATCATCTGTGGAACGAAGGAGTCCAGCATGCCCGCCGAACTGCTGGCGAAAATGGCACGCAGCCGCTGGGCCGTGATAGAGCCCCTTCTAACGTGGTTAGAAGTCGAAGCATGCCATGGTCCACGCAGCTGTCGCCATCACCCACGCCAGCAGAAGCTTTGGCGCGCGCATCTGCTCCTCGACTTCCCTCCTGTTGCCGAGAAGCTTGGTGAGTGGAGAGCCACCATCCGGAGCCTCGTCGCCGTCGCCAATAAAGATGATCCGCGACCGGCGGGGCCCTCGGGCCGGCGCTTCGTCGAAGCACCGCATGCCAGTGGTGGAGGGGCCGGGGGTGCTGCGGCCACGGTGCACTCTCCTCCTCCACGCTAGCCACCGCAGGTGTCGGTTCGTAGTGATGACACTTGTGATGACCCACAGACCCACCGTGACCAGCGCCAAGTTCTTCTGGAACGGGCCCACGAAGATGCTCGAACCACCATCGAGCGCCGGCATGATACACGCCAGCAGTCGGATAAGCGGGCGGGACCCGCTATGGACCACCCAGCACGGGGGGGCTCTGGCGGCCTACCTTACGAGGTGGGTTGCCCAACCTTTACCCATGAGCTGCGGCAGTTCCAGTGGCCGTCCCACCGCACGTTCAAGCCCGACATCGGCGAGAAGTACAACGACAAGACCCATCCGTCAGAGTTACTCAGCATCTACACCATCACGATGCAAGCTGCCGGAGCTCACAACGACAAGGTGCTTGCCAATTACATCCCGTTGGCACTGAAGCCCAACGTCATGTCTTGGTTGATGTACTTGCCGGCGATTTCTTCTTTGTCGGATCTGTGCCATGAGTTCGTTGGTGCCTTCACGGGGGGCCACCAAGCTCATGGCCAGGCCAGTGATTTGCATATCATTACCCAGAAGGAAGGGGAAACCCTGCGCAAGTACATCCAGCGGTTCAGCCGGGTGTAGTATAACATCCCCGATGTTCATCCCGCCACTGTAATTAGCGCGTTCCATCAGAACGTGCGCAACCGCAAGATGCGCGAAGAGCTGGCGATGAACAAGGTTAAGGATGTGGCTGAACTTTATGTTCTGGCCGATAGGTGCGCCCGGGCTGAAGAGGGAAGGAATTACCCCGGCGAGGACGCCGGTGTGAAAACCGACTCTACTGATGAAGACACCGCTGCCCCGATGAAGAAGGGCCGGCGTCGCAACAGGAAACGCAAGGGCAAGACCGTGCTTGCCGTCGAGGGATCCGACAGCACCAGCGCCGCCAAGAAGGCTAAGGTAGACGACCCCGGCAAGGAAATTGCCGGGTGCGCCGCTTGCCGGGCCTTGGCGGCCGCGGACAAGCTGGGGGGCTCCGACATGCAATATTGTAAGATCCGTCGCACCAAGGCCATGACCTCCAGAACTGCCGACAACTCCAGAAGCAAATGGCCGAGTATGAGAGGCGGGACAAGGAGAAGGGTCAGGATGGTGCCGAAGGATCCGGCAAGAAGCGTGGCGGCCAAGGAGGCCGCCGCGACAAGGACAACCAACAATAGAGGCCCGCTCGGGGCCGTGACAAGAAGCAAGAAGACGATGATCATGACGAGGACGAAGAGTCCAACGAGCAAGAGTTTCAGAAGGCTATGGAGGCCATGTGCGTCGATGGTGGCGCCTCACTACATACTTATCACCGCCAGCTCAAGCAGTGGGCGCGTGAGATCACAGCAGCGGAGCCCTCATTCGACGCTCAGAAGCCCCTGAAGTGGTCCAGCACGCCCCTCATCTTTGACGCCGAGGACCACCCTGACCGCACAACTATGGTCGGGTGCTTGCCGCTGTTGGTCTCGCCAACGATACGGAACCTCAAGGTGAACAAGATGCTGGTTGACAGCGAGGCTGGACTGAACTTGATCTCACCCATTGTGATCAAGAGGTTGCAAATTCTTGATGGAGACCTCGAGGAAACGGGCACGTTTCAAGGGGTCAACCCGGGAAGGAGCCAGCCAAAGGGAAAGGTCACATTGCCTGTGGCGTTTGGAGGCGAGTTGAACTACAGGACAGAGAGGATTGTCTCCGATGTAGCTGAGATCCCCTTGCCCTACAACGCGATTCTCGGCCGCCCGGCACTAGCCAAGTTCATGGCAGCGTTGCATTACGCCTACAACACGCTGAAGATGCCTGGGACGATGAACATCATCATCGTCCCCTCCGACAAGATGGACGCGCTGATCTGTGCCGATCTACTCTACCCGGAAGCAGTTGCAGCAGCTGCCGCCAAGGCACTTGCTCCTGCCGTTGAAGCCCCGGGAGGGAAGAAGAAGACCGGCAAAACCTCTTGCACCCACTCCGGCAAGCGCACCTCTTCGGAGTGTTGTGCTACCATCGAGGACATGCCAGAGAGCTCAACCGGTAAGAGCAAGAAATCCAGATCCGCTCCACCAGAGACTAAGAAGGTGTCCGTCAGGGAGGATGGCACGGGAGGGGCTTTCACCATAAGCTCCACCCTTGACAGCAAATAGGAAAGCACGCTCGTCACTTTCCTGCGAGCGAATGTTGATGTGTTTGCATGGCAAGCATCTGACATCCCCGACGTTCCCAGGGAAGTGATTGAGCACCATCTTGCTATTTGTCCCCATGCGCGACCCGTTAAGTAGAAGGTCAGGAAGCAAGCTTTAGAATGGTAGGAATTCATCACAGAGGAGATCGGAAAGTTGGAGGGGGCAGGCTTGGTGAGGGGAGTACTCCATCCGATGTGGTTGGCCAATCCTGTGGTGGTGCGCAAGGCAAACGGGAAGTGGAGGCTGTGTATTGACTACACAGATATCAATAAGGCTTGTCTTAAGGACCCCTTCCCATTGCCGCGAATCGACCAGATTGTTGACTGCACGGTCGGGTGTGATCTGCTATCATTCCTCGACGCCTACTCGGGCTACCACCAGATCTTCATGACAAGAGAAGACGAAGAGAAGACAACATTCATCACCCAATGGGGTACGTATTGCTTTCTACGGATGCCTTTTGGGTTGAAGAGTGCTGGTTCAACATTTGCAAGGGCAGTCCAAATTGGTTTTGAACCCCAGCTACATAGAAATATGGAAGCCTATATGGATGACATAGTGGTCAAAACCAAGGACAGGGCAACTCTTGTACAAGATTTAGAAGAGAAGTTTGCCAACCTGCGCAAGATCAACCTCAAGCTGAACCCTGAGAAGTGTGTCTTCGGTGTTCCGTCCGGCAAGCTTCTCGGGTTCTTTGTGTCATAGTGTGGGATTGAGGCAAACCCAGACAAGATCAAGGCTATCGAGCAGATTGAGGCACCCAAGCGGATCAAGGATGTGGGTCGGTTCACTGGCTGCGTTGCCGCCATGATCCGATTCATCTCCAAATCTGCCGAGCGCGCCCTTCCCTTTTTCAAGATCTCGAAGAAGGCGGGCCCAATGGAGTGGACTCCAGAGGCTGAGGCGGCATTGCAAGACCTGAAGAGATACCTTTCCTCTACACTGATACTAGTTGCGCCTAAACCACAAGAGCCGTTGCTGCTGTATCTAGTGGCGACGAATCAAGTGGTCAGTGCCGCGCTAGTGGCACAGACGGAGGTTGACGAAGAGGCAGTGGCGACGGCAGGACCGGCAGATGGCAAGTCAGAGACTCCCCCAGCAGGGCCTGGTGCCGGCAAGGCAAGGCTCCCGGCAGAGTCTGACGCAATAAGGACAGAGCCCGCATAGTCAAGTGGAGTGGTGGAGAAGAAGAAGATGATGCAGCACCCGGTTTACTTTGTCAGCTCCCTCTTGCAGGGGGCTAGGTCAAGGTATTCCGGTGTGCAGAAATTGCTCTTCGGCCAACTTACGGCTTCGAGGATGCCGCGTCATTACTTCCAAGCCCACGAGATCACTCTCGTCACCCGCCTCCCGTTGCAATGGATACTGCACAACCCAGACGCAACTGGAAGGATTGTGGAGTGGGCCCTGGAGTTGTCAAGCTTTGGGCTGAAGTTTGAAAGTACTTCAACCATCCAGAGTAGAGTCCTAGCGGAGTTCATTGCGGAATGGACCTCGACGCCTGATGAAGAGATCCAGGAGACCACTCTCCCCGGCAAGGGAACAGCTCGCGACTGGATTATGTACTTTGACGGGGCTTTCTCGCTGCAAGGCACAGGTGCTGGTGTGCTGCTCGTCGCACCCACCGGGGAGCACCTCAAGTATGTGATCCAGATGCACTTTCCCAGGGAGATGTCCACCAACAACACTGCTGAGTACGAGGGGTTGCTTGCGGTCTCGTGATCGCTGGCAGACCTCGGAGTTAAAAAGCTCATCGTCAGGGGTGATTCGCAGCTTGTCATCAGGCAAGTCAACAAAGATTATCAGAGCCCATTGATGGAGGCCTACGTAGATGAGGTGAGGAAGCTGGAGGAGCGCTTTGACGGTATACAAGCAGAGCACATTCCCCGAGCGGAGAACGACATTGCCGATTACCTGTCAAAGCGCGCTGCATTCAAGCTACCTGTGGAACCAGGTACCTTTTTGCTTTGGTTAACTCAACCATCCGTCGAACCATCAACGGAGCAGAACAAGCGGAGGAAATCAGGCGTCGACAAGTACTTTCCCGCTGAGCCCCCAGGGGCCACCGGCAAGGGTGTTGCCGTGGACGCTGAGCCTGCCGAGGAGCGACCGACTGCGGCAGGCCGTCAAGCCCTGGCCGTAGAGACAACCGCTCCCATGGCAGAAGAAGTGCCTTTAGTCCTTGTCGTCGAGCCCCAGGCTCCGGCATGGGCACAACATACCGTCGGATTCCTCCAAACAAGGGAGCTTCCTAAGGAGCAGGAAGAAGCGGAGATAGTAGCCCGTCGGTCTGCCATGTATCAGTTCGTCGATGACATCCTGTACAGGAGGAGACCGAATGGTGTGAAATTGAAGTGCATTCCCCAGGAGGAAGGACTGGAGCTGTTGGCGGAGATACACGGAGGCATATGTGGCTCCCACATAGGGTCAAGGGCCCTTGCCGGCAAGGCGTTATGGCAGGGTTTCTTCTGGCCCACTGCCCTCCAGGATGCAATGACACTAGTAACCAAGTGTGAAGCGTGTCAGTTCCATTCAAACAAGCTTCATCAACCAGCTCAAGCCCTTCAAACAATCCCTCTCTCCTGGCCATTCTCGGTCGGGGGCTCGACATACTAGGCCTCTTCCCCCGTGCTGCCGGGGGCTTTGAGTACTTGTATGTCGCAATCGACAAGTTCACAAAGTGGCCAGAGGTGGAAGCAGTGAGGAAGGTGACAGAACAGTCAGCCGTCAAGTTCTTCAAGGGACTAGTCTGTCGTTTTGGTGTGCCAAACAGAGTCATCACTGACAACGGCACGCAGTTCACGTGCCACACCTTCATGCAATACATCCAAGACCTCGGCAGCAATGTCTGTTTCGCTTCCGTGGCACACCCACGGAGCAACGGCCAGGCAGAGAGGGCAAATGCTGAAGTGTTGCGTGGCCTGGGGACAAAGACTTTTGACATGATACACAAGAGCGGAAGGCGCTGGATTGATGAGTTGCCGGCGGTTCTTTGGTCGATCAAGACGATACCAAATCAAGCCACCGGCCAGACACCCTTTGCCCTGGTATACGGGGCAGAAGTAGTTCTCCCCATGGAACTCATATACGGGTAACCTCGAGTGGTCGCTTAGGACGATCTTGAGCAAGAGCAGTTATGGCAAGATGATGCAACGCTCCTTGAGGAAGATCGTCTTCGGGCGGCTGTGAGAGCGGCACGCTACCAGCAAGCCTTGCGCCGCTACCATAGCCGCAATGTTCATGCCCGAAGCTTTGAGGAAGGCGACCTTGTTCTTCGGCATGTTCAGTCGGCCAAGAATTCCAACAAGTTGACGCCAAAGTGGGAAGGCCCTTATCGGATGTCTGAGTCACCGTGCCCGGCACAGTCCGCTTTGGAGACCGAAGATGCTGTCCTAGTGAGCAACTCCTGGAACATTGAGCATCTTCGCAAGTTTTACCCATAAGGCGCGGCTTGTCGGGCCTCCCGGCAAGCCACCTTTTATACAAGCTTTGCCGACAAGGCATGTAATCCCTCTGTACAAAGCCAGGTGCAGACCCTGAGCATAAATAAACGAAGCACTGAAGCACTAAGTTATACCTTGCATGCTAGGTTGAGTCTCTCCCTCGGTTAGGGTTGATAGTGCTTAGCGGCGACTAACCCCTAGCCTAGAGGTCGAGTGTACGTTTGTCTGTCCTCTTTGGTTCGCAGGGCACATGGACACTTCTGCTGAGCCATTTGGAAGAAAGAGAACGAACTAGCGCTCCGGCCCTGGCAAGCCAAGGCTGCCGGGGGCTGAAGACACAAGGATCCAACCACGGCAAGCCAAGGTTGCCGGGGGCTGCGGATTCAGATAAGTCTTTCATCCCCTGTTATGCATTTCCGTATGGAACTGGGGCATATGAAACCTCGTTTATATTCTTGAACCACCGTGCTCCCCTTTTCCTGTACCCAAGAGCTATCCCCTGGGTCGGAACTTGGTTGTAGTCGTGGTGGCAAGGAAATGAACGAGGGGCCTAACTCTCCTTCGCCCCTGCCTCCTCCAAGAGCATGAGAACGGTCGACCAAAGTGGGGGGACGGCAAGGCCTGTTGCCGAGCGACGATGTTTATCCTAAAAATAACAAGGATTCACCCCTTGGCATGGGCCTTGCCCGCACACATAGAAACCCGACAAACACCCTTTTTCATTAAAAACGTCCCATACAGGTACAGTACGTACGGAAATAAAAACATGAGCAAGCGGATTACAAGATTTAAAGTTTACAAAGGCCCGTAGGCTTAAAGACTGAAAAATAGCAAGGTGCCTGTCGGTGTCAAAACCGGCGGATCTCGGGTAGGGGGTCCCGAACTGTGCGTCTAGGCGGATGGTAACAGGACACAAGGGACACGATGTTTTTACCCAGGTTCCGGCCCTCTCGATGGAGGTAATACCCTACTCCCGCTTGATTAATATTGATGATATGGGTAGTACAAGAGTAGATCTACCACGAGATCAAGGAGGCTAAACCCTAGAAGCTAGCCTATGGTATGATTGTTGTTCGTCCTATGGACTAGAACCCTCCGGTTTATATAGACACCGGATAGGGTTAGGGCTACACATAGTTGGTTACAATGGTAGGAGATCTACATATCCATATTGCCAAGCTTTCCTTCCACGCCAAGGGAAGTCCCATCCGGACACGTGACGAAGTCTTCAATCTTGTATCTTCATAGTTTAGGAGTCCGGCCAAAGATGATAGTTCGGCTATCCGGACACCCCCTAGTCCAGGACTCCCTCAGTAGCCCCTGAACCAGACTTCAATGACGCATTTAGTCCGACGCGCATATTGTCTTCGGCATTGCAAGGCGGGTTCCTCCTCGAATACTTCATAGAAGGTTTTGAACACAAGGATAGTGTCCGGCTCTGCAAAACAAGTTCCACATACCACCGTAGAGAGAATAATTTTTGCACAGATCTGCTGAGGTATTCCGCGGTGTGACATCACACCACGGCCAAGCCTTTATTCAAATCATTTTTTACTGTCCTGCCTCAGCGCGTTTAGTGAGGCGGTTTCCTTGGCACGTCTTATGAAAGCGGAGATCGTGCCCCCTTATTCCGGGATTCCCATCAATACGGACGTGGGTAGCAACCGTGCCGCTGGCACGCCTCCTCTATCGGGCGAGTCCCAATCGACCACGGGAGGGCTCTTGGTATTCAACCTCTTTATAATGAGACCAAGGCCCTCTTCTTTTCCACCCTCCATCGAAGTTCGCCTCGCGCTCGAGTTCTAACACCCAAAGCTTCAGATTTAGGCGCTTGGACCTTCGATGATGTCCGGCTCCGACCAGCTTCGGCCGATGGATGTCTTCTTCCGTCCCGAAGAAGATGTGCTAAAGCTACGAGACGCGTGTATCTAACCGGCGAGATCTCAGATAGGCTGCCTGCTCCAGGGCAGGTCATTCCCACTCCCGAGCCCGGCGAGGCGTGGTGTTCGTGCCTCACTTCCTTCGAGGTTTAGGCTTCCCGACGGATCCCTTTGTGTGGGGGCTCATGTTTTATTATGGGCTGGATTTCCATGACTTGAATCCGGAGTCCATCCACCATATCTCGTCATTCATCGTCGTATGTGAAGCCTTCCTCCATATTACCCCTCACTTTGGATTGTGGCTCAAGACCTTCAAGGTGGAGCCGAAGATGATCGAAGGGCAACAAGCAGAGTGCAGAGGGGCGGTCATAAGCAGGTGTGCTGATGCTCCGTGGCTCGAGGGATCTTTTCAAGAGGAGCTTGGTTTGTGGCAACGGGAGTGGTTTTATATCACCGCTCCCAGGGGCACCAAATGGGTGGCGCCACCCGCCTTCCGCTCAGGTCCACCACAGTGGTGGCCTCATGGGTCAACCAGGGGCTCGACTGGGGCTGTCCAAGGGCGTTCCTGCACAGGTGGCCGTATTTGAGACCTCCAAGAAAGAGAGATCAATCTGGTCGTGGCGGCGAAGGTTATGCTGATTCGGCGCCTTCTGCCCCGCAAACGTCGTCCCCTCCGTCGTGGGAGTTTAATCCGGAGGGACCACGAGCTCTCCAACATTTTATGGGCGCGACGCCCAAGGAGATGTACAAACTGTTCTTCGGATCACAAGAGAAGTGTGCGGACTTGACCGAGGACGCAGGTCTAAGCTGCAATCACTCAGATACTCAAGTAAGTAATCCTGTAACCGGACATGCTGTTCATTCATTTATTGTATAGATGCCCTTTAAGGGAGCCGTTTCTTGAACATGAGTGGATAGCCAAGGCAAAGTTGATAAGGTGTCCGGCTCCCCTCCCAGAGACCACGCCGGATCCCACGCTGACCAAGATGTTGAAGGCCGCCTTTTAAAGAAGGCGAAGGGGGAGCAGGAAGCAACCGCCTCCATGAAGGAGGCTTTCAAGGAAGAGGAGATCAGGATCCTCCCTCCAAGGGGTGAAGAGGACCACTCAAGACCCAAAGCCAAGGCCTCAAAGCGGGAAAGAAGTCTTCGTCAGAAAGTCCGGCGCCGGGAAGTACGCCAGCCGCACTATTTCCCCAAGGGGATCAGCCCTCCAGCGAGCCGTAGGTAAAAAGAAGCGGTCCTGTGAATAAAGAACATCCCTGCATTTATTTCTGAAGGTAACCGAAATTGTACCTTGTAGTTCGGATCTCAGCCCTTCTCAGCAGAGCTCGTCTTCGGGGGATCTTCGTCCGGAGATGATAGAGAGCGAAACACCTCCACCTATCGCGCCTTCGTGCGAGGCAGGCGACCCTGAAGTGTCGTCACGAGGAGTTTCCCCGAGTCCGGCGGGGCCGGACGGTCCGGCGCCAACTGGCATGCGGTCGTAGGAGCTGAAGGACCTGCTCGGGCGAGCGTATATCTCAGAAGATCATCGTGCGCTAATGGCTACGGTAATTGAAAGAATTGCATCCGCAGAGAGTGGATTGCATGAAGGCGCCAGAAGTTTACTGACGGGGTTTGAGGTACGAAAAAAATGATGTACCTTCTGACAGTTATGCATATAGAGTGCGCCCTATATAGATAGTAGCCCCTGAGACTCGGTATGCTGTCACAACTGACAGCGTGCCGAGGATCATAATCTCAGTACTAACATGTCGCCGTTCCTATGTAGGTGGCGGGGCGTCCGGTGGCTAGCCAGACTGATGAATTTGCCAAACTAAAGCGGCAACTTGACGCGGACATCGCGCTGGTCAATAAACGGTTGGACGAGTCACAAGGTATGCGACATCGCCGCGGACACCTGGTAAGGGAGCTTGACGCCCATGCCTTACTACTTGTATGCTTTTGATGCAGACGGTGCCTCTGCTGTGGAAAGGCTGCGGGTGGAACTTGCCCGAGCTAAAGAGCAAGCCCGAAAGAGTAATGCGGCCGCTTTAAAAGCATCAAGAGCTGAAAAGCGAAACGGGCTACTCCTTTGCAAGCAAAGAGGAAATGGCCAATTTGGCCTCAAAGCGAAGAATACTACCAACCGCTGCGAGGTTCTTGAAAAAGAACGTCAAGCGAGCAAGAGGACTGAAAAAG
The DNA here is from genome assembly GCA_021605145.1 of Aegilops bicornis. Lineage (NCBI taxonomy): Eukaryota > Viridiplantae > Streptophyta > Magnoliopsida > Poales > Poaceae > Aegilops > Aegilops bicornis. The sequence continues at coordinate 727,232,343 of CM038671.1, read as the reverse complement.
GCCACCACGAATCCAAGGATGCCTGCTCCGCTATGAGAGCTGCCAAGGAGGAGCTGAGTCGGTGGGGCTATTATGCATTGGAAAACCATTTCTGCTGCGGAGGAAATATATGGATCCAAGTATGCTCGGTTGGACAAGTTGTGGAGTTAGGAGGATGCTTATCTGGACTTAGCGGCGAAGCGCTATGGACGCGATTGAGCACTTCCGAGGCCAGAAGGGGCACAGAAGGGAAGAGCTATATTGGTTGCAATTCCATAGTCCGGAGCACCCTCTTCCGTTGACCGATCGGTTGGCCGAATGGGCCGAGCTGAATCGATTATCCGGACTTGCCATGAAGCATGTCATGACTCATTTGTGGCTGGGCGGACCCCAGCCGAAGAGATATTTGGCTTAGTGCAGCAGTTCCTTGGTGCGGTACCGCGTATCGACGCAATGAAGCGGTCGGCGTGTATTGAGGGAGCGCGGATGGCTCTTGCCCGTGTCAAGACATACTTTGGGCGGAGATGAAGGCCACCGACGTTGCATCCCAAGATTCGGACAGAAGCAGTACACTGCCGAGCACTATTTTGAGGTAGTCATGCAGGGCGCTCGTTTAATAGAGACGCAGTGCTCGAAGGATATTATGTTTAAATGACATGTATGATTTGTGAAAACAATGTTTCAATACAATATAAGAGCTTTTTGTACTTGTGCGTTCAAGTATTAAAACGCCTCATGTGCGGCCGTTGATGTATATGTGTATATAACCTGAAAGATGGCAGTCTTCGGCTTCAGCCCCCACGCACATAGTGCGGGGGTGTTTGCAAAAAGGCGCATTTTCACACTTAATCCAATGTCTTGGTCCTGTGAAGGAGGTGATAGCGTAGCAAACTAGGCAACCGGACTATAATGCTTTATCACTTTCACTTAGCCATAGGAGCTCGATGGTGGGGCTACTATATAGCCCCTAGGGGCACCGCGCTCTGCCGAATTCGGGGTGCGTATGTGCCTGACCGGGAAACGGCCCTTCGTCAATGCGGGGGAATTCTAAACATTCCGCTGGGTCATCGAGTGGTTGACCAGTCTCACGCTATATCATGACAGTCAGTTTTAGCTTTCTCCACTGAGGTGCTCAACCCAGCTCAACCGGGGCACAATCGCAGTGGTTCTCCCAGCGCTACCTTAGCCGATATAACGGAACGTAAGGTACCAAAACATGGGAGCCGGGCAAACCCAACATTTGACCAAAGACATGATTCGGAGCTGATGCATATAAGGCCTAACTTGAGACACGAACACTCCCTAGGGTATTCGGTCTTTATGAAAAGCAGGCGAGAATAATGCCCTAAGCCCCGTGTCCGTGCAGCGCAAAAATTCTGGTGCGGCCGATGCCAAACGCTAGCCTCCTCCTCGGTTATAGCAAGAAACCGGGGATGTGTATCAACAAGAGATAGTAAAAAAGGTTTACAGTGGTCTTAATCTGAAAAGAATCCTTGCGACGGGTCCCTGCTGCACGTCTGCGCCTGTGTCTCCGTTGTGCCGTATCCTGGACGAGTGTAGCACGGTGTTCATCTGTAAAAGAGAAGGACTTAGTTGAAAAGAAAAAAATATCGTGCGAGAAATGTACTTTATATTAAATAAATAGAGTATAGTTCGGAAGGTGAATAAAATTGAGCTTTATTGTCTCTTGTTGTACGTGCGTGCAGCCCCTTGTATTGGGGTATGCCGCTAGTAGGCGCCGGACTCGTCTAGCTGTGTCCGGGGTTTGAATGACCTATTCAGGTGCTTAGATTAGCGGAGCCGGATCGGTGTGGGGATGTCAAGGCAGTTTCATGTTCTTCTGTGCTTGAGTAACACTTAATACTCCCTTTTAATGAGATGATGCCGCGTGGACCGGGCATTTTAAGTGTAAGAGATGCATAATGCGGTATTGCGTTAAAGCGGGCGAAAGCTTCACGCCCCAAGAGTGCTTGATAGCTACTTCGAATGGGGCGATGTGGAAGGTTAACTTTTCATGGCGGAAGTTGTCGGATGAGCGAACACAACTTCTAGCAGTAGGGAGCCCGTACAATGGGCATATGGGCCTGGCATTACCCCTTTGAAGGAGGTGTTGCTATGGCGAATTTTGGTTGGGTGTATCCCCATTTTGCGAATTGTGTCCTGATATAGAAGGTTTAGATTACTACCTCCGTGCATTAGGACTTGTGTAAATTGGAGTCCGTCGATTATAGGATCTAATATCAAGGCAGTCCATCCCGCACTCCGGATACTTCCGGAATAGTCTTGATGATCGAAGGTGATTGGTCTTGACAACCATCATTAGGATTCTGCTAGGATAGACCGTGCGTCACGTGTTTCTATGGGCGCCGCTCTGTTTTTCCCTTTTGTCACTTGAAGTGAGTTCACTGTTTTGACTTTTTGTGGGAAATTCTTTTTGTTTTCGATTGCTTTCTGCTTGTGGGCTTCGTCATCGTCCTCGCTTGGTGTGTCGAGCCCCTTGTGTTCGGCGATGAGTCTGCTTGATCGCTTGAAGACCCAACAATCTCTGTGGGTATGGTTTGCGTGCTTCGAGCATCTTGTGGATTTGGCATATCTTGTCCAAGATTTTGTTTAAGTTGGATAGCTCATCGCTATTGTCCTTAAGGGGCAGCTTTTTATTGTTCTACCGTGAGATTTTGAATCTGGCGTTGACTGCCGCGCTCTTTGGACCGTTCCCCTTAATCCGGCGCTGGTCCTTGCGGCGTCGTGGTTTCCCATTCTCATCCCTGACTTCGGATGTACTTGGGTCATTGGTCTTGCATCGTGCTAGCCAGCTATCCTCTCCAGCAAAAAGCGGGTCATGAGGCTTGTTAGTGCGGCCATTGTTCTTGGCTTTTCTGGCCGAGGTGTCTGCAGCGAGCCATTCGTCTCGAACGTTATGTTTAAAAGCTGCTAAGGCTTCAGGTCCGGACAGTCGACTATTTGGTTCTTTTTGGTGAGGAACCTGTTCGAATTTTCGAGCTGACTCTCCGTGCTGTTGGGTTATGTGACTTAGATCGTCTGCGTCCAGGAGGTTGGACATAGGTTCCCTGGAAATTGGCCCGAAAAGCATCCTCAAGCTCTTCCCAACTACCAATGGTGTTTTCGGGGAGGCTTTTAAGCCAATGCCGGGCTGGCCCTTTGAGCTTGAGGGGTAAGTATTTTATGGCGCGGAGATCATCTCCTCTGGCCATGTGTATGTGGAGGATGTAATCCTCAATCCAGACTCTAGGGTCTGTCGTTCCGTCGTATGCCTCTATGTTTACGGGCTTGAATCCCGTTGAAATTCATGATCCAACACCTCATCGGTGAAACATAGAGGGTGCGCGGCACCCCTGTATTTGGGTGTGCCGTGATGTTCGGATATTTGACTTGTTGTATTGCTCGCCAGAACTTGTTTCCTTGGCCCGTAGATAGATCTAACTGGGCCATCCTTTTGCGCGGATCCTTATGCGGATCGCTTGGCTGGCTTGTGTCTTGGCGCCGCTTGCCGCTCTACGTTTGCCATGTGGTCGTCTATCCGACCCGGCGGCCTCTTTGTTTTTCGATCGTGGGGGCTCTACGGCCTCCTCATCGAATTCGGGCAGTAGTTTTCTCTTTGGGTAGCTCTTTGTTCGGCGGCTGTCGCCGTATTTGTCTGCGGTGTTGAGTACTTTGCTCCATTTGATTCTGAGTGCATCTTCCGCTGTTATGAGCTTCCGCTTCTGCTTTTTCAGGCTACGCGCTGTGGCGACGAGCCTTTTGTGGAGGTTCTTCTGCTCCAACAATTTGTCCGGCGTGAGATCGTCCGGACTGTTATCTTCGCCGGGGACGGGTTGTTTATCCAAGTTGTCCTGTTCAGACGGTTGCTCGATAGCATGTTCGTCGTCCACCGGTTCGCCCTGCTCTATGGCTGGGTCTTTGTCGAGGCAGGACTTGGTGCGGCGTTTACGTTGCCGTTTTGACTGCTTCTCGATGGATTTATCCTTCATAGTGTCTCGTTGTTCCTCGTCGTCACTTCCTTTAGGTGTATCCACCATGTATACATCATGGGATGAGGTGGTTGTCCAGTATCCTATAGGTGCTGGTTCATGGTTGTCTCCTACATCGTTGTCCATGCCGTCGATGTCTTCGGAGTCAAAATCGAGCACGTCGTTTAAGCTTTCGACAGTGGCTACAAAGTGGGCGGTGGGTGGGCGTTGAATTTCTTCGTCGTCCGCATCCCAACCTTCCTGACCGTAGTCCGGCCAGGGCTCTCCTGATAAAGAGAGAGACTTTAGTGAATTCAGGATGCCGCCAAAGGGCGAGTGCTGAAAGATGTCCGCGGCAGTGAACTCCATGACCGGCGCCCAATCGGATTCGATTGGCAGGGGCGCGGAGGGTTCGGAGTCCGGAGAGGAGTCCGGCACGTTGGAGTCACGGTCTTCGCAAAGGACAGGGATGGAGTTCGGCTCAATCACCGTTGAGATCATAGCCCCCGGGGTGGTGTCCAACCACTCGTCCTCGATCGGGGGAGTCGGCTCCGAGCTAAGGGTCGGAGCGGACTCTGGTGTGGCTTCCAAAGCAATGTTCGGCGGCAGAGCTAGATCATGCCCATCGAGACAGTGCGGCGCACTTGGCTGTGGCTCGAATCCGTCGAAGATCAAGTCTCCGCGGATGTCGGCCGTGTAGTTCAAACTCCGAAATCTGACCCGATGGCCAGGGGCGTAGCTTTCGATCTGCTCCAGATGGCCAAGTGAATTGGCCCGCAGTGCAAAGCCGCCGAACACGAAGATCTGTCCGGGGAGAAAAGTCTCACCCTGGACCGCGTCGTTGATGATGATTGAAGGAGCCATCGGGCCTATAGGTGACGACACAGAGGAGTTCTCAATGAAAGCACCAATGTCGGTGTCAAAACTAGCGGATCTCAGGTAGGGGGTCCCGAACTGTGCGTCTAGGCGGATGGTAACAGGAGACAAGGGACACGATGTTTTTACCCAGGTTCGGGCCCTCTCGATGGAGGTAATACCCTACTCTGCTTGATTAATATTGATGATATGGGTAGTACAAGAGTAGATCTACCACGAGATCAAGGAGGCTAAACCCTAGAAGCTAGCCTATGGTATGATTGTTGTTCGTCCTACGGACTAAAACCCTCCGGTTTATATAGACAACGGATAGGGTTAGGGTTACACAGAGTCGGTTACAATGGTAGGAGATCTACATATCCGTATTGCCAAGCTTGCCTTCCACGCCAAGGAAAGTCCCATCCGGACACGGGACGAAGTCTTCAATCTTGTATCTTCATAGTCTAGGAGTCCGGCCAAAGATGATAGTTCGGCTATCCGGACACCCCCTAGTCCAGGACTCCCTCAGTGCCCGTAATCCCTTTCTTGTCCCTCTCCTCAGGAAACGGAACGAGATAACGGGAGGGCAAAAAGAGCGCCTAGGCGAGGCACGAGCAGAAGAAGGCACCAGGAGAACATTCCGGTGGCCACCCCGAAGAGAGGCTGGTGAGGATGATGGCGGAGGAAGAGCTGGAAGACGAGGCGGCAGGACCGGCAATACATGACGAAGGCGTCGGTGCCCGCGTAATCCGATTTGACGGCCTGCCGCCCGCCTTCCTCGTCTTCTCCGGCCTCCCAAGCTAGCCGCCCAAGGAGGCGACCCCGAGAAGTTCAAGGAGCTGGCGATGCAGATGGAGATGCCGCCGGCATCGCCTTGGATGATGCGTCGACACCTAGTCTGACCCGTCATCCTCCCGCCTACTACCCTCGTCGCCGTTGTCGCTGTCCTCCTCGTCGCTCACGCTCGAGGAGGAATCTTCATTGTCGGAGGAGCTCTCCATGCAGCACTTTAGACGAGTTCCAAGATCTCCGAAGACCTTGACAGAGAGCAAGTCGTCCTCCATTAACTTGAAGTAGAGGACGAGCCCTGCCGTCAAGCTGTGGATGCGAGCGAACGTCTTCCATCCGCGACGAAGGTACATGACATGAGGAGTGGGGAAGTCAACGTCGACCTGCGTGTCGCCGGTCCCGCAGCCCCTCATGTGCAATCTGAGGGTCTGGGGCGGATTGAGATCCATCTCCTGAGCGAAGGGGGTGGGGAGACGGAGACGAAGACGTGATGTCCGGTGCAGCCTGATGAAGAACTTGCGGGGCTGGTCCCCGACGTGACCCTCCGTCGCGGGAGGCACCACTGGCGGAGGCACGACCATCGCGCTGCCTCGTCCCCCTCTCCCCCGACCGCCGCGATGACCTCGGCCACGCTCCCTCCCCCTTCCTCTCGTGGTCGGCTCCGCCACCGCGGGCTCGTCGAAAGGAGGGACGCGCTGACGAGCAGCAACCCTCGCCGCCACCGTCGAAGGCCCAACACCTCCTCTCGCCATGGCAGGTGGAAGAAAGGAGCGGAGGTGGAGGAGGATGGATACTGAAGGAATGTGGGACGACGCCCCCTCCCCCTCCTTATAAAGGGTCGGGGTCGAGGCTCGCAGCCGCCCCACTCAGCCTGTCCAGCCATCGGAGGCGCAGGGAATCAGGACCGACCCGCTGCCCCAATCAGCGACGACCCGGTTTCCCGCCTCCACCGCCTGCCACTTGCATGGGGGACGCGTGGCGAGCGAGCGGGATCGAAAGGACGGGTGAGGCGACCATTCCCCGCCCTGTGATCATGGGGCGTGGGCGCCTTGAATACTGCGACCCGAGTCCATCCAGTAAATGAGCCGCGCCTCCACGCCTCCCTCTTTCTATGGGGAGGGCGCGAGCTGCCTCTTTACCATGATGTGACGCATGCATGCGGAAACCGCATCGCGCATGACCCCCATGATACGTCTCCAACGTATCCATATTGGGCTTTAGTTTCCACTTTTATATTATTTTTGGGACTAACCTATTAACCGGAGGCCCAACCCAGATTTGCTGTTTTATGCCTATTTCTGTGTTTCGAGGAAAAGGAATATCGATGAGTCAAAACAGAAACGAAATCAACTGGAGAAGTTATTTTTGGAAGGAAACCCACCTGATGGACTTGGACCCCACGTCAGAAGATACGGGAGGTGCTCACGAGGGTGGGGGGCGCGCCCACCCCCCTGGGCACGCCCCCTGCCTCGTGGGGCCCCCGTAGCTCCACCGACGTACTCCTTTCACCCATATATACCTACGTACCCTAAAACTTCCAGAAGAGAAGATAGATCAGGAGTTCCGCCGCAAAGCCTCTGTAGCCACCAAAAACCAATCGGGACCCTGTTCCGGCACCTTGCCGGAGGGGGATCCCATCACCGGTGGCCATCTTCATCATCCCGGCGCTATCCATGATGAGGAGGGAGTAGTTCACCCTCGGGGCAGAGGGTATGTACCAGTAGCTATGTGTTTGATCTCTCTCTCTCTCTCTCTCTCTCTCTCTCTCTCTCTCTCGTGTTTTTGATTTGGCACGATCTTGATGTATCACGAGCTTTCTATTATAGTTGGATCTTATGTTTCTTCTCCCCCTCTTCTCTCTTGTAATGAATTGAGTTTTCCCTTTGAAGTAATCTTATCGGATTGAGTCTTTAAATATTTGAGAACACTTGATGTATGTCTTGCCGTGCGTATCTGTGGTGACAATGGGATATCACGTGATTCACTTGATGTATGTTTTGGTGATCAACTTGCGGGCTCTACCATGAACCTATGCATAGGGGTTGGCACACGTTTTCATCGTGATTCTCCCAGAGAAACTTTGGGGCACTCTTTGAGGTTCTATGTGTTGGTTGAATAGATGAATTGAGATTGTGTGATGCATATCGTATAATCATGCCCACGGATACTTGAGGTGACAATGGAGTATCTAGGTGACATTAGGGTTTTGGTTGATTTGTATCTTAAGGTGTTATTCTAGTACGAACTCTAGGGCTGTTTGTGACACTTATAGGAATAGCCCAACGTATTGATTGGAAAGAATAACTTTGAGGTGGTTTCGTACCCTACCATAGTCTCTTCGTTTGTTTTCCGCTATTAGTGACTTTGGAGTGACTCTTTGTTGCATGTTGAGGGATAGTTATGTGATCCAATTATGTTATTATTGTTGAGAGAACTTGCACTAGTGAAAGTATGAACCCTAGGCCTTGTTTCCTATCATTGCAATACCGTTTACGCTCACTTTTACCATTAGTTTCCTTGTTGTTTTTATATTTTCAGATTACAAAAACCTATATCTACCATCCGTATTGCACTTGTATCACCATCTCTTCGCCGAACTAGTGCACCTATACAATTTACCATTGTATTGGGTGTGTTGGGGACACAAGAGACTCTTTGTTATTTGGTTGCAGGGTTTCTTGAGAGAGACAATCTTCATCCTACGCCTCCCACGGATTGATAAACCTTAGGTCATCCACTTGAGGGAAATTTTCTACTGTCCTACAAACCTGTGCACTTGCAGGCCCAACAACGTCTACAAGAAGAAGGTTGCGTAGTAGACATCAAGCTCCTTTCTGGCGCCGTTGTCGGGGAGGCTAGGTAAGTGACGGTATATCTTTAGATCTTGCAATCGAATCTTTTTGTTTCTTGTTTTATCACTAGTTAGTTTATAAAAGAAAACTACAAAAAATGGAATTGAGTTTGTCTCATACGCTTCATCTTTTTAATATCTTTCGTGAGTATGATGGAAAGGTAAATTGTGCCAAAGTGCTAGAAGAAGAATTGCATAGAATGCTTGGCGTGAAATATGTGAATGATGAGCATGATTCCAATGTTGTTAGTATGAATTCCTTGAATATCCATGATGCTAATGATATGCAAAGCCACAAGCTTGGGGAAGCTATGTTTGATGAAGATGATATTTTTTGTCCCCCAAGCTTTGTTGAGAAAATTTATTATGATGAAAGCATGCCTCCTATCTATGATGATTATTGTGATGACACGTATGCTATAAAGAATAATTATAACCATGAAACTTGACATCTTGATCTTAATTATCAATCATATGATAGTTATTTTGTTGAGTTTGCTCCCACTACTATTCCGAATGAGAAGAATTTTGCTTATGTGGAGAGTAGTAAATTTTCTATGCTTGTAGATCATGAAAAGAATGCTTTAGGTGCTGGTTATATTGTTGAATTCATTCATGATGCTACTGAAAATTATTATGAGGGAGGAATATATGCTTGTAGGAATTGCAATAATATCAAGTTTCCTCTCTATGTGCTTAAAGTTTTGAAGTTATGCTTGTTTTACCTTCCTATGCAAGTTGATTCTTGTTCCCATAAGTTGTTTGCTCACAAAATCCCTATGCATAGTAAGTGGGTTAGACTTAAATGTGCAAGTCATATTCGTCATGATGCTCTCTTTATGTTTCAATTCCTATCTTTTTTGTTAGCATCATTGAAATCATCATGCCTAGCTAGGGGCGTTAAACGATAGCGCTTGTTGGGAGGCAACCCAATTTTATTTTAGTTTCTTGATTTTTGGTTCTGTTTAGGAATAAATAATCCATCTAGCTTCTGGTTAGATGTGTTTTCATGTTTTAATTAGTGTTTGTGCCAAGTAGAACCTTTGGGAAGACTTGGGTGAAGTCTTTATGGTCATGCTGTAAAAAACAGAAACTTTAGCGCTCACGAGATTAGCTTCAACTTTTTACTGGAGAGTGATATTTAGTTGATTATTTTTGCAGATGATTACTAGATAAATTCCTCAGGTCCACCAATTTATTTTAGAATTTTTGGAGTTCCAGAAGTTTGCGTTAGTTTCAGATTACTTCAGATTGTTCTGTTTTTGACAGATTGTGTTTTCATTGTGTTGTTGCTTATTTTGATGACTCTATGGCTAGTAAAATAGTTTATAAACTATAGAGAAGTTGCAATACATTATGTTTAACACCAATAAATAAATAATGAGTTCATTACAGTACCTTGAAGTGGTGTTTTGCTTTCTTTCTCTAACGGAGCTCATGAGTTTTCTGTTAAATTTTGTGTTGTGAAGTTTTCAAGTTTTGGGTAAAGATTTGATGGACTATGGAATAAGGAGTGTCAAGAGCCTAAGCTTGGGGATGCCCAAGGCACCCCAAGGTAATATTCAAGGACAACCAAGAGCCTAAGCTTGGGGATGCCCCGGAAGGCATCCCCTCTTTCGTCTTCGTTCATCGGTAACTTTACTTGGAGCTATATTTTTATTCACCACATGATATGTGTTTTGCTTGGAGCGTGAATTTATTTTGTTTTGATTTCTGTTTGAATAAAGTATCAAGATCTGAAATTATTAAATGGGAGAGTCTTCACATAGTTGTATAATTATTCGACTACTCATTGATCTTCACTTATATCTTTCAGAGTAGTTTGTCATTTGCTCTAGTGCTTCACTTATATCTTCTAGATCACAATGGTGGTTTTGTTTTAAAGAAACTATTGATCTCTCATGCTTCACTTAGATTATTTTGAGAGTCACTAATAGCATGGTAATTTGCTTAATATTAATATACTTGGTATTCAAGATATGTGAAACTTTCTTATGAGTGTGTTGAATACTAAGAGAAGTTTGATACTTGATAATTGTTTTGAGATATGGAGGTAGTGATATTAAAGTCATGCTAGTTGGGTGATTATGAATTTAAAGAATGCTTTTGTCTAAGTTAGCAAATCCCATAGCATGCACGTATGGTTAAAGTTGTGTAACAAATTTGAAACATGAAGTGTACCTGGCTTCTGCATCCTTATGAGTGGCGGTCGGGGACGAGCGATGGTCTTTTCCTACCAATCTATCCCCCTAGGAGCATGCGCATAGTACTTGATTCTTGATGACTTCTAAATTTTTGCAATAAGTATATGAGTTCTTTTGATTAATGTTGAGTCCATGGATTATACACACTCTCACCCTTCCATCATTGCTAGCCTCTTCGGTACCGTGCATTGCCCTTTCTCACCTTGAGAGTTGGTGCAAACTTCGCTGGTGCATCCAAACCCCGTGATATGATACGCTCTACCACACATAAACCTCCCTATATCTTCTTAAAACAGCCACCATACCTACCTATTATGGCATTTCCATAGCCATTCCGAGATATATTGCCATGCAACTTTCCACCGTTCCGTTCATCATCATCATGACATACTTTACTTTTGTCATATTGCCATTGCATGATCATGTAGTTGACATTGTATTTGTGGCAAAGCCACCATGCATTATTTTTCATACATGTCACTCTTGATTCATTGCACCATCCTGCACATCACGGAGGCATTCATATAGAGTCATATCTTGTTCTAGTTTCGAGTTGTAATCCTTATGTTGTAATCAATAGAAGTGTGATGATCATAATTATTAGAGCATTGCCCAAAAAAAGGAGAGAAAGGCCAAAAAAAAAGGCCCAAAAAAAAGAAAATAAATAAAAAGGGAAATGTTACTATCCTCTTTCCACACTTGTGCTTCAAAGTAGCACCTTGTTCTTCACGTAGTGAGTCTCATATATTGTGCTTCAAAGTAGCACCTTGTTCTTCATGTAGTGAGTCTCATATATTGTGCTTCAAAGTAGCACCATGTTTTTCATATAGTGAGTCTCATAAGTTGTCTTTTTCATACTAGTGGGAATTTTTCATTATAGAACTTGGCTTGTATATTCCTACAATGGGCTTCCTCAAATGCCCTAGGTCTTCATGAGCAAGCAAGTTGGATGCACACCCACTAGTTTCCTTTTGTTGAGCATTCATAGCTCTAGTGCATCCGTTGCATGGCAATCCCTACTCCTCATGTTGACATCAATTGATGGGCATCTCCATAACCCGTTGATTATCCTCGCCAATGTGAGACTTTCTCCTTTTTGTCTTCTCCACACAATCCCCATCATCATATTCTATTCCACCCATAGTGCTATATCCATGGCTCACGCTCATCTATTGCGTGAAGGTTGAAAAAGTTTGAGATTATTTAAGTATGAAACAATTGCCCTGCTTGTCATCGGGGGTATAGAAGTTGGGAACATCTTTGTGTGATCAAAATGAAGCATAGCCTAACTATATTATTTAGGGATGAACTTTCTTTTGCCATGCTATTTTGAGAAGATATTATTGCTTTGCTAGTATGCTTGAAGTATTATTATTTTTATGTCAATACGAACTTTTGTCTTGAATCTTTCGGATCTGTATATTCATATCACAATTAAGAAGAATTACAATGAAATTATGCCAAGTAGCACTCCGCATCAAAAATTATCTTTTTTATCATTTACCTACTCAAAGACGAAAGGTGAATTAAGCTTGGGGATGCTTGATACGTCTCCAACATATCTATAATTTTTGATTGCTCCATGCTATATTATCTACTGTTTTAGGCAATATTGGGCTTTATTTTCCACTTTTATATTATTTTTGGGACTAACCTACTAACCGGAGGCCCAGCCCAAATTCTTGTTTTTATGCCTATTTCAGTGTTTCGAGGAAAAGGAATATCAGACGGAGTCAAAACGGAACGAAATCAACTGGAGAAGTTATTTTTGGAAGGAAACCCACCTGATGGACTTGGAACACATGTCAGAAGATACGGGAGGTGCTCACGAGGGTGGGGGCGCGCCCACCCACCCCCCCCCTGCCTCGTGGGGCCCCCGTAGCTCCACCGACATACTCCTTTCACCCATATATACCTACGTACCCTAAAACTTCCAGAACAGAAGATAGATCGGGAGTTCCGCCGCCGCAAAGCCTCTGTAGCCACCAAAAACCAATCGGGACCCTATTCTGGCACCCTGCCGGAGGGGGATCCCATCACCGGTGGACATCTTCATCATCCCGACGCTATCCACGACGAGGAGGGAGTAGTTCACCCTCAGGGCTGAGGGTATGTACCAGTAGCTATGTGTTTGATCTCTCTCTCTCTCTCTCTCTCTCTCTCTCGTGTTCTTGATTTGGCACGATCTTGATGTATCGCGAGTGAGGGAGTCCCGGACTAGGGGGTGTCCAGATAGCTGAACTATCATCACGACCGGACTCCAAGACTATGAAGATACAATATTGAAGACTTCGTCCCGTGTCCGGATGGGACTTTCCTTGGCGTGGAAGGCAAGCTTGGCGATACGGATATGTAGATCTCCTACCATTGTAACCGACTCTGTGTAAACCTAACCTATCCAGTGTCTATATAAACCGGAGGGTTTTAGTCCGTAGGACGAACAACAATCATACCATAGGCTAGCTTCTAGGGTTTAGCCTCCTCGATCTCGTGGTAGATCTACTCTTGTACTACCCATATCATCAATATTAATCAAGCAGGAGTAGGGTATTACCTCCATCGAGAGGGCCCGAACATGGGTAAAAACATCGTGTCCCTTGTCTCCTGTTACCATCCGCCTAGACGCACAGCTTTGGGACCCCTACCCGAGATCCGCGGTTTTGACACCGACATTGGTGCTTTCATTGAGAGTTCCTCTGTCCGTCACCTATAGGCCCGATGGCTCCTTCGATCATCAACGACGACGCGGTCCAGGTGAGACTTTTCTCCCGGACAGATCTTCAGATTCGGCGGCTTTTGCTGCGGGCGATTCGCTTGGCCATCCGGAGCAGATCCAAAGCTTCGCCCACAGCCATCGTGTCAGATTTGGAAGTTTGAACTATACGGCCGTTGTCCGGGAGACTTGATCTTCGACGGATTCGAGCCACAACCGAGCGTGCCGTGACTGTCTCGATGGGTATGATCTAGCTCGCAGCCGGTCAAAGGCCCTCGAGGCCGCACCAAAGATCCGGCCCGACCCTTAATCCGGAGCCGGATTCCCCGATCGAGGACGAGTGGTTGGACGCCGCCTCGGGGGCTATGATCTCTACGGCGATTGAGCCGAACTCCATCCCTGTCCTTTGCGAAGACCTTGACTCCAGGGTGCCGGACTCCTCTTCGGACTCTGTCAGGGATATACCCCGCGGTGTAAACCGGTCGGAAGTTAACCCGACCGGACTTGGCGGTTTATTTGAGGTCCCGCTGGCACTTGGCGATATTCATCTGGTGACCCGCCTAGACCTGGCGATTTACCGGCAAACCGCCAGGACGTTGTAACTCACTGGTGGCCCGGCGGACGGGTCAGAGGAGCGACAAGACCCGGTGGCCCGTCTGGCGGTTCATGAAGGCCGGTTCAACTATTGTGGGCCGGTTTAAGAGGAAAGGCATAAGGAATATTTGTCTTATAAGGAGTTAAGACCTGGACTTGTATCCGGTTTGTATTAGAGATAGACTAGTCCTAATCCTAATAGGACTCCACATGTAACCCGCCCCTTCAGCATATATAAGGAGGGGCAGGGCTCCCCAAAGAGGGAGAAGGGACAAGCAAGAAGAAACAATCCCTAGGGCTAGACACAAAGAGGAGAGCCGGTTTACGGTGACTCCCTCGTGATAATAATGAGACCTAGCCTCAAACAGCATGTAGGGTTTTTACCGGATGATGTTTCCAGGGGCCCGAAGCTGTCTAAATCCATGTCTTGTTTTGCGTCTCTCGATTCCGCTCAACCCCTCTCAAGCTACCACATAGATGCGTTGGCCTCGCGACTAAGTCCTGACACTAAGGACATCTGACGTATTAATTCCACGACAGACTCCGAACCCTCCGTGCCCCTGCCAATCGAATCCGATTGGGCGCCGGTCATGGAGTTCACTGCCACGGACATCTTTCAGCACTCGCCCTTTGGTGACATCCTGAATTCACTAAAGTCTCTCTCTTTATCCGGAGAGCCCTGGCCGGACTACGGACAAGAAAGTTGGGATACAGACGACGAAGAAATTCAACGCCCACCCACCACCCACTTTGTAGCCACTGTCGATGATTTAACCGACATGCTCGACTTCGACTCCGAAGACATCAACGGTATGGACGATGATGCCGGAGACGACCAAGACCCAGCGCCTACAGGGCCTTTGGAAGGCCACCTCGTCATACGACATATACATGGTGGACATCCCAAAAGATGGGAACAGCGATGGAACAATGGAGGATGACCCTCCAAGAAGCAATCAAGCGCCGACGCCAGCGACGCCGCTCTAAATCCCGCCACAAAGAAAACGGTGATTACGCACGGAGATAATAACACCCCGGACAGTGCCGAAGACAACCCCCTCCAGCAGAACTCAGCGCAGGAGGAGAGAGAAGCAAGTTCGCACGACAGTGCGGCAGAAAGAGAGCTCGAGGACGATAATTATGCGTCTCCCTCCGAAGATGAGGCAAGCCTCGACGACGACGAATTGGTCGTGCCTGAGGATCCCGCCGAACAGGAGCGTTTCAAACGCAGGCTTATAGCCACGGCAAGCAGCCTCAAGCAACATCAGCCGCAGCTTAGAGCTGCCCAAGACCTGCTAGGCGACACATGGACTGAAGTCCTTGCAGCCAAGAGTATGAACTCGAACGCCCTCCAAAAGCTACCCCAAACGCAGGCCGTTGCCTCGATCAGAGGAGGAAGCACCCAAGTCACCAACAAGACGACATGGCAGACCGGCCACCCGTGGCATGTGACGGAGAGAAGCCTCTCGGCCCTCCGCTCAAGCCACACCCCGACGCCGCTCAAAAAGTACCAAGACGGGAAAACGCTACGAACTTGCGCGATATATTGGAGGATAAGGCAAAACATACAAGATCGATCGACGGATCGGGCGCCTAACGACTCGGGATGATTACCGTCTGCCGGATACAAACCGGCCGGGCGAACACGATAAACAAAGCTCATATGAGCTACATCGTGATATAGCCCAATACATGTAGGCGCCAGACACCCACTATGCTTCACAGATGAACTAATGGATCATCAGATCCCTGAGGGTTTCAAACCCGTAAACATCGAATCATACGATGGTACCACAGATCCTGCGGCCTGGATCGAGGACTATCTCCTCCATATCCACATGGCCCGCGGTGATGATCTACATGCCATCAAATACCTCCCACTCAAGCTTAAAGGACCAGCTCGGCATTGGCTCAACAGCTTGCCAGCAGAATCAATTAGTTGTTGGGAGGACCTGGAAGCCGCATTCCTTGATAACTTCTAGGGCACATATGTGCGACCACCAAACGCCGATGACCTTAGCCATATAATTCAGCATCCAGAAGAATCGGCCAGACAATTATGGACACGGTTCCTAACAAAGAAAAATCAAATCGTTGACTGTCCGGATGCAGAGGCCCTTGCAGCCTTCAAACATAACATCCGCGACGAATGGCTTGCCCGGCACCTAGGACAGGAAAAGCCGAAATCTATGGCAGCCCTCACAACACTCATGACCCGCTTTTGTGCGGGAGAGGACAGCTGGCTAGCTCGAAACAACAACTTGGCCAAACACCTGATAGTTCGGATACCAAGGACAGCAATGGCAGGTCGCGTCGCAACAAGAACAAGCACCGCATTAACGGCGATAATGCTGAAGATATGGCCGTCAATGCCAGATTCAGAGGCTCTAAACCCGGTCAGCGGAAGAAGCCGTTCAAAAGAAATACCCAGGGCCCGTCCAACTTAGACCGAATACTCGATCGCTTGTGCCAGATACATGGCACCCCCGAAACACCAGCCAATCACACCAACAGGGATTGTTGGGTGTTCAAGCAAGCAGGCGAGTTAAGTGCCGAACTCAATGACAAGGGGCTGCATAGTGATGACGAGGAAGAGCCCCGGTCGCCAAACAATAGAGGACAGAAGGGTTTTCCCACACAAGTGCGGACGGTGAACATGATATATGCAACCCACATACCCAAAAGGGAGCGGAAGCGTGCACTAAGGGACGTATATGCGATGGAGCCAGTCGCCCCAAAGTTCAACCCATGGTCTTCTTGCCCGATCACCTTCGATCGAAGGGACCACGCCACTAGCATTCATCACGGCGGTTTCGCCGCATTGGTTCTTGACCCAATTATTGACGGATTTCACCTCACCAGAGTCCTGATGGACGGCGGTAGCAGCCTGAACCTGCTTTATCGGGATACAAAGGTCGCAAAATGGGCATAGACCCTCAAGGATTAAACCTACAAAGACGACCTTCAAAGGCGTCATACCGGTGTAGAGGCCAATTATGCAGGCTCGATTACACTCGAAGTGGTCTTCGGATCCCGGATAACTTCCGGCGAAGAGTTAATCTTCGACATAGTCCCGTTCCGCAGCGGCTATCACGCTCTGCTTGGACGAACCGCATTTGCTAAGTTCAATGCGGTGCAGCACTACGCATACCTCAAGCTCAAGATGCCAGGACCTCGAGGAGTAATCACGGTCAATGGATACACTGAACGCCCTCTCTGAACGGAGGAGCACACAGCTGACCTCGCGCGGAGGTGCAAAGCAGCCTCTCACAATAATTCTCGAGTCCGGCCACTAAGCGTCCGGACACAACAGCGCCGGAGTAACCTACAACAAGACCGCCTGGCACGATTCAAGCACGAGTAGCAATCCGGCCCCAACCCCAGCCCTCGCGAAATTGCGAAGCCAGTACTATCCGTACATAACTACGTTCTAGAGATACCATGGGCATAAGGGGAGGGGCACGACCATGGCACGCCCGGAATGCGGCTCAACCGCACCAGGGGCTCCCGATTGTGTCATTCTTTTTATTTTTTCTTTTTTCTTCCTTTTTCTTACTTTCAGGACTCCGTTTTCCAGAAGTCCTGTCCGGCACTAGAATCGCCGAACTCACGATGCAACAGCGAGGAAGCGTAAAAGCCACGTCGAGTGTTCGGATGGTCTCTATTACGAGCATTATACCTGTTTTACATACCATCCCACAGCTTACCTCGGAGGGGACATGTTAGATAGTCCCATCCCTTGCTTATCGCATTATTTGTATCGTTACGCCTTCATTGCGGTACCTTTTGAATAAACAATACATAGCTTTTGCCTATTATTGCACTCCTTTCTTTATCTATATATATGTTCATTTCATGACATGTTGCACCCGTACACTTTAGTACGGCCAATACACCGAGGGCTCAAGTACCCCAAAAGTATGGTGTGATAAGTCCGAACACTTTCACAAGTGCGGCACCCGAACTTATAGCATTATATGCATCGGCTCGAATCATGTCTTGGGTCAATAGTTGGGTTTGCCCGGCTCCTATGTTTTGGTACCTTACGCCCGTTATATCGGCTAAGGTAGCACTAGGAGAACCACTGCGATTGTGCCTCGGTTGAGCTGGGTTGAGCACCTCAGTGGAGAAAGCTAAAACTGACCGTCATGATAGGGCGAGAGCCGGTCGCTGTTCGAGAGGTTTTTTCGGGTCCCTAAATACTTATGCCGCTTAGAGCGAGGAACCGAATTGTCCGCCAAGGCGTGGATAGCGCCCCGAACTCGGTCTTCCGAATACAAGGGGCTTCGCGAAATTTAAAATTATAGAATTCTATGGCTAAGTGAGAGTGTTCAAGCATTATAAGTCCGGTTGCCTTGTTCGTTGCGTTGAGCGCCTCCCTAGATGGACCCAAGAATGGGAACAAGAGTGCTCAAGTTTATCCCGAACACCCCATCACTTGTGGCATGGGGGCTGAAGCCAACGACTTGCCATCTCTCATATTTGATAAACGGCCGCACAGAAGGTAATATTTTAAATTAACAAGCGTTGCTTAGCACATATGAACAAGTTTTCAACGTACAGGATAACAAATGCGAGTCTATTCAAAAATTACATCTTTGGAGCACTCATCCGCTATTCGTGGCACCCTTCAGAGGCCCTCATAGTACATTTCGGGCGTGCGATGCTCCTTGCCCTTCGGGTGGCCCGGCCCATCACAAGCTTCTTCGCATCCAGCTTGCCCCAGTGCACTTTAGCACGGGCAAGGGCCCGACGGACACCTTCAATGTAGACGGAGCGCTTGATGACTTCAACCCGTGGACAGGCGTCCACCAGCCGATGCACTAGCCCAAAGTAGCTCCCAGGCATGGCTTCCAATGGCCATAGCCGAACTATGAGGCCCTTCATGGCCTGTTCGGCGACCTTGTGAAGCTCAACCAGCTGCTTCAGCTGGTCGCTTAGGGGCACCGGATGTCCGGCCTCAGCATATTGAGACCAGAACACCTTCTCCGTTGAGCTCCCCTCCTTGGCGCGGTAGAATGTGGCAGCATCAGACACACTACGGGGCAGATCTGCGAATGCTCCTGGAGAGCTCCGAATCCAGGTAAGTAATAGGTAATTCACTTTCACATGCTTGCTTTGCATAAAGAATGCCTTACCGCTGCTATCTTCTTTATTGACTCAATTTCTTGGAGGGCTTTTTGGACCTCGGCCTTAGCAGCTTTGGCACTCTCAAGAGCCGAGGCAAGCTCGGACTCTCGGGTCTTCGAGTCACGCTCCAAACCCTCGTGTTTTTTCACGAGAGCCTGGAGCTCTTGCCGCACCTCCGCCAGCTGCGCCTCCCCCTTCTCTCGCTCGGTGCGCTCCGCGGCCGCTTTGCTTTCGGCCACGGACACCGCTTCCTTCAGAGTCGCCACCTCGTTCGTGGCCCCTGCAGTACCATGTTATTCCTGTTATTTTTTGGCAACCGAAACCTTTCTATAAGGTATTTCTTTAATAAGGTATTACTTACCTTCCCTGTCCTCGAGCTGCTTCTTGGCAAGGCCGAGCTCGTTCTCGGACCGCTCGAGGCTCTGCTTCAATGCATTGACCTCCGCAGTTAGTGCGGCCGAGGTCAGCAGCGCAGCCTGCATTCCCATATTGACATACTTATGTTAGACTCCCGCGTATATCTTTTTAGATCCTTAGTCCGGCTTTTCTTTCCGAACACCGAACTAAGCATCAGGCTCTTGTCTATGCGGTAATATTTTTACATATTCTAAACTTACCTCAAAGCCCGTTAGAAGGCTGGTGCAGGCTTCACCACCGCTCTTGGCGGTGAACTTTCTGGATCACCACACTCATAACAAGGCGGTGCTCCTCCTCGATGGAGGCGCTGTTAAGCGCCTCGATGCTATCCGGTGCCTCGGTTGGACGGAAGACACGGCGTCTTACCCTTCTACGAAGGACCGCTTGCGGACTCGGAACCACTTGAAGGTTCGGCATGGAGTCCGGACGAGGGTCGGGCTTAGAGCCCACGGGGTCTCGCCCCCACGCTACCGAGTCCGGGAGGTTGCCTTGCGGCGCCTCCTGCGCCACCTCCTCTTAACCAGGCCCCCCTTGGGGCACCACCTCGGCGTCGTCCGCAGCGTGAGGCGATGAGGCGGCCGGAAGTGAAGTACTCTCCATTTCCGATGAACCCAGGGACCCGCTCGACAAAGCGGTGAACTCGCCCTTGGGCGGGCTGCATGATTGTTCGGCATTAGAGAACACTATGCAATAAAAAAGCCATGGGTATCCGGACACTTATGATCTCGCCAGGGGCTTGGCCCTTATTGGCCAATCCTCCTCGTCGTTGTCGACGTTGGAGGAAGGGTTCTTCCCTTCTTGGACCCTCCGGCCTCCCCAGTTGGGCGGCCTTCCTTTTCCTCTCCTCCCCCGCTGGGGGAGAGGCTTCTTTTTCCTCCTCCTCGTTCTCAGGAGAAGATTCTACTTCAGAATCTGACAACACCAGGCGTCGGGAGCTCCTTGAGTTCCGTTGCCTCCTTCTTAACCTTCGTCTCGGCACCACATGAGGTACCGGAGCCAGCAGCCCCGTCAATCGGGCGTCCGTTGGGTCTTCTGGCAAAGGAGCCGGACAGTTTGTCCGGACGTCTTCAGCCAGTCCTGTTAAGGGTTAGGGAGTTTTAGATCCCGCATAGAGTCAAACTATGAAAAAAGAGTCCCATAAAGGGTAAAATAACTCACCTCGCTGGCTTGACGCTGCGAGCTAAATCCGCGATCTTCGGTAGCGGATGTGGGAGCCTCGGCGCCCTTGAACAGCACCTTCCAGGCATCTTCATACGTAGTGTCGAAGAGCCTTGTCAGATTTGGGTGATGTGCCGGATCGAACTCCCACAATTTGAAGGCCCGTTGTTGGCATGGGAGAATCCGGTGGATGAGCATCACCTGGATTACGTTGACAAGCCTGAGATTCTTGTCCACCAGGTTTCGGATGCATGTTTGGAGTCCGGATAGCTCGTCCGAACTCCCGCACATCAGGCCCGTCTCTTTCCATGACGAGAGCCGTGTGGGGAAGCCAGATCTGAATTCGGGGGCCGCTGCCCATTTGGAGTCGTGCGGCTCGGTGATATAGAACCACCCCGATTGCCACCCCTTTATTGTCTCCACCGAGGAGCCCTCGAGCCATAGGACTTTGGCCATCTTGCCAACCATGGCGCCTCCGCACTCCGCTTGACGGCCGCCCACTACCTTCGGCCTGACATTGAAGATCTTCAGCCATAAGCCGAAGTGGGGCTGGATGCAGAGGAAGGCCTCGCACACGACGATGAACGCCGAGATGTTGAGGATGAAATTTGAGGCCAGGTCGTGGAAGTCCAGGCCGTAGTAGAACATGAGCCCCCGGACAAATGGGTGAAGTGGAAAACCTAGTCCGCGGAGGAAGTGGGGGAGAAACACCACCCTCTCATGGGGCACAGGGGTTGGAATGAGCTGCCCCTGGCCGGGCAGCCTGGCGCGATGTTGCTGGACAAGTATCCGGCCTCCCGCAGCTTTGTGATGTGCCCTCCGTGACGGAGGAGGCCATCCACCGCCTCCCGCTCCGGACATGGTTGGAGAAGGTTGAGGTGGGATGTGCGGACTTGGGCGCTGGAGCTCGAAAAGCGAAAATGGATGAGCAAAGGAGGAAGAAGGCGTGGGTGAAAAAGTGGATCCTTATCCTTATATGGACGGACGAAGCTATGAGTCCCCACCAGCCCGGTAAAACTCGCTTATCTCCCAAGCGCCATAATCAATGGCGCGGATGGGTTACCCACGTCTGTATTGATGAGAATCCCGGAATAAGGGGGCACGATCTATGCTTTGATAAGACGTGCCAAGGAAACCGGCTCGCTAAACGCGCTGAGGTGGGACAGTAAAACGATTCATATAAAGGCCTGGCCGTGGTGTGATCTCACGCCGCGGAATACGTCAGCAGATCTGTGCAAAAGTTATTCTCTCTACGGTGGTATGTGGAACTTGTTTTGCAGAGCCGGATACTATCCTGGTGTTCAACACCTTCCATGAAGTATTCGGAGGAGGAACCAGCCTTGCAATGCCGAAGACAATATGCGCGCCGGACTCGTCGTCATTGAAGCCCGGTTCAGGGGCTACTGAGGGAGTCCTGGACTAGGGAGTGTCTTGATAGCTGAACTATCATCACGGCCGGACTCCAAGACTATGAAGATACAAGATTGAAGACTTCGTCCCGTGTCCGGATGGGACTTTCCTTGGCGTGGAAGGCAAGCTTGGCGATACGGATATGTAGATCTCCTACCATTGTTACCGACTCTGTGTAACCCTAACCTATCCGGTGTCTATATAAACCGAAGGGTTTTAGTCCGTAGGACGAACAACAATCATACCATAGGCTAGCTTCTAGGGTTTAGCCTCCTCGATCTCGTGGTAGATCTACTCTTGTACTACCCATATCATCAATATTAATCAAGCAGGAGTAGGGTATTACCTCCATCGAGAGCGCCCGAACCTGGGTAAAAACATCGTGTCCCTTGTCTCCTGTTACCATCCGCCTAGACGCACAGTTCGGGACCCCCTACCCGAGATCCGCCGGTTTTGACACCGACAGCGAGCTTTGCTATTATAGTTGGATCTTATGTTTCTTCTCCCCCTCTTCTCTCTTGTAATGAATTGAGTTTTC
This sequence comes from Aegilops bicornis, assembly GCA_021605145.1. NCBI lineage: Eukaryota > Viridiplantae > Streptophyta > Magnoliopsida > Poales > Poaceae > Aegilops > Aegilops bicornis. The sequence continues at coordinate 727,209,737 of CM038671.1, read as the reverse complement.
CCTTTGAAGTAATCTTATCGGATTGAGTCTTTAAAGATTTGAGAACACTTGATGTATGTCTTGTAAATGCGTGTCTGTGGTGACAATGGGATATCACGTGATTCACTTGATGTATGTTTTGTTGGTCAACTTGCGGGTTCCGCCCATGAACTTATGCATAGGGGTTGGCACACGTTGGTCGTGATTCTCCGGTAGAAACTTTGGGGCACTCTTTGAGGTTCTATGTGTTGGTTGAATAGATGAATTGAGATTGTGTGATGCATATCGTATAATCATGCCCACGGATACTTGAGGTGACAATGGAGTATCTTGGTGACATTAGGGTTTTGGTTGATTTGTATCTTAAGGTGTTATTCTAGTACGAACTCTAGGGCTGTTTGTGACACTTATAGGAATAGCCCAACGGACTGATTGGAAAGAATAACTTTGAGGTGGTTTCGTACCCTACCATAGTCTCTTCGTTTGTTTTCCGCTATTAGTGACTTTGGAGTGACTCTTTGTTGCATGTTGAGGGACAGTTATGTGATCCAATTATGTTATTATTGTTGAGAGAACTTGCACTAGTGAAAGTATGTCGGGACCCCGATCCTAAGTCACACCGATCTAGCATGTAACACATCATATCACTTTGCGGCCTCACGCACGGTATTCCCACGGGTGTCGCTTTACCATGGCCCGGGACCGTTTGCGCCTTTTGGCTCACGTATATGATAGTGTCGCTAGCATCCATATGACAGAGAACCCGGGCCGACATGACTAGTCGTGAACCCAAAATGGCACTAACCTATGGGAACATGCATACATGAATCAACATCGAGCATGTCGGTTGCCAGTCTGCGAATCCGGGCTGTAGCACCTTTGGGCTAACAGGACTCGGGAACCCGGCTGTAGCAGGCTAGGCAGGACTCGGATGTCACCGCTGAGATTTCCCGAAGGACAGGACACATGAACGAAGTGAATCACATGCCGGCCGATCAAGTGTTAGGAGCAGTAGTCTTTGGGCTAGCGGGACTCCGAAACCGGGCTGTAGCAGAACTACCATGGCTCGGTGGAAGCACTAGACTACATTTCCCCATAAGAGAGGCTACCAAGGATAAACAACTAGGTTGTCGGATCCCACACATAGCAATACAAGTTACACGACGCATAACATGCAAGTATGTCTTTGTACAACATGGCATCACAACATAACGCAAACTCATATAGGTAAAAGCTCAGAAGAGCCACATAGCATTTAATACAAACAGGGGCCACATGACCCATCATTCAGAGCATACAAGCAACAAGCGGAAGCATTACATGTCTGAGTACAGACAACTACGAAAGAAAAAGGCTGAGGAGCCTGACTATCTACAAGACCCTCCCAAGGGTACAAGATCGTAGCTGAGGTAACAAGCTACTCGTCGAAGTCCAAGCGGAACTACTAGTAAGACCGAAATCTCCGCTGCAAAAACATAAATAAAGCAACGTGAGTACAAAGGTACTCAAAGAAGACTTACATCAGTTCCTATTATACATGCATTTGTATCAAGAGGGTAATGTGGGGTTTAGTTGCAGCAAGCCAGCTTTGACTCGTGGCTATCCTGTTCTACGACTACCAGAACTTCTTCGAGGTGATATGGCGCACACGAGTCCACTAGTCACCACATCAATACACTACTATGGATTCATTCCCGTCTCCATACGAGAAGGCCATCCATAGCACTCACACTTGTCTTGAGCATTTTAGAGTATCCACTTCAAGTTGTCTATGTACCACGTAAGCATCCAAGAAGTCCATAACCGAGGACACGGCTATTCGAATAGATCACGATAACCCCGCAGGGTGTACTTCTTCACACACGCTCTCACCACTTATCACCATGTACACGTCATGTACCTCAAAGCAACCTTCAAGCGGAAGCTTTGGCGAGGGTGTCGGCCACGACGACTAACCACGAAGACTCTAGCCCAGGTTTATCGCCTATTCGGGTTCCATCCGCAAGGAGATCCGGCCGGGTGTCGCCACGGCCCCAAACGATGTGAGCAGGGTTCCCAAGCCCACCATCCGGGTGCCACTTGGTACACCGTGCCACCGTGCCTAGTCTGTCCCAAGCCCACCTGCCGGGTGCCACTCGGTAGAAAAATAGCACTACCTACAAACACGAAACTAGTTGCGACTCACGGACAGAGATCAAGTTGGTTAATAAGTCGAGAGAGCTTGGGCGCCGGAGCCCAATGTGTGGTAGTATCGAGTCATTGGACGACATACATAGAACTCAGTGCTTAAGGACGGTTCCAGTGAGACAACCCACCATGTACTCCTACATGGCCTCTCACCGCTACCTCTAGCAAATCGTGTTCACACACTTCACTTTCAGCATCAGAACATATCGTAACACTCCGATTCATTCCCAATGAATCAGACCTGACACAACTCTAAGCAATAGCAGGCATAGCATGGTAGGAACACAACATGGCTCAATCAACTCCTACACATGCTAGTGGGTTTCAACTATTTTTCGTGGCAATGACAGGTCATGCAGAGGAATGGGTTCAACTACCGCAAACACAAAGTAGCAGATGAATCGTTGTTGTCCTAATGCAATAGCGAGAGCAGGAGCGAGAGAGTAGGATTGTATCGGAATGAACAAGGGGGTTTGCTTGCTCGGTAGATCAACAAGGGAGGCACCGCTTCATGCATGTGTACTCTCGAGCACTCTCCAGAGCTGGACCTATCGAGAAGGAACGGTGCCAACAATCAATACACAAGCATATGCAACAATATGATGCATGAACATGGCATGTAGATGTGATGCTTTTTGGGGCTAATGCAACTAGCATTCAGTTTGGAAGAGGTCCATTTGAACCAAGAATTCAAATGCAACTCCAAGTTAAGCTCTTATATATGCCATTATAGTGTTTCACTTATACAGCAGGTATAACTTGGTTTTTCATGCATGAAACTGGTACAAATGGATATATTGCATTTTTCTGATAATTTTTCATATATAAATTATTTCAATCTGAGCTACGGTTGAATTTATATGAATTTTTGAAGTTTTGAACATTTTCTGGAATTTCCTGTTTAGAAATAATTCCAGAAAATGAATAGCTGCGTCAGCAAGTCAACGGCGCTGACCAGGTCAAATATGACGTGTGGGGGCCACACATCAGTGTCTCAGTTAGTTAACAGGGGGGTTTATTTGGTCTAATTAGGATTAGAGGGCGCCGGGCCCACTGTCAGTGTCAGGGGTGGTTAGCAAAATGGTGATTAGCGCCTAACTAAGCGACCACGTCAGCCGCCGGAGTTTGGCCGTGGCGACCTCAAACCGCTGGCGGATGTTCACGGAGATGCTGTTCCGACAGCGGCTCTGTGGCACCGAGGGCACCAGTGGAGAGCTCACGCCGCCCGCATCTAGGGAGCAGGTGGGAGGTCAGCGGGCGGCGGAGCTTCGCCGGGCGAGGCTCACGACGGTCACGGAGCTTCGGCTCAGCGGCGGCGTAGCACAGAGCGCAGGAGGCAGGAGAAGGAAATCAATGCAGGGGCTCACGGCGGACTCGATGGCGTCGACGGCGAGCTCGTGGACGACCGGACGGCGTCGTGCGGGCGGTGGAGATCGGCGGCGGCCGGCGATGAAGAAGACGATGGGGGCGACGATGGAGACCGTCCGGAGGTACATGGCTCGACGAGGAGGGAGAGGGGATCACGGAGGAGCTGTGGAGCACGTCGGGGAGGCGAGGCCGTGGCTGTGGGCACGGCAACAGTGGCCGGTGGCAGCGGTGGCGTTCGGGCACGGTGGGAGAGAGAGATCCAGGGGAGGGGAGGAACGAGAGAGAGTGAGAGAGGCCTGGGGCGGCGCGTGGCGTCGTCCGGAGGCCTGAGCGTCGAGGGGGAGGGCACGCAGGCAGGCTGGTGGCGTGGCGCCCATGCGCGCGGGCGGTGAGCACGTGCCCCTGTCCTCCTGGCGCGAGGAAAGGGATGATGGCAAGGTGCTGGGCCAGCCGTTGGGTCATTGGCTGCACAAAGGTTTTCATGCATGTAAGGTTTTTCCTTTTGTTTAATTTTTCTATTTTCTGACATTTGTTTTGATTTAATTAAAATACTAAATCATTTTATTTTCTTATGCCAATTTTTATAGGGGCTAGTGGTATTATTCCAGAGCTCCTCAACAAAAGGCACAATTTTTGGACAATATTATATATATATAACAATATATATCCAAGGAAAATAATTACTGCATTAATTCCAAATGCCCAAAATAATTACTTATGGACTCCTAAAAATATTGGTTTGATTTTTATCTCTGTCCAATATTTTCAGAGGGCAACATGAGCATTTTCTTGGGCCCTTTTGGAGCAATTTTTATTTGATCAATTTCCAAAAAGATTCTGAGGGTTTCACAGATCCTCATTTAAATTTAAATGGAATTTAAACATGATGCACAATTGACTAGCTAGTCTAGGTCATACCAGAACTAGGGATGTGACAAAGTATGAACCCTATGCCTTGTTTCCTATCATTGCAATACCGTTTACGCTCACTTTTACCATTAGTTACCTTGTTATATTTTTCAGATTACAAAAACCTATATCTACCACACATATTGCACTTGTATCACCATCTCTTCGCCGAACTAGTACACCTATATAATTTACCATTGTATTGGGTGTGTTGGGGACACAAGAGACTCTTTGTTATTTGGTTGCAGGGTTGCTTGAGAGAGACCATCTTCATCCTACGCCTCCCACGGATTGATAAACCTTAGGTCAACCACTTGAGGGAAATTTGCTACTGTCCTACAAACTTGTGCACTTGCAGGCCCAACAACGTCTACAAGAAGAAGGTTGCGTAGTAGACATCACCCCACGTCACGCATGCCCCTCCACGTCGCGCGTTCAATGCGGGTCGTGGGGAAGCACAGCGGACGGAACAGTTACTACATTAAAATCCGCCCCACCGCCTGCCAAGACCGTTGCAGGCTGGCCCAACAATGTGTCGCGCTTATGTGTGGCCCAGGCCCGGGGGCTCCTGTCGGTGTACAAAAGAAGGGGCACTCCTTTGTATCCCTTTACTTGTGCACGGGCAGTCGGAGCCACGCGCCACGACCACACTTAGGAGGGCAAGGGAGGGAAGCCGGAGAGAAGCCGAAGCCCAGGACAAACAAGGCAATTCCAAGACCAGAAATGCCAAAGAGCAAGAGGGCGAGGGCCCCCCGGCAAGGCCCTTGTCGGGGCGGCCTCTACGGCCCCGGCAAGAGCCTTGCCGGGGCAACTTGCCCAACACCAACAGAGCGAGCCATCCATGAGCCCACAGGTTTCGACCCAACCAACTACGTTGGAACCAAGGCTCGGGAGGTACCTCTGTGGTGGCATGAAGATCTTTGTAGAGATCATAAACATGTGAGATCAGATGAGGACCAAAAGATGGCGACCCTCGGCGGGATCCCAGCCGAGGGGCCGGGGACGACTACAACACCGCGGCAAGACCCTTGCCGGGCCCCCGGCAAGGCCCTTGCCGAGGGCATCAGCGGGGCCACTGCCAGGCCCGCACCAGCCAATACTCCACCGCCGTCCCCAAGTAGCTGCTAGCTCAACCAGCTGGGCAGGTACCTGCGTGGCAACGGGCGGCCTCGACGCCAACTCAGCAAGCACTTGCGTGGTGGCACGCAGATCTTCGTGAAGGCTCCACCACCGCGCCACCTCAGCTGCCTGCCTGCCTACATGGCACCTCATGCACCGCTGGCCTGGGCGCGTGTCGAAGCGAGGCGGAGCGGCGACGGACGGGACGGGCCTCGTTTCCGTCCCCGATAAAGCTAAGGGACGCCTAAGTGATGCATTAAATGCGTCTTGTCCTGTCGTACGGGCGATAAGCTCGCAACACTGTAGACCTTCCCACCTCCTATGTGCCACTGTGGCAGCCCCTTTTGACTATAAAAGGAGGCCCATGGCGTATTGAGGAGGGATTCGGCTCTTTTGGGCAAGTTGCACCCCGTAGCTAGCTCAAGAACACAAGAATACTCAATACATCCACCAAAGCAGGACTAGGGTATTACGCATCCTCGCGGCCCAAACCTGGGTAAACGATCCGTGTGCTTCCTGTTAGACCTGCTCTTCTCACGACCCCGCGCCCCCCAACCGTAGTAGGGATTCTTGTGATCCCATAGGTGTCGTTTTCCACCGACAGTATGAAAGCTCAAAAAGAAACTAAGTGGGTGTGAATCCAACTCGCTTGCTCACGAAGACCTAGGGCAATTTGAGAAAGCCCATCATTGGAATATAAAATCCAAGTTCTATAATGAAAAATTCCCACTAGTATATGGAAGTGACAAAATAGGAGACTCTCTATCATGAAGATCATGGTGCTACTTTGAAGCACAAGTGTGGTAAAAGGATAGTAACATTGTCCCTTATCTTTTTTCTCTCATTTTTTCTTCTCTTTTTTTGTTTGGGCTTCTTTTCCTCTTTTATGTGGGCTTCTTTGGCCTCTTTTATTCTTTGTAAAGTCCGGAGACTCATCCCAACTTGTGAGGGAATCATAGATTCCATCATCCTTTCCTCACATGGGACAATGCCCTAATAATGATGATCATCACACTTTTATTTACTTACAACTCAAGAATTACTACTCGATGCTAGAAAATATGACTCTATATGAAGCGTGTCATAAAAAACGGAACAGTGGAAGTTGCATGGCAATATATCTCGGAATGGCTATGAAAAAATGTCATAATAAGTAGGTATGGTGGCTGTTTTGAGGAAGGTATATGGTGGGTGTAATGCACCAGCGAGAATTGCGCAGTACTAGAGAGGCTAGCAATGGTGAAAGGGTGAGAGTGCGTATAATCCATGGACTCAACATTAGTCATAAAGAACTCACATACTTATTGAAAAAAATTATTAGTCATCGAAACAAAGTACTACACGCATTCTCCTAGGGGGATAGATTGGTATTAAAAGACCATCACTCGTCCCCGACCGCCACTCATAAGGAAGACAATCAATAAATAAATCATGCTCCGACTTCATCACATAATGGTTCACCATACGTGGATGATACGGGAATCACAAACGTTAACACATGTATTTCTATCAATCCACAATTAGTCACTAGCATGACTCTAATATCACCATCTTTGTATCTCAAAACAATCATAAGGAATTAAACTTCTCATAGTATTCAGTGCTCTTTATATGAAAGTTTTTATTATATCCCTCATGGATGCCCATCATACTAGAACTAAATTCATAACCTAAGAAAATTACCATGATGTTTAGAGACTCTCAAAATAGTATAAGTGAAGCATGAGAGTTCAACAATTTCTAAAAAATAAAGCCACCGTCGTGCTCTAAAAAGATATAAGTGAAGCACTAGAGCAAATTGCCTAGCTCAAAAAATTTAAGCGAAGCACATAGAGTATTCTAATAAATCACGATTCGTGCGTTCCCTCTAAAAAGGTGTGTACAACGAGGATGCTTGTGGAAAACTAAAAAGCAAAGACTCATATCATACACGACGCTCAAAGCAAAACACATAACATGTGGTGAATAAAAATATAGCCTCAAGTAAATTTACCGATGGAAAGAAGACGAAAGAGGGGATGCCATCCGGGGCATCCCCAAGTTTAGATGCTTGGTTGTCCTTGAATATTACCTTGGGGTTCCTTGGGCATCCCCAAGCTTAGGCTATTTCCACTCCTTATTCCATATTCCATCAAATATCAACCCAAAACTTGAAAACTTCACAATACAAAACTCAACAGAAAACTCATGAGATCCGTTAGTATAAGAAAATAAATCACCACTTTTAGGTACGATTGTGAACTCATTCTTTATTTATATTGGTGTTATATCTATTGTATTCCAACTTTTACATGGTTCATAACCCCCCGATACTACCCAAAGAATCATCAAAATAAGCAAACAACACATAGAAAACAGAATTTGTCAAAAAACAGAACAGTTTGTAGCAATCTGTAAACTTCATATACTTATGTAACTCTAAAATTCTAAAAAATTAGGACATCCTGGGAAATTTGTATATCAATCTTGTGTAAAAATTTCAGATCAAAATCACGTATATGTGATTTTTCAAAATTGTTTTATTGGGCGCAAAAGTTTCTGTTTTCATCAAGATCAAATCAACTATCATCGTAAGCCATCCCAAAGGTCTTACTTGGCTCAAACACTAATTGAAACACCAAAACACAATTACTATAGAAGTAATAATGTGTGTTTATTGAAAAACAGAACCAAAATCAAAAAACATAAAAATAAAGTTGGGTTGCCTCCCAACAAGCGCTATTGTTTAACGCCCCTAGCTAGGCATAAAACATAGATCTAAGTATTGTCATATTTGGTATGCAATCCATAAGTATCTCTCATAATAGATTCATATGGAAACTTAATTTTTTTCTTGGAAAGTGTTCCATGCCCTTCCTTAACGAAAATTGAAATTCAATGTTTCCTTCTTTCATATCAATAATTGCACCAATCGTTCTAAGGAAGGGTCTACCAAGAATAATAGGACATGTAGGATTGCAATCTATATCAAGAACAATGAAATCTACAGGCACATAATTCCTATTTTCAACAATAAGAACATCATTAATCCTTCCCATAGGTTTCTTAATAGCAGAATCCGCTAGATGCAAATTCAAAGAACACTCGTCAAAATCACAGAAACCTAACACATCACATAAAGTTTTTGGAATCGCTGAAACACTAGCACCCAAATCACACAAAGCAAAGCACTCATAATATTTGATCTGAATCTTAATAGTAGGTTCTCACTCATCATAAAGCTTTCTAGGGATAGAAACTTCCAACTCAAGTTTTTCTTCAAAGGATTTCATCATAGCATCAATGATATGTTTAGTAAAAGCTTTATTTTGATTGTAAGCACGGGGAAAATTTAACATGGATTACAACAAGGAAATACAATCTATCAAAGAACAATCATCATAATTAAAGTCCTTGAAATCCAAAAGAGTGGGTTCATCGCTACTTTAAGTTTTGACCTCTCCAATCCCACTTTTATCAAGTTTTGCATTGAGATCTTTAAACTCCGAATCATTGGGATGCCTTCTAGCTAAAGTTGACTCATCTCCAGTCCCATCTTTATCAATATTTATATTAGAAAACAAAGATTCAACAAGAGTCACATCAATCACTTTAAGATCTTCATCCTTATTTTCACAAAAACCAGAAGAACACGCGGTTACAAACTAATCTCGCTTAGCACGCATCATAGAAGTTCTTTATTTAATCTCATAAATAGAAATGTTAATAGCTTTCAGAGATTCATTAATATCATGCTTGGGTGGCATAGATCCAATTTTGAAAGAATCAATCTCAAGAGAAATTCTATCAACGTTCCTAGCCAAATCATCAATCTTAAGCAAATTTTCTTCAAACATAGCATTGAAATTCTTTTGAGAACTAATGAAATCTTTGATATTGTTCTCAAGATCAGAGGGTATTTTATTATAATTTCCATAAGAATTTTTGTAGGAATTACTAGGAAATGGCCTAGGGTTGAAATTACCTCTATACGCGTTATTACCAAAATTCTTCCTACAAACAAAATTCACATCCATAGATTCATTATTATTCTCAATCAAAGTGTACAAAGGCATATCATTAGTATCAATGGGAGCACTCTTACTAGCAAACAATTTCATAAGTTCATCCATCGTTCCACTCAAAGTATTAATTTCTTCAATTGTTGCACTTTTTTACTAGTGGAAGATCTTTCGGTTTGCCATTGAGAGTAATTAGCCATAATATTATCTAGGAGTTTAGTGGCTTCTCCTAATGTGATTTCCATAAAAGTACCTCCCGCGGTGAAATCTAAAAGATTTCTAGAAGCAAAATTCAATCCGGCATAAAAAATTTGTATGATCATCCTTAAACTTAAACCATGAGTAGGGCAATTTCTTATCATCAACTTCATCCTCTCCCAAGATTGTGCAACATGTTCATGATAAAGTTTCTTAAAATTCATGATATCGTTCCTAAGGGAGATGATCTTAGTGGGAGGAAAATACTTGGAAATAAAAGCATATTTACACTTATTCCATGAATCAATACTATTTTTAGGCAAAGATGAAAACCAGGTTTTAGCACGATCTCGTAGCGAGAATATAAATAGCTTAAATTTAACAATATCATTATCCACATCTTTTTTCTTTTGCATATCGCACAATTCAACGAAAGTATTTAGATGGGATGCGGCATCTTCACTAGGAAGGCCGAAAAATTGATCTTCCATAACAATATTCAGGAAGGCGGCATTAATTTCATAAGATTCCGCACAAGTGGCAGGAGCAATCGGAGTAATAATAAAATCATTATTATTAGTATTGGAAAAGTCACTGATGTCTACTACACAACTTGTTATTGTAGACTTGTGTTGGGCCTCTAAGCAAAGAGTTTTGTAGGACAGTAGCAATTTTCCCTCAAGTGGATGACCTAAGGTTTATCAATCTGTGGGAGGCATTGGATGAAGATGGTCTCTCTCAAACAACGATGCAACCAAATAATAAAAAGTCCCTCGTGTCCCCAACACACCAAATACAATGGTAATTTGTATAGGTGCACTAGTTCGGCGAAGAGATGGTGATACAAGCGTAGTAATGATAGTAGATATTGATTTTTGTAATAGGAACAAGAAAAAACAACAATGTAGCAACTGATAAAACAGAGCACAAACGGTATTGCGATGCTTGAATATGAGGCCTAGGGTCCGTACTTTCGCTAGTGCAATCTCTCAACAATGCTAATATAATTGGATCACATAACAATCCCTCAACGTGAGATGAAGAATCACTCCAAAGTTCCTATCTAGTGGAGAACATAAGAAGAAATTGTCTGTAGCTATTCTTTCCGATCGATCTATCCAAGAGCTCGAACTAAAATAACACCAAGTTATTCTTTTCGATCGATCTATCAAGAGTTCATACTAAAATAACACCAATTTATTCTTTACGATCGGTCTATCAAGAGTTCGTACTAAAATAACACCAAAGCAAATTCAGATTCATAATATTCAATCCAACATAAAGAACCTCAAAGGGCGCCCCCAAGATTTCTGCCGGAGAAACAAAGATGAGAACATGCATCAACCCCTATGCATAGATTACCCCAATGTCACCTCGGATATCCGTCAGTTGAGTGCCAAAACATATATCAAGTGAATCAATATAATACCCCACTGTCACCACGGGTATTCATATGAAAGACATATATCAAGTGCTCTCAAATACACAAAAATATTCAATCTGATAAGAACGAAATCTCAAAGGGAAAATTCAATTCATCACAACAAGATAGAGAGGGAGAAACACCATATGATCCAACTATATTAACAAAGCCCGCGATACATCAAGATCGTGCCATCTCAAGAACACGAGAGAGAGAGAGAGATTAAACACATAGCTACTGGTACAAACCCTCAGCCCTGAGGGTGGACTACTCCCTCCTCATCGTGGTGGCCGCCGGGATGATGAAGATGGCCACCGGTGATGATTTCCCCCTGCGGCAGGGTGACGGAATGGGGTCTAGATTGGTTTTTCGTAGCTACAGAGGCTTGCGGCGGCGGACCTTCTGATCTAGGGTTAACCCGGGGTTTTTTGGAATATTTGGAAATTTATAGGGCAAAGAGGCGGTGCGGGAGGTCACCGATGGGGGCACAACCCACCTGGGCCCCTGGGCCCCCAGGCGCACCCTGGTGGGTTGTGCTCCCCTCGGAGCTCCCCTCTGGTACTTCTTTGGCCCACCGGGTGTCTTCTGGTCCAGAAAAAATCTCCAAAAAGTTTCGCTGCATTTGGACTCTGTATGGTATTGATTTTCTGCGAAGTAAAAAACAAGCAAAAAATAGCAACTGACACTGGGCACTATGTCAATAGGTTAGTCCCAAAAATTTATATAAAGTTGCTATAAAATGATTGTAGAACATCCAAGAATGATAATATAACAGCATGAATACTTCATAAATTATAGATACGTTGGAGACGTATCAGCATCCCCAAGCTTAATTCCTACTTGTCCTCGAGTAAGTAAATGCTAAAAGAAATAATTTATGAAGTGTGAATGCTAGAAAAGTGTATACGTTTGATCAGTAATAATTTCAATCACTTTTCCTTGCATCATAAATACAACTATTTTTCATAAAACTCATCATGACAAGTTAGCACTCAATTCACATGTTCTGGCTCAAACAATGCCTTCTCTTGAAAGTTAACAACCTATGTTTTCAGTCAGCAAGCAATTGCAATTCAACTTATTCAAGAAAGTCTAAGTAAGAGCTCCACATACTCAATCATCATATAGTCTTCTATGATTGCTAGTCCTCAAAGCATATTCTTAGAACAAATCGCATCCATCGATCACAGAGAAAGATAGGGGCTTAATATTTGCCTCCCAACTCATTTATCGTAGAGATAATTGTCAACAATAATGATTCATGATCAAATATATTTGACTGGTCATATGTGCCTAGATCTTTCCCCACCACATGATGCTTGCCAACTAGAGAATAGTTGAGGTTGAAACGAGAATTCATACTATTGACTCTTTGCAAAAAAGGAAATACTAAATATTAAATGATAGGTCCTTCGCAGAGGGAAGCAGAGGTGGTCATGCACTTTTTATTTTTGGATGCCCAAACTCTTAATGCAAAGGAACATCATGTTATATTGCCCCTTATGATAGCAACCTTTATTATGCAGTCCGTCGCTTTTATTACTTTGCCATCGCAAGTTCGTACAACACTCAATTTTCCCTTATAATAAATGATCAAACATATTTAGGAGCAATTTTTATTGCTTTATGCACCGATGACAACTTACTTGAAGTATTTTATTCAATCCATAGGTAGGTATGGTGGACACTCATGGCAAGAAACTGGGTTTAAGTGTTTTTGGATGCACAAGTAGTATCTCTACTTAGTACGAATTTTTGGCTAGCAAAAGATCCTAGGCAAACACCACATGTTGGAGGATCCATGACAATATAACTTCTACGCAAATATGCACAACTATAACTCATTATGTTGTCTTCCTTGTCCAACTTCAACTAATTTTCTCAAGTTTGAAAATAATAAATGGGTATTCACAATCATAGAAGATGTCCAAGATAATATATTTTTATGTGAAAGTTCTCGTCTTTATACTAATCATTCATGAATTGCTTGTATGACCAATATTGTGATTGTCAAGCTTCAAAATATTTCACTTTCTAAACCCAATGTGAAGCTACTACTAGTCATGATATGACATATAATTCCAACTTCATGATATTCAATTCATTCAATAATTTACTCATAGGATATAAGTGAAGCACAAGAGTAAATGACGAACTACTCCAAAAAGATATAAGTGAAGATCAAGTGAGTAGTTAAGTAAATGGGTACCTATATGAGGACTCTCTCTTATTAAAAAACTTTCAGATCTAAGGATTTTATTTAAATAGAAAGCAAAAAAAATAACATTCCAAGAATAGCACAACTCATGTGAAGAAGCAAAAAACTTAGGCTCAACCGATACTAACCGATAATTGTTGATGAAGAAAGGTGGGATGCCTACCGGGGCATCCCCAAGCTTAGATGCTTGAGACTTCTTGGAATATTATCATGGGATGCCTTGGGCATCCCCAAGCTGGAGCTTTTGTGTCTCCTTAATTCCTTTTATATCACGGTCTCCCTAAATCTTAAAAACTTCATCCACAAAAAACTCAACAAGAACTTCGTGAGATAAGTTAGTATAAATCAATGCAATAACCTTATCATTCTCTACTGTAGAAAATCAATAAAATTATTTTTTAACATTGCATACTAAATGTATCTGCATATTTAATACTCATATCCTCAAATGGAATCATTAAGAAAGCAAACATCTGCAAACAATGCAAATAGACCAGTAATCTGTCTAAACAGGACAGTCTGTAAAGAATGCAAGAAGATCCATACTTCTCTAACTCCAAAAATTCTAAAAATTTACCACACTGTAGAATATTTATCATATCTTATTGTGAAAAAAGTTTCAACATTTTATCATATTCTGACTTTTCTAGAGAGTTCACGCACTAGCGTGCAACTTTATGTTTTCAAACAGCCACATATAGACTTGCAAAATAAGCATGGCAAAGGCTATACTTGACATTTTTATTGAAATGAAAGATGCAAAAAAGTATTCTAAATAACAGAAAGCAAATCCTAATAAAATAAAATGACGCTCCAAGCAAAACACATATCATGTGACGAATGAAAATATAGCTCCAAGTGAGGTTACCGGTAATGTTGGAGACGAAAGAGGGGATGCCTTCCTGGGCATCCCCAAGCTTAGTTGCTCGGATCTTCCTTGAATATTACCTTGGCGGTGCCTTGGGTATCCCCAAGCTTAGGGTCTTGCCACTCCTTATTCTCCTCATATCGATATCTCACCCAAAACTTGAAAACTTCAATCACACAAAACATAATGGAACTTCATGAGATAGGTTAGTATGATAAAGTCAAATTATATCCACTTTGTTACTGTCAAAGTTAAGATTCATAATTGTTCTCACACAATTCCTAATATACCTTATCATTTCCACAATTTATATTGAGCAATATAAGCCATAGAAACTAGGAAACAAGCAAACTATGCATTGAAAACAGAATCTGTCAAAAACAGAACAGTCTATAATGATGTGGACAGCCACCATAGAAAATAGGGAGGTTGTATAACAATCATCTGTAAAAACTTCAGATCAAAACACGTTCCAGTGAATTTTGAAAACTAGATAACACCCCGCCCGTTGCTATGGAATGTATGCATCCATAAGTTTTATGAATTATTGGAAGCTAATTAGGAAATAATAGGAAAGATTGTCACACTGAAGCAAATATTCTATGTTCATTAGAAATACACCAATCGATTAGAATGGTAGATGATACAATGCATTCACTGATGTACTATTTACATGCATACAACACACTAATTGATTAACTTTACTACCAGATTGAACACAATACTTCTGTAAAATCTTGTGTGTGAACAAAGGTTTGGCAAAAATACAAACACTACAAATCTCTACTCTCCCAAGGTGATAATTGCCAAGGAGAAACTCAACACGGATACAGAGAAGAACTATATGTGACATTCATGAACGAATTCGTGCACAAACAGATCAGAAAATAGATTATTCATGCCAATGGAATATACCAAAATTACTTTTATCAAGCTTTACATATAGACTGAGGTATATCATACCTGAAGCCGAAGAGTTGTTGCTCGGTCATTCAGAAAAATCATATATTTACTTCTTTGATCTTCTCCCTCTATATTTCAAAACAATATATGAAGGATTTGCTATGGTACAGAGAATTAATGATAGTTCTTAATTACAAATGAAGGTTATCACTCTGCCGATAACTAATTCCAAATTTTGGCGACATAATTAATTACTAATTTCTGGTACAATCTGTAGTGTAGTTTGTAAGAAGCTTAATATGGGATTAGCCATGTAAAATGTGAGGTCGTCTCATAAGGAAATTTTCAAAGAAATAACAGATGGCATTGCAACTTCCATATGTGAGCTGCATACGAAATATCCGGATTAGTCCATAACATCAGGCCTCTATATATTAAGAGACGGAGTGTGGACAAAAAAATGATTTAGTAATAAGAACAAAAATGCATTTTCCTATTTTGATGTTATCAAAAGATATAATATGCAGTATCTATTACCCTCCTAATAACATATAAAGTATATAGTTTAATTAAATCTATGTGTGTGTAGTAATTTGACAGAATCCGTAGATTAAAAATCACATGAATCTGAGAAGGGGAAGCGAAGAACTGGACATGTGACCTAAAAGGACCATCTGTACGCGTACTTTTGTTCGAGGCCACTTACGCAGCAAAAAACAGTTGCGTAGATTGAGTGGATGGCAACATTGCCTGCATCATTGCATGCGTTGTGGGCGTCCAGCAACGATGCATGCGTAGACCAAGCAATAATGAAGGTTAATCACTTGCGCTGTAGCCAAGAGAAGCTGCAGAGGCTGCGGCATGTAGCGGACCCGTTCTTCTTCTGATACAATCCTCACTTCCTCAGCCGCCTTGACCATGGACGCCCTCTCGCATCTGCCAGATGACATGCTCGTGGAGATCCTCGTCCACCAGCGGGCCTGATACATCGCCGCGTGGTGTGCAGGAGTTGGCGCTCCGCCATACACCACTGGAACATCAACTGCACTAGCTCGCAAAGAAATAAATGTAGGGGTCACCATCTGAAGAAGCAACGACAGATGCAAAATAAAAAGATCATACGCTTGAATTTTATGGTGGAGGACCGGAAGAGGAGAAGACCCAGGAAGGGCCTCTTGATTTCCATGCGGCAGAGCCATGCCATGGAACCAACCTTTATATACTGTAGATCATAGTGGAGAGGTGAGGTACCAACTTTGTGGAGCAGCGTCTGTTCGGTTGCCTAGATCGTAACTGATCGAAGGAAGCGCCTCGAGCAGGCGAAGGGATATGGGAAGAGAAGGACGAAGCAAGCCACTCGATGGTGGAGAACGGGATAGGAAGGGAATCACAGGGATTGCCTTGAATTGGGTGGCTATCCATAATGCATGACTTGATTTTTAGTTTGACTTCTGACTGTTCGCTTGGTTCACGAGGAAAAGCTAGGCACGACTACTAAATAGAAATTGATTCACACAATTTTATTGTAAAACAAATAGAAAAAAGGTGATGCAGTGGGACCACTGAGGTGGATAGGCTGCATGTCAAGAGAAATATGATAGTGGGGATGAGCTATTTAGGTATTATAGATTCCTGGACTGAGCACAAAAGTTTCTGTTTTTGCACAGAATCAAGTCAGCTATCATCCACACTATCCGAAATGCTTTACTTGGCACTTTATTGAAACAAAACCTATAAAACATGATTACTACAGTATCTTAATCATGTGAACATACAAAAACAGTAGGGGTAAATGTTGGGTTGTCTCCCAACAAGCACTTTTCTTTAATACCTTTTAGCTAGGCATGATTATTTCAATGATGCTCGCATAAAAGATAAGAATTCAAACATAACAAGAGCATCATGAATGACACCGTGAGCACATTTAAGTCTAACCCTCTTCCTATGTATAGGGATTTTGTGAGCATACAATTTATGGGAACAAGAATCAATTAGCATAGGAAGGCAAAACAAGCAAAACTTAAAGATTTTCAACACATAGAGAGACAACTTGATATTATTGAGATATGTAGAAGCACATGTTCCTCTCCCATAAATTCAACAATATAGCTATCACATAAAGCATTCTTTTCATGATCCACAAGCATAGAAATTTTATTACTCTCCACATAAGCAAATTTATTCTAATGAATAGTAGTGGGAACAAACTCAACAAAATAACTATCATGGGATTGAAAATTAAAATCATGATGACAAGTTTCATGGTTATCATTATTCTTTCTAGCATAAACGTCATCATCATAATCATCATAGAGAGGAGGCATGCTTTCATCATAATAATTTTTCTCATCAAAACTTGGGGGACTAAAAATATCATCTTCATCAAATATAGCATCCCCAAGCTTATGGCTTTGCATATCGTTACATCATGGATATTCAAAGAGTTCATACCAACAACATTGCAATCATGCTCATCATTCAAGGATTTTATGTCAAACATTTTATATAATTCTTCTCCTAACAATTGAGCACAGTTTTCCTTTCCATCATTTTCACGGAAGTCATTATAAAGATGAATAATATGATGCAACCTCAATTCCATTTTTTAGTTTTCTTTTTATAAACCAAACTAGTGATAAAACAAGAAACTAAAAGATTCAATTGCAATATCTAAAGATATACCTTCAAGCACTCACCTCCCTGGCAACGGCGCCAGAAAAGAGCTTGATGTCTACTACACAACTTGTTCTTGTAGACTTGTGTGGGCCTCCAAGCGTAGAGTTTTGTAGGACAGTAGAAATTTTCCCTCAAGTGGATGACCCAAGGTTTATTAATCCGTGGGAGGCGTAGGATGAAGATGGTATCTCTCGAATAGCCCTGCAACCAAATAATAAAAAGTCTCTTGTGTCCCCAACACATCAAATACAATGGTAATTTGTATAGGTGCACTAGTCCGGCGAAGAGATGGTGACAAAAGCGTAGTAATGATAGTAGATATTAATTTTTGTAATAGGAACAATAAAAAACAGCAAGGTAGCAATTGATAAAACGGAGCACAAATGGTATTGCAATGCTTGAAAATGAGGCCTAGGGTCCGTACTTTCGCTAGTGCAATCTCTCAACAATGCTAATATAATTGGATCAAATAACAATCCCTCAACATGCGATGAAGAATCACTCCAAAGTTCCTATCGAGCGAAGAACATAAGAAGAAATTTTTTTAGCTATTCTATCTGTTCGGTCTATCCAAGAGTTCGTACTAAAATAACACCAGGTTATTCTTTCTGATTAATCTATCAAGAGTTTGTACTAAAATAACACCAAGTTATTCTTTCTGATCGATCTATCAAGAGTTCGTACTAAAATAACACCAAGTTATTCTTTTCGATCGATCTATCAAGAGTTCGTACTAAAATAACACCAAGTTATTCTTTACGATCGATCTATCAAGAGTTCGTACTAAAATAACACCAAAGCAAATTCAGATTCATAATATTCGATCCAACATAAAGAACCTCAAAGAGTGCCCCAAGATTTCTACCGGATAAACAAAGACGAGAACGTGCATTAACCCCTATGCATAGATTACCCCAATGTCACCTCGGGAATCTACGAGTTGAGTGCCAAAACATATATCAAGTGAATCAATATAATACCCCATTGTCACCACGGGTACTCATATGCAAGACATATATCAAGTGCTCTCAAATCCATAAAAATATTCAATCCGATAAGAACGAAATCTGAAAGGAAAAACTCAATTCATCACAACAAGATAGAGAGGGAGAAACTCCATATGATCCAACTATATTAACAAAGCCCGTTATACATCAAGATCATGCCATCTCAAGAACACGAGAGAGAGAGAGAGAGAGAGAGAGAGAGAGAGAGATTAAACACATAGCTACTGGTACAAATCCTCAGCCCCGAGGGTGGACTGCTCCCTCCTCATCGTGGTGGCCGCCGGGATGATGAAGAGGGCCACCGGTGATGATTTCCCCCTCCGACAGGATGCCGAAATGGGGTCTAGATTAGTTTTTCATGGCTACCGAGGCTTGCGGCGACAGAACTTTTGATCTAGGGTTACCCTGAGGTTTTTTTGAATATTTGGCAATTTATAGGGCGAATAGGCGGTGCTGGAGGTGATAACCCACAATTATATGGGATCGTTTGTAGCCTTCTTCGGTAAATAAGAGTGTCGAACCCAACGAGGAGCTAAAGGCAGAACAAATATTCCCTCAGGTTCTACCGACCACCGATACAACTCTACACACACTTGGTGTTTGGTTTACCTAAAACAAGTATGAAACTAGAAGTACTTTGCAAGAATAAAACTATGAATAAATTGCAAGGTAATAAAAGTGGATAGCTTTTGTCCACAAGAAAGTCATTTGTCCCTAGGCAATCGATAACAAGTACAGGTAATCATTCTTGTAATTTTATATGAGGGGAGGCATGAGCTAACATACTTTCTCTACTTGGATCATATGCACTTATTATTGGACCCCTAGAAAGCATCCACAACTACTAAATATCATTAAGGTCGTGAAACAGAACCATAGCATTAAGTATCAAGTCCTCTTTATCCCATACGCAACAACCCACCTACTCGGGTTTAAGCTTCTGTCACCCTCGCAACCCACCATAAGCGAATCATGAACGTATTGCAACACCCTACAACGGGGATCCCTCACGTTTGCGCGAGATGGAGGGCACCGTAGGACAGCATAATAAATAAAATATACAATCATAACAACCCAGATCACGATTAACCCATAGGACAAAACGGATCTACTCAAACATCATGGGATAACCATAGATAACTGGGAAATAATATATGGAGTTGAGCACAATGTTGAAGTAGAGATTATAGTGGGGAGAAGAGGTGTTACATCGCTGCATAGAGGGGGGGGGGGAAGTTGGTGCTGACGGTAGCAAGATTGTTGATGTAGATCGCCGGCACGATCCTTGCACCGACGGCACTCCGGCGTCATGGGGGGAGAGGGGGAGAGAGCCCCCTCCTTCTTCTTCCTTGGCCTTCGCCCTAGATGGGAGGAGAGTTCCCCCTCTGGTCCATGGCCTCCATGGCGGTGGAGGGGCAGGAGCCCCTCTGAGATTGGATCTCCCTCTCTGTTCTCTTCTGTTTCGCGCTCCCCTGATCCGAGCGAAAACCGTTTCTTATTTTCCCGGAGATCCGTAACTCCGATTTCGCTGAGATTTTAACATGATTTTTTTCCGGATATAAGTTTCCTTGCACCCGAAGTAGAGCTCCAACCGATGTACGAGGTGAGCACAACCCACCACCATGCGCCTGGCTCCTGGGGCGCAACCTGGTGTCTTGTGGGCTGTGTGGGCCTCCGTTTGTGTTGATTACAAGTCCCAAAAATCACATATATTCCAAAATAATTATCGGTAAAATTTTATTGCATTTCGACTTCGTTTGATATGGATTTTCTGTGAAACAAAAAATATGCAACAAACAGGAACTAGCACTGGGCACTAGATCAATAGGTTAGTCCAATAAATCATATAAAAATTTGCCAAAAATATGTGAAAGTTGTATAATATTGGCATGAAACAATCAAAAATTATAGATACGACGGAGACGTATCAGCATCCCCAAGCTTAATTCCTGCTCGTCCTCGAGTAGGTAAATGATAAAAAAGATAATTTTTGATGTGGAATGCTACCTAGCATAAACTTGATCAGATGTCTAGTCATGGCATGAATATTCATACATAAGTGAATCAAAGCAATAATCTATAATTTGACATAAATACATCAATACTCAAGCATCCCAACAAACAATCATGTCTTTCAAAATATCAACGCTAAAGAAAGCCATCCCTACAAAATCGTATAGTCTTGTCATGCTCTGTCTTCTTAAAACAAAGTATTTATCATACACAACCTCGATGACAAGTCGAGCAATTGGTTCATACTTTTTAACCCGCTTAAGCTTTTTCAACCCTCACGCAATATGTGAGCGCAAGCCATGAATATAGCACCATAGGTGGAATAGAGTATGATGATAGGGGTAAATATGAAGAAGACAAAAAGTAGAATGTCTCGCACCGACGCGGCTAACCAACAGGCTATGGAGATGACCATCAATTGATATCAATGCGAGGAGTAGGGATTGTCATGCAACGAATGCACTAAGAGCTATAAGTGTATGAAAGCTCAATATGAAAAATAAGTGAGTGTGCATCTAATCCAATAATGAAAAATTCCCACTATTATATGGAAGTGACAACATAGGAGACTCTCCATATGAAAAACATGGTGCTACTTTGAAGCACAAGTGTGGTAAATGATACTAACAATACCCCTTCTCTCTTTGTTTATTTTATTTTTTCTTTCTTTTTTTCTTTTTTTCTTTTTTTCTCTCATTGTCCGAGATCTCATCCCGACTTGTAGGGGAATCATAGTCTCCGTCATCCTTTCCTCACTGGGGCACTACTCTAAAAATGAATAATAATGATCATCACACTTCTATTTACTTATAACTCAGAAGAAATAAAAACTACAACTCGATACCTATAACAAAGTATGACTCTATATAAATGCCTCTGACAATGTACCAGGATGTGCAATGATCTAGCGTAACATGTATGAAAAATGATGAACGGTGGCTGTCGGTGTCAAAACCGGCGGATCTCGGGTAGGGGGTCCCGAACTGTGCGTCTAGGCGGAGAGTAACAGGAGACAAGGGCACGATGTTTTTACCCAGGTTCGGGCCCTCTCGATGGAGGTAAAACCCTACTCCTGCTTGATTAATATTCATGATATGGGTAGTACAAGAGTAGATCTACCACGAGATCAGAGAGGCTAAACCCTAGAAGCTAGCCTATGGTATGATTGTTGTTCGTCCTACGGACTAAAACCCTCCAGTTTATATAGGCACCGAAGAGGGTTAGGGTTACACAAAGTCGGTTACAATGGTAGGAGATCTATATATCCGTATCGCCAAGCTTTCCGTCCACGCCAAGGAAAGTCCCATCCGGACACGGGACGAAGTCTTCAATCTTGTATCTTCATAGTCCAGGAGTCCGGCTATCCGGACACCCCCTAATCTAGGACTCCCTTAGTAGCCCCTGACCCAGGCTTCAATGAAGATGAGTCCGGCGTGCATATTGTCTTTGGCATTGCAAGGCGGGTTCCTCCTCCGAATACTTCATAGAAGATTTTGAACACAAGGATAGTGTCCGGCTCTGCAAAATAAGTTCCACATGCCACCGTAGAGAGAATAATATTTACACAAGTTCAATTTGCTGATGTATTCCGCAGCGTGACATCACACCATGGCCAAGCCTTTATTCCAATCGTTTTTACTGTCCCACCTCAGCGCGTTTAGCGAGGCGGTTTCCTTGGCACGTCTTGTCAAAGTAGAGATCGTGTCCCCTTATTCCGGGATTCTCATCAATACGGGCGTGGGTAACCCAACCGCGCCATTGATTACGGCGCTTGGGAGATAAGCGATTTTTATCAGGCCGGTGGGGACGCATAGCTTTGTCCGTCCATATAAGGGGATAAGGATCCACATTTTCACACACGCCTTCTTCCTCCTTTGCTTATCCATTTCCGCGCACTGGAGCTCCAGCGCCGAAGTCCGCACATCCCACCTCAACCTTCTCCAACTATGTCCGGAGAGGGAGGCAAGTGGATGGCCTCCTCCGTCACAGAGGGGCACATCAAAAAGCTGCGGAAGGCCGGATACTTGTCCGACGACATCGCGCATCGGCTCCTTGACAAGGGGCAGCTCACCCCCACCCCCAGGCCCCATGAGAGGGTGGTGTTCCTCCCCCACTTCCTCCATGGACTAGGGTTTCCACTTCACCCATTTGTCCGGGGGCCATGTTCTACTACGGTATAGATTTCCATGATCTGGCCCCGAATTTCATCCTCAACATCTCGGCGTTCATCGTCGTGTGCGAGGCCTTCCTCTGCATCCAGCCCCACTTCGGCTTATGGCTGAAGACCTTTAATGTCAAGCCTAAGGTAGTGGGAGGCCGCCAAGCGGAGTGCGGAGGTGCCATGGTGAGCAAGATGGCCAACGTCCTATGGCTCGAGAGCTCCTTTGTGGTGACCATAAAGGGGTGGCAATCGGGGTGGTTCTACATCACCGAGCCGCGCGACTCCAAATGGGCGGCGGCCCCCGAATTTCAATCTGGCTTCCCTACACAGCTCACCTCATGGAAAGAGACGGGCCTGACGTGGGGTAATTTGGAAGAGCTGACCGGACTCCAAACCTGCGTCTGAAACCTGGTGGACAAGAAGCTCAAGATTGTCAATGTAGTCCAGGTTATGCTCATCCACCGGATCCTCCCATGCCAGCAATGGGCCTTCAACTTGTGGGAGTTTGATACGGCACAACACCGAACCTTGAGCCGGCTCTTCGACACTACGTACGAAGATGCCTGGAAGGTGCTGTTCAAGGGCGCCGAGGCTCCCACATCCGCTACCGAAGATCGCGGATTCAGCTCGCGGCATCAAGCCAGCGAGGTAAGCTATTTTACCCTTTACGGGACTCTTTTTTCATAGTTTGACTCTATGCAGGATCTAAAACTCCCTCACCTTTGACAGGACTGGCAGAAGACGTCCGGATAGGTTGACTGTCCAGCTCCCTTGCCAGAAGACCCAGCGGATGCCCGATTGACGGGGCTGCTGGTTCCAGCACCTCACGTGGTGCCGGAGAAGAAGGCCAAGAAGAAGGCCACGGGGACTCGAAGGAGTTCCTGGCGCAGGTGTTGTCGGACTCATCGTCCGATGACTCCGAGGAGGACTCCTCCCGCGAAGACGAGGAGGAGGAAAAAAAGGCCTCTCCCCCAGCGGGGGGAGAGAAGAAAAGGAAGGGCACCCCAACTGGGGAGGCCGGAGGGTCCAAGAAGGGAAGGACCCTCCCTCCGGACTACACCGCCAACACCGACGACGACGGAGAGGAGTGGCTACCAAGGACCAAGCCCCTGGCGAAATCGTAAGTGTCCGGACACCAGAATAACTCATGACGTTCCATTTGTCGCACAGCATCTTCTAACGCCGAATATAACCATGCAGCCCGCCCAAGGACGGGCTCGACGATTCGTCGAGCGGATCCCTGGATTCGTCGGATGTGAATAGCACCTCACTTCCGACCACCTCATCTCCTCCCGCCGCGGATGACGCCGGGGTGGAGTCCCAAAAGGGGCCCAGCCAGGAGGAGGTGGCCCAGGAGGCACCGCAAGGCGACCTCCCGGACTCCGGGTGCAAAGGGGATAAAACCCCGAAGGGCTTCAAGTCCGGCCCTGTGCGGACTCGCATCGGAACCTTCTGGTTCCGAGTCCGGCAGCGACCCCTTCGTAAGAAGGGCAAGATCGCTGACGCCGGTGACCTCCGTCCACCCGGAGGCACCGGATGATTTGATGGAGGTGCTTAACGGCGCTTCCATCAACGAGGAGCACCGCACTGTTATGAGTGTGGTGATCCAGAAAGTTCAGTCCGCCAAGAGCGGGATGACCGAAGCCTGTGCCAGCCTTCTAACAGGCTTTGAGGTTTGTATTTAAGATATATAAAAATATTACCGCATAGACAGTAGCCCATGATGCTCAGTTTGGTGTTCGGGAAGAAAAAGCCGAATTGAGGATCTAAAAAGATATACGCAGGAGTCTAACATAAGTATGTCAATATGGGAATGCAGGCTACGCTGCTGACCTCTGCCGCACTGACTGCGGAGGTTAATACTTTGAAGCAGAACCTCGACGATCCGAGAATGAGCTCGGACTTGTCAAAAGCAGCTCGAGGACAAGGAAGGTAAGTAATACCTTATGGGAGTATTTAAAAGATGTGGTTGCAAAAATGACAGGAATAACGTGAATCTGCAGGGCCACGAACAAGGTGGCAACCACAAGGAAGCGATGTCCAAGGCCGAAAGCAATGCGGCGGCGTGAGCGACCGAGCGAGAGAAGCGGGAGGCGCGGGTGGCGGAGGTGCGGCAAGAGCCGTGCTCTCGTGGAAAAACACGAGAGTTTGAGCGTGACTCAAAGACTCGGGAGTCCGAGGCTCGCCTCGGCCCTTGAGAGCGCCAAAGCCGCTAAGGCCGAAGCCCAAAAAGCCCTCCAGGAAATTGAGGCAATGAAGAAGATAGCGGCGGGTAAGGCATTCTATATGCAAAGCAAGCATGTGAAAGTGAATTACCTCTTACTTACCCAAATCCGGAGCTCTCCAGGAGCATTCACAGATCTTCCCCGCAGTGTGTCTGATGCTGCCGCATTCTACCGAGCCGAGGAGGGAAGCTCGACGGAGAAGGTGTTCTGGTCTCAGTATGCTGAGGCCGGACACCCGGTGCCCTTAAGCGACCAGTGGAAGCAGCTGGTCGAGCTCCATAAGGTGGCCGAACAGGCCATGAAAGGCCTCATAGTTCGGCCGTGGCCTAAGGAAGCCATGCCTGGGAGCTACCGGGCTGGTGAGGCGGGTGGTGGGCCTTTGTCCATGGATTGAACTCGTTAAGCGCTCCGTCTGCATCGAAGGTGCCCGTAGGGCCCTTGCCCATGCTAAGGTGCACTGGGGCAAGATGGACGCTGAGAAGCTTGTGACGGACGGACCACCACCTCGCAAGGAGCATCGCAAGCCTGAAATGTATTATTAGGGCGTCCTGAAGGGTGCCCGCCTTATAGCGGATGAATGCTCCAAAGATGTAATTTTTGAGTAGACTCGCATTTGTTATCCTGTACGCTGAAAACTTGTTCATATGCGCTAAGCAACACTTTTGAATTTAAAATATTACCTTACGTGTGGTCGTATTAAATTTGAGAGATGGCGAGTCGTCGGCTTTCCCCCATGCCACAGTCTTTGGGGTGTTCGAGATAAACTTGAGCGCTCTTGTTCCCATTCTTGGGTCCTTCGAGGGAGGCGCTCAACGCAACGAACAAGGCAACCGTACTATAATGCTTGAACACTCTCACTTAGCCATATAATTCTATAATTTTAAATTTCGGCGAAGGCCCTGGTATTCGGGAGACCGAGTTCGGGGCGCTATCCACGCCTAGGCCTGATAAATGCCGACTCCTCGCTCTAAGCGGCATAAGTCTTTAGGGACTCTAAAACCTCTCGAACAACGACCGGCTCTCGTCCTATCATGACTGTCAGTTTTAGCTTTGTCCACTGAGGTGCTTAACCCAGCTCAACCGGGGCACAATCGCAGTGGTTCTCCCAGCGCTACCTTAGCCGATATAACGGAACATAAGGTACCAAAACATGGAGCCGGGCAAACCCAACTATTGACCCAAGACATGATTCGGAGCCGATGCATATAATGCTATAAGTTCGGGGTGCCGCACTTGTGAAGGTGTTCGGACTTATCACACCATATTGTGGGGTACTTAAGCCCCTGGTGTATTGCCCGTACCAAAGTGTACGGTTGCACAATGTCATAAATGAAAATATATATATATATATATATATATATATATATATATATATATATATAGAAAAAAGGGAATTCAATAATAGGCAGAAGCTATCACTACTGGAATCTGGCACTTTGCCATCTGCCATGGCAGATGGCAAAGGCATGTTCGGCGGATGGCAAAGGCTTTGCCATCACCGCCAGATGGCAACAAGCAGTCGTCAAAACCCTGCCGATAAAGGCTTCTTTGCCATCTGGCGGCTGATGGCAAAGACTCGGGCTTTGCCATCTGGCGGCTGATGGCAAGAGTAAGGCTTTGCCATCTGCTAGCAGATGGCAAAGCCTCTTAACGGGTTAGCTCCGTCGAGGTTAACGGCATACTTTGCCATCACCGGTGAGATGGCAAAGGCTGCGACTCTTTGCCATCGACCACCGATGGCAAAGGCTGCGAGCTCTTTGCCATCGACTAGCCGATGGCAAAGGCTGAGCTCTTTGCCATCGACGGCCAGATGGCAAAGGCTGCGAGCTCTTTGCCATCTGCCGGTGATGGCAAAAGCTCTTTGCCATCTGCGCCAAATAGATGGCAAAGTGACTATATTGCCCCATTTAATTTTGTTTTTCTTATATCAATTCATTTTCACAGAAATCAAACACAAATATATTTATATGACCAATATAGCATATTCAACACATATTACCAATAGTCATGAACACATATGTATCCAACACATGTTACCAATAGTAGCAAGTTTCATCCGTACAAATACATAGTTTCATCAATATTACACAGTTTCATCCATAGGTAGCAAGTTTCACAAGGTCAAAACAAAAACTAAATACAAGCACTCCATCAACCCAAGCTTCCATGATCTTAAGCAAATCTATAAAATGGGAAAGAAGAAAGTTAGAAGAAGAAGATTATTATGATGCAACTAAAATGTGAAGATTATTATGATGCAACTTATATCTGTAAAATAGGTCATTTTGGAGCTAAGTATGGTTATTATGTCATTTTGAGCACACTATAACGACACACTACCAGGCATCTTATGCCC
The DNA here is from genome assembly GCA_021605145.1 of Aegilops bicornis. NCBI lineage: Eukaryota > Viridiplantae > Streptophyta > Magnoliopsida > Poales > Poaceae > Aegilops > Aegilops bicornis. The sequence continues at coordinate 727,182,126 of CM038671.1, read as the reverse complement.
AGTCTTATTCCTGCCAATCTATAGTCATATTTCTCCTTGCTTATATGTACTAAGGCCCTCTCTCTTTTGTATGAGTGACCCTATACCTTATTCACAGTAATATATATAGGTGAAGCACACACTGCTGCAAACAAAGATTATGCAAGCACACGAAGTCATTTTGAAGCTAGCTAAGCATATTAAGTCATTTTGAAGGAAACAATGCTAAGTATAGGTCATTTTAGAGCTATCCTAGGTTAAATAGGTCATTTTGGAGCTAATTAAGCTTATTATGTAATTTTGAACTAGCTAAGCATATTAAGTCATTTTGGAGGAAAAATGCTAAGTATAGTTCATTTTAGAGCTAGCCTAGGTTGAATAGGTCATTTTGAAGCTAAGTAAGGTTATTATGTCATTTTGGAGCTACCTACGCATATGAAGTCATTTAGGACCTAAAATATGTCATTTCTTAAGCATACTATATCATTTTAGAGCTAGCTAAGCATATTAAGTCTTTTTTGAAGAAAAGATGCTAAGTATAGGTCATTTTAGAGCTATCCTAGGTTAAATAGGTCATTTTGAAGCTAGCTAAGCATATTAAGTCATTTTGAAGGAAACAATGCTAAGTATAGGTCATTTTAGAGCTATCCTAGGTTAAATAGGTCATTTGGAGCTAATTAAGCTTATTATGTAATTTTGAACTAGCTAAGCATATTAAGTCATTTTGGAGGAAAAAATGCTAAGTATAGTTCATTTTAGAGCTAGCCTAGGTTGGATAGGTCATTTTGAAGCTAAGTAAGGTTATTATGTCATTTTGGAGCTACCTACGCATATGAAGTCATTTAGGACATAAAATATGTCATTTCTTAAGCATACTATATCATTTTAGAGCTAGCTAAGTATATTAAGTCTTTTTTGAAGAAAAGATGCTAAGTATAGGTCATTTTAGAGCTATCCTAGGTTAAATAGGTCATTTTGAAGCTAGCTAAGCATATTAAGTTATTTTGAAGGAAACAATGCTAAGTATAGGTCATTTTAGAGCTATCCTAGGTTAAATAGGTCATTTTGGAGCTAATTAAGCTTATTATGTAATTTTTGAACTAGCTAAGCATATTAAGTCATTTTGGAGGAAAAATGCTTATAGTTCATTTTAGAGCTAGCCTAGGTTGAATAGGTCATTTGAAGCTAAGTAAGGTTATTATGTCATTTTGGAGCTACCTACGCATATGAAGTCATTTAGGACCTAAAATATGTCATTTCTTAAGCATACTATATCATTTTAGAGCTATCTAAGCATATTAAGTCTTTTTGAGGAAAAGATGCTAAGTATAGGTCATTTTAGAGCTATCCTAGGTTAAATAGGTCATTTTGAAGCTAGCTAAGCATATCAAGTTATTTTGAAGGAAACAATGCTAAGTATAGGTCATTTTAGAGCTATCCTAGGTTAAATAGGTCATTTTGGAGCTAATTAAGCTTATTATGTAATTTTTGAACTAGCTAAGCATATTAAGTCATTTTGGAGGAAAAAATGCTAAGTATAGTTCATTTTAGAGCTAGCCTAGGTTGAATAGGTCATTTTGAAGCTAAGTAAGGTTATTATGTCATTTTGGAGCTACCTACGCATATGAAGTCATTTAGGACCTAAAATATGTCATTTCTTAAGCAGACTATATCATTTTAGAGCTAGCTAAGCATATTAAGTCTTTTTTGAAGAAAAGATGCTAAGTATAGGTCATTTTAGATCTATCCTAGGTTAAATAGGTCATTTTGAAGCTAGCTAAGCATATTAAGTCATTTTGAAGGAAACAATGCTAAGTATAGGTCATTTTAGAGCTATCCTAGGTTAAATAGGTCATTTTGGAGCTAATTAAGCTTATTATGTAATTTTTGAACTAGCTAAGCATATTAAGTCATTTTGGAGGAAAAAATGCTAAGTATAGTTCATTTTAGAGCTAGCCTAGGTTGGATAGGTCATTTTGAAGCTAAGTAAGGTTATTATGTCATTTTGGAGCTACCTACGCATATGAAGTCATTTAGGACCTAAAATATGTCATTTCTTAAGCATACTATATCATTTTAGAGCTAGCTAAGCATATTAAGTCTTTTTGAAGAAAAGATGCTAAGTATAGGTCATTTTAGAGCTATCCTAGGTTAAATAGGTCATTTTGAAGCTAGCTAAGCATATTAAGTTATTTTGAAGGAACCAATGCTAAGTATAGGTCATTTTAGAGCTATCCTAGGTTAAATAGGTCATTTTGGAGCTAATTAAGCTTATTATGTAATTTTTGAACTAGCTAAGCATATTAAGTCATTTTGGAGGAAAAATGCTAAGTATAGTTCATTTTAGAGCTAGCCTAGGTTGAATAGGTCATTTTGAAGCTAAGTAAGGTTATTATGTCATTTTGGAGCTACCTACGCATATGAAGTCATTTAGGACCTAAAATATGTCATTTCTTAAGCATACTATATCATTTTAGAGCTAGCTAAGCATATTAAGTCTTTTTTGAGGAAAAGATGCTAAGTATAGGTCATTTTAGAGCTATCCTAGGTTAAATAGGTCATTTTTATGCTAGCTAAGCATATCAAGTTATTTTGAAGGAAACAATGCTAAGTATAGGTCATTTTAGAGCTATCCTAGGTTAAATAGGTCAATTTGGAGCTAATTAAGCTTATTATGTAATTTTTGAACTAGCTAAGCATATTAAGTCATTTTGGAGGAAAAAATGCTAAGTATAGTTCATTTTAGAGCTAGCCTAGGTTGAATAGGTCATTTTGAAGCTAAGTAAGGTTATTATGTCATTTTGGAGCTACCTACGCATATGAAGTCATTTAGGACCTAAAATATGTCATTTCTTAAGCATATTATATCATTTTAGAGCTAGCTAAGCATATTAAGTCTTTTTGAGGAAAATATGCTAAGTATAGGTCATTTTAGAGCTATCCTAGGTTAAATAGGTCATTTTGAAGTTAGCTAAGCATATTAAGTCATTTTGAAGGAAAAAATGCTAAGTATAGGTCATTTTAGAGCTATCCTAGGTTAAATAGGTCATTTTGGAGCTAATAAAGGTTATTATGTAATTTTTGAGCTAGCTAAGCATATTGAGTCATTTTGGAGGAAAAAATGCTAAGTATAGGTCATTTTAGAGCTAGCCTAGGTTGAATAGGTCATTTTGAAGCTAAGTAAGGTTATTATGTCATTTTGGAGCTACCTACGCATATGAAGTCATTTAGGACCTAAAATATGTCATTTCTTAAGCATACTATATCATTTTAGAGCTAGCTAAGCATATTAAGTCTTTTTTGAGGAAACAATGCTAAGTATAGGTCATTTTAGAGCTATCCTAGGTTAAATAGGTCATTTTGGAGCTAATTAAGCTTATTATGTAATTTTTGAACTAGCTAAGCATATTAAGTCATTTTGGAGGAAAAATGCTAAGTAGAGTTCATTTTAGAGCTAGCCTAGGTTGAATAGGTCATTTTGAAGCTAAGTAAGGTTATTATGTCATTTTGGAGCTACCGCGATATGAAGTCATTTAGGACCTAAAATATGTCATTTCTTAAGCATACTATATCATTTTAGAGCTAGCTAAGCATATTAAGTCTTTTTTGAAGAAAAGATGCTAAGTATAGGTCATTTTAGAGCTATCCTAGGTTAAATAGGTCATTTTGGAGCTAATTAAGCTTATTATGTAATTTTTGAACTAGCTAAGCATATTAAGTCATTTTGGAGGAAAAAATGCTAAGTATAGTTCATTTTAGAGCTAGCCTAGGTTGAATAGGTCATTTTGAAGCTAAGTAAGGTTATTATGTCATTTTGGAGCTACCTACGCATATGAAGTCATTTAGGAGCTAAAATATGTCATTTCTTAAGCATACTATATCATTTTAGAGCTAGCTAAGCATATTAAGTCTTTTTGAAGAAAAGATGCTAAGTATAGGTCATTTTAGAGCTATCCTAGGTTAAATAGGTCATTTTGAAGCTAGCTAAGCATATTAAGTCATTTTGAAGGAAACAATGCTAAGTATAGGTCATTTTAGAGCTATCCTAGGTTAAATAGGTCATTTTGGAGCTAATTGCTTATTATGTAATTTTGAACTAGCTAAGCATATTAAGTCATTTTGGAGGAAAAAATGCTAAGTATAGTTCATTTTAGAGCTAGCCTAGGTTGAATAGGTCATTTTGAAGCTAAGTAAGGTTATTATGTCATTTTGGAGCTACCTACGCATATGAAGTCATTTAGGACCTAAAATATGTCATTTCTTAAGCATACTATATCATTTTAGAGCTATCTAAGCATATTAAGTCTTTTTTGAGGAAAAGATGCTAAGTATAGGTCATTTTAGAGCTATCCTAGGTTAAATAGGTCATTTTGAAGCTAGCTAAGCATATCAAGTTATTTTGAAGGAAACAATGCTAAGTATAGGTCATTTTAGAGCTATCCTAGGTTAAATAGGTCATATTTGAGCTAATTAAGCTTAATATGTAAATATTGAGATAGCTAAGCATATTTAGTCATATTGGAGGAAAAAATGCTAAGTATAGTTAATTTTAGAGCTAGCCTAGGTTGAATAGGTCATTTTGAAGCTAAGTAAGGTTATTATGTCATTTTGGAGCTACCTACATATGAAGTCATTTAGGACCTAAAATATGTCATTTCTTAAGCATACTATATCATTTTAGATCTAGCAAAGCATATTAAGACTTTTGTGAAGAAAAGATGCTAAGTATAGGTCATTTTAGATCTATCCTAGGTTAAATAGGTCATTTTGAAGCTAGCTAAGCATATTAAGTCATTTTGAAGGAAACAATGCTAAGTATAGGTCATTTTAGAGCTATCCTAGGTTAAATAGGTCATTTTGGAGCTAATTAAGCTTATTATGTAATTTTGAACTAGCTAAGCATATTAAGTCATTTTGGAGGAAAAAATGCTAAGTATAGTTCATTTTAGAGCTAGCCTAGGTTGGATAGGTCATTTTGAAGCTAAGTAAGGTTATTATGTCATTTTGGAGCTACCTACGCATATGAAGTCATTTAGGACCTAAAATATGTCATTTCTTAAGCATACTATATCATTTTAGAGCTAGCTAAGCATATTAAGTCTTTTTGAAGAAAAGATGCTAAGTATAGGTCATTTTAGAGCTATCCTAGGTTAAATAGGTCATTTTGAAGCTAGCTAAGCATATTAAGTTATTTTGAAGGAACCAATGCTAAGTATAGGTCATTTTAGAGCTATCCTAGGTTAAATAGGTCATTTTGGAGCTAATTAAGCTTATTATGTAATTTTTGAACTAGCTAAGCATATTAAGTCATTTTGGAGGAAAAAATGCTAAGTATAGTTCATTTTAGAGCTAGCCTAGGTTGAATAGGTCATTTTGAAGCTAAGTAAGGTTATTATGTCATTTTGGAGCTACCTATGCATATGAAGTCATTTAGGACCTAAAATATGTCATTTCTTAAGCATACTATATCATTTTAGAGCTAGCTAAGCATATTAAGTCTTTTTTGAGGAAAAGATGCTAAGTATAGGTCATTTTAGAGCTATCCTAGGTTAAATAGGTCATTTTTATGCTAGCTAAGCATATCAAGTTATTTTGAAGGAAACAATGCTAAGTATAGGTCATTTTAGAGCTATCCTAGGTTAAATAGGTCAATTTGGAGCTAATTAAGCTTATTATGTAATTTTGAACTAGCTAAGCATATTAAGTCATTTTGGAGGAAAAAATGCTAAGTATAGTTCATTTTAGAGCTAGCCTAGGTTGAATAGGTCATTTTGAAGCTAAGTAAGGTTATTATGTCATTTTGGAGCTACCTACATATGAAGTCATTTAGGACCTAAAATATGTCATTTCTTAAGCATATTATATCATTTTAGAGCTAGCTAAGCATATTAAGTCTTTTTGAGGAAAAGATGCTAAGTATAGGTCATTTTAGAGCTATCCTAGGTTAAATAGGTCATTTTGAAGCTAGCTAAGCATATTAAGTCATTTTGAAGGAAACAATGCTAAGTATAGGTCATTTTAGAGCTATCCTAGGTTAAATAGGTCATTTTGGAGCTAATTAAGCTTATTATGTAATTTTTGAACTAGCTAAGCATATTAAGTCATTTTGGAGGAAAAAATGCTAAGTATAGTTCATTTTAGAGCTAGCCTAGGTTGAATAGGTCATTTTGAAGCTAAGTAAGGTTATTATGTCATTTTGGAGCTACCTACGCATATGAAGTCATTTAGGACCTAAAATATGTCATTTCTTAAGCATACTATATCATTTTAGAGCTAGCTAAGCATATTAAGTCATTTTGAGGAAACAATGCTAAGTATAGGTCATTTTAGAGCTATCCTAGGTTAAATAGGTCATTTTGGAGCTAATTAAGCTTATTATGTAATTTTTGAACTAGCTAAGCATATTAAGTCATTTTGGAGCAAAAAATGCTAAGTATAGGTCATTTTAGAGCTAGCCTAGGTTGAATAGGTCATTTTGAAGCTAAGTAAGGTTATTATGTCATTTTGGAGCTAGCTACATATGAAGTCATTTAGGACCTAAAATATGTCATTTCTTAAGCATACTATATCATTTTAGAGCTAGCTAAGCATATTAAGTCTTTTTGAAGAAAAGATGCTAAGTATAGGTCATTTTAGAGCTATCCTAGGTTAAATAGGTCATTTTGAAGCTAGCTAAGCATATTAAGTCATTTTGAAGGAAACAATGCTAAGTATAGGTCATTTTAGAGCTATCCTAGGTTAAATAGGTCATTTTGGAGCTAATTAAGCTTATTATGTAATTTTGAACTAGCTAAGCATATTAAGTCATTTTGGAGGAAAAATGCTAAGTATAGTTCATTTTAGAGCTAGCCTAGGTTGGATAGGTCATTTTGAAGCTAAGTAAGGTTATTATGTCATTTTGGAGCTACCTACGCATATGAAGTCATTTAGGACATAAAATATGTCATTTCTTAAGCATACTATATCATTTTAGAGCTAGCTAAGTATATTAAGTCTTTTTTGAAGAAAAGATGCTAAGTATAGGTCATTTTAGAGCTATCCTAGGTTAAATAGGTCATTTTGAAGCTAGCTAAGCATATTAAGTTATTTTGAAGGAAACAATGCTAAGTATAGGTCATTTTAGAGCTATCCTAGGTTAAATAGGTCATTTTGGAGCTAATTAAGCTTATTATGTAATTTTGAACTAGCTAAGCATATTAAGTCATTTTGGAGGAAAAATGCTTATAGTTCATTTTAGAGCTAGCCTAGGTTGAATAGGTCATTTCAAGCTAAGTAAGGTTATTATGTCATTTTGGAGCTACCTACGCATATGAAGTCATTTAGGACCTAAAATATGTCATTTCTTAAGCATACTATATCATTTTAGAGCTATCTAAGCATATTAAGTCTTTTTTGAGGAAAAGATGCTAAGTATAGGTCATTTTAGAGCTATCCTAGGTTAAATAGGTCATTTTGAAGCTAGCTAAGCATATCAAGTTATTTTGAAGGAAACAATGCTAAGTATAGGTCATTTTAGAGCTATCCTAGGTTAAATAGGTCATTTTGGAGCTAATTAAGCTTATTATGTAATTTTGAACTAGCTAAGCATATTAAGTCATTTTGGAGGAAAAATGCTAAGTATAGTTCATTTTAGAGCTAGCCTAGGTTGAATAGGTCATTTTGAAGCTAAGTAAGGTTATTATGTCATTTTGGAGCTACCTACGCATATGAAGTCATTTAGGACCTAAAATATGTCATTTCTTAAGCATACTATATCATTTTAGAGCTAGCTAAGCATATTAAGTCTTTTTGAAGAAAAGATGCTAAGTATAGGTCATTTTAGAGCTATCCTAGGTTAAATAGGTCATTTTGGAGCTAATTAAGCTTATTATGTAATTTTGAACTAGCTAAGCATATTAAGTCATTTTGGAGGAAAAAATGCTAAGTATAGTTCATTTTAGAGCTAGCCTAGGTTGAATAGGTCATTTTGAAGCTAAGTAAGGTTATTATGTCATTTTGGAGCTACCTACGCATATGAAGTCATTTAGGACCTAAAATATGTCATTTCTTAAGCATACTATATCATTTTAGAGCTAGCTAAGCATATTAAGTCTTTTTGAAGAAAAGATGCTAAGTATAGGTCATTTTAGAGCTATCCTAGGTTAAATAGGTCATTTTGAAGCTAGCTAAGCATATTAAGTCATTTTGAAGGAAACAATGCTAAGTATAGGTCATTTTAGAGCTATCCTAGGTTAAATAGGTCATTTTGGAGCTAATTAAGCTTATTATGTAATTTTGAACTAGCTAAGCATATTAAGTCATTTTGGAGGAAAAATGCTAAGTATAGTTCATTTTAGAGCTAGCCTAGGTTGGATAGGTCATTTTGAAGCTAAGTAAGGTTATTATGTCATTTTGGAGCTACCTACGCATATGAAGTCATTTAGGACATAAAATATGTCATTTCTTAAGCATACTATATCATTTTAGAGCTAGCTAAGTATATTAAGTCTTTTTTGAAGAAAAGATGCTAAGTATAGGTCATTTTAGAGCTATCCTAGGTTAAATAGGTCATTTTGAAGCTAGCTAAGCATATTAAGTTATTTTGAAGGAAACAATGCTAAGTATAGGTCATTTTAGAGCTATCCTAGGTTAAATAGGTCATTTTGGAGCTAATTAAGCTTATTATGTAATTTTTGAACTAGCTAAGCATATTAAGTCATTTTGGAGGAAAAAATGCTTATAGTTCATTTTAGAGCTAGCCTAGGTTGAATAGGTCATTTCGAAGCTAAGTAAGGTTATTATGTCATTTTGGAGCTACCTACGCATATGAAGTCATTTAGGACCTAAAATATGTCATTTCTTAAGCATACTATATCATTTTAGAGCTATCTAAGCATATTAAGTCTTTTTTGAGGAAAAGATGCTAAGTATAGGTCATTTTAGAGCTATCCTAGGTTAAATAGGTCATTTTGAAGCTAGCTAAGCATATCAAGTTATTTTGAAGGAAACAATGCTAAGTATAGGTCATTTTAGAGCTATCCTAGGTTAAATAGGTCATTTTGGAGCTAATTAAGCTTATTATGTAATTTTGAACTAGCTAAGCATATTAAGTCATTTTGGAGGAAAAAATGCTAAGTATAGTTCATTTTAGAGCTAGCCTAGGTTGAATAGGTCATTTTGAAGCTAAGTAAGGTTATTATGTCATTTTGGAGCTACCTACATATGAAGTCATTTAGAACCTAAAATATGTCATTTCTTAAGCATACTATATCATTTTAGAGCTAGCTAAGCATATTAAGTCTTTTTTGAAGAAAAGATGCTAAGTATAGGTCATTTTAGAGCTATCCTAGGTTAAATAGGTCATTTTGGAGCTAATTAAGCTTATTATGTAATTTTTGAACTAGCTAAGCATATTAAGTGATTTTGGAGGAAAAATGCTAAGTATAGTTCATTTTAGAGCTAGCCTAGGTTGAATAGGTCATTTTGAAGCTAAGTAAGGTTATTATGTCATTTTGGAGCTACCTACGCATATGAAGTCATTTAGGACCTAAAATATGTCATTTCTTAAGCATACTATATCATTTTAGAGCTAGCTAAGCATATTAAGTCTTTTTTTGAAGAAAAGATGCTAAGTATAGGTCATTTTAGAGCTATCCTAGGTTAAATAGGTCATTTTGAAGCTAGCTAAGCATATTAAGTCATTTTGAAGGAAACAATGCTAAGTATAGGTCATTTTAGAGCTATCCTAGGTTAAATAGGTCATTTTGGAGCTAATTAAGCTTATTATGTAATTTTTGAACTAGCTAAGCATATTAAGTCATTTTGGAGGAAAAAATGCTAAGTATAGTTCATTTTAGAGCTAGCCTAGGTTGGATAGGTCATTTTGAAGCTAAGTAAGGTTATTATGTCATTTTGGAGCTACCTACGCATATGAAGTCATTTAGGACATAAAATATGTCATTTCTTAAGCATACTATATCATTTTAGAGCTAGCTAAGTATATTAAGTCTTTTTGAAGAAAAGATGCTAAGTATAGGTCATTTTAGAGCTATCCTAGGTTAAATAGGTCATTTTGAAGCTAGCTAAGCATATTAAGTTATTTTGAAGGAAACAATGCTAAGTATAGGTCATTTTAGAGCTATCCTAGGTTAAATAGGTCATTTTGGAGCTAATTAAGCTTATTATGTAATTTTGAACTAGCTAAGCATATTAAGTCATTTTGGAGGAAAAAATGCTTATAGTTCATTTTAGAGCTAGCCTAGGTTGAATAGGTCATTTTCAAGCTAAGTAAGGTTATTATGTCATTTTGGAGCTACCTACGCATATGAAGTCATTTAGGACCTAAAATATGTCATTTCTTAAGCATACTATATCATTTTAGAGCTAGCTAAGCATATTAAGTCTTTTTTTGAGGAAAAGATGCTAAGTATAGGTCATTTTAGAGCTATCCTAGGTTAAATAGGTCATTTTGAAGCTAGCTAAGCATATCAAGTTATTTTGAAGGAAACAATGCTAAGTATAGGTCATTTTAGAGCTATCCTAGGTTAAATAGGTCATTTTGGAGCTAATTAAGCTTATTATGTAATTTTGAACTAGCTAAGCATATTAAGTCATTTTGGAGGAAAAATGCTAAGTATAGTTCATTTTAGAGCTAGCCTAGGTTGAATAGGTCATTTTGAAGCTAAGTAAGGTTATTATGTCATTTTGGAGCTACCTACGCATATGAAGTCATTTAGGACCTAAAATATGTCATTTCTTAAGCATACTATATCATTTTAGAGCTAGCTAAGCATATTAAGTCTTTTTGAAGAAAAGATGCTAAGTATAGGTCATTTTAGAGCTATCCTAGGTTAAATAGGTCATTTTGGAGCTAATTAAGCTTATTATGTAATTTTTGAACTAGCTAAGCATATTAAGTCATTTTGGAGGAAAAAATGCTAAGTATAGTTCATTTTAGAGCTAGCCTAGGTTGAATAGGTCATTTTGAAGCTAAGTAAGGTTATTATGTCATTTTGGAGCTACCTACGCATATGAAGTCATTTAGGACCTAAAATATGTCATTTCTTAAGCATACTATATCATTTTAGAGCTAGCTAAGCATATTAAGTCTTTTTGAAGAAAAGATGCTAAGTATAGGTCATTTTAGAGCTATCCTAGGTTAAATAGGTCATTTTGAAGCTAGCTAAGCATATTAAGTCATTTTGAAGGAAACAATGCTAAGTATAGGTCATTTTAGAGCTATCCTAGGTTAAATAGGTCATTTTGGAGCTAATTAAGCTTATTATGTAATTTTGAACTAGCTAAGCATATTAAGTTATTTTGGAGGAAAAAATGCTAAGTATAGTTCATTTTAGAGCTAGCCTAGGTTGGATAGGTCATTTTGAAGCTAAGTAAGGTTATTATGTCATTTTGGAGCTACCTACGCATATGAAGTCATTTAGGACATAAAATATGTCATTTCTTAAGCATACTATATCATTTTAGAGCTAGCTAAGTATATTAAGTCTTTTTTGAAGAAAAGATGCTAAGTATAGGTCATTTTAGAGCTATCCTAGGTTAAATAGGTCATTTTGAAGCTAGCTAAGCATATTAAGTTATTTTGAAGGAAACAATGCTAAGTATAGGTCATTTTAGAGCTATCCTAGGTTAAATAGGTCATTTTGGAGCTAATTAAGCTTATTATGTAATTTTTGAACTAGCTAAGCATATTAAGTCATTTTGGAGGAAAAAATGCTTATAGTTCATTTTAGAGCTAGCCTAGGTTGAATAGGTCATTTCGAAGCTAAGTAAGGTTATTATGTCATTTTGGAGCTACCTACGCATATGAAGTCATTTAGGACCTAAAATATGTCATTTCTTAAGCATACTATATCATTTTAGAGCTATCTAAGCATATTAAGTCTTTTTTGAGGAAAAGATGCTAAGTATAGGTCATTTTAGAGCTATCCTAGGTTAAATAGGTCATTTTGAAGCTAGCTAAGCATATCAAGTTATTTTGAAGGAAACAATGCTAAGTATAGGTCATTTTAGAGCTATCCTAGGTTAAATAGGTCATTTTGGAGCTAATTAAGCTTATTATGTAATTTTTGAACTAGCTAAGCATATTAAGTCATTTTGGAGGAAAAAATGCTAAGTATAGTTCATTTTAGAGCTAGCCTAGGTTGAATAGGTCATTTTGAAGCTAAGTAAGGTTATTATGTCATTTTGGAGCTACCTACGCATATGAAGTCATTTAGGACCTAAAATATGTCATTTCTTAAGCATACTATATCATTTTAGAGCTAGCTAAGCATATTAAGTCTTTTTTGAAGAAAAGATGCTAAGTATAGGTCATTTTAGAGCTATCCTAGGTTAAATAGGTCATTTTGGAGCTAATTAAGCTTATTATGTAATTTTGAACTAGCTAAGCATATTAAGTCATTTTGGAGGAAAAAATGCTAAGTATAGTTCATTTTAGAGCTAGCCTAGGTTGAATAGGTCATTTTGAAGCTAAGTAAGGTTATTATGTCATTTCGGAGCTACCTCATATGAAGTCATTTAGGACCTAAAATATGTCATTTCTTAAGCATACTATATCATTTTAGAGCTAGCTAAGCATATTAAGTCTTTTTGAAGAAAAGATGATAAGTATAGGTCATTTTAGAGCTATCCTTGGTTAAATAGGTCATTTTGAAGCTAGCTAAGCTTTTTAATTCATTTTGAAGGAAACAATGCTAAGTATAGGTCATTTTAGAGCTATCCTAGGTTAAATAGGTCATTTTGGAGCTAATTGCTTATTATGTAATTTTGAACTAGCTAAGCATATTAAGTCATTTTGGAGGAAAAAATGCTAAGTATAGTTCATTTTAGAGCTAGCCTAGGTTGGATAGGTCATTTTGAAGCTAAGTAAGGTTATTATGTCATTTTGGAGCTACCTACGCATATGAAGTCATTTAGGACATAAAATATGTCATTTCTTAAGCATACTATATCATTTTAGAGCTAGCTAAGTATATTAAGTCTTTTTGAAGAAAAGATGCTAAGTATAGGTCATTTTAGAGCTATCCTAGGTTAAATAGGTCATTTTGAAGCTAGCTAAGCATATTAAGTTATTTTGAAGGAAACAATGCTAAGTATAGGTCATTTTAGAGCTATCCTAGGTTAAATAGGTCATTTTGGAGCTAATTAAGCTTATTATGTAATTTTGAACTAGCTAAGCATATTAAGTCATTTTGGAGGAAAAATGCTTATAGTTCATTTTAGAGCTAGCCTAGGTTGAATAGGTCATTTGAAGCTAAGTAAGGTTATTATGTCATTTTGGAGCTACCTACGCATATGAAGTCATTTAGGACCTAAAATATGTCATTTCTTAAGCATACTATATCATTTTAGAGCTATCTAAGCATATTAAGTCTTTTTGAGGAAAAGATGCTAAGTATAGGTCATTTTAGAGCTATCCTAGGTTAAATAGGTCATTTTGAAGCTAGCTAAGCATATCAAGTTATTTTGAAGGAAACAATGCTAAGTATAGGTCATTTTAGAGCTATCCTAGGTTAAATAGGTCATTTTGGAGCTAATTAAGCTTATTATGTAATTTTTGAACTAGCTAAGCATATTAAGTCATTTTGGAGGAAAAAATGCTAAGTATAGTTCATTTTAGAGCTAGCCTAGGTTGAATAGGTCATTTTGAAGCTAAGTAAGGTTATTATGTCATTTTGGAGCTACCTATGCATATGAAGTCATTTAGGACCTAAAATATGTCATTTCTTAAGCATACTATATCATTTTAGAGCTAGCTAAGCATATTAAGTCTTTTTTGAAGAAAAGATGCTAAGTATAGGTCATTTTAGAGCTATCCTAGGTTAAATAGGTCATTTTGAAGCTAGCTAAGCATATTAAGTCATTTTGAAGGAAACAATGCTAAGTATAGGTCATTTTAGAGCTATCCTAGGTTAAATAGGTCATTTTGGAGCTAATTAAGCTTATTATGTAATTTTTGAACTAGCTAAGCATATTAAGTCATTTTGGAGGAAAAAAATGCTAAGTATAGTTCATTTTAGAGCTAGCCTAGGTTGGATAGGTCATTTTGAAGCTAAGTAAGGTTATTATGTCATTTTGGAGCTACCTACGCATATGAAGTCATTTAGGACCTAAAATATGTCATTTCTTAAGCATACTATATCATTTTAGAGCTAGCTAAGCATATTAAGTCTTTTTTGAAGAAAAGATGCTAAGTATAGGTCATTTTAGAGCTATCCTAGGTTAAATAGGTCATTTTGAAGCTAGCTAAGCATATTAAGTTATTTTGAAGGAACCAATGCTAAGTATAGGTCATTTTAGAGCTGTCCTAGGTTAAATAGGTCATTTTGGAGCTAATTAAGCTTATTATGTAATTTTTGAACTAGCTAAGCATATTAAGTCATTTTGGAGGAAAAAATGCTAAGTATAGTTCATTTTAGAGCTAGCCTAGGTTGAATAGGTCATTTTGAAGCTAAGTAAGGTTATTATGTCATTTTGGAGCTACCTACGCATATGAAGTCATTTAGGACCTAAAATATGTCATTTCTTAAGCATACTATATCATTTTAGAGCTAGCTAAGCATATTAAGTCTTTTTTGAGGAAAAGATGCTAAGTATAGGTCATTTTAGAGCTATCCTAGGTTAAATAGGTCATTTTATGCTAGCTAAGCATATCAAGTTATTTTGAAGGAAACAATGCTAAGTATAGGTCATTTTAGAGCTATCCTAGGTTAAATAGGTCAATTTGGAGATAATTAAGCTTATTATGTAATTTTGAACTAGCTAAGCATATTAAGTCATTTTGGAGGAAAAATGCTAAGTATAGTTCATTTTAGAGCTAGCCTAGGTTGAATAGGTCATTTTGAAGCTAAGTAAGGTTATTATGTCATTTTGGAGCTACCTACATATGAAGTCATTTAGGACCTAAAATATGTCATTTCTTAAGCATATTATATCATTTTAGAGCTAGCTAAGCATATTAAGTCTTTTTTGAGGAAAAGATGCTAAGTATAGGTCATTTTAGAGCTATCCTAGGTTAAATAGGTCATTTTGAAGCTAGCTAAGCATATTAAGTCATTTTGAAGGAAACAATGCTAAGTATAGGTCATTTTAGAGCTATCCTAGGTTAAATAGGTCATTTTGGAGCTAATTAAGCTTATTATGTAATTTTGAACTAGCTAAGCATATTAAGTCATTTTGGAGGAAAAAATGCTAAGTATAGTTCATTTTAGAGCTAGCCTAGGTTGAATAGGTCATTTTGAAGCTAAGTAAGGTTATTATGTCATTTTGGAGCTACCTACGCATATGAAGTCATTTAGGACCTAAAATATGTCATTTCTTAAGCATACTATATCATTTTAGAGCTAGCTAAGCATATTAAGTCTTTTTGAGGAAACAATGCTAAGTATAGGTCATTTTAGAGCTATCCTAGGTTAAATAGGTCATTTTGGAGCTAATTAAGCTTATTATGTAATTTTTGAACTAGCTAAGCATATTAAGTTATTTTGGAGGAAAAAATGCTAAGTATAGTTCATTTTAGAGCTAGCCTAGGTTGGATATGTCATTTTGAAGCTAAGTAAGGTTATTATGTCATTTTGGAGCTACCTACATATGAAGTCATTTAGGACATAAAATATGTCATTTCTTAAGCATACTATATCATTTTAGAGCTAGCTAAGTATATTAAGTCTTTTTGAAGAAAAGATGCTAAGTATAGGTCATTTTAGAGCTATCCTAGGTTAAATAGGTCATTTTGAAGCTAGCTAAGCATATTAAGTTATTTTGAAGGAAACAATGCTAAGTATAGGTCATTTTAGAGCTATCCTAGGTTAAATAGGTCATTTTGGAGCTAATTAAGCTTATTATGTAATTTTTGAACTAGCTAAGCATATTAAGTTATTTTGGAGGAAAAAATGCTTATAGTTCATTTTAGAGCTAGCCTAGGTTGAATAGGTCATTTCGAAGCTAAGTAAGGTTATTATGTCATTTTGGAGCTACCTACACATATGAAGTCATTTAGGACCTAAAATCTGTCATTTCTTAAGCATACTATATCATTTTAGAGCTATCTAAGCATATTAAGTCTTTTTTGAGGAAAAGATGCTAAGTATAGGTCATTTTAGAGCTATCCTAGGTTAAATAGGTCATTTTGAAGCTAGCTAAGCATATCAAGTTATTTTGAAGGAAACAATGCTAAGTATAGGTCATTTTAGAGCTATCCTAGGTTAAATAGGTCATTTTGGAGCTAATTAAGCTTATTATGTAATTTTGAACTAGCTAAGCATATTAAGTCATTTTGGAGGAAAAAATGCTAAGTATAGTTCATTTTAGAGCTAGCCTAGGTTGAATAGGTCATTTTGAAGCTAAGTAAGGTTATTATGTCATTTTGGAGCTACCTACGCATATGAAGTCATTTAGGACCTAAAATATGTCATTTCTTATGCATACTATATCATTTTAGAGCTAGCTAAGCATATTAAGTCTTTTTTGAAGAAAAGATGCTAAGTATAGGTCATTTTAGAGCTATCCTAGGTTAAATAGGTCATTTTGAAGCTAGCTAAGCATATTAAGTCATTTTGAAGGAAACAATGCTAAGTATAGGTCATTTTAGAGCTATCCTAGGTTAAATAGGTCATTTTGGAGCTAATTAAGCTTATTATGTAATTTTGAACTAGCTAAGCATATTAAGTCATTTTGGAGGAAAAAATGCTAAGTATAGTTCATTTTAGAGCTAGCCTAGGTTGGATAGGTCATTTTGAAGCTAAGTAAGGTTATTATGTCATTTTGGAGCTACCTACGCATATGAAGTCATTTAGGACCTAAAATATGTCATTTCTTAAGCATACTATATCATTTTAGAGCTAGCTAAGCATATTAAGTCTTTTTGAAGAAAAGATGCTAAGTATAGGTCATTTTAGAGCTATCCTAGGTTAAATAGGTCATTTTGAAGCTAGCTAAGCATATTAAGTTATTTTGAAGGAACCAATGCTAAGTATAGGTCATTTTAGAGCTATCCTAGGTTAAATAGGTCATTTTGGAGCTAATTAAGCTTATTATGTAATTTTGAACTAGCTAAGCATATTAAGTCATTTTGGAGGAAAAAATGCTAAGTATAGTTCATTTTAGAGCTAGCCTAGGTTGAATAGGTCATTTTGAAGCTAAGTAAGGTTATTATGTCATTTTGGAGCTACCTACGCATATGAAGTCATTTAGGACCTAAAATATGTCATTTCTTAAGCATACTATATCATTTTAGAGCTAGCTAAGCATATTAAGTCTTTTTGAGGAAAAGATGCTAAGTATAGGTCATTTTAGAGCTATCCTAGGTTAAATAGGTCATTTTATGCTAGCTAAGCATATCAAGTTATTTTGAAGGAAACAATGCTAAGTATAGGTCATTTTAGAGCTATCCTAGGTTAAATAGGTCAATTTGGAGCTAATTAAGCTTATTATGTAATTTTTGAACTAGCTAAGCATATTAAGTCATTTTGGAGGAAAAAATGCTAAGTATAGTTCATTTTAGAGCTAGCCTAGGTTGAATAGGTCATTTTGAAGCTAAGTAAGGTTATTATGTCATTTTGGAGCTACCTACGCATATGAAGTCATTTAGGACCTAAAATATGTCATTTCTTAAGCATATTATATCATTTTAGAGCTAGCTAAGCATATTAAGTCTTTTTTGAGGAAAAGATGCTAAGTATAGGTCATTTTAGAGCTATCCTAGGTTAAATAGGTCATTTTGAAGCTAGCTAAGCATATTAAGTCATTTTGAAGGAAACAATGCTAAGTATAGGTCATTTTAGAGCTATCCTAGGTTAAATAGGTCATTTTGGAGCTAATTAAGCTTATTATGTAATTTTGAACTAGCTAAGCATATTAAGTCATTTTGGAGGAAAAAATGCTAAGTATAGTTCATTTTAGAGCTAGCCTAGGTTGAATAGGTCATTTTGAAGCTAAGTAAGGTTATTATGTCATTTTGGAGCTACCTACGCATATGAAGTCATTTAGGACCTAAAATATGTCATTTCTTAAGCATACTATTATCATTTTAGAGCTAGCTAAGCATATTAAGTCTTTTTTGAGGAAACAATGCTAAGTATAGGTCATTTTAGAGCTATCCTAGGTTAAATAGGTCATTTTGGAGCTAATTAAGCTTATTATGTAATTTTTGAACTAGCTAAGCATATTAAGTCATTTTGGAGGAAAAAATGCTAAGTATAGTTCATTTTAGAGCTAGCCTAGGTTGGATAGGTCATTTTGAAGCTAAGTAAGGTTATTATGTCATTTTGGAGCTACCTACGCATATGAAGTCATTTAGGACATAAAATATGTCATTTCTTAAGCATACTATATCATTTTAGAGCTAGCTAAGTATATTAAGTCTTTTTGAAGAAAAGATGCTAAGTATAGGTCATTTTAGAGCTATCCTAGGTTAAATAGGTCATTTTGAAGCTAGCTAAGCATATTAAGTTATTTTGAAGGAAACAATGCTAAGTATAGGTCATTTTAGAGCTATCCTAGGTTAAATAGGTCATTTTGGAGCTAATTAAGCTTATTATGTAATTTTTGAACTAGCTAAGCATATTAAGTTATTTTGGAGGAAAAAATGCTTATAGTTCATTTTAGAGCTAGCCTAGGTTGAATAGGTCATTTCGAAGCTAAGTAAGGTTATTATGTCATTTTGGAGCTACCTACGCATATGAAGTCATTTAGGACCTAAAATCTGTCATTTCTTAAGCATACTATATCATTTTAGAGCTATCTAAGCATATTAAGTCTTTTTTGAGGAAAAGATGCTAAGTATAGGTCATTTTAGAGCTATCCTAGGTTAAATAGGTCATTTTGAAGCTAGCTAAGCATATCAAGTTATTTTGAAGGAAACAATGCTAAGTATAGGTCATTTTAGAGCTATCCTAGGTTAAATAGGTCATTTTGGAGCTAATTAAGCTTATTATGTAATTTTTGAACTAGCTAAGCATATTAAGTCATTTTGGAGGAAAAAATGCTAAGTATAGTTCATTTTAGAGCTAGCCTAGGTTGAATAGGTCATTTTGAAGCTAAGTAAGGTTATTATGTCATTTTGGAGCTACCTACGCATATGAAGTCATTTAGGACCTAAAATATGTCATTTCTTAAGCATACTATATCATTTTAGAGCTAGCTAAGCATATTAAGTCTTTTTGAAGAAAAGATGCTAAGTATAGGTCATTTTAGAGCTATCCTAGGTTAAATAGGTCATTTTGAAGCTAGCTAAGCATATTAAGTCATTTTGAAGGAAACAATGCTAAGTATAGGTCATTTTAGAGCTATCCTAGGTTAAATAGGTCATTTTGGAGCTAATTAAGCTTATTATGTAATTTTTGAACTAGCTAAGCATATTAAGTCATTTTGGAGGAAAAAATGCTAAGTATAGTTCATTTTAGAGCTAGCCTAGGTTGGATAGGTCATTTTGAAGCTAAGTAAGGTTATTATGTCATTTTGGATCTACATACTATAATTTAGTCATTTAGGACCTAAAATATGTCATTTCTTAAGCATACTATATCATTTTAGAGCTAGCTAAGCATATTAAGTCTTTTTTGAAGAAAAGATGCTAAGTATAGGTCATTTTAGAGCTATCCTAGGTTAAATAGGTCATTTTGAAGCTAGCTAAGCATATTAAGTTATTTTGAAGGAACCAATGCTAAGTATAGGTCATTTTAGAGCTATCCTAGGTTAAATAGGTCATTTTGGAGCTAATTAAGCTTATTATGTAATTTTTGAACTAGCTAAGCATATTAAGTCATTTTGGAGGAAAAATGCTAAGTATAGTTCATTTTAGAGCTAGCCTAGGTTGAATAGGTCATTTTGAAGCTAAGTAAGGTTATTATGTCATTTTGGAGCTACCTACGCATATGAAGTCATTTAGGACCTAAAATATGTCATTTCTTAAGCATACTATATCATTTTAGAGCTAGCTAAGCATATTAAGTCTTTTTTGAGGAAAAGATGCTAAGTATAGGTCATTTTAGAGCTATCCTAGGTTAAATAGGTCATTTTTATGCTAGCTAAGCATATCAAGTTATTTTGAAGGAAACAATGCTAAGTATAGGTCATTTTAGAGCTATCCTAGGTTAAATAGGTCAATTTGGAGCTAATTAAGCTTATTATGTAATTTTTGAACTAGCTAAGCATATTAAGTCATTTTGGAGGAAAAAATGCTAAGTATAGTTCATTTTAGAGCTAGCCTAGGTTGAATAGGTCATTTTGAAGCTAAGTAAGGTTATTATGTCATTTTGGAGCTACCTACGCATATGAAGTCATTTAGGACCTAAAATATGTCATTTCTTAAGCATATTATATCATTTTAGAGCTAGCGAAGCATATTAAGTCTTTTTGAGGAAAAGATGCTAAGTATAGGTCATTTTAGAGCTATCCTAGGTTAAATAGGTCATTTTGAAGCTAGCTAAGCATATTAAGTCATTTTGAAGGAAACAATGCTAAGTATAGGTCATTTTAGAGCTATCCTAGGTTAAATAGGTCATTTTGGAGCTAATTAAGCTTATTATGTAATTTTTGAACTAGCTAAGCATATTAAGTCATTTTGGAGGAAAAAAATGCTAAGTATAGTTCATTTTAGAGCTAGCCTAGGTTGAATAGGTCATTTTGAAGCTAAGTAAGGTTATTATGTCATTTTGGAGCTACCTACGCATATGAAGTCATTTAGGACCTAAAATATGTCATTTCTTAAGCATACTATATCATTTTAGAGCTAGCTAAGCATATTAAGTCTTTTTGTAGGAAACTATGCTAAGTATAGGTCATTTTAGAGCTATCCTAGGTTAAATAGGTCATTTTGGAGCTAATTAAGCTTATTATGTAATTTTTGAACTAGCTAAGCATATTAAGTCATTTTGGAGGAAAAAATGCTAAGTATAGTTCATTTTAGAGCTAGCCTAGGTTGAATAGGTCATTTTGAAGCTAAGTAAGGTTATTATGTCATTTTGGAGCTACCGACGCATATGAAGTCATTTAGGACCTAAAATATGTCATTTCTTAAGCATACTATATCATTTTAGAGCTAGCTAAGCATATTAAGTCTTTTTGAAGAAAAGATGCTAAGTATAGGTCATTTTAGAGCTATCCTAGGTTAAATAGGTCATTTTGGAGCTAATTAAGCTTATTATGTAATTTTGAACTAGCTAAGCATATTAAGTCATTTTGGAGGAAAAAATGCTAAGTATAGTTCATTTTAGAGCTAGCCTAGGTTGAATAGGTCATTTTGAAGCTAAGTAAGGTTATTATGTCATTTTGGAGCTACCTACGCATATGAAGTCATTTGGGACCTAAAATATGTCATTTCTTAAGCAGACTATATCATTTTAGAGCTAGCTAAGCATATTAAGTCTTTTTTGAGGAAAAGATGCTAAGTATAGGTCATTTTAGAGCTATCCTAGGTTAAATAGGTCATTTTTATGCTAGCTAAGCATATTAAGTTATTTTGAAGGAAACAATGCTAAGTATAGGTCATTTTAGAGCTATCCTAGGTTAAATAGGTCATTCTGGAGCTAATTAAGCTTATTATGTAATTTTGAACTAGCTAAGCATATTAAGTCATTTTGGAGGAAAAATGCTAAGTATAGTTCATTTTAGAGCTAGCCTAGGTTGAATAGGTCATTTTGAAGCTAAGTAAGGTTATTATGTCATTTTGGAGCTACCTAAGCATATGAAGTCATTTAGGACCTAAAATATGTCATTTCTTAAGCATACTATATCATTTTAGAACTAGCTAAGCATATTAAGTCATTTTGGAGGAAAAATGCTAAGTATAGGTCATTTTTATGCTAGCTAAGCATATTAAGTCATTTTTGAGCTAGGTAAGCATATTGAGTCATTTTGGAGGAAAAAATGCTAAGTATATGATTATGTCGCTAGTATCCATATGGCAGAGAACCCGGGCCGACATGACTAGTCATAGAACCAAGGTGGCACAAACGTACAAGGACAGGCATACATGACCCGGCAATGCACGTGTCGGTCATCGTGAGTGCAACCAAGTCGTAGCAAGCTACAAGGACTTGGTGATACACCGTGACATTTCCCGTGAGACGGACACAGTGAGCAAAGAAGGACACATGCCGGTCAATCCATGTGTTCCGGAGCGAAGAGCGAACTACCATGGCTCGATGGAAGCACTAGGAGGCATTTCCCTATATGGAAGGCTACCAAAGGCACACGACTAGGTGTCGAATCCCACACATACAATGCATTTCAAACATACACACATTATGCACGATATGTCTAGATATATACAACATGGCATCACAACAAAACTCTATTAAGCAAAACACTTGGGACACTTACCGTCATCACGGAGGTATGCGTGTAGGTGTAGGTGTAGGACCGGTCGGCGCCCGATTGGCGACGGAGAAGGATCGGTCGATGCTTGTCGGGAGTTACGCTGCACCAAAGATTATTTCCAATGTATCGTTAGTATGATGAAACTCAAATGTGAAGACTAGTAACTAATGACCGTTCAAATGAAACTCACCGTGCCCGGAGCAATGGTAGCATCGGCGGAGAGGGGTCTGGCCGTTCTTCTACGCACATGGACTGCACATTTGGTTTTGACAAGTCAGTCATATTAGTTACTAATGAAAGGAACATTGCGTGCATGATTTAGCTAATATGCGGAAGAAACTTACCACGAAGAGCTTCGTACATGGCCAGTTAGCCAAGTCGTTCGGTTCCTCTCCTCCTCCAACAGCCTAGCCGTCCTCTCCTCATTCTCCTGTCCCCTCTCCGCCGCCGCCGTCCCTCTCCGCCAACTGCCGGTCCCTCTCCTCAAAAGCAGCCTGGTCTTCACTCTCTGCCTCAATAGCAGCCTGCAACACCACTCGTTAGCATTGTAATCATCGACGACCGCAAACACAATGTAATGGAGGAAAGGCTATCGAGTCCGTATAATTAACAAACACGAATTCGATTTCCATCGGTAAATAGACGCGGTATCTCAGGATCGAGCTGGTGCAGGCGCTTCTTGATCTGGCGGAGAGTGCTACTACAACGTATCAGTCCATTACCAATGGCTAACAAGCCATGGGACCTCCCGCCACCAGATATCATCACCAGCTCTGGATCAAGAGGCCGGCTCGGGTTAAAGTCCGGCCCTTTCATCGCCTTCCCACGCTAACATCTTGCACCATCTTGTGGTGCGAGGCCTCGTTCTTTGAAGTTATTTGCATTTTCGAGGTCGACTCGAGAGAATGCCTTGGCCTTCTTGTACGGTGCAATATTGGACATGCCATAGAGGTCGAACAGCTCGCACTTTGGAGCCTTGTTGTGTTTTGACTAAAAGAGAGGAACAGTATTAGTTAAGGACTCAAGCTAGCACAAAGAATGAATTTGCATGAATCATGAAGCAAACCACACATACCCAGTTTTTCCCGTACCCATGTAGGTCGACGCTGCCTAGATGGTGTGGCACACCTTTCATTTTGAAACGCTTCTCCTTTGCTATGTTGTGGGCGACGCGCCATTGGGGAGAGCACCACTCATCCACCAACACCTCCCAGCAGTCCATCTTGTCCAAGACACCATCTCGGAGGCACCTAAGTTAAGCAAGAGAAATTTGAGCGCTTCGCCTCTGAATCAAATCAAGGAAACTAAATACAAGGCCTTAAGAATAGGTAATTACCTTCATGTACTTCTCCTTACTCAGATACTTGTCCGGCACTTCTCTTTTCTCCTCCTAATACCGGTCATGCTAAGTAGTCTCGAACAGCCTGCGTCCAGGAGCCTCGTCCGAAAGTTTCCAAGTAGGCGCTTTGCACTCGGCGTCGATAACCCGAGCCGCCGCCTCCTCCTGTCCCTCAAAGACACCAGTAGAAGGTCTGCAATCAAACAAGAAAACACGGATTAGAAGGTCTGCAATCAAACAAGAAAACACATGTAGAAGGTATGCAATCAAAGAAGAAAACACAACATAAATGGCAAAGGAGAAATTACCCAAAGCGTGGCGATCACAATGTCGGCCACCGTGTATGCACTCGACATCGCCGACCCTATGCTCGGCGGGGCAGGCAGCCAAGTAGTGCTCCCAGGTCATTCCTAGCTCACGGAACCCGGCCCTCACCGGCAACGTGACCCACCGGGAAGCTTGGCGACAAATCACACCAAGGACGGTGTTGGGCCTGCGGACACCATCTTCGTGTGTCCAAGAACTTCAAGATGACAAGGCCAACGCATTAGATATTCAAGAAAGGTCAAGGCAAAAGGTTAAAAAGAGTAAATGCACTTACTTCTCCCGTTAGGCGCAATCAACCACCTCTGGTCGGGGTCGCCGGGGTGGGCGGAGCTTTATGCGACCACGTTGGTAGACTTTGCGCCTCAACCCACTCACCCTCGCTATAGCTATCAGGACTATTGTCTCCACCCTGAACACAACCATGTGCACTCGACTCCGACTCAGCGTGACCCGGCTGAGCTCGGAGTCTCGTGGGCGAACTCGGCAGCCCGAGGCTCCAACTCAGCGTGACCTCTGTCGAGCTCCGAGTCTCGTGGGGCGAAGACTCGGCAGCCGAGGCCCGGCCGGCCCGAGGCTCAAATCATCGGCCCGAGGCTCGTCGGCCGTAGGCGCGTTTTCCATAGACGGGTCCACCTCGGATGGCTCGATCTCGGGCCAGAGCAGCCACAGTGGTCGGGTGACTCAGCTGGGGGTGGCGGCGAGAAAGGCGTAGCAGCCTTCCTACCTCTCCCGACGCCACGTCCACCTCTAGCAGCCTTCTCCTTCTTACCCCCTCGACCTCTCCCGGCCGAAGAAGAAGCGACCGTCATTTGGACTCTGCAAACTGAGATCTAGCGCTCTCCGGGAGGCTATGGGGGAATGGAACTACCCCTCACACCACGCAGCCGAGGTAGGAGCCCTGAGCGCTCTCAACCCGCGCCCACCATCTGTCAACACCTGGAATGACAAAGAGTAAACGAAATTAGTACAACATAAAAAAATGAATACCTGACATTAATAATAATATGTATATAAATTCATTTTAGAGGAATAAATGCTAAGTATATATATAGCTCATTTTAGAGCTATCCTAGGTTAAAGTCATTTTTGAGCTAATTAAGGTTGTTATGTCATTTTTGAGCTAGCTAAGCATACAAATTCATTTTGGAGGAAAAAATGCTAAGTATAGCTCATTTTAGAGCTAGCTAGGTTAAAACTTGAACTAATTAATAATATATATGTATATAATAATAATGGAATACTTGACATGAACTATAATATTAATCTTCATCGTCATCATTAATAAATGCATCATCATCGTCAGATATGCTTGAGGTCAATAAATGCATCATCCTCATCACTATCGGTAATAGCGTGCTCATCATCATCATCAACATCTGGAAGGCCTCCTGCATGTAATCGGTCAAGCATTGACAGGTCATCCGCAGCAGTAACCTCTTCTTGTTCCGGCTCTTCTTGTTCCTGCTCAGGCTCGGATTCACTGCCGCTGTCTACTTGAATGTTATGAGGTGAGCGGTCACGTGGCGGCACTTCATAAATGACATCCCAACCTTCGAGATTTGGATCACTTTGGCAGGCCCACGGTAGATAGAAAACTTGGGTTGCCTGTAGAGCCGTAATATAGACATCGGGAACATCCAAATGGGTGCTTTGTTTGATTTCGACTAGCCCTAGATGTTCATGAGTCCTTCTAGTCTCTTCGGCTGGAACCAATGACATTTGAAGACTCTGACGTTCGGTGGGTTTGCACCATAGAATAGAAGTCCATAAATTGCTTCAACTCTTCCATAATACTCGGTATCTCCTTCGCGATAGCGAGAGACACAACAATTTGTAGACTTCGATCGGCCATAGATAGCTCTTTGCCATAGGTGCGAAAGCGATACCCGTTGATGTCGTGTTTGTCAAATGAATGGACCTTATAGTCAAAACCATTAGCGACTTGTCTCAATTGGCGTCCATAGACTCTGAACTAGCCTACAAGTTTAATCTGAAAGGATTGTTGCATTAGCCAGAAATTAGAAGAAGAAATGAGGTGCAGGGTTCTTTTTTAAAAGCAGAGAAAAAATTGTGGTATTTAAGAAAAACTTTGGTATTAAATACTGTGGTTTTAAGAAAAACTTTGGTATTAAATACTTTGAAGTGTCTGGCTCAAAAAATTAGGCTCCGTTTGGAAGTAATGTTTTTATAAAACCTTAGGCCTAGTTTGGCAACAACGTTTTCTCAAAACTATGGTATTCCAAAACCTAAGTATTACAATACATGGGCAATAAATACTTGATTTCTAAAAAGCATAGTTTTTCTCGGTTTTGGTAAAAGCGCCAAGGTGTTTGGCAAGTGGCAGTTTTCTCAGTTTTCTTTCGGTTTGCATTGGTATTACGTTCTTTGCATGCATATTCAGCTACACTCAGCGATCGACTTGTACTAATAGCCACCATATGCATTCAGCCTTGCGGGAGCATGTTCTCCTAGCTGCTAAGATCTGTAGTAGAGTTATCTCTTGTAATCAATCAAAGACCAAGGTAGTTAACACATACCTTTGAAGGTCGGCGTTTTCAGCTTCGTGTGCGTGTACGTGCGCCTCTAGCCGGACATATCGATGGGCTAGCTATCGATTTATGCATCACATGCGTTGATGGCCAGAAGTTAGACACAAGAGAGACCAACCAGCCAGCGCTTTCTCAGTTTTAGAAAAAGAGGCCAGGGCCTCTTTTTTATATACAACAAAAATACCACCGTTTTAGAGATACCACGGTTTGTTGAACTGCAGTATTTTTTTGATCCAAACGACTCAAACGCACCCTTAGTATTCCGATACTACAGTTTTTATACCAACGACAATGTATCATGTAGTTTATGAAAGCAACAATCTTCATGAGGCAGCGGAGGTCTCTTCCTCGAGAAAGCAAGGCCTGCCCGACTTCATGCAAAACTGGAACAAAACATACAGTGCGAAATTTTAAGCGGAGAGTTTGTGTTGTGGCTGTTTATTCTAATTTTCTATTTGATAAAATTGTTCATGCTCATATTATAAAACAGAATATGTATGTGCTTACTTTTGTTTATCGAACAATGTTTCCTTGCGAGATGACATATTTGTATTGTTAAACCAGCCTCTAACTTACTCCATACAATGTTAGGGCACACACAGCCTGACTCAAGAGAAAATGGTGGTGATTTCCTTGGCATTTTGTTTTCATGCTTTTTTTTATTATCTTTCCTACGGTGGTGATTGGATTTAAATTTTTGTCGATTCATCATAAAGGAAATCTCTACATGTTGCGGTGGTGATGGTTGTGAACTACTTTTAGCGGCAGTCTAAAAATAAGATCTATGTTCACTAATAAGGTCAAGAGAAAATGGTTGTGAACTACTTTTTGTTGCAGAGCTTTTTCCATACGAGATTGTTTTAGACCATCTCCCTTTCCACTCATGCGTGTTTGTTTACGTAATTTTCAGATTATGACGGTAAAGCCAGCCTAAGGCTGTGACCTACTATGTAAGTTCTCCGCTTTAGATCTCAAGGAATACAAAAATGAGGTCCAATGCATTTGCCGCTTATGGTGCTCTGTTGACTAGGGAGTTCATTCACATCACCATGCTTTTCTTGAGCAGGTAACACCCAACTTCTACTCCGGTTATTTTAATAAAGACATCATTAGCGAGGAGCTATTATCATTTAAGCCTTATTATAGGATCTTTGTTGTGGTGGTCCGGTCCCGAGAAGTGTTGAGGCAGTTTATGGATTGTTAAGGGCTTAAGGCAATTGTAAGGATTCTTTACTTATGCATCTCAAGCTACCTTGCTGCATGTTGTTGCAGATACCAAATGCCACCCTTACGTGTTTGATCCTCCACGTTCTTGAAAATTACCTAAGTTTCACCTTGCACGACGCTTTGTTTTTACTTACTAAAATTTCCTGAACGTGCATATCTTGATATTCATGATTTCAAAACATAATACATTGCAGCTCCTAACGCCTTTTATCCTAGAAGCTTAGTTTATTTTGTTATCGTGGGAAGCTATAAAATTTCGACAATGACAAGCATACTATTTCTTGACATGAGTTTCCAAAGTACTAGAATCAAGAACATCTTATAGACCAACTGCAAATTAGAAAAATCAAGAATGCATGATTTGACAAAATACCAGAAAGGAGAAGAAATTAGTTAGAACCATCAAAATACCAGAATGGTGAGCTAGTTCGATGGCGCTGCATGGGAGGGTCAAGAAGGGGCGGCGCCGTGGCCTGGCTCGGTGGAGGGCGGGCCATGGGCACGCCATGGTGGCCGGGAGGAGGCGGGAGGCGGAAGGCGGGAGGCGGGAAGGGCGGGAGGGGCCGGGAGGGGCCGGGAGGGGCGGGAGGGGCCGGGAGCGCTATGGTGGCGGGGAGGGGCGGGCTGGGCACGCCATGGTGGCCGGGAGGGGCGGGGAGGGCGGGAGGGGCGGGAGGGGCCGGGAGGCGGGAGGGGCGGGGAGGGGCCGGGGAGGGGCCTGGAGGGGCCGGGGAGCGGTGCGGTGGCGGGGAAGGGTGGGCCGGCGGCGGTGCTGTGGTCGTCCGGCTGGGGCGCGCGCGTGGGTGCGGTGGGAGGGTGAGGTGGGGAGAGAGAGAGGGGTGGGGCCGGTGGAAGAGAGAGAGAGAGAGGGAGGGCTGGGAGAGAGGGAGGGGAATTTTTTTAGAAAAGAGGGGATATAGTTCGACCTCTTTGCCATCTGCTTACCGGCCGATGGCAAAGATATGGGCCTTGCCATCCATTGGCAGATGGCAAAGAGGTGAACTCTTGGCCGTTATAACGCCGTTACCCATTGGGCTCCACCCACTTCTTTGCCATCGCCAACAGATGGAAAGATTCTTTGCCATCTGTGGCGGATGGCAAAGAGGTGGGTTGACAGCCGTTGCAAAGACCTTTGGACCCTACCCACCTCTTTGCCATCTCCGGCGATGGCAAAGATTATTTTCCATCCACTAGCGGATGGCAAAGAAATGGCTGATGGCAACCATGTTCTTTGCCATCTGTCGATTCTTTGCCATCTGCTTATAAAAAACAGATGGCAAAGAGGTTCTTTGCCATCAGCTGGCAGATGGCAAAGAGCTGGCTGATGGCAAATTCCCAGTTTCCAGTAGTGTATGCATTGTTTATTCAAAAGGGCTGCAGTAAGAGCAGAACGATACAAATAGTGCGATAAGCAAGGGACGTGACTTTTTAACATGTCCCCCTCCAGGGGTAAGCCGCGGGATGGTGTGTAAAACAGGTATACTGCTTGTAATAGAGACCACCTGGACTCTCGGCGTAACTTCGCTTCCCCGGCTGTTGCATCGTGTGTTCGGCGATTCTATCACGGACGGGGCTTCGTGAGAACGGAGTCCTGAAAGTAAAAAAGAAAAATAAGAAGAAAAGAAAGAATGACACAATCGGGAGCCCTGGTTCGGTTGAGCCACATTACGGGCATGCCGTGGTCGTGCCCTTCCCTATGCCCATGATATTTCGGGCGTAATTATGTACGAGTAGTACTTGGTTTACATAATTCGCGAGGGCTGGGGCTTGGGCCGCATTGCTATGCGTGCTCGGAACGTGCCAGGCAGTCTTGTTGTAGGTTACTCTGGGCGCGCTTGACGGTGTCCGGACGTTTAATAGCCGAGATCGGGAATTGCCTTAAGAGGCTGCTTTGTACTTCCGCCGCGAGGGCCGCCGTATGCTCCTCCGTCCGGAGAGAGCCTTCGGTTTTCCATTGACCGTAATGACTCCTCGAGGACCTGGCATCTTGAGCTTGAGATATGCGTAGTGCGGCACCGCATTGAACTTTGCAAATGCGGTTCGTCCGAGCAGTGCGTGATAGCCATCATGAACGGGACTATGTCGAAGATTAACTCCTCGCTTCGGAAGTTATCCGGGGATCCGAAGACCACTTCAAGTGTAACTGAGCATGTACAGTTGGCCTCTACACCTAGTATGACGCCTTTAAAGGTCGTCTTTGTGGGTTTAATCCTTGATGGGTCTATGCCCATTTTGCACACTGTGTCCTGATAAAGCAGGATAGGCTGCTGCCGCCCCATTAGGACTCTAGTGAGATGAAATCCGTCAATGATTGGGTCTAGAACCAATGCGGCGAATCCGCCATGGCAGATGCTAGTGGGGTGGTCCCTTCGATAAAAAGTGATCGGGCAGGAAGACCACGGGTTGAACTTTGGGGCGACTTGCTCCATCGCATATATGTCCCTTAGTGCACGCTTCCGCTCCCTTTTGGGTATGTGGGTTGCGTATATCATGTTCACCGTCCGCACTTGCGGGGGGAAGCCCTTCTGTCCTTTATTATTCTGCGGCCGGGGCTCCTCCTCGTCATCGCTATGCAGCCCCTTGTCATTGTTTTCGGCATTTAACTTGCCTGCCTGCTTGAACACCCAACAACCCATGTTGGTGTGATTGGCTGGTTTTCGAAGTGCCGTGTATCCGCACGCAGCGATCGAGTATTCGGTCCAAATTGGACGGGCCCGGAGTATTTCTTTTAAATGGCTCTTTCCGCTGACCGGGTTTAGAGCCTCTGAATCCGGCATTGACTGCCGTATCCTCAGTGTTATCGCCGTTAATGCGGCGCTTGTGCCTGTTGCGAATGACCTACCATTGCTGTCCTTGGTATCCGAATTACCAGGGCTCTTGGTCATGTTGTTACTACGAGCTAGCCAGCTGTCCTCTCCCGCGCAAAAGCAGGTCATGATGTTGTGAGGGCTGCCATGGATTTCGGCTTTTCCTGTCCTAGGTGCCGGGCAAGCCACTCGTCGCGGATGTTTTGTTTGAAGACTGCAAGGCCTCTGCATCCGGACAATCGACGATTTGATTTTTCTTGGTTAGGAACCGTGTCCAGAATTGTCTGGACGATTCCTCTGGCTGCTGAATTATGTGGCTTAGGTCATCGGCGTCTGGTGGTCGCACATATGTGCCCTGGAAGTTGTCGAGGAATGCGGCTTTCAGGTCTTCCATACAACCAATTGACTCTGCTGGCAAGCTGTTAAGCCAATGCCGGGCTGGTCCTTTAAGCTTGAGTGGGAGGTATTTGATGGCGTGTAGATCATCACCGCGGGCCATGTGGATGTGAAGGAGATAGTCCTCGATCCAAACCGCAGGATCTGTTGTGCCATCGTATGATTCAATGTTTACGGGTTTGAAACCCTCAGGGATTTGATGATCCATCGCTTCATCTGTGAAGCATAGTGGGTGTGCGGCGCCTCTGTATTGGGCTATATCACGACGCAACTCAAATGAGCTTTGTCTACTGTGTTCGGCCCGGCCGGAGTTGCCATATCCGGCGTGACGGTTATCGTCACGTGTCGTGGGGCGCCCACGCGATCCGTAGATCGATCTTGTTTGCCTTGCCTTGTCCTCCAATATATCTCGTAGGTCTGGCGCATTTCCCCGCGCCTTGGTATTTTTTGAGCGGCGTCGGGGTGCGGCTTGATTTGAGGGCCGAGAGGCCTCTCTGTCGCGGCCACGAGGTGGCCGTTCAGCCGTGTCATGCGATGGTGATGTAGGTTTGGGTGCCTCCTCCTCCAATCGGGGTAGCAGCCTGCGTTTTGGGTAGCTCTTGGAGGGGCACTCGAGTTCATACTCTTGACCACGGGACTTGATCCATCATCGCTAGCATGTCTTGGTCAGCTCTAAGCTGTTGCTGCTTTTTCTTGAGGCTGCTTGCCGTGGCCATGAGCCTGCGTTTGAAAGCAGCTCTTGTTCGACGGGATCCTCGGGCACGACGAATTCGTCGTCGTCGAGGCTTGCCTCATCTTCGGAGGGAGGCATGTAATTATCGTCCTCAACCTCTCTTTCTGTCGCTCTCTCATGAGGGATGGCTTCTCCATCCTCCTGTGCTGAATCCTGCTCGAGGGGGTTGTCTTCGGCACTGTCCGGGGTGTTATTGTCTCCCGTGCCGGAATCATCGTTTTTGCTGTGGCAGGATTTAGAGTGGCGCCGCTGACGCCGGCGCTTAGGCTGTTTCTTGGAGGGGTCATCCTCCGCTGTTCCATCGCCATTCCCATCTTTTGGGATGTCCACCATGTATATGTTGTATGACGAGGTGGCCTTCCGATTGCTGTGGGCGCTGGTTCTTGATTGTCTCCTGCATCATCGTCCATACCGTCGATGTCTTCAGAGTCGAAGTCGAGCATGTCGGTTAAATCATCGACAGTGGCTATGAAGTGGGTGGTGGGTGGGCTTTGAATTTCTTCATCGTCCGCATCCCAACCTTCCCGACCATAATCCGGCCAAGGCTCTCCTGATAGAGAGAGAGACTTTAGTGAATTCAGGATGTCGCCAAAGGGCGAGTCTTTGAAAGATGTCATGGCGGTGAATTCCATGATCGGCGCCCAATCGGATTCGATTGGCGGGGGCGCGGAAGGCTCGGAGTCCGGAGAGGAGTCCGGCACCTTGGAGTTACAAGCTTCGCAAAGGACGGGGTAGGTGTACGGCTCAATCACCGTAGAGATTGCAGCCCCCGAGGCGGTGTCTAGCCACCCGTCCTCGATCAGAGCAGTCGGCTCCGAGCTAAAGGTCGGAGCGAACACTGGCGCGCCCTCCAGGACACTGTTCGGCGGCAGAGCTAGATCATGCCCCTCGTGAAAGTGCGGCACGCTTGGCTGTGGCTCGAACCCGGCGAAGATCAAGTCTCCGCGGACGTTAGCCGTGTAGTTCAAACTTCCAAGTCTGCCCTGGTGGCCAGGGGCGTAGCTTTCGATCTGCTCCAGATGGCCAAGCGAATTGGCCCGCAGTGCAAAGCCTCCAAATAGGAAGATCTGTCCGGGGAGAAAAGTCTCACCCTGGAGCGCATCGTCATTGACGATCGGAGGAGCCATCGGGCCTAAGGATGACGACACAGAGGAACTCTTAATGAAAGCACCAATGTCGGTGTCAAAACCGGCGGATCTCGGGTAGGGGGTCCCGAACTGTGCGTCTAGGCGGATGGTAACAGGAGACAAGGGACACGATGTTTTTACCCAGGTTTGGGCCCTCTCGATGGAGGTAAAACCCTACTCCTGCTTGATTAATATTGATGATATGGGTAGTACAAGAGTAGATCTACCACGAGATCAGAGAGGCTAAACCCTAGAAGCTAGCCTATGGTATGATTGTTGTTCGTCCTACGGACTAAAACGATCCGGTTTATATAGGCATCGAAGAGGGTTAAGGTTACACAAAGTCGGTTACAATGGTAGGAGATCTACATATCTGTATCGCCAAGCTTGCCTTCCACGCCAAGGAAAGTCCCATCCGGACACGGGACGAAGTCTTCAATCTTGTATCTTCATAGTCCAGGAGTCCGGCCAAAGGCTATAGTCCGGCTATCCGGACACCCCCTAATCCAGGACTCCCTCAGTGGCTCAGCCACAAATACTATGTCAACCATATGATCATGCAAAGCAATATGACAATGAATGCTCAAGTCATCAAACGAAAGCGGTGGAAGTTGCATGGCAATATATCTCGGAATGGCTATGGAAGGGCCATAATAGGTAGGTATGGTGGTTGTTTTGAGGAAGATATAATAAGGCTTATGTGTGATAGAGTGTATCATATCACGGTGTTTGGATGCACCGACGAAGTTTGCACCGACTCTCGATGTGAGACAGGGCAATGCACGGTACCGAAGAGGCTATCAAATTGCGAAAAGGTAAGAGAGTGCGTATAATTCATGGACTCACATTAGTCATAAAGAACTCATATACTTATTGCAAAAGTTTATTAGCCCTCGAAGAAAAGTACTACGACGCATTCCCCTAGGGGGATAGATTCGTAGGAAAATACCATCGCTCATCCCCGACCGCCACTCATAAGGAAGACATTCAATAATAAATCATGCTCCAACTTCATAGCATAACGAGAGACTATACGTGCATGCTTCGGGAATCGCAAACCTTAACACCAATATTCTTATTAACCACAACCGTTTACTAGTACCTCCCACATATTACCATCTCTATAACGCAAAATTGTTACAAGGAATCAAACATATCATATTCAGTGATCCATAAGTTTTATGTAGGATTTCGTGACTAACCATGCAATTGACCAATTCCTGTTGACTCTCTAAGTAGAAATAAGTGCAGCACGAGAGTTTAATTCTTTCTACAAAAGATCATGCTCTAATAAATATGAGTGAAGCAAAAGAGCATTCTACAAATAATGGTTTTCTATGTGAAGAGAAACAGGCAATCCAAACTTCAAATGATATAAGTGAAGCACATGGAGCATTCTATAAAGCCATACTCAGAAGATATAAGTGACATGCAATGAGCATTCTATAAATCAACCATGGACTATCTCATACCAGCATGGTGCATAAAATAAAAGTGAGAAAAAACACAAAAGACGCTCCAAGATTTGCACATATCACATGAACGAAACGAAAAACGAAAACATACCGATACT
Source organism: Aegilops bicornis (assembly GCA_021605145.1). Lineage (NCBI taxonomy): Eukaryota > Viridiplantae > Streptophyta > Magnoliopsida > Poales > Poaceae > Aegilops > Aegilops bicornis. Next base: position 727,147,752 of record CM038671.1, on the reverse strand, counting down.
TGTTGAGGAAAGATGGGATGCCTTCCGGGGCATACCCAAGCTTAGACGCTTGAGTCTCCTTGAATATTTACTTCGGGTGCCTTGGGCATCCCCAAGCTTGAGCTCTTGTCTCTCCTCCTTCTCCTCATATCGAGACCTCCTCGATCTTTGATCACTTTATCCACACAAAACTCAACAGAAAGCTCGGTAAGATCCGTTAGTATAATAAAGCAAATCACTACTCTAAGTACTATTGAAAACCAATTCATATTTTGTTTTTGCATTGTAGCTACTGTAATATAACTTTTCTGTGGCTTATACCACCGATAGAAATGATAGTTTCATCAAAACAAGCAAAACAATGCATCAAAAACAGAAACTGTCTTAAACAGGACAGTCTGTAGAAATCTGAACATCTACCATACTTTTGGTACTCCAAAAATTCTGAAAAATTAGGAAGAAATAAAAAAAATAGTATATCAATACTGTGCAAAAACTTTCAGAACCTTTTGACATTCCAGTAAAAAATGAAAATTCACATGCTACAGCCAAAGTTTCTGTTCCTGCACCACACATACCAACAAGCAATCTAACCATCCTAAAGGCAAATCTTGGCACAATAATTTTATAATACAAAGGATTTGTACAAGGGGATAATTATTTTTGCTGAAAAGTTTCTGTAATTTAAGATTCACAAGGCTTCCACGGTGCTCGTCCTTCTCACTTTCACTTTTCTTTTTGTGAAGTTTTAAGTTCCCCTCTATATTTTTTTTGTTTTTAAACTATATAAAAGCACTCAACAAAAATAAATGACTCTCTAAAACTTTCGGGTAGTCTCCCTGGCAGCGCTTTCTTTAAAGCCATTAAGCTAGGCATAAAGTGCTCAAGTAATGGATCCACCTGGATCCCAAGGTATATCAAAGCCAATTTTAATTAGCAATGATTTGGCATTTAGTAGTGAGCACAAAGCAACATATATCAAGCAATGACGAAGTCTAACTCTGTACCTATGCATCGGCATGGCATAAAGAACAATTCATGCACATCAAGTAAAGGCCAAAACATAGCATAAGTAGTTTCTTGCAATTCTATCATGTTGGAAACATAAAGATGCAGCAATGTAGTTCCTCCCATAATAATTGTTGGGTTCTACGGTAGGGTGCGTCGACTGCAAATTAAAAATTCCTATGCGCAGAACATCCAGGAACATGCTACGGGAGATGGATCACAGTTCGTTACCACTAGACGCTTGATGCCGTGCAGCGGAAGAAGAGTTGGGGCAGCGTCTGTGTGGATCGTCTCCTCCTCGTTCGATCTCCCTCGGCGGCGGTCGTCCGATCTCATGTACGAAGTTCGCCGAATGGCGCGCAAGTGCACCGCCTCTAACGGTATCCGCGGCGTGCGGGAGGAGCGTCGTCTGGCGGACTGCTAGGTCCGATCACACGATCGGCGGCGAGTGGAGGTGGCTATTCGCAACACATGCAAACCCTAGTCGTGGCGCCCAAGTGATCAACTGCCTGAGTGTGCCGCACCTCCACTTTATATAGGCGTCCGTCGCGGGCTCAACACTTGGGCCTCGCCACGGACCCTAAAGCCCAAAGTCTACTCGGTCACGTTCCTAGTCCGATTGGATCACATCCGACCAGTGTCTCTACGAACTGACCTCTTAGGTTCCTTCCCTTGCGCGCGACCCCTTAGGTTCAAGTCGGCTTGGTCACGATTCGGATCACCTCCGACCTGTGCGGTTGGTAGCGACCTCTAGCAAGGCGTGCCGACCACCAAGCGAGCGATGAAGAAGCTGGTTAAGCGAACACAGCATAACGTGTCACACTTCTGTTCCCTTTGCCGCACGATATATGTTGTCGGGCTCAAGGCGAGACTGTCATCCTTGTGCTAACCCGACCTCTTTCTCGTTCGGTGATCTGACCACAATCCGGATTATCTCATAATCCTTGTCGCATGGCCATGCTATTCTGGTCGAGATCACACGAGGGGCCCAGAGTATATCTCTCCGATCGGAGGGGCAAATCCCATCTTGCACGACCATGTCTCGCAGCATGGGATTGGACAAACCCGAAACCTACCTTTGTAACTACCCATTCACGGAGTAGCGTTTGGTCGGCCCAAAGCAAGTCTATCACCATCTCGAGTACATGCGTCAGCTCAGGTCTTAGGACATAGAACGTATGTTGTACTAGAGACTCACAGATGACATATCGCTGTGTCTCATAGTTGGGTCTGTCCGACTCGGACCTTATCTCGACTTGGATCCGACTATTTCGAATCCGACCAGACCTTTCCAAGTCCATATTATCCGGTTAGCATCCTATGCTCCATGGCTAGTGAGACCGAGCCATCGACCGAGTCATATGCTAGTCTAGTCGGCTGCTTGGCGTCCACAGCCCTTCGACTAGGGACCTTTTAGGACAGTCATCATACAATGCATAGTCCCACAAACAAGTCACGTGCTTGCTGATACACATCATTGATAATGTCCAAGGACTATCTTTATTCATAGACACATAGGAAATATCATCATACATGATTGCCTCTAGGGCATATCTCCATGATCTCCCACTTGCACTAGAGTCAATCAAATAGACATCGAATGCCCATAGCTCTAACGTGCCCCTCATGCTTGGGTTGTGGAAGCGGCTTAGTCAGCGGATCTGCAACATTTGCATCCGTGTGAATCTTGCATAACTCTACATCACCATTATTTACGATCTTCGTATCGGTGATATTTCCGGTCTATGTCGACCTTGTGGTGATTCCTCGGCTCCTTGGCTTGTGCGATGGCACCAGAATTATCACAATAAAGGTCCAACGGTTTCACCGAGGCTGGGAAAATACCAAGATCATCCGAGAAAATGCGGATCCAAACACCTTCCTTTGCAGCTTCACAAGCCGCAATGTATTCGCTTCGTGGTAGAATCGGCCACCGTATCCTGCTTGGAACTCATCCGATTACCTTTGCTCCTCCATTCAGGACGCGTACACGAATCCGGACTGTGATCGTCGATCATCTCTGTCGGTTTGGAAACTAGCATCGGCGTAACCCCTTACGACGAGCTCTTCCTCACCTCCATAAACTAGGAACATCTCTTTAGTCCTTTTCAGGTACTTCAAAATAGTCTTTACCGCTGCCCAGTGACTCTCACCTGGGTTGGCCTAGTATCTACTTGTTAGGCTTATTGCAAAAGCAACATCAGGCCGCGTACATATCATGGCATACATGATGGATCCGATTCTTTGAGGCATACGGAATCCTACTCATCTGCTTCGCTCATCGGATGTCGAAGGACTCGAGTCTCGCTTAGCCTTATACCATGTGAGAGCGGCAAGAACCCTTTCTTCGCCTCACTCATGTTGAACCGCTTCAATACTTTATCTATGTACGTGCTCTGGCTTAAGCCGAGTAGCCTCCTCGATCTATCTCTATAGATCTTAATGCCTAAAATATAGACTGCCTCACCAAGGTCCTTCATCGAAAACTTGCCATTCAATGATCCCTTGACCGAGTTTAACATCGAAACATCGTTCCCGATCAGTAGTATGTCGTCCACATACAAGACCAAAAACACTATCGAGCTCCCACTTAACTTCTTGTATAAACAAGAGTCCTCTTCGCTTTTGATGAAACCGAGACTAGTGACGACCTCATCAAAACGAATGTTCCAACTCCGAGATGCTTGGTTCAACCCATAAATGGATCTCTTGAGCTTGCATACCTTACTAGTGCTAGCCGGATCGACAAAACCCTCGGGCTGTATCATATACACGTCCTCGGTTAAATTTCCGTGAAGGAAAGCCGTTTTGACATCCATCTGCCATATCTCGTAATCAAAATATGCAGCTATAGATAGTATGATCCTCACCGACTTCAGCATCGCTACCAGCGAGTAAGTCTCGTCGTATTCAATTCCTTGAACTTGTCCATAACCCTTAGCGACAAGCCGAGCTTTGTAGATCTGAACATTTCCATCCACATCGGTTTTCTTCTTAAAGACCCATTTGTAACCAATGGCGATTCGCCGGTGGCGGATCAACCAAGTCCGGACTTGATTCTCATCCATGGACTTTAACTCGGATTTCATGGCCTCTAGCCATGCCTCGGAATCTGGGCTCACCATCGCTTCCGCATACGTGGCCGGCTCGTCGCTTTCTAGAAACAATACATCGGGCACTCTGCGCAATCTTTCCGACCTCCGTGGTTCCGGTGCCGCTTCCACTACGGGTTCCCTGACTGACTCCGGTATGATTTCATCACCAGCCGAGCCGTCCCCGAGTGGTCCTCGAATTTCTTCGAGTCGAACCGTCCTCCCATTGGCCTCCCGGTGAGAAACTCTTTCTCGAGGAAAACCCGTTCCTAGCAACAAACACTTTGTTCTCTTCCGGTTGTAGAAGCTATATCCCAAGGTTTCCCTCGGATATCCACGAATATGCATTTATCCGACTTGGGTGTAAGCTTGTCGACATAAGTCGCTTGACAAATGCTTCACAACCCATTTCGAAAAGACAAACTGGGACTCTTCAGTCCACATCTCATCACGGTGTCTTGTCTCACGGATTTTGATGGTACCCTATTAAGTGAAAGCTGCGGTTTCTAGGCGTATCCCCAAAATGACAAGGGTAAATCCGATTTGCTCATCATAGACCGGACCATGTCCAACAAGGTCCTATTCCTCCGCTTCGACACGCCCGTTTCTACGTAGGCGTGCAGGAGGTGTGAGCAGAGGTACTATACCTCGACTTTTCAGATGATCATCGAACTCCTGGCTCATGTACTCACCTCCACGATCAGATCGCAGAAGCTTTATAGTCTTGCCGAGCTGATTCTCAACCTCATTCTGAAACTCTTTGAATTTTTCAAAAGTCTCCGACTTGTGCCTCATCAAATAGATATATCCATACTACTCAAGTCGTCGGTAAAAGTCACGAAGTACTGATAGCCACCTCTGGCAGTTGTGCTCATTGGACCACACACATCACTGTGTATAAGCTCCAACAGCTCGGATGCCCTCTCGCAACTCTTTGTGAAAGGAGACTTAGTCATCTTGCCGAGCAAGCATTATTCACATGTCTCGAACGATCCGAACTCGGACGAAGTTAGGAGCCCATCATCATGGAGCTTCTTCATGCGTTTCAGACTAATGTGTCAAAGCCGACAATGCCAGAAGTATGTCGGATTTATCTCATTAGGCTTATGCCTCTTGACATTTACGTTATAGACCGGTTCCTGTTCTAGATTCAATATAAATAGCCCATCAACAATGGGTGCATAGCCGTGGAACATACCATTCAAAAATATCGAACAACCATTGTCCTTTAAATTGAATTCATAACCCTGAATCGTCAAACATGAGGCAGAAATAATGTTCCGACTAAGTGCAGGAATGTAATAACAATTATTCAATTCCATAATGAATCCGGAAGGGAGCTGGAGCTGCATCGTGCCGACCTCCAACGCAGAAACTCTTGCTTTGTTGCCGACCACGATGTCAATCTCCCTTGTGCCACATGCCTAGTTCTTACCAGCCCTGCATCGAGTTGCAAACATGAACAACCGATCCGGTATCAAATACCCAAGAGCTACTAGGTATGTCGGCAAGGTAAATGTCTATAACATATGCAACAAGTGTACCTTTGCACGAAGAAGCATTTCCGGCCTTCTTGCCATGCTCGCAAGCCACTTGCTCTGATTCCTCTTCCAGTGACCGGTCTCCTTGCGGTGATAGCAAATGGTCTTGAGTCGGTCCAGACTTTGGTGCAGCGTGGCGAGAGGTTACCATCTCCGTGCCCTTTGCCTTAGCCTTTTTCTTGGACCAACTCTTCTTGAACTTAGCGATTTACGCACCATCAACACTTGATGCGTGCCTTTCTTAATATCCTGCTGCGCCACCTTGAGCATCCCATGCAATTCGGTGAGCTTCTTATCCATGCCATGCATATGATAGTTCGAGATGAACGTCCCATAGCTGGGCGGAAGAGAACCCAGAACAACATCGATGCTTGACTCATCCAAGAGCGGGAAGCCCAAACGATCCAAAGCTTGCACATATCCGATCATCTTGATCACATGTGGGCTCGATGGATCACCTTCCTTCAGCACGCAATCCATCAAGGATCGCCAGACGTTGAACCTTCGGTCCTAGCACGTATGCGAAACATGCTCTTGAGACTCTCGATCATATCGTAAGCCTCAACGTTTTCAAAATGCTGTTGCAAATCAGGCTCCATACAAGCCCGACATCGAGACGGTGATCTCCGTTGATTCATCAACGAGTTTACGTAGGCATTTTTAGCTGTGGCACTAGCATTATCAGCAGGTTCCTCCGGAAGTGGATCTGTAGAACATGTTCCTTTTATCGTGCTTGAGAACAATTCTCAGATTTCTATACGGTGGTAAAGTTTGTTCCATTCAGTTTATCCTTTTCCGAATTGATTTCAATGCAAAGTTGGGTTGAGCAGGTGGTGCCATTGATCTACAACAGAAAACATGCAATCACTAAGCAATGTGTTTACGTAGAGTAATTCTAGCCTAAGCGAAATACTCCCACTGAAGTCGGCATCACTCCGCAAACTCTCAGTGATTCAGGATCCGACTAGCGCATGCGACTAGTGAGCTTTAGCATCACTGCTAGCCAACATACCTATTCGGTAAGCAACTCCTTGCTAATCGCATCTCTATACGACTCCTGTCGATCGGGAAGGTATCTCATACCCCGGGCCCCCAACCTTCTTTGCCAGAAGGCCCAAAACCATTTTGATAGCCTTGTCAAGTTAACTTTGATGCGAGGTGCATGTCCGTGTCCGACCACGAACCCTTGATTCAAGGACACCCGGCAGCACCCCAATTTTATGAGCCCAATACTAGGCGTACTTGACGTGCGAAGGTGCAACATCGGGGATGGCAATTCACTTGATATTCATGAGGATCTTTCTACCATTCTAACATGCATAGAAACAAAGAAGCATAACAATCACAAATAACACATATTGTGAAATAGTATGGCTCCTTCATGGACGTTCTTCTAGGTCGGCTCCGACTCCGATGACCATCTATGAACTCCATCTTGTTTGTCACGCCGGGACGCCAAGCCGCCAACCTGATCTCTATTATCCAACTATTACAACTAGTAATGAATTTTACATAGAGTCACAAGTCGACACGCAGGTCGTTATACAATATAATGACAGCACTTTGGCTCCTGCCGGCTGACAAACATGACACGCAGGCCATATATAAATTACACACATGCATCACATACACATGAGCCATACTATTCACATCAAACCTGCAAAACAAAGTTATGCATAGAATCGCATTCTACCGGTTTGTGTGTCGGGTACGAAATACACGGTGCTACGCACACGGCGGTCCCATCTGATCACATCTAAACTCCGATCACGCCGAATTCTCTGATCACATCTGAACTCCGATCACGCCGAATTCTCTGATCTGACCGATCTTATCGATCATCGCGAATCCGATTCGGATTTACGTTTCACTGTTAACCCCGATGGCGGATGACCGACCGGTAGGGGTAGATCGTGTCACAACCTCATCGATCCCGATTCTGAAAACATAGCCTCAACGATCCCCATGTGCAGTTGATCATATCAACCATGCACATAGCCGATCTCTTCAAGGACAACAGATCTCATCTGCCGCCTCCACATATCTAATATGCATACGATCTGAATCCAAATCCTATAACGGAGGCTCTGATACCCTTTGTTGGGTTCTACGGTAGGGTGCGTCGATCGCAAATTAAAAATTCCTATCGCGCAGAACATCCGGGAACATGCTACGGAGATGGATCACGATTCGTTACCACTAGGCAGCGCGATGTCGTGCGGCGGAAGAAGAGCTGGGGCAGCGGCGTCTGCGTGGATCGTCTCCTCCTCGTTCGATCTCCTCGAGCGGCGGTCGTCCGATCACACGCACGAAGTTCGCCGGGCGGCGCAAGTGCACCGCCTCTAACGGTATCCGGCGTGCGGGAGGAACGTCGGCGGCGGACTGCTAGGTCCGATCACCACGATCGGCGGCGAGTGGAGGTGGCTATTCGCAACACATGCAAACCCTAGTCGCAGCACCGGCGATCAACTGCCTGAGTGTGCCGCACCTCCACTTTATATAGGCGTCCGTCATGAGCTCAACACTTGGGCCTCGTGACGGACCCTAAAGCCCAAAGTCTACTCGGTCACGTTCCTAGTCCGATTCGGATCACATCCGACCGGTGTCTACGACTGACCTCTTAGGTTCCTTCCCTTAAGCGCGCGACCCCTTAGGTTCAAGTCGGCTTGGTCACGCGATTCGGATCACCTCCGACCTGTATGGTTGGTAGCGGCCTCTAGCAAGGCGTGCCGACCACCAAGCGAGCGATGAAGCTGGTTAAGCGAACACATGCTGACGTGTCACACTTCTGTTCCCTTTGCCGCACGATATATGTTGTGCCGGGCTCAAGGCGAGACTGTCATCCTTGTGCTAACCCGACCTCTTTCTCGTTCCAAAGGATACCGACCACAATCCGGATTATCTCATAATCCTTGTCGCATGGCCATGCTATTCTGGTCGAGATCACACGAGGGCCCAGAGTATATCTCTCCGATCGGAGGGGCAATCCCATCTTGCACGACCATGTCTCGCAGCATGGGATTGGACAAACCGAAACCTACCTTTGTAACTACCCGATCCACGGAGTAGCGTTTGGTCGTCCCAAAGCAAGTCTATCACCATCTCAAGTACATGCGTCAGCTCAGGTCTTAGGACATAGAGCGTATGTTGTACTAGAGACTCACAGATGACATATCGCTGCGTCTCATAGTTGGGTCTGTCCGACTCGGACCTTATCTCGACTCGGATCCGACTATGTCGAATACGACCAGACCTATCGAAGTCCATATTATCAGGTTAGCATCCTATGATACAAGGCTAGTGAGACCGAGCCATCGACCGTGTCATATGCTAGTCTAGTCGGTCTTGGCGTCCACACAGCCCTTTCGACTAGGGACCTTTTAGGACAGTCATCATACAATGCATAGTCCCACAAACAAGTCACGTACTTGCTGATACACATCATTGATAATGTCCAAGTACTATCTTTATTCATAAACACATAGGAAATATCATCATACATGATTGCCTCTAGGGCATATCTCCAACAATAATTGCAAGTAGGAGCAGCAAGCACATGCATATTATATTCATAAAAATTATCATGTGTAGTGGTAGAATGCAACCCATCAATGTAATCCTTAATAAGAACAAACTTCTCCGAAATGGTGTAGTTTGGAGAATTCAAAAAGATAATAGGACTATCATGTGTGGGTGCAATAGCAACAATGTCATTCTTAACATAAGGAACTATAGCAAGTTCATCTCCATAAGCATAATTTAAATTGGCATCATGGGCACAAGCATAGTAAGCATCATCAAAAAGGGATATTTCAAATGAATCAACGGGATCATAGCAATCATCATGGCATTCATCCTTCGGTAAGAACGAAGGGAAATTAAACAATGTATGAGTTGAAGAGTTAATCTCATTAGAAGGTGGGCACGTGTGATCAATCCACTCTTCCTCCTTTTGTTCTTCGCTCTCTCCTCATCTTTTTCATCCAATGGGCTCACAATATCATCAATTTCTTCTTCCATAGACTCCTGCAAAAATATTAGTCTCTTCTCGGATAGCGGACATTTTATCAATAAAAAAATTAATATCGTAACTACATTTATAATTATCATAGCAATATTTAAGGATAGCAAAATTTTCAGGTCTATAAACTGAATCATCAAAATCTTCAAAGTTTTCAAACAAAGATTCAATTTCATAAGCACCCTTAAAAGCAACAAATTCTTCTATTTGTTCCACATCATAATAAACATATATACCTCTAGCATAATAAGCCAAGGTTTCATTATCATTAAATTCACATGAAAAGGGAAGATGTGGAGCGTTCATCCTAGTGCAACAAGTATAATCATATCTCAAGCATAGCTCCCGAGCATACCAATGCAACATATGAATTTGATCCCATAACAATTTCCCTTTCTAAGTCAAGCGTAATCCCTAAAGTATTCACATTGAATCAATGTTACTCCCATTATATAGTTGAATGGGGTTTTCTCAGGATTATCAAAGTAGTGCATAATATCTCTCACATAACGAGCATCGAGGGTTTTAGGAGGTTCCCCATTTCCATGAGTAGCAAGTACAAATAGTATTTTTTTTGTGTTTTGTGTTCCATATCCATGACTAAAGATAGAGAACAACTTAGAACAGGAAATAAAAACTACTTAGTGATAAAGCAAGCAAGAACACACGAGAATATTCACCCCACGCTATTGCTCACCGGCAACGGCGCCAGAAAAAGGTCTTGATAACCCACAAGTATAGGGGATCGTTTGTAGTTTTCTTCGATAAATAAGAGTGTCGAACCCAACGAGGAGCTAAAGGCAGAACAAATATTCCCTCAAGTTCTATCGGCCACCGATACAACTCTACGCACACTTCATGTTTGGTTTACCTAAAACAAGTATGAAACAAGAAGTACTTTGCGAGAATAAAACTATGAATAAATTGCAAGGTAATAAAAGTGGATAGCTTTTGTCAACAAGAAAGTCATTTGTCCCTAGGCAATCGATAACAAGTACCGGTAATCATTCTTGTAATTTTATATGAGGGAGAGGCATGAGCTAACATACTTTCTCTACTTGGATCATATGCACTTATGATTGGACCCCTATCAAGCATCCGCAACTACTAAAGATCATTAAGGTCATGAAACCCAACCATAGCATTAAGTATCAAGTCCTCTTTATCCCATACGCAACAACCCACCTACTCGGGTTTAAGCTTCTGTCACTCTCGCAACCCATCATAAGCGAATCATGAACGTATTGCAGCACCCTATAGCGGGGATCCGTCACGTTTGCGCAAGAAGGAGGGCACCGTAGGACAACACCATAAATAAAATATACAATCATACCAACCATGATCACGATTAACCCATAGGACAAAACGGATCTACTCAAACATCATAGGATAACCATAGATCATTGGGAAATAATATATGGAGTTGATCACCATGTTTAACTAGATGTTACAGTGGGGAGAAGAGGTGTTACACCGCTGCATAGAGGAGGAGAAAGTTGGTGTTGACGGTAGCAAGATTGTTGATGCAGATCGCCGTCACGATCTTTGCACCGGCGGCACTCCGGCGCCACCGGGGGAGAGGGGAAGAGAGCCCCCCTCCTTCTTCTTCTTCCTTGGCCTCCCCCTAGATGGGAGGAGAGTTCCCCCTATGGTCCATGCCTCCATGGCGGCGGAGGGGAGGGAGCCCCTCCGAGATTGGATCTCCCTCTCTGTTCTCTTCTCTTTCGCGCTCCCATGATGTGGCCGAAAATTGTTTCTTATATTCTTGGAGATCCGTAACTTCGATTGCACTGAGATTTTAACATGGTTTTTTTCTGGATATAAGCTTCCTTGTGCCCGAAGTAGAGCTTCAACCGACGTTCAAGGTGAGCACAACCCACCACCACACGCCTGGCTCCTGGGGCGCGCCCTGGTGTCTTGTGGGTTGTGTGGGCCTCTGTTTGAGTTGATTCCAAGTCCCAAAAATCACATATATTCCAAAATAATTCTCCGTAAAATTTTATTGCATTTGGACTTTGTTTGATATGGATTTCCTGTGAAACAAAAAACATGCAACAAACAGGAACTGCACTGGGCACTGGATCAATAGGTTAGTCTGATAAATCATATAAAAATTTGCCAAAAATATGTGAAAGTTGTATAATATTGGCATGAAACAATCAAAAATTATAGATAGAACGGAGACGTATCAGCATCCCCAAGCTTAATTCATGCTCGTCCTCGAGTAGGTAAATGATAAAAAAGATAATTTTTTGATGCGAAATGCTACCTAACATAAACTTAATCATATGTCTAGTCATGGCATGAATATTAAGACATAAGTGATTCAAAGCAATAATCTATAATTTGACATAAAGACATGAATACTTAGGCATCCCAACAAACAATCATGTCTTCCAAAATATCAACGCTAAAGAAAGCTATCCCTACAAAATCGTATAGTCTTGTCATGCTCTGTCTTGTTAACACAAAGTATGTATCATGCACAACCCCGATGACAAGCCGAGCAATTGGTTCATACTTTTTAACGCGCTTCAGCTTTTTCCACCCTCACGCAATATATGAGCGCAAGCCATGGATATAACACTATAGGTGGAATAGAGTATGATGATAGGGATAAATATAAAGAATACAAAAATTAGAATGTCTCACAACTTGGTATTATCTTGATACATCGTGACAAAGCAAGCAATCTAGCACACGAGCAAACAAAAAGAAAACAAAAAGACGAAAGGAAGAAAGGCGAATAAAAAGGCAAATATTTGTGTGCTTTTCTAAAAATGTTTTAGAAGTGGGAGAGAGGAAAATGAGAGGCAAACGACAAATAATGTAATGCAAGAGATGAGAGTTTATGGTGGGTACTTGGTAGGCTTGAAGTAGAACCTCCCCGGCAACGGCGCCAGAAATTCTTCCAGCTACTTCTTGAGCTTGCGTTGGTTTTTCCCTTGAAGAGGAAAGGGTGATGCAGCAAAGTAGAGATAAATATTTCCCTCAGTTTGAGAACTAAGGTATCAATCCAGTAGGAGTTACACACAAGTCTCCAATCTATGCACCTGCACAAACAATCAAACACTTGCACCCAACGCGATAAAGGGGTTGTCAGTCCCTTCACGGTCACTTGCAAGGATGAGATCTGATAGAGATATATATATAAAAGATTACTAAAACATAAAACAAAGTAAAAGTAAATAAATTGCAGCAAGGTATTTTTGGGTTTTTGGTTTTATAGATCTGAAAATATATGATGGAAAATAGACCCGGGGGCCATAGGTTTCACTAGAGGCTTCTCTCTTGAAAGAAAACATACGGTGGGTGAACAAATTACTGTCGAGCAATTGATAGAAAAGCACAAAGGCAATGATTATGAATATAGGTATCACGTCCGTGTCAAGTAGACTGTCTCCTGCCTGCATCTACTACTATTACTCCACACGTCGACCGCTATCCAGCATGCATCTATAGTATTAAGTTCATAAGAACGGAGTAATGCCTTAAGTAAGATGACATGATGTAGAGGGATAAACTCAAGCAATATGATGAAAACCCCATCTTTTACCCTTGATGGCAACAATACAATACGTGCCTCGCTGCCCCTACTTTGTCACTGGGTGGGGACACTGAAAGATTGAACCCAAAACTAAGCACCTCTCCCATTGCAATAAGAACCAATCTAGTTGGCAAAACCAAACTGATAATTCAAATAGGAATACAAAGATATCAAATCAGGCATATAAGACTTCAGAAGAGACTCAAATAATATTCATAGATAATTTGATCATACATCCACAATTCATCGGATCTCGACAAACACACCGCAAAAGAATATTAAATCAGATAGAACTCCAAGAACATCGAGGAGAACATTGTATTGAAGATCAAAGAGAGATAAGAAGCCATCTAGCTACTAGCTATGGACCCGTAGGTGTGTGGTAAACTACTCATGCTTCATCGGAAGGGCAATAGAGTTGATGTAGAAGCCCTCCGTGATCGAATCCCCCTCCGGCAGGGTGCCAAAAAAGGCCCCAAGATGGCATCTCATGGAACAGAAGGTTACGGCGGCGGAAAGTATTTTGGTGGATGCTTCTGGTGGTTTGGGAACATTTGGGAATTTATAGCGCAAGAATTAGGCTCGGAGGACTCCCGTGGGGCCCACAAGCCTGGAGGCGCCCCCCTAGGGCGCGTCCTGAGGGCTTGTGGTGCCCTCGGGACTCTTCTGGCCCTCTATCCAAGTCTGCTGGATGTCTTCTGGTCCAAGAAAAATCATCGTGAAAGTTTTATTCCGTTTGGACTCCATTTGATATTACCTTTCTGTAAAACTCAAAAACAAGGGAAAACAGAAACTGGCACGGGGCTCTAGGTTAATAGGTTAGTCCCGAAAATAATATAAAATATCATATTAATGCATATAAAACTTCCAAAACAGATAATATAATAGCATGGAACAATAAAAAATTATAGACATAGAGATGTATCAGTTACTGACAATTTCAGTGCGTGCAGAAAATACCTTGCTGAAAACGGCTTGTCATTTCCTTCTGCTCCTGGTTAGGTTCGACACTCTTACTTATCAAAAGGACTACGATAGATCCCCTATACTTGTGGGTCATCAGACTCCTTACCATAACCAAGCATAAAACCCCATGTGCTTTCGGTGCAAACTTAGAATGGTAATGAGGATCTCTAATCCAGCATTTAGCACCAAAGACTTTGAAATAACTCACGTGGGTTTCTTGTCAGTGAGGAGCTCATATGAAGTCTTCTTGAGTATTTTGTGAAGATATACCCGACTAATGATGTGACAAGCAGTATCAATTGCTTCGGGCCACCATCGATGAGGCGTCTTGTATTCGTCAAGCATAGTGCAAGCTATCTCGATGAGCGTCTGATTCTTGCGCTCCAGACTCCATTTTGCTGAGGCGGGTAGGGAGCAGAGAGCTGATGAGTGATACCAAGTTCGTCAAGATAGTCATCAAGGCCTGAGTTCTTGAACTCGGTGCCGTTGTCGCTTCTGATGTGCTTGATCTTGAGACCATAATTCCTCATATCCCTTTTGGAGAACAATCTGAAGAGATCCTATTCTTCAGTCTTGAAGGTGTTGATATGCACCAAGGTTAACAAGAATAATCGTCAACAATGACGAAACCATAGAGTGATGGTGCATTGGTTAGTGTGGCATAATGAGTAAGACCAAACAAATCCATGTGAAGTAATTCAAAAGGACGAGTGGTGGTCATAATTGTCTTTGTTGAGTGCTTTGCTCTGGTCATCTTCCCAGGCGCACAAGCACCACATAAATGATATTTGCCGAAGTTGGCAACCTCAACACCAATGATGTCCTTCTTCTTGACGAGAGTGCTCAAATTCCTCATGCACACATGTCCAAGTCATCGATGCCATAGCCAGCATTCTGAAGCTTTTTCCAAGAGACATGTTGTAGGCTGAGGACCTAGAGAGAAATCTACAATGTACAAATCACCTCCCCTAAAGCCTTCAAAGAATTTGGATTTGTCAGTCCGATAGCACAATACATCTATATTTGCCAAAGATGAGAATCATATCAAGTTCACAAAGCATTGAGACTGACATGAGGTTGTATCCAATAGATTCGACAAGAGTCACCTTCTCCATGTGACGATCTTTTGAGATAGCAACCTTACCTAGACTCAATACCTTGCTTTTGCCTTTGTCAGCGTAGGTGACATGCTTCAGATGAGATGGAGTTAGGGAGCATCGGCGAGGAGATTCCTATCACCAGTCATGTGATCCATGCAGCCACTGTCTGGGACCCATTCAGTGTCTTTGGGTGTGTCATCCTATAGAGAAGCATTATTCTGACTTACAAATTCATATACTTCAAAGTGAAGAATATGAGGATCAGTTTCATTAGTAGACAATCATGTGAGTAGCATAGGGGGTGTGTGAAATGAGGTGTTCATTTCATCATGTTTAGCTTGCATCCCAACAAGCATTTGTCAGGTCTTCAGCAAATTCATCAGACATTTAGTGTTGTCTGAAGACCTGACCCTGTAGAAGAGATTAGTTATTCTTCTTAACCACCCACATTTGAATGGGTGGCTGAGAAGCAATGTAACGTGGTGCATTGATAAAGAACTTAGGCATTGACGGATATGCATTTCTCTTCACAGGGGGTTATAGTACTCAAATGAATATGCAGAGAAATTCTTTGAAGATTTGTGAACGTAATGGTTCAAAGAATAATGCACATATTCATCATATCATTGTTTGTTTCTCTGCAAAGAAGAAGCATTAGTGCAACCATAAGTAGGTCTGCGACCCTTTGATGACTTCCGTCCATGTGAAGAATTTGCCCTGGGGTATTTCTTCTTCATCAATGATGTCATGATGATATTCACCTAAAGATTTTGGACAAGGCTTTTGGGCACCCAGATTTTCTACACTGGGGGACCATTCCTGTAGTTAGTACCAATGAATCTGGCAAATACCTCACCATTCTAGTTTTTTAATAGCTTATAGTTGGAGTCAAATGACTCATTTGAGGAATATGAGGTATCACATTTGTAACCAGATAAAGTGGATGGATCAACTGGAGGTGTTGTTGCAGCAACCCATGTGGTTTTGGGGTACTGCTCGAGTTTCCAATATGATCCATCAACAGTGAGCTTTCTCTCAAAAGAAATACCCACTTTCCTAGGGTTCCTATTCAGAATCTGCTTCCTGAGCACGTCACAAAGAGTTTAGTTCCCTTTGAGGCTTTTGTACATGCATGTGAGATACAATTCCTTCAACCCTTCATTTTTGTCAGTAGCACTTGTGGTCCCCTCAGTTGAGGGGATTGAAACCATAGAGATAGATGAAGCTATTGTAGTAACTGAAGCATTTGAACATTCAGCCGAAGAATTTGCATTTTCACGTTCTAGGTATTTTAAGCAAGGTGCAACAAATTCTTCCTGGGAGTTACTCATCTGTTGAGCGAGTAATGAATCAATCTCTTTCTGAAGATCATCATGAGACGCTCTCAGTTTCTCGAGATCTTGCTTCCTTCGAAGAAATTCATAGGACATCATCTCGTGTTTGGCTGAGAGAGCCGCATGAAGACTTTCAAGTTCATCATATTTTGACTGAAGACGCTCAAGATTGATAGTTAGAGTCTGAAAATGTTCCATTTAATTGTTCAACAGGTGATACGTCTCCAATGTATCTATAATTTTTTTGTTCCATGTTATTATAGTATCAATCTTGAATGTTTATTATGATATTATATGCAATTATATATCATTTTTGGGGACTAACCTATTAACTTAGTTCCCAATGCAGCAACTGTTTTCTTGCTTGTTTTTGGCTTTTCAGAAAATCAGTACCAAACGGAGTCCAAATGCTACGAGAATTTTTGACAATTTTTTCTGGACTAGAAGGGACCCTAGAAGCTTGAGGAGAAGACATGCGGAGCCACGAGGGAGCGACAAGCCCGCATGGCACGACCCAGGGGGTGCATGCCCAGGCTTGTGGGCTCCTCGTGGCACCTCTTGACCTAATTCCAGTTCTATAAATTCCCAAATATTCCCAATACATCAAAGAGCCACCTGAAACTCTTTTTCCAACGTCGCAAGCCTCTATTCTTCCATGATCCTTTCTGGAGGCCTTCTTCGGTACTCTGCCGGAGGAGGAATCGATCACGAAGGGTTTCTACATCAACCTTGCTACCTTTCCAACGATGTGTGAGTAGTTTACCACAAACCTATGGGTCCAAGTAGTAGCTATATGGCTTGTTCTCTCTCATTGATCTTCAGTACAATGTTCTCCTTGATGTTCTTGGAGATCTATTCAATGTAATACTTTTTTTGCGGTGTGTTTGTTGGGATCAGATGAATTGTGGGTTTATGATCAGATTATTTATGAATATTATTTGAGTCATTCCTGAATTATTATATGCATGGTTGTTATAGCTTTGTATTTCTCTCTGATCTATCCGTTTGGTTGGGCCAACTAGATTGATTAATCTTGCAATGGGAGAGGTGCTTTGTGATGGGTTCGAACTTGCAGTGCTCATCCGAGTGACAGAAAGAGACATGACACGTATTTGTATCATTGCCATTAAGGATAAAAAGATGGGGTCTATTCATATTGATTGGGTTTACTTTGTCTATATCATGTCATCTTGCTTAAGGCGTTACTCCGTTCTTTGTGAAATTAATACTCTAGATGCATGCTGGATAGTGGTGGATGCATGGAGTAATAGTAGTAGATGCAGGAAGGAGTAGGTCTACTTGTCTCGGATGTGATGCCTATATACATGATCGTTGCCTTGAATATCATCATAACTATGCGCTTTTCTATCAATTGCCCAACAGTAATTTGTTTACCCGCCGTAGGCTATGTTCAAGAGAGAAGCCTCTAGTGAAAACTATGGCCCCCGGGTCTATCTTATCATATATTAAAATCCAAAAAATACCTTGCTGCAATTTATTTACCATTATTTTATTTTGTATTTTTGTTTATCTATCTACCATTATCAGACTTCGTCCTTGAAATTAACCGCCGTGGAGATTGACAACCCCCTTGATCACGTTGGGTGCAAGTATTTGTTCTTTTTGTGTGTAGGTGTTGTTCACAAGGTTTTGCGTGGTTCTCCTACTAGATTGGTGACCTTGGTTCTTAACTGTCAGCGAAAATAGACAGGGGTATACATTTTCCCCTGACTCATGCACGGACAAGCCACCAACCCAAGTCAGAGTGCAAGGAACCAAGTGCATCGAAGAACCAACATACAAATCAAAGGGACCAAGATCAAGCCAGAAGAGCAAGATACCACCAGGAGAAAAGCCTCCCTTGCTGGGCAAGCGAGCTCGACAAAGGAAGGATCACCCCGGAAGAATACATCCAAGACGTCGCTGCAGGGCCTGCTGGGACTCGCAAGGGCCGAACCACCTCACCCAAGCACTACGCCACGACCCACGTCGTCAATCAGTGCGGTGTCAAAACATGAAGTGACTAACTGACCCATTCGCCACATGGCAGCCTCTTTCTACAGGAAATGCCTACCGATGACACCCGTCCTGCGATGTGTCAAGCGAGCAGGCGTGGAGCTGGCGAGATAGCCCTGGAAGGCTTGCCAGGCAAGCAATGATGTGAAGTTAAGTGATGCATTTAATGCACCCTGTCAGCCTGTAGAGTTAGATATGATAGCATTGTTTGCTATCTTATTAGTGCATAATGACTACTTTGCCATTCTGGTAACCCCTTGATCTATAAAAGGAGGCCCAAGGCAACCGTAGAAAGGGTTAGAAGGTTGGATACATCACACCCCCATACACGTGTAGCCATTGCCGCCAATACCAGGCAAGTGTACTATGCACCACCACCATCATTCCCCATAAATCCACCAAAGAAGGAGTAGGGTTTTATGCCTCACGGCGGCCCGAACCTGGGTAAAACTGCTTGTGTGATCTCTGCCGCGCTGCTCCATGCTCGTCTGCTCTTTGTGCAACGCGACGCCCCCATGTCGAACCAGCAAGGGGCCCTATGGTCCCATAGGTGGTCGTGGTTTCCCGCGACATTAACTGAGGGAAATAGTTATCTCTACTATACTGCATCATTCTCTCCGCTTCAAGGAAATTCCAACGCAACTCACAAATAGAAATAGGTCATCACTTTTGTCTAACAAATTTTGAATCCTTTTCATAGCATTTTTTTTGCCTAGTAGCAATGTTAGCAAGTTTGGAATAACTAGGTTTCATGTTTTTATTAGATTCACCTTCACTTGAGGAAGATGAAAAACTTTGGAGTACCTTGGTGCCTTTTCCATGAGGCAAGTTGATGAAGATGTTGAGGCAGTGACTGATTCTTGTGTCTTGATGGAATTCCTGAATTCCACAAGCCAGGGATCCTCACGGGTGTAGGCACCTTCATATACGTTAGAGATCCTGTTCCAAATGAGCTACACATTGCTCAAATGGCTGATGCGCATGAACTCGTCCTTGGTTAGGCAAGAGCAGATGACATATTGTGCCCGAGCATCAAGCTGAGCATACTTGCGAATGTCATTAGCACATGACATCTTGCAGAGATCAGGCAGTCCAATTTCAGTGACTGTCCATAGCTCACTATTCATTGCTAAGAGACGCTTTCGCATCATGACCTTCCAGTAAGGATAGTTTATGCCATTGAAGATGGGGAACGCAACGGATACCTTGATCGTACCTGCCGTCAACAGAACTAAAAATCCAGGTGGTTAAACCAAAATCACATAGAATGAGGGAGTACCTTGCTTTGATACCAATTGGAAGCGCAGCTAAACTCCTAGAGGGGGTGGATGGGAAATTTTAGAAATTCGTTCAACTCTGATGAGATGCAAGAGAAACTAAGTCATCACAGAAACAGAAAGCATGCATACAAGACACATACAGGTGAAGAACATGTTATCATACAAGCATACAAGCATGAGGAAGATGAACTAAAGAAATCAAAAACAACATGATGAAAGTCTTCATTTCAAATTCTTCAGAAGGTAGGTCACATAAACTTTAGCAACGGAATAACGTAAGGTAAAGTGTGAGGAATTTTAAACCAGGTAGGCTCGGTGAAGACACATCGATTTGGTAGACCAGTTCCAGTTGTTGTATCAACTGTACGTCCGGTTGAGGTGGTTGAGATGAACTCAGAGGACACTTAGTCCCCACCATATTCCTCTTGAGCCAAGGTCACTTAGACCACGCCCAATTACTCATGGTAAGTCTACAGGTAGACTCCCAAAACCTTCGCAGACTTGTTCACCAGCACACCACAATTACTCTTGGGTGCTCAGAAAATGACGCCTAACCATCTGGAAGAATGACAATCTTCAAAGGTAACAGGTGTCGGATCACATAGATCAATCTCTTCAATGATGCTCAGTCACTTTGGCTTGAGTTTTTCCTCACTTGGGTTTCTCTCGAAGTCGTCAAAGGAAGGGTTGCTCTCAAATGAAAAGTGTCAAGTTCTCTCTAGAGCAGCCAACCAACTAGTGGTTGTAGGGGTGGCTATTTATAGCCAGGGCAACCCGACATGAAATTTCATTACTGCCCCTTTGGACATGAACGTTGCCAGGATAAGGATCCACTTGATACCGCACGCTGGAGCAAAGAACGGTCGGAAAATTGCACTCTCAATTTCGTCGGGGCTCTCAATTTCCTCACGATAGGCATATCACAATGGCAAAATCCTAACTCCTCAGCATGAACAAATTCATCAAGGACCAGATGAACTTCTTCACTGTCACTAGTAAAGCACTGGTATGAATCCGTTGGTTGATGTCTCGGCAAGCGCGCTTCAGCAAGGCTACCTGCGTTGGCATGACCCATGCAACGGCAGCCGTCGGCTGACTCCAAAGAAAAGGGGATAAAGGGGAGGGGGCCATAGGAGCCCCGCATTGTACCCCGATGCCCGCCAGGCGCAAGAGATACGTGTCGTTCCCTGCCGGGAAAGAAGAAATTGCCTGATTGGCTTCCACTCCTCCAGGTGCCACGGGCACGCCAAACGCGTGTGGCCCAGCAGGAGAGAAAGAAGCTTAAAACGAAAGCTAAGTCTACATTATCACCTCTTGTTGGTGCAATTTTAAATTTTTGCAGTTGTTTATCCCTTGACTTTAGTGAGTGTTTGTATCGGGAAAACCTTCATGCGATGGAACATTGGTTAGTTTCTTTGATCGCACCATCGTCCTGTCCCGAGCCATGCTTGCAAGTCGAGAGGCTGCATCGAGAGCTACCTAGGAAAAACCTGCCGGGACGTATCCACGCCAAGATGACTGTTAAGGGCCAGACCCTTACGACAATCGTGGCAATATGATACCGGCAGGCACAGGGATTGACCATGCGAACACAAACATATAAAGCACAAAGGGATAAACACGCATTTAAGATCCAGCTAAGAACATCAGTTCCACACAAACATAAGAGATAGAGTGACTAAATGCAAAATAAACGTCATGTTTCATTACAGGGCAACACCGGAACGACATCGGTCCGATACTTGGTCGGATGATTAGACGAAGCCGTTCAGACATGAAGGACCTTGTCGGCCCGGGGAGCAGCTTTCTCCTTGGCGGCTGCGACATCGGCACCCATTGGCGGCTTCCTGAATCCGTCATCGAGGTCGAGGTCCGGACGGCGACAGGCGATATTGCTCAAGACCATGAAGAGGGCATCGCGGGCAAGCTTCCGGGACTCGGTCGCAAAACGCTCGGCTCTCCCCTCTTCATGTGCCTTCAGCTTCTCGATCAGCTCATTGAAGAAGATTCCCATCTTGACACTTGGGACCTCGTGCTTGCTGGCCAAGAAGAATGGTGAAAGTGCAACTATCCATAGGTGGTTTTGATAATTCCTAACAACATATAGCTCATTGAGCTAATGCTATTTCAAGATTAATATTTCAGGAAAGCTCAATGATTGGCATGGCATGGATGAGAAAAGTGGACCCCTCAAAATGCTAAGGACAAAAGGATTGGCTCAAGCTCAAAGCTCAAGACTCTACATTTTCTATTTTAGTGATCCAAGATCATATTGAGTCTATAGGAAAAGCCAATACTATCAAGGAGGGATGAGGTGTTGCTTAATGAGGTTCTTGCTCAAAATTCTTAGTGATATGCTCCAAAGCCCTCAACTAATTTCTCACATCCACCTTTGACCTAAACCAAAAGTCAAACTCGGCCCCACCGATTCTTTCCATCCGGCGCCACCGAGTTCAGATGTCATAGCCACTACCACAAACCCTAGGCAAATCGGTCTCACCGATAGGGATCTCGGTCTAACTAAGATGGGATTGTAATCTCTCTGTTTCCCTTCGTAACATTTCGGTCACACGATATGAGCGATCGGTCCCACCGAGATTGGAATGTAAACTCTCTGTTTCCCTTTCGTAACATTTCGGTCTCACCGAAAAGAGTGAATCGGTCCCACCGAGTTTACCTGACCAACTCTCTGGTTAGCTTATTACCAAAATCGGTCTCACCGAGTTTGTGTAATCGGTCTCACCAAGATTATGTTATGCCCAAACCCTAACCATATCGGTCCTACCGAGTTGCATGTCGGTCCCACTGGAAATCCTAACGGTCACTAGATTTGCTGGATCGGTCCGACCGAGTTTATTAATTCGGTCACACCGAGTTTGCCAAGTTGTGTGTAACGGTTAGATTTTGTGTGGAGGCTATATATACCCCTCCACCTCCTCTTCATTCGTGGAGAGAGCCATCAGAACATGCCTACACTTCCAATACATATTTTCTGAGAGAGAACCACCTGCACTTGTGTTGAGGTCAAGATATTCCATTCCATTCACATAAATCTTGATCTCTAGCCTTCCCCAAGTTGCTTTCTACTCAAATCTTCTTTCCACAAAATCCATATCCTGTGAGAGAGAGTTGAGTGTTGGGGAGACTATCATTTGAAGCACAAGAGCAAGGAGCTCATCATCAACACACCATTTGTTACTTCTTGGAGAGTGGTGTCTCCTAGATTGGCTAGGTGTCACTTGGGAGCCTCCGACAAGATTGTGGGGTTGAACCAAGGAGTTTGTAAGGACAAGGAGATCGCTTTGCTTGAAGATATACCCTAGTGAGGCAAGTCCTTCGTATGCGACGGCCATGGTGGGATAGACAAGGTTGCTTCTTCGTGGACCCTTCGTGGGTGGAGCCCTCCGTGGACTCACAAGAACCGTTATCCTTCGTGGGTTGAAGTCTCCATCAACATGGATGTCACGATAGCACCACCTATCGGAACCACGACAAAAACATCTGTGTCTCCTATTGCGTTTGAATCCTCCAAACCCTTCCCTTTACATTCTTGCAAGTTGCATGCTTTACTTTCCGCTGCTCATATACTCTTTGCATGCTTGCTTGAATTGTGTTAAGTTTGCTTGACTTATCCAAAGTTGCTAAAATCTGCCAAGAACTAAGATTGGGAAAAGGCTAGATTTTTATTTGGTCAAGTAGTCTAATCACCCCCCCTCTAGACATACTTTCGATCATACAAGTGGTATCAGAGCTTTGGTCTCCATTTGCTTTGATTTCCATAGCTTTTGGTGGTCATAGCCTTGGTTTCACAACCTAGGAGAGTATGGTGTCTAGCGAGGGAAATTACCACCGTAGAGGTCCTTACTTTGATGGTACTAATTTTGCTAGTTGGAAGCATAAGATGAAAATGCATATACTTGGACATAACCCCGCCGTTTGGGCTATTGTGTGTATTGTCTTGCAAGGTGAATTCTTTGATGGGAGAGAACCGAACCGTGAAGCTACCATGAAGAGTTGAAGATGCTGCAATACAATGCTCAAGCTTGTGATATCCTCTTCAATAGATTGTGCCCCGAAGAATTCAACAAAATCAGCCGTCTTGAGGATGCAAAAGAAATTTGGGATACTTTGATTGATATGCACGAAGGTACCGACTCCGTCAAGGAATCCAAGTTGGATGTGCTTCAAAGTCAGCTTGACAAGTTCAAAATGAAGGATGGTGAAGGGGTCGCTGAAATGTACTCTAGGCTTGCTCTCATCAAAAATGAGATTGTCGGCTTAGGGAGTGAAGATATGACCGACAGATTCATCAGCAAGAAGATCCTAAGAGCCTTGGATGGAAAATACGATACCGTGTGCACATTGATCCAAATGATACCCAATTACAAAGATCTCATGCCAACGGAAGTCATTGGAAGAATTGTTGCTCATGAGATGTCACTCAAGGATAAGGAGGAGCTCCATAACAAGTCAAGTGGTGCTTATAAAGCCTCATGTGAAGCTCCCACATCATCAAGTGAGAAACAAACCTTCAATGAAGAATTGAGCCTAATGGTGAAGAACTTCAACAAGTTCTACAAGAGTAGAAGCAAAGAGAGAAGTTCCAAGTCAAGGTCCTACAATGGCAAAAGATCTTCTAGGTGAGAGCGAAATTGCTACAATTGTGGAAGACCCAGACACTACTCAAATGAGTGCATGCCCCCCTACAAAAGAAGAGAAGATTCTCCAAAAAGAATAAGTAGAAGAGAAGAATCACCATCACGAGAGAGAAGGAGTAGAGATGATCGTTATGAATGAAGACCCTCTCGGAGAAGCAAGGATTCGAAAAGGAAGGACAAATCATCAAGTAGCTATACAAAACAAAGACATCAAGCTCATGTTGGTGAATGGGTATCCGGCTCCGACTCCGACAATCACTCCGAAAGAAGCTATCACTTCGACTCCGAATATACTCAAGATGAAGGTGTTGCCGGTCTAGCACTTGTGTCAACCAACTCCTACGACATATTTGATTCACCAAATGAAGGAATTGGAAGATGCTTCATGGCTAAACGCCCAAAGGTATCACACCCCGAGTATGTTGATTTCAATAGTGATGAAGATGACTTGTTAGGTGATGATGATTTACTTGTTGACAACTATAGTGATGAATACTATGATGAAATGTCAATTAATCATGCTAATCAAAGATAAAAGGAATGACAATGATAAGGAGAAGATTGGGTTTCTAACTAAAGAACTAAAAACTCTTAAGTTAGCTCATGAAACTATCTTTGGAGATCATCGAGAACTTTTAAGGACTCATGAGAAATTACGCTTTGAAAAGATCAACCTCGAGCAAGAGCATGAGTTCTTAAAGGCAATCAATGATGATCTGCGCAAGAAAAGTTCTTCTTACATTGCCAAGCGTTTACTCTTATCCACATACATGCCTCAAGTCAAGTCTAGTAACAAGAACAAGAAAGATTCTTCCTCTAGTAGTAACAATAATCATGCTAAATCCAATGTTGTTGCTTCTAGTAGTTCTCTTGATTCCACTAATGATTCTCTTAGCCAAGTTACACTTGAGCAAGAAAATAGCTTATTGAAGGTGTTTACAAGAGCCTTGCCGAGAGTAAGCAATTCGAGGAAATTGTACGCAAGCAAGGAAGGCACCGGAAGAACAAAGGTGTTGGTTTTGAACGGAAGTTCAATGCCAATGGAGTTGAGTGGGAAGAAGATCAATACCCCAAGACAAAGTTTGTTCCTCAACAAGAGAAGTATGATCCTACTTCTTTCAAAGGGACACAAGCTCAAGATGATCTTCCACCACAAGACCACAAGCAAAAAGGCAAGGATAAGCTTCAAGAGGAGATTGATGCATTTGAAGAAGCACCTAACGCTTTAGTCAAGTGGGTTCCCAAGACTACATCAAGCTCTACTTCATCAAGTACGACTACAACCCCAAGGATTCCCATCAAGATGGTGTGGATCCCGAAGAAGAAGAACTAGAGAGTTCTTGAGGGTGACTCCGCCAACATACTTCACTCTTATCATTTTGGCAAGGACAAGTGCAATCAACTTCCACATCTCACTACTAGAGATTAGGTCAATAATGACCGACAATTAGCAATGCACGGTTGTTATTGGTACGATGGGCCTAACACACGTCTAACGTGGATCCGCAAAACGTCCTAATTTTCAGTTGCTTCGTGTGGTCAAATATCTGTTACGATTCCCTAAAAATCTACCATTCGGTTCGAGAGTACTCGCATCCCTCTCACCTCCATTCAGGGCCGCGGAGAGGGCATCCCACCGCCGCCACAAAGATTCCCGGACTACAAAGCCGGGCGAGCCCAGATCAAGTGCCACGCGCAGCCCCCATCCCCTATATCTAGCGGCCGATGTGGGATCCACGGCTGCACCGGATCTGGAGTGTCGTCTGTACAACCAGGGCGGACACCAAGGGCATCTTCCTCTAGTCCTTGGTGATGAGCGCCTGGCCAAGGAGTGAAGTCAGGCGAGGGAGGGCATGTGGGCTTCGGGAGGCGGGGAGAGCGGGAGGCGGGCGGCCGGCAGCGGCGTTCTGTTCGTGGATGCTAAAGCACGGCTACGGGAAACATCGCCTCTGCCCGTCCTTGCCAAGCCGCCAAGCCGCCGAGGGGACACGCCATGGTACACTTCTCTCACAGCTGAGCAAAGACACCTTCACACATCGATCTCCACCTCTAATCTCTTGTTTCCATCTATGAAACATGCACATCTTCGAGAAACATGCATCTTGTTTCCCTATGGCAGCCAAATTGAACGGGCTAAGGATAAGGCATTCTGCGAGTTCTCAAGTACTCCAATGGTAGAATCCTTGAGTTCTCCGGTTTAATTAGTTCACATGAAAATCTAATATTACCCCATCTGTCATCACCAGCAAAAGTGTACAAGTTAAAGCATCTCCGTAAAGTGCATTCTGTTCCAAAAGATCCCAACTTGGTACGTATTATTCCTGATTATGATTAATTACCCCAATGACAGTAGAACAAACTCTACAAATCTCTTGATTCCACGCAAAAATTGTGCATATGTAGGGATTTGATAACCTTAGGAGCCACAATGTTTTTCCTCCTCAATGGACGGTGCACAACAAGGACTACATATGACGCCTCCAAAGTAAGTTTGCTCGTGTATATGTTCACCCTCTAGTTACGCATCCATTCACTTGTGCATATTGTCTACGTCTCGCAGAACCATCTGTTGATGTGTGTTCGCAGCTTGTGCAAAGAGTTGCTGGAAGGTATGCATGCAAATGATTAATTTCTCGGTATTTACGGGTAGGAAACTTTGAAAATGTTACCAATATCAAAGAGGAACGATGCCACCATGAACTCCAACTCCATTAACATGAACAACCAACAAACCACATTTTTTTGCACACTTGAGCTTCTCAGTTGGACTATAGATGATAACTCTAGTGTCATATAGTCATATTAGTTTTATGTATATGGCAATTGTAGTGTCATATAGTCATATTAGTTGTATGTACTGCATGCAACAAGTACTGAAGGTTTGGTCTTCTTCTCTTTCTTTGCTAAGCCTAAAATTTGGAGATTAGCACATTAGTTAATTCCTTCACTAGGATGTGATATATAGGTTAGGACTTAGAGTTTCTTATATGTATGTATATAACTTATTCTTGAGCAGAATAATATTTGCTTTAACATGAATTCATATGCTATTATCCTTTGTGCTAATTCATATATGTACTGACATGTAAATTGTTTATGGTTTTGTAGAATGGATGGTTCACCGTACGTAATAGAAGCATCACGAGGCATTGTGGTTGTTAACAAATAATGACTGTGTCCCAAGACCGAAGATTACGAGAAAAAAAATCTTGTTTCTAGTTAGAGATGAACAACTATAATGGTTGTCCATAGTGTGTTTTTGGTTCATAATTTCTTAATGGTATTTTTAACTCAAGAATTGTAAGCGAGGATTGTGTTCATTATATGTGGTTTTGATTAATAAAAAACAGGTTGTGATACTTTGACTATTCGAATTATTTTGTTGCTTAATTGGTGCGTTTGATAAACTGATAATCTTCAAAAGTTGCAAGCAACATAAATAATATATGTAACAATTAAGATTGGTTGTTAAAGACAAGCAAAATAGTTAAATGGATAGCCATTGGCAATATAAACTGGCCGTTAATAATGAATTGTGGTCCTTATTTCCTCAAAACTAACGACAACACATTGTTCCATCGTTATAAAATAACGACCGGAAATTGTGGTCGTTAGTACTTTTAACGACGGAGCCTACCACGACCACAAAGATGTGGTCGTTAATGACTTTTAACGACCACATTCTCACTTTTAACAATCACATATCCCATCGTTACAAACCGTTTTCCTAGTAGTGTCTTGCACTAGTTCAAGGAGTCACAAACCCTCTTGTTGGTAAGACAAGGGACAAGGTAACCTAATGCTTTCATAGACATCATCTTGTGTGTGCATCACTCTATGTCTATGGATATCCTTGTTTGTTCCTTGTGGGACTAACCCGTGTAGGTACTAAAAGGGCAACTCACTCCAAAGGATTGCTCCAAAGATCTACATCAACATTGAGCATCCACATCTTCGACACCTACATGAAGTCATCATCGACAAAACCCAAGGTTAGTTCATCCCTCTTAGGGGGGATCTCACATTTAGGGGAGCTTTACTCTAAGAATTGAGCTAAAGCAACTCTAATGGTGTGAACACAACAACGCTTTATGTAAAAGTGGTAACCCCACTTGTGCTTAAACGATGTGTATGACCTATGATCAAATGTTCTCATTTGGCTCCTAAGTCAATATACTCATATTTAGATGACCTAGTCATCGCCATTTGCTTGATAGATGCTAGAATTGGTAGTGCATGATTTGCCACATATTTCATGTGCCATTTTATTGTGTGAGCATGTTGGTTGCATAATTTACTCATTCGAGGACATCCACTTGTTGTTTTGATTGTTTGGTTCCTTTTCTTTTGCCAAGTGGATGGACAAGAATGCCTAAGAACCTTCTCTAGCTATCTATGCTTTTCTCGTCTCAAACTCTATTCATGCTACATCACAAAGTTTGATCAAGTCAGATTCGAACCACTCTGTGTGAGGAGCACTCGGAGTCCCTGATTCGTCATAGACTTAAACTTCCAAAACTTCTTTGTGCATTTTGGTCTGACCGATTCATCCATTTTGGTCATACCGAGATCACTAAGTCGATCTAGGTTTTCAATCTTGGTGCAACCAATTTGAACTTGTCGGTCACACCGAGTTGCAGTAACTGCTTGCAGTTATGCATCTCGGTGCCACCGAGTTGTTCCACTCGGTCACACCGGCTGTGGTCAGCTATATATATCCCCGGGCCAAAATTTGGAAATTTCTCTGAACCTCTTCGCCCGCGCTCAGCCTGCTCTGCCTCTCTGGGTCTCCGGATCATCCTCCTCATCGCCACCTGCCTCCCGCCGCTGGTCTCCGCCGCTTTCAATGGAAACCGTCTCCACCGTTGCCGCCGTAGCAGGTCCATCGCCGCACTTAGGGT
Organism: Aegilops bicornis; assembly: GCA_021605145.1. Taxonomy (NCBI): domain Eukaryota; kingdom Viridiplantae; phylum Streptophyta; class Magnoliopsida; order Poales; family Poaceae; genus Aegilops; species Aegilops bicornis. The sequence goes on along the minus strand of CM038671.1, from coordinate 727,118,309 downwards.
ATGGACTTGATCTTTGTGCTAATCTCACTCTGATTCTTAGCACATTCTTTTTGCCATGTATCTTGCCACGATTGAGATCACTCTTCCAACGAGTTCACTCCGTAGATTAGTTGTGGATTGAAAATTTAGGGTTAGGTTTCCGCCAAAACCATCTCGGACCAACCGAGTTGTTGAAATCGGTTCCACCGATTTGGCTAAGGCCATTGCACATGTGATTCTCGGTCTGACCGAGAATTGCAAATCGGTGTGATCGAGTTCAATTCTTCGTGAAACCCTAGCAGTCTCGGTGCCACCAAACTGTGACTCGGTCTGACCGAGTTCACCAGTTTAGGTTCTAAAAGCTGCTTCGGTATCACCGAGTTTTCAAATCGGTTGATGCGGAATGCTTTCTGTGAAAACCTAAAACTAAGTTTTTGACTCACTCTGTTGCAAAAACCTCTGTACTTTGTGATGCTCATCCATTCTATCTCATCTATATCTATTCACAGAGTCAGCTGTCAATGCTTGCATCATGTTAGATCAGAGTGATAGTCAGAACAAGTCTGAGGAGCAAGTTCAAATGAGTGAGGGCACTAGTCCCTCTGGCAGCTATGATGAAGGCAGCAGGAGCACTCCAAGCAACTTTCCAAAGGAAGCCACAAGGGCCAGGAAGAAGACAACTTCTGAATCTGAGGATGAGGACTATGTGGCTGATGAGGAAGAAGCCACCTCAAAGAAGAAAGTTCTGAAAAAGGAATATGGCACAGCTGCTGCAACTAAGCCAGGAATGAAGACAAAGGTTCCTGCCAAGAGAGTTCCTATGTCAAAGGCCAGAACATCCACCCAAGAAACTTTGGAATCTGCACCCAAAGAACAGGTTGTGGCAGAGAATAAGAGGAAAGAAAGGGTCAAGAAGACCACTGTCAGAGTAATTGGGAAGCCCTCAATGATGGAAGAGGAAGAGGAAGAGGTTGCTGCACCAGCACCTAAAGCCCAGAAGCTCATGGGAGATGCTATAAGGTCAGGGGCTGCTCCATCTAAGCCCAAAGAAGCTCCCAAGGCAACTGCTCCAAAACCCAAAGCTGCACCCAAAAGGAGCACAAGGAATATTCCAGCTGCAGAGAAGAACAAGGCCCCAGTGCCTGAAGCTGTTATAGAAGAAGATGATGAGTCGCATGTCTTGAGGAAGTTGAAGCCCAAAATTCCAGATCACAATGATGCTCATCCAAAGAGTCGAGAACATGAAGATCAGGAAGGACTCAGGATTGAGACTATGGAGAGAGTCTGATCCAGATGCTACCAGGAGAAGGACTGCTGTGGACTATAGATTTCACACCAAGGAACAGCAGGACTTCTAAGCGACAATTCTGCTTGACATGAAGCCCATAGTGTGTGACATGAGATGGGTTGACTGGGAGTACATCAAGGAAAATGAAGAACACTATCCTGGAGTCTATGATAGTTTCAAGGCGTGTGGAGTTGATAAGTTTGTGGCTCAGAAGCTCACAAAGTGGAATGATGAGCTTATTATGCAGTTCTACTCCACAATTCATTTCTACCCAGATGGAAGAATTGTCTGGATGTCTGAAGGTACTAGGTACCAGTCAACAGTTGAGGAATGGGCTCAGTTGATCAATGCCCCAGAAGAACAAGAAGATGACTTGGATGTCTATGCCAAGAAGAAGAAGGATCACAACTCAATGGCTAACATGTACAAGGAGATTCCTGATGCAGATCTTGAGACTCACCAATTTAGTTCAGTGAAACATTTGATGTCAGGCCTGCCTACAATCAATTGGATCCTCAGGCACACTCTATTGCCAAAGTCAGGAGATCACAGAATGATCAGAGGACATTCCATCAACTTGCTGCACATATTTGATGTCCCACATAAGTTCAAAGTCATGAGCCTAATTGTGGAAATCATTAAGAGAACAGCTGCAGATCAGAAGAGAAGTTGTGGGTATGCCCCACAGATCCAGGAGCTGATCAACTCCAAGATGGGCACTGACACATATCTCTTGGACAAGGAACATATGCCCATCTACCCAGACTTTGAGGACAACACTGTGGTCATGGATGAAGATGAACCATCTTCTGTGCAAGCACAAACAAAGAGGGAGAAGGCAAGGACTGAAAAAGTTGCAAAGATGCCAACCATGGGTGAGGCATCTCAGTATCTTCTGAAGAGCAAGCAAGATCAGCTTGGCTACTTGATTGTCTCCACTCTGAGGATTGAGAAGGGATTGGCCACCCTGACTCAAAACCAGGAGAGGTTGGAGAGGATCATGGAGTAGAAGTTCTATGATTTAGATGTGAAGGTCACTGAGATACAGTCTGTTGTTGAGCAACTTCAGGATGAAGTGCAGGAGAAGAAGGGCAAGACTACCACTGATGCTTTTGCTAGAGTGCCCAGAGGACAGAGGTCTGCTGCTATGCCAGTTACAGACACCAGAGCAACTACATCTGCACCAGCTACAGCCTCAGTGCCATCAGCTCCAGCACCCACTCCACCAGCTCCATCTACATCAACTGATGCCTTCGTTCTTGGAGTCTTATCTACACCACCACCTGAAGACCAAGCCTGAGAGTCGATCTAGCACTATGCATTTTTTATGAACTTTTTGGTAACTTGTTGCCAAAGGGGAGAAAATGTATAGATCATAGGCTTTAGAGAGAGTGTTGCTCTTTATTCCTCTCTTGTTTTTGGTGGTTGAACTTTGTTATTTGCTTGGTTGAGATACTTTATGCTTTTGTGTGATACTTGGATGATCATGTGTTTGATCATATGCTACCTTAATGCTTGTTGGATGACATTATCCTTTTATATCCCCATATGATCATTCACTTTGCTTGGTGATGAGTGCATGTATTTAATTATTATCATTTTGAGCCCTCCACCAAGATGTATGTGACATGGAAGAGTAGACCATAATCCTAACTCATTGTGCATTTGAAGTCCAAAGCAAATCTTAAACTATGCACCAATTTAGGGGGAGCTCTTGCTTTTCACATACTTCTCAAAGCGACAATGTTTTTCACTCTTATTATCACTTGTCGAAGCTTTGATCTATATGTTGTCATCAATTACCAAAAAGGGGGAGACTGAAAGTGCTAGTATCCCTAGGTGGTTTTGGTAATTCCTAACAACATATAGCTCATTGAGCTAATGCTATTTCAAGATTAATATTTCAGGAAAGCTCAATGATTGGCATGGCGTGGATGAGAAAAGTGGACCCTCAAAATGCTAAGGACAAAAGGATTGGCTCAAGCTCAAAGCTCAAGACTCTACATTTTCTATTTTAGTGATCCAAGATCACATTGAGTCTATAGGAAAAGCCAATACTATCAAGGAGGGATGAGGTGTTGCTTAATGAGGTTCTTGCTCAAAATGCTTAGTGATATGCTCCAAAGCCCTCAACTACTTTCTCACATGCACCTTTGACCTAAACCAAAAGTCAAACTCGGCCCCACCGATTCTTTCCATCCGGCGCCACCGAGTTCAGATGTCATAGCCACTGCCACAAACCCTAGGCAAATCGATCTCACCGATAGGGATCTCGGTCTCACTGAGATGGGATTGTAATCTCTCTGTTTCCCTTCGTAATGTTTCGGTCACACCGAGATGAGCGATCGGTCCCACCGAGATTGCAATGTAAGCTCTCTATTTCCCTTCCGTAACATTTCGGTCTCACCGAAAAGAGTTTAATCGGTCCCATGAGTTTACTGACCAACTCTCTGGTTAGCTTATTACCAAAATCGGTCTCACCGAAGTTTGTGTAATCGGTCTCACCGAGATTACGTTATGTCCTAACCCTAACCATATCGGTCCTACCGAGTTGCATGTCGGTCCCACCGAAAATCCTAACGGTCACTAGATTTGCTAAATCGGTCTGACCGAGTTTATTAATTCGGTCACACCGAGTTTGCCAAGTTGTGTGTAACGGTTAGATTTTGTGTGGAGGCTATATATACCCCTCCACCTCCTCTTCATTCGTGGAGATAGCCATCAGAACATGCCTAAACTTCCAATACATATTTTCTGAGAGAGACCCACCTACACTTGTGTTGAGGTCAAGATATTCCATTCCAACCACATAAATCTTGGTCTCTAGCCTTCCCCAAGTTGCTTTCCACTCAAATCTTCTTTACACCAAATCCATATCCTGTGAGAGAGAGTTGAGTGTTGGGGAGACTATCATTTGAAGCACAAGAGCAAGGAGTTCATCATCAACACACCATTTGTTACCTCTTGGAGAGTGGTGTCTCCTAGATTGGCTAGGTGTCACTTGGGAGCCTCCGACAAGATTGTGGAGTTGAACCAAGGAGTTTGTAAGGGCAAGGAGATCGCCTACTGTGAAGATCTACCCTAGTGAGCAAGTCCTTCATGGGCGACGGCCATGGTGGGATAGACAGTGGTTGCTTCTTCGTGGACCCTTCGTGGGTGGAGCTCTCCGTGGACTCAAGTAACTTACCCTCTTCGTGGGTTGAAGTCTACATCAATGTGGATGTACGATAGCACCACCTATCGGAACCACTACAAAAACATCCGTGTCTCCTATTGCGTTTGAATCCTCCAAACCCTTCCCTTTACATTCTTGCAAGTTGCATGCTTTACTTCCCGCAGCTCATATACTCTTTGCATGCTTGCTTGAATTGTGTTAAGATTGCTTGACTTGTCCAAAGTTGCTAAAATCTGCCAAGAACTAAGATTGGGAAAATGCTAGATTTTTATTTGGTCAAGTAGTCTAATCACCCCCCCCCCTCTAGACATACTTTCGATCCTGCAACTGGGCCATCCATGCCCACGCTGCAGCTTGGGCACCAAGACGCTCAGCGATATCAATTAGGCTCTTGATCCAGAGGTCAACCTGCTTAGACTGATTCTTCTGCTAGTCCTCTGCATCCTGCCGGAGGCGCTTGGCGGTTCCTAGATCCTTGGACAGCAGCTGCTGGCGGGACTCAAGGGACTCCGCCAAGCGTTCCAATGTGCCGATCCTGGCCTTCATGTCTGTGATTGTGCCGTTGGCAGTATCTAGGCTCTGGGTCTTGGAGGAGAGTTGTGACTGCACATCGGCCAAGAGGATCTCCGCCTTCCGTGCTACTTCTTTGAGAGCCGTCACCTCCTTGGCACTCCCGGCAAGGTCCTCAATCAGCTTAGCCACCTGTCGGTCGAGATCAGTTTTGGGCAGCAGGCGCGGCGGCCAGATCTTCAGTAAGCTTCTTCAGCTGAGTGGCAGAATCAGCGGCAAGGGTGTCCAGAGCAGCTCTGTGCTTGTCCTCCAGTTCGCGTTGCCGCACGAGAGCCTCCAGATCTTCATCCTTGGCGTGGAGGGTGGCTTCAAGTTTCTCCTCCCGGAGGGAGATTCTCTTTTTCTCTGGCGTCCAGAGATGCTTTGCGGTCTGCCAGGCGCACCTCGTGGGCCATGACGTCTTTTCTCATCATCAGGAGCATCTCTTGCTGCCTCATGAGCACCTTGAACTTCTTGTCATCCCACTCACGCAACTCCAGGCATTTATCCTTGAGCTTCTGGTTCACCTTGCTGGAGGACTCCCGCCGCTCCTTGAGATCCTACCACTTCTGGTTGTGCCGGGCCTGCATCTCCTTCTAAATGAAATATGCCCTAAAGGCAATAATAAAGTTATTACTTATTTCCTTATATGAAGATAAATGTTTGTTATTCATGCTAGAGTTGTATTAACAGGAAACTTAGTACATGTGTGAATACATAGACAAAAACAGAGTGTCCCTAGTATGCCTCTACTTGACTAGCTCGTTTATCAAAGATGGTTTTTCCTAACCATAGACATGTGTTGTCATTTGATGAACGGGGTCACATCATTAGGAGAATGATGTGATGGACAAGACCCATTCGTTAGCTTAGCATTATGATCGTTACAGTTTCATTGCTACTGCTTTCTTCATGACTTATACATGTTCCTCAGACTATGAGATTATGCAACTCCCGAATACTGGAGGAACACTTTGTGTGCTATCAAACGTTGCAACGTAAATGGGTGATTATAAAGATGCTCTAGAGGTGTCTCCGAAGGTATTTTTTGGGTTGGCATAGATCGAGATTAGGATTTGTCACTCTGTGTTTCGGAGAGGTATCTCTGGGCCCTCTCGGTAATGCTCAGCACTATAAGACTTGCAATTAATGTGACTAATGAGTTAGTTGCGAGATGATGCGTTACGGAACGGGAAAAGAGACTTACCAGTAACAAGATTGAACTAGGTATGATGATACCGACGATTGAATCTCGGGCAAGTAACATACCGATGACAAAGGGAACAACGTATCCTGTTATGTTGTTTGACCGATAAAGATCTTGGTAGAATATGTAGGAGCCCATATGAGCATCCAGGTTACGCTATTGGTTATTGCCCAGAGATATGTCTTGGTCATGTCTACATAGTTCTCGAACCCGTAGGGTCTGCACGCTTAACGTTCGATGACGATTTGTATTATGAGTTATGTGATTTCACGACCGAAGTTTGTTCGGAGTCCCGGATGAGATCACGGACATGACGAGGAGTCTCAAAATGGTCGAGAGGTAAAGATCTATATATTGGAAGGCTATATTTGGACATCGGAAAGGTTCCGAGTAATTCGGGTATTTTTTAGAGTACCGGAGAGTTACGGGAATTCGCCGGGGGAAGTAGTGGGCCTTAATGGGCCATACGGGAAAGAAGAGAAGGGCCTCAAGGGGTGGACACCCCCCCCATGGCAAGTCCGAATTGGACTAGAAAGGGGCGGCGCCCCCCTCTCTTTCCTTCTCCCTGTCCTATCCTTCCCTCTCTCCCCTCTTGGAAAAGGAAGGGGACTCCAACTAGGATTCGGAATCCTAGTTCGAGTCCCCCTATAGGCGCGCCCCTCCTAGGTCGGCCTCCTCCTCCTCCCTCCTTTATATACGTGGCCAAGGGGTCACCCCAAAGCACAATAGACAATCTCTTAGCCGTGTGCGGTGCCCCCCTCCATAGTTACACACCTCGGTCATATCGTCATAGAGCTTAGGCGAAGCCCTACGACGGTAACTTCATCATCACCGTCACCACCCCATCATGCTGACGAAACTATCCCTCGGCCTCAACTGGATCAAGAGTACGAGGGATGTCATCGAGTTGAACGTGTGCTGAACACGGAGGTGCCGTACGTTCGGTGCTAGGATCGGTCAGATCATGAAGACGTATGACTACATCAACCGCATTGATAAACACTTTTGCTTTTGGTCTACAAGGGTACATGGACACACTCTCCCGGCTCGTTGCTATGCTTCTCCTAGATAGATATTGTGTGATCGTAGGAATTTTTTTGAAATTACTGCGTTCCCCAACAGTGGCATCCGAACCAGGTCTATGTGTAGATGTTATATGCACGAGTAGAACACAAAGAGTTGTGGGCGATAATAGTCATACTGCTTACCAACAACGTCTTACTTTGATTCGGCAGTATTTTTGGATGAAGCGGCCCGGACCGACATTACATGACAATGTTCATGAGACTAGTTCTATCGACGTGCTTCGCACATAAGTGGCAGGCGGGTGTCAGTTTCTCCAACTTTAGTTGAATCGAGTTTGACTACGCCCGAGTCCTTGTTGAAGGTTAAAACAGCACACTTGACGAAAAAACGTTGTGGTTTCGATGCATAGGTAAGAATGGTTCTTGCTAGAAGCCCGTAGCAGCCACGTAAAACATGCAACAACAAAGTAGAGGACGTCTAAATTGTTTTTTCAGGGCATGTTGTGATGTGATATGGTCAAGACATGATATGATATAATTTGTTGTATGATATGATCATGTCTTGTTAAAGTTATGGGCAACTGGCAGGAGCCTTATGGTTGTCTCTTTATTGCATAAGATGCAAGCGCCATATAATTGCTTTACTTTATCGTTATGCGATAGCAATAGTTGCAAAAGAATTAGTTGGCGAGACGACCATGTGACGACACATTGATAGGGATCAAGATGATGGAGATCATGGTGTCATGCCGGTGACGATGGAGTTCATGACGGTATTTTGGAGATGGAGATCAAAGGCACAAGATGATGATGGCCATATCATGTCACATATTTTGATTGCATGTGATGCTTATTTTTTATGCATCTTATTTTGCTTAGTATGTCGGTAGCATTATAAGATGATCCCTCACTAAATTTCAAGGTATAAGTATTCTCACTGAGTATGCACCGTTGCTACAGTTCGTCGTGCCGAGACACCACGTGATGATCGGGTGTGATAAGCTCTACGTTCACATACAACGGGTGCAAGCCAGTTTTGCATACGCATAATACTCGGGTTAAACTTGACGATCCTAGCATGCAGATATGGCCTCGGAACACTGAGACCGAAAGGTCGAGCGTGAATCATATAGTAGATATGATCAACATAGTGATGTTCACCATTGATAACTACTCCATCTCACGTGATGATCGGACATGGTTTAGTTGATTCGGATTACGTGATCACTTAGATGATTAGAGGGATGTCTATCTAAGTGGGAGTTCCTAAGTAATATGATTAATTGAACTTTAATTTATGATGAACTTAGTACCTGATAGCATTTGCATGTCTATGTTGTTATAGATCAATAGCTCGCGATGTAGCTCCCCGTTTATTTTTATATGTTCCTAGAGAAATATGAGTTGAAAGATGATAGTAGCAATGATGCGGACTTGGTCCGTGAGGATTTTCCTCATTGCTGCACAGAAAAATTATGTCCTTGATGCACCGCTAGGTGACAGAACTATTGCAGGAGCAGATACAAATGTTATGAACGTTTTGACAAGCTCGGTATGATGACTACTTGATAGTTTAGTGCACCATGCTTTACGGCTTAGAACCGGGACTTCAAAAATGTTTTGAACGCCATGGAGCATATAAGATGTTCCAAAAGTTGAAACTGGTATTTCATACTCATGCCCGTGTCAAGAAGTATGAGACCTCTGACAGTACTTTGCCTACAAAATGGAGGAGAATAGCTCAACCAGTGAGCATGTGCTCAGATTATCTGCGTACTACAATTGCTTGAATCAAGTGGGAGTTAATCTTCCAGGTAAGATAGTAATTGACAAAGTTCTCTATTCACTATCACCAAGTTACTAGAACTTCGTGATGAACTATAATATGCAAGGGATGACGAAAACAATTCCCAAGCTCTTCGCGATGCTAGAATCGGCGAAGGTAGAAATCAAGAAAAGCGTCAAGTGTTGATGGTTGACAAGACCACTAGTTTCAAGAAAAAGGGCAAAGGGAAGAAGGGGAACTTCAAGAAGAACGGCAAGCAAGTTGCTGCTCAAGTGAAGAAGCCCAAGTCTGGACCTAAGCTTGAGACTAAGTGCTTCTACTGCAAAGGGACTGGGTACTGGAAGCGGAACTGCCCCAAGTATTTGGCGGATAAGAAGGATGGCAAAGTGAACAAAGGTATAATTGATATACATGTTATTGATGTGTACTTTACTAGTGTTTATAGCAACCCCTCAGTATTTGATACTAGTTCAGTTGCTAAGAGTAGTAACTCGAAACAGAAGTTGAAAAATAAACAGAGACTAGTTGAGGGCGAGGTGATGATGTGTGTTGGAAGTGATTCCAAGGTTGATAAGATCACCATCGCACACTCCCATTACCTTCGGGATTAGTGTTGAACCTAAAATAAATGTTATTTGGTGTTTACGTTGAGCATGAATATGATTGGGTCATATTTATTGCAATACGTTTATTCATTTAAGTCAAAGAATAATTGTTGTTCTATTTACATGAATAAAACCGTCTATGGTCATACACTCAATATAAATATTTTATTGAATCTCGATCGTAGTGATACACATATTGAAGCCAAAAGATGCAAAGTTAATAATGATAAGTGCAACTTATTTGTGGCACTGCCGTTTAGGTCATATTGGTGTAAAGCACATGAAGAAACTCCATGTTGATGGACTTTTGGAATCACTTGATGCTGGCGAACCATGCCTCATGGGCAAGATGACTAAGACTCTGTTCTCTGTAACAATGGAGCGAGCAACTGAATTATTGGAAATAATACATACTGATGTATGCGGTCCGATGAGTGTTGAGGCTCGCGGCGGGTATCATTATTTTCTGACCTTCACAGATGATTTGAGCAAATATGGGTATATCTACTTGATGAAACATAAGTCTGAAATAGTTGAAAAGTTCAAAGAAATTCATAGTGAAGTAGAAAATCATCATAACAAGAAAATAAAAGTTTCTACGATCTAGTCGTGGAGGTGAATATTTGAGTTATGAGTTTGGTCTTCATTTGAAAGAATGTGGAATAGTTTCGCAACTCACGCCACCTGGAACACCATAGTGTAATGGTGTGTCCGAAGATCGTAACCGTACTTTATTAGATATGGTGCGATCTATGATGTCTCTTACCGATTTACCACTATCGTTTTGGGGTTATGCATTAGAGACAGCTGCATTCACGTTAAACAGGGCACCATCTAAATCCGTTGAGATGACACCATATGAACTATGGTTTGGCAAGAAACCTAACCTGTCATTTCTTAAAGTTGGGGCTGCGATGCTCATGTGAAAAACTTTCAACCTGGTAAGATCGAACCCAAATCAAAGAAATGCATCTTCATAGGATACCCAAAGGAGACTATTGGGTACACCTTCTATCACAGATCCGAAGGCAAGATATTTGTTGCTAAGAATGGATCCTTTCTAGAGAAGGAGTTTCTCTCGAAAGAAGTGAGTGGGAGGAAAGTAGAACTTGATAAGGTAATTGTACCTTCTCCCGAATTGGAAAGTAGTTCATCACAGAAATCAGTTCCAGTGATGCCTACACCAACTAAGTGAGGAAGCTAATGATAATGATCATGAAACCTCGGATCAAGTTACTACCGAACCTCGTAGGTCAACAAGAGTACGTTCCACACCAGAGTGGTATGGTAATCCTGTTTTGGAAGTCATGTTACTAGACCATGACGAACCTACGAACTATGAGGAAGCGATGATGAGCCCAGATTCCGCGAAATGGCTTGAGGCCATGAAATATGAGATGGGATCCATATATGAGAACAAAGTATGGACTTTGGTTGACTTACCCGATGATCGGCAAGCCATAGAGAATAAAATGGATTTTCAAGAGGAAGACAGACTCTGATAGTAGTTTTACTATCTACAAAGCTCGAATTGTCGCAAAAATGTTTTCGACAAGTTCAAGGTGTTGACTACAATGAGATTTTCTCACTTGTATCGATGCTTAAAAGTCTATCCGAATCATGTTAGCAATTGCTGCATTTTATGAAATTTGGAAATTGGATGTCAAACCTGCTTTCCTTAATGGATTTCTTAAAGAAGAGTTGTATAAGATTCAACCAGAAGGTTTTGTCGATCCTAAAGGTGCTAACAAAGTGTGCAAAGCTCCAGCGATCCATCTATGGACTGGTGCAAGCATCTTGAAGTTGGAATATACGCTTTGATGAGTTGATCAAAGCATATAGTTTTATACAGACTCGTGGTGAAGCCTTTATTTACAAAAGGTGAGTGGGAGCACTACAACTTGTCTGATAAGTATATCTGGATGACATATTGTTGATCAGAAATAATGTAGAATTTTCTGGAAAGCGTAAAGGAGTTTTTGAAAGGATTTTTTCAAAGAAAGACCTCGGTGAAGATGCTTACATATTAATCATCAAGATCTATAGACATAGATCAAGACGCTTGATAAGTTTTTTCATTGAGTACATACCTTAACAGGATTTTGAAGTAGTTCAAAATGGAACAGTCAAAGAAGGAGTTTTTGACCGTGTTGCTAGGTGTGAAGTGGAGTAAGACTCAAAGCCCGACCACGACAGAAGATAGAGAGAGAATGAAAGTCATTCCCTATGCCTCAGCCATAGGTTCTATAAAGTATGTCATGCTATGTACCAGACCTATTGTATACCCTGCCCTGAGTTTGGCAAGGGAGTACAATAGTGATCTAGGAGTAGATCACTGTACATTGGTCAAAATTATCCTTAGAGGACTAAGGAAATATTTCTCGGTTATGGAGGTGATAAAGAGTTTGTCATAAAGAGTTACATCGATGCAAGCTTTACTACTGATCTGGATGAATTTGAGTCTCGATCTGGATACATATTGGAAGTCGGAGCATTTAGCTAGAGTAGCTCCGTGCATAGCATTGTAGACATAGAAATTTGCAAAATACGTACGGATCTGAATGTGGCAGACCCATTGACTAAACCTCTCTCACAAGCAAAACATGATCACACCTTGGTACTCTTTGGGTGTTAATCACATGGCGATGTGAACTAGATTATTGACTCTAGTAGACCCTTTGGGTATTGGTCACATGGCTGTCGGATTTCGGGTTCCGGCAAAACCCTTTAGGTTCGAACACTGGGGTGTGCACGAAGATCTCTCTCCCCCTAGCTCGCACGCTCACCGCAATCTCAGAGCTCAGCACATCAAACCCGAAGAACAAGGAACACAAGGGTTTATACTGGTTCGGGCCACCGATCTGGTGTAATACCCTACTCCAGTGTGGTGTGGTGGATTGCCTTGTAGGCTGAGGATGAACAAGTACAAGGGAAGAACAGCCTCCTGAGGAGGGGTGTTCTTGTGCTTGGTGAGCTAGTGTGGTGGATGGTGATCTGAATGATCCCCCTACTAAGGTGGTGGCTAGTCCTATTTATAGAGGCCCAGGTCCTCTCCCCAAATATTAGGCGGGAAGGGATCCCACAATTGCCAATTTGAAGGGGGACAGCTAGTACAAGCTATCCAGACAAAAGGTGGTCTTCGCCTGCCAAAGGCTCTGGTGGTGACGCCGTCATGGGCTCCGCGATGACCTCCGTCCTGCCGTCTTGCTGGTCTTGGTCGCGTTGCACTGATATGGAAACCTTTGCCTGATGCCTCGGGACTCCTCGCCTGCGCTTGCCCCTTGGGCACAAAGAGGCAGTGGGTACTCTGCGCCTGCTGGCGCCCGCCTGGCCTTGGTCGTCATGGCTCACGTTGCGGAAGCCTCACGAGGTGCCCCTCGCCTTGATCTCTCTGCTCCTCGCGAGTCGGCCTAGTGAGGCCGCCGTGAGGAGGTCTTGTGTCGTCCGCCTCGCGATGCTTGGCCCCTCGCGAGGGTCTTGAGTGTTTGCTGGTGAAGATAGGCCATACCAAGCCGCTGGTGGAGCCATGCCGTGGGCTGCAGGCAGGCAAGTCTGGGGACCCCCATTCCTAGAAAGCCGACAGTTGCCAATGGGCCTAAGGTGCGCTCAGACTCGGCTTCGAAGCGAAGCCAAGGGGCAAGTGTGGAGCACCGCGGGCCCTAACCGCCTGCGGCCTTGATTGACGCGTGGCGACTGACGGGACATGGGCGTCTCCGCTCGCCCACGCAGCCTTGATATCCGCCTGGCTAGGCGGCCACTGCGACCTACACAGTTGCTCCTTCGTTGCTGGCGACGCGCTTCCCCAACTCTTTCGCCTTACCAAAATAACAGCCTCCTCTTTCAATCTGACCTGGGCTTTGTCCTCTCCGTCGCCATGGCACCGAGCCGAACGAAGAAGGGGAAGAAGAAGCCCCAGTCCTCAGCTAAACCACCCCCGGCCTTCGAGCCAGCCATCGAGCGGTCGGTGGTGTTCAACCAGGAGGCAATGGACAAGGTTCGCGCAGCGCTCGCCGCCGACTTCAATGAGTCGGGGAAGAAGGTGGCCTGGCCTGCATCCTGCGCCTCCGTCGATAGGACAGTCACCGAGGTCCATATGCTCCTTGACGCCCTATGGGCCGCCTGATTCCCCCTTTCTCCACCTTCTTCAATGTTGTGCTTTCTCATTACCAGATCCATATGCTACACCTAGATCCCCAATCCATCGTCCTTCTTGCTGTCTTCGCCTTTGTCTGTGAGGCCTTGGTGGGCATTGCTCTTTCCGTGGCCCTACTCCGCCATTTCTTCTTGCTGCACCTGACCGACCCTTGGCGGTGCTCGGGATGCCTGAGCTTCCAAGCCGTGGCTGCGACGGCCGGCTCGGGGATTGACTTCGAGCTCCCGCCGTCGGCGCGCGGGTTCCAGAAGCGGTGGATATTCATGGACGTCAGCGTGCTCAGCCCCCTGGTCTTGCTTCCATCGGCACCCGCCAGCTTTAGCTGGGGCCACGAGAGGCTTGTTGACCCGCTTCTTGCTTACGTCTGGCTCCGGTTGAAGAGGCTGAAGGATCTTAGCATGACTGCACCCATGGTGGTGAAGGAGTTCATCCGGTGCCGTGTTGCCCCACTCTAGCGCCATTCTCGACCAATGTGGACCTTGTCCGGCAGCAAGGACCGCGTGATGCTTCACGAGTCCGGGCTTCCTTTTGAGGCGCAACGAACTGTGCTCGAAATCCTGACGGGCGACCCGTCGCCAGCCAACATGCCAGAGGAGGGTTGTCTCTTGTACTGCTGCTCGAACAAGGTGGATTTCGCGAGGCAGATGCCCCCTTTCGATGAGTGGGGACTACGTTCGGCCGGTCTCGAAGGGCCTCGTGAGAACCCTGTCTTCATGGCTCCCTTGCCTATCGCCAACATGGAGCTTGCCCCAGAAGTGGGCGCAGGGGGGCGAGCGCTGTCGAGCGCTGGAGACGCGGCTGCCGCAGGGCCGTCGCTGTTGGAGGCTCCTGAAGGGTCATCTCATGGGCCCCTGGAGAGCCGTCCTGAGGAATCGTCCAGAGGGGCAGAGCACCCAGACACTCCCGAGGCTGAAGCCCCCGAGGCCCTGGCGGGCCGCTGCGAGGCAGAGGCCGAGGTATCCACGCAGTCCTGCACCCCTGAGGTCGCCTCCTCAGGAGCCACTCCAGCTGTGCCCGGTGCTGGTGACCATGCCCGGGGCTCCGGCCGAACTTCGACTCGCTCCGGAAGAGGAAGGGATCTCCAAGCTGCGGCAGTGATACCTTCCGGCCATTGAAACAGAGGAAGTATATTGCCATAGATGAGTGAGTACCTTATCTTTGTAACTTCTCGAGCGCTGCTTCCTTTCTGACCCTGATTCCTCAGGGTCCCTTCTGCTAAGGCGGCGAAATCTCCCGAGAAGCAACCTCCTCCTGCCTCGAGTGCTCCGCTGGTCCTGAGCACCTCTAGCCGGCCTGCCGCACTCGGCACAAGGTCGGCCGGAGAGGCGCACGTGCCAGCCTGGCATCTTGACCCCGCGCTCTTGCCGTTCCTCCTTTGCAGCCCCTGCACAGGGTCTTTGAAGGTGTGCCAGGCTCCTCCTCCGGTTATCGATCATGCTGGGTGACCTCGGCCCTAGCGCCTTTTTCATGCAACGGCCCTGCGCTCCTCCGGGCCCCTGCCAAGACCTGAAGGATGACTAAAAAGAGGTCGGTCTCTAGCCCCCTGCCGGGGGGAAGCGTGCCTCTTCAGATTTCTCCAGCGACTTCCGACGCAGAGGACGAGCCTGGTCGCTCGTTCGAGCGGGTGCGCAAGAGGGGCGCTGTCCGTCATGAGCTTTTCCGGGAGGCGATGGGTGTGTTGAGTCGGCTTGGGGAGGAGCTTGTGGATGTTGACGCCCGCCTTGAGACCGAGGGCCTTCGGCTGGCAGACAAGTGGCATCAACTGAAGGTGGCCGTCAACCTCGGGCGCCTTCAGCATGAGCACACCAACACGGAGGCCGAAGCATCCCTCGCAACCTCGCGTGAGGCCAGTGCCCGAGCCTTGCATGAGGCCAGGGAGGCAGACCACCGCCGCGAGGTTGCCGAGAACCGCCGGAAGGAGCTCCAGGCCCTGAATGCCTCCCTTAAGCAGCAAGCGGAGGCGCATAGGGTTGCCTTAGTGTCGATGAAGGGGGCGTCGTCCGACGAGGAGGAGATCTTGAGGCGCGAGGAAGCGCTGATGCTGGAGGCCACGGAGCACAGCCTCGAGCTTGAGCGGTTGGAGACGAGGGAGCGCCAAGTTGCCCAACTAGAAGATGCTGCCAGTGCGCACGGGGCTAGGGCCCAGGAGGAAGTTGACCGTAGGGTAACCGAGGCCCACGCTGATCTTGCCAAGGTGTATGACCAGAAGCTGAAGTTCATGGAGGCCGAAGCTGAGGGCAGGACCACTGCCCTTAGGTTAAGGTTGGCTGAGTCGGAGGAGCGCGAGAAGGCCGCCACAGCTGCCTTGATCTCCGTGTAGGCCGAGTTGGCCTCTGCCCCTGCTGAGCTACTCCCGCTTCAGTAGCAGGTTATCGCTGCTGAGTCCATCGCGCAGCAGAGCAGGGAGGAGGTGATACGCTGACAGACGTTGCAGCGCGCGCATACCCCCATGCTCCAGGACCTCGGGACGAGGGCTAACCGGGCGCTGGGCGCCATTTGTAACGAACGCGCCCCTCATCCCCACGCGGAAGATTATGCCAGCCATCTCCGCTTCTTTACTGATGTCGTGACGCGCCTGGAGAACCGAGCGGAGAGGGCTCGCGAGCTTGTCGGGGAGAAGAGCCGGTGCCTCCTTGGGTGTGCGTTTTCCTGCGTTTTCCTACCATGAGATCAGAGAGGCTAAACCCTAGAATCTAGCCTATGGTATGATTGTTGTTCGTCCTACGGACTAAGACCCTCCGGTTTATATAGACACCGGATAGGGTTAGGGTTACACAAAGTCGGTTACAATGGTAGGAGATCTACATATCCGTATCGCCAAGCTTGCCTTCCACGCCAAGGAAAGTCCCATCCGGACACGGACGAAGTCTTCAATCTTGTATCTTCATAGTCCAGAGTCCGCCAACGGTGATAGTTCGGCTATCCGGACACCCCTAATCCAGGACTCCTCAAGAGCCCAGAACCAGGCTTCAATGACGACGAGTCCAAAGGCGCATATTGTCTTCGGCATTGCAAGGCGGGTTCCTCCTCCGAATACTTCATAGAAGATTTTGAACACAAGGATAGTGTCCGGCTCTGCAAAACAAGTTCCACATACCACCGTAGAGAGAATAACTTTGCACAGATCTGCTGACGCATTCCGCGGCGTGACATCACACCACGGCCAGGCCTTTATAAGAATCATTTTTACTGTTCCACCTCAGCGCGTTTAGCGAGGCTGTTTCCTTGACACGTCTTATCAAAGCGGAGATCGTGCCCCCTTATTCCGGGATTCCCATCAATACGGACGTGGGTAACCCAACCGCTCCATTGATTACGGCGCTTGGGAGATAAGCGAGTTTTACCAGGCTGGCGGGGGACACATAGCTTCGTCTGTCCATATA
This sequence comes from Aegilops bicornis, assembly GCA_021605145.1. Taxonomy (NCBI): domain Eukaryota; kingdom Viridiplantae; phylum Streptophyta; class Magnoliopsida; order Poales; family Poaceae; genus Aegilops; species Aegilops bicornis. The sequence goes on along the minus strand of CM038671.1, from coordinate 727,101,159 downwards.
AGGGGATAAGGATCCACCTTTTTGCCTACGCCTTCTTCCTCCTTTGCTCATCCATTTCCGTGCACTCGAGCTCCAGCGCCCAAGTCCGCACATCCTACCTCAACCTTCTCCAACTATGTCCGGAGCGGGAGGCAAGTGGATGGCCTCCTCCGTCACGGAGGGGCGCATCAAAAAGCTACGGAAAGCCGGATACTTGTCCGACAACATCGCGCATCGGCTCCCCGACAAGGGGCAGCTCATTCCCACTCCCAGCCCCATGAGAGGGTGGTGTTCCTCACCCACTTCCTCCGCATACTGGGTTTTCCACTTCACCCATTTGTCCGGGGGCTCATGTTCTACTACGGCCTGGACTTCCACGATCTGGCCCAGAATTTCATCCTCAACATCTCGGCATTCATCGTCGTGTGCGAGGCCTTCCTCTGCATCCAGCCCCACTTGACTTATGGCTGAAGACCTTCAATGTCAAGTCAAGGTAGTGGCGGCCGCCAAGCGGAGTGCGGAGGTGCCATGGTTGGCAAGATGGCCAAAGTCCTATGGCTCGAGGGCTCCTTCGTGGAGACCATAAAGGGGTGGCAATCAGGGTGGTTCTACATCACCGAGCCGCGCGACTCTCAATGGGCGGCGGCCCCCAAATTCCGATCTGGCTTCCCACCACAGCTCACATCATGGAAAGAGACGGGCCTGGCGTGGGGTAATTCGGACGAGCTGTCCGGACTCCAAACCTGCGTCTGAAACTTGGTGGACAAGAATCTCAAGCTTGTCAACGTAATCCAGGTGATGCTCATCCACCGGATTCTCCCATGTCAACAACGGGCCTTCAAATTGTGGAGTTCGATCCGGCACAGCACCAAACTCTGAAAAGGCTCTTCGACACTACGTACGAAGATGCCTGGAAGGTGTTGTTCAAGGGCGCCGAGGCTCCCGCATCCACTACCGAAGATCGCGGATTCAGCTCGCAGCGCCAAGCTACCGAGGTAAGCTATTTTACCCTTTACGGGACTCTTGTTTTTCATAGTTTGACTCTATGTGGGATCTAAAACTCCCTAACCTTTGACAGGACTTGCTGAAGACGTCCGGACAGATTAACTATCCGGCCCCCTTGCCAGAAGACGCAGTGGACGCCCGATTGACGGGGCTACTGGCTCCGGCACCTCACGTGGTGCCGGAAAAGAAGGCCAAGAAGAAGGCCACGGGAACTCGAAGGAGCTCCCGGTGTCTGGTGCTGTCGGACTCATCGTCCGACGACTCTGAGGCGGAATCCTCCTCTGAGGACGAGGAGGAAAAAGAAGCCTCTCCCCCAGTGGGGGGAGAGAAGAAAAGGAAGGCCGCCCCAACTGGGGAGGCCGGAGGGTCCAAGAAAGGAAGGACCCTTCCTCCGGACTTCCCCACCAACGCCGACAACGACGAGGAGGAGTGGCCAACAAGGGCCAAGCCCCTAGCGAGATCGTAAGTGCCCGGACTCCGGAATAGCTCATGAGTTTTTATTTGTCGCATAGTGTCTTCTAACGCCGAATATAACCATGTAGCCCGCCAAAGGACGAGCTCGCCGCTTCGTCGAGCGGCTCCCTGAATTCGTCGGATGTGAATAGCACTTCGCTTCCGACCGCCTCCTCCCCTCGTGAGGCAGACGACACCGCGGTGGAGTCCCAAAAGGGGCCCAGCCAGGAGGAGGTGGTCCTGGAGGCGCCGCAAGGCGACCTCCCGGACTCCGGGCGCAAAGGGGGCGAAACCCCAGAGGGCTCTAAGTCCGCCCTGTCTTTGGACTCCGCATCGAACCTTGATGGTTCCGAAGTCCGGCAAGCGGCCCCTTCGTAAGAAGGGTAAGACTACGACGCCGGTGACCTCCGTCCATCCAGAGGCACCGGATAGCTTGCTGGAGGCGCTTAACGGCGCCTCCATCGACGAGGAGCACCGCACTGTTATGAGTGTGGTGATCCAGAAAGTTCAGTCCGCCAAGAGCGGGCTGACTGAAGCCTGTACCAGCCTTCTAACAGGCTTTGAGGTAAGTTTAGAATATATAAAAATATTACCGCATAGACAGTAGCCCCTGATGCTTAGTTCGGTGTTCGGGAAGAAAAGCCGGACTGAGGATCTAAAAACATATACGCAGGAGTCTAACATAAGTATGTCAATATGGGAATGCAGGTTGCGCTGCTGACCTCTGCCGCACTGACTGCGGAGGTCAATGCATTGAAGCAGAGCCTCGAGCGGTCCGAGAATGAGCTCGGCCTTGCCAAGAAGCAGCTCGAGGACAAGGAAGGTAAGTAATACCTTCTTAAAGTAATACCTTATAGAAAGGATTTGGTTGCAAAAATGACAGGACTAATGTGGGTATTGTAGGGGCCATGAATGAGGTGGCGACCCTGAAGGAAGCGGTGTCCACGGCCGAAAGCAAAGCGGCTGCGGAGTGCACCGAGCGAGAGAAGCAGGAGGCGCGGGTGGCGGAGGTGCGGCAAGAGCTCCAGGCTCTCGTGGAAAAACACGAGAGTTTGGAGCGTGACTCAAAGACTCGAGAGTCCGAGCTCGCCTCGGCTCTTGAGAGTGCCAAAGCCGCTAAGGCCGAAGCCCAAAAAGCCCTCCAAGAAATTGAAGCATTAAAGAAGATAGCGGCGGGTAAGGCATTCTTTATGAAAAGCAGGCATGTGAAAGTGAATTACCTATTACTTACCCGAATCCGGAGCTCTCCAGGAGCATTCGCATATCTGCCTCGTAGTGTGTCTGATGTTGTCGCGTTCTACCGCGCCAAGGAGGGGAGCTCGACGGAAAAGGTGTTCTGGTCTCTGTATGCTGAGGCCGGACATCCGGTGTCCCTGAGCGACCAGCTGAAGCAGCTGGTCGAGCTCCACAAGGTCGCCGAACAGGCCATTAAGGGCCTCATAATTCGGCAGTGGCCATTGGAAGCCATGCATGGGAGCTACTTCGGGCTACTGCGGCGGCTGGTGGACGCCTGTCCATAGATTGAAGTCATCAAGCGCTCCGTTTGCATTGAAGGTGCCCGTCGGGCCCTTGCCCGTGCTAAGGTGCACTGGGGCAAGCTGGATGCTGAGAAGCTTGTGACGGACGGGCCACCGAAGGGCAAGGAGCATCGCAAGCCCGAAATGTACTATGAGGGCGTCATGAAGGGTGCCCGCCTTATAGCGGTGAATGCTCCAAAGATGTCATTTTTGAATAGACTCGCATTTGTTATCCTGTGACGCTGAAAACTTGTTCATATGCGCTTAAGCAACGCTTGTGAATTTAAAATATTACCTTCGTGCGGCCGTTTATCAAATTTGAGAGATGGCAAGTCGTTGGCTTCAGCCCCCATGCCACGAAAGTGCTTGGGGTATTCAGGATAAACTTGAGCGCTCTTGTTCCCATTCTTGGGTCCTTCGAGGAGGCGCTCAGCATACGAACAAGGCAAACTGCATTTATAATGCTTGAACACTCTCACTTAGCCATATAATTCTATAATTTTAAATTTCGTGAAGGCCACGTATTCGGGAGACCGAGTTCGGGGCGCTATCCACGCCTAGGCCTGATAAATGCCGACTCCTTGCTCTAAGCGGCATAAGTCTTTAGGGACTCGAAAACCTCTCGAACAGCGACCGGCTCTCGTCCTATCATGACTGTCAGTTTTAGCTTTGTCCACTGAGGTGCTTAACCCAGCTCAACCGGGGCACAATCGCAGTGGTTCTCCCAGCGCTACCTTAGCCGATATAACGGAACATAAGGTACCAAAACATGGAGCCGGGCAAACCCAACTGTTGACCCAAGACATGATTCGGAGCCGATGCATATAATGCTATAAGTTCGGTGCCGCACTTGTGAAAGTGTTCGGACTTATCACACCATATTGTGGGGTACTTAAGCCCTCGGTGTATTGCCCGTACCAAAGTGTACGGTTGCACAATGTCATAAATGAATATATATATATATATATATATATATATATATATAGAAAAAAGGGAATTCAATAATAGGCAGAAGCTATCACTACTGGAATCTGGCACTTTGCCATCTGCCATGGCAGATGGCAAAGGCATGGTCGGCGGATGGCAAAGGCTTTGCCATCTGCCAGCAGATGGCAAACAGTTCGTCCGAAACCCTGCCGGTAAAGGCTTCTTTGCCATCTGCTGGCTTATGGCAAAGAGCCTATGGCTTTGCCATCTGCTGGTCGATGGCAAGAGTCAGGCTTTGCCATCTGCTAGCAGATGGCAAAGCCTCTTAACGGGTTAGCTCCGTCGAGAGGTTAACGGCATACTTTGCCATCACCGCCAGATGGCAAAGGTCGGAGGCTCTTGCCATCGGCCACCGATGGCAAAGGCTGCGAGCTCTTTGCCATCGACCACCGATGGCAAAGGCTGCGAGCTCTTTGCCATCAGCCAGCCGATGGCAAAGGCTGCAGGCTCTTTGCCATCAGCCAGCAGATGGCAAAGGCTGCAGGCTCTTTGCCATCAGCCAGCAGCTCAACGCAACGAACAAGGCAACCAGACTTATAGTGCTTGTACACTCTCACTTAGCCATAGAATTCTATAATTTTAAATTTCGGCGAAGCCCCTAGTATTCGTAAGACCGAGTTCGGGCGCTATCCACGCCTTTATCGGACAATGCCGACTCCTCGCTCTAAGCGGCATAAGTCTTTAGGGACCAGAAAAACCTCTCAAACAGCGATCGCTCTCGCCCTATCATGACGATCAGTTTTAGCTTTCTCCAATCGAGGTGCTCAACCCAGCTCAACCGGGGCACAATCGCAGTGGTTCTCGAGCGCTACCTTAGCCGATATAACAGAACGTAAGGTACCAAAACATGGGAGCAGGGCAAACCCAACTATTGACCCAAGACATGATTCGGAGCCGATGCATATAATGCTATAAGTTCGGGGTGCCGCACTTGTGAAAGTGTTCGGACTTATCACACCATATTTGTGGGGTACTTAAGCCCCTGGTGTGTTGGCCGTACCAAAGTGTACGGGTGCAACATGTCATGAATGAACATATATATAGATAAAGAAAGGAGTGCAATAATAGGCAAAAGCTATGTATTGTTTATTCAAAAAGGTACTGCAATGAAGGCAGAACAATACAAATAGTGCGATAAGCAAGGGATGGGACTATTTAACATGTCCCCCTCCAGGGGTAAGCTGCGGGATGGTATGTAAAACAGGTATAATGCTCGTAGTAGAGACCACCTGGACACTCGATGTAGCTTTCTGCTTCCCTGGCTGTTGCATCGTGAGTTCGGCAATTCTAGTGCCGGACAGGGCTTCTGGAAAACGGAGTCCTGAAAGTAAGAGAAAAGAAGAAAGAAAAAGAATGACACAATCAGGAGCCCATGGTGCGGTTGAGCCACATTCAGGCGTGTCGTGGTCGTGCCCCTCCTTATGCCCATGGTATCTCCAGAGCGTAGTTATGTACGCGTAGCACTGGCTTCGCAATTTCGCGAGGGCTGGGGTTGGGGCCGGATTGCTACGCGTGCTCGGATCGTTCCAGGCGGTCTTGTTGTAGGTTACGCCGAGCGCGCTTGACAGTGTCCGGACGTTTAGTAGCCGGACTCGAGAGTTGCCATGAGAGGCTGCTTTGCACCTCCGCCGCGAGGGCCGCCGTATGCTCCTCCGTTCGGAGAGAGCGTTCGGTTTTTCCATTGACCGTGATTACTCCTCGAGGGCCTGGCATCTTGAGCTTGAGGTATGCGTAGTGCGGCACTGCATTGAACTTTGCAAATGCGGTTCGTCCAAGCAGTGTGTGATAGCCGCTGCGGAACGGGACTATGTCAAAGATTAACTCTTCGCTTCGGAAGTTATCCAGGGATCCGAAGACCACTTCGAGTGTAACTGAGCCTGTACAATTGGCCTCTACACCCGGTATGACGCCTTTAAAGGTCGTCTTTGTGGGTTTAATCCTTGAGGGGTCTATGCCCATTTTGATCAAAGGTGATCGGGCAGGAGGACCATGGGTTGAACTTTGGGGCGACTGGCTCCATCGCATATACGTCCCTTAGTGCACGCTTCCGCTCCCTTTTGGGTATGTGGGTTGCGTATATCATGTTCACCGTCCGCACTTGTGGGGGGGAAACCCTTCTGTCCTCTATTGTTCGGCGGCCGGGATCCTCCTCGTCATCGCTATGCAGCCCTTGTCATTGAGTTCGCATTTAACTTGCCTTCCTGTTTGAAGACCCAACAATCCCTGTTGGTGTGGTTGGCTGGTTTTTCGGGGGTGCCATGTATTTGGCATGAGCGATCGAGTATTCGGTCCAGATTGGACGGGCCCTGAGTATTTCTTTTGAACCGCTTTTTCCGCTGACCGGGTTTAGAGCCTCTGAATCTGGCATTGACTGCCGTATCTTTAGCATTATCGCCGTTAATGCAGCGCTTGTGCTTGTTGCGACGGGACCTGCCATTGCTATCCTTGGTATCCGAACTACTAGGGTCTTTGGTCAAGTTGTTACTACGAGCTAGCCAGCTGTCCTCTCCCGCGCAAAAGCGGGTCATGAGTGTTGTGAGGGCTGCCATGGATTTCGGCTTTTCCTGTCCTAGGTGCCGGGCAAGCCACTCGTCATGGATGTTATGTTTGAAGGCTGCAAGGGCCTCTCGTGATCCGGACTGTCAACGATTTGATTTTTCTTGGTTAGGAATCGTGTCCAGACTTGTCTGGACGATTCTTCTGGCTGCTGAATTATGTGGCTGAGGTCATCGGCGTCTGGTGGTCGCACATATGTGCCCTGCAAGTTATCAAGGAATGCGGCTTCCAGGTCCTCCCAACAACCAATTGATTCTGCTGGCAAGCTGTTAAGCCAATGCCGAGCTGGTCCTTTAAGCTTCAGAGGGATGTATTTGATGGCGTGTAGATCATCACCGCGGGCCATGTGGATATGGAGGAGGTAGTCCTCGATCCAAACCGCAGGATCTGTTGTGCCATGTATGATTCGATGTTTACGGGTTTGAAACCCTCGGGGATTTGATGATCCATCACTTTATCTGTGAAGCATAGTGGGTGTGCGACGCCTCTCTATTGGGCTATATCACGACGCAGCTCAAATGAGCTTTGTTCATCGTGGTTCGGCCCGGCCGGAGTTGCTGTATCCGGCGTGACGGTTATCATCACGTGCCGTGGGGCGCCCATGCGATCCGTAGATCGATCTTGTTTGCCTTGCCTTGTCCTCCAATATGTCTCGCAGGTCTGGCGCGTTTCCCCGTGCCTTGGTCGAGCGGCGTCGGGGTGCGGCTTGAATGGAGGGTCTAGAGGCCTCTCTGTCGCTGACCCGCAGGGTGGCCGGTCGGCCGCATCATGCTACCGGTGATGTAAGTTTGGGTGTTGCTTCCTCTAATTGGGGTAGCATCCTGCGTTTGGGTATCTCTTGAGGGGCGTTCGAGTTCATACTCTTCGGCTGCAAGGACTTGAGTCCATATGTCGCCTAGCAAGTCTTGGTCAGCTCTAAGCTGCCGCTGCTTTTCCTTGAGGCTGCTTGCCGTGGCCATAAGCCTGCGCTTGAAACGCTCCTGTTCGGTGGCATCCTCGAGCACGACAAATTAAATTGATAAATCGAGGCTTGCCTCATCTTCGGGAGGGAGGCATATAATTATCATCCTCCACCTCCCCGTCTGCCGCTCTATCATGAGGGCTGGCTTCTCCCTCCTCTGTGTTGAATCCTGCCGGAGAAGGTTGTCTTGACACTGTCCGGGTGTTATTATCTCCCGTGCCGGAATCACCGCTTTTGCTGTGGCGGATTTAGGCGGCGCAGCCTTGGGCGCTTGGGCTGTTTCTTGGAGGGGTCATCCTCCGCTGTTCCATCGCCGTTCCCATCTTTTGGGATGTCCACCATGTATATGTCGTATGACGAGGTGGCCTTCCTGTGCCCTGTGGGCGCTTGTTCTCGGTCGTCTCCAGCATCCTCGTCCATACCGTCGATGTCTTCGGAGTCGAAGTCGAGCATGTCGGTTAAATCATCGACAGTGGCTACAAAGTGGGTGGTGGGTGGGCGTTGAATTTCTTCGTCGTCCGCATCCCAACCTTCCTGACCGTAGTCCGGCCAGGGCTCTCCTGATAAAGAGAGAGACTTTAGTGAATTCAGGATGTCGCCAAAGGGCGAGTGCTGAAAGATGTCCGCGGATGTGAACTCCATAACCTGCGCCCAATTGGATTCGATTGGTAGGGGCGCGGAGGGTTGGAGTCCGGAGAGGAGTCCGCACCTTGGAGTCACGGGATCCGCAGCGACGTGGATGGTTTTCGGCTCAATCGCCGTAGAGATCGTAGCCCTCGAGGCGGTGTCCAACCACTCGTCCTCGATCGGAGGAGTCGGCTCCGAGCAAAGGGTCGGAGCGGACGCTGGTGCGGCCTCCAGGGCACTATTCGGCGGCAGAGCTAGATCGTGCCCATCGAGACAGTGCGGCGCGCTTGGCTGTGGCTCGAATCCGTCGAAGATCAAGTCTCCGCGGATGTCGGCCGTGTAGTTCAAACTCCCAAATCTGACCTGATGGTCAGGGTCGTAGCTTTCGATCTGCTCCAGATGGCCAAGTGAGTTGGCCCGCAGTGCGAAGCCACCGAATACGAAGATCTGTCCGGGGAGAAAAGTCTCACCCTGGACCGCGCCGTTGTTGATGATCGAAGGATCCATCGGGCCTAAGGATGACGACACAGAGGAACTCTCAATGAAAGCACCAATGTCGGTGTCAAAACCGGCGGATCTCGGGTAGGGGGTCCCGAACTGTGCGTCTAGGCGGATGGTAACAGGAGGCAATGGACACGATGTTTTTACCCAGGTTCGGGCCCTCTCGATGGAGGTAACCCTACTCCTAGTTGATTAATATTGATGATATGGGTAGTACAAGAGTGGATCTACCACGAGATCAGAGAGGCTAAACCCTACAAGCTAGCCTATGGTATGATTGTTGTTCGTCCTACGGACTAAGACCCCCGGTTTATATAGACACCGGATAGGGTTAGGGTTACACAGAGTCGGTTACAATGGTAGGAGATCTACATATCCGTATCGCCAAGCTTGCCTTCCACGCCAAGGAAAGTCCCATCCGGACACGGGACGAAGTCTTCAATCTTGTATCTTCATAGTCCAGGAGTCCGGCCAACGGTGATAGTTTGGCTATCCGGACACCCCCTAATCCAGGACTTCCTCAGCCGCCATCGCACCAGTGCCCATAGCCGTCCGGGGTGACCTGGCGCAATGGGTGGAGGATCACGTGGACGACCTTGTCAGGGCCTTCACGTATGATGATGACGGCGTGATTGTGGCCACCGATGAAGGCGGCGTGGTGGACGGTCCTGGTGCTGGCGGAGGTGTTGGTGGCGCGACGCCAGCGACGCCTCCGGAGGTGACCTAGAAGGCGCAGCGAGCGACATGTCTGACTGATTGCTTGTCACTGTTGCTTACCCTACATGAAAGAGGTTCGGGCTTGGCCCTGAAGACTGTGAGAGCATTTTGGGAGGGGAAGCCCCTCATGTAAATATTTGCGGTAAATGCCCTGGTAATCTTAACGCTGTGTGTGAGCTTAACGGCCGGCCTGGTGGTGGGTCGGCTGGCTCGTTCGCTGAACCCTGGTGAGCCCCGAGCAGGGCTGTGGGGGCCATAGCGCCATGTGTGTCTTCTGGGTGAACCCATTGATCCTGCGATAAGAACCTCCGGAGAGGGCGTGGCGACAGCCGTCCGAGCTGTGGACGCTTGGTTGGCCCGGCTCGCGAGGGGCTCGCGAGGGGAGGCAGCTGACGCTAGCTTTGGATGCAAAGCCGAAACTAGAACACGAGAGATTGCTCGAATGAGACTAAACACCCCTTCCCCAAACGCACGCAAGGCTCGAACTCAAATCCAACTTAAATTCAAATCGAAGAAACTTGTCAACAGAGGAAAAGGCAAAAAAGAAAAAGGCCGCGTCCGGCACCTATTCTAGTCTTCGACGTCTTCTCACTAGCACGGAGCTAAGTGCTGCCACTGGGAGTGGGAGGGAGCCCCAGTGCCTGAGGCCGGCGCTCCTGAGACTCCGGGGCATGTACATCCCCACTCATTATTATGTGAGAGTGTCACGGGGCGGCGAGCTTCACAGGCATTGGGCCTTCTTCACAGGTACCGGCCTTGCTTCATATCGCCAGATGAGGGCCCTGCCTTGCGCCACACTCTACCGCCACTGACGGCGGCCGGAGACCAAGGACGATGCCAATGGGGTAGAGCGGTCCCAGCGGTTCCCCCGACGACCACGGGTCCTCTGCCGGGGGCAGGCCCTGAGGCACCTCCCTGGCAGAGGGCCTACCTCCTGAGAACATCTTGCGCCAAGTGCCGCGGCGACGAACCCGGATCTCGGCCCCTCTCCTGCAGACCCCGGTGCCCTCCTCCTGAGGGGTAAGAGCGCTGCAGCCACCTGTTGCGGCGACCTGTACCTCCTGCAGCACACGGTTAGCATAAGCTTGCTCCTGAGGAATTAATAGTACCAGATAGTTGCTTCCACTGGCATGGTCGTCGAGGCCCTCTTGGGGTTCCTGAAAGAGCTCAGCTTGTGGTGTCTCCTCGCCCCAGCCTGGCCCAAGGAACGAGCCATGGTCTTCTTCCCGTGCGCTCTCTTGATCCATCATCCGGGGCACATACGCTTCTGGGGACGCTGCCCCGTAGGTCTCGCCGTAGTGCCCCTCATGCCATGCAGTCCGGCCCGGAGCGTTGTCTTGAGAGTGGTGGCGCGGTGGTCCGCCGAGGCCAAAGGTCACGGTGTGCGCTCCTTCGCCGGCCGGAGAGGGGGTCTGCGCGGCTTGCCGCCTGTGCTGCAGGCCAGGTTGGCGTCGGGTAGGCCCTGGAGCCCGCTTGAGGTTTCATGGGCGCGCATGGGGCCGCCATATGGCACGCTCTGGGCCAGAGGTGGCAGCCGAATGCAGAAAGGAGGTGCTCCCGAGGCGGCGATGTCCAGGAGCTCGGCCACTCGCTCCAACGGCACGTCGCGGCCGCCCTCTAGAAGGCGGCACCGTAACAGCTCTCGGGCCACCGTGAGCGCGGCCCTGGAGTTCGCCTACTCCCGTCGGGTGTGCGCAGCGATGGCGTGGCTTGAGGCTCGCCGCTGATCGCACTGTCGCAGCTGCGTGAGGGCAGGCGGCGTCGCCGCGCCGTGCCTCGTAGGCGCCTTGCGAGCGAGCTGCTGAGGTGCAAGGTTGAGGTCGCCTGGCCGGCAAAGACGGTGGGCGGGCCACACCGCCCAGTGGTCGGCGTTGGCTACCGGGTTGCTTGACATCAAACGACGAGGTGATGAAACGCGAGGCGGCGGAGGAAGGACTCCGGCGCACCCCTACCTGGTGTGCCAAATGTCGGATTTCTGGTTCCGGCAGACCGTTGAGGTTCGAACACTGGGGTGCGCGGAGATCTTTCCCCTACCAGCTCACGCGTCAATGGTTTGTAAGGGATCTAAACTAGGAATGATGAACAACACAAGGGACACATGGTTTATACTGTTTCGGGCCATCGTTGTGGTGTAATACCCTACTCTAGTGTGTGGTGTGGTGGATTGCCTCCGGGGCTGGTGAAGAACAGTACAAAGGAAGAACAGCCTCGCGAGGGGCTGTTCTTGAGCTGGTGCAATGGACTGCTTGGGTGAGTCCAGTCGCTTCCCTCTCTCTCTCCCTGGTAGGTTTGACCTCTCTTGGTCCGTCTTTCTTTCCTTCGTCCCCCCGCCTTCTTGGTGGTGGCTAGTCCTATTTATAGAGGGAGGCCCTGGGCCTCTTCCCAAATAATGAGCGGGAAGGGCGCCAACAATTGGCCATTTTGAAGGGGAACATCTACTACACTTATCCTGACTAAAGTTGGTCTTGGCTGCCAAAGGCTCGACGCCGACGCCGCCCCTGGGCTCCACGATGACCTCCTTCCCGCCGCTCTGCTGGTCTTGGTCTTGTTGCACCGGCGGCAACCTTTGCCCGATGCCTTAGCTCAGGCTTGCCCCCTTTGCACCAAAGGGGAAATGAGGACACTGCGCAGGCTGGCGGCCGCCTGGTCTCGATCGTCATGGCTTGCGTCACGGGGCACCCTCGTGAGGTACCCTGCCTTGATCTCTCCGCCTCCTCGTGAGCCTACCTGACGAGGCTGCTCCTGAGGAAGGTTCGTGTCATCCGCCCCCCACTTGAGCCACGCCGCAGGTCGCGGGCATGCAAGTCTGGGGACCCCCGTTCCCAGAACGCCGACAGAAGCCTCACGAGGTGCCCCTCGCCTTGATCTCTCCGCTCCTCGTGAGCCGGCCTAGTGAGGCCGCCCCTGAGGAGGTCTTGTGTCATCCGCCTCGCGAGGATCTCGAGTGTTTGCTGGTGAAGATGGGCCGTATGAGGCTGCTGGTGGAGCCACACTGCGGGCCGTAGGCAGGCAAGTCTGGGGACCCCCGTTCCCAGAACACCGACAATTGCGATGTGAACTATAGAGTGTTAAATCACATGACGATGTGAACTATTGGTGTTAAATCACATGGCGATGTGAACTAGATTATTGACTCTAGAGCAAGTGGGAGACTGAAGGAAATATGCCCTAGAGGCAATAATAAAGTTATTATTTATTTCCTTATATCATGATAAATGTTTATTATTCATGCTAGAATTGTATTAACCGTAAACTTAGTACATGTGTGAATACATAGACAAAAACAGAGTGTCCCTAGTATGCCTCTACTTGACTAGCTCGTTTATCAAAGATGGTTATGTTTCCTAACCATGGACATGTGTTGTCATATGATGAATGGGATCACATCATTAGGAGAATGATGTGATGGACAAGACCCATTCGTCAGCTTAGCATTATGATCGTTACAGTTTCATTGCTACTGCTTTCTTCATGACTTATACATGTTCCTCAGACAATGAGATTATGCAACTCCCGAATACCGGAGGAACACTTTGTGTGCTATCAAACATCACAATGTAAATGGGTGATTATAAAGATGCTCTACAGGTGTCTCCGAAGGTATTTGTTGGGTTGGCATAGATCGAGATTAGGATTTGTCACTCTGTGTTTCGGAGAGGTATCTCTGGGCCCTCTCGGTAATGCTCATCACTATAAGCCTTGCAAGCAATGTGACTAATGAGTTAGTTGTGGGATAATGCATTACGGAACGAGTAAAGAGACTTACCAGTAACGAGATTGAACTAGGTATGATGATACCGACGATCGAATCTCGGGCAAGTAACATACCGATGACAAAGGGAACAACGTATGCTGTTATGCGGTTTGGCCGATAAAGATCTTCGTAGAATATGTAGGAGCCAATATGAGCATCCAGGTTCCACTATTGGTTATTAACCGGAGATGTGTCTCGGTCATATCTACATAGTTCTTGAACCCGTAGGATCCGCACGCTTAACGTTCGATGACGATTTGTATTATGAGTTATGTGATTTGATGACCGAAGTTTGCTCGGAGTCCCGGATGAGATAACAGACATGACGAGGAGTCTCGAAATGGTCGAGAGGTAAAGATCGATATATTGGAAGGCTATATTCGGACATCGGAAAGGTTCCGAGTAATTCGGGTATTTTTCGGAGTACCGGAGAGTTACGGGAATTCGCCGGGGGAAGTAGTGGGCCTTAATGGGCCATACGCGAAAGGTGAGAAGGGCCTCAAGGGGTGGCCGCGCCCATGGCAAGTCCGAATTGGACTAGGGAGGGGGCGGCACCCCTTTCTTTCCTTCTCCCTCTCCTACTCCTTCCCTCTCTCCCTTCTTGAAAAAGGAAGGGGGACTCCAACTAGGATTGGGAATCCTAGTTGGACACCCCCTCTAGGCGCGCCCCTCCTAGGCCGGCCTCCTCCTCCTCTCTCCTTTATATACGTGGCCAAGGGGGCACCCCAAAGCACGACGGACAATCTCTTAGCCGTGTGTGATGCCCCCCTCCACAGTTACACACCTCGGTCATATTGTCGCAGTGCTTAGGCGAAGCCCTGCGCAGGTAACTTCATCATCACCGTCGCCACGCCGTCGTGCTGACAAAACTCTCCCTTGGCCTCAACTGGATCAAGAGTACGAGGGACGTCATCGAGCTGAACGTGTGCTGAACACGGAGGTGTCATACGTTCGGTGCTAGGATCGGTCCGATCGTGAAGACGTACGGCTACATCAACCGCGTTGATAAAACACTTCTGCTTTCGGTCTACGAGGGTACGTGGACACACTCTCCCCGCTCATTGTTATGCTTCTCCTAGATAGATCTTGCGTGATCGTAGGAATTTTTTTGAAATTACTGTGTTCCCCAACACCTTCACACCCGCCACCAGGGATTCCATAAAGGACAAGTCCATTGTGATGGCCGCTGATGTCGTGGGAACTATGCCGACAATAATAAGGGATAGGGTAAAGGAGCATGAACTATCGAGATGCAAATGGGTGACACGGTGGTTTTAGCGAGTTTGGGAACAACCCTAAGTCTCGTGCTCCGGAGAGGCTTTGTTATATCTGAGTATGTATCCGGAGATTACAATGAGAGAGGGAGAGAGGAACGGATCCCCATGCTAGAGCTAAGTCCTGAGACTAATGGCGAGCGAGTAGAGGGAGAAGAATGAGAGCGGAAAGAGCCCCCTAGTCTAGTGGTGGGGGTGGCTTATATAGAGTGCGCCACCCCCTCACCTCCTATGTTACAAAGTGGGCGTTAATGCCATAGCTCAGCTGAGGGAGTCCTTGATTAGGGGGTATCCGGACAGCCGGACTATAGCGGACTGTTGGACTATGAAGATACAATATTGAAGACTTCGTCTCGTGTCCGGATGGGACTCTCTTGGCGTGGAAGGCAAGCTTGGCGATACGGATATGTAGATATCCTTCTGTTGTAACCGAATCTGTGTAACCCTAGCCCCCTCCAGTGTCTATATAAACCGGAGGGTTTAGTCCATAGGACAACAACAATCATACCATAGGCTAGCTTCTAGGGTTTAGCCTCTACGATCTCGTGGTAGATCAACTCTTGTAATACTCATATTCATCAAGATCAATCAAGCAGGAAGTATGGTCTTGCCTCCATAGAGAGGGCCTGAACCTGGGTAAACATCGTGTCCCTTGCCTCCTGTTACCATCCACCTTAGACGCACAGTTCGGGACCCCCTACCCGAGATCCGCTAGTTTTGACACCGACATTGGTGCTTTCATTGAGAGTTCCACTGTGTCGTCGCTGCAAGGTTCGATGGCCCCTTCGATCGTCGACAACGATGCGGTCCAGGGTGAGGTTTTCCTCCCCAGACAGATCTTCGTGTTCGGCGGCTTCGCACTGCGGGCCAACTCGTTTGGCCATCTGGAGCAGATCGAGAGCTACGCCCCTGGCCATCAGGTCAGGTTTGGAAACTTGAATTACACTGCCGATATCCGCGGAGACTTGATCTTCGATGGATTCAGGCCCATGCTAGTGTGTCGCACGATCACGACGAGCACGATATAGCTCTGCCATCTGACGGTGTTCGGGAGATCACACCAGCAACTACTCCGGCCTCTAGTCCAGAGCAGATCGCGCCATCCGAGGATGGGAGGATAGACTCCGCCACGGAGGCCGCGCCCTCAGTGGCGATAGAGCTGAATACTGACCTTATCCTTCGCGAGAGCCGTGTCGCCGAACTGCTGGACTCGTCCTCGGCCAGGGACCCCGTACCACCCGCGCCCATCCCTATCGAATCCGATTGGGCGCCGATCATGGAGTTCACCTCCGCAGATATCTTTCAGCACTCGCTTTTTGGCGACATACTGAACTCATTAAAATCTCTCTCCCTGTCCGGAGAACCTTGGCCGAACTATGTCCGGCTAGAGTGGGATGCGGACGATGAAGAAATATAATCCCCACCCACCTCCCACTTAGTAGCCACTTTCACGATTTAACCGACATGCTCGACTTTGACTCCGAAGACATCGATGCTATGGA
This sequence comes from Aegilops bicornis, assembly GCA_021605145.1. Classification (NCBI taxonomy): domain Eukaryota; kingdom Viridiplantae; phylum Streptophyta; class Magnoliopsida; order Poales; family Poaceae; genus Aegilops; species Aegilops bicornis. The sequence continues at coordinate 727,085,326 of CM038671.1, read as the reverse complement.
CACCGATGCCGGAGACAAACAGGAACCACTGCCCACAGGGCACTGGACCACCACCTCATCATATGACATATATATGGTGGATAAACCCAAAGAAAATAATAACAAGGATGCAGCGAAAGATAGCTCCCACGACAAGCAATCAAAACGGCGCTGTAGGCGCCTCTCTAAATCCCGCCTTGGCAAAAAAAGCGACAACAGCGCAACAAGAAGCCAAATTGACCCAGCGATAGAGCAGGGTAAGCCAGCGGATAACGAACAAAGTGCAGAGCCGCTGTCCGAGCACGGCTACACCGAGCATCAAGACAACGAACCCGTCTCCAGTCAAGAGAATAGTCCAGACGACGACGAGCGCATCATCCTGGAAAGGCAGCTGGAGCAAAGGCTTATGGCCAGTGCAAGAAGTTTGAAGAAGCAGAAACAAAGGCTCAAGGCCGCACAAAACACACTCAATAGTAGATGGAATAAAGTGCTCAACACGGCAGAAAAGTACGATGGCATTCGCCCCACGAAGAGCTACCCAAAACGGAAGCTGCTGCCGGAGTTCGACGACGAGGCCTTTGAACCCTCACAGCCAAAAAACAAAACCGCCGATCGATCAGATCGACGACCTCGTGGCCGTGATAGGGTGGCCAACGAGGCCGCACATAAGTCGGTACATGACCGACGCGAGGACCCGCATCAACGGGCCGGCGCAACCAGATCCATTTATGGATCAAGGAAATGCGCTCCAGCACTCAGCCAACACCAAATACCACAACCGTCTGAAGGCCATGGCACAGCCAAATACAGGGGTGCCGCACACCCCCTATGTTTCTCAGACGAGGTATTAGACCACGAATTTCCAGTTTCAAACCAGTTAACATGGAGGCATACGACGGAACCACAGACCCTGGGGTCTGGATCGAGGACTTCATCCTCCACATGCACATGGCTCGTGGAGACGATCTCCACGCCATCAAATACTTACCCCTCAAGCTCAAAGGACCAGCTCGACACTGGCTGAAAAGCCTCCCCGAAAATTCCATTGGAAGTTGGTAGGAGCTTGAGGACGCTTTCTGGACTAACTTTCAAGGGACTTATGTCCGACCCCCAGACGCTGATGATTTGAGTCATATAATTCAACAGCCCGGAGAGTCAGCCCGAAAGATTTGGAATAGGTTTCTCACTAAGAAGAACCAAATTGTCGACTGTCCGGACGCTGAAGCCCCAGCAGCTTTCAAGCACATCGTTCAAGACGAATGGCTTGCCAGACACCTTGGCCAAGAAAAGCCGCAAACAATGGCATACCTAACAAGCCTCATGACCCGCTTTTGCGTAGGCGAGGACAGCTGGTTAGCTCGCAGTAGCACCAGCGACCCAAGCACATCCAAGGTCCGGGACGGCAATGGAAAGCGACGCAGTAAAAACAAGCGCCGGAATAAAGAAGACAGCCCAGACAACACGGCGGTAAACGCTGGATTTAGCGGCTCTCGATCGGGTCAGCGGAAAAAGCCCTCTAAAGAAAACAGAGATGAACCGACCGGCCTAAACAAAATTCTAGACAAACTATGTCAGATCCACGGCACCCCCGGCAAGCCTGCAAATCATACCCACAGAGATTGCTGGGTCTTCAAGCAGGCTGGCAAGCTGAACGCTGAACACAAGGGGGAGGACACTCCGAGCGAGGCCAAGGATACACCTCGCCAGCAAGGCATTGGGGGACAGAAAAATTCCTGCCAGCAGTCAAAACAGTAAATGTTATCCACGTGACAAAGAGGAGAGGCAAATACGCACTCCAAAATACACGAGCCATAGAGCCCGTCACCCATGAGACCTACCACTGGTCGGCCTGCACGGTCACTTTCGATTGCGAGGATCACCTAATAGGTATCCGCAGAAGGATCAGCCGCCTTGGTGCTGGACCCAATAGTACACGGATACCACCTTACGCGAGTCCTTATGGACGGCGGCAGTAGTCTAAATCTGATATACCAGGACACTGTCCGCAAAATGGGGATAAACCCAACAAACATCAGCCACAGTAATGCTACCTTCAAGGGAGTAATACCAGCCTGAGGTCGCTGCACGGGCTCTCTAGCACTAGAGGTTGTGTTCGGCTCGTCCGACAACCTCCGGAGCGAAAGGTTAACCTTTGACATTGCTCCATTCCGAAGTGGCCATCAAGCACTACTCGGACGAGAGGCTTTCGCCCGTTTCAATGCAATACCGCATTACGCTTTACTCCAACTTAAAATGCCCGGTCCATGCGGCACCATCACAGACATGGAAATGTTGAGCATTCGTTCCGAGCAGAAGAACGCACGGCTGCTTTAACAGCCGTACACTAGACGGCCTCACCACCAGAGATGATGACCGGTCGTTAGGACCGCGGACACGGTTAGACGAGTCCGGCCAATCATTGGATAGATATTGGTTCGATGGTTACACCCGTAGAGACGGTACCAGGGGCTTCGCCGCAATAATTCGGCTCATCTTTACCCATCTCGACTTTTTCATGGTCTCTTTATAATAACCAAATTTTTGCACAACAACTTTTCACTAAGCACCTCTTTTTTAACAGATGACGATCGTGCTACACCCGTCCAGGATACGGCACAACAGAGACACAGGCGCAGACGTGCAGCAGGGACCCATACAAAGGATTCTCTTTAGATTAAGACCCTGCGTAAACCTTTTTTTACTGTCTTTTGTTGTTCACATCCTCCGGATTCTCAATACAACCGAGAAGGACACTGACGTCTTGGCATGTGGCGACGTCAAAATATTTCTCGTACCTGGACACTATGGGTTCATTATCCAAGGGAATCACCTAAGCCCAGTATATGTTTCAAAGACCGAACACCTTAGGGAGTGTTCGGCGTCACGAGTTAGGCCTTATATGCATCAGCTCCGAATCATGTCTTTGGTCAAATGTTGGGTTTGCCCGGCTCCTGTGTTTTGCTACCTTACGTTCCGCTCTATCGGCTAAGGTGGAACCAGGAGAACTACTGCGATTGTGCCCTGGCTAGCCCGGACGAGCACCTCAGTAGAGAAAGCCGAAAACTGACGGTCATGATAAAGCGAGAGACTGGTCAACCACTCGATGACTTATCGGAATCTTCGGGATTCCTCCGCATTAACGAAGGGCCGTTTCCCGGCCAGGCATGACCGCGCCCCATATTCAGATGAGCGCAGAGCCACCAGGGGCTATATAGTAGCCCCACTGTCAAACTCCTATGGCTAAGTGAAAGTGTTAAAGCAATATAGTCTGATTGCCTAGTTCGCTGCGCTATCACCTCCTTAATGGACCAAGACGTTGGATCAGGTGTGAACACGTGTCTTCTGCGAACACCCCCGCATTATATGCGTGGGGGTTGAAGCCGACGACTGCAAACTTTCAGGTTATATAAACATATACATAAACGGCCGCACAGGAGGCACCATAACACTTTTAGGAAAAAGTATAAAAATAGCCTTTATATAATTTAGTAAAACATTTTTTTTCAATGGGAATACATGTCATTCGAACATAATATTCTTCGGGCACTGCGCTTCTTGTCGGTGTCAAAACCGGCGGATCTCGGGTAGGGGTTCCCGATCTGTGCGTCAAGGCTGATGGTAACAGGAAGCAAGGGACACAGATGTTTACCCAGGTTCGGGCCCTCTAGATGGAGGTAAAACCCTACTTCCCGCTTGATTAATATTGATGATATGGGTAGTATAAGAGTAGATCTACCACGAGATCGTAGAGGCTAAACCCTAAGAGCTAGCCTATGATGGTATGATTGTAATTGTGATCGGCCTTCTAAGGACCAACCTCTCCGGTTTATATAGACACCGGAGAGGGCTAGGGTTTACATGGAGTCGGTTACAAGGAAGGAAATATAATATCCGGATCGCCAAGCTTGCCTTCCATGCGAAGGAAAGTCCCTTCTGGACACGGGCCGAAGTCTTGAGTCTTGTATCTTCACGCTTCAATAGTCCGGACGTAGTACACAGTCCGGCTGTCCGGATACCCCCTAATCTAGGACTCCCTCAGTAGCCCCTGAACCAGGCTTCAATGACGATGAGTCCGGCGCGCAGTCTTGTCTTCGGCATTGCAGGGCGGGTTCCTCCGCCGAATACTCCAAGGTAATTATCGAACACTCAAACCGTGTCCGGACACCTGATCATCTTTGCCTTTGCTATCCAGTCCTGGACAAAGAGCGACTTTTTAGAATGATGTCGTGATGAATAGAAATACAACATGTTCGGCCATAGGGCGACTTACTTGGGTATCTGGACGATTGCAGCTCAGACCCACGTCCTCAGTGGAATCCGGACACATTACTTGCGGTCCGAAGTACAATTTGTACATCTCCTCGGGCGTCATGCCGAAGAAGTGCTGAATAGCTCGCGATCCCTCCGGGTTGAATTCCCACAGATGGAGGGGACGACGTTTACAGGGCAGGATTCGACAAAGTAACATCACTTGCATTACTGTGACCAGATCAATATCTCTTTCGAGAAGATCTCGGATGCGGCCCTGCAGTATGGGCACGTCCTGCGCTGGCCCCCAATCTAGCCCCTTGTTGATCCATGACGTTAGTCGTGGAGGGTGACCCGAGCGAAAGGCAGGTGGGGCCACCCATTTGGTACCCCTGGGAGCTGTGACATAAAACCATTCTTGTTGCCATAAGCTGGACACCTCCTGGAAAAAACCCTCGGGCCATGGGGCATCGGCGATTTTGCTTATTACAGCACCTCTGCATTCTTCATATCTCCCCTCGATTGTCTTCGGCTCCACTTGGAAGGTCTTGAGCCACAGGCTGAAGTGAGGGGTGATGCAGAGAAAAGCTTCACACACGATGATAAAAGACGAGATGTGGAGAATAGAATCCGGAGCTAAATCATGGAAGTTCGGCCGGTAATAGAACATGAGCCCCCTCACGAAGGGATCCAAAGCCAGGCCTAGCCCTCGGAGGAAGTGAGATATGAATACTGCGCTCTCGCCGGGTTTCGGAGTAGGTATGACCTGCCCTTGAGCAGGCAGCCGGTGCGCAATCTCGCCGGTAAAGAACCTGGCCCCTCTTAACTTTCTGACGTCTTCCTCCGTGACGGAGGAGGGCATCCACCGACCATGAAGGTTGGATCCGGACATGGCTGAAGGTCCGAAGCGCCTGACCTGAGCTTTGGGTGTTGGAACTCGAGGCACGGGAGGGATTCGATTTAGTTCGAGGAATAAAAAAGGATAGGCCTTGGTCTCTTTATAAAGAGGGTGAATACCAGGCGTCCTCCTCGTGACCGTTTGGGACTTGCATATAATAGAGGAGTCATACCAACGGGCACGATTGGGTTACCCACGCCCATATTGGTGAGAATCCCGTGATAAGGGGACACGATCTCTGCTTCGACAAGACGTGCCAAGGAAACCGCCTCGCGATATGCGCCAAGGCTGGTCGAAAAACACGGTTCGATAATAACCGGGCCATGGCATGATGTCATGGTATCTGAGGGAGTCCCGGACTAGGGGGTGTCCGGATAGCCGGACTATCATCACGGCCGGACTCCAAGACTATGAAGATACAAGATTGAAGACTTCGTCCCGAGTCCGGATGGGACTTTCCTTGGCATGGAAGGCAAGCTTGGCGATATGGATATGTAGATCTCCTACCATTGTAACCGACTCTGTGTAACCCTAACCTATCCGGTGTCTATATAAACCGGATGGTTTTAGTCCGTAGGACGAACAACAATCATACCATAGGCTAGCTTCTATGGTTTAGCCTCCTTGATCTCGTGGTAGATCTACTCTTGTACTACCCATATCATCAATATTAATCAAGCAGGAGTAGGGTATTACCTCCATCGAGAGGGCCCGAACCTGGGTAAAAACATCGTGTCCCTTGTCTCCTGTTACCATCCGCCTAGACGCATAGTTCGGGACCCCCTACCGAGATCCGCCAGTTTTGACACCGACATTGGTGCTTTCATTGAGAGTTCCTCTGTGCCGTCTCCATCAGGTAGGATGCCTCATCTCGTCTTTAAAGACGATACCATCGCCAAAGAAGCCTTGGCCACTGGTCAGACTCTTCGGCTAGGCGGTTTTCTCATGACTGCTAGTTCGGCCGCCGCGCCGACGATGGCCTCTCGACTCATCGAAACCAATCTCCATGTTAGTTCGGAACTTGCCGAACAGTTGGATCCGATCGAGCTCTCCTCCGTAAACGAGCTCTTGGATCGCATCGCCGCAGGAGTCGCCACAGACACGACCGGATCGGGCCTAAACCGATCTCGAGAGAGATCAACTCTCCTGTGCTACCCATCATGTTGCTTTGTGATAGAGGAGCAATGCGGCGACTCTTCTCCTATCTTAAGGACTAGCTACGTCCGGATTCCCGATCCCTCCATGCCGGATTCCTGCGGAGGGACGGATGTCGATCAAGCCCTGAACTTAAAGTCAGGCGGCAGGTCGGATTGATTGGATAGCACTCAAATATCCAAATTTCTGAGTTCGGAAACTTCCCGGCCCTTGAGTCCTAAATTGGACGGGGTTCCGGATTTAGTGCCACCCGCCCACCCAAACATTAGCGATCTCTCTCTCGAATTCGGCAAGAGCCCGCCGAACAAGACATCATTACTGGGCCAGATTCCTCCTGGTTATGAACAGGATAAAGGACTGCCAAGAGGAGGACGCAATTCCAATCTTCTGCAATAATTGCACGGACAAGGGAATCCTAAACGCCATAAGTCGTCGATAAATTACACGCTTTGCTGACTTGGTGACCATCGTACAAAAGAAATCTTGTGCGATGGAGAGCGCCTGGAAAACTGAAAGTAAATTTTGGGATAATCCGGCCCCGAATACATCCCTAGTCCGGAACAAAAGGGTGCATCATTATCAAGCACCTGGGTTGAATAACAAAAAAACCAAAACCCCCTAAAGGGTAAGGAACCGTGCTGGAGGGTTGGCTAAACGGACCCTGCAAAATTCATAGCACAGAGGGCGGCACTCCAACTCATAGCCTTCGAGCATGTTGGATACTACGGCAGGTGGCCAAAAGTGGCGAAGAGCTTCTAGCTTCAGAATCCCAGCCCAGCAACACCAGTACGGTGTTAACAGTCTTCGAGACTTTCGCATCAAATAACATGCGAAAACGACAACTCCGCAACCTCGCCGAAGTCTACCAAGTAGCAACAATAAATCCATGGAGTGACACGGCTATTACCTTCAATGCCGGATTTAACCTAAATTTCGAACTGCCCGGGCACCAGCCGCATTGGTCCTCAGCCCGATAGTAGACGGCTTTCGCCTTACTAAGGTACTCATGGATGGCGGCAACGGACTAAACCTCATCTATAAGGAAACCCTCTGAAAAATGGAAATAGAATGGAACCGCATTGAGCAAAGTAGCACAACCTTTAGAGGAATAATCCCCAGCCGGGAAGCATGCTGCACAGGAAAAATCACGCTGGACGTAGTGTTCGGCTCGCCGGACAATTACAGGTCCGAGGAGGTCACATTTCAAGTGGCCCCGTTCAACAGCGGATATTGTGCTTTATTAGGACGAGAGGCATTCACAATTTTTCAAGCTATACCCCATTATGGGTACATGAAGCTTAAAATGCCCGGTCCCAACGGAATCATCACTCTCGCTAGTGATCCGAACATAGCACTCCGCTACCGAAAAATAAGACAGCCGCACTAGCCCTCGAGGCACTATCCAAGCCCTAGTGGCCGAGGAACTCACCGCGATGCGCTCCACGGTGAACAGGGACGATGTGATACTTGATAAAAGATCCAAGTCCACCTCTTTTAAACCAGCCGGATGAAATAGTCAAATTCCAAGTCCACCCAACGGACCACTGCAAAGACGGCCTCCATCGGGCACAATTAAACCCTGATGTAGACGCGCACTACCAGAATTTCTACAAGAAAACTGGGACATCTTTGCTCGCACCCTTCAGACATGCCAGAATCCCACGTCGGTGGCGAGCACAGCCTAAATATCCTAAAAGGATTCAAGCGATCCAAACAGGCTCCGGCGCTTTTAGAACCCAAGAGACAGGCCATGGGAGAGGAGCTAGCCAAACTTTTGGAGGCCGGATTTATCGAGATATAAAACATCCGTCTTGGCTAGCGAACCTGGTGATGGTACCAAAGAAGGATAAATCCTGGCGCCTATGTGTTGATTTCAAAGACCTTAGTAAGGCTTGCCCAAAGGATCCCTTCCCCTCCTCGAATTGATCAAATCATTGACGCCTTCTGAGGACACGACTCATTGTGCTTCCTCGACGCGTACTTCGGCTACCACCAAATCAAGATGGCGGAGCCAGACCAAGCTGCAACAACATTCATCACTCCATACGGCCCGTTCTGCTTCAACACAATGCCCTTTGGGCTCAAAAACGCCGGCGCAACATATCAGCGCATGATTCCGACCTGTCTGGCCAATCAGATCGGCCAAACGGTGGAAGCATATGTAGATGACGTGGTCGTCAAAACCAAGCACGTCGAAACTCTAGTAGACGACTTGAGGCTCACATTCGACAATCTTAGAAAATATGACATCAAGCTCAATCCGGAAAAATTTGTCTTCGGCGTTCCAGCCGGAAAGCTCCTAGGCTTCATCGTGTCCGGTAGAGGAATTGAAGCAAACCCAGCCAAGATCCGAGCTCTGTCACAATTGGATATTCCAAAAGACCTCAAACAAATACAAAAATTGACGGGATGCGTAGCGGCTCTAAGCCGCTTTATCTCCCGTTTAGGAGAAAAGGCATTACCTCTTTACCGCCTCCTCCGCCGCACCGAACACTTCGAGTGGACGTATGCCGCCACGGCCGGACTCGAAGAAATAAAGGCCATTTTGGCAACAAATCCAGTCCTGGCCGCGCCCAACGTGGGCGAACCAATGGTATTATACATCACCGCAACACATAAGGTTGTCAGCGCGGTGATCGTTGTCGAACGAGAAATGGACGTACACCGGTTCCCTATTCAAAAACTGGTTTATTATGTGTCCACTGTCCTAACTCCATGCAAGTCCTCGTACCCACACTATCAAAAGATAGCATACGCGGTGTTCATGGCATCCCGGAAGCTGTGACACTACTTTCAAGAGTGTTCGATAACGGTAGCCTCCGAAGTACCTCTTAATGACATTATAAACAAACGCGACGCGACGGGCCGGATTGCTAAATGGGCCATAGAGCTCCTCCCATTCGACATAACTTATAAGCCACGACGAGCTATTAAGTCGCATGTTTTGGCCGACTTCGTGGCCGAATGGACTGAAGCCGAACTCTCTAAAGAGTACGGCGCATACTCCAATTGGATCATGCACTTTGACGGCTCCAAAATGTTGGCTGGCACAGAAATTTGGCGTCGTCCTGACGTCCCCAACCGGGGACACAGTCCAATACGTCCTTCAGATAATGTATACGGACTCCAACAACGTAGCCGAATACGAGGCCCTTCTGCACGGCCTCCGGATGGCAGTCTCCATGGGCATTCAATGCCTAGAATTGCGCGGGGACTCAAACCTCGCAATATCTCAAATAAACGGAGACTTTGACGCCAAAGATCCGAAAATGGCAGCATACCGCAATGCGGTCCTAAAAATGTCAGCACGGTTCGAAGGGCTCGAATTTCATCATGTAGCCCGGGACAACAACCATGCGGCGGATATATTGGCGTGCATCGGTGCAAAACGCGATGCCGTCCCACCCAATATCTTTTTGGAACGGCTGTTCAAGCCATCCGTACTATGGGAAGGGGAGTCTGGCAATAACAATCCGGACCCAACCGCACCGCCTGACGCCGAACACTCTGACACAACCGGAGGCTCCAGCCCCGAGATAACACCCTCTGCTCACGAAATAATGGCGGTTATCGCCCGTGGACGGAACCATTCCTAGCCTACCTAACTAGGCAGGAACTCCCGAAGACCAAAATGAGGCTCGCTGCATAGTACGGGCGCTCTAAAGCCTATAAAGTCCATGAGGAGAGCTTTATAAGAAAAGCACTACCGAGTCCTTCAAAGGTGTATCTCCGAAGAGGAAGGCGAAACCTCTGGCTGAAATTCATGCCGGACTGGGTGGGCACCACGCAGCAGCCCGGCCCTTGTAGGCAAGGCCTTCCGTACAGGATTTTATTGGCCGACGGCCCGGGTAGACGCGCATGACTTAGTCCAACGATGCGTCGGTTGCCAGCTTTTTGCTTACCAAAGCCACATGCCACCCACCACCCTTAAAACTATACCCATCACCTGCCCGTTCGCGGTCTGGGGGCTTGACATGGTTGGACCCCTCAAGGGAGGAACCCACAAGCAAAAATACCTATTGGTCATGGTGGACAAATGCACCAAATGGATAGAGGCCAAACCAGTTAAAACGGCCGAATCCGGACCAGTGATAGACTTCATATCAGGGGTAGTGCATCGTTACAGTGTCCACCACAGTATCATTACTGACAATGGCACCAACTTCACGGCCGATGAGGTCAAATCATGGTGCAAAAAAATGGGCATCAAGCTCGATTACGCCTCAGTCTATCACCCTCAAACCAATGGTCAAGTCGAACAGGTAAACAGTCTAATCATGAGCGGCATTAAACCCAGACTAGTGCGGTCCCTCAAGGAATCTAACACGCACTGGGTCGAGGAGCTCGACTCCGTACTCTAGGGGCTGCGGACCACGCCGAATCGTACTACCGGATTCACACCATTCTTCATGGTGTACGGTGCAGAGGCAGTCTTGCCCTGTGACATAATACATGACTCACCTCGCGTACGCATGTATGAAGAAAGAGAAGCCGAGCTTGATTGGCAGGACAGTTTGGACGCATTGGAGGAGGAGCGTGACATGGCAAAGGCTCGTTCCGCATTCTATCAACAGCAGGCTCGAAGATATCAAAGCAGGGAAGTATGGGCTAAAGCTTATAACGTTGGCGAACTAGTTCTACGCCTGCCGGACAAGAAAAAGGACAAACTCAAGCCCAAATGGGAAGGTCCCTTCATCATCGACCAGGTCCTGACCGGTGGAGCATACCGTCTGCGAAACGCATCGGATAACCGACTCGAGCCGAACCCATGGAACGCAGCCCGTCTCACGAAGATTCTCGCCTAAGTGCGAACTCCAAGTTCGTCTCCTTCCTCCGTCCGCATTCTTTATTTTTGCTTTTTGCTGTCTTTTATTTCTCTCCTTCCCCTTCTTCTTCTTGTAGCCTCTAGAGGCTCATTTGGCGCTTTTTTCACACTTGACGCTGGGCTGTCTGCGCTCATTATACCTGGAGGCTTCTTTAACAGAAGCTTATTTATACGGGCTTTCATGCCCAACACATGTGTTAAACTTCCGCATGTACCTTTTATTCACCATTATATGCATCGATATGACTTAAGTTTTGGCCAAGCTGGGTTGCCTGGCTCCTGTGCTTACCCCTACGTTCCCGATTCTTCGGCTAGGAGGTAAAGGGAGCACCTCTGCGATTGTTACTATCGGGTCAGCCGGATGTGTACCTCAGACTGGGTGAAGCCGAAAGCTAGCGTTCTTAAGGGAATATTCGGTCGGTGAACTAAAAAATGATTTTTAACTATTTACACATGTGCCCCCAGATGTTTTTCTGCTTTTATAGCAGCTTTGACATGCACTTTTGGGCATGCATCCCAGCAAAAGGAACCCTTAACGGAACTATTCTCCCTGGAAGATGTTTCTTACTACCCATGTAATATAACATAACTAGCTGGGCACTTGTCTGATACAGCAACAATGACCCCTACGCCTGGTCTCCATGCATACCATGGTTCTTATATAACCACGAAGGTATTCGGACACACTCCGGACTATTGGGTCCGGAGGTCGAAGCGAAAAGGTCCGCTATGACAAACGATCTACACTCCGGCTAGAAGACATTCTTTCATGTCATATTTTTACATAGTCAACTCGACTCATTGTATTCCTCCTCAATGCCATCTAATAGGCTATCTAATTTACAATCTTGATGGGAATACTTGGCGGCCAATTCTACTTGGCCGTACACTAAGCTTCTGAGGATCTCAATCCCATCCGGCCCCACAGGTCCGACCTCGGCCATGTGGTTTGGGTCAACCGTGTACCGCGTCTTCACCATGGCCCGAGCCTCCTGGCGCGCCTTGACGGCAGGCCGATATCTTCCATAGCCGGAAGCGCCGTCGTGCTCCTTGAAGCCGCTCCGCCAGCTCCCCAACGCCTTCGGGCAGGGAGATAGATGGCCACAAGGCTTGGTCGATGCCTTTCATCACCTGTCGGACTCGTTAAATGCGGTACCGACGCAATTCGGGAAGAAGATCACCTGAAGAACTGGGCATCTCCTCCTCAGGACGACCTGTGAGCAAACCTACAAACATGTTTATGTTAATGGCCTTCCTCGCCGAACTCTTTTCAAAGTTCGCTCAAGCACTTACTGAAAATGCCGCAACAAAGCCGCCGATTCTCCTTTACGGAGTCAGCTAACTGGGCACGAACGTCCTTTAGTTCCTCACCCAGCTTGGTGTTGGCGTCTTGGAGGTTATTCTTCTCCTGCCGCACCCTCGTAAGCACGCTCTCGCCGGCCTTTAACTGGCGTAAGAGCTGTTGCTTGTCCGGATCTAGTCCGGCGCCATCTGCAATGTTTTGCCAGATTTACACACCCGCCGCACTTCATAAAATATTTATCTTCTGAAGCGTATATTACCAGAGGGGGTCTCTGTGGCTCCCTCGTAGCAGCTAGTGCGGCCTCAAGTTGGGCCCTGCACTCTTCCAGCTCCTGGGACAGTCGGGTATTCTTTTCTGTAAGATCCTGCATAACAAAATGATCCTTAAATCAGTTATTCTAACTATTTTAAGTCTCGGGGGCTACTGGCATATATAACTGTCAAATTTCCTTACCCGTATGTCCTTCACATACTGCTCCGTGGCTCTGGCTAGACCATCTTGAGCGGCACGGAGGTGCGCATCTCTCGAATCAAAGGCATTCGAGGCCTCTTGGGAGAAACACGTCCACGAAGAAGCTGTCGGCGGCGCCTATGATTCAAGGCGCTCTCCACCTCGGAGTTGGTGGCGGACAACCTGTCGGCATCCTCTATCGGAGGAGCATCCGACGCACGTCTCGTGCTTGCCTCATCCTCCGGACCCGGCTGTGAAGCTTGTCCGGTGAAGGTTCGATCGGCAGCCTCTCCGGACCCAGTCCGGCGAGCGCTCTTTTTCCTGAAAAGAGCATCCGCGTTAGTACGCCTTCCAGGAATCAATCCTTGGAGTATGGTGACATGCCATACCGTTGCGGCGGAGTTTCGATCCAGACCACACTTCTTTTTAACCTGCAGGGCCGCGCTGCCCCTTGTTGGCCAGCCGCCGCAGGCTCGGCTTCCCGCCTCGAAGGTACCCCCTGCGAAACACCATTGGTATACGGTGATAAAAAATAAGCACGGATGGGTCATTATCAGGGTTTTGGGATCTTGGTCTCGATTACGTGGGGCTGGAAGTATTCCGGTAATCGGCCGTAATGGCTACCAAAGCATTGTCGATGCTAAGTTGGTAGAACACCCCGTCGATCAACTCCACCGTTATATCCGGATCCTCTTCGGAGGTCGGATTGAGGGACCGCTCTGGATCCTCGAGTTGTGGGGGCGGGCTGTGTATCTTCTCCACAGTCCGGCGCAGTTCCTGTGCAAAAACCATGAAATGAGATATTTAACTATGGGAACATGGATCGGACAGGTCACAAGGATGTTTGCTTACCCAACTTCGAGGATTATTCGAAGAAAACTCCTTCAGTGGGTTGACACGGAGGAAATCCTCCTCCTCTCCTTTCTACATGGCAGACAAGATCTTCACCAGTTCGGTGACCGATCCTGGCCCTTTGCAGCCATGGCGGGTGGCATCGTCCTCCCCGTTGAAGTCCCACATGGGGTGGCCCCTGTATTGGAGCGGCTGCACTCCCCTCATAATGCAGATTGCCATGACTCCTGTCATGGTCAATCCGGCATGAGCCAAGATAACCTTATTCGGCTCATCAAATAACGGACATCGGTCATCTTCTCTCCGGGGGCTCCGAGGGCGCCAGCTTAGGCGCTTCTTCAGAGGAGCATTGCTGAACTCCGGAAGGCCGATCCGAACAGGATCTGGCAGCGGGACGTCCTCCATGTAAAACCATTCCGAGGGCCAGTCTTCGGACGCCTTCTTTGGGGTTCCGCATAGGTATCCGGTCCCGGCGATGCGCCATAGCTCGGCTCCGCCAACTTGATATATTGACCCCTCATGAGAACGGGGCACTAGGCAAAATAATCTCTTCCACAGCCCGAAATGAGCCTCGACACCCAGGAACAGTTCACAAAGGGCCACGAAGCCCGCGATGTGCAAGGTGGAGGCAGGAGTAAGATGGTGCAGTTGGAGGCCGTAGAACTCCAAGAGCCCCCGGAGAAACGGATGGATTGGAAATCCGAGTCCTCTTACTAGATAAGAGATGAAGCACACCCGCTCTCCTTTAGAGGGATCGGGACGCTCTCCGCTTGCTTTCCGCCCTTGTAGGTGGCAAGTCCGCTCGAACCGGATCCATGAAGGCCGGAGGAAGAAATCCCTTGGCTTGGAGTATAACTAGCTCGCTATGCGGGACTGAGCATCTCTCCCAATTTCCTGGCTGGGGCTGGGAGCGCGAGAGGAGGAGCCGCGTCGACTGTCCATGATGGAATGGGCTTTGGTCAGAGGCGCCCAGATGAAAGCTTCATAAGGGGGATAGTGTGACTCAGATCTAGATCCTTGCCCCTTTTATAAGCGTCTCCTTTGCGCGGCTAGGGGGTAATTGTAAAAATACCCTGGCTTTTTGCATTCATTCAAACACATGGAAGATGGCCATTATTGGGCGCAGAAGCCGAGGAGTGCAGCATTTATCAGAAGCCGGACACTATTTGACAAGTATATGGAATTTGGAGAAGAACCCGCCTCGCAATGTCAAGACAATCAACGCGCGGACTCATCGTCATTGAAGCCTGGTTCGGGGCTACCGAGGAGTCGGACTAGGGCGTGTCCGGATAGCGGACTATCGTCACGGTCGGACTCCAAGACTATGAAGATACAAGATTGAAGACTTCGTCCCGTGTCCGGATGGGACTTTCCTTGGCGTGGAAGGCAAGCTTGGCGATACGGATATGTAGATCTCCTACCATTGTAACCGACTACGTGTAACCCTAACCTATCCGGTGTCTATATAAACCGGAGGGTTTTAGTCCCAGAGGACGAACAACAATCATACCATAGGCTAGCTTCTAGGGTTTAGCCTCCTTGTTCTCGTGGTAGATCTACTCTTGTACTACCCATATCATTAATATTAATCAAGCAGGAGTAGGGTATTACCTCCATCGAGAGGGCCTGAACCTGGGTAAAAACATCGTGTCCCTTGCCTCCTGTTACCATCCGCCTAGACGCACGGTTCGGGACCCCCTACCCGAGATCCGCGGTTTTGACACCGACAGTATCAAATACGTCAGCAGGTCAGATTTGTGAATATTATTCTCTCTACGGTGGAATGTGGAACTTGTTTTGCAGAGTCGGACACTATCCTTGTGTTTAAGATCTTCTATGGAGTATTCGGAGGAGGAACCCGCCTTGCAATGCCGAAAACAATCTGCGCGCCGGACTCATCATCATTGAAGCCTGGTTCAGGGGAGCTCTTGAGGAGTCTGGATTAGGGGTATCCGGACAGCGGACTATATCCTTTGGCGGACTGTTGGACTATGAAGATACAAGATTCAAGACTTCGCCTCGTGTCCGGATGGGACTCTCTTGGCGTGGAAGGCAAGCTTGGCGACACGGATATGTAGATCTCATACATTGTAACCGACTACTGTAACCCTAGCCCCCTCCAATGTCTATATAAACATGAGGTTTAGTCCGTAGGACAACAACAATCATACCATAGGCTAGCTTCTAGGGTTTAGCCTCTACGATCTCATGGTAGATCAACTCTTGTAATACTCATATTCATCAAGATCAATCAAGAAGGAAGTAGGGTATTACCTCCATAGAGAGGGCCCGAACCTGGGTAAACATCGTGTCCCTTGCCTCCTGTTACCATCCACTTTAGACGCACAGTTCAGGACCCCCTACCCGAGATCCGCCGGTTTTGACACCGACATCAGCCTACTACTAAGATGATGCTTCGAGTGCCTTGTCGACTGTTGGTCTTTGCATATCCGAGTGAGATCAGGTGCTCCGAGTGGAATGAGTTGGTCGAGTGAAGTGTTATGCACCGAGTGGTTGTTGTCGTCTGAGTGACTTGGTGGTCATCCGAGTGGATGGTTTGTCGATTCTCAGAGCGATGCTCTGGGCCCATCTGATATGTGGACCCTGTGCTTTATGATATTTGACCCTTCGTGGGCCTACCTGTTATGCATGTCCCCAACATTAGCCCCAGAATCGGTTGTGATTTTGCGGAATGAGTTTGTGAAAACCACAATTTGGCCCGAGTGATTACGGAAATATTCGGTACCCATCATCGTGCTTTCGGACAACCAAGGTTTGAACAAAATCTCAATGGATTCTGGAACTGCGCTTCCCGACTGATCTGGGATAAGATCCCGCGAGGAGCGACTTGGTGGAATTCATTCATCTCTCGGAAGAGGTTAACTCGTGATCGGAGTATGGGTGTGTCATTAAATCCGGGCAACAAGATTGACGCATGGACTGTTCTCTCGGAGAGATGCTATTCTTATCCCGGGGGAATGTCAATACGAGTCGGTTCTAGATCCAAACTTCTGAGTTTCACGCTTTGAGTCTTAGAAGAAGGCTCAAAACAGGTCCACGGAGGAGCGTTAAGCTCACCTTATAACAATTTTTTTGTAGTTGACGGGAGCTTTAGAACTTGTTTGTTTGTTGTTCGTCACTCGGACTGGTCAAGCCATACTGAGTGGAAATTACTCCAATGGGGGCACGCTGAGTGCACCCACTCGGTGTTGTCACCGAGACCGCCGTCGACTGCGGGCAGTCGGCGGGGGTCTGAGAGAACTAAAAATCTTCTTAGTTGGTTCTGATCAAACTTGTTCCTCTCTGACTCAGAAGTCGAGTAGTGCTTGACTGATCTGGAGCTGGTCTTGCCGAGAAAAATGTTTCTTTCTGAGTTCTCTTCCAGTGGGGGTACGCTGAGTGCACCCACTGGGTGTAGTCCCCGAGCCTCTGTCGGACTAGATGAGTCTGGTAGAGGGTTTAAGTCTCCCGGTAAACCTCCATGCAGTCGGCACGGTAAATATCTTTGGCTAAAATTGAGTCAATCGGATGGATCTTCAAGCGCTTGGCATGGTAAATAAGCTCAGCCTAGAGCTGAGGCAGTCGAACTGATCTTCGTGCGCTTGACACTGTAAGTAAATTCAACCTGGAACTGGATCAATCAAGTGAATCTTTGTGCACTCGGCCCGATGAATGAATTCGGCCTTGAAACTGCCGAGTGTAGAAAAAAGCTTGACACTCCAGGGAGTAATCGTTTTAGTAGTACTTCATACATTGACTGTTAGCTTTTGCAGGAAAGGGGTATTTGTAATTGTACACGTGCTTCCCAACTGATCGGGGTATGTTGACTGTAAGAAAAAACTTGGTGGCACTCGTATGTCTCCCGGAGGAGATAGACTAGTGGTCCGATGTGGACGTGCCATGAAAACCAAGTGGTGAGGCTAGTGTGTTGGCTGACTCTCCGGAGAGAGGCCACTCATTATCCCGTGGGAACACCAGCACATGCCATCCCCGAGTCCAACCATATCTATAGAGGAGCGTCGTTTTCATCCTTTTGCATGAAAGGGGTATTTGTCCGAGTGGACGTACTTCCCGACTGATCGGGGTATGTCGACTGCAAGGAAAAACTTGGTGGCACTTGTATGTCTCCCAGAGGAGATAGACTAGTGGTCTGACATGGACGTGCCATGAAACCTGAGTGACGAGGCTAGTGTGTGGGCTGACTCTCCAGAGAGAGGCCACTCATTATCCCGGGGGAACACCAGCACATGCCATCTCTGAGTCCAAGTTTGTGAAATTGACGCCTTGGATCCTAGGATAGGGCCAAGTGTATCCGTAGAAGAGCATTTTTTCACCCTTTTGCAGTCCTAAAGATGACTTTAGGTAATGATTTGGGCGATCGTCCGAGTGGACAGTACTACCCTTATAGATTTTCGGCAGACTGATCATGTATGGTTAGAAAGATATTCCTGATGTGATCAATGGGTTGATTGAATGGGCGTAACCCCTGAGGGCGGCATGGCCAACGGCTGGGTGTAGCCCCCCAGTGATGCTCGAAAGAGGTAAGCTTGCTACAGAGTGTGATATGAGGTTTGATCATATGAGTAATTTAGTCGTTCCCATGTTGGGGGTGTAGTGATGAGGACATGCCCAACTGATGGTGACGCGTGGGGAGGCCGAGGGGCGAGGACGTGTACAACCGAGTGGCAACACGCGGGGCGCCCGAGTGGTGAAGATGTGCACAACCGAGTGGCAACGCGCGCGGCGTCCGAGTGGTGAAGACATGCACAACCGAGTGGCGACGTGCGGGGCGACCGAGTGGCGAAGACGTGCGCAACCGAGTGGCGAGGTGCCGAGTGGCCGAGTGGTGAAGACGTGCCCAACCAAGTGGCAACGCGTGATACATCTCCGTCGTATCTATAATTTTGATTGTTCCATGCCAATATTCTACAACTTTCATATACTTTTGGCAACTTTTTATATTATTTTTGGGACTAACATATTGATCCACTGCCCAGTGCCAGTTCATGTTTGTTGCATGTTTAATGTTTTGCAGAAACCTCATATCAAACGGAGTCCAAACGGGATAAAAATGGACGAAGCTTATTTTTGGAATATTTGGAAAATTCTGGAAGAAAAATCCACGCAAGACGGTGCCGAGGTGGCCACGAGGCAGGGGGCGCCCTTGCCCCCCAGGGCGCGCCCATGACCCTCGTGGGCCACCCGTAAGGCGGTTGATGCCCTTCTTCGGCCGCAAGAAAGCTAATTTTTGGTAAAAAATCACGGCGAAGGTTTCAGTCCAATCGGAGTTACGGATCTCCATATATATCTGAAACAGTGAAAGGGCACCGTAATGTAAAACGCAGAAATAGAGAGAGACAAAGAGATGATTCAATCTCGGAGGGCTCTCGCCCTCCCATGCTATGGAGACCATGGACTAGAGAAACCCTTCTCCCATCTAGGGAGAAGGTCAAGGAAGAAGAAGAAGGAGGGCTCTCTCCCCTCGCTTCGATGGCCTTGAGAGCAGAACGCCGGGGCCATCATCATCACCACGATCTTCACCAACACCTCCGCCATCTTCATCAACATCTCCATCACCTTCCCCCCTCTATCTACAGCGGTCCACTCTCCCGCAACCCGTTGTACCCTCTACTTGAACATGGTGCTTTATGCTTCATATTATTATCCAATGATGTGTTGCCGTCCTATGATGTCTGAGTAGATTTTCGTTGTCCTATTGGTGGTTGATGAATTGCTATGATTGATTTAATTTTCTTGTGGTTATGTTGCTGTCCTTTGGTGCCCATCATATGAGCTGCTGCGTGGATCACACCATAGGGTTAGTTGTATGTTGATAGAACTATGTATTGGAGGGGGCAAGGGTGATGAAGCTTCAGCCTAGCATAGAAATTGATGCATACGGGATTGAAGGGGGACCAATATATCTTAATGCTATGGTTGGGTTTTACCTTAATGAACGTTAGTAGTTGCGGATGCTTTCTAATATTTCCAATCACAAGTGCATAAAATTCCAAGTAAGGGATGACATGCTAGCTATGGCCTCTCCCACATGAAACTTGCTATCGGTCCAGTGAAGTAGTCAATTGCTTAGGGACAATTTCGCAACTCCTACCACCTCTTTTACACACTCGCTATATTTACTTTATTGTGTCTTTATCTAATCAGCCCCTAGTTCTTATTGACGCGCTCTTTATATTCTTGCAAACCTATCCAAAAACTCCTACAAAGTACTTCTAGTTTCATACTTGTTTAAAAGTTTAACGAGCGCTCGTGCGTAGAGAGTTGTATCGGTGGTCGATAGAACTTGAGGGAATATTTTTTCTACCTTTAGCTCCTCGTTGGGTTCGACACCCTTACTTATCGAAAGAGGCTACAATTGATCCCCTATACTTGTGGGTTATGAAGACCTTTTTCTGGCGCCGTTGCCGGGGAGCCATAGCGTGGGGTGAATATTCTCGTGTGTGTTTGTTTGCTTTATCACTAAGTAATTTTTATTTGCTGTTCTTAGTTGTTTTCAATCTTTAGTTATGGGTAGGAAACGCAAAATACCAAAAAAATTAGTTGTACCTACTGAACCAATGGTTGAAGAACCACTCAAAATCAATCATACTGCTGAAGCTTTTTACTTGGATCATCTTCGATCCCTATGTGCTCGGGCTGAAACCCCAACTAGCTTAGTTGAGGGCAAATATTTAGATGAGCATGCTTGTTATGTGCGACACTGTATATCTGAAAAAAGGGAAACTTTTACTGGGTCAAATTCATCGTTTGCAATGCTATGCTTGGAATTTATGTGAAATATATGATTTTACTTGTTGTTCTGAAAACCCTAAGAAACACCTTCCCTATCAATGTGAGTTTAGTGATAATGGAATCATATCTTCGTATGCTAAAGGTGTTTATAGTTACTATGATGTTCAACAAATTTAAGAATTTGTTGCTTTTAAGGGTGCTTATGAAATTGCTTCTTTTATTGAAAAGTATGGTGCTACTCTTTACAAATCTGAAAATTTTGCCATACTTAAATATTGTTATGATAATTATGCTTCTAATGCCTATGTTAAACCATATATTGAGGACTCCTCCACTGTCCAAGAAGAGAATAATATTTTGCAGGAGTCTATGGAAGAAGAAATTGATGAAACTATGAGCTCATTGGATGAAAAAGATGATGAGGAGAGCGAAGAACAAAAGGAGGAAGAGCGGACTAGCTACCCGTGCCCACCTTCTAATGAGAGTAAGTCTTCAACTCATACATTGTTTAATTTCCCTTCGTGCTTACCGAAGGATGAATGCTATGATGATTGTTATGATCCCGTTGATTCTCTTGAAATATCCCTTTTTGATGATGCTTGCTATGCTTGTGGCCAAGATGCCAATATGAATTATGCTTATGGAGATGAACTTGCTATAGTTCCTTATGTCAAACATGAAAATGTTGCTATTGCACCCACGCATGATAGTCCTATTATATTTTTGAATTCTCCCGACTACACTATATCAGATAAGTTTGCACTTATTAAGGATTATATTGATGGGTTGCCTTATACCGTTGCACATGATGATTTTGATAGATATAATATGCATGTTCTTGCTGCTCCTACTTGCAATTATTATGAGAGAGGAACTATATCTCCACCTCTCTATGTTTCCAACACGATAAAATTGCAAGAAACTATTTATACTATGCATTGGCCTTTACTTTGTGTGCATGAATTGTTCTTTTATGACATGCCGATGCATAGGAAGAGAGTTAGACTTCTTTGTTGCATGATATATGTTACTTTGTGCTCACTACTAAATCACAAATCATTGTTAATTAAAATTGGCTTTGATATACCTTGGGATCCGGGTGGATTCACTACTTGAGCACTATATGCCTAGATTAATGGATTTAAAGAAAGCGCTGCCAGGGAGACAACCCGGAAGTTTTAGAGAGTCATCTATTTCTGTTGTGTGCTTTTATAAAGTTTAGAAATAAAAATAATGTGCCAAGGTTTGCCTTTAGGATGTTCACAATGCTTGTTGGTTTGTACGGTGCAGGACAGAAACTTTGGCTGTAGTGCGCGATTTTTCATTTTTTTACTGGAACGTCAAATGGTTATGATTCTTTTTGCACTGTCTTTCTATACAAATTGTTCATTTTTCCTAATTTTGGCAGAATTTTTCAAATAACATAAGTATGGTGAATGTTCAGATTATTACAAACTGTTTTGTTTTAGACATATTCTGTTTTTGATGCATAGTTTGCTTGTTTTGATGAAACTATCGATTTATATCAGTGTATTAAGCCATGAAAAATTTGTATTACATTAGACACAATGAAAAAAAAATATGAATTGGTTTGCAACAGTACTTAGAGTAGTGATTTGCTTTATTATACCAACGGATCTTACCGAGTTTTCTGTTGAAGTTTTGTGTGGATGAAGTGTTCGATGATCGAGAAGGTCACGATGTGAGGAGAAGGAAGAGAGGCAAGAGCTCAAGCTTGGGGATGCCCGAGGCACCCCAAGTAAATATTCAAGGAGACTCAAGCGTCTAAGCTTGGGGATGCCCCGGAAGGCATCCCCTCTTTCTTCAACAAGTATCGGTATGTTTTCGGATTCGTTTCATTCATGTGATATGTGCAATCTTGGAGCGTCTTCTGCATTTAGTTTTAATTTTTCTTTTATGCACCATGCTGGTACGAGATAGTCCTTGGTTGATTTATAGAATGCTCTTCGCACTTCACTTATATCTTTTGAGTTTGGCTTTATAGAATGCTTCATGTGCTTCACTTATATCATTTGAAGTTTGGATTGCCTGCTTCTCTTTACATAGACAACCGCCATTTGTAGAATGCTCTTTTGCTTCACTTATATTTGTTAGAGCATGGGCATATCTTTTGAAGAAAGAATTAAACTCTCTTGATTCACTTATATCTATTTATAGAGACGATAAGAATTGGTCATTCACATGGTTAGTCATAAAATCCTACATAAAACTTGTAGATCACTGAGTATGATATGTTTGATTCCTTGCAATAGTTTTGCGATGTAAAGATGGTGATATTAGAGTCGTGCTAGTTGAGTAATTGTGAAATTGAGAAATACTTGTGTTGAGGTTTGCAAGTCCCGTAGCATGCACGTATGGTGAACCGTTATGTAACAAAGTTGGAGCATGAGGTGTTTATTGATTGTCTTCCTTATGAGTGGCGGTCAGGGATGAGCGATGGTCTTTTCCTACCAATCTATCCCCCTAGGGGCATATGTGTAGTAGTACTTTGCTTCGAGGGCTAATAAACTTTTGCAATAAGTATATGAGTTCTTTATGACTAATGTGAGTCCATGGATTATACGCACTCTCACCCTTCCATCATTGCTAGCCTCTTCGGTACTGTGCATTGCCCTTTCTCACCTCGAGAGTTGGTGCAAACTTCGCCGGTGCATCCAATCCCCGTGATATGATACGCTCTATCGCACATAAGCATCATTATATCTTCCTCAAAACAGCCACCATACCTACCTATCATGGCATTTCCATAGCCATTCCGAGATATATTGCCATGCAACTTCCATCATCATCATATACATGACTTGAGCATTTATTGTCATATTGCTTTGCATGATCGTAAGATAGCTAGCATGATGTTTTCATGGCTTGTCCGTTTTTTGATGTCATTGCTACACTAGATCGTTGCACATCCCAGTACACCGCCGGAGGCATTCATATAGAGTCATATCTTTTTCTAGTATCGAGTTGTAATATGGAGTTGTAAGTAAATAAAAGTGTGATGATCATCATTATTAGAGCATTGCCCAAAAAAAGAGAGGCCAAAGAAGCCTAAATAAAAAAAGGGGGGCCAAAGAAGCCCGCAAAAAAAAGAAAAAGGGGCAATGTTACTATCCTTTTACCACACTTGTGCTCCAAATTAGCACCATGTTCTTCATATAGAGAGTCTCTTGAGTTATCACTTTCATATACTAGTGGGAATTTTCATTATAGAACTTGGCTTGTATATTCCAACGATGGGCTTCCTCAAATGCCCTAGGTCTTCATGAGCAAGCAAGTTGGATGCACACCCACTTAGTTTCAGTTTGAGCTTTCATATACTTATAGCTCTTAGTGCATCCATTGCATGGCAATCCCTACTCCTCACATTGACATCAATTGATGGGCATCTCCATAGCCATTGATTAGCCGCGTGGATGAGAGACTTTCTCCGTTTTTGTCTTCTCCACACAACCCCCATCATCATATTCTATTCCACCCATAGTGCTATATCCATGGCTTGCGCTCATGTATTGCGTGAAGGTTGAAAAGGCTGAAGCGCGTTAAAAAGTATGAACCAATTGCTCGTCTTGTCATCGGGGTTGTGCAAGATTTGAATGCTTTGTGTGGTGAAGCTGGAGCATAACCAGACTATATGATTTTGTAGGGATGAGCTTTATTTGGCTATGTTATTTCAATAATTCATAATTGCTTGGTTGGTATGCTTGAAGTATTATTGTTTTTATGTCAAAAGATAGACTATTGCTTTGAATCACTCGTGTCTTAATATTCATGCCATGATTAGATACATGATTAAGATTATGCTAGGTAGCATTCCACGTCAATTTTTTTATCATTTACCTACTCGAGGACGAGCAGGAATTAAGCTTGGGGATGCTGATACATCTCCGTCGTATCTATAATTTTGATTGTTCCATGGGAATATTCAACAACTTTCATATACTTTTGGCAACTTTTTATATTATTTTTGGGACTAACATATTGATCCAGTGCCCAGTGCCAGTTCCTGTTTGTTGCATGTTTTATGTTTTGAAGAAACCCCATATCAAACGGAGTCCAAACGGGATAAAAATGGACGAAGCTTATTTTTGGAATATTTGAAAAATTCCGGAAGAAAAATCTGCGCGAGACGATGCCCGAGGTGGTCACGAGGCAGGGGGCGGCCCTGCCCCCCCAGGGCGCGCCCCTGACCCTCGTGGGCCACCCGTAAGGCGGTTTATGCCCTTCTTCGGCCGCAAGAAAGCTATTTTTTGGTAAAATATCACGGCGAAGGTTTCAGTCCAATCAGAGTTACGGATCTCCATATATATACAAAACGGTGAAAGGGCACCAGAACAGAAAATGCAGAAACAGAGAGACGGAGAGACAGATCCAATCTCGGAGGGGCTCTCGCCCCTCCCATGCCATGGAGACCATGGACCAGAGGGGAAACCCTTCTCCCATCTAGGGATAAGGTTAAGGAAGAAGAAGAAGGAGGGGGGCTCTCTCCCCCTCGCTTCCGGTGGCGTTGGAACGCCGCCGGGGCCATCATCATCACCGCGATCTTCACCAACACCTCCGCCATCTTCATCAACATCTCCATCACCTTCCCCCCTCTATCTACAGCGGTCCACTCTCCCACAACCCGCTGTACCCTCTACTTGAACATGGTTCTTTATGCTTCATATTATTATCCAATGATGTGTTGCCATCCTATGATGTCTGAGTAGATTTTCGTTGTCCTGTTGGTGGTTGATGAATTGCTATGATTGATTTAATTTGCTTGTGGTTATGTTGCTGTCCTTTGGTGCCCATCATATGAGCGTCTTGGCGTGGATCACACCATAGGGTTAGTTGTATGTTGATAGGACTATGTATTGGAGGGCAAGGGTGTGAAGCTTCAGCCTGGCATAGAAATTGATGCATACGGGATTGAAGGGGGACCAATATATCTTAATGCTATGGTTGGGTTTTACCTTAATGAACGTTACTAGTTGCGGATGCTTTCTAATAGTTCCAATCACAAGTGCATAAAGTTCCAAGTAAGGGATGACATGCTAGCAGTGGCCTCTCCCACATGAAACTTGCTATCGGTCTAGTAAAGTAGTCAATTGCTTAGGGACAATTTCGCAACTCCTACCACCACTTTTACACACTCGCTATATTTACTTTATTGTGTCTTTATCTAATCAGCCCCTAGTTCTTATTTACGCGCTCTTTATATTCTTGCAAACCTATCCAAAAACTCCTACAAAGTACTTCTAGTTTCATACTTGTTTCCGGTAAAGCGAGCGCTAAGCGTGCTAGAGTTGTATCGGTGGTCGATAGAACTTGAGGGAATATTTGTTCTACCTTTAGCTCCTCGTTGGGTTTGACACTCTTACTTATCGAAAGAGGCTACAGTTGATCCCCTATACTTGTGGGTTATCAATGCGCGGGGCGGCCGAGTCATGATGTGCAGGGTGGTCGAATGATGAAGACGTGCACAACTGATTGGCGACGCGCGGGACGGCCGAATGGTGATGACGTGTGAGGTGGTCGAATGTAGGACTACATATCCAGCCAAGTGGAGATGCGCAACTGAGTGGCGACGCACAGAGCGGCCGAGTGGTGAAGACGTGCCCAACCGAGTGGCGACGCGCGGGGCGGCCGAGTCATGATGTGCACAACGGAGTGGCACCACGTGGGGCGGTCTAGTGAGGATGTGCGAGGTGGCCGAGTGAAGGACTACGTGTCCAGCCAAGTGGTTGAAATGGTCTTCGAAGGAGTTAGCCAGATGCTTTCGAAGCTAATGTAGCAACGAGGTCGGTGTAGTGTGGTTGTGACGCAACAAGACTAGGAATGACGAGGTCGGCGTGACAACTGAGTCTGAGTAGGAATGAAGATGGCGCGCAGAGCGTCTGGGTGATTATTAAACTTGTCAAAGTGGCGGATCGAATGCACTTGTTGAAGTGAAGGATCTGACTAGTGATGAAGTACTCGACCACTCAGGAGAGCGTCACTCCAAATGAGATGCAGCCCCCGAGTGCGGCGTAGCCCCCAAGCGTACTACAGGCTTCGACAACGGACATGTTGGAATACGAGAAATATAGTTTTGAATGGATAATTGTAATTCATCGAGTCGGACTCGGGTAAAGATGAGGAGAAAGCTTCCGAGTGATGCTCGAAATAGGCAAACTCGCAAAGGAGTGAAATGTGAAGTTTAATTATAAAAGGGACTTATCTGTCTCATGCCTGACGAGGTCTATATCATTGATACGATGAAGAGGATTCCACAGAGGGGTTGGTTGGATGTGTTTGAAGTCAACGGAACAGCAAGGTCAGAGCTGTGATGCGCTAGAACCGGTACGGTGACCGAGTCCAAGAAGCGATGAAGTTGGCGCATAGGGACGTCGAGTGATCGCGTAACTTTGTGTAAAAAATGGCACAAGCCAACGAAATTTCTCGAGGAAATTTGATGTGTGTTAAATGATTTGTGTGAATAATGCTATGTCTTGAGCTTGCGTTGGTTTTCCCCGAAGAGGTGAGGATGATGCAGCAGAGTAGCGTAAGTATTTCCCTTAGTTTTTGAGAACCAAGGTATCGATCCAGTAGGAGGCCACGCGCAAGTCCCTCGTACCTACACAAAACAAATAGCTCCTCGCAACCAACGCGAATAGGGGTTGTCAATCCCTTCACGGTCACTTATGAGAGTGAGATCTGATAGAGATGATAGATAATATTTTTGGTATAAAGATGCATAGTAAAATAAATAGGCAAAGTAAAAAAGCAAAGCAATAATAAAGCGTAGGAAGATTAATATGATGAAAATAGACCCGGGTGCCATAGATTTCACTAGTGGCTTCTCTCAAGAGCATAGGTATTTTACGGTGGGTGAACGAATTACTGTTGAGCAATTGACAGAATTGAGCATAGTTATGAGAGTATCTAGGTATGATCATGTATATAGGCATCACGTCCGAGACAAGTAGACCGACTCCTGCCTTCATCTACTACTATTACTCCACTCATCGACCGCTATCCAGCATGCATCTAGAGTATTGAGTTAATTAAAACAGAGTAACGCCTTAAGCAAGATGACATGATGTAGAGGAATAAATTCATGCAATATGATAAATACCCCATCTTGTTATCCTCGATGGCAACAATACAATATGTGCCTTGCAACCCTTTACATCCTTTGGTAAGGACACCGCAAGATTGAACCCAAAGCTAAACACTTCTCCCATTGCAAGAACTACCAATCTAGTTGGCCAAACCAAACGGATAATTCGGAGAGACTTGCAAAGATAACTCAATCATACATAAAAGAATTCAGAAAAGATTCAAATATTGCTCATAGATAATCTTGATCATAAACCCACAATTCATCGATCTCAACAAACACACCGCAAAAAGAAGATTACATCGAATAGATCTCCACGAGAGGGGGAGAACATTGTATTGAGATCCAAAAAGAGAGAAGAAGCCATCTAGCTACTAACTATGGACCCGAAGGTCTGAGGTAGACTACTCACACTTCATCGAAGAGGGTATGGTGATGATGTAGAAGCCCTCCGCGGTGGAATCCCCTTCCCAAGTGAACTCCTAACAGGCCCCAAGATGGGATCTCGTGGATCTGAGAAAGTTGCGGCGCTGGAATTAGGTTTTGGCTCCGTGATTCGATCTGTTAGAATGCGAGGTATATAGAGGAGGAAGGAGTACGTCGGTGGAGCTTCGAGGGGCCCACGAGGCAGAGAGGCGCGCCCTCCACCCTCGTGGCCGCCTCGTGGCTTTCTTGATGGAGGGTCCAAGTCTCTTGGATCTTATCTAATGAGAAAATCGCGTTCCCGAAGATTTCATTTCGTTTGGACTCCGTTTGATATTTCGTTTTTTCGAAACACTAAAATAGGCAAAAAAACAGCAATTCTTGGCTGGGCCTCCGGTTAATAGGTTAGTCCCAAAAGTAATATAAAAGTGGAAAATAAAGCCCAATATAGACCAAAACAATAGATAATATAGCTTGGAGCAATCAAAAATTATAGATACGTTGGAGACGTATCAGGCATCCCCAAGCTTAATTCCTGCTCGTCCTTGAGTAGGTAAA
Organism: Aegilops bicornis; assembly: GCA_021605145.1. Taxonomy (NCBI): domain Eukaryota; kingdom Viridiplantae; phylum Streptophyta; class Magnoliopsida; order Poales; family Poaceae; genus Aegilops; species Aegilops bicornis. Next base: position 727,056,780 of record CM038671.1, on the reverse strand, counting down.
TGACAAAAAGAGAATTTTTGATACGGAGTGCTACTTGGCATAATTTCAATGTAACTCTTCTTAATTGTGGTATGAATATTCAGATCCGAAAGATTCAAGACAAAAGTTCATATTGACATAAAAATAATAATACTTCAAGCATACTAACTAAGCAATTATGTCTTCTCAAAATAACATGGCCAAAGAAAGTTCATCCCTACAAAATCATATAGTTTAGTCATGCTCGATTTTCGTCACAAGAATGCTCTCATCATGCACAACCCCGATGACAAGCCAAGCAATTGTTTCATACTTTAGTAATCTCAAACTTATAAACCTTCACGCAATACATGAGCGTGAGCCATGGACATAGCACTATGGGTGGAAATAGAATAATAATGGGGGTTATGTGGAGAAGACAAGAAAGGAGAAGGTCTCACATCAACGAGGCTAATCAACGGGCTATGGAGATGCCCATCAATTGATGTTAATGCAGGGAGTAGGGATTGCCATGCAACGGATGCACTAGAGCTATAAATGTATGAAAGCTCAACAAAAGAAACTAAGCGGGTGTGCATCCAACTTGCTTGCTCACGAAGACCTAGGGGATTTGAGGAAGCCCATCGTTGGAATATACAAGCCAAGTTCTGTAATGAAAAATTCCTACTAGTATACGAAAGTGACAACATATGAAACTCTATATATGAAAAACATGGTGCTACTTTGAAGCACAATATATGAGACTCGCTATATGAAGAACATGGTGCTACTTTGAAGCACAATATATGAGACTCGCTATATGAAGAACATGGTGCTACTTTGAAGCACAAGTGTGGAAAAAGAAATAGTAACATTGCCCCTTTTTTTTTGGGCCTCTTTTTTTTGTTTGGCATTTTTTCTTTTTTTTGGGACAATGCTCTAGAAAATGATGATCATCACACTTCTATTTATTTACAACTCAATGATTACAACTCGATACTAGAACAAAGTATGACTCTATATGAATGCCTCCGTGATGTGCGGGATATGCAATGAATCAAGAGTGACATGTATGAAAGAATTATGAACGGTGGCTTTGCCACAAATACTCTGTCAACTACATGATCATGCTAAGCAATATGACAATGATGAATGCGTCATGAAGAACGGTATGGTGGAAAGTTGCATGGCAATATATCTCGGAATGGCTATGGAAATGCCATAATAGGTAGGTATGGTGGCTGTTTTGAGGAAGATATAAGGAGGTTTATGTGTGAAAGAGCGTACCATATCATGGGGTTTGGATGCACCGTGAAGTTTGCACCAACTCTCAATGTGAGAAAGGGCAATGCTGCGGTATCAAGAGGCTAGCAATGATGGAAGGGTAAGAGTGCGTATAATCCATGGACTCAACATTAGTCATAAAGAACTCACATACTTATTGCAAAAATCTACAAGCCATCAAAAACCAAAGCACTACGCGCATGCTCCTAGGGGGATAGATTGGTAGGAAAAGACCATCGCTCGTCCCCGACCGCCACTCGTAAGGAGGACAATCAAATAACACCTCGTGTTTCAAATTTGTTACATAACGTTTACCATACATGCATGCCACGGGACATGCAAACTTCAACACAAGCATTTCTCAAATTCACAACTACTCAACTAGCACGACTTTGATATTATCACCTCCATATCTCAAAACAATTATCAAGCATCAAACTTTTCTTAGTATTCAACGCACTCTAAAGAAAGTTTTACAAATCTTGAATACCAAGCATATTATTATTAAGCAAATTACCATGCTATTTAAGAGTCTCAAAATAATCTAAGTGAAGCATGAGAGATCAATAGTTTCTTTAAACCAAATCCACCACCGTGCTCTAAAAGATATAAGTGAAGTACTAGAGCAAAACTATCAAGCTCAAAAGATATAAGTGAAGCACATAGAGCAAAACTATGAAGCTCAAAAGATATAAGTGAAGCACATAGAGTATTCTAACAAATTCCAATTCATGTATGGCTCTCTCAAAAGGTGTGTATAGCAAGGATTATTGTGGTAAACTAACAAGCAAAGGCATAAATAATACAAGACGCTCCAATCAAAACACATATCATGTGGTGAATAAAATGTAGCTCTAAGTAAAGTTACCGATGGAAGTGGATTTAAAGAGGGATGCCTTCCGGGGCATCCCCAAGCTTTGACTTTTGGTGTCCTTGGATTATCTTGGGGTGCCATGGGCATCCCCAAGCTTAGGCTCTTGCCACTCCTTGGTCCATAATCCATCAAAAAAATTCACCCAAAACTTGAAAACTTCACAACACAAAACTCAACAGAAATCTCGTGAGCTCCGAAAGAAAACAAAAGACCACTTCAAGGTACTGTAATGAACTCATTATTTATTTATATTGGTGTTAAACATACTGTATTCCAACTTCTCTATGGATCATAAACTATTTTACTAGCCATAGATTCATCAAAATAAGCAAACAACACACGAAAAACAGAATCTGTCAAAAATAGAACAGTCTGTAGTAATCTGTAACTAACGCAAACTTCTGGAACTCCAAAAATTCAGCCAAAATAGAAAGACCTAGGCAATTTGTTTATTGATCAGCAGAAATTGGAATCACTATTTTACCACTTTCTAGTGATTTTTAACAATTGTTTTCGTGAACCGAAAGTTTCTAAAAATTACAGCAAGATCAAATGACTATTATCCAAGAAGATCCTATAGGTTTAACTTGGCACAAACACTAATTAAAACATAAAACCACGTATAAACAGAAGGTAGATGGATTATTTATTCCTAAACAGAAACAAAAACAAAAAAAACTAGAATAAAATTGGGTTGCCTCCCAACAAGCGCTATCGTTTAACGCCCCTAGCTAGACATGGATAATTTCGATGATGCTCACATGAAAGACAAGAATTGAAGAACAAAAAGAGCATTATAAAACATGTGACAAACACACTTAAGTCTAACATACTTCCTATGCATAGGCATATTATAAGAAAACAAATTATCGTAACAAGCACAAACTAGCATATGCAAGGAAGCGGAAAGGAACAATAGCAATCTCAACATAACGAGAGGTAATTTAGTAACATGAAAATTTCTATAACCATATTTTCCTCTCTCATAATAATTACATGTAGGATCATAATAAAATTCAACAATATAACTATCACAAAACATATTCTTAACACGATCCACATGTATGCAAAGTTGACACTCTTGCGAAATAGTGGGATTAACATTAACTAAAGTCGTGACCTCTCCAAACCCACTTTTATCAAAAAATTCATAAGATTGAATATTCTCCAAATATGTGGGATCTAAAGTTGACACTCTTCCAAACCCACTTTCAATATTATTGCAAACAATATTATTAATCTCATATTCATCATGGGGATTAAATAAATTTTCAAGATCATAAGAAGAATCACCCCAATCATGATCATTGCAACAAGTCGTGGACATAGCAAAACTAGCATCCCCAAGCTTAGGGTTTTGCATATTATTAGCACAATTGACATTAATAGAATTTATAATAACATCATTGCAATCATGCTTTTTATTCAAAGATCTATCGTGAATCACTTCATAAGTTTCTTCTTTCAACACTTCATCACAATTTTCAGATTCACGAATTTCAAGCAAAACCTCATAAAGATAATCTAGTCCACAAAACTCACTAGCAATAAGTTCATCATAATTGGATCTCTTAAAGAGATTAGCAAGTGGATGAGGATCCATAAACTTTTAGCAAGCGAAGATGCAAGCAAAAAGAAGGCACATGAAAAGAGAGGGCGGATAAAACGGCAAGGGTGAAGTGGGGGAGAGGAAAATGAGAGGCAAATGGCAAATAATGTAATGCGAGAGATAATGGATTCTGATGGGTACTTGGTATGTTGACTTTTGCGTAGACTCCGACAGCGGCGCGAAATCCTTCTTGCTACGTCTCGAGCTTGCATTGGTTTTCCCGAAGAGGAGAGGATGATGCAGCAGAGTAGCGTAAGTATTTCCCTCAGTTTTTGAGAACCAAGGTATCAATCCAGTAGGAGGCCACGCACAAGTCCCTCGTACCTACACAAAACAAATAGCTCCTCGCAACCAATGCGAATAGGGGTTGTCAATCCCTTCACGGTCACATACGAGAGTGAGATCTGATAGAGATGATAGATAATACTTTTGGTATTTTTGGTATAAAGATGCAAATTAAAATAAAAAGGCAAAGTAAAAAAGCAAAGCAATAATAAAGCGTAGGAAGATTAATATGATGAAAATAGACCGGGGCCACAGATTTCACTAGTGGCTTCTCTCAAGAGCATAGGTACTTTACGGTGGGTGAACGAATTACTGTTGAGCAATTGACAGAACTGAGCATAGTTATGAGAGTATCTAGGTATGATCATGTATATAGGCATCACGTCCGAGACAAGTAGACCGACTCCTGCCTACATCTACTACTATTACTCCACTCATCGACCGCTATCCAGCATGCATCTAGAGTATTAAGTTAATGAAAACAGAGTAACGCCTTAAGCAAGATGACACGATGTAGAGGAATAAATTCATGCAATATGATAAATACCCCATCTTGTTATCCTCGATGGCAACAATACAATACGTGCCTTGTAACCCTTTACAGAATCGGGTAAGGACACATAAGATTGAACCCAAAGCTAAACACTTCTCCCATTGCAAGAACTACCAATCTAGTTGGCCAAACCAAGCGGATAATTCAAGAGACTTGCAAAGATAACTCAATCATACATAAAAGAATTCAGAAAAGATTCAAATATTGCTCATAGATAATCTTGATCATAAACCCACAATTCATCGATCTCAACAAACACACCGCAAAAAGAAGATTACATCGAATAGATCTCCAAGAGAGAGAGAGAGGGAGAACATTTTATTGAGATCCAAAAAGAGAGAAGAAGCCATCTAGCTACTAACTATGGACCCGAAGGTCTGAGGTAAACTACTCACACTTCATCGGAGAGGCTATGGTGATGATGTAGAAGCTCTCCGTGGTGGAATCCCCTTAAGTGAACTCTAACAGGCCCCAAGATGGGATCTCGTGGATCTGAGAAAGTTGCGGCGGTGGAATTAGGTTTTGGCTCCGTGTCTGATCTGTTGGGGTACATAGGTATATATAGGAGGAAGAATGCGTCGGTGGAGCTTGAGGGCCCACGAGGCAGGGCGCGCCCTAGGGCGCGCCCTCCACCTCGTGGCCGCCTCGTGGCTTTCTTGACGGAGGGTCCAAGTCTCCTGGATCTTATCTCGATGAGAAAATCACGTTCGAAGATTTCATTCCGTTTGGACTCCGTTTGATATTCCGTTTCTTCGAAACACTGAAATAGGCAAAAAACAACAATTCTGGGTTGGGCCTCCGGTTAATAGGTTAGTCCCAAAAGTAATATAAAAGTGAAAAATAAAGCCCAATGTAGTCCAAAACAATAGATAATATAGCATGGAGCAATCAAAAAATTATAGATACGTTGGAGACGTATCAAATAACACCCATAGACACCCGCTGGGACCAGCAAGAGTCTGAACGAGCGAAGGATCCGTCCGAACTTGTCAAAGCGACGGATCCTACTGAACTTAACCAGCAAGAGTTTGCAAGAGCGAAGGATCCATTCGAACTTGTCGAAGCGAAGGATCCGACTGAACTCATTGGAATACTGGCTCAAATAAAGCGGAAGTGTAGTGTTTCGACTAGGTGGCAGCCCCGGAGGACTGATGCAAACTCTAAATGAAGAACGACACATGGTGTTCATGAACTGTCGTATGCGAAAAAATGGAAGTTGGACTCGAGAGTCACATAACCAGTACTAAGCAAGTATGTGAAGATAAGCAGCCGAGCGTAGAGGTACACTCGGTGGCATGGCCTCCGAGTGAATGTGATGTGTGAATTACGGGATACTCGGGAAGACGGAAGTAACCGAATGTAAAAGGACTTAGCTGTCTGAAGGCGCGCGAGTGGCCGAGTGGAGATGAGGCGACCAACCAAGTGGCGACGCGCGGGGCAGCCGAGTGGTGATGAGGTGACCAACCGAATGGCGACGCGCGGGGCGGCCGAGTGGTGATGAGGTGACCAACCGAGTGGCGACTTGCGGGGCGGCCGAATGGTTATGAGGTGACCAACCGAGTGGCGACGCACGTGGCGGCCGAGTGGTTATGTGGTGACCAACCGATGGCGACGTGCGGGACGGCCGAGTGGTGATGAGGGGTGACCAACCGAGTGGCGACGCGCCGGGCGGCCGAGTGGTTATGAGGTGACCAACCGATTGGCGACGCGCGGGGCGGCAGAGTGGTGATGAGGTGACCAACCGAGTGGCGACGCGCGGGGCGGCCGAGTGGTTATGAGGTGACCAACCGAGTGGCGACGCGCGGGGCGGCCGAGTGGTTATGAGGTGACCAACCGATAGAAACGCGTGGGGCGGCCGAGTGGTTATGAGGTGACCAACCGATGCCGACACGCGGGACGGCCGAGTGGTTATGAGGTGACCAACCGATGCCGACGCGCGGGGCGGCCTAGTGGTTATGAGGTGACCAACCGATTGGCGACGCGCAGGGCGCCCGAGTGGTTATGAGGTGACCAACCGATGGCGACGCGCAGGACGACCGAGTGGTTTTGAGGTGACCAACCGAGTGGTGACGCGCGGGGCGGCCGAGTGGTGATGAGGTGACCAACCGATGGCGACGCGCGGGGCGGTCAAGTGATGATGAGGTGACCAACCGAGTGGCGACGCGTGGGGCGACCGAGTGGTTATGAGGTGACCAACCGAGTGGCGACGCGCGGGGCGGCCGAGTGGTTAAGAGGTGACCAACCGAGTGGCGACGCGCGGGGAGGCCGAGTGGTGATGAGGTGACCAACCGAGTGGCGGCGCTGGCGGACGAGTGGTCATGAGGTGACGAACCGATGGCGACGCGAGGGACGGCCGAGTGTATGAGGTGAGCAACCGATGACGACGCGCGGGGCGGCCGAGTGGTTATTAGGTGACCAACCGATTGGCGACGCGCGGGGCGGCCGAGTGGTTATGAGGTGACCAACCGAGTGGCGACGCGCGGGGCGGACAAGTGGTTATGAGGTGACCAACCGATGGCGACGCGCGGGGCGGCCGAGTGGTTATGAGGTGACTAACCGAGTGGTGACGCGCGGGGCGGCCGAGTGGTTATGAGGTGACCAACCGTTGGGGACGAGCGGGGCGGCCGAGTGGTTATGAGGTGGCCAACCGATGGCGACGCGCCGGGCAGCCGAGTGGTAATGAGGTGACCAACCGAGTGGCGACGCGCGGGACAGCCGAGTAGTGATGAGGTCACCAACCGAATGACGACGCGCGGGGCGGCCGAGTGGTGATGAGGTGACCAACCGAGTGGCGACGCGCGGGGCGGCCGAGTGGTTATGAGGTGACCAACCAATTGCGATGCGCGGGGCGGCCGAGTGGCGGTGCGCCATGCAGCCGAATGAGCAAGTTGATGAAGACGCGCCCAACCGCTTCGCAGCGTGCAAGGTGGCCGAATCGAGCATGTTGTTGAAAATGTACCCAACCGCTTGACGTTGCGCCGTGCGCCCGAATGGGCAAGTTGGTGAAGACGCGTTCAACCGCTTGGCGACGCGCGGGGTGTCTAAGTCGAGCATGTTGTCGAAGATGTACCCAACCGCTTGTCGGTGCGCCGTGCGGCCAAATGGGCAAGTTGATGAAGACGCGTTTAACCGTTTGGCGACGCGCAGGGCATCCGAGTGGAGTAGACGCGTCCTGCGAGTGGCGATGCACGGGACGTCCGAGTGAGGTAAGTTGACGAACATGTGTCCAGCAAAGTGACAACATGCGGGGCGGTCCAGTCACTGCACATTAGTGGTCTGGATGCAAATTCCATCTGAGTTAATGTCGTCGTGTTAGTCGCTCAAAACAAAACATTCGTCTGGGGACCATGATGGACGTGTGACCCTGCAGGTTAGTACGTAGCAAGTACTCCCTCCGTCCGGGTTTATTAGGCCTGAAGACAACTTTTCTTAGACCAAGACACATAGTAACTTGCTCACATTAATTCTTCCATTTCACTCCCAATGCACTCTCTCACATGCATGGGCCAATGAAAAAGCACGCATGAAGTGTATTAATTTTTCAGCCTTGGCACCAACAACAATGGTTTTCAATGCAACCAATGGAATGGTTGCATGCATGCACCTTTCCAAAGCGGGGCCTTATAAAAGGGGGACATGCTTGTGATGCTGAGAGGCCTAATAAACCCGGACGGAGGGAGTATATCCACTAATATTGTTTTGCTGGACTAAAGTGTCCCTGCACGGATTGCTAGTTTGAAAGGATTAAAGACCAGGAATGGTTATGCATGCATGTACAATTAACTGGCCTAGGAATCGCGGTAGTTTTGGCTGCAGTAAATAGGTAATTGATGCTGAAAAATGCTCACCTAGTTGGCCGCTTAATGAGGTGAGGTAAATGGCCCATGAATTGCACTTGGGTCAAGTGCGTTTGCCAATTGAGTGCATGCATGCACTAGCACTACCATACGGGAGTGCATGGAAGCGTGCCTGGGTCAACCCGGGTGGAGCATGCAAATATACGTGCATGCCCGACATCACTTTCTGGTACGTAGGCATCTAGCGGTAATTACGCATAAGGCTAGTCATAGTGGGTAGTAAATTAGATTAGTAACATGCATATGTTACTAGTCTATGTTAGTAGCATTATAATGGGTAGTAACATAAGTATAGTGTCATGCAAGCCTTTATTTATTATGTGGTAGACTCATTTTATATTGGGGTGCGTTATGTTACGGTAACATATTATGTTACTACAAGCATCTCTCTTCTCATTAACTTAATGCCACATAAACATATATATCTTGGGATACGTTATGTTACTGCCTAAGTTACTCCTACTATGGCTAGCCTAACGGGGCACGCGAAGAGACCGTGTATGCAGAAAGAGAGAGCACGCCCGGCGGAGGAGAAGAGGAGGTGGAGCACCGTGCGATGACCATTAATTGGCCGCCATAATTAGGCACTCACTCCATGGAGTAACTGGCGTTGGAGGAAATCCATACCTAATTAGCCGCTTAATGAGGCGATCACCTCAACGAAACGGCCAACCCACTACACGAAGAATTATGAAGCTCACGTTATGCAATAGAGATTATGGGGTACTACATACTCTCCGATGCAGATGACGCAGACGAAGAAGACGCATGTGGCAGGGTAGCATGTGCTACCGGTGATGTAGGCAAGGGCCGGCGAGCGCGCCACTTAGCGGCACCTGTGGTGCAGGGCCACAGAGCGCACCGCAAGGCGGGCGAGCACGGCGTAGCACTTCACCGCTCCAATGGTCGGACGGGTCCAATCTCTTCGCCTACACGTCCGCATGTGCGCCGGTCATGCGCGAGAGAGCGGCGACGGTGTTCGCAGATGAGATCGAAGACGACGAGTGAACAGCGCAGAAGCGCAGAGTGATTGAAGAAATAACCATCCACATCATGGCTCGATGGACGCCATGCCCCACGGTGGGCGCCAACTGTCGTGGGAACGATTCCGACAATAATAATGGATAGTAAAGGAGCATGATCTATCGAGATGTAACTGGGTGACATGGTGGTTTTAGCGAATTCAGGCCTCTCACGATGGAGATAACAACCCTACGTCTCATTCTCCGGAGAGGCTTTGTTATATCTGAGTATGTATCCGGAGATTACATTGAGAGAGGAAGAGAGGAACGGATCCTCATGCCAGAGCTAAGCCCTGAGACTAATAGCGAGGGAGTAGAGGGAGAAGAATCAGAGCGGAAAGAGCCCCCCTAGTCTAGTGGTGGGGTTGCTTATATAGAGTGCGCCACCCCCTCACCTTCTATGTTACAAAGTGGGGGCGTTAATGTCATACCTCATCCTACTACTAAGGTAATGCTTCGAGTGCCTTGTCGACTGTTGGTCTTTGCATATCCGAGTGAGATCAGGTGCTCCGAGTGGAATGAGTTGGTCGAGTGGAGTGCTATGCTTCGAGTGGTTGTTGTCGTCCGAGTGACTTGGTGGTCATCCGAGTGGATGGTTTGTCGATTCTCCGAGCGATGCTCTGGACCCATCTGGTATGTGGACCCCATGCTTTATGATCTTTGACCCTTTGTGGGCCTACCTGTTATGCATGTCCCCAATAGTTGAGTCATCGGCTTCTCCAGCTTCCTGATGAAGCGGTGCCAGGAGACGTTGAAGCTCTTCGTCGAGCTCCGCGCCCGTCGTCAGAGACACGCCGGGGGCTCCGGCTCCAGATAGTGACAACACCATGGCTAGCGTGTTCGAGGAGGATTGCGGAGCCTCGGTGACGATCCTAGAGGAGGGGAATTGATCCATGGTCTAGAGGGGAATCTTCACCTCAACCACCACTTCCTCTTCCCGGGCGTCCTCCGAAGAATGCTCCACCACCGCCAAGGAGCCCTGTGCATTCCCGATAGCAAGATCCTGTCCCTCAGCAGCAGCAATCTCTATGGCCTCGTCTGCAGCAACCCTTCCTATGTCCGCCACCGCCTCCAACAGCTCTGGTTCCTCGGCTTGGGGGCTGCATATGAAAAGGCTGACGAACAATGAAGAAACGGAAGTTTTTAAGCAAATGGGGAAATTAGGAGAAGCAAGAGAGAGGAAAAGGGAAATAAGTGGAGTATCTGGAGAAGTTTATCGGACGGGGATCTCAGTTTCCCCAGCAACGTCTGTTGCCGGGCCATGAACTTCGCCCTCTGCCGTGGTAGTCACGGCAGCCTTCTGTGCAACCTCACCTGCGGAGGGTTCCGTGGGGTTCTCTTTGGCTCGGGCGGAGGGGGAAGCATGTCCCTCTGGGAGGGGCTCGTCCTACGTCGTCTCATCTTCCCCTCTGGCCGAGGGAACCGGGAGGCCATCCCCGTCACCTCTGGCGGATGATACCATGTCTCCACTCCCGGGCCGAGGGCTGGACTGGGGGCTCGGCACGGGATCCTCTACATCAACCCCCAAGGCCGGGCTCTCTGCGCCCGTCAGCAACCCAAGTCGGCGGAGTTTCTTCCGTAGGCGGTAAATGAGGGCTTCCGTGTCCTCCTCCACTTCCCTTCCGACAACAGCAAAATGGAAGGTCAGTCAGTGAAGGCAATCAAGCACATCGAAGATACCTACGAAGGGCAAGGAAAGTCTTCCTCACTCTTCTTCAATAAGCATGGAGTTCAAGTTGAACTCCATGGGAGGCGGGGACTCCCTTCCTCTCTTAGGAGGTGGAAGGGCAGAACTCTCTGGCAGCTTCGGCGCCCGGCGTTGTGCCGGGAGCTCCGGGGAGAACGAGCTCTGTGAAGAACTCGAACCAGATTGGGAGTTGGACTCCACTTCTACGTTCGCCAGTTGCTTGGCGGAGGAAGCCTTGGTCCGAGCGAGGCGAGGAGATTGGCGACACGCCACCTCACTCTTGGTGGCCTTGGTGGTGGTCTTCTTCACCCTCTTGGCGGCCGACGCTGGATTGGAGGCCGCCGCCCCTCGGGCGACGGCACGCCTGCGAGTAAGCTGGTCCGGGACCGGCTCGGGGGCTTGAGGGCCCACCGCAAGCCACTCCTCCTCGAGATCCGCCACCTCGCCAACATCCTCCTCCTCCTGAAGCTTCATTGCTGCCGTGGCTAGGGCCTCTAGCCCGGCAAGATCATCCCTGACAGAAATTTCCCCGGCAGTCCCTTCCTTGGCCTGCGCCTCGATACCGCCGTGGGAGGAGCTCTCGCCCTCAGCCTTCGCTTTGCCCCTCCCGGCCTTTGTGCCCTTCGCCATCTCGGCAAGGCAGGCAGCCTTGTGCTCTTCTACCCTCCTCAAGATATACGCCACCTCCACAGAGGAGGTGCGTTTGTACATCCCAGTCTCAACCCTGGTGGCCTTCTCCACCAGGGTGCTCGACCACTGAAGCTCTTCATCTAGAGAGGGCAGTCGCCAATCTCCCGCCACCCCATGGGCATTGCAATCCGGCATCCACTTCGGTATATGACCCCGGGTTGAATTGATGTTCAGAGGAATAACAGTTGCCGGGAGCTTGAACAGTTCGAAGCGACCGAACGATTGGTCGCATAACCAGCCATGACCATAAATTGACAGGTTGTTGGCCAATCGTGGGAGCAACCTCATCCTGTCAGCAGCATCTCCATATAGCCAGGTGGGTCTATCCCTATCTTGAAGTGGCGAAATGCGGCGGAGAAGAAAATATGCCCCCACATGTTCGATGGTCAGCCCGACAGCCTTCATACGGGTAATCCTGTTGATTGTCGGGCGCAGTCTATCTTCAGTAAGGCCTTTGGCGCTCCATTCCTTGCCGCGCTCAACACATTCCTTCCGTGCTTCACAAAACTGGGGGCTTCCTCATCTTGAATCCAACACCAATCCCCTCTCCACTCATCCCACCTCTCGCGCTGGTTCCTAGGGATATAATCCCAGATTTTCCTCGCCACCCGTGGCATCCAGCTAATGTTCCCAGAGCGGTGACCCTTGTTCTCCACCCGTGGAATGAAGTAATGCTGGAACAGATCCACATTGGGGTTGACCCCAACGAAGTTCTCGCACAAATGCGCGAAAATGGCCATGGGCGCCATTGCATTTGGCATGAAGTCGAGGAGGTGGAATCCATAGATGGTCATGATCGCCTCAAAGAATTCAGAGAAGGGGGAACAGAGGCCACAAATAAAGTAAGCACAGAAGAATCGATATGAATCCGGTGGATCTTCCTTCCCCACCGCAAAGACTTTGGGCGCACCGTGCCCTTTCGGAACGGGCCTCCCCCACGGATACCCGTACCTTGCCTGAAGGACTGGACCGCTCAAGGTCGACGGGGTGAAGATGATGTCTTCTCTCCGCTTCTTGTTCAGCTCCACCGCCCTCTTGCTTCCCTCGGCGGCAACTTCCCTCGCTGCGGCCGTCTGCTTTCCCTTCTCCGCGGGTTTCTTCCTCATTCCCGCGGCGGCGATGCGGAAGGGGAAGGGATTAGGTGGGAAGGGCAGCGGCGAACATGAGAGCGAGAGGAGGAACTGTCGTTTGGCTTGCAGAGGAAGAAGATGGGAGAGCGGGGCAAGAGACAGGTGAACCGTGCCACTCCACTTTTCCCTGCTCTTAAGGGGGAAGTGCGGGGCAGGGGCGCGACGCTTCAGAAAGTTATCGTTTTACCTTAACTGCAATAGTCCCACGACCCCACGAGGCGCGGTAATTGCGCGAAGTGGACGTTGGATTGACTAGTCATCGTGGCAAACCGGCATGCGCAGCCCTCTCCTGCCACGTGTCCGCGCACTATTTGGGGGCCTAACCCAACGTGCCATGCGATGATGTCTACTACGCAACCTTCTTCTTGTAGATGTTGTTGGGCCTGCAAGTGCACAGGTTTGTAGGACAATAGAAAATTTCCCTCAAGTGGATGACCTAAGGTTTATCAATCCGTAGGAGGCGTAGGATGAAGATGGTCTCTCTCAAGCAACCCTGCAACCAAATAATAAAGAGTCTCTTGTGTCCCCAACGCACCCAATACAATGGTAAATTGTATAGGTGCACTAGTTCGGCGAAGAGATGGTGATACAAGTGCAATATGGATGGTTGATATAGGTATTTGTAATCTGAAATCATAAAAACGGCAAGGTAACTAAGGATAAAAGTGAGCGTAAACGGTATTGCAATGATAGGAAACAAGGCCAAGGGTTCATACTTTCGCTAGTGCAAGTTCTCTCAACAATAATAACATAGATAGATCGTATAACAATCCCTCAACATGCAAGAAAGAGTCACTCCAAAGCCACTAATAGCGGAGAACAAACGTAGAGATTATGGTAGGGTACGAACCCACCTCAAAGCTATTCTTTCGGATCAATCTATAAAAGAGTTCGTACTAGAATAACACCTTCAGATACAAATCAAACAAAACCCTAATGTCACCTAGATACTCCAATGTCACCTCAAGTATCCGTGGGCATGATTATACGATATGCATCACACAATTCTCAGATTCATCCAACCAACACAAAGTACTTCAAAGAGTGCCCCAAAGTTTCTATCAGAGAGTCAAGAATGTGTGCCAACCCCTATGCATAGGTTCATGGGCGGAACCCGCAAGTTGGTCACCAAAACATACATCAAGTGGCACATGATATCCCATTGTCACCACAGATAATCACGGCAAGACATACATCAAGTGTTCTCATAAAAGACTCAATCCGATAAGATAACTTCAAAGGGGAAACTCAATTCATCACAAGAGAGTAGAGGGGAGAAACATCATAAGATCCAATTACAATAGCAAAGCTTGGGATACATCAAGATCGTGCCATAGAGGGAACACGAGAGAGGACACGAGAGAGAGAGAGAGAGAGAGAGAGAGAGAACAAACACATAGCTACTGGTAAATACCCTCAGCCCCGAGGGTGAACTACTCCCTCCACGTCATGGAGAGCGCCGGGATGATGAAGATGGCCACAGGTGATGGGTTCCCCCTCCGGCAGGGTGCCGGAACAGGCTCCCGAGAGGTTTTTGGTGGCTACAGAGGCTTGCGGCGGCGGAACTCCCGATCTATCTTCTGTTCTGGAAGTTTTAGGGTATGTAGGTATATATCGGTGAAAGGAGTACGTCGGTGGACCGAAGGGGGGGCCACGAGGCAGGGGGGGCACACCCCAGGGGTTGGGCGCGCCCCCCACCCTCGTGAGCACCTCCCTTCTTTCCTGACATGCACTCCAAGTTCGGGTGGCTTTCCTTCCAAAAATAACTTCTCGATTGGTTTCATTCCGTTTGACTTAAATCGATATTCCTTTTCCTCGAAACCTTTGAAATAGGCATAAAACAGCAAATCTGGGCTGGGCCTCCGGTTAATAGGTTAGTCCCAAAAGTAATATAAAAGTGGATAATAAAGCCCAATATTGCCTAAAACAGTAGATAAAGTAGCATGGAGCAATCAAAAATTATAGATACGTTGGAGACGTATCAAACATCTAAGCTTAATTCCTTTCGTCCTCGAGTAGGTAAATGATAAAAAAGAATTTTTGATGCGGAGTGCTACTTGGCAAAATTTCAATGTAAATCTTCTTAATTGTGGTATGAATATTCAGATTCGAAAGATTCAAGACAAAAGTTCATATTGACACAGAAATAATAATACTTCAAGCATACTAATCAAAGCAATCATGTCTTCTCAAAATAACATGGCAAAAGAAAGTTCATCCCTACAAAATCATATAGTTAGGCTATGCTTCATTTTTGTCACACAAAGATGTTCCCAACTTCTATACCTCCGATGACAAGCCAAGCAATTGTTTCATACTCAAATAATCTCAAACTTTTTCAACCTTCACGCAATACATGAGCGCGAGCCATGGATATAGCACTATGGGTGGAATAGAATATGATGATGGGATTGTGTGGAGAAGACAAAAAAGGAGAAAGTCCCACATTGACGAGGCTAATCAACGGGCTATGGAGATGCCCATCAATTGATGTCAACATGAGGAGTAGGGATTGCCATGCAACGGATGCACTAGAGCTATGAATGCTCAACAAAAGAAAACTAGTGGGTGTGCATCCAACTTGCTTGCTCATGAAGACCTAGGGCATTTGAGGAAGCCCATCGAGGGAATATACAAGCCAAGTTCTATAACAAAAAATTCCCACTAGTATGAAAAAGACAACTTATGAGACTCACTATATGAAAAACATGGTGCTACTTTGAAGCACAATATATGAGACTCTCTACATGAAGAACAAGGTGCTACTTTGAAGCACAATATATGAGACTCACTACATGAAGAACAAGGTGCTACTTTGAAGCACAATATATGAGACTCACTACATGAAGAACAAGGTGCTACTTTAAAGCACAAGTGTGGAAAAAAGGATAGTAGCATTGCCCCTTTTTATTTTATTTTATTTATTTTTTTATTTTTTTGGGCCTTCTTTTTTTCTTGGCCTTTCTCTTTTTTTTTGGGGAACAATGCTCTATTGAATGATGATAATCACACTTCTATTTATTTACAACTCAATGATTACAACTCGATACTAGAACAAGATATGACTCTATATGAATGCCTCCGTGATGTCTTAGGATGGTGCAATGAATCAAGAGTGACATGTATGAAAAATAATGCATGTTGGCTTTGCCACAAATACGATGTCAACTACATGATCATGCAGTGGCAATATGACAAAAGTAACGTATGTCATGATGATGATAAACGGAATGGTGGAAAGTTGCATGGCAATATATCTTGGAATGGCTATGGAAATGCCATAATAGGTAGGTATGGTGGATGTTTTGAGGAAGATATAAGGAGGTTTATGTGTGATAGAGCATATCATATCACGGGGTTTGGATGCACCGTGAAGTTTGCACCAACTCTCAAGGTGAGAAAGGGCAATGCACTGCACCGAAGAGGCTAGCAAGGGCGGAAAGGTAAAAGTGCGTATAATCCATGGACTCAACATTAGTCAAAAGAACTCATATACTTATTGCAAAAATTTAGAAGTCATAAAAAATCAAGTACTACGCGCATGCTCCTAGGGGGATAGATTGGTA
Source organism: Aegilops bicornis (assembly GCA_021605145.1). Lineage (NCBI taxonomy): Eukaryota > Viridiplantae > Streptophyta > Magnoliopsida > Poales > Poaceae > Aegilops > Aegilops bicornis. The sequence goes on along the minus strand of CM038671.1, from coordinate 727,040,265 downwards.
GGAAATGACCATCGCTCGTCCCCGACCACCACTCATAAGGATGCACAAGCCAGGTACACTTTGTGTTTCAAATTTGTTACACAACTTTAACCATACGTGCATGCTACGGGACTTGCTAACTTCAACACAAGCATTCTTTAAATTCATAATCACCCAACTAGCATGACTATAATATCACTACCTCCATATCTCAAAACAATTATCAAGCATCAAACTTTTCTTAGTATTCAACACACTCATAAGAATTCTTACAAATCTTTTATGCTTAGCATATTATGATTATTTAAACAAATTACCATGCTATTTAAGACTCTCAAAATAATATAAGTGAAGCATGAGATTTCATATATTTCTTCAAAATAAAACTACCACCATGCTCTATAAGATATGTGAAGTACTAGAGCAAATGACAAACTACTCTGAAAGATATAAGTGAAGATCAATGAGTAGTTGAATAATTACGCAACTATGTGAAGACTCTCTAACATTTAAGAATTTCAGATCTTGATACTTTGTTCAAACAGAAAGCAAAACAAAATAAAATGACATGACGCTCCAAGCAAAACACATATCATGTGGTGAATAAAAATATAGCTCCAAGTAAAGTTACCGATGGACGAAGACGAAAGAGGGGATGCCTTCCGGGCATCCCCAAGCTTAAACTCTTGGTTGTCCTTGAATATTACCTTGGGGTGCCTTGGGCATCCCCAATCTTAGGCTCTTGCCACTCCTTATTCTATAGTCCATCGAATCTTTACCCAAAACTTGAAAACTTCACAAAACAAAACTTAACAGAAAACTCGTAAGCTCCGTTAGCGAAAGAAAACAAAACACCACTTCAAGGTATTGTAATTAACTCATTATTTATTTATATTTGTTTTAAACCTACTGTATACCAACTTATATATGGATTATAAACTATTTACTAGCCATAGATTCATCAAAATAAGCAAACAACACAATGAAAACAGAATCTGTCAAAAACAGAACAGTCTGTAGTAATCTGTAACTAACGCAAACTTCTGGAACTCCAAAAATTCTAAAATAAATTGGTGGACCTGAGGAATTTGTCTAGTAATCATCTTAAAAAATAATCAACTAAATATCACTCTCCAGCAAAAAGTTCTAGCTAATCTCGTGAGCGCTAAAGTTTCTGTTTTTTACAGCATGATCATAAAGACTTCACCCAAGTCTTCCCAAAGGTTCTACTTGGCACAAACACTAATTAAAACATAAAACCACATCTAAACAGAGGCTAGATGGATTATTTATTACTAAACAGAACCAAAAAGCAAGAAACTAAAATAAAATAGGGTTGCCTCCCAACAAGCGCTATCGTTTAATGCCCCTAGCTAGGCATTATGATTTCAATGATGCTCACATAAAAGATAAGAATTGAAACATAAAGAGAGCATCATGAAGAATATGACTAGCACATTTAAGTCTAACCCACTTCCTATGCATAGGGATTTTGTGAGCAAACAACTTATGGGAACAATAATCAACTTGCATAGGAAGATAAAACAAGCATATCTTCAAAACTTTAAGCACACAGAGAGGAAACTTGATATTATTGCAATATGTAGAGGCATATGTTCCTCCCTCATAATAATTTTCAGTAGCATCATAAAAGAATTCAACAATATAACCAGCACCTAAAGCATTCTTATCATGATCTACTAGCATAGAAAATTTACTACTCTCCACATAAGCAAAATTCTTCTCATCAACAATAGTGGGAGCAAACTCAACAAAATAACTATCATGTGATTGAAAATTAAGATCAAGATGACAAGTTTCATGGTTATCATTATTCTTTAAAGCATACGTGTCATCACAATAATCATCATAGATAGGAGGCATGCTTTCATCATAGTAAATTTGCTCATCAAAGCTTGGGGGACAAAAAATATCATCTTCATTAAACATAGCTTCCCCAAGCTTGTGGCTTTGCATATCATTAGCGTCATGGATATTCAAGGAATTCGTACTAACAACATTGCAATCATGCTCATCATTCAAAGATTTAGTGCCAAACATTTTAATGCATTCTTCTTCTAACACTCTGGCACAATTTTCCTTCCCATCATACTCACGAAAGATATTAAAAAGATGAAGCGTATGAGACAAACTTAATTCCATTTTTTTGTAATTTTGTTTTATAAACTAAACTAGTGATAAAACAAGAAACAAAAAGATTCAATTGCAAGATCTAAAGATATACCTTCACTTACCTAGCCTCCCCGGCAACGGCGCCAGAAAAGAGCTCGATGTCTACTACGCAACCTTCTTCTTGTAGACGTTGTTGGGCCTGCAAGTGCACAGGTTTGTAGGACAGTAGCAAATTTCGCTCAAGTGGATGACCTAAGGTTTATCAATCCGTAGGAGGCGTAGGATGAAGATGGTCTCTCTCAAGCAACCCTGCAACCAAATAACAAAGAGTCTCTTGTGTCCCCAACACACCCAATACAATGGTAAATTGTATAGGTGCACTAGTTCGGCGAAGAGATGGTGATACAAGTGCAATATGGATGGTTGATATAGGTATTTGTAATCTGAAATCATAAAAACGGCAAGGTAACTAAGGATAAAAGTGAGCGTAAACGGTATTGCAATGATAGGAAACAAGGCCAAGGGTTCATACTTTCGCTAGTGCAAGTTCTCTCAACAATAATAACATAGATAGATCGTATAACAATCCCTCAACATGCAAGAAAGAGTCACTCCAAAGCCACTAATAGCGGAGAACAAACGTAGAGATTATGGTAGGGTACGAACCCACCTCAAAGCTATTCTTTCGGATCAATCTATAAAAGAGTTCGTACTAGAATAACACCTTAAGATACAAATCAACCAAAACCCTAATGTCACCTAGATACTCCAATGTCACCTCAAGTATCCGTGGGCATGATTGTACGATATGCATCACACAATCTCATATTCATCCAACCAACACAAAGTACTTCAAAGAGTGCCCCAAAGTTTCTACCGGAGATTCAAGAACGTGTGCCAACCCCTATGCATAGGTTCATGGGCGGAACCATAAGTTGGTCACCAGAACATACATCAAGTGGCACATGATATCCCATTGTCACCACAGATAATCACGGCAAGACATACATCAAGTGTTCTCATAAAAGACTCAATCCGATAAGATAACTTCAAAGGGAAACTCAATTCATCACAAGAGAGTAGAGGGGAGAAACATCATAAGATCCAACTACAATAGCAAAGCTCGGGATACATCAAGATCGTGCCATAGAGGGAACACGAAAGAGAACACGAGAGAGAGAGATCAAACACATAGCTACTAGTACATACCCTCAGCCCCGAGGATGAAATACTCCCTCCTCATCATGGATAGCGCCGGGATGATGAAGATGGCCACTGGTGATGGGTTCCCCCTCGGCGAGTCTTGAACGGGCTCCCAAGAGGTTTTTGGTGGCTACAGAGGCTTGCGGCGGCGGAACTCCCGATCTATCTTCTGTTTTGGAAGTTTTAGGGTACGTAGGTATATATGGGTGAAAGGAGTACGTCGGTGGACCAAAGGGGGGGCCACGAGGCAGGGGGCGCACCCCCCACCCTCGTGAGCACCTCCCTTCTTTCCTGACGTGCACTCCAAGTCCATTCGGCTGGCTTTCCTTCCAAAAATAACTTCTCCAGTTGATTTCGTTCCGTTTTGGCTCCGTCTGATATTCCTTTTCCTCGAAACACTGAAATAGGCATAGAACGGCAAATCTGGGCTGGGCCTCCGGTTAATAGGTTAGTCCCAAAAGTAATATAAAAGTGGATAATAAAGCCCAATATTGCCTAAAACAGTAGATAAAGTAGCATGGAGCAATAAAAAATTATAGATACGTTGGAGACGTATCACGCGACATGTGTGGATTAGGCCCAGGGGCTTATGTCGGGGCAAATACACAGGGGTATACACTTTCCCCTTACTCATACACGGACAAGCCACCAACCCAAGTCAGAGTGCAAGGAACCAAGAGCATCAAAGAACCAACATATAGATGAAAGGGACGAAGATCAAACCAGAAGAGCAAGATACCACCAGGAGAAAAGCCTCCGTTGCCGGGCAGGCGAGCTCGACAAGGGTAGGATCACCCCCGGAAGAAGACATTCAAGACGTCCCGACAGGGCCTGCCGAGACTCGCAAGGGCAGAATCACCTCACCCAAGCACTCCGCCATGACCCACGTCATCAATCATTGCGGTGTCAAAAAGCGAAGTGATTAAGTGACAGCCATTCACCACATGTCGGCCTCTTTCTAGAGGAAATACCTACAGATGACAACCGTCCTGCGGCGTGTCAAGCGAGCAGGCGTGGAGCTGGAGAGATAGCCCGACAAGGCTTGTCGGGCAAGTAATGATGTGACATTAAGTGGTGCATTTAATGCACCCTGTCAGCCTGCAGACTTAGGTATGATAGCACTGTTTGCTATCTTATCAGTGCATAATGACTACTTTGCCATTGTGGTAACCCCTTGATCTATAAAAGGAGGCCCATGGCAACCGTAGAAAGGGTTAGAAGGTTGGATAACTCACACCCCCATACACGTGTATCCACTGCCACCCCTACCAGGCAAGTGTACTATGCACCACCACCATCATTCAACCATCAATCCACCAAAGCAGGAGTTGGGTTTTACGCCTCACGGCGGCCCGAACCTGGGTAAAACTGCTTGTGTGATCTCTGCCGTGCTGCTCCACGCCCGTCTGCTCTTTGTGCAACGCGACGCCCCCCTGCCGAACCAGCAAGGGGCCCTCTGGTCCCATAGGTGGTCGTGGTTTCCCGTGACATTAACCGAGGGAAATAGTTATCTCTACTATACTGCATCATCCTCTCCTCTTCGAGGAAATTCCAACGCAACTCACAAGTAGCAATATGTCATCACTTTTGTCTAACAAATTTTGAATACTTTTCATAGCATTTTGTTGCCTAGTAGCAATGTTAGCAAGTTTGGAATAACTAGGTTTCATGTTTTTATTAGATTCACCTTCACTTGAGGAAGATGAAATTTTTTGGAGTACCTTGGTGCCTTTAACATGAGGCAAGTTGATGAAGATGTTGAGGCAGCGACTAATTCCTTTGTCTTGATGGAATTCTTGAATTCCACAAGCTTGGGATCCTCACGTGTGTAGGCACCTTCATATACGTTGGAGATCCTGTTCCAAATGAGCTTCACATTGCTCAGATGGCTGATGCGCATGAACTCGTCCTTGGTTAGGCAAGATCAGATGACATATTGTGCCCGAGCATCAAGCTGAGCGTACTTGCGAATGTCATCAGCGCATGCCATCTTGCAGAGATCAGTCAGTCCAATTTTAGTGACTGTCCATAGCTCACTATTCATCGCTAAGAGATGCTTTCGCATCATGGCCTTCCAGTAAGGATAGTTTATGCCATCGAAGATGGGGAACGCAACGGAGACCTAGATCACACCTGCGGTTGACAGAACTAAAACTCCAGATGGTTAAACCAAAATCACACAGAATGAGCGAGTACCTTGCTTTGATACCAATTGAAAGCGCAGGTAAACTCCTAGAGGGGGTGGATGGGAAATTATAGAAATTCGTTAAACTCTGATGATATGAAAGAGAAACTAAGTTATCACAGAAACAGAAAGCATGCATACAAGACACATACAGGTGAAGAACATGTAATCATACAAGGTAAAGTGTGAGGAATTTGAAACCAGGTAGGCTCGGTGAAGACACATCAATTTGGTAGACTAGTTCCAGTTGTTGTATCAACTGTACGTCCGGTTGAGGCGGTTGAGATGAACTCAGAGGACACTTAGTCCCCACAGTATTCCTCTTGAGCCAAGGTCACTTAGACCTCTCCCAATTACTCGTGGTAAGTCTTCAGGTAGACTTCCAAAACCTTCGCATACTTGTTCACCAGCACACCACAATTACTCTTGGGTGCTCAGAACATGACGCCTAATCATCCGGAAGAATGACAGTCTTCAAAGGTAACAGGTGTCAGATCACATAGATCAATCTCTTCAGTGATGCTCAGTCACTTTGGCTCGAGTTTTTCCTCACTTGAGTTTCTCTCAAAGTCATCAAAGGAAGGGTTCCTCTCAAATGACAAGTGTCAAGTTCTCTCTAGAGCAGCTAACCAACTAGTGGTTGTAGGGGTGGCTAATTATAGCCAGGGCAGCCTGACATGAAATTTCATTACTGCCCCTTTGGACATGAACGTTGCCAGGATAAGGATCCACTTGACAGCTGGCACACGGAGCAGCAACGGTCGGAAAATTGCACTCTCAATTTCGTCGGGGCTCTCAATTTCCTCACGATAGCATATCGCAATGGAAAAATCCTAACTCCTCAGCCTGAACAAATTCGTCAACGACCAGATGAACTTCATAATTGTCACTAGCAAAGTCGTCTGTTCCAGAGGTTTCCAAAGGCTTCACTTGAAGCGGGTTGTGTATGTATAGGTTTGAGCATCACTTTGGAAATGTGAATATGTTTCACCTAGACGCCCTTTAACAGTATGGTTTTTCCTATGACTCAAAATAAGAAGAAAGAAACTATGAAAACAAAGTCTTCACATCAATTTCTTCAAAGGCCGTACCAATTTCTTCACTTGAAGAAATACATCTTTAGGGGTCGTCTTCCATCGGTCAAAACAAATCTTCAGGGAATATAGCTCTTGTGTACACTCACAAACTCATTAGTCCCTTAACCCATTTGTCTTCAATGCTCCAAAACCACTAAGGGGGCACTTGATGCACTTACAAGTTCTTTCCATCCTTATAGAGAAATAAAATGGCAAGCTATAGCAACAATATTTCTAAATAGAAGATTCAAAATTAAGGATTTCACAAATACAAATGAATTTTCTAATTGGGGAAGGGCTCACTTTAGGCTTGGAGATTGTGGCCAAAATTGGCAGTGTGGTGTTCTCCCATCTCCGGCATCGATGACTGTGGTTGTTGCGCTTTCCATCACACCTTCTCTGCTTTAGCATTGTTTGATTCATCTCACTGCATTTGGATGCTATGCATCTCGTCCAGCTTTATCCATGTCCCCAACTGCGTCGGGTGCTTGCACGGTTGCACCATCCCGACTGGCGGCAGCACTTTGCCTACTCCTATACTCGTGTGCCCACTCCTTTTTATAGGTTGCTTTGACCTATCAGTCACGGAATGGACCAAGAATTAGAGTGTACCAATGAATGTTGACCAATGGGCTACTTGTGATGTAGGGAGATGACCAGCTTGGTGGACTTTTACTAGTTTGAGGTTTGTCTAAAAAACTAGTTTGAGGTTTGACACTTCAAAAAAATACACATCCGTGACATTTTGGGCCAAACAAAATTTTTTTTGTCATACTTACGACACTTCTATAATGATAACTGTGACAAAACCCGGTATCATCATAGATGTGGTGGGCTCCTACTTCTATGACAAAAAATCATGACAGAAAATGGCTTTTCGTCCTGGGCGGGCCAGAGACGCGGCTGCATGACATTCTTTGGGCCGTCCATGACGGAAGGTAGAAGCGAGGGCACGGAAAATATCGGGGAGTTCCCGGCTACGGTGGGTGGTCAGGGGCCGAGCGATGCGCATTTCTCTCGTACACGTACGCACGTGGGTGCGAGGCGTTAGGCTCTAACTGAACCCGAGCGAGGCATTGGGCTCTAACTGAACCCGAGCGATTGCCCTGCAGGCTACGCGTTACTGAACCCGAGCGATCGATCTATCCCTTGCTGTTAACAGAATCCGAGTGTGATTCCTTCGCTACTGGTGCTAACTAAAGCCGATCGAACACTGCTGCCTCCTTCCCTAGATGAACAGTGAGCGTTGTTGAGGGGGTTTGGATGAACAGTTCCTGGTGGGGGGTTGGATGAACAGGACCCCGTGGTAGTAGAGGCCGTTGCCGCTGGATGAACAGTACCCCAATCGATCCAGCCGGTGGATGAACAGGACCGCATGGAGGGCTGGATGAACAGGACCCCGTGGAGGGCTTGTTGAATAGTAGCCGGTAGAGGGCTGGTTGAACAGTAGCCGGTGGAGGGCTGGATGAACAGTAGCCCGTGGAGGGGTGGTTGAACAGGACCCCTGTGGAGAGGGCTGGTTGAACAGTAGCCGGTGGAGGAGCACGCGGTGGAGGCTGGATGAACAGGAGCCCGTGGATGAACAGTCGCAGGTGGAGGCTGGAGGAGGTCGACAGTGGATGAACAGGAGCCCATGGAGGCTGGAGGAGGTCGACGGTGGAGATGAACAGTATCCCGTGGAGTCCCGTTTTGCGGTATGCCACACCCCTCCCGATGAACAGGACCCCCGTTTCGACCGTAACGCTCCAACACAAGTCCGTTTCCTCCGTTTTGCGGTACACCACACCCCTCCCGATCAACATGACCCCGTTTCGACCATAGGAAGTCTGTTTCCTCAATTTTGCGGTACGCCGGACCCCTCCCGATGAACAGGATCCCGTTCCACCGTGGACAGTCGAAAACAAGGCCGTTTCCTCCGTTCTGTGGTACGCCAGGCCTCGTTTCCATTGGCTGTTCCGTCCAAGCCGGTTGGCTCCCGATGAACAACACGCGTTCCGTTGCCTCCCGATGAACACAATGCATTCCGTTGCCTCCCCATGAACACGATGACGACGCAGTTTCTCCGTTCCGACCCAGCCATGTACATGAGCCCTGGCCGTATGTATGCGCGAGTAGACGTTCGAGACCCTGCCTGTACGTGGCCGTAATTACTTTCTTGCCCCCTGGTCGCTTTACGTACGTGTACATGCTACGTGCGCGCCTCTACTACCACACGTGCGTGCCTCTACATCGACCAGTATGTACGTACACGTTTGCGACCAGAATGACATCACTACGTACGCTTCGACCAGGTGGGTCCCGACTGTCGGGCACTTCCTTGCATGCGAAGATGTAGCTGGTGGGTCCCGGTGATCGGGAAAGCGTTTTTAAATGAAATACGGTGGCCCATCTGGTGGGTCCCTGCTATCTGGTGGAGGAATCATTATTTTGCGCGTAATAAGGAGGCACTTCCTTGCTGCGGTCGTGGACCCAGCTCTCAGCCTCTCCACATACAGTACTGTTCCTATGGAAGTCGTTCCTTGACCTGTTGACCACGCCGCACCGAGAGCACCAGGGCGGTAGATGATAGCGAGGCCTAGGAAGGGGACGACGCGGAGCCAGGGAAGACGCGGCAGTGGAAGCCCACGCGGAGAGGAGTACGAGGGTTCACTGGTTCGACTGTGGTGTGAGGTCGTCGCCCAGTGGCTGGCCAGTGGTGGGAATAGTAGAGGCGGTGAGGACTCATGGCAAGACAGCCGGCCACGGGAGGCAGGAGCAGGCGACACGACCGGCGCTGCTCTGGGCGGCTGGAGCAAGAAGACCATAGGTTGAAGAAGCACTACGGCCGTTGGATGGACATCGTATGGTCACTGGAGCTAGGATCGTTCATATTGACAAAGTTGAGAAAGCCCTCCATCCCCGTCAACTTATTAGGCCCACAAGTCAGCCTCCCACTATGTTGAGTCCCAGCTAGCAGGGGGAGTATTCATTTTTTTGTGCGCAATAAGGAGGCACTTCCTTGCGTGTGAAGATATAGCTGGTGGGTCCGAGCTGTTAGCGGGGGGAATGTATTTTTTGCAAAATACAGAGGCCGATCCGGTGAGTCCCAGATGTCAGGTGGAGGAATCATTATTTTGCGTGTAATAAGGAGGCATTTCCTTGTGGGCGGCCATGGACCCAGCTGTCAGCCTCTCCACGTACATTCCACTTCCGATGGATGTCGTTCATTGACCATGTTGACCATGCCGCACCGAGAGCACCAGGGCGATGGACGACGGCGAGGCCTACGAAGGGAACGACACGGAGCCGGGGAAGACACGACAGTGGCTTCCCATGCGGTGGGGAGTGACGGTGTCCTGGACTAGGGGGTACTCATCACGTCATCTCCCGATTGGGCCGAGGACCCCCATGGCCGTATACTCATGGGCCAGTCCGGATAGCTGCCGCATACAAGAAAGATTCCACAAGACTTGGCGATCAAGATAAGGACTCCTCCCCACCGGCGTATTCGGCTAGGACTCTTGTTATCCTAGGCCTCTGGTGCATTATATAAACTGAGGCCAGGCTAGTCGATAGGGATATACACAATCATAATCATCATAGGCTAGCTTCTAGGGTTTAGCCTCTACGATCTCGTGGTAGATCTACTCTTGTACTGCCCATATCATCAATATTAATCAAGCAGGAAGTAGGGTTTTACCTCCATTGAGAGGGCCCGAACCTGGGTAAACATCGTGTCCCTTGCTTCCTGTTACCATCCGCCTTAGAAGCACAGATCGGGACCCCCTACCCGAGATCCGCCGGTTTTGACACCGACACTGGTGCTTTCATTGAGAGCTCCGCTGTGTGTTCGGCAAAAGGTCGATGGCTCGCGTGCAGATCAACTGCGACTTCGGCATCTTCGTCACCAACCCGACTGGTCACCTTGGCTGGACCAAGGACTACGCCCTACCTCCGATCGTCATGTTCGGATGAGGGCCTTCATCAAGATCAATTCCGATCTCTATCAAGATCATGGAGGAATCGTCCAGGGAGCCCGGGGGCTCAACGTCAACATTGCCCTCGGGCGACCGCGCTGTTTTTCTGGACAGCGAACATGTATCCGCCGCCACCGCCTCCTCAAGCATCGTTTTAACGATTGCTTTGGTGGAATTGTGCGGAATTGAGTCTAAAACAACACTGGAAAAATTCGTCGAGTTCCGATGAAGGAATCTATGGCAATCCGCGATATACCGGAGCCCTGTCAAATCTGTTCGGGAATCTGGACGAGTTTGGGGTGTGGTGTCCAGCTTCTAGCTCGGATGTCCTCTGGAAGATCCAACCGTTGATCGGCTGCGGAATTCCTATATCTATCACCTCTCAAACTTTTAGCTTGATCCGACCGTCCAAACTCCAGAAACCTTCCGATTAGTGCATCACTTTCTGGATTTGTTTTCTGCGCGAGAACGAATCCGACCCGAACTCATCTTTTTTATGAACGGGATTTCGGACATCCTTTTTGAAGGAAGTTTTGTATGGGGTATTTTGTTTTGTTCCTGAACACATCCCACTAACTTTAAAATATTTTGAACATGATCTTCACCATCATGTGGTGTCAAACCAGTCCGGCAATATTACTCCAAGGCCGCCGACCTGCGCTAGACACGTCGTCGCTTTGTTGAGCCGAGCTCAACTTCTTCGGATCATCATCTCGGCAAGCCGAACAAGAGTTCAGCATCGTGAAGGATAAATCATCACCAACATCGCCGCACCACGGATTACATGGAGCGGGCACACCGGCATCGCCGCACGGTCGTTTCATCAAGCCGACATTGACCATGTCACGACCTGCATCGGCATGGCCGCACTATTGCTTCTTCAAGCCGGTGTCCATCACGCCAACCTACTACGACTCATCGGCTGACATCGAGGCTTCGACATCTCGGCTGGACCGGGGGCTTCGCCATCTCTTCATCAACCTATACTCCGGAGACTTCGGCGTCACTAGCCAACCAGCTACATCAGGTTAGTTGGACCGAGGGTTTTGCCTTGGCAAGCCAACCTTTGCCAACATCGCCATGCCATCGCTTTATCGCCCATCAGGCAATGGGTGTGCGGATCGAGTCCCAATTTTGGGAATCACCTTTCTTTGGATTGCTACAACAATAAACCAGGTGCTATTAATCCTAGTATTTTTTTGCTTGTTTGGGTTCATTTTTCCCAAGGAATTATTACTCTGGTTTGCCCATCATATGTACACAGGTCTATCAAATGGTGGCCGCATTAACAACAGTCGCATGGTGGTTCGGCCAGTTTCCGTACATAGTCCGGCGAACGCCGCATCCGGAACTCGGACCAACCTGTGAATTTAGGCTTTTAACGCCTTTACCGCATCACGCCGACGCCCTGCATCGACATTGACTTCGGCGCCAGGCCATATCTCTTCCATTACTCACTTTGCATAAATTATTTATTATACAACAATTTTTTTAATTATTATTATTACTATTATCTCCGGTTTGCACTATTTTTTGTGCACAGAAAGTGATCCACCGGACTATATCCTTTAGGCGTCACCTCGGGACCGGCTCGGGGGATGGAACCTTGTCCCGCATCAAGCTCGGACCGCGTCATCAATACCGAACACATTAACCAGCTAAGTTGCCTTCATGCTCAAGGTTTTAAATTTTTAACTTGTGTTGGCTCGACCAAGCATTATACTTTTTTTGAAAAAAGTTGCTTGTAAATTTTTTTCCTTGTCCAAACTTTGTTTGTGACGGACAAATTCAAATACCCCGATTACTTGGGGGCTCCCTTGCTGGAGCTTTTCCTCTTGCATATGATTATACTTGTATGGCTTTGTTGCTTGTTCGTGTATTATGCCACAATATGCACCATATTGACCTAAGTGATTTGCAAGCTGGGTTGCCTTGCTCCTGTGTTTACCCCTACGTTCCCGATTGTTCGGCTAGGGAGTAAAGGGAGCACCTCTACGATCACGATCAGGTCACCCGAGCGGACCTCGACCGGGTGAAGCCGAAAGCTAGCGCTCTTACTGTTTTCAATTATGGTCGACACACAACGGAACTCATGAGTACAAAAAATCTATTGCATAAGTCTCATAGTAGCAATGAGCAACCGAAGAAAGGTATCAGTGGGGGTACTATTTTCTTCGAAGATGCTTCTTACACTTCGTTCATAATATAGCATAAGTTCCCTGAGCGCGCTTTGTCTGTTACAACCTTATGGCCTGATTGCTTGGTTATTGGAAACACCGTCGATATTCTCGAAAGGTGGAGTACATAACACTTTTCGGTCTTTTGACCGAAGAGGGAGAAGCCGATGGTCGGTTAAGACGCGTTTAAAGTTCGGGTGAACATAGATATGATATAAGTACTTCGGTACACACAATCATTATTTTACCCAAGTCACTTGGGGGCTCTTAAGTTTATTTGAGCCATTTTATATTAAGTGTTTTCTTCTTGGTCGTTGCAAAGTCTTTTTTCTATCATTCCTTTCTCGATGCAAGTGTGTGGTCAATAGCCGGATAGCCTTGCTTCTCTCGAGTGCAGTTTGCTAAACTAGCCTCGGAGAAGCACTCCGCCTTCGGGATAAGGAGGTTAAAAGCCGCAGGCTGACCCGCTTGAAGTCTTGAGATAGGATGTGTCATTATAAAGCACGGCAGGAAACACAATTTTCTTTTTCTAAGTCCAATTCTCGATTTGGCACCGAACACTGGATTTAGTTCGGACGTCCAGTTTTTACTGAAGTTTTTTTTTTGGTTTTTCAAGCCTATGGCACTTTTAAACTATTTGTGCATTTACAGCATTAGTCTCGTAGTGCAACGCCGGACACCTTTAGGGATTCGGCAAAAACATTCTCGGATATCGCCATATATGCATCGATTTCGAATTGTGTCTTCGGTCAATAGTTGGGTTGCCCGGCTCCTGTTTTTGCCTCCTATGTTCCGCTTTGTTCGGCTAGGTGTGCAAAGGGAGAACCACTGCGATTGTGCTTCCAACACGCATGGTTAAGCAACTCAGTGGAGTTAGCCGAAAACTGACTGTCACAATAGGCGTAAACTGGTCAATGATCCGATGACTATGTTGAATGACGGGCCATTCATAACATTGGCCGAAGTGTTTACAGCTTGACCTCGGCTATTGCCGAACACTAACCGGGGGCTCATAGCTAGCTTTCCCAGTATAAAGCTCCTATGACAAATGAAAGTTTTAAAGCCCGCATATCTGATTGCCTCATTTCTGCTAACACAACCGCCTTCGGGCACCGAGATGTCGGCTAAGGGTTGCTTTGTTATTGGGGAAACACCCTACGTAGTATCTACCAAGGGGTAGATGCCAACGATGGGCCACTTTCAACTGATAAACGGTCGCAATGGAGTCAAAATAATGATGTAAAGTACTTGGATACATAGAATCATTACACATAATCTGTGATTTTACTCTAGATGTCGATCCTTAATTCGGTCACCTGTGCCAACATTAAGGCTCGGGGGCTACTGGGCTTTGCGCTCATATTTACAAATATTAAAGTGGCACATCAATCCCCTGATCTGGTGTTGCCACCCGAGCAGTGTCTCGGGGGCTACTGCATTGCCTATTCAATGCAGAAAATTCAAAGGGCTCAGTGTTCGGCTTGATCGAACTATGGGAAGCGCGTCTTCAGACAGCAATAAGTACCATCTGGACCTATCTGGCATCAAGCTATATATCACGGCGAATTCTCACGACCCTCTCTTAGGGACCCGTTCGCCGATCACTATTATCTCTAATATATTACACTCCATTTTTATTCCTACGTATGCTGCCGAGCTAGGAGTTGATTCTTGTGCCGATTTCGCGCATCGGCCCGAGTCTCAGGGGCTACTAGGATCAGTGGTTTCATGTTTTCCTTCAGGTGCATCTCGGGTTTTGGACTAACACACACCTTGAGGGTTACTGGATATACGTATTCTGGTTATACATCTCGGCAGAGAATAAACTGCACTAGTTACAAATATTCACAAAAATTAGCCCGCGGTCGGGGTGGTGCACCACCTCGGAGGTAGTCCGGCATAAAGCTCGGGCGCCAGCGGCTAGCTCCATAAAGGGCATTTCCAGCATTAAGCTCGGCTAAACTCCTTCAACTTTTTTGGACCAAGATGATCTATGACTTCTTGGATATAGTCCGGCGTTGGAGCTCGGATACAGTCCGGCGTTGGAGCTTGGACACAATCCGGCGTTGGAGCTCGGATACAGTCCGACGTTGGAGCTTGGACACAGTCCAGCATTGGTGCTCGGCTGCAAAAGATACCTCGAATGCAGTTCGACGTTAGAGCTCGGACGCAAGAGGACACTGCCTCCCGGGAACAACTTCAAACCCGAGGTGTGGCATAAAAATAACAAGGCATTGATAAAGGCCGGAAACTTAAAGGGGCTCCTCGGATACCTGACGTGTAAACTCTTCGAATACACTTGGCGATCCTCAAGATCGAAGATGAGAAGATTTGTTGAACCAGTTTTCAAGACCGACGACCGAAGATGAAGAACAGTTCAGAAGAATCAAGGAGCGTTCCTAACTTGAAGACTGGTTCAGGGGGCTACTGACGGTGTCTTGGACTAGGGGGTACTCACCACGTCATCTCCCGATCTGTTAGATTGGGCCGAGGACCCCATGGCCGTGTACTCATGGGCCAGTTCGGACAGTTGCCGCATACAAGGAAGATTCCACAAGACTTGGCGATCAAGACAAGGACTCCTCCCCACCGGTGTATTCGGCTAGGACTCTTGTTATCCTAGGCCTCTGGTGCATTATATAAACCGAGGCCAGGCTAGTCGATAGGGATATACACAATCATAATCATCATAGGCTAGCTTCTAGGGTTTAGCCTCTACGATCTCGTGGTAGATCTACTCTTGTACTGCCCATTTCATCAATATTAATCAAGCAGGAAGTAGGGTTTTACCTCCATCGAGAGGGCCCGAACCTGGGTAAACATCGTGTCCCTTGCTTCCGGTTACCATCCGCTTTAGACGCATAGATCGGGACCCCGTACCCGAGATCCGCCAGGTTTGACACCGACAGGGAGTACGAGGGTTGACTGGTTCGGCTGCCGTCGCCGGAGAATAACAGCAGGTGTGGGTGAGTAGAGGGATTGGTAGGCCAGCGATGGGAGTACGGTGGGGCGGTGAGGCCTGTGGCAAGACCTGACCCGGCATGGGAGGAGGAGCGAGCAGTCCACGGCGCTTGTTTGAGCGGCTGGAGCAGGAAGAGCAGAGATTGAAGAAGCACGACGGCCGTTGGATGGACATCCAACAGTTACTGCTTGTGCGTCAACCTTTTCTTTAGGAAAGCCTCAAATCTATGGGAAACAATATACAACCCATCTGCCATTATTTCTAATAATTTACAGCCCATTTGCTAATTCTTAAGGTTTTTTGGAGCCCATATTCTTTTTTTAGCATTACAACCCATATTGTGGCCACGATTAAAAAATTATACGTAAATTTGCTTATTTCGGTGCGGTCCGAACAATTTTTAATCCCGAAATTTCGAGTCACATTCAAACTGATTTTAAAAATAAATGTATATCAATATAAAATCC
Source organism: Aegilops bicornis (assembly GCA_021605145.1). NCBI lineage: Eukaryota > Viridiplantae > Streptophyta > Magnoliopsida > Poales > Poaceae > Aegilops > Aegilops bicornis. Next base: position 727,024,127 of record CM038671.1, on the reverse strand, counting down.
AACAAATTGTCCACGCATAAAAATCAATGCAATTTAAAATCTCGAAATGAAAAAAAAAATTGAAACTAATTGCCGGTTTGATGTGTTTTAAAAATGTGCAGCCCATTTCTCATTACTGATAGGCCATTTTCTCGGCTAGCCGAATGAAGCTCTCCTCGTCTTGAAAGTTTGCAGCCCAACACGCCTGACAAAGCGACTTACTTAACAAATCACAAAAAAACTGGGCTAGCCATTTTTAGAAAGAACAAAAAAACTACTGTGCTAGTCTGTGGTAAACATAAAAGAAAAGGCTGTCTAGATAGGCGGAGTGCCCATACAGCCAGTTGACACCACCTTCCGTCTCAAAAACAAATTAGATAAATTCCACTCCAATTATGGCGATTCATAAAAATGCCAATGCAATTTTCAAACTTTGAAAAATGCCACAGCAATTTTTGCAAACTTTGAAAAACACCACTGCAATTTGCAAACTTTGAAAAACGCCACTCCAGACTTCAAAAAATGTCACTGGAAATGGCATTTTTCAAAGTTTGGAAATTGCAGTGGCATTTCTCGGAATCACCAGATTTGGAGTGGCATTTATCAAATTAACCCAAAACAAAAATAACTGGGCGAAATTTCTTTGAATTACATTTGGTGTCACCGCTTCGTTGTGCAATTCTCTGGTTTATTGACTACGTTGACAATGGCATGGGACCCATATGTCGAAATCCATTAGGAGGAGCCATTTTTATTGGCTTGAAATAAGGAGGCACTTGCTTGCATACTGCCATGACCTTGGTGGGTCCCCGCTGTCATCCTCTCCACGTACAATCATCTCCTGATTGTGTACGCGTCAACCTGGTAGGCCCACAAGTCAGCCTCTAAACCCGTAGTGGACAAATACAACCCATTTAAAAAAATAACAACCCATTCCACACGTTCAAATGGAAAGTTCAACATTCAGAGCAAAGTAATATATCTGATCCAGATATAGAGTACTGAACTTCCACGTTGATAACCATCATAGCCAAGTTAACTCTCTACTCCCACTAATACTCTAGTAGTGTACAAGTACTAACTTACTCTTAGCTAACTAGACGATGTCGGCCGCCATCTCCGGTACACGCTAAATGCCGGCACCGGCATCCTCCGCCTCGCCTCGGACTTGCCAGAGGTGGTATAGGCCGCATTGCTTGCGCGTGTTGGCCCTTTCCATTACGGCGTGGTCCACCGAAGCTTCGGCTTCTAAGCGGGAAACCCACTTGACGAGCTTGTAGTAAAATTTGGCATCGCGAACACGTGCGTGCCCGACAACCTCTAGGGCTATTTACAGGGCGCCGACCTCCACGTAGTCGGCCCAGTTGCGGGCGCTCTGCTCGCGACTCAGAGCGTCGGTGCGTTGCTGCTCCATGTCCCGCTGGCGGCGCAAATTGGCAATACGCTGCTCCTCCGCCAGGAGGTCGTGCTCCAACAACTCCTCATACTCCGCATTGCCATCTAAAGACCGATAGAATGCCTCCTCCCTCCGTCTGCCTTTCGGTGAAAAACCATACACTAGTTCCGGCGGTAACCGCCTCCGGCGTCGCCTATCACGGACGAGCGGGGGCATGGCGGACATGGCGAGAGCGAGGATAAGTGGCGAGCGACGTCGGGCCGGTGGGGGCTTATGAGGATAGGGCGAGTTGGGTGATGGTGCCACCGGAGAAGCCCGGGAAACAGTAATTACAGGCGGAAGGTAGGCGAACTAGCGTGTCACGAAAAATGCGACAGTCATCGCGGTCATTGGAATTCAATGCATAAGCAGGCATGGCTTAGCACGCCAGCTTGATGTGGAAAACTAGAAAAAATGAAATTATGACTGTGCCGTCCCGTCCCGTCTATGCTGGGTCGCACGCCGGCATGACGGTCAAAATGAGTGCACTCGAATCATCCAGATGAGGTACTCCCTCCTTGTAAAAAATGATTCCACGGATTTAAAAGGCCCATAACAATTAAAGCACATATTTTTTGCATCAGTTAGTTGCCTTAATTACGGCCGGCTGCATGCAGCCACTGAGAATCGCTCGCAGCAAGTACACGGAGCAGCATGCAACAAGTCACAGCCGAGGGCACGCATGCAGCCACTTAAATCGCTGGAATTAACGAGGCTTAAACTTCTGCATGCAGCTAATTATTGCCATGCCTTGGTCTTGCTGATTTGGCTCACGGGACTAATAAGCCCGGACGGAGGGAGTACCTTGGTTGGTGAGATCTTTGAATTAAGCCCTGCAAACTGGAAAGGAGGTACTAGTACGTGCGTGATCCGCTATTTATTCGTGTAGGATCGAGTAGGTCGTTTCTTGAATTGACCTGCAAACCAGAAAGGAGGCAGTACGTGCGTGATCCGCTATTTATCCGTGTAGGATCGAGTAGGTCGGATAGTGTACATGTAGGATCGAGTAGGTCGGATGGTGTACGTGTATGATCGCATTAGATGATGAACGTTAGCTGGGAGATAGGGCATTTGCAAACGTTTTTGCTGGCAGCTTCTTCAGATTCGCATGGCATTTTCTTCAAAGCAGCTTATCAGTTTCTTCATAGGTAGGCATTTTTATTCAAAAAACTGCCACTTCGGATCTTGCGTCGGAACTAAAACTGCCAGGAGCGCATTAGTAGGCTAGCTAGTGATTGATCAGTAACTTGTAAACGCTGAGCAAACAGAAATAAGGAACTGTTAGTAACTTGTAAACACTAAGAACCAAGAAATAAGGATCATGCTATGCACAACAGTAAGAGCCGATCCGTTTGAAATGTTCACACAAGACTCATTGGCCTGGCATTGTAATATGTTCACATTAGTAGCCCAAATTCAAAACCAACTAGTATGGTTCCCATACATAAGATCAACATGTCAATGCATCTCAATGATTCACATATCATATACAAATATGTAGCTCCAGAAGCAAAGATCTAGAAAAACATATGTTCTTCCTACTAACATGGATGCTTCTCTTGGCCAACATTCAGTATAGACTGAAAGACGAATTTGTTTGTGAAGTCTTCAATTCCTCTTGCAAACGTAAGTGGTTTCACCAACAGTTGGAACCATGAGAATGAACCACACATGATGGAAGAACATCCACTGCAATATGATTTGGTCTTCTCTCGATCACACGGCGAGACTATTTTCGGAATACAAACTTTAACTTAGGCAAAATGATGCCCATTGTATAATCAGACCAAAGCAAAGAAGCACCTAGTCGTGGCCAATAATAGTACGGTACTACTTTTCTGCAGTCCATGAAGTGACTATCCAATCTTTCTGTGTCTATTTTCAAATGGCACTGCATGCAGTGACTATACTATTCTCCTGTGCAGTTCAACCAAAATTGCGGTCACTTTGTTTGTTTGCCAAATAGCAACGGCGGAACATCTCTGTCTGCACAAATATCAAGCAGCTAGTAAACATATACCCCACCTTGTGTTTTTGGTTTAAACACATCTCTTCCGCTTAGCATCTGTCATGTTTTGCCTTTGGACAATTTGATACAGATCATGTTTTGCCACTGGACAATTTCATCTTGAATTGATTTCTTTGGTTCAGAGCAGAAATAAAGAGCCTATTCTTCATCAGACCAAGGATATCCATGTTCGCAGTGATGGAAGAGGTGAAATCGATACAACCGAAATTGAGCATCCAATCATAGAATCCTGTCCTGCACCTCCAATGTAGGTCCACCTAGCCAATAAATTCACATGCAAACCACTAGTATTACTATCTAATGGCAGTACAAAAAGAGTATCAAGATAGTAGCAAACCATGTACCTTCGTAATGAACAGCTCATAGTGCCACCAATTGTATACAAAGGTTTGGAAGAAAACATGCTCCTAATGTTGAACCATTTGGACTTTTTGTGCGGTTCCACTAAAATTCAGCATCCCTGTTTGCATAGATATTGAAAGTGTGATTACTATAAAAGTGGCACTAGTTGAAGCATAAACTCACAAATATAAGCATTCCAATTTCTAAATGAGAAAAGGTAGCAAGACTGTTCTAACCACCTGTTTGAAGGAATAAATAAGGCAACAACGGCTGATGTCAGGAAGGCATATATAGTTTGTTCTGAAAGAATGATCGATTGCTGACCTTTCCTCTTCTTTTAAGCATATTTTGTGCAGTTCAACTAAAATAAAATGCCATCACCACCTTGACAATTCAGTGACACTGTACATAAGGAAATGACTTAACATTACATCATAATGTCAGGTATGTAGTCGACAGGCATTAGAGACAAACATACATACCTCCTCCAATAACATAATGAACATTCATTTTAACAAAGGTGTGACTAGCTTTACTGGGATAATTTGAGTGAACTCTACACCCTCTGTTGCTTAATATAAGATGTTTTCGCAGTTTAATTTAAAGTACCCAACGTCTAGTATTTAGAAAAACATGTAGTAGTTTTCTTGAGCACATATCTGGGAAAGCTTCCCACACTTTATTTATGTCCATACGCTAATGCAACATCATTAGAATAGTACAAATATACACTAATCCAGTGGCTAGTGCAATAATAGAGTAGTTATTTTATTACAGGGTACAATACAATGGTTGTACTGGACATATTTCAATAAACTCTAGCACTGGAAGATTTCTATAAGAATTAACAAAACAAAATGTAAAGGTAACAAGTTTCAGCATTGGTATACTAGCTGTGCATGAGCATTAAACAAAATACAAAAGTCTGAAGGTAACTAGCATTATTAACTAATGCCTTAGCTGAAAAATCTTTAATACATCCACAATCAACAGCTAACCCTGAAATAATGCAGTGACATTAAATGGCATTGCTTAAATTTATCGGTGGCATTATACTGAGTGCGGCATTAGTTAAATGTGGCATCACTTTAGCAGTAGCATTGCTTGACTTGACTGCTGGCGTTATACTAACAGCAAAAAAGTGGCAATAAGAGCATGGGAGGCCCATTCAGACAGTGGGCACACCCGTACAATGTACCTCCATGGACGCATAGAGTGGTGAGGGAGGTATGGTTGCCCAGAGCAACAAATATCCAGGCAGCATATGTGGATTACGTCCCATTTTTGTTCTCTTTAGCCACCTTTTTCCTATGTCATAACAACAAACAGATCGACCTGGTCATTCTCTATTGTGTTGTCATGCCTTTCTACCCTTCTTCAACCAAGAGACACGAAACTCATTCCTTAGCTACTGATTTTCCCCTTTTCAACCTAGATGCGGGTTCGATGCCTACTCTCTTGGGCAAGATCTGATCTCCCTTCCTTTCCTTATTCAACCCAGACATGGATTAGTCTGCATGAAGTAGGGTTTCCTTTAATAGTGCAAATTAAGGTTTTAAATGCTGCGTGACGGAAGAGCAGCGGATAGCAAACTGGGAAGATGGTGGAGTGGAAAAAGATCCACATGCAGCGACGTGGCAGATGGGGCAATAGAACAAGGGTATGATTTGAAAAGAGGTAGCATACCTGAGGGTCGGCGGGAAGTGGCTTTGCTCGTGGTCATCATCCTCCGCACACACTACGGCAGCAAGCTTGGGGACGGAGGCCATCCCGCGCGGGTGCTAGGTCTGAGAGGACGGCCTTGTCGTCAGTGCGTGACCTCGCTCACCGACGAGGAGTGGGTCAACGCTGCACGTCCTTTTCTTCCCCGGCGGATATATGACCACCGGTGAGGAGGGAGAGAGAGGCCGTCTTTTTTAGATCTGGGAGAGGGTGATAGTGTGAGAAGCAAGTGGGAAGCACTCGGTAAGAAAGCCCTGAAGCTCCAGCCTATATATATATTTTATACTACTAGTACTAGAGGTGGAGTAGTGGTTGAGTACTTTATATTCTCTCTACATAAAGTACCAGTTAGTCGTGCTTCAAAACTGAACGTCACACCATTAAAAAATAAAGTTGAGAAATAATGCGGCACTTCGGGCCAACGCGGCTAGATCGCATTTTGCACGAGAAATGGCACACCGTGTTTCGTTGGCATATGGTCTCGTTCCAACATGTCAGTGAGATGAAGGTGAGTCCTCTTGTACAATTTCCGAACGGACGTCTATATAGGCCGGGGTGCCTCTTCGTGTACCGTGGCAACCGTCCACGGCCTCTTCGCCTTCACCTCTCAATTTGGAACTGCTGTCGCACGCTCTTCCTACCTCCTCCATTTGCCTTCACCCTTCCTTCTGCCATTGTTCGATCGTCTTCTCGATGGAGGGAACAAGCCAGAAACGACCCTGTTATTCTTGCCCCGATCTGAAAGATGACGTGGTAGAGGAACTCATTGATCGGTGCGACGTCATCACCTCGGCTAGTATGGCAGGTTCGTTCAAGACCATTCTCGACTCAACTAATAACATCATTACAAGGAACCCAAGGGTCTAGGAGTGGTTTGATCTCCCTTATCTTCTTTGCTATAAGCCTGTTCGCATGGGCGCGGACGACGGAGGCCTCATCTTGTGCAAGTTGATGCCGCTTGATAATGATACGTGTGATGTCAAGATGCCATCGCTTAAGGGTAAGGCCTGGGCTGGTGCAAATGGAGATTGGGTTGTTTGTATTGGGTACAATTGCAAGTGGGAACTTGTGAATGTGTACACTCGTCAACGGATTCCACTTCCAAATATCTCAGAGTGCCCTGAGGTTGAGCACACAGATGATCTACGTATGTTCAAATACGATCATGGTGGTTGTTGTCTATGGAAGATAGCAATTTGTCGAGTTCCCAACCGCTCTTGGAATTACGAGAACTATGAAGTTGTTGCTATGTTCAACAAGCTTGTTGCCGTCGTTACTGATTCCATGGTTCGTCCATGGATATTGCTCAAAAATCAGTTTTTGTACACGGATGAGTACTGTGATGCAATTGAATATGAGGATCTTGTGTTTGCTGCCACCACTCGTGGCACTGTTTTTGCATGGGATCCTCGTAGTTTCGGTACGTTTGTCTTCCACCGTAATTATAATTGTTTCATCCACATGCATGCGGGTTAGCAAGTTTCCCTTTACTAATTAACCTTCTTGTGTTTCCAAGGTCCTGTGAACATTCCACCACCTATACTTCAAAAAATTTATAACCAAGGGGGATATGACGATGGTGATGATCACGAGCATGAGGACGAGGAGAACTTATATACTCAGTGGCGCCTGGCAACTAATTCCGATGGATCACCTCTTCTTGTCTGTATACAGTGCATTGAGATTGTTACTACTGAGGGAGCACATGTTGTCTCCCATGGTCGCCCTCTCCGGACCTATTCCAACACCCGTTGCAGGGTATTCGAGATGGATACTATTCCTACTCGCTCTTCCTTGGAAAAAATGATCCAATGATGGTGAAAGGCGACCCAGCTGTTGTTGATACAACGTTACTACCATTTATGAGAAGCAACTGTATCTATACCTCGGACATTGCGGTGGTTCCCTACCCTAGTCCAGATATATGCCGCTTCAGCCTGGATGATCAGTCCTGCGTTGCTCTCAATATTGACAATAGCTGGACCTTCCCAGAGCACCTATGGTTCAAAGCAAGCATTTCCAACGCCGAGGATTAGTTGAGTTGAAGTTCATTTCATTGCTTGTTATTTGTTGTGTGATGAAAACTTCAGTATTTACTAGAATGTTTTGTTGGAAATAATCTATAATCCAACATGTATCCTCGTTGTCGTTGTGTTTTGATGAATTGTTGTATGTAATGAATGGTACATTTGCAAATGCATGTCATAGACTCAATTTATGAATGGTTTTTGAGTCACTTCTTGGAGTGTGAGTACCGTAGTAGTATAGCCAGCATCCTGTTAGTATATGAAGTTGCCACATCACATAGAGCCAACCTAATATTGGACTATGCTAGCCCTGCACCGGCGCGCCGCTTCAAATGGCGGACGAAGTGAGAGGTCGCGTCACCTTGTGTCTAGATCTGAGATGCCACGTGTACCATATGAAAGACTCCAAGTTCGACCACCGTGATGCTAGGTGCGAGCCGAGGAACATTGTTGGAGAGACCCCCCTCATAATTTTCCTACATTGGTCATTTGATTCATAGGATAGAATGCTATAGGATTTTTTCCCTATGTAATCATGTTTTAATTGGCAATCTAGCATCCACTCCAACTTTTGTTTCACTTCCTTTGTTCCTACGAAGAGAGTACTTGCTCTAAATGATGTGCCGCTACAAGAGCTACCTATATTAATTAACCATGCTCTAAAAAGGTGGACCAGCTTTGGCTATAGTAGTACTGTACTAGGTTAGTAGGTGACCTTGCGCTTGGCTCTTCTCCTCTTCCAGAAGTCGAACAATAATGATGGTACTACAATAGTACTTCCGGCAATCTGACACCAAATGAACTGCTGCACGTCCACCGCTTGTACGCAAAAGTTCCTCCTCGTGCTGCGAGCCACCGCACATGCGTTGGCGAGGGAGAAGGCATAGTAAGCAAGCTTCTCGTCGTTCTGCGAGTTGACGGGACACATCAAAGTTACGTATTTATTAGTACTCTCTTCAAAAAGGGTCGACCATGTCCATGGCTACCATCTCGTGCTCTGTCAATGAGTACGTGCACTATTCACGTGCCATCGAGGAGAAAAAATATTGCGTAGTACTAGGTGCCATCGAAGTGCATGACTCACTTACGCACTGCATATCTCCATTTTCTTGCATGACACACCACCTTGATGCTAGATGTCCCGCGTGTCATGGAGGCATATAGTATGATTTTTAAAATGGAGGCATATAGATGTCCTGCGTGTCGGCAAAAGGATGAACAAAGCTCATGTCTTAAACGAAAGAGTGGAAGAACATAGATTCCCGACGACCGAGAAGGAGCAACAAACCTCGCGGTGGAGCATTTGCACTCATAATATTTTATATTATTCAGCGATATAAAATCAACCAAATCTCTCCATGTTCCTATACCATTCTATAGTATGAGAATAACTTTGAACGTAAGCCATTGATTCACTCTATCCAATGGTCATCGTTGGAAAATCCAAACAAAACCAAGCATTGGATCAACTCTTTTAGCACTTAGATTATTGCCGCCTGCCTACCTAGCCCACCTATATATCCGCTCACGTGTGATGACCACAGGAGCTATTCACTCAGATTGTATGTTACAAAAATAAAGGTCGATAACTAATGCGGCACCTTGGGCCAACGCGGCCAGATCGCATTTTGCACGAGAAATTACACACCATGTTTCGTTGACATGTGGTCCCGTTCAAACATGGCAGTGAGACGACGGCGAGTCCTTTTGTACAATTTCTGAACGGATGTGTAGGCCGGGGCACCTCTTCGTGTACCGTGGCAAACTGGCAATCGTCCACCGACTCTTTGCCTTTCCCTCTCGATTTGGAACTGCTGTCGCAAGCTCTTCCTCCCTCCTCCATTTGCCTTCACCCTTCCTTCTGCCGTTGTTCGATCATCTTCTCCATGGAGGGAACAGGCCGGAAACGACCACGTTATTCTTGCCCCGATCTGAAAGATGACGTGGTGGAGGAACTCATTGATCGGTGCGACATCATCACCTCGGCTAGCATGGCAGGTTCGTTCAAGACCATTCTCGACTCAACTAATAACATCATTACAAGGAACCCAAGGGTCTAGGAGCGGTTTGATCTCCCCTATCTTCTTCACCATGACCTCGCCGGTGGCCTTGAGGACGAGGGAAGCCTCACCTTGTGCAAGTTGATGCCGCTTGATAATGATACATATGATGTTAAGATGCCATCGCTTGAGGGCAAGGCTTGGGCAGGCACAAATGGAGATTGGGTTGTTTATATTGGGTACAACTGCGAGTGGGAACTTGAGAATGTGTACACTCATCACCAGGTTCCACTTCCAAAAATCTCAGACTGTCCAGAGGTTGAGCACACCGGTATTATACGCATGTTCAAATACGATCATGGTGACTGTATTCTATTGAAGATAGCAATTTGTCGAGTTCCCAACCGCTCTTGGCATTACAGGAACTACGGAGTTGTTGCTATCTTCGACAAGCTTGTTGCCGTCCTTAGTGGTTCGACTGGACGGAGTGTACTGTGATGCATTTCAATACGAGGCTCTTGTGTTTGCTTCCACCACTCGTGGCACTGTTTTTGCATGGGATCCTCGTAGTTTTGGTACGTTTGTCTTCCACCATAATCATAATTGTTTCATTCATGCATGCGAGTTAGCAAGTTTCCCTTTACTAATTAACCTTCTTCTTGTGTTTCCAAGGTCCTGGGAACATTCCACCACCTATACTTGAAAATTTTTATAACCAAGGGGGAGATAACGATGGTGATGATCACGAGCATGCACTACAAAAAAAAGACACATCCGTGACATTTTGGGCCGAACGAATTTTTTTTCTGTCATACATATGACACTTCTATGACGATAATTGTGACAAAACACGGTATCATCATAGATGTGGTGGGCTCCTACTTCTATGACAAAATATCATGACAGAAATTGGGCTTTTCGTCCTGGGCGGGCCGGAGACGCAGCTGCATCACATTCTTTGGGCCGTCCATGACGGAAAAAACCGTGGTAGAAGCGAGGGGGAGGAAAATTTCGGGGAGTTCCCGGTTACGGTGGGAGGTCGGGGCGGCGATGAGCGCTTTCTCGTACACGTATGCGCTGTGTGTGCGAGGCGTTATTCTAATCGAACCCGAAGCGAGGCGTTGGGCTCTAATCGAACCCGGCGATTGCATTGCAGGTGCTACGACATCGAACCCGAGCGATCGATCGATGGCTCGTTAATCCGAACCCGATCGGCGATTCGCCGCTACTACTGCTAATCGAAGCCGATCGATTGGATGAGCGATGGCGTTGCGGGGGTGTGGATGAGCGGTGAGCGGTGGCGTTGCCTCTGGATGAACAGGACCCGTGGTGTGGAGGGCTGGATGAGCGATGGCGGTGGAGGGGTGCCCGTGGAGGGGTGGTTGAACAGGACCACCTGTGGTGTGGAGGGCTGGATGAGCGATGAGCGGTGGAGGGGTGCCCGTGGAGGGGTGGTTGAACAGGACCCGTGGTGTGGAGGGCTGGATGCCTGATGACGGTGGAGGGGTGGTTGAATAGTAGCCGGTGGAGTAGCGCGCGGTGGAGGCTGGATGAACAGGAGCCCGTGGAGGCTGGAGGAGGTCGACGGTGGAGATGAACAGTATCCCGTGGAGTCCCGTTTTGCGGTACGCCACACCCCTCCCGATGAACAGGACCCCCATTTCGACCGTAGGAGGTCCGTTTTGTCCGTTTTGCGGTACACCACACCCCTCCCGATCAACAGGACCCCCGTTTCGACCGTAGGAGGTCCGTTTCGTCCGTTTTGCGGTACGCCACACCCCTCCCGATCAACAGGACCCCCGTTTGGACCGTAGGAGGCCTGTTTCCTCCGTTCTGCGGTACGCCAGACCCCTCCCGATGAACAGGATCCCGTTTTGAACGTGGCCGGTCAAACACAAGGACGTTTCCTCCGTTCTGCGGTACGCCAGGCCTCGTTTCCATCGGCTGTTCCGTCCAAGCCCTCCCGATGAACACGACGACGCATTCCGTTCCGACCCAGCCGGTTGCCTCCCCATGAACACGACGACGACGTTGTTTCTCCGTTCCGACCCAGCCATGTACACGAGCCCTCGCCGTACGTATGCGCGAGTAGGCATTCAAGACCCCGCCCGTCTGTACACCTACGTTGCCGTATTTTCTTTCTTGCACCCTGGCCGATGTACGTACGTGTACATGCTACGTGCGCGCCTCTACATCCACTAGTATATATGTACGTACACATTCGCGACTAGAATGACAATGCTACGTACGCTTCGACCAGGTGGGTCCCGACTGTCAGGCACTTCCTTGCGTGCGAAGATGTAGTTGGTGGGACCCAACAGTCAGGGGGGAGCATCGTTTTTTTTGCCCGGACGCACTTCCTTGCGTATGAAGATGTAGCTGGTGGGTCCCAGCAGTCAGGGGGAATCGTTTTGTTTTTTTTTTTGCCCGGACGCACTTCCTTGCGTGCGAAGATGTAGCTGGTGGGTCCCGGTGATCGAAGCGAATCAATTTTTTGCCCGGACGCACTTCCTTGCGTGCGAAGATGTAGCCGTTGGGTCCCAGCAGTCAGGGGGGCAAATCTTTTTTTTTGCCCGGACGCACTTCATTGCGTGCGAAGGTGTAGCTGGTGGGTCCCAGCAGTCAAGGGGTGAATCGTTTTTTTTTGCCCAGACGCACTTCCTTGCGTGCGAAGATGAAGCTGGTGGGTCCCAGCAGTTAGGGGGAAACATTTTTTCCGTGAAGGCACTTCCTTGTTGCGGCCGTGGACCTAGCTGTCAGCCTCTCCACGTACAGTCCACGTCCGATGGAAGTCGTTCCTTGACCACGTTGACCAGGCCGCGCCGAGAGCACCACGGCGGTGGACGACAGCTAGGCCTAGGAAGGGGACGACGCGGAGCTGGGGAAGATGCGGCAGTGGAAGCCCGCGCAGAGAGGAGTACAAGGGTTCACTGGTTCGGCTACAGTGTGAGGCTACCATCGCGCGAGGCACGGCGGCCAGTGGGAATAGTAGGGCGGTGAGGCCTCCATGGCAGCCTGACCAGCCACGGGAGGCAGGAGCATGCGGCACGACCGGCGCTGCTTTGGGCGGCTGGAGCAAGAACACCAGAGGTTGAAGAAGCACTACAGCCGTTGGATGGACATCGTACGGTCACTGGAGCTAGAATCGTTCATATTGACTAAGTTGACAAAGCCCTCCGTCCTCGCCAACTTACTTGGCCCACAAGTCATCCTCCAACTATGGTGGGTTCCAGCTAGCAGGGGGTATTCATTTTTTGTGCGTAATAAGGAATCACTTCCTTGCGTGCAAAGATATAGCTGGTGGGTCCGACATGTCAGCGGGGGGAATGTTTTTTTCACGAAATACAGAGGCCCTTCCGGTGGGTCCCAACTGTTAGGTGGAGGAATCAATATTTTGCGCGTACAGTCCATGGCCGATGGATGTCGTTCGTTGACCATGTTGACCGGGCCTCGCCGAGAGCACCTTGGCGGTGGACGACGGCGAGGCCTAGGAAGGGAACGACACGGAGCCGGGGAAGACTCGGCAATGGTTGCCCACACGATGGGGAGTACGAGGGTTTACTGGTCCGGCTGCCATCACCGGAAAATAACAGGAGGTGTGGGTGAGTAGAGGAATGGCCTGGCCAGCAATGAAGTAGGGTGGGGCGGTGCGGCCTGTGCGGCCTGACCCGCAAGGAGGCGAGGCGGCAGTCCCACCGGAGCTGGTTTGGGTAGCTGGAGCAAGAAGATCAGACATTGAAGAAGCAGCACAGCCGTTGGATTAACATCCAATGGTCACTGCTGCTAGAATCGTTTGTGGACTAAGTTGACAAAGCCAAAGTACACGTCAACATAGTAGACCCACAAGTCAGCCTCCAAATCTGTCCCAAACAAAGATACAACCCGAAATTTCTAGCCAGATTAAAATTAATTTTAAATCTAAATATACCTTAATTTAAATTCAATAAAATTTTACCCTTTAAAAACAATGAAATTTAAAATATCAAAATCAGAAAGAAAACAGTATTTTGGAACTAATTGCCTGTTTATTGTATTTTTTTCATTTTACAACCCATTTATTATTACTTATAGCCCATTTCTTATTACTTATAGCCCATTTTACGGGCAAAATGCATCCCTCCTCGTCTTGAAAGATTTCCGGCCCAAGAGGTGTAGAAAAGCAAGTAGGCCTATGTTGGTTATTCTGCAAAAACAAAATAGCTGGCTAGCCATTTTTCGAAAAAAAAAAAACAAACTGGGTTGGTCATGTGCTAAACATATGAAATAAAGCTGCGCTTAGACGGGCCACGGTCCCGCACAACCCAGTTGATACCCTTCTCCGTCCTAAAAAAACAAAATTACTACGCGCGCTGCTGGGTCCCTACTGTCATCCTCACCATGTAAAGTCATCTCCTTATTCCTCTCGTTTGTTGACCATGTTGACAACATTGGAGGGTGGCGCCGCAGTGAGCGAACCAAGGCAGAGGACAATGGTGAGGCCTCGGACGGGAACGAACAGGAGCCGGGGAAGATCACAACCAGCTGAGGGAGGCGGGAGCAGGCGGTCCCGCCGGCGCTGGTTTGGCTTTGGCAGCTCGAGGAAGAAGAGACTGAAGAAACACGACAGACGTTGAATGTCAATCCAACGATCAAGGTTGGCAGAATCGTTTGTTGACTAAGCGGACACCAAGTAGCATACTTTTTTATATATAGGAAGAAAACTGCGAGGAAAATGCGTTCGTCTGCTGTCCTCCTCACAGGGAACGTTCACCACATAAGTGACTAGCACCCTTTGTTTTCAACCGAGAGGTCTTGCGTTCGAATCCCAGGAACTCTCAATTTTGTCCTCCTTCCTTCCTCACAAAAAAAGGGGAAAGAAAATCAAAGACTTGGGAAGGCGTACAGAACAAGCTAGTGTACCAGTAAAGAGACGTTGCCGAGTTTTAGAAAAAAAAACGTGCTCCTGTAGCTGGTTCGATTCCAAACCTAGACTATGACTATATATGGTGCTATGCTACTCTGCAAGTAATGAAACTGACATATCCAACATTTGCTTCTCCTCTTCTCTACTTACTCTGCCTAGCATCAGAAGCTCTAGCCGCAGCAATCATGTCCGTTGGCTGCTCGTCCACCTTCTCTTCAGCAGGCAACAACCAGATATGCGCCAAGTCGCCACCCGTACCATCGCCTGTGGGTCTCATCACACCACCGCCGGCACGCGCACCGCAGCCGATTGCTCATCGCAACCCGCTGCCGTTGGTGTGGTGCCACTGCTGCAAATCACGCAAAGTCATCCGTCGCGTCTCAACCACAATCCGCAACCCTGGTCGAGTCTTCCACAAATGCCCGAATCATGGGGAAATAATATGTTTAAGTGTTGTTCTGCTGCTTTCAGTTGCTGATTTTTTTAATAGTTTGGTTGATGATCTTCCAATTTGATTCGTGCAAAAAAGGGAAGATTCGTGTGATTTGTATTTCTGGGAAGTTTCTGATGTGGGGGAATGCAACTACACTGATTATTTGGTTAGCCGAGGAATCCCAATACCAGCAGGTTGGGGTGTTGGACAAGTAACTGAAGGAACGGCAGAAGAGGAAGATGCAGAGGAGAAGGTTAAAGATGCAGTTCCTCTGATCATGGCCAAGCAACAGCTGCTGAACGGCCTTGACAGCAATGAGGAGATGAAAGAGCTTTTGAAGATAATGGGCAAAATCGATGTGCTCTGTAGGATGATTGTCTCTTTATTTGCAGTGTATGTAGCACTTCTGATGTATTCGATTAGCATACGACATGAGCACTTTCTTTGAAACTAGTAATGAATGAAACACATGTAGCGAAATTTGGGCGTAGTGTTGTGAACATCTAATGATTTCTATTAACGAAAATCAGGGGTATCCTTTTGCTCATATAAATAAATAAATAGCAGAGGCCATGTCGGGTCAGCTTTGTTCTCATTCGAAGACGTCGAGCAAATTGCAGTCCAACAGCAAACTATGTCATCAAATTCAAGTTTTACAGCCAAATATGAGTACAACTAAACAACAATGTCATCATGTTTTAGTTGTCATACAATCACCAAACACAAATCAACATACATAACAAGTGATGTTCTCACAGCAAAATACTAAACAACATGTTCATCAGGTTTCAGTTGTCATAGCAAACACAATTTCACATACTAGATAAAAAACGTCTTCTGACAGGCAAATACGACAAAAGTAATGTAATCATCATCCGCAGCAGCAGCGTCAACATCTTCGCCATGTGTATCAGTCTGAATCGTAATTTCCCATGGTGTCATCTTCTTCTTCGTCCTCAACGTCCTCGAAAGTTGGCTTCTTCTTGATCAACTCTTGTATGTCCACAGCACGACAGGCAATCTTTTCGACGGCGTCATTGACGTGATGGTTCTCAAAGATATTAGGAACATCTGTGTTATCTTTTACACGGGAAGCGATGTAAGCATCATCTTGTTGTGCAACTTCATTAAACGAATTCCTCTGCTCAAACCTTTGCAATACTGTCCAGTCATCGCTACGTGCAAATGTGTCTTCCAAGAAAAATATCTGTGATGCTTGATTTGCCAAAATACAAGGCTCGTTGGTCCGATGCGCCGCCTTGACATTGATGGATTTGAAATAATCTTCAGCTGGGTTTTGCGATCCTGGAAAACAGGTTATACCAACGACAAAGACAATGTAACCACACACCGATGATCCTCGAAATCGGAGATATCTTGCAATCGAACAATGTACATTATGTTAGCATACATTTCAGTTGTCTCTTTTTCATACGTATCCATGCTCATGATGGCACTGTTTTGTGTCTTCCTGCCTTCGTCTCGTGCAAGGGTGTTGTAGCACACATCTCCAACAACACAAGATTCATAATGTCTTACCCGAGTATCAGGACCCATTGCTAGTGAGTAAAGGGCATCATCAACTGCCTGCCCATCCTCCCGCATCTTCTTAACCTATGGTTAGAAAATAGACAAGCTGATCATCTTATGTACTCAATATATTTAAAAAAACTGACAATGCACTTCAAAAGCTTACATGGTTCTTGAACCATTTCGCAAATCCTGCCATAACCAGTTTGTCAATGTTTCTTGGATTTTGTGGCAGTAACTCCTCTTTGTAGATGCTGCACAACATAGTGATCGCGTCAAACATCTAAATATATAAGAATGTGCTGCAAGTTTAGTAGATTACGATGTATAAGCTGCATGATCTTGCACTTACTTGATATAAGGTAGTATCTCGTGACAGTTATTCAACACATACCAAACCATTTTGTCCAAATCTTTAGGTTTGTCCTCTTGCCGACTCTTCCACAGTAACTTCGAAAAAGAATAATCGAAAACATTGAGCCCGGATTCTCTTCATCCACCTCTTTGCTAAGCTGATCAATTTGTTTCAATGTATTTTGAGCAGAATGTCAACGCTTCTATAGCAATGTAGGCCTCTGCAATGGAACCCTCGGGTCTAGCTCGTTCCTAACATAGCCCTTGAAAGTGCCTAGCCGCCTTTCAATAGGGTACATCCACCCATCTTGTCTTGGACCTCTAAGTAGTGCCTCATCGGTAGATGAACAGCCAAATGCACCATCACATCAAAGAAGGCTGGAGGATATATCTTCTCAAGGTCGCATAGGATAGTTGGTATCTTGTCTCTAAGACGGCTCCAAGCATCTATCCTAATATTTCTCCGCAGAGTTCTCAAGAATTGTCCCAACTCTGAATCGCTGCTCAGATATGTCGTATGGCCCAATCCTCTAAGGATAACAGTAAAACCCTTTGAAGTAGGACGTGGCGGTCATGAGTTTTCAACCCTTCTACCTTGTTTCCATCTCAGACCGACTCTCCTTTCAGGGTTGGAAGCAAATCCATGTGGGAATCTCACACGTGACAGGACCTCGCAGAATTCTTTTCTTTTTACCTTGTACAAGACGTACACAGCTGGTGCCATATCCCGTGGTTTACCTTCATCTTGCACCTGCAAATCCTTTCTGATACCCAGGTGTGTCAAATCAATCCTAGATTTTAAGGTATCTTTCGTCTTGCCTTCAATATTAAGAAGTGTGCCGATAATGCTTTCACATATATTTTTCTCGATGTGCATCACATCAAGATTATGCCGCAGATCCAAATCTTTCCAATACTCCAAGTCCCACAAAGTGGACATGTAGGTAAACAATAATCTCTCTTACCTCGCCACGCTTCCTTTTCCCGCTATCATTACCTGTATGGTTTCCTTGTGTAATATGCCTGACCTTCTCTAATTCCACTTGCAACTCATCGGCGGTGAGCCTCTTTGGCGCATCACGGTTTTCATGCTTTGCATTGAACACATGTCTTCGGTATTTTCTAGGTTGCGGCTTGTCCTTGGCAAGGAAACGGTGGTGTCCAATGTAACAGATCTTGCTAAGTATTATGATGACAGATTCTGTCACAGCGAACACATGCATTGTAACCATGTGTTGTTCGCCCTGACATAGTGCCCAAAGCCGGATAATCATGGATGCACCAAATTACAACAGCACGCAGAAAGAAATCAGCTGGTGGGCTACTCTATAGGTCTCAAGTGAGAACACCCTTCCATAGTTGTTGAAGTTCCTCCACAAGAGGCTCCATGAACAAATCAAAATCCTTTCCAGGACTTTTTGGACCTGGGATGAGCAAGGCCATCATGTAGTTTGATTCTTTAGTGCAGACATTTGGAGGCATGTTGTAAGGGATAACAAGCACTGACCACATGCTATATGTGGCGCTCTGGTGGCCAAATGGGTTAAATCCATCTGAAGCTAAGCCAAGTCTAATGTTTCTCGGTTCAGCAGCAAACTCTTTGTGTTTATCATTGAAGCTTTTCCACTCACTACCATGAGATGGATGGCTCATTACATTCTGATCTCTGTACTCCTGGTTCCTAGAATGCCACAGTACATCCTGTCTTGTTTCAGCATCATGAAACAACCTCTTCAATCTTGGTGTAATTGGAAAATGTCTCAGAACATTATGAGGAATCCTCTTCATAGCACCGCCATCTTTCCATCTTGATGATTTGCATTTCGGACATTCACTTAAGTTGGCATAATCCTTCCAGAACAGAACAAAATTATTCTTAAAAACATGGATCATATCATATCCAATTCCAACTGCACGAAGGAAATTCTTCATTTTACTGTAGGTGTGTGGCAGCTCAGACACATCTGGGAAAGATTTGTGGAAAGCAGCCAACATCGCATCGAATGATTTGTTGGTCATCCGCTCAGATGTCTTCACCTGAAGAAAGGTGACCTTAGCTGAGAATACTGATAGCTTATTTCACAGGGGTGACAACAACGTTGCATTGTTCCAACATGCGGGCCCACCGTTTTCTTCTGCGGTGAAAGTTCATGGAATGCACGAGCATTTCGTAGCATTGTTTCAATGTTGGTCAAACTCACTGGCTCGCCACCACCACCACCTCCTCCTCTTCCACCTGAGCATCAGGCAGATCAAGATGGTGATATGTTGCTTCCACGTAGTCAATAACATTGACGTTCACAACTTCACCATGATGAACCCACCTAGTATATGTGACCGACATCCCATACAAGTGTAGATGATTTTGCACAGTTGACTGGGGTCTTGTAACTGAATTCATACAACTGCTACACGGGAAGAGCACATCTAATTTCGGACCACCGTAATCAGCTCTGATAAAGTTCATGAAGTTTTCAACCCCCTCGACATATGCAGCGGAGAATCTTCGAGCAGAAGTTATCCAAGTCATGTCCATCTGTTAGACATACAAATTAGTTCTTATACTAGATATTACAGGAAAAACATATATGCTTTTTTATGAAGTCCAGAAAAAAATACCTAGGTCGATGTCTAAAGCTATGGCAAGATATTTGGACGAGCAGATCTAAGTAACGAAATATATGTAAAGCTAATTCAGCAAACAGATTAGAGTGCTAAATTATGGCAGGCTGTTTCAAAGATCAATGAGGCCGAGCACACAGCCATCAAACTATCGAAGGCCATCGCAGCAACAAAGATCGAGTATAAAAGCGGTGTAGAGCTATTTCACCTAACAGATTGGCTACTAGACCATGGCAATCTACGTCACAATAAATATATGGCAGGATATTTTAGAAACTAATCGGCCTTGGCATGCCATCTTAGCTAAGCAGATTGAGTGCAGAACAGGGCAAGGAAGCTTCTTAAGCAGAGCATATTGACAGTAAACTAGTTCGGCAAACAGTGAGATTAACAGCGTCTATCAGCTAACATTCAGCGCTACACCGACATGAACGGGGCCTCAGTCTAGAATGCGCGTACCATGGGAGAAGCTGACCGCCGTGCGTCTCCACATGAACGTCGCCAGCGGTGGCGGCGCTGACCGCCGTGCGCCTCCACAAGAACGTAGCGAGGTGGCGGCGGCTGAAGAGGACGGCGATCTACGAGCGTCTTGTGGGAGCGAGAGGATCGCCGAACCGCAGCGCCGACGTATCGGCGCGGCGGGGAGGGCGGCTTTGGCGGAGCGAATGGAGTGGAAGGGGGACGGGGGGGGGGAGGGGGGTTTGGGGAATATTATTGGCTAGTTGGCCGAAGGGCGGTTGAATCGGATTTGGGGGGAATTTTTGTATGTGTGGGGGGGGGAGGATTTTCGCGCGGTGGTGATACGTCCATTTTGCATCATGCTTTTATATCGATATTTATTGAATTATGGGCTGTTATTACACGTTATGTCACAATACTTATGCCTAGTCTCTCTTATTTTAAAAGGTTTACATAAGGAGGGAGAATGCCGGCGGAATTCTGGAATTCGAAATTTGGAAAAGGAGCAAATATTAGAGACCTATTCTGCACAACTCCAAAAGTCCTGAAACTCCACGGAATATGTTACAATAAATAATAAAAAATCCTCGCCAAAGATGAAGGCCAGGGGGCCCACACCCTGTCCACGTGGGTGGGGGGCGCGCCCCCCTACCTCGTGGCCCCCCTGGTGGCTCTTCGATGCCCATCTTCTGCTATATGAGGTATTTCGATGAGAAAAACAATCAGAAGCAACCTTTCGGGACGAAACTCCGCTGCCACGAGGCGGAACCTTGGCGGAACCAATCTAGGGCTCCGGCAGAGCTGTTCTGCCTAGGACACTTCCCTCCGGGAGGGGGAAATTATCGTCATCATCATCACCAATGCTCCTCTCATCGGGAGAGGGCAATCTCCATCAACATCTTCACCAGCACCATCTCCTCTCAAAACCCTAGTTCATCTCTTGTATCCAATTCTTGTCTCCAAGTCCGGGATTGGTACTAGTAGGTTGCTAGTAGTGTTGATTACTCCTTGTTGTTGATGCTAGTTGGTTTATTTGGTGGAAGATCATATGTTCAGATCCTATATGCATATTAATACCCCTCTGATTATGAACATGAATATGCTTTGTGAGTAGTTACATTTTGTTCACGAGGACATGGGAGAAGTCTTGCTATTAGGAGTCATGTGAATTTGGTATTCGTTCGATATTTTGATGAGATGTATGTTGTCTAGCCTCTAGTGGTGTTATGTGAACGTCGACTACATAACACTTCACCATTATTTGTGCCTAGAGGAAGGCATTGGGAAGTAATAAGTAGATGATGGGTTGCTAGAGTGACAGAAGCTTAAACCCTAGTTTATGCGTTACTTCAAAAGGGGCTGATTTGGATCCATATGTTTCATGCTATGGTTAGGTTTACCTTAATACTTTTGTTGTAGTTGCGGATGCTTGCAATAGAGGTTAATCATAAGTGGGATGTTTGTTCAAGTAAGAATAGCACCCAAGCACCGGTCCACCCACATACCAAATTATCAAAATACCGAACGCGAATCATATGAACGTGATGAAAACTAGCTTGATGATATTCCCATGTGTCCTCGGGAGCGCTTTTCCTATTATAAGAGTTTGTCCAGGCTTGTCCTTTGCTACAAAAGGATTGGGCCACCTTGCTGCACTTTATTTACTTTTGTTACTTGTTGCTCGTTACAAATTATCCTATCACAAAACTATCTGTTACCACTTATTTCAGTACTTGCAGAGAATACCTTGCTGAAAACCGCTTATCATTTCCTTCTGCTCCTTGTTGGGTTTGACACTCTTACTTATCGAAAGGACTACGGTAGATCCCCTATACTTGTGGGTCATCAAGACTCTTTTCTGGCGCCGTTGCCGGGGAGTGAAGTGCCTTTGGTAGGTGGAATTTGGTAAGGAAAAATTTATATAGTGTGCTGAAATTTATTGTCACTCGTTACTATGGAAAGTAATCCTCTGAGGGGCTTGTTCGGGGTATCTTCACCCCATCCAGTAGAGCAAAGAGTCGCTCCTCAACCTACTGAACCTACTGAACCTATTGAAAATGAAACTCCTCTTGAAGTTCCTTCGGGTATGATGGAAAAACTGCTAGCTAATACTTTTGCAGGAGATGGAACCAAACATCCTGATGAACACTTAATATATGTGGATGAGGTTTGTGGATTATTTAAGCTTGCAGGTATACCCGATGATGTTGTTAAGAAGAAGGTCTTCCCTTTATCTTTAGAGGGAGATGCATTGACATGGTAGAGGCTATGTGATGATAGGAGATCATGGAACTACAAAAGATTGAAATTGGAATTTCATCAAAAATATTATCCTATGCATCTTGTTCATCGTGATCGCAATTACATATATAATTGTTGGCCTCGCGAAGGAGAAAGCATCGCTCAAGCTTGGGGAGGCTTAAATCAATGTTATATTCATGCCCCAATCATGAGCTCCCAAGAGAAATAATTATTCAAAGTTTTTATGCTCGGCTTTCTCATAATAATCAAACCATGCTCGATACTTCTTGTGCTGGCTCTTTTATGATGAAGACTATTGAATTCGGATAGAATTTATTGGATAGAATTAAACACAACTCTGAAGATTGGGACCTTGACGAAGGTAAGGAGTCAGGTATGACACCTAAGTTTGATTGTGTTAAATCTTTTATGGATACCGATATTTTCCGTAAGTTATCACTAAATATGGACTTGACTCTGAGATAGTAGCTTTTACGTGAATCTTTTGCTACTTATGTTGATCTCCCCAAGGAGAAGTGGTTTAAATATCATCCTCCCATAGAAGTAAAAGTAGCTGCACCTATTAAAGTTGAAGAAAAGACTGACTTATAATGATCCTATTGTTCCTACTTCTTATGTTGAGAAACCACCTTTCCCTGTTAGAATAAAGGATCATGCTAAAGCTTCAACTGTGGTTCGTAAAATCAATATCAGAACTTATACACCTCCTGAGCAAGTCAAAGTAGAACCTAATATTGCTATTGTTAAAGATCTCTTGTCTGATAATATTGATGGGCATGTTATTCAATTCTCTGGTGAATCTGCTAGAATTGCTAAACCTGGCGCTGAAGATAAACATAGACCTGTGGTAGGCGTGCCTGTTATTTCTGTTAAAATAGGAGATCATTGTTATCATGGCTTATGTGATATGGGTGCTAGTGCTAGTGTTATACCTTATGAATTATATAAAGAAATCAAGCATGAAATTGCACCTGCTGAGTTAGAAGATATTGATGTCACGATTAAACTTGCCAATAGAGATACCATATCGCAAGTGGGAATTGTTAGAGATGTTGAAGTCTTGTGTGGGAAAACTAAATATCTTGCTGATTTTCTTGTTCTTAGCTCCCCACAAGATAGCTTTTGTCCCATTATATTTGGTAGACCCTTCTTGAATACTGATAATGCTAAGATAGACTGCAAAAATAATGTTGTTACTATTGGCTTGGATGATATGATTCATGAGTTTAATTTCTCTAAATTTAGTAAACAACACCGTGAAGAAGAATTGCCTAGTAAGGATGATATTATTGGTCTTGCTTCTATTGCCGTACCTCCTAGTGATCCTCTAGAACATTATTTGCTAGACCATGAAAATGATATGTTTATGAATGAAAGAAGGGAAATAGATGAAGTATTCTTTAAACAGGAACCTATTATGAAACATAATTTGCCTGTTGAAATCCTAGGGGATCCTCCTCCACCTAAGGGTGACCCTGTGTTTGAGCTTAAACCATTGCCTGATAATCTTAAATATGCTTATCTTGATGAAAAGAAAATATATCCTGTTATTATTAGTGCTAACCTTTGGAGCATGAAGAAGATAGATTATTGAGAACTACGAAGAAGCACCGTCTTGCTATTGGATATACTCTTGATGATCTTAAGGGCATTAGTCCCACTCTATGTCAACATAAAATAAATTTGGAAGAAGATGCCAAACCGGTTCGTGATCATCAATGAAGGCTTAATCCTAAGATGAAAGAAGTGGTAAGAAAATAAATACTAAAGCTTCTGGAGGCAGGTATAATTTATCCCGTTCTTTGATAGTCGATTGGGTAAGTCATGTCCATTGTGTCCCTAAAAAGGGAGGTATTACTGTTGTTCCTAATGATAAAGATGAATTGATCCCTCAAAGAATTATTACAGGTTATAGGATGGTAATTGATTTCCGCAAATTAAATAAAGCTACTAAGAAAGATCATTACCCCTTGCCTTTTATTGATCAAATGCCAGAAAGATTATGCAAACATACACATTATTGCTTCCTAGATGGTTATTCTGGTTTCTCTCAAATACCTGTGTCGGCTAAAGATCAATCAAAGACTACTTTTACATGCCCTTTTGATACTTTTCTTATAGACGTATGCCTTTTGGTTTATGTAATGCACCTGCTACCTTTCAAAGATGCATGATGGCTATATTCTCTGAATTTTGTGAAAAGATTTGTGAGGTTTTCATGGACGACTTTTCCGTCTATGGATCCTCTTTTGATGATTGCTTGAGCAATCTTGATCGAGTTTTGCAGAGATGTGAAGAAACTAATCTTGTCTTGAATTGGGAAAAGTGCCACTTTATGGTTAATGAAGGTATTGTCTTGGGGCATAAAGTTTACGAAAGAGGTATTGAGGTTGATAAAGCCAAGGTTGATGCTATTGAAAAGATGCCATGTCCCAAGGACATCAAAGGTATAAGAAGTTTCCTTGGTCACGCCGGATTTTATAGGAGGTTCATTAAGGACTTCTCAAAAATTCTCGACCTCTGACTAATTTATTACAAAAAGATATACCATTTGTCTTTGATGATGATTGTGTAGAAGCATTTGAAATACTTAAGAAAGCATTGATCTCTGCACCTATTGTTCAGCCACCTGATTGGAATCTACCCTTTGAAATTATGTGTGATGCTAGTGATTATCTTTGTAGGTGTTGTTCTAGGGCAAAGAGTTGATAAGAAATTAAATGTTATCCATTATTCTAGTAAGACTACGGACAATGCTCAAAGAAACTATGCTACTCTTGAAAAGAATTCTTAGCAGTTGTATTTGCTTGTGATAAGTTCAGACCTTATATTGTTGATTCTAAAGTAACTATTCACACTGATCATGCTGTTATTAAATACCTGATGGAAAATAAAGATGCTAAACCTAGACTTATTAGATGGGTTCTCTTGCTACAAGAATTTGATTTGCATATTTTTGATAGAAAGGGAGCTGAGAACCCCGTTGCAGACAACTTGTCTAGGTTAGAAAATGTTCTTGATGACCCACTACCTATTGATGATAGCTTTCCTGATGAGCAATTAAATGTTATAAATACTTCTCGTAGTACTCCATGGTATGTTGATTATGCTAATTACATCGTTGCTAAATTTATACCGCCTAGTTTCACATACCAGCAAAAGAAAAAGTTTTTCTATGATTTGAGGCATTACTTTTGGGATGACCCACATCTTTATAAAGAAGGAGTAGATGGTGTTATTAGACATTGTGTACCTGAGCATGAACAGGAACAGATCCTATGCAAGTGTCACTCCGAAGCTTATGGAGGACACCACGCTGGAGATAGAACTGCACATAAGGTATTGCAATCCGGTTTTTATTGGCCTACTCTCTTCAAGGATGCCCGTAAGTTTGTCTTGTCCTGTGATGAATGTTAAAGAATTGGTAATATTAGTAGACGTCAAGAAATGCCTATGAATTATTCACTTGTTATTGAGCCATTTGATGTTTGGGGCTTTGATTATATGGGACCTTTTCCTGCCTCTAATGGATATACACATATTCTAGTTGATGTTGATTACGTTACTAAGTGGGTAGAAGCTATTCCAACTAGTAGTGCTGATCATAACACTTCTATTAAAATGCTTAAAGAAGTTATTTTTCCGAGGTTTGGAGTCCCTAGATATTTAATGGCTGATGGTGGTTCACATTTTATTCATGATGCTTTCCGTAAAATGCTTGCTAAATATGATGTTAATCATAGAATTGCATCTCCATATCACCCGCAATCTAGTGGTCAAGTAGATTATAGAGAACTCAAATTAATTTTGCAAAAGACTGTCAATAGGTCTAGAAAGAATTGGTCCAAGAAACTTGATGATGCATTATGGGCCTATAGAACTGCATTTAAAAATCCTATGGGTATGTCTCCGTATAAAATGGTCTATGGAAAAGCATGTCTCTTACCTCTCGAACTAGAACATAAGGCTTACTGGGCCATTAAAGAGCTCAACTATGATTTCAAACTTGCCGGTGAGAAGAGGTTATTTGATATTAACTCACTTGATGAATGGAGAACCCAAGCTTATGAAAATGCCAAGTTATTTAAAGAAAAGGTTAAAAGATGGCATGATAAAAGGATACAAAAGCGTGAGTTCAATGTAGGTGATTATGTATTGCTATACAACTCTCGTTTAAGATTTTTTGCAGGAAAACTTCTCTCTAAATGGGAAGGCCCCTACGTCATCGAGGAGGTCTATCATTCTGGTGCCATAAAAATCAACAACTTCGAAGGCACAAATCCGAAGGTGGTAAACGGTCAAAGAGTCAAACATTATATCTCAGGTAATCCCATAAATATTGAAACCAATGTTATTGAAACCGTAACCCCGGAGGAATACATAAGGGACACTTTCCGGAACGTTTCAGACTCCTAAAAGGAATAGGTATGTGGTATGGTAAGTAAACAGACTCCAAAACAATTTTAAGGCAATATTTCTCTGTTTTGGAATATTTAGAAAAATAGAAAAATAAGTAGCAGTCCGGGAAGGACACGAGAGCCCCACGAGGGTGGAGGGCGCGCCCTACCCCCCTGGGCGCGCCCCCTACCTCGTGGGCACCTCGTGTGCCTTCCAGACTCTGTTTTCTTGCACGATACGTATTTTGGTCGGTAAAAATTCATTATATATTCTCCCGGAGGTTTTGACTCCCGTATCACGCAAATCTCCTATGTTCTTGTTTCGCGTTGTTTTTTTGACAGATCTAGATTATCATGGCGTCCCCAAGTGCTTCCAAGGACAAGTTCTTCGAGAAGGTCATCAACCCTTACCTCGTGGAGGTGCTGCGACACCCTCAAACCATTGAGTTGCATGATGGGTTGCTGCACATCCGCGATGAAGAGGGACCAAAAGGAACCGGAAGCGTGGAGACGAGGCTTGAAGCAGTGGAGCAACAAGTTTTCAAGTGTCAAGGGATGGTGGAACGTGGACTCAACTCCAACCACATGATGATCGTGGAGTTCACTAGCAACCACAAGTTGGATGCCGACAATATCGGGGAGGCCATCTTCAAGCTTCATGAGAAGATCGAGCACCTTCAAGCCCAAATCTATGACCTGAAAAACCAAAACTGTGAGTACGAATATAGATTCAAAAGGATGAGTTTGGCTGCAGATTTGAGGATTCCGGAGACTCGATCATCCTTCTATGATGGTGAGCCCATGCCTTGGAAGATGGACGACAAGCCCGCATCATCGACAACACCTCTACCTTCTTCACCAACAAAGGAGACATAATCACATGGGTATGGGCACTCCCCTTGGCAACTGCCAAGCTTGGGGGAGGTGCCCCGGTATCGTATCACAACCACATCTCCTATCTTTACCGTTTTTCTTAGTTCGATCCTATTAGTAGTATCTTGATCTAGTAGAATAAAGTTTATGGCATGATCTAGTTTTGAGTCTTTGCTTTATGATCTCTCTATGTAATCGAGTTCGTGAGCTATATAATAAAGATTAGTGTTGAGTTAAGGGCTTGATTGTTTTGCCATGATCTTGAGTGAATAAAAAAAGAGAAAAAAAGAATAAAAAGAAACAAAAGGTTCATATTGATCTTATTGAAAGTAATGACTTCACATAGAAGAATATGATGATTAAAAGTTGTTGGGAGTTGGCAAACATAGCTTTGGTCATCGTTGCAATTAATTGGAGGTAATAAGGAAAGAGAGGTTTCACATATAGATATACTATTATTGACATATTTTATGATTGTGAGCACTCATTAAAATATGACGTGCTAAAGAGTTGATGTTGGACAAGGAAGACAACGTAATGAGTTATGTTTTCTTATATCTGAGATAAAGTATGTTGTCATGGATCTCCCAACATGTTGAGCTTGCCTTTCCCCCTCATGCTAGCCAAATTCTCAGCACCAAGTAGAGATACTACTTGTGCTTCCATAAACCCTAAACCAGTTTTGCCATGAGAGTCCACCATATCTACTTATGGATTGAGTAAGATCCTTCAAGTAAGTTTTCATCGATTGCAAAGCAATAAAAATTGCTCTCTAAATATGTATGATTGATTGGTGTGGGAGAAATAAGCTTTATACGATCCTGTGATATGGAAGAAATAAAAGCGACGGACTGCATAATAAAGGTTCATATCACAAGGGGCAATATAAAGTGATGTTCTTTCGAATTAAGATTTTGTGCATCCAACCATAAAAGTGCATGGCAACCTCTGCTTCCCTCTGCGAAGGGCCTATCTTTTATTATTATCCTCTACCTTATGCAAGAGTCATGGTGATCTTCACCATTACATTTTACATTTTATCCTTTGGCAAGCACGTGTGTTGGAAAGATCCTGATTAATATATCTAATTGGATGTAGGAGGCATGAGTTATTATTGTTGACATTACCCTTGAGATAAAAGGTTGGGAGGCGAAACTATAAGCCCCTATCTTTCTCTGTGTCCGATTAAAACTCCATAACCACAAGTATCGCGTGCGTGTTAGCAATTATGAAAGACTAAATGATAGTTGAGTGTGTGGACTTGCTATTAAGCTCTGACATAGACTCTTTCCGATGTTATGATAAATTGCAATTGCTTCAATGACTGAGATTATAGTTTGTTTGTTCTCAATAAAGTTTATGATTAAGTACTACGCATTGTGAATGGATTATTACTTGAACATAAGAAATCATATGACAACACCTATATATGTTGCTGTCATGAGAATAATCATGATGCCTTCATGTCCGTATTTTTATTTTTATCGACGCCTCTACCTCTAAACATGGGGACATATTTATCGTTATCGGCTTCCGCTTGAGGACAAGCGAGCTCTAAGCTTGGGGGAGTTGATACGTCCATTTTGCATCATGCTTTTATATTGATATTTATTGCATTATGGGCTGTTATTACACGTTATGTCACAATACTTATGCCTATTCTCTCTTATTTTACAAGGTTTACATAAGGAGGGAGAATGCCGGCAGCTGGAATTCTGGGCTGGAAAAGGAGCAAATATTAGAGACCTATTATGCACAACTCCAAAAGTCCTGAAACTCCACGGAATATCTTACAATAAATAATAAAAAATCCTCGCCAAAGATGAAGGCCAGGGGGCCCACACCCTGTCCACGAGGGTGGGGGCGCGCCCCGCCTCCTAGGGCGCGCCCCCCTACCTCGTGGGCCCTCTGGTGGCTCTCTGATGCCCATCTTCTGCTATATGAGGTCTTTCGATGAGAAAAAAATAAAAGCAAACTTTCGGGACGAAACTCCGCCGCCACGAGGCGGAACCTTGGCGGAACCAATCTAGGGCTCCGGCAGAGCTGTTCTGCCGGGGACCCTTCCCTCGGGAGGGAAATCATCATCATCATCAATGACAACGCTCCTCTCATCGGGAGAGGGCAATCTCCATCAACATCTTCACCGGCACCATCTCCTCTCAAAACCCTAGTTCATCTCTTGTATCCAATTCTTGTCTCCAAGTCCCGGATTGGTACTAGTAGGTTGCTAGTAGTGTTGATTACTCCTTGTAGTTGATGCTAGTTGGTTTATTTGGTGGAAGATCATATGTTCAGATCCTCTATGCATATTAATACCCCTCTGATTATGAACATGAATATGCTTTTTGAGTAGTTACGTTTGTTCACGAGGACATGGGAGAAGTCTTGCTATTAGTAGTCATGTGAATTTGGTATTAGATTCGATATTTTGATGAGATGTATGTTGTCTAGCCTCTACTGGTATTATGTGAACGTCGACTACATAACACTTCACCATTATTTGGGCCTAGAGGAAGGCATTGGGAAGTAATAAGTAGATGATGGGTTGCTAGAGTGACAGAAGCTTAAACCCTAATTTATGCGTTACTTCGTGGATCCATATGTTTCATGCTATGGTTAGGTTTACCTTAATACTTTTGTTGTAGTTGCGGATGCTTGCAATAGAGGTTAATCATAAGTGGGATGTTTGTTCAAGTAAGAACAGCACCCAAGCACCGGTCCACCCACATACCAAATTATCAAAGTAATCGAATGCGAATCATATGAACATGATGAAAACTAGCTTGATGATATTCCCATGTGTCCTCGGGGCGCTTTTCCTATTATAAGAGTTTGTCCAGGCTTGTCCTTTGCTACAAAAGGATTGGGCCACCTTGCTGCACTTTATTTACTTTTGTTACTTGTTGCTCGTTACAAATTATCCTATCACAAAACTATCTGTTACCACTTATTTCAGTACTTGCAGAGAATACCTTGCTAAAAACCGCTTATAATTTCCTTCTGCTCCTCGTTTGGTTTGACACTCTTACTTATCAAAAGGACGACGATAGATCCCCTAGACTTGTGGGTCACCAGGTGGGCGGGGGGAGTTTGGCGCATGGTCGGTTTCTCCAAGTGCAGTCCCACGTGTCAGTGAAGAGGCAAGCCGAAGTACGTTCCATTTGCGTGAGCCGTGTGCAGGACCGAACGTGTATGGGGTGCAATGCGACCGCGGCAGGAGTGTTGTGAGTGTACCACCTTTTTTCCTTTTAAACTAGGTGCTTCGCCCCCTCAAAAAAAATTTGTTTCTTCGCGCGATCCATCGATACTACTACTAGTAATCCGGTAATCCCGACTAAAACGGCGCGGCCGGATCTTTTCCAGCAGCGATATCTTTGGGAGGTTGGCTTAGTTGGGGTTTTTAGGACGAGTAATGCTACACCTACGTAATCCCAGTTACGTAATTAACATAATGTGAAACGTGTGAGCTGTTGATTGTAGATTGGGGGGAGGGAGGGGCCCACCACCATGAAAACCAGGGGAGGAGAGAGAGAGAGTCAATTTATGTTAACCCTTTCCTAGGTTCCCGTAGATGTAGAAAGATGTGAAATGCATGAATGTGTAGGGGACGTACTATTGGAGTGCCTAAGATAATTTGTGTATGTATAGACCCTATGATTTTATTTTACTTCGCATGTTAGATTTGTCTCGGTTCAATAAAAAGCAGAGTTGGTGATGATGGTGTGCCTGTCATCCTGCAATATAGGCCGTTCGATCTATATCTAACGGATAGGAAGGAAATTATGGCAATTTACCCGCACTCCTCTCCACATTTGCAGATAAGGGTTTCCCTTGTTCATCCTTTTCTCCCACAAGATCTTGATCTTCCGTGCAACGCACGGGTATCTTGCTAGTACTCCTACAATATGTATATTATTGTGAAAGTTCATATACACCGGCCGAGATTAATGCAAACATGGCATATTTTCATTACATTTCGAACTTTTATAGGACAGCAAAATAAAAGAAACCCGACCCTAAACCTATTCTACGGCGGCGACAGACGTCCTCCATCTGCGATCTCTATGTACGGGGGCGGGGTTCAAAACCCGTGAAGTGAAGGTGCGGTCTCCGGCGAGGAAAAGTAGAACACGGGAGACGGACCGGCCAGTTGGCACACCATGCCCTACCGCCTCCCATGCCCTACTCATCCTCGGAGGAGTCCCCGACCTCGGCGGTGCCGGACGTTGGACGGCGGCAAGTAGGACGCGTGGCTGATGGTGCTCCCGTCGTCGGCCACCAGCGTAGCCACCGCTTGTGCGGTCGCGTCCGCGTCCAGCTACGCCGCTATTGCGTCGCGAGAGGCGACTTGAGCGAGGGCGGCGACCTCGAGCTTCATCCTTGAAGACAAGCTCTCCCGCAGAGCGTTTGCACTTGCGGTCATGGCGGATGTGGTGCCAGGTAGGAGGACGATGCGCTATGGTGCGGAGGTTAGCTGGGTGTTGCCGCTTTAAGTAGCGCACTCCGGTGAGGCCAAGCGTTCGGGTGCGTCATTAAGTCACCGGAGTTGGTTCCTCGGGCACCGATCCTCTTAACGACGACATACGAACGGAGGGCATGAATGCGGGCATCTGGCACTGGCTGGGAACGCACCGCGCGACGGCGCGAGGGATGAGGGTTTTAGTGTGCCAGGGTAGTCAGCTACGGTCGTGGAAACATTGGAGATGCCCTTTGCTCACATGCGATCCCCGCATGTCATTGAAAAAGCAAGATGACCGGGCATGGTCTCAGTTCCAGAGGATGCAGTTGGCCGCGCTACACCACTCCGCGGACGTGTCACGACGCTCCGTGCATCCTCGACGAGCCAGGTGTTGGGGTGTGTTTGGATTGTGGCCAAAGTGCACCTTACCCAAATTTTGGTCATGACCCAAAGATTGGTCTTTTTTTGGATGGTTGCAATTTGTTTGGCATGCCAATGAACTCTAGCCAACTCTAGTTCATTTTTCTTGCCAATGTCGGCCAAATCATGGGCAACGAATACCTCAACCAAAATTTTGGTCATGACCCAAAGATTGGTCTTTGTTTGGATGGTTTCCATTTCTTTGGCATGCCAATGAACTCTAGCCAATTCTAGTTCATTTTTCTTGCCAATGTCGGCCAAATCATGGGCAACCAATACCTCAACCAAAATTTTTGTCTACCCAATGCTTTGATGGGGCAACCTTGGGCACAAACCAAACACACCGTTGGTCGTGCCACAACACTAACGCCACCATCGGCACACTGGAACCGACTGTGTCTAGCAACGATATGAGCGTGTCGCTCACCGCGGTCGCCGTGTCCAGAGGCGGTGCTGGAGCTGCACCCCGTTGTTGGCCCCAATGACCCACATGAACGGTTGTCGGTGGTGAGGAGGTCGTGGGCCAGCTCCTCCATTTGACTAGTCTGCGCTACGTTGTCCTGACGGGTGTGCCCCACATGTCGGTTTCCCTGTTTTCCCGGCCATATTCGAGCGTCAGTGCTCCGCGTTGCGCATTAGGCCTTTAACTATGTGGCGTTTGCTTATTTCTCATTCCTTTCCAACCCTCTTCTCCATCCTCCCGCATGCCTCATTTGAACATTCCGCCGAGTACCATTCACATGTACCCACCCTAGTCCTCTTTCAATAGATCTCCGGACCCCGAGATGAAATCGAGAGGGAACGAGTGGGGCACGTGATACCTGAGGCGGATTCAAAATTTTGAACCGGTGATCATAGCATCCGCAAATCATATATAAAGGGTATTCCATGTTCGTTTCGATTTTGAACGTACAATATACTCCCTCCTATCCTTTCTAGTTTACATATAAGTTTTATGTGTAGTCAAAGTATCTCTACTTTGATCAAAAAGGTATCAACATTCAACAACGCCCAATCAATATTGTTAGATTCAGACGCATTCTGGATTTGTACTCGAGATGGTTTCCAATTTGACTATTGACAAGATTAATAGTACATGAGATGTATAATGTGAAAATTATATCATTGGAAACTCCTTTCACATACGAATTTGACCGTATGCTTTGTGTAAGTTGCATGTCATATATTATTACTCTAACATTTGGTCAAACTTAGCCTCGAAAAACGCATTAGACCCTGTATGCTTTGTGTAAGTTGCATGTCATATATTATTACTCTAACATTTGTGTAAGTTGCATGTCATATATTATTACTCTAACATTTGGTCAAAGTAGTATAGTGGAAGTGGATCCTCAGACGTAGGTATCCCTGCCTTACCCTCCCTTTCGGTCACTTACTGGCGGACCCCATGCTTGCTAGGCCACGCATGTCAGTTAGTCAATGGGTTCGGCCATGTCAGGGGATCCTCATCCGTAGTATACTCCCTCTGTTTTTATTTACTCCGCATAAAACGGAGGGAGTGGTGGTATAATAAATGACGCGGGCGGGGGAGGGGGAGGGACGTCGGTTTGCTCTCAACTGCGGTCCCACAAGCGAGCGAAAACACAAGACGAAGCGCGTTCCATTCGGTGAGCGACGTGGAGGGTCCAGCGTGCCGGGCTGCAACGCGAACGCGACAAGAGCGATATACAATCAAAACTAATAGACCGGTTGTCACCGAAACCACTATTCACACCAGAACCTTCGCTGCTCGGCCTACGCCAGCCACTGCCCTAAAACCACACCAAATCTCCAGCCCATTCCCCCACCTTTCGATCCCCTAGCCCGCATCAAGCGTCCCCTAGTTCGCCGGAAAGCCATGGTGCGCCGCAAGATCACTTACTACAAGATGCTGACCCCGGAGCGGCGCGCCAAAATCACGGTGGCGGTCGGCGCCACAGACCTCTGTTCCCAAGCTCGCTTTGCGGCAGGCCAATCCCCGAGTTCTCTAGAGCCAAGCTACGAGGAGGAGGAAGCCGATCCAATGTTCATGGCGGAGGTCGCGGTGCAGAAGGCCCCCGATGGATATGAGACGATGGACGTCGACTTCGTGCCGGCGTCCGAGTCCCCCATGGTGCAGGCGGACCAGCGGTTCAACATGGCGATACTAAAGGAGGACCGGGAGGCAGAGGCTCAACTCAACACGGAGCGCGTGCATGCCGCTTCCATCGAGGCTCTCCTGCAGGCGGAACCGGATGTCGTGGATGTGAACCGGGCGGCGGAGGCACAACTTGAGGCAGAGCGCATGGATGCCGCTGCCATTGAGGCCCTCCTGCAGGCGGAACCGGACATCCTAGACATGAACCGGGCAGCAGAGGCTCGACTCGGCGCAGAGTGCGCGGATGTCGCTCTCATCGACGCCCTCCTGCAGGCGGAACCGGACGTGCTGGACTTGAACCGGGCGGCAAAGGCTCGACTCAACGCGGGGCGCGCGGATGCCGCTGCCATCGAGGCCCTCCTGCAGGCGGAACCGGACGTCCTGGACATGAACCGGGCGGCAGAGGCTCGACTCGACGCAGAGCGCGTGGATGCCGCTCTCATCGACGCCCTCCTGCAGGCGGAACCGGACGTCGTGGAGTTGAACCGGGCGGCAGAGGCTCGACTCGACGCGGAGCGCGTGGATGCCGCTGCCATCGAGGCCCTTCTGCAGGCAGAACCTGACGTCCTCGACTTGAACCGGGCTGTGCTCTCGTCTGTGCAGAGCGCCCGCACGCTCCGCTTGAACGAGTAGCTGGAGGCCGAGGACAACCACGGTGCGGAGACACACGTCGGCAGCGACGGCTGGTTCGCGCCGGCAGCCAAAGACGACGAGGCCATCTCTTTCCACGAGCAGTGATAGTTTTTCTTTATGTTGTTGTTTTTATGGATCTTTTGCTATGTAAAAGCATATATTTGTTATGCAAGTTGCCTGACTTGGGTCAGTCTACCATTTCAGGTGGTTGGATGAATATCCCACGTCTCCTAACCCTTGTTTCCTTCTTCCTCACCTCTTCTTCTTCCCCAACAGACCACAGCACGGGCCGTACGGATACTCCCCAACATGCGGTTGGATAAACATACTCTATGAACGAAAATTATGTGCCAGCGATAGGATGGTTGAGTTTGGTTTGTTCACATGCGACAACACGTTTCAGTGAGGGTGCGTTCCCTTGGTTGGGTTTGCGGCGTGCAGGAGCGACTGTGTGAGGGTGCGGTGCGACATGACGATCGTAGCAAGTGTACCTCCTTCTCATTTTGAAAACTTTAGGCAAGCTTGGAAAAAATGTGTGGCGAAGTTTGGGAATGCAAGGCCTAGACCCAAATAGGATAAGTACGTACGTACTAAGAGTACTAGTGTTAAAAAAGAAAGGCGGGGTTTTCCTTCGCAGGATTTAATCGATACAAATCCTCGTTTCACGTGTCAATTAATGCATATTTTTTCTCCAAAGTCCAAAGAGCTAACCATCTCACTCCTCAAGTCCTCATCGCTTGATTAATGCAGCGCCATGCAAACCAACCTTCTCACTTCCGCATGCATGCAGGGGATATTAATGTCCTTGGTTGCTAACCCCATCAATTTTGCCTCGATTAGTGTTAGTGGCCCTTTGCAAATTGTAATTTTGATATATACTGGCCTTTTGTACAAAAAAATGGAGGTAGTAACTATATTTGACTTCCTTCCCCATTGCGGTGACGTGGACGATATCTTTTTTTTGTGGTTTGGGGAAGTGCGTTCGACGGAGGACACCATTGAGGGAGACCATGGTAAGTCGTTCACAAGTGTCACTGCAAGCGAGACAACCGCCTTATTTGCATCCAGGAAGTCCTTTACTAGTACTACTAGGGAGTACTAGTGCGGTGAGATGGTTTCTCAAAGAAGACGATGGAGAAGCGGAGTCAGCGAAGAGTGAAATGATGGTTGCTTCATCCGTGCTTTTGTGATTTGACGCCTCACTGCTTTGTGATTTGTGATAGAAGGTACAGGGGAGCAGACTCTGTGCTCTATAATGTACTACATGCGTCCAAGCATGGGAGAAAGAGGAGAGCCATTGCATTTTTCTATTCCTTCAATCAATCAATCAGGGAGCTTCGGTTCCATCTTGTTGGCTTTGGCAACACCGTCCACAATGGTTCCCACGATGCCAAAAGTTATTTTCACATTTGGCTACACGTTGTGGATGCCCTTAACCGTACCACTTGGTTTTGCTCCTGTGTGCTATCTATACAAATCTCAATTATATTGATCTAAAAAATTATAGAATCAAGATTAGTAAAAAGGAGGTGATTTTGCCGTGCCGATGGTGGGGGAGGCTTCTTATTTGAGCAATGCTACATCCACATAATGGTTTACGTAAAGTTATGAACTGATGTGATGTGGGACTATTTGATTGGATTAAAGGAGAGGATTAGGCCTACCCCACCTGAAAATCAGGGGGCGTATATAGATTAGATGGAAAGTATACGTAGCAGCTACGTAGCGCTTTGTAAATCTAGGATTAGGCTTCTTATTTTCGGAGGATGTTGTCCTGGCGGTTTGCTAACATGCGGTCCCACGTGTCAGTGCTTTACCAAGCCGATCCGCGTCCCACATGAGGCAGAACAACGGCAGAAGCAACACGTGGTTAAGTTGAAGAAGATGAGGGAGAAGCGGATTCAGCAACGAGTGAAATGATGGTTGCTTCGTCCCTCCAACTTCTTTTTTTAGCATTATTAGTTCGTCCCTCCAACTTAACTGCGGGAAAGGTGCAGCTTTGTAATTTGATGCCTCCTTGCTCATTACTATGCCGGCGCCATGACTGGGGTGCTTCACCCCGGCTGCTCTGCACTGTATTCCGGTATGGCACGTGGACCCGGTAGCTTGATGTCCCACATGTCAGTGAAAGGGACTAGAAGATTTATGAAAGCGAGCGCTCCACTCTTACGACGGAGGAGTAGACAACACGACGGCCCAGTGAACTGTCACCTGTACTGTATAGTACTATAGTTTTGGTGTTTCACACGATCCATCGATACAAACCCGATTAAACAGGAAAGGGCGGGATTTTTCCCAAGGTAGATGATAATCCGCCATACATTTCAAAGGCAATTTTAATGTATGCAAACTGAGTAATTATAAGTAACAATATGATATCTAGTAAAACTAAAAACACATATGATTTATTGTGTTAGAGTGTAGTAGTAGTGTTGTATTGCATAGTTGTTAGATGTAACACGCGAGAACGTGTAGAGATGTAGTTTTGGAGGGCCTACAGAGAGAAAAGTGCAATACAGTCACCGAACTTCAGAATAAGCTGATTACGGTCACTATATATGTTTTGCGGTGATTATACGGTCACTTGCTCATAGTTCAGCATCGGATTGCACTCATTGACCGCCAAATAGTCTCAAGCGTGGCACCATGTTGACTAGTTAAATTGACCATGTTCCTTGTGGGTCCCACCTATCAGTTCGCATAGGGAAAAGGTCAGATAAACACAAATTTACGCAGGCGCGACAAGGCTCCAACCCGTGCGTGGGAATCAACTGGTTGTCTATGTGTCTGTCAGGGCCTGATGTGTGCGCAAGCACGTGTAGGTTGAGCACTTGAGCGTGAGAGTGTGTGTTGGTCGTGTGGTGTACTCGTGTGTGCATGTATGCATGGGTGTGTGCGTGTGAGTGTTGCATGCGTGTGTGGTTGCATTGTATGTGTGAGTCCAAATATTTTTTTGTCGTTTGTTTTCATTCTTACTAGCAAGATGCCTGTGTGTTTCACATAACATCAAGATGCATTTGTATGACTTGTTTATCTTGTTAGAGAAAAGGATGAACGAGGGAAGGACTTATTTGCAAATGTGGAGAGGTGTGTGGGTACCTTTTTGCAAAATTTCCATAGTTTTTTTCCTATCCGTCAGATATAAATCGGACGGCCTATATTGCAGGATGGCAGGCACACCATCATCACCAACTCTGTTTTTTATAAGAGTGTATTTTATGTATTTTATGTATTTTATAAGCGTGTAGATGTAGAATAAATACAAGTCGACAGGTGGGCACGATGGTAGTGAGATAATGTGATGCAACACTAGAGGTGCCACGTGGAGCATTTAACTGGTCAACTAGTCATGTCATGAGCAAATACAGAGTTGTACGGTGAGCACGTGACTGTATAATAACCATGAAACGTAAATGGTGACCGTAATGAGTGGATTCTGAAGTCCAATGTACGTATCATGCTTTCGCTTCAAATAGAATGATCTTCATTGCATATATCGCGAGAGAAAGATGAAACATGCGTGAATTTTCTGGGGGCTTACTCTTAGAGGACCTGGAGATAGTTTTGTGTGCATACGTGAAAGGGGCGCATGGGGGTATGCGATGGAGAGAGAGATGCTCTTCGCTTTCTCTTTATTATGACTAACTTTGTATATAGTATAAAAATATACAAATTCACGGTCTTGGAATAAATATCATTGTGGGCACCATGCAATGCAAATTAGCGTTCATACTCCTCCATATAACTTTGTAATGTTGTATATATGTAGAAACTCTAAAATAATTTTTTGGCCACACTTTATTCAAAAGGAATGTTGTATGCGAAATAAACGTGAAGAGAGGGCTTTTTAGATCAATGGGGTGCGTGATGTAACATGTGTGAATGTGTAGTTGATGCATTCGGGGCCTAGAGAGGTATGTGTGTGTATTACGATTCGAGAGAGGCATGGATAGAGGGGCCGACCGGGGGGCGGAGAGATAGCACGAGAAATGAGAGTGGTCTAGAGAGAGAGACGAATATGACGTCCACGACAAGAGATTCCATTCCCTTGAGTGTGTATATGCAAGGGGGAATAGAGGCACCAGGAGAAATTTTCTGTGTGTGTGGTGTTTGTGTTGGTATGTGTGGGTGTGAGAAGATAATGAGACGTGGGGGCAGAGGGTTTGTCACCGCGTGAGGTCCGGTGGGTCGAGGTGAGGCCCTTCGTTCGGTTCCGTCTTGCGCCACATTGGTCGGCCCGTGACGCATTTAGGAAGAACCATGGATGACTAGTCGTACAAGACAAAGATAGCATAATTGTGAAGGACTCTGTGTCCACTGACAAAGCCGGCTAGGATTTGTAACCCTAGGTTCTCGGACTAAGGTAACCCCTTTATCTACGATATTACTATTCATCCAACCTAACTTTAAGGGGCATCCTATAGAATGCTCTGCTAGAATCATACTCGTCGATTAGGAAGAGAGGTGTGAGACAATGCGTGAGAGACAGGCATAAAGATAATGTGCGTACATGAGACACGTAGGCACGTTAATGTATATAGAAAGGGTCGATGAGGATTGTGCGTGTGTATGTTTGCAAGAGGAAGAGTGCTTGTGATAAAGGTTAGTGAAAACAGTTGTAAATGGTTACGAGAGGGAGGGAGGGTTATATCTAGAGCATGTGTGTGAGAAAGACACCTCGGGAGAGAGTGTGTGAGCATGTGTGAGAGACCACCGACGGAGAGTGAAACTACACGTAAAAGACTGCTCTACACATTTATTAAAGATATAAATTGTATCCAAATATTAGGATGGGATCATGATATTTGCAATTCACATAAGGAGTGGTCATTGATCCATCAGACATCTAGATTCTATCGAATTTGAGCATGTCTATGTTATTATTCGACACAATTGATCCACATAGTTAGTATTTTGAACTCCAGACAATGCATCGCTTTAGCAATCGAATATAAAC
Source organism: Aegilops bicornis (assembly GCA_021605145.1). Taxonomy (NCBI): domain Eukaryota; kingdom Viridiplantae; phylum Streptophyta; class Magnoliopsida; order Poales; family Poaceae; genus Aegilops; species Aegilops bicornis. The sequence continues at coordinate 726,984,154 of CM038671.1, read as the reverse complement.
GTGAGTATAGTTCATGTTGTGTGTGTAAAGCACATTATACATAATGAAAGTTACACAATGGACATTATAAATAGCTACCTATGAACTAGCACACATTTGAACTCAACTTAAGGTGGTTTAAAAAATCGAATTCAACATGAAGTCCATTCAATTATTTGAATTTGATATCATGGCATTTGTAAACCATACCTAAATTATGGGGGCACCAATCTTTGCTCTGATTTTGTACATAATAGCATATGTAGTCGTGTACAAAATAGATTCAAATTTAGCTCCTCCATTCCAAAATAATCGTAGTTATAGGATTTTCAAGTGTCAAAATTTCAAAAAGAAGCGGATAATTTAATGAGGTTTTCAAACATACAAGGTCAAATATAACGTTATCTATTTAGGTCAATCCTCATAGTTCAAGAGTACTCTAAACGTGAATGCTTTTGTTTCAAATTTCGAATGAAGCGCCAAAAGAGCCTCTACTCGCCCGGAACCGCGTGAGACCAATGTTTGGTAGTACAAGGAAATTACTTTTCAAATAACTCCGACCCGTGAAACCTACCGGCCCGACGTCCAAAGGTCTAAACCGGGGTAGGTTTGTAGCTTCATTTAGAAGCCACGCAACCGCCTCCAAAAAACATTCATACACAATGGGCGCCTAAGCACACATGCGCGCGGCCGAAATCGCTCCCGCCCACTATTTGGGACACATGGGATTACCATCCTACCCCGACCCATGAGGGTCTGAAATTTAAGAGGGGGCAAAGTTTGTACTTTCCCCAAATTTCAAACAAGCGCGTCCCATCTTCTGTTCAAAAAAGCCAAAAACAAGCACGTCTCAGACCAAAACATGGTTCCCCCCACCTGTCCGATTCCCCATTCGTACTCCGTGGGCACCAAAACTACCTCTCCACCATTCGTGAAACCCCGGCGTCCTCAGTCCGCCACCCCATCCCACCCACCAACCGCCGCCCTCCTCCATCACGCCGGAGCCGATACCCGGCGTAAGTGCGTCCCACATAACCTCAACCGCAACGCCCTCCACGGCTAGTAGTTGAAGCCGAGGCCGAGCCGTCCGTACCCGAGCCAGTTCAACCATGCCGTCCTGCGCCTCACCGCTGCCGCTCCAACTTCGCCACCCTCCACCGCACCAGAGCTGTTCCTGCTATGCCATCCTTCGCTGCCTCGGATCTGCTTCCCCCGCGCCGACATACGGCCACGGCAACACAGTCAACAATTTGGCCATGGGTTCGTCCAAGCCTGCACCCTCCAGAACGGTTTCCCCGGTAAAAAGAAGAAGATCGGCGCGACATGTGGAGGTGACCACACCGGCAACCGAAAAAGGTACTCCTCTTCCCTTATTCGTGCAAATCTTACCTCTCTGCTTGCACGATATTCATCCCACAGAAGACACTAGTTGACTGCTTCTTCTTGATACTAGATGTTCCTAGTAACTCGCGATGCACAAGGTTTCTCCTTATATACTATTCCACCTTAGCCAGAGGCCCCCTGAATTTCAATTTCTACTTGATTGATTCCCAATAAGCGGAAGCATTCTCGGCGTAATAAAGCGCTAGTACGCCTATTACTGGAAAGCAGCGCTTTGGTGTTTATCTTAGGGGCGTGCGGCCTAGAAACTCTGGCGCCCGATCTGGAAGTCGGCCGGGATTAAAGGGATGGCCTGGGCGCTGCCAAGCACGGCGGTGGTGTGAGGTCGATGGGAGGGCGGGCGGCGGAGGCAGGGTGCAGGCGGTGGTGGCTGGCGGTTCGAGAAAGATCATAAGCAGTGGTGGCGGGAGGTGAGCGAAGGCCATCTACCCGTTCCTTATAGATCGGATGGTTCATTAAAAAAATCGACTGACCTATTTATTTTTAGTCGACTGTTATCTTAGATATGACCACATGTGGTGGTGTGCTAGAGGAGTACCTGCATTTCCTGTGCTCATATATTACAAAATCATACGGAGTAGAATCTAATTATGTTTGCCATGCAATGTTGTAGAGCTATCATATGTCTCCTGTCATTTATTTTTCAGCCACCTGCTATCTGCTACTTTTACAGTGCACTAGTTCTGCACACACTTCACCCATACTCTCACTATTGTGTTTTTATGCAAGGGTATTTAAGACTCTCCTGCCGAAAGAGAAGCAGCAAAGAAAAGAGAGAAGTCGCTCCAGCTTCGTATGCGTGTAGGCAAGACACGTTCTGCCGCTATAAAGGGTGCAGTGTCAGCAGATGGAGACGGTAAACGTAGCTCTGGAGTTGATGACCTCGCTCGCAATGAACCACCATCCCAGGTGCTTGCTTTAACTTCGCGGTGTCATATGTGGTTGCATGTTCCATATGGTGTCTAGCTTGTATTCGAAAGGCCGAGGTCGGTAAGATAAGGAAAGATATTTTTTACATGAACCACCATCCTGTGAGCACCAGAAGACAAATAGCTAGTCAGGGCACTGGCCGAGCCAATGACAAGCCCAGCAAAGGTAGGCATCACCTGGAAGCCAACTAAAAAGCTGTGATGGTGGCGAAGCAGCCCGCCTCCCACCAGGCTCTCAGGTCCTAGATGATCATGCTCACCACTCCGGTAGGATGTCTAGCTTGTATTGCTTCCAATTTGGTTAAATTGCATCTGCTTAGCTTACACATTATACCTTTGAATATGACATGCCTTTCTATTTTTGGTACATACTAGTACATCTGTATTAACCATGTTCTTACATCAAACTAATGTTCTTGTGTATCCCTCATCAATCACTTATGACGAGGCAGGCAGGCAAGGGGACTACTCCTCATTTAAATAATGCAGCGTCAGCCTCCCGACATGATTCTCAAGAAACAGAAATGCTACATGAAGATAGTGAACGTAGCTCTGTAGTTGATTACAACATTCCCCTACACTAGCATCGCAGGTGCTTGCTCTAACTTGACAACGTGATATGTGGTTGCATGTTGCATGTGGTGTTCCAACCTGGTTAAACTGCATGTGCTAGTCTGCTTAGCTTATACATTATACCTGTTAATGTGACATGCCTTCCTGTATTTAGTACATAGTACATCTGTCTATTAAGCATGTCCTTACATAAAACTATTTTTTTGTATCCGCATCAATCAATATGACGAGACACCTTTAGTATATGCAGTGCAATATTAGTTGCATCTTTCATATGATTTATAGCATGCGCTGCTTCTAATTTTTTGAAATTCCATTTATGATGGGACGCTTTTAACTTGGCGAGTCATATTGGTTGCATCTTTCATGTGGTGTCTAGCTTGCATTGCTTCTTATTTGCTGGAATGGTTTCGCTTAGTTTACACAAACAGTTGTGAACATGCCATGACGCCCTGTTTTCGTACATATTCCATCCTGGTATCATGTGTTTGCCTTACATCAAAGTAGTGATTGTCAGTGTCATGCATGAATGAGTTCTGAAGAGAGAATTTTATTTCTTTTTCTTGTCGGTTTTACTTGACAATTCAAAATCAATAAAGCGGAAGGAAGTTAGCAAGGCAGCGGATAAAGGTGCTCCTTCCGAACGGAGGGCCTCTACAGCTTTCTACTCCTCCACACCCCCAAGATGATTTCCAAGACAACACATGCATAGACACTCAACAAAGCTGTGTTTATGATGAGCACGTCTCCCCTAGTGCAGCATCACCGGTGCTCCTTCTAACTTGGCACTGTTATATGTGGTTGCATGTTATGTGTGATGTCTAGCTTTTATTGCTTCTAATTTTGTTGAATTCCATCTGCTTACTTTACACATTATACTTGAATAAGACACTGTTCCTGTATCTAGAACATACAATATCTGTCTATCACACCATGTTCTTACATCAAATTACTACAGTTGTGTAACCTACAACAATCACTTATCATAAGACACATTTGACTTCGGAGTGTGATATAGGTTACATCTCACATTCTTTTCTAGCTTGTACTACTAATTTGTTGAAATGGCACTTATGGCGAGACAGTTTTAACTTGGTAGAGTGATATTCGTTGCATCTTTCATATGGTGTCTAGCTTTCATTGTTTCTAATTTGTTGAAATGCCTTCTCCTTAGTTTACACATCATAAGCTGTGAATATGCAATGCTGTGAATATGCAATGCTGTGAATATGCAATGGCACTAATGAATAGAGACCTCTAACATGGTAGTGTGATGTTGTTTGCATCTTGCATATGATTTATTTCTTGTACTGCTTCACATTTGTTTAAATGCCATTTATGATGAAACACTGTTAACTTGGCAGAGCGATATTTGTAGCATCTTTCATATGGTGTCTACCTTCCATTGTATTGCTTCTAATTTGGTTAAATGTCTTCTTCTTAGTTTACACATCATAGTTCTGGTTATCTCTTTCATCCTGTTTTTCATACATATTACATCCTCCTATCATGTGTCAGGACCCCGATTCCAAGTCACATCGATCTAGCCGGAAACACCTCATATCACTTTGCGGCCTCACGCACGGTATTCCCACGGGTGTCGCCTTCGTAAGAACCATCGAAGAGCATGGGATTGGTATTGCTGGCAGGGACTTTAAAGTGAGAGCTTGATCACTAAACCCCTGCTGCTTTCGATCATTCCTGGCCCGGGACCGTTTGCGCCTTTTGGCTCACGTATATGATAGTGTCGCTAGCATCCATATGACAGAGAACCCGGGCCGACATGGCTAGTCGTGAACCCAAAGCGGCACTAACCCATGGGGACATGCATACATGAATCAACTTCGAGCATGTCGGTCAGCAGCGTGTGAATCCGGGCTGTAGCACTGGGCTAACAGGACTCTGGGAACCCGGGCTGTAGTAGGCTAGGCAGGACTCCGGATGTGACTGCATGACATTTCCCTGAAGGGACAGACATAGGAACGAAGTGAAACACATGCCGGCCAGTCAAGCGTCGTGAGCAGTAGTGCTGGGCTAGCAGGACTTCGGTGAACCGGGCTGTAGCGGACTACTATGTCTCATGGAAGCACTAGACTACATTTCCCCATAAGAGAGGCTGCCAAGGATAAACAACTAGATTGTCGGATCCCACGCATACCAAGCATTTCAAACATACACACAATATGCTCGATATGTGTAAATACAACATGGCATCACAACATAACTCTACGACTCAAGCATTTATTCATTAGGCTCCGAGGAGCTAGATATTACAAACATGGGTCTCATGACCCAACATTCAGGGCATACAAGTCAAAGCACACGCGGAAGCTCAACATGTCTGTGTTCAGACATCTACAAATGAAAAAGGCTGAGAAGCCTGACTATCTACCAGATCCTGCCGAGGGCACAAGATCGTAGCTGAGGTAACAAGCTAAGCGTCGAAGTCCACGCAGAACTACTAGCGAGACTGAAGTCTCTCTGCAAAAACATAAATTAAGCAAACGTGAGTACAAATGTACCCAGCAAGACTTACATCAGAACTATCTACATATGCATCAGTATCAACAAAGGGGGTGGTGGAGTTTAACTGCAGCAAGTCAGCTTTGACTCGGTGGCTATCCTGAACTACGAGTGCAAGTAACTCTTTTGAGGTGGCGCACACGAGTCCACATATTCACCATATCAATGCACCACTATGGATCCGCTCCCGTCTCCCTACAAGAACACCATCCATAGCACTCACGCTTATCTTGCGAGTTTTAGAGTATCCACTTCCACTTGTCTATGAACTATACAAGCAACCCAGGAGTCCTTTACCGCGGACACGGCTATTCGAATAGATAATGTTAACCCTGCAGGGGTGTACTTCTTCGCACACGCTCTCACCACTTATCGCTGTTTACACGACATGTACTCGGCAACCTTCAAGCGGAAGCCCAGCGAGGGTGTCGGCCACGACCTGACTAACCACAACAGTCTCTCGTCCAGGTTTATCGCCTATTCAGGTTCCATCCGCAAGGAGATCCGGCCGAGGTGTCGCTCACGGCCCCAAACTATGTGTGCAGGGTTCCCAAGCCCACCTCGACGGGTGGATCTACGCTTGGTAAACCGTGCCACGGTGCCTAGTCTGTCCCAAGCCCACCTATACCGGGTGCCACTTGGTAGACTACTAACACTACCTACAAACACCAGAAACTAGTTGCAACTCCTCGACAGAGATCAAGTTGATTAATAAGTCGAGAGAGCTTGGAGTGCCCGGAGCCCAATGTGTGGTAGTAACTATTCATGGATCACAAACACAGAGCTCAGTTCCTAAGGACGGCTTCAATGAGACAACCCACCATGTACTCCTACATGGCCTCTCACCGCTACCTTTTACCAAATCGTGTTCACACACTTAGTTCTCAACAGCAGGACATGTTCACCACATTCCAATTCATCCCCGATGAATCAGACCTGACGCAACTCTAAGCAATAGCAGGCATGACAAACAAGCATGAATGAGTAGGCACATTAGGGCTCAAACAACTCCTACTCATGCTAGTGGGTTTCATCTATTTACTGTGGCAATGACAGGTCATGCAGAGGAAGGGGTTCAACTACCGCAGCATGTAACAGTTGAATCGTTGTTGTCCTAATGCAGTAAAAGAGAGTAGGAGCGAGAGAGTGGGATTTTATTGGAATGAACAAGGGGGTTTTGCTTGCCTGGCACTTCTGAAGATAACATTGAGTCTTCATCAGTGTCAACAATCACAGCGTCGGAGCAGCGTCTACCGAGAGGGGACAATTACCGGCAAACAAGGGAGAGCACAATCAATGCAATGCACAATATGATGCATGATCATGACATGACAATATGCTGTTGATTGAGCTAATGCAACTAGCAACAATTTAAATGAAGTTGGTTTGAACCCTAGGTTCAAATTCAAACTCAATATGTGAAGGTTTAAATGACATTTATATGATTTGGCCTAAACAGCAGCTATATGTTGTTCTAACATGCATGAAAATTCTACAGATGGATAGATTGGATTTTTCTGATCATCTTTCATATATTATTTATTTCATTCTGAGTTACGGTTGAATTTATATGAATTTTAGAAGTTTATACTATTTTCTAGAATTTCTGAATTAGTTTAAATCCAGAAATCAAATATTGCGTCAGGGTGATGTCAGCAGGTCAACTGACGCGGTCCAGGTCAAACCTGACCAGTGGGATCCACTGGTCAGTGACACAATGCTCTCTGGGTCACAGACATGTGGGCCGATAATCCACCATATCGGCTTGGTCAAAGGCGACGCGTGAGCCTGAGGGGTTAGGTTAAAACTAAACAGGGTTACCCGTGGTTAATTAGAGTGGTGGGGCCGGTCTGCAGCCGGTGACACAGTATGCAGGTTAACGCGGTAATTAGCCTTAGGCTAATGACGCCACGTCACCTCACCGGAGTTGGACGCCAGCGAGCACATCCGACGACGGATGTTCATCCGAATCGAGCTACGGGCAACCATTTGCCTCGCCGTTTGTTTCTATGGGTTCCTTGAGTTTGCGCGCATCTAGAGGAGCAGGTGAGAGGAGCTTGGGTGAGCTGTGGCGTCGGCGGTGGCCGGAGTTCGGACACGCGCGGGGATGCGGCTGCGTGCGCCAGGGGAGGAGCTGATGGGCTAGGTGGCATCTGCGGGCCACCAGAAACACGCAGGTGCCACAGGTTCGAGTGGAGGGGCTCGGGTCGAGGAGGCTAGGCAGCCATGGCGGAGGGCGGTGCTCGGGCATGTGGCGAGGGTGCTACGACACGGGAACGAGCAAAACAAGGGAGGGGAAACGGAGTGGAGCTCACAGCGAGGTCCGCGGCGGTCTCATTGGGCTCGGGGAGGCACGGACGGCATCGTGGCATTGCCGGCGATCTCGGCGGCCGGAGGGAGAAGAAGGCGATGCAGACGGCGATGCAGGGCGGCCGAGCTCGTGTGACTAGTCGAGGAGGAAGAGGTGGTCGTGGGGAATCTTCTGGAGGCGGAGAGAGGTTCAGGGGGAGGTGGTGGCTTCGGTGAACTACGTCGGTGGCGACGAGCGTGCTCGGGTGTGCTGCAAGGAGAGGAACAGAGGAGGGGAGAGAGAGCGGCGAGTGAGGGGGAGGGGAGAGAGGTCTCAGGGCGTCTCCATGGCGCGAGAGGGGAAGGGAGAGCTTGCCAGCGCGAAGCAGGAGGTGGCACATGGGCGCGCGTGCGCTGTCTCCCTCCTCTGCCTACTGGCAGAGGTAGGTGGTGACTGGCACGGGCCGGTGGGCCGGCCCAGTCTGGTAGGTGGTCCGGGTAAGCTTCCTCTCTCTCTCTCTCTCCTAATTTAGTTCTGTTTTTCTATTTTTGCTATTATGTTTTGATTTAGTTCAATGACCAAACCATTTTAAAAATTCATGAAAATAATTGTGTTAACTAAATGGACTTATCCAAAGCTACACAAGAATTTCCAGAATTATTGAATATATATTTATGATATAATAAATATAGATCCAATTCAAATATTTATTGGATTAATTCAAAGGCCCAAAATAATTGTTCCTCAGATTCTAGAAATATTGATTTGAATTTTATCCCTTGCCAATATTTCTAGAGATTAACGGGAACATTTTCTTGGACTCATTTGATGACATTTAAATGTTGGTTATTTTTAGAGGTCTTCTGAGGCTTTTGAAAATTCCTCAATTCAAATTTCATTTGAATTTAAACATGATGCTCACATGAAGGGCTAGCTTAGTGCATACCATAACTAGGGATGTGACAGCTCACCCCTACTAAACAAGAATCTCGTCCCGAGATTCAAGTCGTGAGGTAAGAAGTCAGAGGGGTCACAAGCTAACACGATCTTCATGATCCAAAAGCCCTTCTCGAAGATGTTGATTTATTGCTCCAATTGATTTTTGACGTCTTTACTTTCGAGATCTTCATCCAGCATGATGACGACAGAGAGAAACTCTACAAGAATTGATCTCCTAGAAGATCGAGCACTCAGGATCAACTCATGGAGTGAGTCGTTCGATCATCTCTTGATCTGAGACTCAAACACATACATCGAGAGAGGTGGATAGTAACAGATGACGAGGGTTCAATTCGGTAAGCACAGCGCTTAGGTAATAGGGTGCAAGGTTTCGGAGTAGCGAGGAATAATTGCCATGATTCCATAACGAGACACCTTGGGGGAGGTGACTCGTAGAACTATTCCCTTAAGTGGCAAAAAGAATTACTTTTGATACAGAGATCATTGAAACTCTCTATACCAGCCTAAGGCAAATCACAATCGATTGTTTCAAAGAGTTCGAAGAAATGGCATACTCATACTAGAATGGATGATGAGGACTACCTTGTTGAAGACACGAAATGGATGATTTTTGCTTATCATCGAAAATGGTTGGGATCCATGATAAGTCCACTTTTGGAGATGATCCTGGATAACAACTGCTGCGAAGGGCAGCCCATGGAAAGTTGGCACGATGGGGTGCAAGATGGGAATAAAATGCAAATGTTGGGAATGTTCCAACCATCATATCTGCCTGAGATTCAGATCTGGTTAGAAACAGGATAATTCAGACTCGCATGTCTGAAAGGAAGAGTTGCAACACAAACCGACGAGATAACGTTGCAAGATTCTCGGGAAATGAACTACGATAGCAAGCTCCAAGACATGAGCTGGTTCTGCTACAAACATGTGAACACGATGTCCCAGACAAGCATGACCACATAGTAGTCTTCCAATAAAACACTGTCGAGTTCAGGTCGGGAACCATCATCGAGGATAACAAAGTCCTAACATAAGTCATGATTAGCTCTTATGAAGGAACTCCTTCTCCTTGAACAAATCAATCAGTGGCTTGGTGTGCTAGGAAATACCGATGGAATGGAGGTAGCTAATCTCTCAAGCCATAGTATACTTCGCACGTGCATGACTGACTTGGGACGATTCTAGAGGAAACAAAAACAATCTTTCTCAAACTCACGGCGGCAACTTACATCAAGTGCACGTGAATTAGAGGAAGTCTCTTCTTTCATCCAAACATATACCTCATGAATCGGGACATGCAAAGTTTATAAAAGTTTCCAATACTGGCTTAATGTCCAACAAAATCATGGGGACGACATGGATGTTGTCGATGAGCTCCACAAAAATTCATCCAGGCGTCCATATAAATGGGGTTCCATAATAATGTGAACAAGGTGATAGCATTGGTCAGACCAAAGGATATAATGGTGTATGCTCGAGGAATCAACCATGAGTAAGACAACATTGAGAACATCGTTGGTTCTGATTTGATTTGAGGATAGCCCATACTCAAATCAAGGTTAGGGACAAGACGATAGATTCAACCACCGATCACGAGGAACGATTGATGAAGATATCATCTCTCTTCAACATACGCACACACATAGAAGGATATCCCTAAGAAATGAACTAAGTTAGGCAAGCGTTTATCTTCCAGCTCTCTAAGTTGTTGTTTAGCTTAACCAACTAGCTCAGGGGTATCCAACACAGATTCTTGGAGAATGGTTGGCTTAGAGAAAAACCAACATGACCACTAACTCAACATAACGGTCAGGGAACAACCTGGTATTACTTCCGAGAAGATATTCGGAAAATCACGAACCACCAATATGTTATTAAGCTCGAGAACAATCTTGCCTTTCAGGGCAAGATGATATGATCAAAAGAGTGAGGGTTTGACAAAATCCTAACTCAATCGAAGAGTGCCCCAACAAAAATGGACCAGGTACCACGATCAGTCCTAGGATGGTGATTCAATAACCAACATGCTAAGGATGAGAATATTGTCCAATAACTACCAAGCAACGGACTTGCTAGGAGTATTGATTTCACACATCACAGTTCACTTGTCGGCATTCCGGTTACAACAACACGAGACCGAGGAATGAATAATGATGGCGAGAAGTATCACTGCATCAAGAATTCATAAGAGGTGGTGCAATTCTCATGACACCCTTGACATAAAGATGGTAACACTCCAAGGTAGAGAAGAGCAAAAGCTGGATTGGCATTTTGATCTGCGGAATACAACTACTTTGACCGAATCTTGGAAATGGTTAAGGTACTGGAGTTTGTTTCTCCTAGTCATTCTGGAATAGAATGGCTTGACGGACCACAAGAGTATTAGGTATCGATGAACGAGTGCACACATACTCTTGACTATCAATTGATAGACGAGGGTCGGAATACAACTAAAGAGGGACAACTCAAAGGAGCATATAACTTTCTGAGTTGTAGATGCATAGATTAGTATGTCGAACCAAGTTCAACAGGTTTCTTCGGATAACCCATGCAAAGAAGGTAGAACTGATAGAGTCACGACATGGAATCGAGAACTTCGTTAAGAGCACTCTGGTTGTGATCTTTCGGTTCTCATGAGGAACTTCGCCACAAGTAATTCATGGTATTTGGAAGAAAGAAATACCACGGACCTCAAGGACTATCACAAGGGTTACTAATAACCTAAGGGAACTAGCAAACACTACCAACATGAGGTGAGTAGAGTGAATCTTGGGTTCAAGAACCCAGGAAAAGAATACCTACTAACTAATAACATCACGAGATGCTTTCAAGAATGGTGGCCAGAATCATCACACTAGGGATACAAAGCATTACTAGATTACTAGGTGACTCCCTAAAACACCTAGGGTCATAATAATAGTTCCAACAAATTTGTCGAGGCAACAGAGTACCTCAACTCACCAATTAGTGTGGTTGAACTGGCCCAAAGGGACCTCAGGAACGGAAAGAAAGGATTTGCAAATGCATCAGACTATTTAGAAACCTGGGATGACTCAGACAGCATAACGACTGTAAATGCTCCAAAGGATTTAAGACATCCTACAAAATGGTGGCATAGCCACTCAAAAGCACAATATCAAGGTTTCGAGATCAACAGTTAACATACGGAAGTAGTAGGAACTGAACTAAGACTTAAATCCAACGATCTTATAAGTCTATGGATTAGTAACACGTGATCCTGATAGACATAAGAGAAAGCCTAGTTCCTTAACCCCGTAGGAAAGATAAGATGACTCAGATCAGAAGGGCATAAGGTATAAGGAGTAAAAAGAGCCTTACGTTCCATCCCACAATCAATTCCCTTATATAACTAAAGTATTTCTAGACACAACTTCTACCGGTTTGGCTTGGTAATCCTCTGAGCAACAGGCTCGATACCAAAGCTGTCAGACCCCGATTCCAAGTCACATCGATCTAGCCGGTAACACTTCATATCACTTTGCGGCCTCACGCACGGTATTCCCACGGGTGTCGCCTTACCATGGCTCGGGACCGTTTGCGCCTTTTGGCTCACGTATATGATAGTGTCGCTAGCATCCATATGATAGAGAACCCGGGCCGACATGGCTAGTCGTGAACCCAAAGCGGCACTAACCCATGGGGACAGGCATACATGAATAAACTTCGAGCATGTCGGTCAGCAGCGTGAGAATCCGGGCTGTAGCACTGGGCTAACAGGACTCCGGGAACCCGGGCTGTAGCAGGCTAGGCAGGACTCCGGATGTCACCGCCTGACATTTCCCCGAAGGGATAGATACAGGAACGAAGTGAAACACATCTTTGGCCAATCAAAGCGCCTGAAGGTAGTCTTTGAGCTAGCAGGACTCCGGTGAACCGAACATGGCGGACTACTATGGCTCATGGAAGCACTAGACTACATTTCCCCATAAGAGAGGCTGCCACGGATAAACAACTGGATTGTTGGATCCCGCACATACCAAGCATTTCAAACATACACACAATATGCTCGATATGTGTAAATACAACATGGCATCACAACATAACTCTACGACTCAAGTATTTATTCATTAGGCTCCGAGGAGCTAGATATTACAAACATGGGTCTCATGACCCAACATTCAGAGCATACAAGTCAAAGCACATGCGGAAGCTTAACATGTCTGAGTACAGACATCTACAAATGAAAAAGGTTGAGAAGCCTCACTATCTACCAGATCCTGCCGAGGGCACAAGATCGTAGCTGAGGTAACAAGCTAAGCGTCGAAGTCCACGCAGAACTACTAGCGAGACTGAAGTCTCTCTGCAAAAACATAAATTAAGCAAACGTGAGTACAAATGTACCCAGCAAGACTTACATCAGAACTATCTACATATGCATCAGTATCAACAAAGGGGTGGTGGAGTTTAACTGCAGCAAGCCAGCTTTGACTCGGTGGCTATCCTGAACTACGACTGCAAGTAACTCTTTTGAGGTGGCGCACACGAGTCCACATATTCACCATATCAATACACCACTATGGATCCGCTCCCGTCTCCCTACGAGAACACCATCCATAGCACTCACGCTTATCTTGCGAGTTTTAGAGTATCCACGTCCACTTGTCTATGAACTGTACAAGCAACCCAAAAGTACTTTACCGCGGACACGGCTATTCGAATAGATAATGTTAACCCTGCAGGGGTGTACTTCTTCACACACGCTCTCACCACTTATCGCCGTTTACACGACATGTACTCGGCAACCTTCAAGCGGAAGCCCAGCGAGGGTGTCGGCGACGACCTGACTAACCACACAAGTCTCTCGTCAAGGTTTATCGCCTATTCGGGTTCCATCCGCAAGGAGATCCGGCCGGGGTGTCGCTCACGGCCCCAAACAATGTGTGCATGGTTCCCAAGCCCACCTCGACAGGTGGATCTATGCTTGGTAGACCGTGCCATGGTGCCTAGTCTGTCCCAAGCCCACCTGTACCGGGTGCCACTTGGTAGACTACTAACACTACCTACAAACACCAGAAACTAGTTGCAACTCCTGGACAGAGATCAAGTTGATTAATAAGTCGAGAGAGCTTGGAGTGCCCGGAGCCCAATGTGTGGCAGTAAATGTTCATGGATCACAAACACAGAACTCAGTTCCTAAGGACGGCTTCAATGAGACAACCCACCATGTACTCCTACATGGCCTCTCACCGCTACCTTTTACCAAATCGTGTTCACACACTTAGCTCTCAACAGTAGGACATGTTCACCACATTCCAATTCATCCCCGATGAATCATACCTGACACAAATCTAAGCAATAGCAGGCATGCCAAACAAGCATGAATGAGTAGGCACATCAGGGCTCAAACAACTCCTACTCATGCTAGTGGGTTTCATCTATTTACTGTGGCAATGACAGGTCATGCAGAGGAAGGGGTTCAACTACCGCAGCATGTAACAGTTGAATCATTGTTGTCCTAATGCAGTAAAAGAGAGCAGGAGTGAGAGAGTGGGATTGTATCAGAATGAACAAGTGGGTTTTGCTTGCCTGGCACTTCTGAAGATAACATTGAGTCTTCATCAGTGTCAACGATCACAAATACGAGCGGCGTCACCGAGAGGGGACAATTACCGCAAACAAGCAAGAGCACAATCAATGCAATGCACAATATGATGCATGATCATGACATGACAATATGCTGTTAATTGAGCTAATGCAACTAGCAACAATTTAAATGAAGTTGGTTTGAACCCTAGGTTCAAATTCAAACTCCATATGTGAAGGTTTAAATGCCATTTATATGATTTGGCCTAAACAGCAGCTATAAGTTGTTCTAACATGCATGAAAATGGTACAAATGGATAGATTGGATTTTTCTGATCATTTTTCATATATAATTTATTTCATTCTGAGTTACGGTTGAATTTATATGAATTTTAGAAGTTTATACTATTTTCTAGAATTTCTGAATTATTTTAAATCCAGAAATCAAATATTGCGTCAGCATTGCGTCAAGGTGATGTCAGCAGGTCAACTGACCCGGTCTAGGTCAAACCTGACCAGTGGGATCCACTGGTTAGTGACACAATGCTCTCTGGGTCACAAACATGTGGGCCTAGTCAACGGCCATATTAGCTTGGTCAAAGCTGACGCGTGGGCCCACAGGGGTTAGGTTAAAACTAAACAGGGGTTACCCCGTGTTTAATTAGAGTGGTGGGGCCGGTCTGTCAGTGACACAGGGCGAGGTTAACGCGGTAATTAGCCTCAGGCTAATGACGCCACGTCACTTCACCGGAGTTGGATGCCGGCGAGCACATCCGACGATGGATGTTCATCCGAATCGAGCTACGGGCAACCATTTGCCTCGCTGTTTCTTTCTACGGGTTCCTTGAGTTCGCACGCATCTAGAGGAGCAGGTGAGAGGAGCTGGGGTGAGCTATGGCGTTGGCGGTAGCGAGCGAGGCGGTGGCCGGAGTTCGGACACGCGCGGGGATGCGGCTACGTGCGCCAGGGGAGGAGCTGATGGGCTAGGTGGCATCTGCGGGCCACCTGAAACACGCTGGTGCCACAGGTTTGAGCGGAGGGGCTCGGGTCGAGGAGGCTAGGCAGCCATGGCGGACGGCGGTACTCGGGCATGTGGCGAGGGTGCTACGGCACGGGAACGAGCAAAACAAGGGAGGGAAGCAGTGGAGCTCACAGCGAGGTCATGGCGGTCTCATTGGGCTCGGGGAGGCACGGACGGCGTCGCGGCATTGCTGGTGATCTCGGCGGCCGGAGGGAGAAGAAGGCGATGCAGACGGCGATGCAGGGCGGCCGAGCTCACGTGACTCGTCGAGGAGGAAGAGGTGGTCGTGGGGAATCTTCTGGAGGCGGAGAGAGGTTCAGGGGGAGGCGGTGGCTACGGTGAACGACGTCGGTGGCGACGAGCGTGCTCGGGTGTGCTGCGGGGAGAGGAACAGAGGAGGGGAGAGAGAGCAGCGAGTGAGGGGGAGGGGAGAGAGGTCTCAGGGCGTCTCCATGGCGCGAGAGGGGAAGGGAGAGCTCGCCAGCGTGAAGCAGGAGGTGGCGCACGGGCGCGCGTGCGCTGTCTCCCTCCTCTGCCTACTGGTAGAGGTAGGTGATGACTGGCATGGGCCAGGTGGGCCGGCAGTCTGGTAGGTGGTTCGGGTAAGTTTCCTCTCTCTCTCTCTCTCTCCTAATTTAGTTTCTGTTTTTCTATTTTTGCTATTATGTTTTGATTTAGTTCAAAGACCAAATCATTTTCAAAATTCATGAAAATAATTGTGTGAACTAAATGGACTTATCCAAAGCTACACAACAATTTCCAGAATTATTGAATATACATTTATGATATAATAAATATAGATCCAATTCAAATATTTATTGGATTAATTCAAAGGCCCAAAATAATTATTCCTGAGATTCTAGAAATATTGGTTTGAATTTTATCCCTTGCCAATAGTTTCGGAGATTAACGGGAACATTTTCTTGGACTCATTTGATGAGATTTAAATGTTGGTTATTTTTAGAGGTCTTCTGAGGCTTTTGAAAATTCCTCAATTCAAATTTCATTTGAATTTAAACATGATCCTCACATGAAGGGCTAGCCTAGTGCATACCAGAATAGGGATGTGACATCATGTGGTTGTCTAACATCAAAGTTTAGTTCGTCTGCATCACGCATCAATTGTCGGCTTGACTTAACATGGCGTAGAGAAAGAGGAAGAAACACAGAATGGCAGGGAATGAGAAGCGGATGAATCCTGCAGATTCTGCTGGTACTGATGGTGCAATAGAAGGTCAAAGTCCAGCGGAAAATTCTACAAACACGGCATCCCATGCTACACGAGTTGCAAAAAAAGCCAAACAGAAACAAATAGCTTCCACCAAACAAACAGAGACAACCCTAGTTCTTGCAACACCTACCACTGTACTACCAGCTGCACGACTTACTCGTATATTAATCGAGCTAGCAAAGATGTTCCCAAGCTCCCTTGCCACCGACATCGCTTCCCAAGCACTCTTGACACAAGACGATTTGACAATATCAGATGAACCTTGTGAGCTTCAACAGCAAGAAGGTAGTTCTTTGGAGTCAAGTTCTGATTGCATGCTTCTTTATATGTAGTCTCACAGTTTGATGTACACTAACACTTCCTATGTTCGTTGTTGGACTAGCACCTAGGCGCAAGAGGAAACAAACATCAGGGATAATGCTCGATAAGTTTACTAAATCTAGAGGAGGAAGAATGGAGATCTGTTTTGAGGCAGGTTTAAAAGGCCACGTGATGCTCTGAGTCAGCCAAGTTAGTATCAGAGGCAGCGGTTGCCGTTAGGTGTCATGTACGTATCCTCCCAAGATGGATTCAGTACAGGAATGACAAAGACGAAACCTAGTTCAACAACTTCCTTGACCATTTATCTGTAAGTATGGTTATGTATGGAAACTAGTAATATCTTCTTGCTCTGTCCCATACTTTCTAGGTTGCTGATAATGAGACTCCCATAATTTTCAACAGATGAGGTTCAAGTTGGATAGCCAAGATGATGCAACCAGACAAGCTTTCTCCCATGTTTTCAAGTCTGCTCCGTGACAGTATCGGTATAACTTGAGGAAAACTCACTTTGAAGGCAAGGCTAACAGTGAACTTTCCCAAACATTTCCAGTGGAAAATATATCGGATGAAGACTGGAGGGGCCTTGTTAAACACCGGTCCGATCCAAGTATCGTGTACATTATATATATGTGATCAGATCACATGTTGAAGTCCTATTTACGCATGTGCCACACAAATCTATCTTCTTGTAGGTGAACTGTTCAAAGAACAAGGCCAACCGTCTGAAAGTGAAATTGAGCAGACGACAGGATCTCGTAGCTATATTGCACAATCGCGAGGCTCTTGTAATTAGTCATTGTTTCACTCTTTTTGTTGTACCATATTATCAGATCTATATTGACTTGTTCGAAATGCGAGGAAAGCCCAAGGACCAAAAAGTACCTGAACCAAATGCTGTGGAAATCTTCAAGGACTGTCACACCAAAGAAGAAGGAGGGCATGACTACGCTTGACCAAAGCCATTGTTGTAAGTCCTTAATCCTCATGCCTTTTAACTACTACTTACTCGACTTGTGCCTTGAATCGCATGGTTTGCAGCCAATGTCTATTACTCTTTTCAATTTTATACACAATTGTCTTAGCGTATCATTGCACCTTACAAGGTTTAAAAGAGAGGAGTGATGTTCCTTTGATATTGACCTGTAATGTAGTTCCATGATGGACTTTCCCACACAACGTTACAATTACCTGTTTGTCTGTTCTCAGTTGTTTTGTGATATGAATGATGTCATACTATGCTTACCATATTATAAACTTCATCTCTTTATCCTTAGCCCTCAATAAAATGTGAAGAAATAGACAATACATTAGCGATGGTACATGGTCATATGTTTGGAACCTAGTTTTATTATGTACTTTGCAATAAAATACAACTAATATTTTACATGGGTTCACCGAATAAGTTACGTATATAGACCAAAGCTATTTTGTTTGGTTTTGCTGCCTCCTTAATATCTTACGCTCGGTACTACTAATGTAAAACCTCAACTTTTCAATGAGCTATGGAAAAAATGGTGGAACCGCCACCTTACGAAGGTGGTGAGGCAACTATAACCGCAATGTCACTCTTGCTATAGTGGGTCAAGACTGTCCACTAACAAAGGCCAAAAGAATGTTCACCGTGCATATCTTGGTTTGGTTGTTAAGGCAATATCGTCCAAACTTCCTCATGATTAAGATATGCAAGCTCAAAGCAATGTGGTATCTGCGCTCCAGACACAAGTCCATTCCCTAACAGAGACCCTTTGTGAAGCAAGGAGAAACATTGATCAATGTCGTCAAGATATGCATGGTTTTGAAACCAGACTAGCAGACATTTTCTATGTTGTTCAGGAGCCTAGGGGAAATGAAGGCGAGGGTTATGGTGCTACTTCGGAGAATACAACATGAAAACGTAATAGTCAGGTCAAATGAATCGAGCTTACGAACTTCGGTGGTGCATTTATCTCGCTAGACTGTTAAGTTTTATGTCAACCTTCCTTTTGTTATATAGTTGTAATTTGTTTTGGTGCGATACAAAATTTATTCTCGAGCGCAGCCACCGGTCAAGAAAACAAACAAGCCATTTTTGTATAGTGTAGGGTGTTCCCTATATTTGCACTAGTGGCGATCTTTGATGCCGAGTGGATGTAATATGTGCAATTGGCTTAATAGCCTAGCGTTAGTTTCGGCCTTATTTATTTCCTAGTCTTCTTTTTCCCTGGTTTGCTAGTGGCCGCAACTACCATGGGCCATATACGTGCCGTAGGATCCATGGGTCTCCTACGGGCCGTTGATAAATGGGCTTGTAATCGGTGGGCCTCGGGCCGTCGGATAAATGGGTCTACATGGGTCGTAATCGGGCGTAATTGGTATCGGCCCAGCACGGTAACGGGCCGTTAACAGGCCTTAGGACAGCAAAGGCTTAATTCTGTCACAAGCATAGCGGGTCATTAATGGGCCAGAATATAGGACGGGCCGGAAACGGCACAACGGGTTAACAGGCCAGAAACGGGCCGACTCTTGCCATGGGCCGAATTTGGCCCATTAGGGTAACAGGCCAGTAACGGGCCGACTCTTGCCATGGGCCGAATTTGGCCCATTAGGGGAACAGGCCAGTAACGGGCCGACTCTTGCCATGGGTCGAATTTGGCCCATTAGGGGAACAGGCCAGTGACGGGCCAGAAGTAATCGAGGGCCGAAAAGGAGCCCAAGAACGTATGGGCCGTCAATAGGCCGAAAGATAACACGGGTTGGAAACGGCCCATGTAAATCACGGGCCGTTAACGGGTACAAAGAAAATTATTGTTCATTATGGGCTAGAGTCACCGTGGGCCTGTAAAGGGCCGAAAGATACAAAGGCCACATATGGGCCGAAAGACGTCATGTGCCATACATGGGCCGAAAGTGAAATGGGCTGGTGTTATATAAGATTTCCCACATGACGTTGTTGGGCCGATTTCCTTTAGGGCCTAACGGGTCGTAAAATGGGTTATTTGCGAAGAGACCGTTAACAGGCTTTTCATGGACCAGCCCGTTAACTTTTGACCAAGTCAAACGGGCCGGTTTGTAAGCTAAATGGGCCAGTGGTGGGCTGTGGCACGTGTCGACATATCATAGGCGCTTATCTGACCCACTGACGAGCTGACACGTGTTTCGTCCGGCCAATAAGAATTTTACACGTGGAAATTTCCCATTAGTCGGGGCTGTTAACGGGTTATCGGATCCAAAACCCGACCCGATAGCTTAACGGCGTTACGTTACGGTGGATGCCACATGTCGGTCACCCTTGACGAAAGCACTTCTGTGATGCGCGATTTATCGTCATGGAAGTGGACACTTCCGTGATGATAATTTTGGTAATGTCATGGAACACTTCTACGACAGCACAGGTATGACTATCTTGATTCCGTCATAAAATCGTCATGGATGTACATGCATGACAAAAAACGCGACCTACTGTGACAAACATGTATCATCACGGAAGTGTATTTTTTTGTAGTGATGAGGACGAGGAGGGCACATATACTCAGTGGCGCCTGGCAACTTATTCCGATGGATCACCCCTTCTTGTCTGTATACAGCCCACTGCCGATGTTACTAGTAAGG
The DNA here is from genome assembly GCA_021605145.1 of Aegilops bicornis. NCBI lineage: Eukaryota > Viridiplantae > Streptophyta > Magnoliopsida > Poales > Poaceae > Aegilops > Aegilops bicornis. The sequence continues at coordinate 726,963,794 of CM038671.1, read as the reverse complement.
AAGCAGGTGTTGTCTCCCATGGTCGCACTCTCCGGACCTATTCCAGCACCCATTGCATGGTATTCGGGATGGATACTAGTGTGCTAGCGCCAACACCTTCTCCCTGGTACAGTATTGATAGTCTTGGAGAAACTCGCTCTTCCTTGGACAAAACTATCCAATGATGGTGAAAGGCGATCCAACTCATCATTGACACAATGTTACTACCATTTATGAGAAGCAATCGTATCTATACCTCGGACATTGCGGTGGTTCCCTACCCCAGTGCGTGATATAGTAGGCCGCTTCACTGGATGATCGATCCTGCATTGGTCTCGAGATTGATGATGCTGGCCCTTCCCAGAGAATCACTTGTGGTTCAAAGCAAGCATTTCCAACACTGAGGATTGGTTGAGTTGAAGTTCATTTCATTGCTTGTTATTTGTTGTGTGATGAAAACTTTAGTATTTATAATGTATCCTCGTCGTCGTTGTGGGTTGATGGCATGTTGTATGTAATAAAATGATATGCCTATGATAAACTTACTAAATTTATGAATGGCTTTCGAGTCACTTCTCTAAGTGGGTGCTGGGACGAGGCAAAAATATATTTTCCGAATACATAATTGTACGTGCATTGCAACAGGTTATCGGATGAGGACAATCAACAATTGTGGGAGTAATGGGCCACGGGTAACCTAACTCGAGTCCCTGAGCATTTCAAGGCATTGGGCTAGCTGCGCCCTTCAGGCATCAAGGAAGAAGCGTCGCCTTCTGGTGACCGGCGGGCTCATGCGGCCAGCTGCCAGAAGACGGCCAAGCACCAGAAGACAGCCCCAAGACGGGAGATCTCTGCACGGCGCGGCATTGTTGCCACTCCATCCTTGACGTCACCCCTGTCAGGCGGAGCCCTGCTCCCACGACGACCTATCAGTATGGCCCGCAGGCGGCGGGCCCTACCAGGCAGCAAGAGCCCGGCAGAACCAGACCAGTCGGACCCGAGGGAGGATGGCCTCTAAGCAGGCGGCCCATTCCTCCCTTGGAATTCGTGAACCATTAACCAAATGAGACGCGGAGTGGCTACAGTGATCTCCCACCAGACAGTGGGACTTTAGCCACGCCTCCCCGACCAAGTGTGCATCATTAGCATTGCGGCTACAGTAACAAGCATCCGGCAAGACTCGCGAGCAGCGGAAGCGGCCTGTCGGCCCCATACCAGACCAGACCGCGGGGCCCGCCAGGCGACGGGCCCCAGCAGCCGACAGAGAAGCCGGCGTCCAGAGACGCTGACAGCCGAGTCCTACACCCGGTCAGATTACCATTGTACCCCTGGGGGTAGGCCTATATAAACCCCCCAGGGCACCCATGCAAAGGGTTCCCAACCAGTTAGACCTAGACTCATACATAGAGAAGGGAGAGAGCTAGCCCTGCTTTCTTCTACCTCTAGCATACAGCTCGAGGAGCACCATTGTACTCACTAGTGCCTTAGTGATCACGCAGATACCCCGCAGAGCAGGACTAGGGGTGTTATCTCCTCAGAGAGCCGCGAACCTGGGTAAAGTACGCCGGCAATCATGTCTACGCCTCATCCTGCTTCCGGGCACAGGCGACGTTCTACTCGCTCCCACCATGATAAGCCATCCCTTGGCATATGTCGCACCCAACCCCCGACATTTGGCGCCCACCATGGGGCGAGGTGCACCGTCGTCCGGAGACCTGTTCTGGACGGGAACCATGTTCCTTCCTGGCGAGCGCAGCTAGCACGGCACGCCAAACGGCGCCTGCGCTGATACACTACCTGATATGTCTCTGTCATATCTACTTTTCCAAACACTTTTTCCCTTGTTTTGGACTCTAACTTGTATGATTTGAATGGAACTAACTCGGACTGACGCTGTTTTCAGCAGAATTGCCATGATGTTGTTTTATGTGCAGAAAACAGAAGTTCTCGGAATGACCTGAAACTCCACGAAACATCTTAGAAAAAATAATAAAAATTCCTCGCCAAAGATGAAGACCAGGGGGCCCACACCCTGTCCACAAGGGTGGGGGGCGCCCCCCCCCCTCTTGGGCGCGCCCCCTACCTCGTGGGCCCCCTGGAGACCTTCCGACGCTAACTCCAACTCTATATATTGGCTTTCGGGGAGAAAAAAATTAGAGAGAAGAAATCATCGCGTTTTATGATATGGAGCCGCCGCCAAGCCCTAAAACCTCTCGGGAGGGCTGATCGGGAGTCCGTTCGGGGCTCCGGAGAGGGGGGTTCGTCGCCGTCGTCATCATCAACCATCCTCCATCACCAATTTCATGATGCTCACCGCTGCGGCGTGAGTAATTCCATCGTGAGGCTTGCTTTGGGACGGTGATGGGTTGGATGAGATCTATCATGTAATAGAGTTAGTTTTGTTAGGGTTTGATCCTAGTATTCATTATGTTACGAGATTGATGTTGCTATGACTTTGCTATGCTTAATGCTTGTCACTAGGGCCCGAAAAGCGATGATTTCAGATCTGAACCTATTATGTTTTTATGAATATATGTCTGTTCTTGATCCTATCTTGCAAGTCTATAGTCACCTATTATGTGTTATGATCCGACAACCCTGAAGTGACAATAATCGGGATACTTCTCGGTGATGACCATAGTTTGATGAGTTCATGTATTCACTAAGTGCTAATGCTTTGTTCCAGTTCTCTATTAAAAGGAGGCCTTAATATCCCTTAGTTTCCATTAGGACCCCGCCACACGGGAGGGTAGGACAAAAGATGTCATGCAAGTTCTTTTCCATAAGCACGTATGACTATATACGGAATACATGCCTACATTACATTGATGAATTGGAGCTAGTTCTGTGTCACCCTATGTTATGATTGTTACATGATGAACCGCATCTGGCATAATTATCCATCACCGATCCAATGCCTACGAGTTTTCCATCTCTTTGGTTTACGCTTATTTACTTTCCCGTTGCTATTGTTACAATCACTACAAAATACCAAAAATATTACTTTTGCTTTCATTGCTCTTTTGTTACCGTTACCACTGCTATCATACTACTTTGCTACTAAATACTTTGCTACAGATACTAAGTTATCCAGGTGTGGCTGAATTGACAACTCAGTTGCTAGTACTTGAGAATATTCTTTGGCTCCCCTTGTGTTGTATCAATAAATTTGGGTTGAATACTTTACCCTCGAAAGCTGTTGCGATCCCCTACACTTGTGGGTTATCAAGACCAATTTCTGGCGCCGTTGCCGGGGAGCATAGCTCTATTCTCCGAGTTACTAGGGATTTATATCTGCTGGACACTATGAAGAACTTGAAAGACGCTAAGACAACAATTTATCCCTCAACTACGAGGGGAGGTAAGGAACTGCCATCTAGCTCTGCACTTGATTCACCTTCCGTTATGAGTAAGCTTGTGACACCTAAACCTGCTTACGCTATTCGCTCGATATGTCGCATGTTATTGATGATGCCATACGCTATGCATGATACTTATGATGAAACTACTTCTATGCTTGATACTACTGTGCCCCTTGGTGAATTTCTTGATGAACAAATTTCTAGGGCTAGAGAGGAAGAAATTATTGAAACTGATAATATTGATGAAAGTGACGATGAGGATATGCCTACTATTCCCGAGGGTTATCTTTTTGATGTGGAATCTTCTACAACTATTTTTGCCTGCCAGGATAGATACGAACTTAAGAGCTGTTAGTTAAATGGAGTAAGGAACCTCTTAGAGATAGAATGAGGTCCGACCCTGCTTTTGCTACTTCACCTATTTGTGTTCCCGATAGGCATTATGAATTCTCTGTTGATCCTGATATAATTGCTTTGGGTCAATTGGATCCTTTTCATGGTTATGAATCTGAAACTGTTGTGGCACATCTTACTAAATTAAATGATATAGCCACCCTGTTCACGAATGATGAGAGATCTCGCTACTTTTACATCCTTAAAATATTTCCGTTCTCATTAACGGGTGATGCTAAGATATGGTTTAATTCTCTTGATCCTGGTTGTGTGCGTAGTCCCCGGGATATGATTTATTACTTCTCTGCTAAATATTTCCCTGCTCATAAGAAACAAGCTGCTTTAAAGGAAATATACAACTTTGTGCAATTTGAAGAAGAGAGTCTCCCACAAGCTTGGGGGAGGCTTCTCAAATTACTTAATGCTTTGCCTGATCATCCTCTTAAGAAAAATGAAATAATTGATATCTTTTATAATGGACTAACCGATGCTTCCAGAGATTACCTGGATAGTTGTGCTGGTTCTCTTTTCAGGGAAAGAACACCGGATGAAGCTGAAATTCTATTGAATAATATGTTGACAAATGAAAGTAATTGGTCATCTCCTGAGCCAGCTCCTGAGCCAATTACTGAGCCTATTCCTAAACCAACTCCGAAGAAGAGAGGTGTTCTATTTCGATCCTAAAGATATGCAAGAGGCAAAGAAATCTATGAAAGAAAAAGGTATTAACGCTGAAGATGTTAAGAACTTACCTCCTATTGAAGAAATACATGGTCTTAATTTACCGCCTGTTGAAGAAACATATGATCTTGATCCTTTACCTATTGAAGAACCTCCTGATCCCGATAACCCGACACAGGTAGTAAAGGTAAATTCTCTCTATAGATATGATAAAGTGAAGTCCCTCCTACTAAAATTGCTAGTCGATTGCTTGGATGAGTTTGATAACTTTATGTTTAAGCAAGAAGACTTCAATGCTTATTTTTGTATACAATTAAAACAAAATACCTATATGATTAAACACTTGGGTGATTATATGGCTAATGTTAGATGTGAACTTAAACTCATTAGCAAACATGCTTCTATGGTTACCACTCAAGTAGAACAAGTACTTAAGGCTCAAAATGATTTGCTCAATGAAATGAATAGTAAGAAAAATGATTATGATGTTAGAGTGGCTACTAGAACTAGTAGAATGACTCAGGAACCTTTGTATCCTGAAGGCCACCCTAAGAGAATTGAGCAAGATTCTCAGAGAAATAATACTAATGTGCCTAGTTCTTCAAAAAGGAAGAAAAAGAAAAATGATGGGACTTTGCAAACTTCTAGTGAACCTATTGCTGAACCATCTGAGAATCCAAATGATATATCTATTTCGGATGCTGAAACACAATCTGGTAATGAACATGAACCTAGTGAAAATGTTAATGATGGTGTTCATGATGATGCTCAACCTAGTAATGATAATGATGTAGAAGTTGAACCTGCTGTTGATCTTGATAACCCACAATCAAAGAATCAATGTTATAATAAGAGAGACTTTGTTGCTAGGTAACATGGTAAAGAAAGAGAACCATGGGTTAAGAAACCCATGCCTTTTCCTCCCAAACCATCCAAGAAAAAGGATGATGAGGATTTTGAGCGCTTCTTGAAATGATTAGACCTATCTTTTTATGTATGCGATTAACTGATGTGCTCAAAACGAATCCTTATGCTAAGTATATGAAGGATATCATTACTAATAAGAGAAAGATACCGGAAGCTGAAATTTCCACCATGCTTGCTAATTATACTTTTAAGGGTGGAGTACCAAAGAAACTTGGAGATCCAGGAGTACCCACTATACCATGCTCCATTAAAAGAAATTATTTTAAAACTGCTTTATGTGATCTTGGAGCCGGTGTTAGTGTTATGCCTCTTTCTTTATACCGTATACTTGATTTGAATAAGTTGACACCTACTGAAATATCTTTGCAAATGGCTGATAAATCAACTGCTATACCTATCGGTATTTGTGAGGATGTGCCTGTTGTGGTTGCGAACGTTACTATTTTAACGGACTTTGTTATTCTTGATATTCCCGAGGACGATAGTATGTCTATTATTCTTGGAAGACCTTTTCTGAATACTGCAGGGGCTGTTATTGATTGCAACAAAGGCAATGTCACTTTTCATGTTAATGGTAATGAGCATACGTACACTTTCCGAGGAAACAAACTCAAGTTTATAGCATCAACTCGATTGGAAAAGTCCCATCGATTATATTTGGAGGTTTTGAATTTCCTCTTCCTACTGTCAAGAAGAAATATGATATTCTTATTATAGGGGATGTGCATATCCCCGTTGAGGTAACATAGTGTTATTCGAAATTTCTCCCGATCCATGTTAATCGGAATGAGTTTGTTAACAAGACCTGATCAACCTTGTTAGTGGATTCCTTTTGATGATCATGAGACGGTAGAAGCACAACCTTCTGTACCCTCTTTATACTTTCTGTTATTTAGTGGAAATAAAGTAAAATAGTATTATTTTTTTGTCTGTTTCCTGATTTATCTGTGCAATATAAAAATATCCCAAAAATAAAAGTCCTTAGAATTCCATGCCAATTTAACATGGTTTTTTCTGGAATATTTGAGGATTTTTAGTGCAAAAATTACCGCGGGGGGAGCTGCCACCTGGCCACGAGGGTGGAGGGCGTGCCCTAACCCCCTGGGCGCGCCCCCCTGCCTCGTGGGCCCATGGTGGCCCTCCTCCACTTATCCCTGCACCCATCCTCTTCTTCTTCCTCCCACAAACCGGAATAACCAGCTCAAACACGAGTTCCAGCCCCCGTTGCTGCGATTTTCGATCTCCTTGCTCAAAGCACCTCTCGCAAAACTGGTTGGGGGAGATTGTTCCTTGGTATGTGACTCCTCCATTGGTCCAATTAGTTTTTGCTTTAGTGCTTTATTCATTGCAAATTTGTGTTGCATACGTGACCATGTTCTTGAACTTGCATGTCAAATTTATATGGTTCCAAGTAGTTATAATGCTTGATATAGGCTCTAGGCACTTGTAGGAGTAGTTGCTATCAATTTTATTGAGTTTGTTTCAACTTTTGTTTGAAGTTACTAAAAATTTCAGATTATTTCAGAAATAATGAAGAGACTTTTGAGGGGCTCGTCAAGCCGAAGCTTGAAGGAAAAACAAAAGGAAGAAGCACAGAAGCCCAAATATAATTTGCCTCAAGATCATGGAGGTCCGGCCATGTGAATGGCCTTCCGATGACTTCTTGAGGAGAGCCGGGATTTATGAGGATTTCTATTTTTTGATTGAGAACGCCGGCCTCACCGACTTCCTCCGCGACCAACTTCATCAGTATCTCTTACTCACTAATACTTTCGTGCAAAACTTCTACTATTTTCCTAAGGAATCACCTCCATCAGTAGAGTTTCATTTATATGACGTTGTTAAGAAGATGCCATTAGCTGAATTTTGCGAGGTTTGCAAAATACCCTTCGTGGCACCTTAGATGAACCACACCGTAATGAAGTGGAAGCATTTATTAACACTATCACCGTGGGAGAAACCAGGAAGGTTTCTGATGCAAGAATTACTAGCATACATTTTCCTGTTTTACGCTACTTTGCCTTATTTGCTAGTCGTTGCTTGATTGGTCGCGGAAACTGTGGAAACCTTAGTGTTCCTGATATTATCATTTTGTTCCATGGTTTATACCGCAATAACTCTGTTAGTATGGGTGGAATTGTTGCTAGGCGGTTAAGTCTGAACTGTACTAAGGGCCCCATCTTTGGAGGCATTTATGCTTCACGCCTAGCTGAATATTTTGGCACACCTATTAGGCATTTTGAGAAAGAAGAAAAATTGTTGCCTAGATTATAAGAGTATGCTAGCACATGATTTTATTGTTAAGAGTCGTGAAGGGGAGCTCAAATATAAATTGTACTTTGATAAACATCACCCTGAGACTATTACTTTGCCTGCTCCCACTACAAAAAAAAGACACATCCGTGACATTTTGGGCTGAACGAAATTCTTTTGTCATACATATGACACTTCTATGACGATAATTGTGACAAAACTCGGTATCATCATAGATGTGGTGGGCTCCTACTTCTGTGACAAAAAATCATGACAGAAAATGGGCTTTTCGTCCTGGGCGGGCCGGAGACGCAGCTGCATGACATTCTTTGGGCCGTCCATGACGGAAAATACCGTGGTAGAAGCGAGGGGGAGAAAAATTTCAGGGAGTTGCCGGTTACGGTGGGAGGTCGGGGGCCGAGCGATGCACGTTTCTCTCGTACGTACGCGCGTGTGTGCGAGGCGTTGGCTCTAACTGAAGCCGAGCGAGGCATTGGGCTCTAACTGAACCCGAGCGATTGCACTGCAGGCTACGCGTTACTGGATCGTGTAGGGGTGGTTGAACAGGACCCCGTGGTGTGGAGGACTGGATGAACAGTAGACGGTGGAGGGGTGCCCGTGTGGAGGGGTGGTTGAACAGTAGCCGGTGGAGTAGCGCGCGGTGGAGGCTGGTTGAATAGGAGCCCGTGGAGGCTGGAGGAGGTCGACGGTAGCCCGTGGAGGCTGGAGGAGGTCGACGGTGGAGATGAACAGTATCCCGTGGAGTCCCGTTTTGCGGTACGCCACACCCTCCCCTCAGACGGCCGTGGCGCTCCAACACAGTCCGCTTTCGTCTGCTTTTGCAAGACGCCACACCCTCCCGATCAACAGGACTCCCGGTTTCGACCGTGAAGAGGTCCATTTCCTCCGCTTTTGCGGTACGCCACACCCCTCCCGATCAACAGGACCCCGTTTGACCGTAGGAGGTCTGTTTCCTCCGCTTTGCGGCACGCCAGCCCTCCCGATCAACAGGACCCGCTTTAACGCGTGGCGGTCGAACACAAGGCCATTTCTCTCATAGCGGTACGCCAGGCCTCGTTTCCATCGCCTGTTCCGTCCAAGCCCTCCCAATGAACACGACCACGCATTCCGTTCCGACCCAGCCGGTTAGCTCCCCATGAACACGACGATGATGTTGTTTCTCTGTTGCGACCCAGCCATGTACGTATGCGCGAGTAGGCGTTCGAGACCCTGCCCGTATGTACTTACGTGGCCGTATTTTCTTTCTTGCACCCTCGCCGCTGTATGTACGTGTACATGCTACGTGCGCGCCTCTACTACGACACGTGTGCGCCTCTACATCTACGACACGTGCGCGCCTCTACATCGACCACTATGTACGTACACGTTCACGACCAGAATGACAACGCTACGTACACTTCGACTAGGTGGGTCCCGACTGTCAGGCACTTCCTTGCGTGCGAAGATGTAGCTGGTGGGTCCCAGCAGTCAGGGGGGCGAATCGTTTTTTTTCCCGGACGCACTTCCTTGCAGGCGAAGGTGTAGCTGGTGGGTCCCAGCAGTCAGGGGGGAAACGTTTTTTCGCGAAATATGGTGGCCCGTCCAGTGGGTCCCCGCTGTCAGGTGGAGGAATAATTTTTTGTGTGTAATAAGGAGGCACTTCCTTGTTGCGGCCGTGGACCCAGCTGTCAGCCTCTCCACGTACAGTCCACGTTCGATGGAAGCCGTTCCTTGACCACGTTGACCACGCCGCGTCGAGAGCACCAGGGCGGTGGACGACGGCGAGGCCTAGGAAGGGGACGACGAGGAGCCAGGGAAGACGCGGCAGTGGATGCCCACGCATAGAGGAGTACGAGGGTTCACTGGTTCGCTGCGGTGTGAGGCTGCCTTCGCTGCAGAATAACATGGGGTGTGTGTGAGTAGAGGGATGGCCTGGCCAGCGGTGGGAGTAGTAGGGGGCGGTGAGGACTCCGCCTTATCGTAGCCGGCCACGGGAGGCAGGAGCATGAGGCACGACCGGTGCTGGTTTGGGCGGCTGGAGCATGAAGACCAGAGGTTGAAGAAGCACTACGGCCGTTGGATGGACATCGTACGGTCACTGGAGCTAGAATCGTGCATATTAACTAAGTTGACAAAGCCCTCCGTCCCCGTCAACTTAGTAGGCCCACAAGTCAGCCTGCCATTATACTGGGTCCCAGCTAACAGGGGGAGTATTCATTATTTTGTGCGTAATAAGGAGGCACTTCCTTGCGTGCGAAGATATAGCTTGTGGGTCCGAGATGTCAGCGGCGGTAACGTTTTTCTCGCGAAATACTGAGGCCCTTTCGGTGGGTCCCCGATGTCAGGTGGAGGAATCATTATTTTGCGCGTAATAAGGAGGCATTTCCTGGTGTGCCGCCGTGGACCCAGCTGTCAGCCTGTCCACGTACATCCCACTTCAGATGCATGTCGGTCGTTGACCATGCTGACCAGGCCACGCCGAGAGCACCAGGGCTGTGGACGACGGCGAGGCCTAGGAAGGGAACGACATGGAGGCAGGGAAGACTCCGCATTTGTTTTCCACGCGGAGGGGAGTACGACTGAACGAGGGTTTACTGGTTCGTCTGCCGTCGCCAGAGAATAACAGCAGGTGTGGGTGAGTAGAGGGATGGCTAGGCCAGCGATGGGAGTATGGTGGGGCGGTGAGGCCTGCGTGGCAGGACAACCGGCAACGGGGAGGAGGGAGCAGGCAGTCCCGCCGGCGCTTGTTTGAGCGGCTGGAGCAGGTAGAGCTGAGATTGAAGAAGCACGACGGCCGTTGGATGGCCATCCAACGATCCGCTAAAGGCGTCAACCTTTTTTAGGAAAGCCTCAAATCTGTGGAAAACAGCATACTGACCCATCCGCCATTATTTCTAATAATTTACAGCCCATTTGCTAATTCTTAAGGTTTTGTTTGGAGCCCATATTCTTTTGTTAGCATTACAGCCCATATTGTGGCCATGGTTAAAAAATTATACAAATTTTTGCATATTTCAAAAGGTCCGAACTGTTTTTAATCCCAAATTTAGACTCACCTTCAAACCGATTTTAAAAATAAATGTATATCATTATAAAATCCAGCAAATTCTCCACGCATAAAAATTAATGTAATTTAAAATCTCGAAATGAAATAAAGATATTTGAAACTCATTGCCGGTTTGATGTGTTTTAAAAATGTACAGCCCATTTCTCATTACTGATAGGCCATTTTCTCGGCCAACCGAATGAAGCTCTCCTCGTCTTGAAAGATTTGGAGCCCAACAGGCCCACAAAGCGACAAAAAACTGGGCTGTGGCCTTGGACCCAGCTGTCAGCCTCTCCACGTACAGTACTCTTCCGATGGAAGTCGGTCGTTGACCACATTGACCACGCCGCGCCGAGAGCACCAAGGCGGTGGACAACGGCGAGGCCTAGGAAGGGGACGACGAGGAGCCGGGGAAGACGCGGCAGTGGATGCCCACGCGGAGAGGAGTACGAGGGTTCACTGGTTCGGCTGCGGCATGAGGCTGCTGTCACCGCAGAATAACAGGGGGTGTCGGTGAGTAGAAGGATACCCTGGGCCAGCGGTGGGAGTAGTAGGGGGCGGTGAGGCCTCCGCGGCATCATAGCCGGCCACGAGAGGCAGGAGCACGCGGCACGACCGCCGCTGCTTTGGGCGGCTGGAGCAAGAAGACCAGAGGTTGAAGAAGCACTATGGCCGTTGGATGGACATCGTACGGTCACTGGAGCTAGAATCGTTCATATTGAGTAAGTTGACAAAGCCCTCCGTCCTCGTCAACTTAGTAGGCCCACAAGTAAGCCACCCACTATGGTGGGTCCCAGCTAGCAGGGGGTATTCATTTTTTGGTGCGTAATAAGGAGGCGCTTCCTTGCGTGCGAAGATATAGCTGGTGGGTCCGACTGTCGTGAGGGGGGCGTTTTTTTCGCGAAATCTGAAGCCCTTCCCACGCATAAAGGCACGATCAAAGGCGTAATAAGAAGGAACTTTCCTTGCGTGCGACCATGGACCTCGTGGGTCCCAGCCATCGAGTTTCCACGTCTGATCCTCTTCCGATGACTCTCGTATGTTGACCACGCCACGCCGAAGCGCACCGAGGCGGTGGACGACGGCAAGGCCCTGCATCGAACGACCTGCAGATGAGGAAGACGCGGCAGTGGAGTCGCAGACGGAGAGGAGTGGGAAACTTGACTGGTTCGGGTGCGGGGTGGGCCTACACTCGGCAGAGAATAAAAGGAGGCGCGGAGTGGAGGGATGGCCTAGCCGTCGGCGGGGTAGCGTTTCGCTGAGGAGCAAAAAACAACGCCGCTGGACGCCGAAGGCTGGAGCAGGCGGTTCCGACAGCGCTGGGGGAAGAAGACGAGAGATTGAAGAAGAATGCCAGCCGTTGGATGTAAATCCAACGCCTTCTTAGGCTTCGACCTACTGGCCCACATGTCAGTCAGTCCATTTGTTTTTTTAGTCCATTTGGTGGGCTGGGTGAAACAATGATGTAGCATCTATGCAACCTGTTTAAATCCCATTTGCATTTTTCTCGAAATCCGTAGACTTGCTGGGCTGGGTGAAAATATCATGTTGGGCTAGACGGAGAAATGTTATAAAAACATAAACACATGATTGCACGTCAAGAAAATCTTTGCAAGCTTATGTACGCAATCACTAGGAGTTAACTTGGCAAGTTATATATAAACAATTATTATTATTATTTTGTAAGAACTTTCAACTTACGAAATAAAATATCATTTTAATTTGATGAGTTAATAGTACGTGGGGTATTATTATTTTTTAGGCTAGACGTGGGACAATTGAGTTGGTTCTAGGGGAAAGTACTGGGAGAAAACTCAGTTTACATCGAAAAAGAAAGTGGGAGAAAATTCAGAGACCTGCTGGGTCCACCTGAGGAGAGGAATATGTTGGGAGGAAGGAGATTCAAAGCACGGAAGCCGAGTGAACTAGTTTTTTTTTACGGACAAGTGAACTAGTTTACATACATTAGCAAATAGCCACTTAAAAAAGCAATCAGGTTAATGGGTTTTAAAAGAAATATTTCGGACAAAACAGATAATTACGACACATAGGCTAATGCATGAAACACTCAGATGATAAAGGTGCTTATAAACAGATAAAGTACAACATCTAGACCTTCTGGTACGCTTGATCATGACGCTGCGGCTGTCCGTGTACTCGCCGGTTAGGAAGCGTATACGCCTCATGTCCAAGATCTGCCTGTACATGTCGTGACCATACGTATGCGCCCTTGGCCGCCAGAGGGTTATGTAGGCTAGTTTCAGTGGTACGTCCCACGTGTTCATGTCGTCTTCTTTCATGTTGGCGTATGAGGGGTCGATGATGGTCTCAGCGATGTCAACCACGGAGTCTTTCTCCGCCTGCTGTCGATGATCTTGTATTGCTTCTGGATGTCGACAAGCTTGTTGCACCAGATGGCAGAATCGTCGCGTTCTTCCTTATCTCCACCATTGAGAAGGTGCAGTTGGCGTTGCCGATGAAACGGGCGAATGCTCCAGAACCTGGTGCAGCCATAGGACTGAGGCGAGGCAGAGCTTCACCGAGTCCGTATCGTTGGTGTACATCACATTCAACTTGGTGCAGCCATAGGGCTGAACGGAGAACTAACTCCTTGCTGAAGTCCATATCCAGCAGGCTCACCCCTCGGATCGCCATTGCAGTCTCTTCAAGCATGGTTAATAGTATAGCCAGCTGCTGGCTATAAGCCAGTGCAATGTCATCTAGACCCATCTTATAGGCAACATGTACAATAGTAGATAAAAAGAGTATTATTTTTTTATTATGTGGCCCACCTTTCATTCTCACAAAGTGCCTAGGAGCACGTGCTAGAGCTGGCTCTTCACGAAGAGTCCGCTTACCTTCTCTCACCTCTTCTCTTTCCTCCAACTAAGCAGAAATATACTAGTTTATGCCTTATAGCCCGCTGACTCAGCTCTATTGTACTTGCTCTTCGAGTGAACGAGTGTGTAGGCGGCGGCAGCGGTTCGTTTTTCAGCTCTTGGGGAACTGGATTCAACAGTAAGCTGAGTGTGTACATGCGACAACAGTTACTATCCCTCCCTCGTCCGCTGCACGCCCGGCAGAAGATGCACCCTCGGCGCATTCAAACGCCTCCATTAAGAAACCTACTCCGGCCACACGTCGGTTCACGAGCAGGTTTGTATTGGTACTGTAATAACATGAGTTAGTGGTCACTTTACTTAAATTTAATTAGCTTTAATAGAAATTTATACTTAAAAGAAGCAATGCATTGGCTCGTTCTATCAGTGCCACGAGATCAACATGCACAACAATTAGAATTATTATTCTCAGGACGCACGCGATCAGCACATTTTTCGCACTTTCACAAAGATAATACTACCAAGTTTGAATTGTTTGTTATGGTTGTTGTCCTCTGCATCATCATGCCGTGTTTCCCAGCTTGCAAGATTCAGAACCAACAAATAAGATCCAAATAATAAGTACAACAAAGATGCCTACACATCTCATTGATTCCCAGCTTGCTAGATTCAAAACCAACAAATAAGATCCAAATAATAAGTACAACAAAGATGCCTACACGTCTCATTGATTCCAGCTTGCAAGATTCAGAACCAACAAATAAGATTCAAATAATAAGTACAACAAAGATGCCTACACATCTCATCGATTCCCAAATTTTGCAAGATTCGTAACCAACCCATTAGAGCCTTTTGATAAAGTGAATATCGGGATTAAATCCATCTTGGCTAGCCATGTCATACAATCGAAGAACTTGGCGAATGCTCTTGACCGTCACAACATCTGTAGTAGAGTATTCTTGTTTGCACACCATGTTTGCATAGCACAAACAAAGAGACAGGAGAGCATGATTTCACTTTAGTTGAACCATTTTGTGAAGTTCCACCAAAATTGAGAGATGTTGCTCTTGACCGTCACAAGGAGACAGGAGAGCATGGTTTCACTTTAGTTTAACCATTTTGTGCAGTTCCACCAAAATTGAGAGATGTTGCCCACGTGAAATTTTAGTTGAACCGCACAAGACACTCATTCCAAAAAAGTGTTTTGTGCAGTTCACCAAAAGGTCACAATAGCAACAAGGTGAAATGGATATCCCTATCTGCACAAAATGATAGAAAGTAAACAGTTGCTGGTCAATAAGAATATACGAAACATATAGAAAATGAAAATAAGCATCTTAATTATGTTCATGGCAATCACGCAAGGATAGTAGAAATTTTAAAACGTCAGCAATGCTTCATGTTACCAGAAGCATTACGATCAACAATGAGATTCCTCAGATATGGGATTACTTTAATGGTGGCATTGCTTGTTTACTGCACACAAGAAATCAACAGCAGCCTAAAGAGTTGGTTTAAGGGCATGGGACCGTGGGGACACCAGGACACTCAAGACGTAAAGGAGCAACTTACTTATCATACTGGGGAAAACAGCAGAGTGCCATTTGTAACACAGCTTTAGTTGCATCTTATCACCGGAGGCATTAGATTAACAATAACACCGGTTAGACATGTCCCTAAGGTAACAAAGGTGAGCGCTTCATTTTACATGCGCCCTTACTGACAAAAGGTTGGTTTACCCATAAAAAAACAGCAAAAGGTTGGTATAAGGACATGCGACGGTGGGACGATCAAGACAATGTACCTACAAGGAGGCATAAAGTGGTGATGCCGAGCTTGTTCACGCTATGTGAGGCCAACAAACCTTATCCTGGAGACCTTTTACTATGTGTGGGCAGCAAATCTAATCCTGGAGGCCTTTTACTATGTGAGGGCAGCAAATCTAATCGTGAGACCTTTTACTATGTGAGGGCAGCAAATCTAATCCTGAGACCTTTTACTATGTGAGGGCAGCAAATCTAATCCTGAGACCTTTTACTATGTGAGGGCAGCAAATCTAATCGTGGAGACCTTTTACTATGTGATGGCAGCAAATCTAATCCTGGACATACTCTGTTGACTTGTCCACCAGCCGCCACTTTCTATCCTTTTTTAACCAATAATAGATCTGTTCCTTATCCAGTTTGTACCGCGTTTTCCCATTATTTCCCTTTTCAACCAAGAGACCGTTGGGTATCCGGTCTCTACTACTTTACCATATTATTTCCTCTTTGAATCAAGTCCTAGATTCATGCTACAACTTTCCCCCCTTTCTTCGTTGTTTGAACAAAGCCCTAGATTCGAATGCATGAAGTAGCTTTACCTCTAATAATACTAACAATTTAGGTGGCTTTGGAAGAGCTGATGGGAGTAGAACAAGATGCACATGCAGACACGTGGGGAGCTGCGGCAGTAGAGCAAGGCCGCTTTCGAAGAACTTATACCTGAGGGTCACCGCGATGTCGGCGGCGGCAGGTCGGATCTACGGACAATACGGCAGGGAGGAAGAAGGGTCGGAGGACCTCCCGAGCCGGCGCTGTGTCGGAGAGAACGACACGGCAGAGGATCGGCCCCTCCGCAGCTGTGGGTTTCTCCCTCGGCGGCGGCGATGACCACGTGAACGATGCACCTTTTAGTCCTCTACACACACCGGCCGAAGGGATCCGGTCGGATCTGTGACCAGCAGTGAGCAGAGAGAAAATGTCGCTACCACTGTCTTGTTTATATCTGGAGAGGATGAGAGAATGAAGAGAGCAACCTAAGTAAAGCAAGCGCTCAGGCCCCTGCGTCCATATATAGTGGAGTGATTATCTTTTTTCTCTCGACAACAAGCATTTCAATTTGTGTACGTGGCATTAAAGAAAAGAAACTCTCTATTTAAGGTGACTACTCTACAACTCCTACTTACTACTACTACAGTACTACCTCCGTCCTGGTTTATAGGTCCCTTTTATAGTGTGCCAAATTTTGAATAAAGATTTAACTAACAAAATGTTAATGCATGTCAAGAAAAATTATCTCATTGGATTCGTATTTGAACATGGTTTTGAAAAATATAATGTTTGGTGACATGCGTGAACATTTTCTTAGTTTAATCTATGGTCAAAATTTGGCACGAAATACAATGGGGACCAATAAACCCGGACAGAGGTAGTATTGTTCACTTGTGCTCCCCGCCCCTCCATTCATTGAACAATCCCACTGGTGAATAAACATACAGTAAGTACTGTATTTATATAGAACGAACAAGCTCAAACTATTTTCGCGTAGTTAAAAGTTGAGGGCGGGCTTTTCCCGGGCAAAGACGCTGCAGTTTTCGTGGTAGGCGGTTTGACAAAGAGGCGAGGTGGGTGAGCGAGTGGGGCTAATGCGATTTGACGGCGTTACATTACTGGAAAGACTTGTGATATGACCACTCACTATAGTCATGAATTATCGGCGCTCCGACCGGGTGATGCCCCCTTCCGTTCCGCGCTCTAATCTGGTGCATGACACGTCGACCGGATCTTTGGCACTCCCACATGTCGGAGTAGTAAGAAGGAGCAAAGAATGATGCGGTATATACTAGTACTATACTAGTACTACTCAGGTCGGAGGAGTGCGAACCACGGCAGCCCAAAGTGAACCAGCCGTATGCGAACCACAAAGAGCTCAAAGGAACCAGCAGTAGAAAACAATGATGTGGTGATATTGCCATAAAAAACAATGTGCTACGGTCCACACTGTAGCATGTACAGTAACACTTCTCTTTTTTGGATCCCTGAGTTAGAGCTAGTCTGGGTTGAAATAGCCTCAAATTATCGAAACAAGAGGGGTTAGTTTGAGCTAATTTGCTCTAACCCAGCTAAAAAACTAGCCCGGTGGAGAGGTTCTAATTGGGTTAGTTATCCTTGGGCCCACTAAAAGAGAACTAAAAAAATCTCACCTGCCCGCACCAGATCGCTCCCCTAAAAAATCTCACCTGCCTGCACCAGATCGCCCCCCCTCTTGCCCGACTCCTCTCTGTTCCCCATAGGGCCGCCCGCCCAAGCGCCGCTCGCCCTCTCTCTCCTCCGGCCGCCCTCTCCTTCCGGCCTCCGCCGCCCTACTCCGGTCGCCCTCTCCCTCCGACCTTTGAAGGTCGCCCCGCTCCCCCTTCACCAGTCGTTTTTCTCCCTCTGCTGCACAAGGGCGGCGCAAGATCTACTGGGGAGGTCGCGAGAGGGATGAGTTTGTTCGTTCCTTCTCTATCTCACGACCATATCATTGATCTTGCCTGCTCTAGCGCTAATTCTGATTTGGAAAAGTAGATCCTGATCAAACTTGCTATAGATTTGTGGTGCACGCATGGAATTGTTTGATGCTGCTTGAGGAGGTAATAAATCTTTCTAGAGGCCCAAAGATTCAGGTCACCTTTCTAGGTATTTCAATTTCAGGCTTGCATTATTTGTAGAGGCCCAAATATTCAGTTCACCTTTCTTGGTATTTCAATTTCAGGCTTGCATTGTTTCTAGAGGCCCAAAGATTCTGTTCACCTTTCTAGGTATTTGAGTTTCAGGCTTGCATTATTTCTAGATGCCCATAGATTCAGTTCTCCTTTCTAGGTATTTCTATTTTTGGCTGGCTTTATTTCTAGAGGCCCAAAGATTCAGTTCACCTTTCTATGTATTCCAGTTTCCGGCTTGCATTATTTCTAGAGGCCCAAAGATTCAGTTCACCTTTCTAGGTATTTAAGTTTCTGTGCTTGCATAATTTCTAGAGGCCCAAAGATTCAGTTCACCTTTCTAGGTATTTCAGTTTCAGTGCTTGCATTATTTCTAGAGGCCCAAAGATTCAGTTCACCTTTCTAGGTATTTTAGTTACAGTGCTTGCATTATTTCTAGAGGCCCAAAGATTAAGTTCCCAGTTGGCGGCAAGCGGCCCTGCTACCCATGCTGGTGTCGACCTCAACTCGCAAGGGTCAGCGCCGGAGGGGTTCCCGGGGCTTGGGCTCTACAGAGCCTTCCTCTAGAGCGACGATGGCGAGCTCCTCCCTCAGTGCGTGAGGGGCTCCTGTGCTCCTCCCTATCGTGAACAACTTCGTGATGAGTTAGCTCATTCTTTGTTTCATGAAGTGTTTTTTATTTTGTGAAGCTTGATTGACGACTTGTATGTTTAAGTGGGATATCTCATTTGTATGGACAAAGTAAAAATTATCATGTTTTGCATGCTTGATTGTATAGATGGTTCATTTATGTCAATTGTGAGCGGAGGAGGCCACAGAAGAGCCGGCCACACCAAGAGGGTGCTTGGATCCAAGGGACTTATTTTAGTCTGACTAAAAATAGGGTCCAAAGTAGTCAAATGATTGAGATAGAGCATTTATTGTCAATCTAACCCTGCCATCCATACACCTATTTGGTTTAGAGTTAGTTCAGGGTTAGAATCTAACTCTAACCTCTAACTGTGTTAGAGTTCTCCTCGTCTCGGTTCATCGCCATCATACTTTCCCCATTCCTGTGTTTTCAGTATCCTACGAATCAAAGAGGCCATTTTTCGGAAAAAATCAAAGAGGCCCTTAGACTGGTTTAGGTCCGGTCATTTTTTATAAACGTGTTATGTCCAAAATTTAATGAACGTGCTCCGGTTTCCACGAAAATAATACGATTTCATGTAGTAATTCATTGATTTATTTATTCTTCTGCGGGGGATTTTCTTGTAATTCGTGAGGTCTGACATGTAAAGTACCCCGGCATATGCTCCGAGTCGTGCATGCACTACGACCCAGATGCTCTATGTCCCACATGTCGGCGAATGGAGCACGTGGAAATAGCCTAGGACTACATATAGGAGGATAAATGCGTGAAAAATATGTACTGTGAAGCATAGCCGCGGTTCGAAAAGTAGACCTAAAGTGATGACAGCTATAGGTCGCACGCACCCAACTAGTGGTACTAGACATACGACTAATTTTTCCCTCAAAAAAAAGAGCACGAGTGCTCAAGACTCCTATTCTATAAACACGAGTCCCATCTCGACAACGGCGTCTGCTACAGCTAGCCCTCCTCCCTCGTTTCTCTCTTCTAACTCTAAACTCGCCGACGCCTTGGGTGGGTGGGGTGGGTTTGCTCAAGCTATGCCCCACCTCACGGTGAAAAGCGTTCTGTTGGAATAAAAATTCCATATACTCCCTCCGTTCATAAATATAAGCCTTTTAGATACTACTTCAAATGGAATACTGACATCTGAGATGTATGAAGACATAGTTTAGAGTGTAGATTCACTCATTTTGCTCCGTATGTAGTAGTCACTTGCTGGAATCTTTAGAAAGACTTATATTTGGGAACAGAGGGAGTACTATACTAATAAAATATTAAGGCCACGAGGCGATGCATTGCTGGTTACAGGAGGCAAGAAGAAGAGATGCATCCATCGGTGACGTCCACCTCCTCGACTCAGGGCGCCGGCCCACCGAACGGCGCCTAAGTAGCAGCGGCTTTCGTGGCCAGGCCGACGTGCTTCTGAACAATGGCGTCCAAAGATTCCAGCCGCTGGAAGAAGGCCAACGTCTTTCTGTCCTCGCTTGCCTTGTAGTGGCCTATGTAGACGATTTCCTCGTAGACGTGGATGTGCAGGTCAACGGTTTCTTGCATGGCGAGGCGCTGCGCGGCGAGCGCGGCCTCGAGGTGCACATTCTTCATCGCGACCTCCGGCACCTGCAGGGCCACCAGGGCTTGAAAGAGTTCATCACCACGTAGGCCGATGAGGGTGGCAGGCAATGAGGAGCCTGGGCGCGCGGGCTGGAGTAGTACGGCAAGGTCGTCCGCGCGCTTCTTGACGGCGGTGAACTTGCGGATGGAGTTGACCATCATGTCGTCCATGCGAGAGGCGAAGCCGGTGTCGGTGATGGCTACGATGCCTGCGGTCGCCAGCAGCGTGTGGAAACGCCATGTGTCAAGCATGAGTCGGCGCGCTTGATGATTTGGCACTGACTGCCGCTCGCGTCCATCACCTCCATAGGCGCTTGTGGCTTCTGGTCACTTGGTCTTGGATTGGAGTGAGCAGTGTTGCGCAGAGACTTGGGAGTAGATGGATTGGAGTGGTGGGGCGCCTTTATTATAGTATGAGACTCCAAACTCTGTTGCATTCATATCGTGCTGGCTCTAGTCTGTTTCTCCAATTAATTCCCTCTGCATGTAATTGAGGATGCATCATTGAACGTTCAACGTCTCGGGAACCGCTACCCTCTTCATCCTTGGCATTCAAGCACCTATGGACCTGTCAACGACGAGGTGCCTATGGTGACTTCGTAAATTTCAAGATGATAGTGCCGTGCGTGTGTGTGTTCATAGGGGTGAGTGTATGCACGTGTATATGAGTGCTTGCGTCTGTACTGTGTCAAAAAAAAACAACGTAAATGCGTGTCAAAAAGAGACTAGTCAGTATACTCAATATTGTGCACCTCGGAGAGGAAAACGATAGAACTAGTACGTATTTATTTACGGTGCAGATTCACTCATTTTGCTCCATATGTACTCCGTCTTGGTGCAGTCTAGTCACTTGTTGAAATCTCTAGAAGGGCAAATACTCCTTTCTTGTTTATAGGGCTATACTAGCAAGTAGTTGTACGTACTAGTACAATAGTGGGCTCACATAGCAATTTTGTCTCATGCGTGCTCCAATGTTCGCAACTGCAACGTTCGGTTTGCACTTGGCTCTTTGCCTCTTCGAGAAGACGAACAATGATGTTACTACTACTGCTTCTACAGTGTCGAATCCACTGTTGCATGTCCGTCCACCGCGAGCGGGACGGATAGCTTGTTGTGGAAGTACTACTACTAAGCAAAAGCCTGTCCTCGTTTGCGAGCAAACGCGCGCATGGGCGAGGGACAAGGCGTGTAGTAAAATCAAGCTTCTCCTCGTTCTACGAGTTGATGCGACACATCATAGCACTGGCCCCACATGCTTGCCTCTAAACTTGGCTGAAAGACCCGCAGTGTACAATATATTTGCTGCAACCTCTAACATTTACCCACCACAAATTAAAATATATGTGGCCGTATGCATCGCTCGATGCAAGAGGCCGGGAGTCCCCTTTTGAAAAAAAACAAATTAAAATATATATTCCTGTCTTGACGGATGAGCGTGCAAACTACAATCACCGTGGGTGTGGTGGTAGGGCAAAAGACTATTTTAATTTAAAAAAAAACTTCGAGACGGCCACATTGCATGGAGCCGACCCCAATGATTTTAAGCTTACAGGCACGTTACACGCTATCTAGACTACTCTACACATGAAACTGCCACACGAGCGTCCGGGCTGTGCTTGGCTCTTCGCCTCTTCGGGAAGTCGAACAATGATGGTGTACTACTGCACTGGAGGAGTACTACAGTACACTTCTGGCCATCTAGCACCGATTGAACTGCTGCATGTCCACCACGTGCGGGAGGGACAACGTGTAGCGAAAGCTTCTCCTAGTCTTGCCAGCCACCACGCTCATGGGCGAGGGAGGGACGCTCCTGTCTTTGTGTGTATGACAGGTGGGCCCGACAGGTGTGTGGCCAACCTGTCATACAGCCAAAGGCAGGTGCAGTTAACTCCGCCAGGGAGAGGATAATCAAACTTCTCGTTGATGTACGAGTTGACGCGACACATCAAAGCACTGCACTCGATACATTTCAATAATTTGCGTTTACCGATGCATTAATTACAACGCATGCGTGCATGCCGTGACTCTTCTTTTGATAGTACTTGCATGTGTTAATTTAATGCACCTTGAAGGATGGTTGTGCACGAGGAGGGCGAGATCATGCAGATCGAACAGAACAGGGACCCGGCGATGGAGCTCTCTAAGGTCTCCATGGACCTCACCGTGCTCCGCTGCCCCTTGTGCCTCGCCCTTGACGCCTCCGGTGTATGAGGTTCGAATACACCTCGTCCGTTCGGCTGATTGAGCAAGGTGCAGGTTTCTTGATTGATGTGTTGTTGGATTGATTTCTGCAGTGCAAGGGAGGGCACCTGGCCTGCGCGGACTGCCGCGTCGAGCGCCCCGGGAACCAGCGGCAGTGCCAGAAGTGCGAGCGCGGCGGTGGCTTCGACGTGCGGAACACGGCGGTGGACTCCGTCCTTTCGTCGGTGAGGGTGGAGTGCCCGCATGAAGGCTGTGGGCTCTACGTTACTTACCAGAAGCTCGCCGATCACCAGAGCGTGTGTCCGCTCGCGCCCTGCAAATGACCCGTGCCCGTCTGCGGCTACGAAAGCCCGCCGCCGGCGCTCTACCACCACATCAGCACCGTGCATCCCATGCCCGTGCACAGGATCCAGTATGGCAAGGTGCTCCAGCTGCAAGTGCCACTGTCGGAGCCACGACTCTTGCCGTTCACGGAGGAGGACCGCCACGCGTTTTTCTTGGTCGTGGCGTGCTCGACATCGGCGCGCTTATCGCCGTGTCGGTCGTCTGCATCGAGCGAAGCGTCCCCACCGCCGCGATGCCAGCAAGCTGTGGGCGTAACGGCACCGGGGAGCCTAAAGGCACGACCGACGCCCGTCAAGGTGGAAATGGAGGTGACAAGCAGCAAGGATCCCGGCTGACGCCGACGTGCGAGCTGACCTTCTTGATAGTTCCGCCCAAGCTGCTGGCGGGGCTAAGCTTGTGTCCCTCCACATTCAGATTGACAAGCTCACGTCCTAAATGTTTCGACAAAGTGCCTTCATTTATCTTAGTAATATGCTAATATAGGGATTACCTTGGTCTACTTTTAGCTTAAGAAATGGTGGGTTTTGGTGGTATTGCAGCAATTACTTCGACATCGGATCGGTAATTTCCAACGATCGAACGGATATTTTGTGTCATTGGATATAAAGTTCCATTGGGTAAGAGTACTACTTGTCATCAAAATGGATAAAAGGAGATGTATGTAGACGTATTTTAGTTCTCGACACGTCCCTTTTTATCCATTTTGATGACAAGCACTCCCTCCGTTCCACAATACATGCCTTCCATTTGTCAAAATATAGATGTATCTAGACATGTTTTAGTATATAGGTACATCCATGATAGAGCCAATCGGATGGTTGAGAACACTAGCTAGAGATGCGTGTGTGACTCCCAGATGCAGAGGCCGGGGGTCATCATCCTCCTTTTCAAGAAAAAACAGATGCGTGTGTGAGAGGACGAGTGTGTCCGTGCACCTCTTATCTTCCTGTATAACGTACTACTAAACTCAGAGTACAAGTTTTTCAGCTTGCGTCTCGTCACATTCCAAATTACTCCACGCTATATTGAATTGCAAACCTGTTCACACCGATCACAACCTAAACGATTTCCCACTTAGGACCGTATTAGTACCACGCTAGTATATTGAATTCCAAACCTGTTCACGCCGATCCCAACCTAAACGGTTTCCCACTTAGGAGCGTATTAGTACTCGGTTATAAATACTAGTATGCCAAGATGACTGCACATTCCTCCTCAACTCCTCATCCACAAAAACAAACAAGTCATTCAGCATCCTTCCCTTTAAGGCTACGCCATGGCCAGCGTGAGTTCTGGGTCGAGAGATTGCTACCAGGGAGAGGCGAGTATGGAAGCGGAAGCACGAGAGATGTCCCGCCTCGCTGCGAGAGCAGCCGACATGTCCCGCCGTGCGGAAGTAGCAGCACAGAGGTTCCGCTGCGCCGCTAAAGCAGCACGGAGGTCCCGCCGCACCGTCGATGCAGCAGACTGGTACGGCCATGCCGCGGAAGCAGCAGAGATGTCCTCCCGCGCGACGAATGCAGCAGAGATTTCCCGCCGCGGCGGCTCGAAAAAATTTCGCGGGCAGGCGACGGCTATTCTGGCGCATGCATGCGATCGTCCATAGCCAGATGGATCAGATCTCCGGCTTGGCGAGGTTGCAGGACAACGTGAAAGCCTCGTTTGAACAGGCTACCGGCGTCATCCGACAACTAAGGGAGGGCAATGAGAGGCTCCGGGCCGAGCGCGACCTGCTGAGGGAGAAGATCGTCCGAAGTGCAGACCAGCAGGAGGAGACCAATGCCTTGTTGAAGAGGACCGGCGTCATCGTCAAGAAACTTATGGACGAGAATGACATGCTCCGCAACGAGCGCCAAAGGCTGGTGGAGGAATCCGTGGATGTTCTCAGGCAGCATCTTGAGGAAACGAAAGAGCTCATCGCCGCTCGCCGCGGAGACTAGTTCCCACGGCCTGCAGCAACCCATCAAGAAAGTAGAGATCAACGAGCCAGATCCTTGTCTTCCTTCTTCTTTTGACCTTGTGTATTTCAGGCATAGCTGCATGTGGCTTTTTAAATTATCTTTCTAATTATGCAAGACAATTAATCGTCCTTATCTTTCTGTGGAAGATCAATTTTGTGAGGCTGAAATGAAGAAAACTCTTGCTGTGGTGACCCTGGCGTTGTTGTTCTTCTAGTTGCTGCTAGGCTTCCTTCAGTTTCCTGGTTTCTTTTGATGTAATAATCGGTTTAGGATGTCGATTGTGTCGTCGGTTGTGAAATGTTGGGTTCTAGCGCGGATGTTTGGCCTTTGTTGGCCTCTTGGGATGTTGCGATTTCAATCTGGTACTTTTAGTCCTTCGTGTTAGGCTGGAGTTGTTCTGAACTTCTTGTGAATTGTGGTGGTTTTCAGTAATGAAAATCGGAAGGGGCAAGCCCTTCTTTGATCAAAAAAATCGTCCTTATATATTCATCAGTCTTGCTATAAGTCGTAGTAGATGCTATATAGGTCCGTCGGATCTTACATCAAGATCCGTCTTTGTCGGATTTTCTTTTTCTCTCTTAAATCTCAGTCGAGTGAGACATAGCCACGCCATTAACAGAGGCTCAGCGCCATTAATGGAGAACTTGGGAGAGAGGTGGACGGCAGATGGAGGTCAAAGGGCTCTCCTCCCGATAAGCACGCCAAGTAGTGCGATCGCACGCCTCTCGTGACTCAAATAGCTACCCTGCACGGCGCCTCCTAGCTAATAAAAAATGGGGACGCGTGGCGACACATAAATGGTACTAGTAAGTAGAACGCCCACGGTTTCAATAAATACTTGTGTTTCCGATTGTAACGTGACATCACTTGTTCCAAAATGACTTTGTTGATTGTTAATGTGTGCGCCTTCGCAAATCGGACTGCAAATTTACCACAACATGTTGGTGCCATGTCATGGCACCAAGCCAAGTTTCATTATTTTCATGCGTGTTTTAGATTTACAGGAATTAAAAAACTAAGTTTCTCAATGTTTCCAACCCAGCCACGACGCCCAGAATTTTGAATTTCATTCCCATTTCTTGCATGGAACCTAGAAATTTACCCGAGGACACACATGTGATTTTTCAACCAACTTTGGTGCACTAGAACATGTTCCTGTATTTCAAATTTGAATTATGCACACAAAGGTGACACGTTCCCTCCCAGAACCATGAGCCTTCTTGAGAGAAGCTCCGATTTGCAAGAAGCTTATACCAAAATTTGTTCCTATTCGCCAATTTTTTACCACGGCATGGTACTACCATGACATGACACCATGCCAAGTTTCATGATTTTAAAACCAAGTTTCTCAATGTTCTTGACCGAGCCACGATGCCCAGATGTTTGAATCTTATTCTCATTTTTTGCATGGGAGTAGAAATTCACCCGAGGACACAAATGTGATTTCAACCAACTTTGGTGCATGGGAGCACGTGCTTGTAGTTCAAATTTGAATTATGCACATAAAATGACCAAAAACTCAATTAATGTGTACATAAGGCCAAACGAAGCCGGAATAATTCCAAAATTTAACAGGGCACTCATGTAGTTCTATGTTGCCTTTGTAAATAAACTCAAGGGGGACAACATATATCGTTTCGCACTCAAAGGTGACACGTTCCCTCTCAGAACCATGAGCCTTCTTGAGAGAAGCTTCGGTTTGCAAGAAGCTTATACCAAAATCTGTTCCTATTCGACCATTTTTTTTACCACAACATGGTAGTACCATGACATGACATCCATACCAAGTTTCATGATTTTCAGATGTGTTTTGGATTTACAAGAATTTTAAAACCAAGTTTCTCAATGTTCTCGGCCGAGCCACGATGCCCAGATGTTTTAATTTTATTCTTGTTTCTTGCATGGGACCTAGAAATTCACCCGAGGACACAAATGTGATTTTTCAACCAACTTTGGTGCACGAGAGCATGTGCTTGTAGTTCAAATTTGACTTATGCACATTAAATGACCGTAAACTCAATTAATGTATAAAAAGCGACAAACGAACCGGAATAATTCCAAAATGTAACATGGCACTAATGTAGTTCTATGTTGCCTTTGTTAAGAAACTCAAGGGCGGGGGGGGGGGGGGTGGCACGTTCCCTCTTAGAACCACGAGCTTCCAAATCGGCCGAATCTTTTACCACAACATGTTAGTGCCATGACATGACACCATGCCAAGTTTCATTACATGAATTTAAAATCTAAGTTTCTCGATGTTCTCGGCAGAGTCATGACGCCCAGATGTTTGAATTTCATTCTCATTTCTTCCATGGGACCTAGAAATTCAACCGAGGACACACATGTGATTTTTCAACCCACTTTGGTGCACCGGAGCATGTGCATGCAATTCATATTTAGATTATGCACATTAAAAGTCCAGAAACTCAATTAATGTATAAAAAGGCCAAATGAACCCGAAATAATCCCAAAATTTAACAGGGCACTCATATAGTTCTATGTTGCCTCTGTAAATAAAATCAGGGGGGAGGCAGCGTATATCTTTTCGCACACAAAGGTGACACGTTCCCTATCGGAACCACGAGGCTTGTTGAGAGAATCTCCAGTTTTGCAAGAGGCTTATACCAAAACTTGTCCCAATTCAACCAAAAATTATACGTATGAAAACAGGGTTTAGATTATCCCGAACATCTTGCTACCTAGACCAATAATGTACTATGATTTGAATTCAACATAAAATGGATCTGAGATATTTCAATTGGAGAGCGTATGGTACATGTAGTTCATAGTGAAATATGATTACTGCTATATGCATGTCTTTTGTTATCAAGATAATATTTAAATTATTGTATAACTTGACAACAATCGTATTCAAATAAGGAAAATTGATTCAAATTTAGTCCATATGGTAGAGCGACAATATATATGTTCACATGGTGGAGTAAAATGTTCATATATGATGGAAGATCAAAATGTATGACTACATCAATTATAAGCAAAGAAGGTCACCTAATGATATATTTGAATTCAACATAACGTGGATTCAAAATTGAAATTCGAGATCATGGCATCTGTAATCATATAAAAAGGGACATTACTATTTCTTTGGTGGGAATTGATTTGTTTTTGTTGTTGTTGAGGGAAGTGCGAATCGATTTGGTCTTTGTCTTGAGGGTAATCTTGTTCTCCCAATTTTTTTACATTTTTCTTGTAGTTTTTTCAATGGCATCTATAGCAATATAGTAAAAGGGGACATGAATCTCTTGTGTCTTGTATGATTTTTTTTACACGTTAAGTTTGTTCTGCCGAACAAGGAATCCTCACCTTGTTATCCCGAAATTTTCAAGCTCGAGTATCTTTTGTCACACCTGCTTTGAAACTCCCGCTTCTTCAACCCGCACCGCGCCTTGTTATCCCGAAATTTGGACGTGCGTGAGAACTCCCTCCTCATCCGAAATCGCTCCCATAGCCCAGACACGCGAAATCCCCCTTCTACCCCTCAGCCGGAAATGAAGCTCGACATCGCGGTGTCAAAACTGGTGGGGGTACGCTGGTAACTTACCCTACATTTCGGACAATCACGTCCCTAAGCTTGGCTCCCCCCTCCCCCTTCGCCCCTCCTCCTCACACCCCCATTCGTACACCAAGGCCACCAAAACCCGCGAAACCCCACGCTCCTCCGTCGGCCTCCCGACCGCCGCCCAGCCGGAGACTCTTCCCCGACTACGTCGTCCACCGCAACAGCTCGCCGTGCCTCATCCACCGCACCGGATGAGGATCCGTTGTCGATCTCGTCGTCCCACCGGATCAGCCGCCCCGTCCTCCACCTCCAAGGAGCTGCCCCGACGTTCGCCTCGTCTATCGCGCCACCTCAATCCCCACATCGTCGTCTTGACCTGCCCCACCGGAACCGCAGCACCCTCACCAATTCCTCCGATGAGGCCGAGGCCAACTCGGCGCCACCAAGGAGGTTCTGCACTCACCGCTGCATTTTATCTTTTATTCGATCTCACGGGGCTGCCGGTGCTCGATACCGAGCAGAAATGGCGTCTCCATCGACGGCGCCGTCGCCGACTACATCATCCACGGCGTCTCTCCCCCATGTCATTGCTTCCTCGGCGGCGACTTCCACAACGGCACTAGCTGCAGCTGCTCCGGCTCTCGCTTTCGCGCGCTCCGTTCTTCTTGTCGGCAGCGCTTCTTTGCGTACTGCTCGCTGCTTTCGTTCGCCGCTGCTCTGCTCTTGCTCTCGCTATGCGCTGCTTCTTCTTTGACGACCTCCGGCAGCTACAGGAGTTGCTGCTTTAGCACTCGCTTCATGGTGCTCTTGCCGCGACTTGCTCTCTGCTAGTGCGGTCCCTGCTCGAGCGTCGGCTGATTTAGATCACTGCTTCTCAGCTACTAGTGCTCGAACGCCCTAAACCTCTATTGCAATGCTCTGGTACGAGTTCAATCAGTTTCGACAGTAAAATTCAGTTTTGACTGTGAAGTTCATTTTCTTCAGTTAAGTTCAGAGTGAACAGTACTTACATCATCTGTCGGAGCGGCCGTGGCGCGGCTGATGCGTTTTACATCTAGCACTTTTTCATGATGTATTTTACATCATCTATTGCAGATGATATTAGGGTCCCACTTCAGATTAAAGTTGTCTGTCTTGTCATGCTTCAGCCTCGTCGTCGTACACCTTAGCGGAGCTGCTCCAACGACGGAACCGTCCATCACAGCGGAGCAGTACCCTCTGTGCCGTTTCCAGAGGCCTCAGATCTTCTTCCCCGCCTCCGACAGCCACACCCGGCATCATTACCATCCTCCACGTCCAACCCAATGATGCCGAGGTCCACAAGGCTATGCCAAAGAGGTTGTACACTTGTCGCATCACTTTGTTTCTCCATTCCTCTGTTCTTTCAATTCATGTGAGCCAAACACCCAGGTTGACTGAAATCCTATGTTTCCAAATGCTCTGTTTTTGCACGTGCATTCCTATCCTATTCCTGTGTTTTTCCTGTCCCTGCGTTTATAGAATCCTCCAATTCTAAGGAGCCCTTACAGATTTACTTCATTTTCAGATTGGCGTGAAAGAAAACTATGTGTGTTATGTCCTGCTCTTGTCGTGCCGTCATCCACCCCACCTGAGGTGCACCATCGACAGAAGCGTTCACTGCATCAGAGATCCCCCCTGCAGACTTTCTTTCGCCGCCTCAGATCATCTTCCCCGTTGCCGGCAGCCACGCCAACTGCATTACCATCATCGACTGAGCAGATGAACCTGAGGACTAGACAGTTTTGGAAGAGAGGTCGTAGTCTTTCGTGTTTGCTTGCGTTATACATCGGTTATTATTACCTGCTACTTTATCGTTCAATCTTGAGTTTTGAATTGCCCATGGGTCTCATATCGAGCCAAAGAATCTGAATAGTATGTCATCTACTTTCCGGTTCATCTGGGGTCTTCTATGTGGTTCATGTTGGGTGGGCAACAAACAATAGATGATCCATTGTCTATCTTTTTAAACTGAAGCTATAATCTACCTGCTATCATTAGTTTTGGATCCATCCACTCGTTTGCTACCATCAGTCTTGATTTTTCATGCACCCCTTAGGCCTTACAAAATCTAACTATTTTTTTATTATTATGCATGTCAGATATTGTACACAATCGTCTTGAACATGTAGAGAAAAAAGAAGACCGTTCTGCGAATATAATGTCATGCGACGCTGCTCCATGGTAGGTAAGTGCCCCCCCTCTCCTGCATTTCCAGATTGTATTCGAGAGGAAGATAACTGTTCGGATGGAAATTCGTATGAGTCGACCATGCATGTTTACCACACGAGGTGTTTGCTCTAACTTTGGCATCTTGATGTTGGTCATATCATGCATATGGCGCCTTGCATTGCTTACATTATACATCTTATATGTCATCACCTTAGTTCAGATTTGCTTTGTGTGAATGCCACCTGTTTGGTTTCTATATCATACTCCCACCATTCCTAAATATTTGTCTTTTTAGAGATTTCAACAAGTGAGTACATACGGAACAAAATGAGTGAATCTACACTCTAAAATATGTCTATATACATCCGTATGTGGTAGTCCATTTGAAATCTCTAAAAGACAAATATTTAAAACGGAGGGAGTATATGGGAATTATGCAATGCCATCTTCTTTAGCCAGGCATCATATACATGAATCATGCAATGCCATCCTGTTTAGCCAGTCATCGTATATGTGAATTGTATCGTGCCATATTTTTTCCATAATGTGTTCCATTTGTCAGCAATGTTTATACATTCATCTACTCTTCCTGTGAATCAACCATTTGAGTCGGTCATGGGAAAATCTGGAGTGAAAACAAGGTCTTACGAGCGATCGGTGCTACTGTTCATGCAGATTTCTTGCTTGATTCTGAGATAGCTCCTCGAGAGGAGGATTGAGAGAGATGACGGTCGTATCCCCCACCGAGGTGCATGCTCTAACTTGGCTGGGTTATATTGCTCATATCATGCATATGGTGTCTTGCATTGTCATGCCATCTGCTTAGATTAGACATGCTTTGTGTGAATGCCTCCTATTTGCTTTTTATATCAGATATGTGAATTATGCAATGCCATGTTTTTCAGCCAGTTATCATATATGTGAATTATGCACCGCCATGAAGCCAGGCATCATATATGTGAATTATCTCATGCCATCTTTTTTTTTCGTTAGTATTCCATTTGTCGACAATCTGTGTATATTGAACTACTCTTCATGTGTATCAGCCATTTGAGCCGGTTATGGAAAAATCTGGAGTGAAAACAAGGTCTTCAGAAAGGTGCAATGGTACTGTTGAAGCATATATCTCGATGGTTCTGAGGAGCTCCTCAGAGGAGAATTCAGAGACAGATGACCAGTCCTATATCCCACCTGAGGTGTATGCTCTAAGTTGCAATGTTTATATTTCTCATATGATGCATATGGTGTCTTGCATTGCTTAGTTTAGACATCATATGCACAATATTGAATTCTCTCTTCTTAGTTTAGAGATCATACATGCGAGTGCCAGCTGCTTAGTATATGAATCAATTATGTCAATTATATCATGCCATCCTGTATACTTAGACAACATGTATGTGAATTATTTCATCCCAGCCTATTTTAGAAAGACATCATATAGTTTTGTCATGTCATCCTGTTTAGGTACTCATCATATGTTGAATTATGCCATTATATCCTGTTAAGTTATCCATCATATGTCTGAAACTGTGTCCTGCTATCCTGTTTAGTTAGGCATCATATATGTGAAATTATGTCATGCTGTCATGTTTGATTAGACAACATATATGTGAATTACCACATTTGTCTATCATACAATGTCTGTACGTTCAATTTCTTTTCTTGGTTATCAGCCATTTGAATTGGAGGGCGTGATGGCAGTATCTAAGGGAGCAAAACCCCGTTCTTCACAAAAGACAGTGCTACCCGTCGATGCAGATAGAACCATGGTTGTACTGGCCCACAAACTAGCCCCACCACACATAATCGAGACTCTTCGAGATTGCACACTTACACCGTTGGGCAGAGAACCAGCTACAACCCATCTAACCGCAACCCCAGCGGATAGTAACCCACTTATAGTTGACAAAGCACCATGTCCACCATAGAGTACCCCCACACGAGCAGTTTGTAAAGCTACTGCAGTGCCCAAAGCACGAAGACCACCACAGCTAACCCAAACTCCACGTTTAAAGCAGAAGAGCAACTGTTCTCAGGTCAGATTCGTAGCTATGGTCCATACTCCTTTGCTGTTGCATCACTGTATTTACTCATACCAACTACTTTCGAATTTGAAGGATTCAATTGAAACTCCAATGGCGCAACAGGTATGTTTTAAACCTATTTCTTTAACTGGATTGCTATTCTAACTTCTTGCTCTATGTTGATTTCAGTTTAAGTTGTATAAACAGTTATGTTCTCATGTGATGCACATTACAAGTCTTGCCAATCTTTGTGTAGTTTCTCACACTTATATTCTGTCTATGCTTGTCGTGTCTTAAAAATATATGAGTCGAACTGTGTCTCTATCTTGATTAGGGAAAATAAACTAGAATGATATGGACAATACGGTGACCATAGTACATAGATATATGTTTGTTTCATCTTTGTTATCCTGTCCACCTTACTACTGAACCGGTTTACCAAAATGAGTTTGGTATACTACAAGTTAAACCTGTGATGTGTCTGCTTGTTTCTCTTGTAGTATGCAAACAGAATAATGGAGAAGAGCACCCCACTATGCAATGGTAGAGAAAGTAATGCAGATAAGGTTCAAGATAGTGAGACAACCCTGTTGGTCTCCAAGAAAGGTGATAAAAACGATCTTGTAGACAGTGAGAAAACCCCACAGTCCTGCGTTGATGTAGTGTTCGAGTTACTGGCCAGTACCGCTGGCACAAGCTCTTCGAACTCGCTGCCTGAATCACTTCGGCTTCTTCAGTCTCAGCTACAAGCTGAAAGGCATCAGTCATCTGTGCTGCGGCAAGAAGCAAGGACGAGGAAGTCCTCGAGAATTCAGATGCGTACTTTCTTGTGCAACGACAATATTTGGAGGATTTAAGCGCCAAACAAGAGAAAGTTAATAAGCTTGCTAAGCATCTTGCCGCATTATGGGTACCTGTGATATTGTTTCTTGAACTCTTACGAAGTGGTTTCAGTTACGGACTTGTTTTGTCTTGGCGTTTATATGCTGCTGTGTTCCCTATATTTGCACTGGTGGTGAACTTTGATGCCTAGTGGATGTAATATGTGTAATAGCCGTGATAGCCTAGCATAAGTTGCTTGCTTATTTATTTCCTTGTTGTCTTGTTTATTTGTTTTCTTGTAGTCAGTGCAGTTCTTTTTCCGCGGTTTTGCTAGTGGTTTGTTCCCTATTTTTTTGCTAGTGGCTACAATAACCTATTTTTTAAAACTAGGCCACAATAACCATGGGCTAATATTTACTGTAGTGACACTAGGCCTCCTACGGGCCGTAGAAACAGTGGGCCTTCTACAGGCCGTAGAAAGCGATGGGCCTTCTATGGGCCGTAGAAACATTGGGCCTTCTACGGGCCATAGAAACAATGGGCCTTCTACGGGCCCTATCATCAATGGGCCTTATACGGGCCGTATGATCGATTGGCCAAACATGGGCCAATAACAGGCCGCATTATGGCCGTAAACGGGCTAGAGTTGGAATCGTCCGTTCATGGGCCGACCATAACGGGCCATCATTAATAGGCTGTATTTGATGATGCTATGAAAACGGCCCAATGTATTAACGGACCACGAACGGGCCGACTGTAACCACGGGCTGAATTTGGCCCACAAGCAAAAAATTACAGTAACGGGCCGTAAGTAAACGAATGCTCGAAATGAGCCCAAGAATAAATGAGCTCTGAGAAGGCCGAAAGATAACATGGGCTGGAAACGGCCCAACTGAATAACGGGCCATTAATGGGTATAAAGTGATACATTGTTCACTACGGGCCAGTTTCACCACGGGCCGTTAATGGGTCTAAAGTGATACACTATTCATTGCGGGCCAGTTTCACCACGGGCCGTTAATAGGCCAAGAGTTATATAGGGCCTCATATGGGCCGAAAGACGTCATGGGCCATACATGGGCCAGAAGTGAAAACGGGCTGGAATCATATTGGATGGCCCAGATGACGTTGCTGGGCCTAATTTGGGTAGGGCGTAATGGGCCTTGGGATAGCGGGCTGTAAATGGGCTATATGCGAACAGGCCATTAACAGGCTTTCCATGGGCCGGCCCATCACCTTTTGACCAAGTCAAACGGGCCGGCCTTTTCACAGGAATGGGCCTCTGTTGGGCCGGGCCACGTGTCGACGTATCATAGGCGCCTTCTGTCCAATGAGTGGATGACATCTGTCCCAACAATGAGCCGACACGTGTTTCCTCCAGCCAATGACGATTTTACACGTGGAAAATCCCCATTGGTCGGGGCTGTTAACGGGTTATCGGATCCAAAACCCGACCCGATAAGCTTAACGGTGTTCCGTTACGGTGGATGCCACGTGTCGGTCACCCTTGACGAAAGCACTTCTGTGACGCGCGATTTATCATCATGGAAGTGGACACTTCCGTGATGATAATTTTGGTAATGTCATGGAACACTTCTACAACAGCACATGTATGACTATCTTGATTTTGTCATAAATTTGTCATGGATATACATGCATGACAAAAAACGCGACCTACTGTGACAAACACGTATCATCACGGAAGTGTATTTTTTTGTAGTGTCCTTCTTTGTTTAACTTGTCTGCAGGTCCTTACCTCGTTCCGTGGGCGGCCGTTCAAGCCTATCGGAATCCTGAACCAGCCCCGGAGCCGGAACCACAATATGAGCCTCCACGCCAGTCTGTTTATTCTTGGGATCCGGAGGTGGCTGCCAGCCAGTGGCAGTCAGAGTCCTCTTCATCACAGTACGACCCCAGCTACACCTACGGGTATCAGCCAGGCTATCCTTGGCAATGAACCAACTTAGGACAAAAGCCTAAGCTTGGGGGAGTACGTATTTTCCACCGACATTATATTTATGTTCACACACACTCATTGCTAGATGTCGGTGCTCATACTCTTTCATTGTAATATTCATGCTAGTTTATTTTCTTTTTCCTGCTTTCTTCTTATGTGTTTGTTAAACTTTAAGAAAACAACAAAAAAATAGTAGTAGTTTACTTTTCCTGCTGTAGTAGTAATAATTGTCGGAGTAATTGGCGACGGGTACCCCGAAGATGGCAAGACGATATTTCAAGACATCGGGGCTAGCAAAGCCCCTCAGTCCGACTGCCCGGCCGCTTATGCCGGCTCTCCATCCGGCCCCTTCGCCGGCCGGTTGTCGACTCTTGCAATGACCAGCCGCTTCTGTGCCAACCGGTGGCTGCCGACTGCAGCCCGAAGCGACACCGACAAGACACCGACGAGACGATCGTACCCGAGCACTATTCATGTGTCATCTCAGCCATCATGTATAGTGTCACTTGTCCCCTGGCACTATTTATGAAGTGACCCAGGGGACAAGGATGACACCCACCATGCCTAGCCCATGCCACTACCTAGCTTACATCCTAAGCTAGCTCACACTATAAAAGGAGGCCTCATCCATCTATCTAGGATGATGGACTCTCACGCACCCACACCCAAGCAAGCTAGCAAGCTAGCTAGCCATCCATCCATCCACACAACACCCACAAGTATGAGCACCCACATGCTCACGGCCATGAGCATGGCCGGCCACTAGCATGCCACATACGAGGCATATACGAGGCCAGATGCCAGATGCCTATGGCACTGACCTCAGATACAGCTCCAGGAGCACTCTGTACTAGATATATCAGATACACTCAGACATGCAGCAGTAGGAGTATTATCTCTCCGGAGAGCTCCGAAGCTGGGTAAACCACCGCGTGCTACTCGCATACCCGCTCCTGGGCCTATCAGCAGCAGTCTTACCCTCACACTAAGCCCTTGTGGCATCTGTCGGCTCGCAAGCCCCCCGTGAGAATACCATGACATTTGGCGCCCACCATGGGTCGGTACTATGCTACCACGCTGCTGCTGGTTTCTCTGTCCGGGTGGGACCCTTTTTTTGCCATCTTCATCAACTCGCCCCCAGGGCGGCCGCGCAAGACGGCGCACCTTAGTTGGCAGCCTCGCCATCCTCGTCACCTCCATCGCATCGCTATCGCATCTCCGGCCGCGCTCGAGGGCTCGACATCGACACGCCCCCAGGATGGCCGCACGGGACGGCGCGTCCACGTCGTCGGCCTCGACACCGCTGAGCCTGCTCATGCTCGTCCCGCTCACTTGCATCTGCTTGCAAGCTAGCTAGATGCAAGTCAAATTATGGTCATACACCATCCATACACTACCCAAAAATCTCTCGGATGCAAGTCACACACGCCCCAGACGTTGGTCAGATGCTAGATAGGCAATGGTCAGATAATGGCTATTCTCTGCTCAGATGCAAGTCAGACCATGGTTGTACTCATACGCCAGCTCGCCTGCCTTCTTCCCGTCCGCGCGAGCGTCAGCCTGGGATCGCAGTGCCGCCTCCATCCGCTCCCCTCCCGCGCGAGCTCCATCCCCAACCATGGGTCCGCTGCGCTGCCCGTCCACCCCGAGCTCCTTTGCTCCTGTGCCTGCGCCTCACGGGTCGCCGCTCCTCGCGCCCCGCTGTGGCCTCCTCCCGCGGCGGCTCCCTCCTCCTGTGCGCCTGGCTCCCTCGTCCTCCACGACCATGCCCCCTTGAGCCTGCAGCTGGCCCGCTCCGTCGCGCGCGCCACAGCCGCGCAGCCGCGACCAACCGTCCGCGCCCAGCGCCCAGCTCCAACCGCCGCCTCATCGCGCCAGGCCTGCTCCAGCGCCTTCCGCGCCCGCTCTGTCCGGGTTCACGAGCGCGAGGCCGGGTTGCGCGTACTATGCCGGCTCCGCCCGGGCTCGCGTTTGCATACTCACGCCGTCCAACCCTCCGTCCGGCTTCCCCGCCTCCCGGACGCCGGCTGCTCCCGTGTCCCGGCAACCGGGTCCGCCCCCGTCCGCTCCGACTCCCCAGGCCAGCTCCCGCGCCCGTCGGATGCTCCGCTTCCGCACCCGGCCACCGGGTCGACGCGTCCGTCTTGCCCAGCAAGTCGGCCCCGTGCGCGTGCCTTCTCCGCGCTTCGCCCCGCCGACCGGCTTCCGCATCTAGCGCGGGCCCGGGCCGGCTCCCCTGCGTCGCCTCGCCTTGCGTCTGCCGGCTTCATGTCACCGCGTGGGCTGGCTCCGGCTCGCTTCCGCCGGCTGCTCCCGCGTCCAGTTGCACCCCGCGTGCCCCCGCCTGGTCCCGCTACGGCCGCCTGCTGCAAGAAATAGGCAGAGAAGGAAAAAGAGCTCGTGGCCGGCTGCTGTTGCTGTGAAAAAAAAGTATGTGCATCCGGCTGCCCAGAGCCGGGTGAAGAAAAGGCCGGGTGCCCACGGCCGACTGGCAGAAAAAAAATTGAGTTCGGGTGGAAAAAAGAGGCCGGCTGCCCACGCTGGCTAAGAGAAAAGTCACACCGGGTGCCCAGCCGGCTGACTGAAAAAAAAGAAAGAAAAGGAGGATCCAACTTTGTAGACCGCAGTCGACCATTGCTCCGGTCAACGACCAGCGTTACTTCATTGGGCGTTGGTTTGTTCTGCCGCTTCGCTGCCTGGCCGACCGACGAGTCGGTCCGTCTGAGCACAGCCGGCTGATGAGAGAAAGAGAAGAAGACAAAGTAGTCGTCGGGAGATCTGGTCTGATTGCTCAGCAGTCGGCCCGAATCTCAGGGGCTACACCCAGCGAGTGTGCTAACGTGCCCACGCGAAGAAGAAGACAAAGTAGTCGCCGGGAGATCCGGCCCGATTGCTCAGCAGTCGGCCCGAATCTCGGGGGCTACACCAGTAGTCTTGACCGCCTTGAAGAAGAAGACGAAGTAGTCACCGGGAGATCTGGCCTGACTGCTCAGCGGTTGGCCCGAATCTTGGGGGCTACACCCAGTGGGTGCGCTGGCGTGCCCCCACGGAAGATTGCAAGAAGTAAAAGCAAGAAGAGTTTTGTCCGGCTGCCAGCAGCCGGCAGAAGAGAAAAAAGAAGAAAAAGAGCGCTGCAATACGCCTGGCCGGTCGAGCCTGACCGGCCGGGACCCCCCTTCGAGCACCCGAGGGCTCGAGGGCTACACCTAGTGGGTGCGCCGGCGCGCTCCGCGAGCGCCGAGTCGCACCGGCTGTCTTTGACGACCGCGACTATACGAAAATCAGCGTGAGCTCCTCACCCGCATATTTTTTGCAGTGCGAAAGCACGGATAACCTCGAGCGATGCTCGGGGGCTATCTCCGCATTTTATTACAGTTGCACTACTGTTCGCTCTGGTGCCACCTAGAGTTGGCCCAAAGGCTGGCCGCTTGGCCTGAGACGTTATTTCCCACAGACGGCTTAGTAGCGTGTGCAGTACCAAAGGCCCACCTCTCAGCCACATACCGTAGAGCGGCTGTCCGGCTAGCAAGAGTGAACGCTGGAGGCCACCCACGCGAAAAACGTCCAGGAAGAAAAATGCTTCGGGCGACCTGACCATTTCCTTTATGAGTATCTGCTCGGTTAAATTTGCTCCCAGACTCTGAGTAATGTACACTCCGCTTCGCGGCCCACTCTCAGCCACAGTCCGCAGAGCGACTGTCCGGCGAGCGAGAGCACAAGCCAAAAAGCGGAGGGAACACGAAAAAGATTGAAGGGGGCTCGGACGAAACCGAGTCGGCACCCTCCGCATAAAACTTGCAATGCTAAAAGCAAACATTTGATATATCTGCGTGAACTAACTTTGTCTTTTTCATGATCATTTCGCCAAAAAACCTCCGCCCAACTTTGCCAAGTTGCCCGGAGGCTTGGGGGCTACTGGCGGAGTAATTGGCGACGGGTACCCCGAAGACGGCAAGACGATATTTCAAGTCATCGGGGCTAGCAAAGCCCCTCAGTCCGACTGCCCGGCCGCTTCTGCCGGCTCTCCGTCCGACTGCTCTGCCCGGCCAGCTGCCGGCTATTGACTGCAACGACCAGCCGGCTACCGACTGTGCCAACTACAGCCCGAAGCGACGCCGACAAAACACCGACGAGACGATCGTACCCAAGCACTATTCACATGTCATCTCAGCCATCACGTATAGTGTCACTTGTCCCCTGGCACTATTTATGAAGTGACCCAGGGGACAAGGATGACACCCACCATGCCTAGCCCATGCCACTACCTAGCTTACATCCTAAGCTAGCTCACACTATAAAAGGAGGCCTCATCCATCTATCCAGGATGATGGACTCTCACGCACCCACACCCAAGCAAGCTAGCAAGCTAGCTAGCCATCCATCCATCCACACAACACCCACACGTATGAGCACCCACATTCTCACGGCCATGAGCATGGACGTCCACTAGCATGCCACATACGAGGCATATACGCGGCCAGATGCCAGATGCCTATGGCACTGACCTCAGATACAGCTCCAGGAGCACTCTGTACTAGATATATCAGATACACTCAGATATGCAGTAGTAGGAGTATTATCTCTCCGGAGAGCTACGAAGCTGGGTAAACCACCGCG
Source organism: Aegilops bicornis (assembly GCA_021605145.1). Classification (NCBI taxonomy): domain Eukaryota; kingdom Viridiplantae; phylum Streptophyta; class Magnoliopsida; order Poales; family Poaceae; genus Aegilops; species Aegilops bicornis. Next base: position 726,923,968 of record CM038671.1, on the reverse strand, counting down.
TGCTACTCGCATACCCGCTCCTGGGCCTATTAGCAGCAGTCTTACCCTCACACTAAGCCCTTGTGGCATCAGTCGACTCGCAAGCCCCCCGTGAGAATACCACGACAATAATTAAAAAGAAAACCCAAAAATATTTCTAGTTCTTCTTTTTCTTGTTGGGAGCTTTCCCATGTAAATAGTTTTATTTGTTTTCTTTTCTTTGGGGGTCGATAGGAGAAGACCATGATTAAATTGTTGAAGTGGATCTTATATGCATTATTGTTGACTTAACCAAGAGCCCATATTGCCTTGTCTTCTCCTGTTTATTGAATGCTCGCAGATTCCAGCTTAGTCTAATGCACGTGCACTCTTATTATTATTCACATCGTTCGGTCGTGCAAGTGAAAGGCAATTATGATGATATATGATGGACTGACTGAGATGCGAAAAGCTGGTATGAACTCGATCTCTCGTGTTTTTGTAAATATGATGAGTTCATCGTTCCTGATTCAGCTTATTATGAATAAACATGTTTGCAATGACAATTAGAGATCATAGTTGCTTATGCCATGCTTGATTAGATATGAGTTATAATGTTTTACCTTGCGTGCCAACATGCTATTAATATGGTTGTGATGTGGTATGGTGAGGTGCTATCCTCCTTTGAATGATTTAAGTGACTTGACTTGGCACATGTTCACACATGTAGTTGAAACAAATCAACATAGCCTTCATGATATTTATGTTCATGGTGGATTATATCCTACTCATGCTTGCATCCAATGTTTATTAATTTTAATGCAGGTTCATGATTTGTTGTCGCTCTCTAGTTGGTCGCTTACCGGTCTTTTGCTAGCCTTCACTTGTACTAAGCGGGAATCTTGCTTGTGCATCCAATCCCTTAAACCCCAAAGTTATTCCATATGATTCCACTATACCTTCCTATATGCGGTATCTACCTGCCGTTCCAAGTAAATTTGTATGTGCCAAAATCTAAACCTTCAAATAAACATTCTGTTTTGTATGCTCGATTAGCTCATATATCAACTATGGGTGTCCTTATCTTCCATGTTAGGCGGGTTATTTCAAGAGGAGTGGACTCCGCTCCTCACTCACGAGAACATGGCTGGTCACCGGGATGCACAGTCCCATGCTTTATGCAAACTAAATCAAAATTAATTGCGAACAAAACTCCCGCTGGGACCTGATGTATGTTGGAGGCACTCGTTGTTTCGAGCAAGCCATGGATTGATGCTTGTTGGTGGAGGGGGAGTATAAACTTTACCATTCTGTTTGGGAACCGCCTATAATGTGTGTAACATGGAAGATATCGCCATCTCTTAGTTGTTATGTTAACAATGAAAGTATACCACTCAAAATATTATTTATCTCTATTTCAAAACCGAGCTCTGGCACCTCTACAAATCCCTGCTTCCCTCTGCGAATGGCCTATCTATTTACTTTTATGTTGAGTCATCACCCTCTTATTAAAAGCACTAATTTGGAGAGCGTAGCTGTCATTTGCATTCATTCTTTGTTAATTTATGTTGGGTATGACTATGGTGGATCTCTTTTACCATGAATTACAATGTCTAGTCAGTCCTTGATCTTTAAAGGTTCTCTGCATTTATGTTTTGCGGTCTCAGAAAGGGCTAGCGAGATACCATCTTGTTATATCATATTATGATTGTTTTGAGAAAGTGTTGTCATCCGAGATTTATTATTATGGCTCGCTAGTTGATTATGCCCTTGATATGAGTAAACATGAGACCTGAGAATTATTGCAAATGTGGTTAGTTATAATCTTTGCTGAAAACCTGAATGCTGGCTTGACATATTTACAACAACAAGAGCAAATAGAGTTTGTACAAGTTTTTCTTTTTCTCTTTCAGTTTGTCAACTGAATTGCTTGAGGACAAGCAAGGGTTTAAGCTTGGGGGAGTTGATACGTCTCCGACGTATCTACTTTTCCAAACACTTTTGCCCTTGTTTTGGACTCTAACTTGTATGATTTGAATGGAACTAACCTGATCGACGCTGTTTTTCAAGAGAATTGCCATGATGTTGTTATATGTGCAGAAAACAAAAGTTCTCGGAATGACCTGAAACTCCACGGAACATCTTAGAAAAAATAATAAAAATTCCTCGCCAAAGATGAATACCAAGGGGCCCACACCCTGTCCACGAGGGTGCCCCCCCTCCTGGGCGCGCCCCCTACCTCGTGGGCCCCCTGGAGACCTTCCGACGCCAACTCCAACCCTATATATTGGCTTTCGGGGAGAAAAAAATCAGAGAGAAGAAATCATCGCGTTTTACGATACGGAGCCGCCGCCAAGCCCTAAAACCTCTCGGGAGGGCTGATCTGGAGTCCGTTCGGGGCTCGGAGAGGGGATTCGTCGCCATCGTCATCATCAACCATCCTCCATCACCAATTTCATGATGCTCACCGCCGATGCGTGAAGTAATTCCATCGTAGGCTTCTTTGGGCGGTTATGGGTTGGATGAGATCTATCATGTAATCGAGTTAGTTTTGTTAGGGTTTGATCCCTAGTATCCATTATGTTCTGAGATTGATGTTGCTATGACTTTGCTATGCTTAATGCTTGTCACTAGGGCCCGAGTGCCATGATTTTAGATCTGAACCTATTATGTTTTCATGAATATATGTCTGTTCTTGATCCTATCTTGCAAGTCTATAATCACCTATTATGTGTTATGATCCGACAACCCCGAAGTGACAATAATTGGGATACTTCTCAGTGATGACCATAGTTTGAGGAGTTCATGTATTCACTAAGTGCTAATGCTTTGTTCCGGTTCTCTATTAAAAGGAGGCCTTAATAACCCTTAGTTTCCAATAGGACCCCGTTGCCACGGGAGGGTAGGACAAAAAATGTCATGCAAGTTCTTTTCCATAAGCACGTATAACTATATTCGGAATACATGCCTACATTACATTGATGAATTGGAGCTAGTTCTATGTTACCCTATGTTATGACTGTTACATGATGAACCGCATCCGGCATAATTATCCATCACCGATCCAATGCCTATGAGTTTTCCATCTACTGGTTTACGCTTATTTACTTTCCCGTTGCTATTGTTACAATCACTACAAAATACCAAAAATATTACTTTTGCTTTCATTGCTCTTTTGTTACTGTTAGCACTGCTATCATACTACTTTGCTACTAAATACTTTGCTGTAGATACTAAGTTATCCAGGTGTGGCTGAATTGACAACTCAGTTGCTAATACTTGAGAATATTCTTTGGCTCCCCTTGTGTCGAATCAATAAATTTGGGTTGAATACTTTACCCTCGAAAGCTGTTGCGATCCCCTACACTTGTGGTTTATCACTACACGGCACGGAGGTCGCCTGCGCGGCGAGCTGCCTTGCTGATCTTGTTGGTGAGATTCGCCTCTCCGACGAGCCCGTATCTGACGCGGGCACAGATGACCCCGAGAGCCGCCTCGTCAGCCTCCTCGACTAGCTCCATGTCGTCAGTGAGCCTGCTGTGGACTTGGAGTCGGTTGGTTCCACCGACCCGATGCTTGTCGACTCCGACACGGCGTCGCTCGACGCGTTCCCCACCAACATGGTGGTCTACGACGAACCGCTTCCTCGCGCGGACATTGGTGGAAGCACCGTCACAGAGGTGCTTGTCATTAGCCATGGCGAGCGCTCGGGCGGGGGCGGTGCTCGAGACCCTCTCGAGGCGGCGTTGCAAGACCTGTCTGCGCCCATCCCAGAAGACGCCGACGCCGACGCGCTGGAAGTACGCCGCGCCCAGCTTGTCGAAGGCGCCAAGAAGCTAGCCCGCATGAGACGCCTTTCGGAGGCTTACCAGCGTGAGGTGGACCGCGCCGTTGGCGGCACGCCGGCTCCTGGCAGGCCTAGCCGCATCGGCATGGTTCGGTAGCACGGCGCTGCCATTGCCAGCATGTTCGGTGCAGATCGCCCTGTCTACGCCACGCCCGCGGAGAATATACGAGCTGCCCAGGGGGCAGCAGACGAGCTGGATAAGCTCGAGGGCGACGAGCGTTGCCACATGACGGAGCGCGTCCAGCGGCTCATTGACGCGGCTGCTGAGCAGCAAGAAGCCGGCTGCCGTCCTGAAGTGCTCAATCAGCGGAACAACGACCCACCTCCTTGCCGAGATCAAGGCGCAACATCCCGAACACCGACTGGTGGCGTCCGCGATGGAAGAGACAAGGAGCCGGCTGCCAGTCGCAGCCGGACTCACATCACCATCGTGCGCGACCAAGACGGCCGCCCAAGAGCAGTGGAACGATGGGATGACTGTCCGCCTCCCCCTCCTTCCCGTAGGGAGAAGCGCGCTTCCCCCCGCCTGTTGACAACCCGACAGTCGGCGACCGCCTTGGACACCGAGAAGGAGTTGGAGAGAATGATGCCCGACACCAGATCGACCGCCTCAACCGATCCCTGGCGCTAGAAGAAGAAGACGCATTGCGTCCGCCTTGCTTTGGCCCCCGCATCCGAGATGAGCCCTTCCCCAAAGGGTTCACGCTCCCAAGAGACACAGCCAAGTACACTGGCTCCATGAAGCCGGAAGACTGGCTGGTCGACTCCTCCACGGCTGTCATCATAGCAAACGGCAACAAGCGAGTTGCTGTGAAGTACGCTTCGCTCATGCTCCAGGGCACAACCCGGACATGGCTGAACAACCTGAAGCCCCACAGAATCAACAGCTGGGTTGATTTCACTGAAGCCTTTGTTCACAACTTCACTAGCACGTATAAGCGGCCGCCCAAGCCTCGCCAGCTCTCCTTGTGTGTCCAAGGCCCCAACGAATCAACTCGTGATTACCTCACGCGTTGAGCCGAGCTGCGCAACTCTTGCAAGGGTGTGCACGAGGTGTAGGCCATCGAGTACTTCACTGCCGGGTGCCGAGAAGGCACCCTCCTCAAGCACCGGCTTCTCTGCGACGAGCCGGCGACCCTCGACGAACTGCTGATCATAGCAGACAAGTACGCCACGGCCGACTCCTCCATGAAGGCGGAGATCCAAGTTGACGCATCTGGCAAAGTGGCTCCTCAAGCTCCTCGGACTCCGGCTGGTGACACCAGTCGGCGTCAGCAACAGAGTGACAGCAAGCGCAAGGCCATGCAGTCGGCCTCTATGAGCCGGCAGGTGGCGACATTGAAGACTAGCAGCCAGAAGGGCAGCCTCCTCCCAAGAGTCAGAAGGGCGGGAAGCCCAACTGGTTGCCCGCCTTCTCATACGAGCAGACTCTCGATGGACCATGCAAGTTTCATAGCGGCGCGAAGCCGTCCAACCACACCACTCGGAAATGCCATTGGCTCACCCGAATCACCAAGGTCAACAGACTTCTGCCTCCTCAGCCTACCGACCCGCCGCCTCCTCCTCCCCAGCAGCCGGCGGCCCGACCAGTCGGCGCAATACAAGATGATTATCCTGAAGAGAATGGAGCTTATGTCGTGTTCACCAGTGTGGCCGACGACAAGCACAACAGACGGCAACGGCAGCATGAAGTACATGCAGTAGCATCAAGACCCCCGAGTTCATGCACTGGTCTGAGAAGCTATCAGTTGGAGGAGGGATGACCACCGGGAGGTGATGCCTTCTCCTGGTTCTTATGCCCTGGTCTTAGATGCCACCTTCGCAACAGAGAGGCGGGCTGCTCGCTTCTCCCGAGTTCTGATAGATGGCGGCAGCAGCATCAACATCCTATACCGTGACACTATGGAGAAGTTGGGAATCAAGAAGAAGTGGCTTCAGCCCAGTCGGACTGTATTCCATGGCATAGTCCCTGGCCTTTCCTGCTCACCAATTGGCAAGATCCAGATAGACGCCCCCTTTGGGGACAAAGATCACTTCCGCTGAGAGCCAGTCTGATTTGAGGTGGTGGACCTTGAGAGCCCCTATCATTCGCTACTTGGCCGGCCTGCTCTGGCCAAGTTCATGGCGGTCCCCCACTACGCTTACCTCAAGATGAAGATGCCAAGCACCAAGGGAATCCTAACCATAGTCGGAGACTACAAGAAGTCGTCCGCCTGTGCAGCAGACAGCAGCCGGCTAGCCGAGTCCCTTGTGATTGCAACAGAGAAGCAGCTCCTTGACCGGGTTGTGGCAATGGCAGGCAAGCAGCCGGAAATGTCGCCAAACCCCAAGGAGTCGGAAACTGAGGGCTCGTTCAAGCCGGCAAAATGAACGAAGAAGATACCCTTGGACCCGGAGCATCCGGAGAGGCACGCTGTCATAGGTGCGAACCTTGACAGCAAATAGGAAAGCAAGCTCGTCGATTTCCTCCGTGAGAATTGGGACATCTTTGCATGGTCTACTAAGGACATGTCGGGTGTTCCGAAGGATTTCGCCGAGCACAAGCTACATGTCCGACCTGATGCCAAGCCGGTCAGGCAGCCCTTGCGCCGCCTGTCAGAAGAAAAGAGAAGAGTCGTTGGAGAAGAGATAGCCCGGCTTCTAGCAGCCGGCTTCATCATGGAAGTGGTCTTCCCAGAGTGGTTAGCCAACCCGGTCCTTGTGCTGAAGAAGAATAAGCAATGGCGCATGTGTATTGATTATACCAGCCTCAACAAAGCTTGCCCCTAAGATCCCTTTGCTTTGCCAAGAATTGATCAAGTGATAGACTCCACAGCCGGATGCGAGCTGTTGAGTTTTTTGGATGCATTCTCAGGGTATCATCAGATCAAGTTGAACCCGGCCGACAGGCTGAAGACTGCCTTCATCACACCATTCGGAGCCTTCTGCTACCTGACCATGACGTTCGGCTTAAAGAATGCCGACACCACATTTCAGCGTTGCATGCAGAAGTGTCTCCTCAAGCAACTCGGCAGAAACGCCCATGTCTATGTGAACGACATTGTGGTGAAGACGCAGAAGCGTGGCAAGCTGTTAGAAGACCTCAAGGAAACCTTTGAAAATTTGTGCCGCTTTCAAATCAAGTTCAACCCGGAGAAATGCGTCTTCGGAGTACCAGCCGGCCAGCTTCTTGGCTTTCTGGTCTCAGAGCGCGGCATAGAGTGCAACCCTGTGAAGATCAAGGCCATCGAGAGGATGGAGGTACCCACCCGACTGCTGGACGTGCAAAAATTCACCGGCTGCTTGGCATCCATCAGCCGTTTCATCAGTCGGCTGGGCGAGAAGGCTCTTCCCCTATACCAGCTCATGAAGAAGACCACTTTTTTTGAGTGGAATGACAAGGCGGACGAAGCTTTTCTCCAGCTCAAGAAGATGTTGACCACTCCGCCTATCATGGCGGCTCCGACTACTAAGGAGCCCATGCTCCTCTACATCGCCGCCAACAGCCGGGTGGTCAGCACAGTCATAGTTGTGGAACGCAAAGAAGACGGCAAAGCACTACCAGTCGAAAGACGGTATATTACCTGAGTGAAGTGTTGTCCGCCTCCAAGCAGAACTACCCCCACTATCAGAAGATGTGCTACGGCGTGCATTTCGCCGCCAAGAAGCTGAAGCCATACTTTCAAGAGCACCCAATCACTGTTGTCTGCACTGCTCCACTTGCCGAGATCATTGGAAGCCGAGATGCTTCGGGCCGAGTGGCCAAATGGGCCATAGATTTGGCCCCCTACACCATCTACTACTAGCCTCGCACCGCCATCAAGTCCCAAGCACTGGCCGACTTCCTCATCGACCGGCCGAGACTCAAGACTGCCGGATCTTGCGGACTCCACCCATTGGCGGATGCACTTTGATGGTTCCAAGATGCGCACCGGTTTGGGAGCCGACGTCGTCCTCACCTCTCCCAGAGGCGACAAGCTCAGATATGTGCTGCAAATTCACTTTGCCGCCTCCAACAACGTAGATGAATACGAAGCACTCATACACGGGCTCCGGCTTGCCAAGGAACTCGGCATTCGCGGATCTTGTGCTATAGAGACTCCGACTTGGTGGTGCAGCAGTCGTCAGGCGACTGGGACGCCAAGGATGCAAACATGGCAAGCTACCGCTTCCTCATCCAGCAACTCAGCGGATACTTTGAAGGGTGCGAGTTCCTCCATGTGCCACGAAAAGACAACGAGCAAGATGATGCTTTGGCACGGATTAGCTCCACCCGGCAAACAATACCAGCCGGCGTCACCCTGCAACACCTCCTCAAGCCGTCTGTCAAGCCGTCACCAGAATTAGACTCCATCTTCGGGCCGCCTCCTCCCGAGGCAGTCGGATCCGACTTGGGGACCCCAGCAGGCGGCTCGGGGACTTCGGCAGGCGGCTCGGGGGCTGCAGCAGTCGCACCCGGCCCGGGGACTTCATCGACACAGCAAGCGGCAGCCGACTCCAACCTGCCGCCTCCCAGCCCAACCACCCTCGTGCAAGTAGCAGTCCTGGCAATTGAAGAAATAGAAGCACCTTCATGGGTGCAGCCCATCCTCAACTTTCTGGTGAACAAGGAGCTGTCGACTGATGAGATCTCGGCCCGACAAGTGCAACGTCGAGCAGCAGCATACACCATTGTCAACAGAGAACTTGTGAGGCGCAGTGTCACTGGTATATACCAGCGCTGCATGGAGCCGGAGAAAGGCCAAGCAATCCTCAAAGATATCCACCAAGGCGAGTGTGGTCACCGTGCGACTTCAAGATCACTTGTTGCCAAAGCTTTATGCCATGGTTTGTTCTGGCCGACTGCTCTAGAAGATGCCAAAGACCTGGTCCAGAAATGTAAGGGATGCCAGAAGTTCCGCTCCAAGCCACATTTGCCGGCTTCTGCACTCAAGACCATCCCCATTGCCTGGCCCTTTGCCGTCTGGGGGCTGGACATGGTGGGACCATTCAAGACAGCACGCGGCGGCATGACTCATCTGCTTGTCGCCGTGGACAAATTCACCAAGTGGATAGAAGCAAAACCAATCAAGAAGTTGAATGGTCCGACTGCCATGACTTTCATCGCGGACATCACCATTCGGTATGGCATACCACACAGCATCGTCGCCAACAACGGCACAAACTTTGCCAGAGGAGCCTTGGCTCGTTTTTGGGCGACGCGGGGCATCCGACTGGACCTAGCATCCGTTGCCCATCCGCAGTCAAACGGCCAAGTGGAGCGAGCAGACGACCTCATTTTTTCCGGCATCAAGCCCCGACTGGTCGAGCCTCTGGAATGATCGGCCGGCTGTTGGCTCGATGAGCTGCTGGCCGTCCTCTGGAGCCTACGCACAACCCCAAACAAGTCAACCGGCTTCATGCCTTTCTTCCTCGTCTACAGTGCCGAAGTCGTCATCCCGAGGGACATAGAATTCGACTCCCCTCGAGTCACCATGTACACCAAGGAGGAGGCCAAAGAAGAACGAGAAGACGGCGTCGATCTGCTGGAAGAGAGCCGGCTGTTGGCACTCAGCCGGTCCACCATCTACCAGCAGAGTTTACGCCGATACTACAATCAGAAGGTTAAGCCAAGATCCTTCCAAGAGGGAGACCTTGTGCTCCGGCTGATCCAGCGAACAACCGGCCAGCACAAGCTCTCGGCACCTTGGGAAGGCCCCTTCATCATCAGCAAAGTTTTCAGCAACAACTCCTACTACCTGATCGATGCTCATAAGCCCAGAGCACGCAAAAGAGACAACTTCGGCAAGGAGACAGAGCGGCCGTGGAATGCAAACCTCCTTCGAAGATTTTATAGTTGATGCAGTATGTACCACGCCACCTTTTGTATTAAGTACGAAGACTCTGGGTCCCCTGAGAAGAGCTCGGGGGCTACCCTCTTTTATCTATATGTTAAGTATTATGCCTATGAATGTGTTATTTCATTATTCCGCTTGGCACCGGGTTCGACCAGTCGGCCCGGGGGCTTGCCGCCTTGTACTATGTGGTGCTTCCCGTAGTCGGACAAGTAGTGTGTTGGCACCTAAACCTTCTCCTGCTAGAAGCCGCAGCTCGCAGAGCGACTATCCGGTGGGCAGGAGTTAAAGGCAGAGAAGCATGCACATAGTGCAGGCCGACTTCCTACCTCATCGACCGGCTAAGGACCCAAAGCATGCACATAGTGCAGGCCGACTTCCTACCTCATCGACCGTCTGTTGAGCAACCGGCTGGCCGGTTTCTACTTAACTTGCTAACGCTCTAGTCGGCTAAGTACTTGCCCTCCTGAAAATAGCCAAGTACTGGACCCAGCCATAGTCTGCAGAGCGGCTGTCTGGCTGGCAAGACAGCAGCTAAGGGAGGGCGGCAAAGGAAAAAAGCCAAGGAGCAGAAAGCAAGGAAAAGTCAGAACGCAGCAAAAACACAACTTGTGTGGAAAAATATTTACATGACAAAAGGCCCTCGGCCAGCATTCAACAGAGTTTGAAATACACCCTGCGGGTGGAATTGTGCAAATTTAACAAAGTTTCTCAAGACTGATAAAATAGGAAAGATAAAGATAAGCAGGCATCCTAGGGAGCAGCAGAGGGGTTCGGCTGGTTGGCGGAGTCGGTAGTGTCGGTTGGCGGAGTGGACGGCTGGTCACTCTCTACTTGGTCGCCTCCAGCAGCAGTCGGCGCACTCGAGTGCGGCTTGTTGTTTGAGGCACGGTCAAGCTGAGGCTAGCCGTCCGCTCTGACCTCTGGCACATCTCCTTCGCCTTTCTCGTCATCCTCATCTTCTCCCTCATCGCTGGAATCGATCATCTCGGCCGAGTCTTCGTCGTCCTCCGGGTTCAGCCCGAACCACTCCGGTGGCGCCTCGGCACCGTTCTCGGCCAGCTCAGGAACAAAGACGCTGGTGTTGGTGTACTCGGCAATCGCCGCCGCCCGCTTGATAAGATCGCGCTCCACCGCCACTAGCTCCTCCTAGGCCTCCTACCGAAACATGGTCAACTGCGCTAGATTTAGCCCAGGATACCATGCCTTGATGAACTCCAAAACCCAGCGCGCTCCAGCCCAGGCCAAGGAACCCTTCCAAGCCTCAAGTCGGCCGACCGCCACCTCCAGCCAGTCGGCAGTCCGACTGGGAGTGCGTAGAGCCGGCATGTCTGGCCATAGGGCGGAGATCGGTTGGGCCCCGACACGCTGAAGATGACGCAACATCCGGTGAGCCAGCCGAAGGCGGCCCTGGATGCTGAGAAGCTGTTCACTAAGGGTCCGGGGGGCATCGGCAGCGATCTGTATGCCTTCCGCCCTCCGTTCTTCACGATAAGCCTCAATAGCCTGGTTGGCGGCGTCAGAATGGCGAGGAAAGAAGTCTGCTCGGGCAGAAAGCAAAGAAATCAGAAGTCAGAAGTCAGAAGTCAGAAAATAGAAGCCGGCTCGATCGGCAGCCAGCAGCTCAAAGAAAGAAAAAGAAGGAAGTTTACCATCAACTATGTCTTCAATCCTGCCGAAGCCAGATTTCAGCAGCGCCTCCTTGTCGGTCCAGGTGGAGCGTTCGGTCTCAAACTCGGAGACGAGATTGGACTCTTTCACCTACGCCTCCTATCGGGCCTTCTAGAGAGGCTCCGCCTGCTCCGCCAATTGCTTGGCTAGTCGGTCACGCTCCTGGGCCAGCTCGTTGCACTCTGCCTCCTTGGCACGCAGCATGGTGTTGGCTTGGCCCAGCTGCTGCCGCAAGGCAGCATTGGCCTCTACAAGAGTAGAGAAAGAAAAAGATGTCAACGATCAACAAAGAAGAAGTACAGTTGTCGGGGAGATCCGGCCCGACTGCTCAGCAGTCGGCCCGAATCTCGGGGGCTACAGCCCACGGGTGCGCTGGCGCACCCCTGCACAAAAGAAAACGTAGACTTACTCCGGCTTTCCGACAAGTCGGCGGTCCGTTGGTCCAGATCTCGGACGTTGGAGTTAAAAGTGGCCGCGCGAAGGTTATGATAATCCTGCAATGAATATATCAGATAAATTTAGCACTCGAAGCTTGCCAATTAAAGTTCCGAGTCACTTTGCTTTCGGCAGGCCGCCCAAACTCGAGGCTACACCCGGTCAGCAGTGCTGTTGGCGCGCACTCACGAGAGAAACTCTAAGAACCAAAGACGAAGATGTAAGAAACATACCTGAATGGCGCCGCTCGCGGATCCAAGAACGACCTGTTGCACTGCTGAAGAGCAGTGGCCTCAGCTCGAAGATTGGCCTGGACGTCTAGGACCGCTCGATTTTAAGCGCACGTCCCGCCTCCACGCACCCATTCAGTGGACGCAACACTGGTTGCTTCGGCATCCGGGGCTGACGAGCTCGCAGCGCCGGCTTCCAGCAGCCGTGGCGCCGAAGTCGCCTTCGCGCCTCGGCGGCGCGATGGTGTTTGGTCCTCAGAAATCGGGCCTGTCACCACCTCGTTTCCGGCTGGCGGCACCAGCAGGGCAGCCGGCTGTTTGTCCCGCGCTCCTCCAGACGGCGGTGGTAGAGGCACGTCTACATCCGGCAGCACGACCTCGCAGCTTTCCCTCTCCATGACCGGAAGCTCGTCGTCGGCTCCCCCAGCTGGCGCCGTGAACTCTGGTGGTGGTGGTGCGGAGTTCAAGGGAACAACAAATAGCGGCGCCTGACGGTGCGCGGTTTCTTCAGCCAGCTTCTTCGCCACGGCATCAGCCTCAGCCTCCGCCAGCTTCTTCAACGCGGCGGCCTCCGCCTTGTCTGCCTCCGCCTTCTCCCTGCGGGCGGCTTCCTGCTCCTTGCACGCCTCCCGCGCGTTTCGTTCCTGCGCCTCCCGGAGGTCGTCTGCAGGGTTGATTCGCCGGGTGGTGGTAGAGGTCTGCGCCGACCCAATGACGGAGGTAGCGGTCGACTTCTCAAAAGAGAGCGGGGCCCTAAGTCAAAAAAAATAAAGCAAGGAAGCTCAGATGGAACCAACAAGAAAAGAAAGTACAAGGGAAAGACACTTACGCCGACACCATAGGAGGCACCTTCGTAGGCTTCTGGAACTTGGTCGCCTTCGCGGCGGCCTCCGTCCGCTTGGTCGCAACAGTCGGGTTCTTGGTCTTCTTCGGCACACTGCCAAACAAGACGATGCCTTGTTTGCTCTTGCATGTGCCGCCTCGAGCAGCCGGCTCAGCGGAAGGGACCACTTCCGCCCTGCCGGTGCCTCGCGCATGGCACGGATCGTCCTCCTCCTCATCATCATCAGGCCAGGTCTCGAGGCCGCCTCCGTCTTCGGAGCCACCTGCTCCATCGACGCCGCCTATGGCGTCGTCTTCCAGGGCGGCCGCCCCCAAGTCGGGGTCGTCCACGTCACTCACCTCCCGGTCCGGCTGGTAGCCTCCACCCGGCCCCATGATGGCCGCTGTCACCGGAGACATGTAGATCTGTGTTCAAAGAACCGCCTATTGAAAGTGCAACTATCCCTAGGTGGTTTTGGTAATTCTTAACAACATATAGCTCATTGAGCTAATGCTATTTCAAGATGAATATTTCAGGAAAGCTCAATGATTGGCATGGAATGGATGAGAAATGTGGACCCTCAAAATGCTAAGGACAAAAGGATTGGCTCAAGCTCAAAGCTCAAGACTCTACATTTTATATTTTAGTGATCCAAGATCACATTGAGTCTAGAGGAAAAGCCAATACTATCAAGGAGGGATGAGGTGTTGCTTAATGGCTTACTTGCTCAAAATGCTTAGTGATATGCTCCAAAGCCCTCAACTACTTTATCACATCCACATATGACCTAAACCAAAAGTCAAACTCGGCCCCACCGATTCTTTCTATCCGGCGCCACCGAGTTCAGATGTCTAGCCACTGCCACAAACCCTAGGCAAATCGGTCTCACCGATAGGGATCTCGGTCTCACCGAGAAGGGATTGTAATATCTCTGTTTCCCTTCGTAACGTTTCGGTACCACCAAGATGAGCGGTCGGTCCCACCGAGATTGCAATGTAAACTCTCTGTTTCCTTTTCGTAACGTTTCGGTCTCATCGAAACGAGCGAACCGGTCCCACCGAGTTTACCTGACCAACTCTCTGGTTAGCTTATTACCAAAATCGGTCCCACCGAGTTTCTGTAATCGGTCTCACCGAGATTACGTTATGCCCCAACCCTAACCATATCGGTCCTACCGAGTTGCATGTCGGTCCCACCAAAAATCCTAACGGTCACTAGATTTGCTGAATCGGTCCGACCGAGTTTCCCAATTCGGTCCCACCGAGACTGGCAAGTTGTGTGTAACGGTTAGATTTTGTGTGGAGGCTATATATACCCCTCCACACACTCTTCATTCATGGAGAGAGCCATCAGAATGAACCTACACTTCCAACTTGCATTTTCTGAGAGAGAACCACCTACACTTGTGTTGAGACCAAGATATTCCATTCCTACCATATGAATCTTGATCTCTAGCCTTCCCCAAGTTGCTTTCCACTCAAATCTTCTTTCCACCAAATCCAAATCATGTGAGAGAGAGTTGAGTGTTGGGGAGACTATCATTTGAAGCACAAGAAAAAGGAGTTCATCATCAACACACCATTTGTTACTTCTTGGAGAGTGGTGTCTCCTAGATTGGCTAGGTGTCACTTGGGAGCCTCTGACAAGATTGTGGAGTTGAACCAAGGAGTTTGTAAGGGCAAGGAGATCGCCTACTTCGTGAAGATCTACCACTAGTGAGGCAAGTTCTTCGTGGGCGATGGCCATGGTGCGATAGACAAGGTTGCTTCTTCGTGGACCCTTCGTGGGTGGATGTCGGTGTCAAAACCGGCGGATCTCGGGTAGGGGGTCCCGATCTGTGCGTCAAGGCTGATGGTAACAAGAAGTAAGGGACATAGGTGTTTACCCAGGTTCATGCCCTCTCGATGGAGGTAAAACCCTACTTCCTGCTTGGTTAATATTGATGATATGGGTAGTACAAGAGTAGATCTACCACGAGATCGTTGAGACTAAACCCTAAGAGCTAGCCTGTGATGGTATGAATGTAATTGTGATCGGCCTTCTAAGGACCAACCTCTCCGGTTTATATAGGCACCGGAGAGGGCTAGGGTTTACATGGAGTCGGTTACAAGGAAGGAAATATAATATCCGGATCGCCAAGCTTGCCTTCCACGCCAAGGAAAGTCCCATCCGGACACGGGCCGAAGTCTTGAGTCTTGTACCTCCACGCTTCAATAATCCGGACGTTGTACATAGTCCGGCTGTCCGGATACCCCCTAATCCAGGACTCCCTCAGTAGCCCCTGAACCAGGCTTCAATGACGATGAGTCCAGCGTGAAGTATTTTCTTCGGCATTGCAAGGCGGGTTCCTTCTCCGAATACTCCAAACTGCTTGTTACGGCGAATAGTGTCCGGCCTCCCGTCAATGTTGTGCTCCTCGGCTTCGGTGCCTCAGTAATGACCATCTCCACATGTCGAGCGAATGCGAGGAGTCGAGGCATTTTTGCATTTGCCACCCTCGATCCTCCGGGTGAACCGCCTATTTGAAGGGACGGGGATTCTCAGATCCAAACCTCACTCTCCTCCCGAGCCAAAGCATCCAACAGAGTGCTCCGCGAAAAGCCATTCCAACATGGTCGGCTGTCGCAGCTCTTCTACTTGCCCTTCTCGTTCCAAGTCGGGGGATTGGGGAGAGTGCTCAGTTCCTCATAGCCGTTTGACAAAGTTACAAACCCAAGGGTTTCTCCCACCGGTGTTCATGGTCTCCGTCCGAGCTGGAATAGCCACTTATGACAGAGGAGACCAAGCTGAGTGATCTCCTAACCCATCTCGGGAGGAGCGTATATGTCTGATCCCCCATCTGCTTAGGGGCGTTGGGTTCCCTATCCACCTGTTTCTTTGCGGGCTCCTGGAGTTTTACGGCCTCCAGTTACACGATCTTACCCCTGGCTCTATTCTGCAAATAACGGGGTATGTTGTCCTGTGCGAGCTGTTTCTAGGCTGCGAACCACACTTCGGATTATGGCGGAAGTTGTTCTGCCTCGTCCCCTGCACCCAGGGGGAGTCCCTATGTCAAGTGGGCAGGGCCGAAGTATGGCGTATTGCCGAGACCGGATACCTATCCGGAACTCCTAAGAAGGCACCAGAAAACTGGCCTTCAGAGTGGTTTTATATAAACGACGTCCCCCTTCCGGATCCAGTCCGGCCAGGTCTCCGCGAGTTCAGCAACGCCCCGCCGAGGGCACGCCTAAGATGGCGCCCCCGGGGTCCTCAAGAAGAGGACACGAGGGAAATATTCCTCCTGATGGATAGGATAAAGCTACTAGCCAAATCCGGACTGATGATAGTTGAGGTTATGGCGATATGCATAAGACGGGGAGTGCAACCGCACCAATATCGGGGGAAGCCCATGTGGCATTTCAACGGGGAAGACAACGCCTCCCGCTGCGGCCATAAAGGTCCAGACTCCGCTGCCGCTCTGGCAAGGATATTGTACGATCTGTACAAAGGGGAAGAGGAGGAATTCCTTTGCATAAAAACGCGGGAAGGATTCTCCATGTACAACCCCCCAGCGTGGGTAAGTTGCAATTATTTTTCCCCGCTTTTCTCTAGCGTTCTTATGCTAAGATTACTTGCATCAATGCTTCTGGGCAGGAATTAAGGAGGGTCGTAGAAGGAATCTTCAGCCCCTCCCCGCAACCAGAGGACCCTGGAAGGGCCCTAGATCCGGGATTTAAAGTGGATCCGGATATCACTGTGGAGCTTGTCAACGGGGTATTTTACCAGGCGAGCTGGGATGGCGCCCTAGTGGCCATTACGGCCGACTACCCTGGACTGCTCCCCTCTTCATGTGTAAGCCAAACTAGAAAACCCTGTCCTTCCAAGAGGACTCCCCCCAGGTGTTATAATTTACCCTTGAGGCGTCGTTACATTTGCGTAAACGACGGCCGGAGCGAGGGGCCGAGCCCCTAGGGACTCGTCAACCACGGGCGTCCAGATCGGGCAGGTTCAAGAGGAAGGCGGTGAGGGTTGACACACCGCTACAGAGGTAAAACAATAACCTGTCCGGTAATTACAGAATTTGAAATATGACAGCGCCCTTCGTGTCTGGCAGGAAGAAAAATAACCGGACTATATTCGGAGACCCTACCAATCACGCCTCCACCAGCCGGATTGCAGAACCGGCTTCAGGGGCGGAGGCGGACACGGGGCCAACGCCGCATTGCTCTCCGACAGAGAGTGCGGACCTGCTCTCAGCCACGAATTCCGAAGTAGAGAGCACCATGAATCACAAAGCGCCGACGAGCCGTGCTTCGAACAACATCTTTTCCAAAGAGGCGTTTAATGCCTTCAATTAAATCCAGACGCGTCGTCCAAGCTGCTTTCGGGCGGGCTTGCCCAAGCGACAAACAAACCGGTATACCAAAGACATACGGGTGAGGAATTTTGATAAGTATTTATAGCAGTAGCCCCTGAGACTTGAAACGGTTGAAACAACAGTTTTAAGGATAAATTTATGTACAGGTCCTTGTAGAGAAGAACGAGCAATTGTTTCGGGAGCTGGAGGACTGCAAGGCCGAACAGAGGGCCGCAATTGCCAAGTTAGAGGAACCCCAAAGGCCCTCATCTGGTAACAATTATCACAATTGTGCGAAGATGCACCAGTTAGTAAATGGATAATATGACAAGTCTAACAGAAAATTCTGCAGACAATCCCGGGGTGAATCCGGAGGGCGAAGGAGAGGACGCGTCGGATCTCAAAAAGCAGCTAGAGGCTGGCAAGCACATTCTTACGCGAGTTAGGCGGGAGAAGAACGATCTTCAGGATGCCAAAGTCCAGCTGGACGTGGAGTTAAAAGATCTCCGCGCTCAGCTGGCAGACTCCATGAAGGAGAACAAGAGGCTTCGACGCGGCATTTACAGTAAGTGCCTAGACGAACTGTTGTACAGTTCGGCGAGGAAGTATATTGAACGAATTTTGCTTGCAGGAATGTTAACGGGTCGCCCTGAGGAGGAGATGCCCTCATCTACAAATGATTTATTGCAAGACCTTTCGCGACTGCACGAGCGAGCTCGGCAAGTGATGCAGGGTGTTGCTCAGGCTTTGTGGCCATCAAACGTACTACCGAATGGCATGGGGGAACTTGCGGACCTGCTTCAAGGAGCCCGGTGGCGCTTCCGTCTATGGAAGATATCAGCATGCCGGCAAGGAGCAAGAGAAGCCTGGGAAATGGCGAAGACACGCTACACCAAGCTGGACCCAAACCATATGGCCGAAGTGGGACCGGCGGGGCCCGATGGGCAAGAAATTCCCGCTAGTCTGGTGTATGACCAGGTAGCGTTAGCCGCTAAGCATTCGCAACAGGATTGTAAACTAGATAGCCTGTTGGACGGTATAGAAGAGGAATGTAATCAGTCCAAATAACAGTGTAATTTAATGGGCATGATTAGCCCCTAGCCAGATTAAAATCATTTGTCGTGGCGGACCTTTTCGCTTCAGCCCCCGGATCCTATAGTCCGGGGTGTGTCCGAATACCCGCTCAGCTATACAAAACCGGGGTATGCGTGGAAACAAGGCGTAGGTGTCATAAGTGCTTGAACAGACAAGTACCCAACTAGTTATGTTATATTACATGTATAGTAAGAAACATCTTCCAGAGAGAATAGTTCCGTTAAGGGTTCCTTTCCCTGGGTACGCATGCGATGATGCACATGTCCAGACTGCGAACGATGGCGCAGGATACAAGACTTCTGGGGATTTATGTTAAGATAAACTAATACTCCCTCCGTCCCATAATGTAAGATGCTTTTTTACACTAGTATAGTGTCAAAAAACGTCTTACATTATGGGACGGAGGGAGTACATCTTTTGTTCACCGACCAAAAATTCTCTTAAGGAAGCTAGCTTTCGGCTTCATCCAGTCTGAGGTACACATCCGGCTGAACCGGCAGTAACAATCGCAAAGGTGCTCCCCTTATGCCCTGGCCGAATTAACGGGAATGTAGGGCATAAACACAAGAGCCAGGCAACCCAGCTTGGCAACGTCTTAAGTCATATCGGTGCATATAATGGTGAAGAAAAGGCACATATGGAAAAATAATGCATATGCGACAGGCAAAAAGCCATGTGAGTAATCATTTTTAGCTTCCGTATAGGAAGCCCCCAGGTATTGCTTACACACTAAGTGTGGCCGGAGTGATCCGGAAATCCGCACTGTATTGAATACTTTGTGTGAAGAGAGAAAAAGGTCGAGAAAGGAAAAGGGGATGGGGCATAATTAAAAGGGAGGGGTTAGGAGACTAACACTGTGTTCGGCGTTAGGTGTAGAATCTCCGTAGTCTTGCTGCGCTCCATTGGTTCGGCTCGAGTCTGTTTTCGGATGCATTACGTAAGCGGTACGCTCCTCCGGTGAGAACTTTGTCAATGATGAAGGGACCCTCTCACTTGGATTTGAGTTTGTCCTTCTTCTTCTCCGGTAGTTGCAGAACGAGCTTCGCCAATATTGTAAGTTTTGGCCTGCACTTCTCTGCTTTGGTATCGTCTAGCCTGCTGCTGATAGCATGCGGAACGGGCTTTTCCGACATCGCGCTCCTCCTCCAGGGCATCCAGATTATCCTGCCGATCTAACTCGGCTTCCTTCTCTTCGTACATGCGTATGCGTGGCGAATCATGTATTATGTCGCAAGGTAATACTGCTTCGCGCCGTACACCATAAAAAATGGTGTGTATCCGTGGTGCGATTTGGCGTGGTCCGCAACCCCAGTCTGGAGTCGAACTTCGTCCACCCAAGGTCGTATCCGACTCTGTCAAGGATCGCACTAGCCTGGGTTTGATGCCGCTCATAATGAGACCATTTGCCCGCTCTACCTGGCCGTTAGTTTGTGGATGGTAGACGGAAGCGTAATCGAGCTTGATGCCCATTTTTGCGCACCAAGTTTTCACTTCGTCGTCTATAAAATTTGAGCCATTATTAGTGATGATGCTGTGGGGGACAACGTATTGGTGTACGACCCCGGATATGAAGTCTATTACTGGTCCGGATTCAGCCGTTTTGACTGGTTTAGCTTCTATCCATTTGGTGAATTTGTCCACCATGACCAATAAGTATTTCTTCTTATGGCTTTCCCCTTTAAGAGGTCCGACCATATCCAGCCCCCAGACCGCAAAGGGCCAAGTTATGGGGATTGTTTGGAGTGCGGTAGGGGGCATGTGACTCTGATTGGCAAAGAGCTAGAAACCGACACAATGTTGGACATGGTCTTGTGCGTCCGCTCGGGCCGTCGGCCAATAGAAGCATGTACGGAAGGCCTTGCTGACTAATGCCCGAGCCGCGGCGTGGTGCCCGCCCAGGCCGGCATGGATTTCAGCCAAGAGCTGTCGCCCTTCCTCTTTGGAGATGCATCTTTGTAGTACTCCGGTAGCGCTTTTCTTGTGGAGTTCCCCTTCGTAGACCTTGTAAGCTTTAGAACGCCGAACGATGCAGCGCGCTTCATTTTGGTCTTCGGGGAGCTCCTGCCTATTTAGGCCAAGAAGGGCTCGGTCCACGGGGTGATTACAGCCATGACTTCATGGGCCGAGGACGTTATTCCGGGGGTAGAACCTCCGACTATGTTCGATGGTTCGGAATATGGGGATGTATTCGGATCCATGCTAGTATTGCCGGATTCCCCTTCCCATACTATGGATGGCTTGAACAGACGTTCCAAGAATATATTAGGTGGGACAGAGTCGCGTTTAGCACCGATGCGAGCGAGGACATCCGCCGCTTAATTGTTTTCTCGAGCCACATGGTGGAATTCGAGCCCCTCGAACCAAGCTGACATTTTGAGGAAGGCATTACAGTAAGCCGCCATTTCGGGTCATTGGCATCAAAATCTCCGTTTATCTGTGATATTGCGAGGTTTGAGTCCCCGCGCACCTCTAGGCGTTGAATGCCCATAGAGACTGCCATCCGAAGACTGCAGGCAATGAGCCTCAGATTCGGCTGCATTGTTGGAGTCTGTGTATAATATTTGGAGGACGTACTGGACCGTGTCGCTGGTGGGAGATGTCAGGACTACCCCTGCTCCCAATCCGGCCAGCATTTTAGAGCCGTCGAAGTGCATAATCCAGTTTGAGTATGTGCCGTACTCTTTAGGGAGTTCGTCTTCTGTCCATTCGGCGACGAAGTTGATGGCCCGTTGTGGTTTGTATGTTATGTCGAACAGCGGGAGCTCGATAGCCCACTTGGCAATCCGGCCCGTAGCATCGCGGTTATTTATTATGTCATTGAGTGGTACTTCGGAGGCCACCGTAATCGAACACTCTTGAAAGTAGTGTCGTAGCTTCCGGGATGCCATGAACACCGTGTATGCTATTTTTTGATAGTGTGGGTATCGGGATTTGCATGGGGTTAGGACCGTGGACATGTAGTAGACTGGCCTCTGGAGCAGGTATTTGTATCCGTTGGCCTCTCGTTCAACGACGAGCACTGCGCTTACGACTTGATGCGTTGCAGCTATGTACAACAGCATAGGTTCGTCGATATTCGGCGATGTTAATACTGGATTACTGGCCAATAGGGTCTTCATTTCATCAAGTCCGGCCACGGCTGCATCTGTCCATACGAAGTGTTCGGTGCGCCTAAGAAGGCGATAAAGCGGTAGTGTCTTTTCTCCTAACCTGGAGATAAAGCGGCTGAGAGCAGCCATGCATCCCGCTAGTTTTTGGATGTGCTTGAGGTCTGTTGGTATAGCCAATTGTGACAGAGCTTGGATCTTTTCCGGATTCGCTTCAATTCCTCTGTTGGAAACGATGAAGCTGAGAAGCTTCCCCGAGGGGACGCCAAAAATGCATTTTTCTGGATTCAGCTTGATGTCGTATGTCCGGAGATTGTCAAATGTAAGCCTCAAGTCGTCTATCAGGGTTTCGACGCATCTTGTTTTTATGACCACGTCGTCCACGTATGCCTCCACTGTTTTTCCGATTTGCTTATCCATGCATGTTTGAATCATGCGTTGGTAGGTTGCACCGGCGTTCTTGAGCCCGAAAGGCATAGTGTTGAAGCAGAAAGGGCCATATGGCGTTATGAAAGCTGTTGCAGCTTGGTCAGATTTTGCCATCTTTATTTGATGGTATCCAGAGTATGCGTCGAGGAAACACAGCGAGTCGTGTCGAGCTGTGCCATCGATGATTCGATCGATGCGAGGGAGGGGAAAGGGATCCTTGGGGCAAGCCTTGTTGAGGTCTTTGAAATTGACGCATAGTCGCCAGGATTTATCCTTCTTTGGCACCATCACCAAATTTGCCAGCCAATCCGGATGTTTAATATCTCTGATAAATCTGGCCTCGAGTAGCTTGGCTAACTCTTCCCCCATTGCATGTCGTTTGGCCTCTGAGAACCGCCTTAGGGTCTGCTTGACTGGTTTATATCCTTTTAGGATATTAAGGTTGTGTTCGGCCAGTCTGCGTGGGATGCCTGGCATGTCCGATGGGTGCCAGGCGAAAATATCCCAATTCTCGCGTAGGAAATCTCGAAGTGCGGCGTCAATCGCGGGGCTCAGTTGTGTCCCGATGGAAGATGTCTTCGTGGGGTCCGTTGGGTGGACCTGGAATTTGACTATCTCTTCTGCAGGTTTGAATGAGGTGGACTTGGGTTGTTTGTCGAGTATTACGTCGTCCCTGTGCACGGTGGCCCATAGTGTTGTTAATTCTTCGGCTGCTAGGGCTTCGGATAATGCCTCCAAGGCTAGAGCTGCGGTTTTATTTTCGGCGTGAAGCGCAACGTCCGGATCACTGGCTAGAGTGATTATTCCATTGGGTCCGGGCATTTTAAGCTTCATGTACCCATAATGGGGTACAACTTGAAAGCTTGTGAACGCGTCCCGCCCTAGAAGGGCGTGGTATCTGCTGTTAAAAGGAGCCACCTGGAATGTGATGTCCTCGTACCTATAATTTTCCGGGGTACCGAATAGCACATCGAGTGTGATTTTTCCCGCACACCGCGCTTCCCGGGTAGGGATAATTCCCCTGAAGGTCGTGCCGCTTCGTTCAATGCGGCTTTTATCAATCTCCATCCCGCCGAGGCGTTTCTTCATAAATCAGATTTAATCCGCTTCCGCCGTCCATGAGTACTTTGGTGAGCCGAAAGCCATCTACGATCGGACTAAGGACCAGAGCGGCTGGTGCCCGGACAGCCCGGGATCGAGGTTCATCACTGGCATTAAAAGTTATAGCAGTGTCGTTCCAAGGGTTTATTTTTGCCACACGGTAAATTTCAGCGGAGCTTCGGCAAGCTCACTTGCGCCTATTGTCTGAGGTGAAAGTCTCGAATACTGTTAGTACCGTATTGTGTTCGCTGGCGGGATGTTGTTCCGCCTTATGGCCCACAAGAAGATCCTCGCCACTTTTTGCCACCTGCTGGAGTATCCAACATGCCTTAAGGCTATGAGTAGGTGTTGTATCCGGAGTACTATGGAGCTTACATGGCCCGTGGATCCATTCTTCCAATATGGATCTCCGCCCTGGCGTGGGCTTTGGTTTCTTGGGGGTTGGGTCGGACGACTTACAAGAGTTCGTCCGTTTAGTTCGGACAAAGGTTTTGGCGAGAGCAGTACTATCCCAAAATTCTGTTTGGGTCTTCCAAGCGCTCTCCATCGCATAGTACTTCCGTACTATGGTTGCTAAGTCATGAAGCATACTATGTCGCGGTGGCTTATAGCATTGAGGAGTCCTTCGTCTGCAGTTTTTGCGTAAAAGTGAGACCATGTCCTCTTCGCGGCAGTCCACGACCTTGTTAAGCGCAAGGAGGAATCTGGCCCAAGAGCGATGTACGGTTTCTCGGGCTCTTGCCTAATGCGGGAGAGACAGTTTAGGTTCAGTTTAGGGTCCGGATTTTGATCCGATCTATCGCCCAAGGGCGCGGGCGGTCCCGAGCTAAACAGCTCAGGATCCGGGGTGCCCAATTTCTTCGGCCCGATGCCCGACTCTAAGTCCGGGACCTGGGTCAGGTTTTCCTTTGAGCAGGTCTTTGGCTCAATGATTTCGGTGATCCGAACACAACTTGTCCTCAAAGTTTAGGGGCAATCCGTGTGTGGTTCCTCCACTATCGCTATCTCGTGGGTGGCCGGTGGGGACTTGATGTCCTTTTGGTCGGGTTTAAGCCCAATCTGGTCGTAGTCTGTAGCGACTCCCAGAGCAGCGATGTGATCTAAGAGTTCGTTAAGGGAGGAGAGCTCCATTGGATTCATCTGCTCGGCAAGTTCCGAACTGACGCGAAGGTTATGATTGATGACCCAAGAAGTCATCGTTGGCGCCACCGCCGATGGGGCGGCCATGATAAAGCCGCCGAGCCGGAGCGTCTGGCCTACAGCCGGAGCCCCCTCCGAAGTAATGTCGTCCTTGACAATAAGACGAGCCATAGAGCCTGATGGCGACGACACAGAGGAACTCTCAATGAAAGCACCAATGTCGGTGTCAAAACCGGCGGATCTCGGGTAGGGGGTCCCAATCTGTGCGTCAAGGCTGATGGTAACAAGAAGTAAGGGACAAGGGTGTTTACCCAGGTTCGGGCCCTCTCTATGGAGGTAAAACCCTACTTCCTGCTTGATTAATATTGATGATATGGGTAGTACAAGAGTAGATCTACCACGAGATCGTAGAGGCTAAACCCTAAGAGCTAGCCTATGATGGTATGAATGTAATTGTGATCGGCCTTCTAAGGACCAACCTCTCCGGTTTATATAGGCACCGGAGAGGGCTAGGGTTTACATGGAGTCGGTTACAAGGAAGGAAATATAATATCCGGATCGCCAAGCTTGCCTTCCACGCCAAGGAAAGTCCCATCCGGACATGGGCCGAAGTCTTGAGTCTTGTATCTCCACACTTCAATAATCCGGACGTTCTACACAGTCCGGCTGTCCGGATACCCCCTAATCCAGGACTCCCTTAGTGGAGCCCTCCGTGGACTCGCGCAACCGTTACCCTTCGTGGGTTGAAGTCTCCATCAACGTGGATGTACGATAGCACCACCTATCGGAACCACGACAAAAACATCTGTGTCTCCAATTGCGTTTGAATTCTCCAAACCCTTCCCTTTACATTCTTGCAAGTTGCATGCTTTACTTTCCGCTGCTCATATACTTTTGCATGCTTGCTTGAATTGTTTTAAGATTGCTTGACTTGTGCTAAGTTAGCTAAAATCTGCCAAAGAATAAAATTGGGAAAAGGATAAGTTTTTATTTGGTCAAGTAGTCTAATCACCCCCCCTCTAGACATACTTTTGATCCTACACCTATTCAAGACCAGGACCAAGACAAGTACTAAAAAGAAAAGAGTTGAGGAACCTACAACAGGCGGTGGGTTGGCGCGGGAGTATGGCCGCTTGCCGAACCGCCAAGAACCTTCCGACAGCTTGAGGTTAGAGATCTCGTTCACCATACAGGCAACCACGACAGTCGGCATGTCCCTCGTGCACATCCGTCTCAGGTCATGGTGCCCGCTCATCCGACAGATCATATGAGGCCGGCCTTGGAGCAGGAGAACCCGGCGCTCGACGAAGGCGACCAGCAGGTCGGACACCTTGAGGCCTTCCGCCTCCATCAGCACCCGGAGCCGATTGACGGCGGCGATGGCGTTGGCCGACATGGGCTTCGGCTTGTAGCCCCAGTTGGCCCGAGGCTCGGCTGGAGGGCCGGCTTTGTAGGGCGGAAAGTTGATGAAGTCGATTGTCGGATTGACGTTCTCCACGTAAAAATATGATTCCTGCCACATTTGGACTGACTGTGACAGCTTGATGGCGGGGAAGGCATTCTTCACTGACGGACGGCGCACCATGATGAAGGCACCGCACTGGGCCGCCTTCTCCTTGGCGGAGGTGCACAGTTTGGTGTAGAAGAACGCTCCCCACAACTAGATCGTGGGGACGATGCCAAGATAGCCCCCGCACATCGTGACGAAGGCGGACAGAAGTGTCACGGTGTTGGGCGTCAGATGATGTGGCTAAAGGTGGTAGAAGTTGAGGAAGGAATGGAAGAATCCGCTCGCCGGCAGGCCGAAGCCGCGGAGGAAGTGCGAGCAGAAGATAACCCGCTTGCCTCCTTGCGTCACCAGCGAAATCTCCTTCTCCGGCGGCACGTGCACCTTGACGAAGCACGCGCCGGGCAGCCGCCATGTGGCGTGAAGGAAGGTGAGATGGTCATCGATCATGACCGAGCCATCCCAGTCTCCTCCCTTCTCGCGCGCCATGGAGACTGAGCTAGATGGAGAAATGGCGCGGCGGTGGAGGCTAAGGCCGCGACAGAGCAAGAGGCTTGGGGCAAAGCATCGACAATGGAAGGCGGCGGGCGCCTTGGCGTAGCGCGGAGGTGCGGTGGCAGCAAGTAGAGGAGAAAGACGAAAATGGCGAAGGGAGAGGAGGGCGCGCGTGCTCTTCCGCTCCCCCTTCTCCCCCTACTTATATCCCCTGGGCTACGAAGCCGAGGGGACGGGGCGTGGGATCGTGGGATTAACTGCACCCATGACACCGCGGCCCCGTGGTTATTGCGCGAGTTACTGCCCGCACGGAATCGCAACCGTCTGCCTCGGCCGCAGCGGATCCGCCCGCGCGCCAAGGTCCGGTAGTGGTGGGCCCAGCCTGCTATCGCGTCCCATTGCGCGTGGACTGGCAGGCTGGCCTGACTGGCTGGTGCCACATGGCGTGCTCGCAGCGGGCGGCGGGCCTGGAGGCTTAGCCAGCACGCCACCTGGTTCTCGCTTTGACGTTTCAAAATTATCAGACGAAGCCCGCCTGGTCACGACCGACTCCCAGATGGCGGTGCACCAGGAGACGGACAAAGCGTTCAGCAAAAGCGTTCGAAGAAGGAAACTACTGAGGCTTCTCGACTTATCAGCCGCGACGCCTCACCAGCTTCGGGGACTACTATCAGAGTAATGGGCCACAGGTAGCCTACCCCGAGTCCCTGAGCATTTCAAGACATTGGGCCAGCTGTGCCCTTCAGGCATCAAGGAAGAAGCGCCTCCTTCTGGTGACCCGCTGGCTCATGCGGCCGGCTGCCAGAAGACGGCCAAGCACCAGAAGACGGCCCCAAGACGGGCCGACTCCTAGCAGGCGGCCTCCAGAGAGGCCGGCTCCTAGCAGGCGGCCCACGATGCCCTCAAAGTCTGCGCCCCCATTAAGAAGACAAGACAGGATGTGGCTACAGTATAGCCCATCGCCCCCAGATCTAGGGCACGGCGCAGCCACAGTGCCCCGTACAGGCGGAGATCTCCGCACGGTGCGGCACTGTTGCCACTCCATCCTTGACGTCACCCCTGTCAGGCGGAGCCCTGCTCCCACGACGGCCTGTCGGTACGGCCCGCAGGAGGCGGGCCCTACCAGGCAGCGAGAGCCCGGAGGGCGGCAGAACCTGACCAGTCGGACCCGAGGGAGGCCGGCCTCTAAGCAGGCGGCCCATTCCTCCCTCGGAGTTCGTGAACCATTAACCAGATGAGACGAGGAGTGGCTACAGTGATCTCCTGCCAGACGGCGGGACTGTAGCCACGCCTCCCCGACCAAGTGTGCGTCATTAGCATTGCGGCTACAGTAACAAGCAGCCGACAAGACCTGTGAGCGGCGGAAGCGGCATGTCGGCCCCATACCAGACCAGACGGCAGCGCCTGCCAGGCGGCGGGCCCCAGCAGCCGGCGGAGAAGCCGACGTCCAGAGACGCTGACAGTCGGGTCCTACACCCGGACGGATTACCATTGTACCCCTGGGGGGTAGGCCTATATAAACCCCCCAGGGCACCCATGCAAAGGGTTCCCAACCTGTTAGACCTAGACTCATACATAGAGAAGGGAGAGAGCTAGCCCTGCTTTCTTCTACCTCTAGCATACAGCTCGAGGAGCACCACTGTACTCACTAGTGCCTTAGTGATCATGCGGAGACCCCGCAGAGCAGGACTAGGGGTGTTATCTCCTTGGAGAGCCCCGAACCTGGGTAAAGTATGACGGGGATCGTGTCTACGCCTCATCCCGCTTCCGGGCACCGGCGACGTTCTACTCGCTCCCACCATGATAAGCCATCCCTTGGCATATGTCGCACCCACCCCCGACAACAATAGTACACTATTTGTACTAGCTTCACATGCTGCACTATCTCTACGTCTACGTACGTCATACAACAAGTTTTAAACTTGAGACCAACCACCCACCCTCACAAAGAACACTTTTTAACCTAGCACGGACTCCAGGAAATTTGGCCACAGTGTGAGGTGGGCCATATGTTAATGTGTTCGTTGTACATAACCACCACCTCAAATCCTTGATACTATTACTATTATATACTACTACTTGGGAGTACTAGTAGGGTGGCATGGGCCAGAACAAGCATTCACGTACAGGAGTACGGCACACGCCACCAGCACGACTTCCATCTGACACCATATTTATTGGAGTCTGTGCTACAACTATCTCTTCAACCACGTCGTTTCTCTAACTCAGCCATCGCGCGGCGGGCGAGGTGGGGGTTTGTCGATAGTCGGTTTCCTCAACTGCGGTCCCACTTGTAAGTCCAACTCCAATGCACGACCCCAAACGGACCTCCGTTTTGCCCGGATTCTGTCCGTTTGGGTAGGGCAATGGGGTCGTGTCCGGGCCATTTCTCGGATGCGGTGGCCATGCGCCCGACGTGCGGACGCATCCTAGCCGCGTACATTTTTCTTTGCATACACATATCTTTTTTCATCATTGATTTTTGGTACATGGAAATACATCACCAAAATTTCACTAGAAAAGCAAGACCAAAGAAAACAAGAACCACAAGAATACATTTTAGAAGATTTCCAACTTCCATAACTGCTCCTGTAAGTTGGATTAGTGCCTTCTCAATACATTCATTGTTGATCTGCGGAGGCTCGATCCTGCGTGCTTCTTTCTTCTTCGAGTGTAAAGAAGTAGACGTTGCTTCCTCTCATCTAGTCTCATGTCTAGCCTCTATTCTATCAACAAGTGCACTAGTCTCATCTCTAGCCTCTATGCTAGCTAAAAGTGCTACAACATCTACTAAATTGCGCTCTATCAATATATCGATGTACTCTTCTTCCCAATACCAAAACATGCATCCATTCTACATAATAAAATTTTAAGTTAGCACAAAAAGTCTAATCCGAGAGCACAACCGAAGCTAAAGTAGCACATACCCCATCGGTTGAGCACTTGATGAACACCCATCCGAGATGTTCCGGCGTTGTAGACACGCGGCACAAGACCTTCTTTCGGCAGCCGTCGCACGTAATGAGTGGCAACGGTGCGCCGACGAGCTTTTGGGCCAGCACTGAGCCCAGCCGACCGCCATTCATGTATACCGGCGGACCGCCAACGGTGTAGATCCGAGCGGCTAGAGGAGGAGTTAGTACCTACATGCGGCCTTGCGGCCTTGTCGGGGCCTTTCGGCCCGGTGCCCGGCCAGTCCATGGCATGGCGCGGCCTCCCACAACTAGGCGAGCTCAAGCCCGACCGGATCTGCTCCAAATCCGGCCGCTGGGTGCGCAGAACATTTAGCCGTGGTTGGATATCTCCGGGGCGTCGAGGGAAAGGGGGCTGCGCGAGCGCGCGTCCGAGCTGCACACGCTGGAGTTGGCCTAGCGGTGTGGCGGACCAACCATGTGGGGTTGCAAGTGGCTTCGCTCGTGTGGGGGATGGAAACCATCCTGCACGGGCGCTAGGTCTGACAGGACGGCCTTGTCGTCAGTGTGTGACCTTTGTGGCAACCGTCCGCTCTCCACTAGCCTCTTCGTTGACATGTGGTCTTGTTCCCACATGTCAGTGAGACGACGGCTAGTCCTTTTGTACAATTTCCGAACGGATGTCTATGTAGGCTGGGGTGCCTCTTCATGTACCGTGGCACGGGCCATAACTAGCATTCACGTCTAGCAGTATGACACACGCCAGCCACACGAGTCCCGTCCGACACCAATTTTCTTGGAGTCCGTGCTACAACCATCTCTTCTCCCTCCTGTTTTCTCAGCCATCGCGCGCTGGGCCGGGTGGGGGTTTGCCGATAGTTTGTTTGCTCAACTCCGGTCCCACTTGTAAGTGAAAATGCAACACAGCACGCATTCCCCCTTGAGCGGTGTGCCGGACCAACCGTGTGGGCAGCGGGGTGCGACGTGAACACGGCAAGCTAGCTTTTCCTTTTGAACTTGTAACTTGTAAAATTTGGTTCTGCTCCATGGCGCGACCGATAGATAGAAATAACGATTTTCCATAGAGTAATGAGAAGCTAGGTTCTAGCGCGGTTCATGCATGAAGTACGTGTTGGGGAACGCAGTAATTTCAAAAAAATTCCTACGCACACACAGGACCATGGTGATGGCATAGCAACGAGAGGGGAGAGTGTTGTCTACGTACCCTCGTAGACCGTAAGCGGAAGCGATCACAACGTAGAGGAAGTAGTCGCATTTTCTCCTCGCGATCCTGCCGATCCCAAATACCAAGCATTCGCACCTCCGAGTCGATGATGACGTAGAGGAAGTAGTCAGACGTTCTCCTCACGATCCAGCCGATCACAGCGCCGTTACTCCGGCGCCTCGAGTTCTTGGCACACGCTCAGCTCGATGACGCCCACGGGCTTCGATCCAGCAAAGCTCGGGAGGGGAGTTCCGTCGACGACGGGCGTGGTGACGATCTTGATGTTTCACCGTCGCAGGGCTTCGCCTAAGCACCGCCACGATATGACCGAGGTGGAATATGGTGGAGGGGCACCGCACACGGCTAAGGAACGATCTCAAGGATCAACTTGTGTGTTCTAGGGTGCCCCCCCTCCCCAGTATATAAAGGAGGGAGGGCGGAGGTGGCGGGCCACCAAGGGGGGCGCACCATGGGAGGGGAAACCCTACTCCAAGGAGGTTTCCCTCTCTGTTCCTTATTTCCCTTGGAGGGGGAAGGAAGGAGTACTAGCATTGAGCAATAAGTACTCGTAGTCGGAAGCGGACGCGGGGGAAGGAGAAGGAAAGGGGCCGCCCCTTCCCCAATTCGGATTGGGCTTGGGGGGGCGCGCCCCCCTCCCGTATTCCTTCTCCCGTGTTCCTATATGGGCCCAATAAGGCCCATATACTTCCCGGGGTTCCAGAACCTCCGGAGCTCCAAACTTCTCCTAACCTTTCCGTGTCCAAATATATCCGTCCAATATATTAATCTTTATGTCTCGACCATTTCGAGACTCCTCGTCATGTCCGTGATCATATCCGGACTCGAACAACCTTCGGTACATCAAAATACACAAACTCATAATATAACCGTCATCGAAACCTTAAGCGTGCGGACCCTACGGTTCGAGAACAATGTAGACATGACCGAGACACATCTCCGTCAATAACCAATAGCGGGACCTGGATGCCCATATTGGTTCCTACATATTCTACGAAGATCTTTATCGGTCAGACCGCATAACAACATACGTTGTTCCCTTTGTCATCGGTATGTTACTTGCCCGAGATTCGATCATCGGTATCCAATACCTAGTTCAATCTACATCGCAAGTCTCTTTACTCGTTCCGTAATACATCATCTCACAACTAACTCATTAGTTGCGATGCTTGCAAGGCTTATGTGATGTGTATTACCGAGAAGGCCCAGAGATACCTCTCCGACAATCGGAGTGACAAAACCTAATCTCGAAATACGCCAACCCAACAAGTACCTTTGGAGACACCTGTAGTACTCCTTTATAATCACCCGATTACGTTGTGACGCTTTGGTAGTACCCAAAGTGTTCCTCCGGTAAACGGAGTTGCATAATCTCATAGTTATAGGAACATGTATAAGTCATGAAGAAAGCAATAGCAACATACTAAACGATCAAGTGCTAGGCTAACGGAATGGGTCATGTCAATCAGATCATTCTCCTAATGATGTGATCCCGTTAATCAAATGACAACTCATGTCTATGGTTAGGAAACATAACCATCTTTGATTAACGAGCTAGTCAAGTAGAGGCATACTAGTGACACTGCTTGTCTATGTATTCACACATGTATTATGTTTCCGGTTAATACAATTCTAGCATGAATAATAAACATTTATCATGATATAAGGAAATAAATAATAACTTTATTATTGCCTCTAGGGCATATTTCCTTCAGTCTCCCACTTGCACTAGAGTCAATAATCTAGTTTACTCAGTAATGATTCTAACACCCATGGAGTCTTGGTGCTGATCATGTTTTGCTCGTGGAAGAGGCTTAGTCAACGGGTCTGCAATGTTCAGATCCGTATGTACTTTGCAAATCTCTATGTCTCCCACTTGGACTTGGTCCCGAATGGAATTGAAGCGCCTCTTGATATGCTTGGTCCTCTTGTGAAATCTGGATTCCTTTGCCAAGGCAATTGCACCAGTATTGTCACAGAAGATCTTCATTGGTCCCGATGCACTAGGTATAACACCTAGATCGGAAATGAACTCTTTCATCCAGACTCCTTCATTTGCTGCTTCAAGCAGCTATGTACTCCGCTTCACATGTAGATCCCGCCACGACGCTTTGTTTAGAACTGCACCAACCGACAGCTCCACCGCTTAACAAAAACACGTATCCGGTTTGCGATTTAGAATCGTCGGGATCGGTGTCAAAGCTTGCATCGACGTAACCATTTACGACTAGCTCTTTGTCACCTCCATATACGAGAAACATATCCTTAGTCCTTTTCGTGTATTTCAGATGTTCTTGACCGCTGTCCAAAGGATCCACTCTGGATTACTTTGGTACCTTCCCGCCAAGCTTATCGCTAAGCATACGTCGGTCTGGTACACAGCATTGCATACATGATAGAGCCTATGGCTGAAGCATAGGGAACATCTTTCATTTTCTCTCTATCTTCATCGTGGTCGGGCATTGAGTCGACTCAATTTCACACCTTGTAATACAGGTAAAAAACCTTTCTTTGCCTCGATCCATTTTGAACTTCTTCAAAACTTTATCAAGGTATGTGCTTTGTGAAAGTCCAATTAAGCGCCTTGATCTATCTCTATAGATCTTGATGCCCAATATGTAAGCAGCTTCACCAAGGTCTTTCATTGAAAAACTCTTGTTCAAGTATCCCTTTATGCTATCCAGAAATTCTATATCATTTCCGATTAGTAATATGTCATCTACATATAATATCGTAAATGCCATGAGCTCCCACTCACTTTCTTGTAAATACAAAGCTTCTCCATAAGTCTCAGATAAACCCAAATGCTTTGATCACACTATCAAAGCGCTTATTCCAACTCCGAGATGATTGCACCAGTCCATAAATGGATCGCTGGAGCTAGAACAATTTGTTAGATCCCGTTGGATCGATAAAACATTCTGGTTGCATAATATACAACTCTTCTTCCATAAATCAATACAGTAATGCGGTCTTTACATCCATTTGCCAAATTTCATATTCATAAAATGCGGCAATTGCTAACATGATTCGGACAGACTTAAGCATCGCCACGGGTGAGAAGGTCTCATCGTAGTCAATCCCTTGAACTTGTCGAAAACCCTTTGCGACAAGTCGAGCTTTGTAGACAGCAATATTACCGTCGTCCGGTCTTCTTCTTGAAGATCCACTTGTTTTCTATTGCTTGTCAATTCTCGGCAAGTCAACCAAAGTCCACACTTTGTTTTCATACATGGATCCCATCTCGGATTTCATGGCCTCAAGCCATTTTGCGGAATCTGGGCTCACCATCGCTTCTTCATAGTTCGTAGGTTCATCATGATCTAGTAGCATGATTTCCGTAACAGGATTGCCGTACCACTGCAGTGCGGATTTTATTCTGCTTTGATCTACGAGGTTCTCAGTAGTAACTTGATCTGAAATTTCATGATTAACATCATCAACTTCCTCACTATTTGGTGTAGATATCGCAGAAACTGGTTTCGTGGATAAACTACTTTCCAATAAGGGAGAAGGTACGATTACCTCATCAAGTTCTACTTTCCTCCCACTCACTTCTTTCGAGAGAAACTCCTTCTCTAGAAAGGATCCATTCTTAGCAACAAATGTCTTGCCTTCGGATCTGTGATAGAAGGTGTACCCAACTGTCTCCTTTGGGTATCCTATGAAGACACATTTCTCCGATTTAGGTTCGAGCTTATCAGGTTGAAGTTTTTTTCACATAAGCATCGCATCCCCAAACTTTAAGAAACGACAACTTTGGTTTCTTGCTAAACCACAGTTCATAAGGTGTCGTCTCAACGGATTTTGACGGTGTTCTATTCAGCGTGAATGTGGCCGCCTCAAGAGCATAACCCCAAAACGATAGCGGTAAATCTGTAAGAGACATCATAGATCGCACCATATCTAGTAAAGTGCGACACGACGCTCGGACACACCATTGCGCTTTGTGGTGTTCCGGGTGGCGTGAGTTGCAAACTATTCCGCATTGTTTCAAATCTAGACCAAACTCTTAACTCAAATATTCGCCTCCACGATCAGATCGAAGAAACTTTATTTTCTTATTACGATGATTTTCAACTTCACTCTGAAATTCTTTGAACTTTTCAAATGTCTCGGACTTATGTTTCATTAAGAAGATATACCCATATCTGCTTAAATCATCTGTGAAGGTGAGAAAATAACGATATCCGCCACGAGCCTCAATATTCATTGGACCACATACATCTGTATGTATGATTTCCAACAAATCTGTTGCTCTCTCCATAGTACCAGAGAACGGTGTTTTAGTCATCTTGCCCATGAGGCACGGTTCGCAAGTGCCAAGTGATTCATAATCAAGTGACTCCAAAAGTCCATCAGTATGGAGTTTCTTCATGCGCTTTACAATCGATATGACCTAAACGGCAATGCCACAAATAAGTCGCACTATCATTATCAACTCTGCATCTTTTGGTTTCAACATTATGAATATGTGTATCACTACTATCGAGATCCATTAAAAATAGACCACTCTTTAAGGGTGCATGACCATAAAAGATATTATTCATATAAATAGAACAACCTTTATTCTCTCGATTTAAATGAATAACCGTCTGCATCAAACAAGATCCAGATATAATGTTCATGCTTAACGCTGGCACCAAATAACAATTATTTAGGTCTAAAACTAATCCCGAAGGTAGATGTAGAGGTAGCGTGCCGACCGCGATCACATCGACTTTGGAACCATTTCCCACGCGCATCGTCACCTTGTCCTTTGCCAGTGTTCGCTTAATCTGTAGTCTCTGTTTCGAGTTGCAAATATTAGCAACAGAACCAGTATCAAATACCCAGGTGCTACTGCGAGCTCTAGTAAGGTACACATCAATAACATGTATATCACATATACCTTTGTTCACCTTTCCATCCTTCTTATCCGCCAAATACTTGGGGCAGTTCCGCTTCCAGTGACCAGTCTGCTTGCAGTAGAAGCACTCGATTTCAGGTTTAGGTCCAGACTTGGGTTTCTTCACTTGAGCAGCAACTTGTTTGCTGTTCTTCTTGAAGTTCCTTCTTCTTCCCTTTGCCTTTCTTCTTGAAACTAGTGTTCTTATTGACCATCAACACTTGATGCTCCTTCTTGATTTCTACCTCCGCAGCTTTCAAAGCATTGCGAAGAGCCTGTGCATAGTCTTTACTAACCCTTGCATATTATAGTTCATCACGAAGCCTTTGTAGCTTGGTGGCGGTGATTGAAGAATTCTGTCAATGACACAATCATCTGGAAGATCAACTCCAGTTGAGTCAAGTGATTGTAATACCCGGACATTACGAGTATGTGCTCACCGATGCACCCATTCTCCTCCATTTTGCAGCTATAGAACTTATTGGAGACTTCATATCTCTCAATCCGGGCATTCTGTTGAAATATCAACTTCAACTCTTGGAACATCTCATATGCTCCACGACTTTCAAAACGTCATTGAAGACCCGGTTCTAAGCCGTAAAGCATGGCACACTGAACTATAGAGTAGTCATCAGCTTTGCTCTGCCAGACGTTCTTAACGTCGTCAGTTGCATCAAGAAGAGTCTGGCACCTAGCGGTGCATCCAGACGTAACTCTTACGGCAGCAATGAGGATAATCCTCGTGTTACGGACCCAGTCCGTAATTGCTACCATCATCTTTCAACTTTGCTTTCTCAAGGAACGCATTAAAATTCAACGGAACAACAAAGACGAGCCATCTATCTACAAACAGACATAGACAAGCAAGATACTATCAGTACTAAGTTCATGATAAATTTAAGTTCAATTAATCATATTACTTAAGAACTCCCACTTAGATGTACATCTCTCTAGTCATCTAAGTGATCACGTGATCCAAATCAACTAAACCATAACCGATCATCACGTGAGATGGAGTAGTTTTCAATGGTGAACATCTTATGTTGATCATATCTACTATATGATTCACGCTCGACCTTCGGTCTCCGTGTTCGAGGCCATATCTGCATATGCTAGGCTGCGTCAAGTATAACCTGAGTATTCTGCGTGCAAAACTGGCTTGCACCCATTGTAGATGGATCGAGAGCTTATCACACCCGATCATCACGTGGTGTCTCGGCACGATTTAACTTTGGCAACGGTGCATACTCAGGGAGAACACTACTTGATAATTTTAGTGAGAGATCATCTTAAAATGCTACCGTCAAACAAAGCAAAATAGGATGCATAAAGGATAAACATCACATGCAATCAATATAAGTGATATGATATGGCCATCATCATCTTGTGCTTGTGATCTCCATCTCCGAAGCACCGTCGTGATCACCATCGTCACCGGGCGCGACACCTTGATCTCCATCGTAGCATCGTTGTCGTTACGCCATCTATTGCTTCTACGACTATCGCTACCGCTTAGTGATAAAGTAAAGCAATTACGTATGCGTTGCATTTCATACAATAAAGCGACAACCATATGGCTTTCGCCATTGCCGATAACTCGGTTACAAAACATGATCATCTCATACAATAAAATATAGCATCACGCCTTGACCATATCACATCACAACATGCCCTGCAAAAACAAGTTAGACGCCCTCTACTTTGTTGTTGCAAGTTTTACGTGGCTGCTACGGGCTGAGCAAGAACCGTTCTTACCTACGCATCAAAACCACAACGATACTTCGTCAAATAGACTCCGTTTTTAACCTTCTCAAGGACCGGGCGTAGCCACACTCGGTTCAACTAAAGTGAGAGAGACAGACACCCGCCAGCCACCGTTAAGCACGAGTGCTCGTGAACGGTGAAACCGGTCTCGCGTAAGCGTCTGCGTAATGTCGGTCCGGGCCGCTTCATCTCACAATACCGCTGAACCAAAGTATGACATGCTGGTAGGTAGTATGACTTGTATCGCCCACAACTCACTTGTGTTCTACTCGTGCATATGACATCAACGCATAAAACCAGGCTCGATACACTTTGTTGGGGAATGCGGTAATTTCAAAAATTTCCTACGCACACACAGGACCATGGTGATGGCATAGCAACGAGGGGAGAGTGTTGTCTACGCACTCGTGAGACCGTAAGCGGAAGCGATCACAACGTAGAGGAAGTAGTCGTACTTTCTCCTCGCGATCCCGCCGATCCCAGCGCCGTTACATTCGGCACCTCCGAGTCGATGATGACGTAGAGGAAGTAGTCAGACGTTCTCCTCACGATCCAGCCGATCACAGCGCCCGTTATTCCGGCGCCCGAGTTCTTGGCACACGCTCAGCTCGATGACGCTCCACGGGCTTCGATCCGGCAAAGCTCCGGGAGGGAGTTCCACAAGACGACGGGCGTGGTGACGATCTTGATGTTTCACCGTCGCAGGGCTTCGCCTAAGCACCGCCACGATATGACCGAGGTGGAATATGGTGGAGGGGCACCAGACACGGCTAAGGAACGATCTCAAGGATCAACTTGTGTGTTCTAGGGTGCCCCCTCCCCGTATATATAAAGGAGGGAGGGAGGAGGTGGCCGGCCACCAAGGGGCGCACCATGGGAGGGGGAAACCTACTCCAAGTAGGTTTCCCTCTCTTTCCTTATTTCACTTGGAGGGGAAGGAAGGAGTACTAGCATTTAGGAATAAGTACTAGTAGTAGGAATAGGAAGAGGGGAAGGAGAAAAGGAGGGGGCCGCCCCTTCCCCAATTCGGATTGGGCTTGGGGGCGCGCCTCCCTTGTTCCTTCTCCCTTATTCCTATATGGGCCCAATAAGGCCCATATACTTCCCGGGGTTCCAGAACCTCCCGAGCTCCAAACTTCTCCGAACCTTTCCGTGTCCAAATATATCCGTCCAATATATTAATCTTTATGTCTCGACCATTTCGAGACTCCTCGTCATGTCCGTGATCATATCCGGGACTCAACAACCTTCGGTACATCAAAATACACAAACTCATAATATAACCGCCATCGAAACCATAAGCATGCTGACCCTACTGTTCGAGAACTATGTATACATGACCGAGACACATCTCCTGTCAATAACCAATAGCGGGACCTGGATGCCCATATTGGTTCCTACATATTCTACGAAGATATTTATCGGTCAGACCGCATAACAACATACGTTGTTCCCTTTGTCATCGGTATGTTACTTGCCCGAGATTCGATCGTCGGTATCCAATACCTAGTTCAATCTCGTTACTGGCAAGTCTCTTTACTGCTCCGTAATACATCATCTCACAACTAACTCATTAGTTGCGATGCTTGCAAGGCTTATGTGATGTGTATTACCGAGAAGGCCCAGAGATACCTCTCCGACAATCGGAGTGACAAAACCTAATCTCGAAATACGCCAACCCAACAAGTACCTTTGGAGACACCTGTAGTACTCCTTTATAATCACCCGATTACGTTGTGGACGTTTGGTAGTACCCAAAGTGTTCCTCCGTAAACGGGAGTTGCATAATCTCATAGTTATAGGAACATGTATAAGTCATGAAGAAAGCAATAGCAACATACTAAACGATCAAGTGCTAGGCTAACGGAATGGGTCATGTCAATCAGATCATTCTCCTAATGATGTGATCCCGTTAATCAAATGACAACTCATGTCTATGGTTAGGAAACATAACCATCTTTGATTAACGAGCTAGTCAAGTAGAGGCATACTAGTGACACTGCTTGTCTATGTATTCACACATGTATTATGTTTCCGGTTAATACAATTCTAGCATGAATAATAAACATTTATCATGATATAAGGAAATAAATAATAACTTTATTATTGCCTCTAGGGCATATTTCCTTCAGTACGTACAAAAATTATGAAGTTGATGTGAAAGGTAAGATAATTACTAGTAGTACCATATACATCTACATGGATTTGACGGAAAGATAAAGATACATACGGATCCATCAACGATAACCTCACGCCCCAGTGCGTCGGGTCACCAACCGACATGTGAGGAGCAGCGGCATTGGCGGCGAGCTCAACGTGCTTCTGAACAATGCCATCCAAGGTTGCCCTGCGGGTCAAGAAGGCCAGCGACCTATCCTCCTCCACTGGCACTTAGTAGTCCTTGTGGACGATTTGCGCGTAGACGTGGGTGATTATGTCGACGGTGTCTTGCTGCGCCAGGCGCTGCGCAGCAAGCGCGACCTCGAGGTGGACATTCTCAGGCGCAACAGCGGGCAGCTGCAGGGCCACCAGTGCGTCGAAGAGGTTGTCACCATAGAGGCCATTGAGGGTGGTGGGCACAACAGAGCCTGGGCGCATGGACTGGAGGCATACGTCAAGGTCGTCTGCGAGCTTCTTGACGACGATGAACTTGTCGAGGAAGCCGATGAGGACCTTGTCGAACAAGGAGACGAAGCTGTCGTCCAAGCGGCCTCTCACCCTGGCGGCCTCAAGCATGACCTGGAGACGTTCCTCGGTGCAGGGCCGCAGGCCGGCATCATGGACCATCTGGCACAGCCGGTTGATGCTCGCGCTCATCGTCTCCATGGGTCTAGCTTCTAGTCAACTGATCTTGCGATTGGAGTGATCACTCTTGCCCTTGGTTAGGGTGCGTAGGATTTCGTAGATTGCACTAGTGGGGAGCCTTTATATGAGAAGTGCAGACTGCGTTGAATTCACATGCGTGTTGGCCATCTACTCCTCGGCCCTCTACTGCACCTGCCTTTAGCTGTATGACAGGCGGGCCAGCCACCTGTTGGGCCCACGTGTCATACAACCAAAGGCAGTGCAGAAGTCAATGAAGCTGCGCTTCTCGCGTGCGGTGCAGTATAGTCATCTCACCGGACCTCTAGTTGGGGCCAAACAGGAGAACTTTGATGTTTACTTGGTTTATTGGTCCCCTTTGCATTTTGGCGCCAAGTTTTGAACTTTGATTTAACTAATAAAATGTTAATGCATGTAACAAAAAATGTTGTGTAATCCCAAAACACTTAGGCATGGTACATTAACTCCCTCCTCATTTCTTATTTCTTGACATATCAACCAATGAGAGATGTGGGCCGTGCATGCTTTCAATGACTTGAGACTACCAAACATGACATGCAGTGGTTAGTTCATTGCATGTAATCCTATTAATTAGCAAAAAGACATTAAGTTCTGTCGCCGATAGGAATAAAACAATACACCATGTATTTATTTACAAAGGGAGTAGTACATTTTTTGTGACATTCATTACTAGATATTGCTAGTCAAATACTAAATCCAGATGGACGTGGTAGTACTACTAAATCCAGACGGTGGTGCTAGTACTAGTAGTAGTACTACCAATGTACTAGTAGCACTATACTACCCATTGGTCAAATTATTACGTGTTGCCCCTCACAGTGAAGTGACAAGACCCTGCACCAGAGATGACACCTGAGTATAGGCGCCGTGTTCGGCATACCATAGTCATCATCACCATCTGTAGTCACTATCATCATGGCTGTAGAGCTAGCTTGCTTACAACTAGCCGTGTTCGACATAATTTCCCGTGCGTAGATGCCCGTGCATTGCACGAAACACCAAGATTGGGGGTGGACGGCGCCAGCAGCGGCCATCGCGCCAGATTTTTCCATGGCCTTCTAGATTTGGTTGGGAGGAGATAAGGCTGATTGTTAGAGACAAGGAGTTGTTTGTAAATAACAAGTGCGCGCATCTTTTTGCAAAACTGGAGAAGTTTGGTTTGCATGCATTAGATCTAGATCTGACGGCTATTGGTGAAAGATGGCAGGCACAACATCATCACCAACTCAGGACCTCTTTGATTTGTAGGATTTTGAAAATGCAGGAATAGGACACGGCAATATTACAAGTTTCAAACTGATATTACAAATGTTAGGAGTAATGCTGCACCTACGAAGAGGGAATTACTAGGAAGTTTACATAAGAACTTTCGTTACTTTAGGTGGATGCAGCATTATCGTACAAACTAAAATCCACCGCCCTGTTTTTCGAGTCTCTGGCCACTTGATGTTTCAAAAACAAATTCAGCTTTTGTGGAGACTTTGTCATTTAGGCTTAGACACTTGCGGTGATCAGCACGCCATTCATTGTTGCGCCAGAGAATGCCAAACCTCATTACCTTGAGCACACTTACCTCCAGAACAAAGAACCTGGCCAATTTAATCTCAGATGTGCTGCCTCAGTATCGATCAAATCAATTTCTGTAAGATGGAGATCAAGGCATACGATGAGATTGTTATAATGCAGCACATTTTTCACTTTAGGGTCTTTTTTTATCTACAAAAGACGAGAACATATTAGAGCAGCTAGCTGTATAAGATTGTCGTGTCATCAAGAGGTACCAATATCATTCGCTCGTATGATAGGGTTGGCTGGCTAGTGATATTTTTCACTCTCTCTCTCTCTCTCTGTCTCTCTCTTTCTCTTTCCTCTCATTTACCTAGGAGCACGTGAAGAGCTTGGGCATTTGTTGCCTTCCACTATGTGGCCGATGCCATATTTCTCAAAAGTATGCCACATAATATGTCGGCGTTCTGGGAACGGGGGTCCCCAGACTTGCCTGCCTGCGGCCTGCGGCGTGGCTCAAGTGGTGGCCCAGCACGGTCCATATTCATCAGCACAAGACTCATGACCCTCGCGAGGGGCCAAGCCTCGCAGGGCGGACGACGCAAGGCTTCCTCAAGGACGGCCTCGCCAGGCAGGCTCGCGAGGAGGCGGAGAGATCAAGGCAGGGTACCTCACGAGGTGCTCGTGACGCAAGCCATGACGATCGAGGCCAGGCGGGCGCCAGGCGGGCACCGGCCTGCGTAGTGTCCTTGTTTCCTCTTTGGTGCAAAGGGGGCAAGCACAGACGTGGAGTACCGAGGCATCAGGCAAAGGTTGCCACTTGGCAACTGTGAGACCAAGACCAGCGAAGCGGCAGGATGGAGGTCACCGTGGAGCCCAAGACGGTGTCATCGCCAGTGCTTTTGGCAGCCGAAGACCAACTTTAGTCATGATAACTTGTACTGGATGTTCCCCTTTGAAATGGCCGTTGTTGGCGCCCTTCCCGCTCAATATTTGGGGAGAGGCCCAGGGCCTCTATAAATAGAGCTAGCCACCACAGAGTAGAGATATATCTAATAGAGCCCTAGCAAAGAGAGAGAGAGGCGATCGAACTCACCCAAGGAGTTCATCGCACCAGCCCAAGAACACCTCTCGCGAGGCTGTTCTCCCTTTGTACTATTCATCATTAGCCCCTGAACGGGCCCTCCCACATGGGCGAGAGTTTGTGCAGCCCCTCCCTGGAGAGCACCCGTCTGAGCACGAGGTCACCTACCTCGAGGGTCTGGGCGGATCTGCGACAAGGGTACGCAGCGCTTGTTGGTATCTCGCAGCCCGAAGCGCAGCCTCCCGACGACGTTCCTCACAAAGCACGACATCCACCCCCCGCATGGCGTCTTGCTGCAGTTCATCGAAAGCCATGACCAGCGCGGGGCGATGCCTGACCTCGTGAGGAAGGACCGCCTCAGCACCGTAGACGAGGAAGAACGGGGTTTCGCCGGTCGACTTGGTAGTGGTGGTACGGATGGACCAATGCATGGACTGGAGATCGTCGTGCCAGCCCCTGCCGCAGGCCTCCATCTTCTTCATGAAGGTTCGGGTTTTGAGGCCCTTCAGGACCTCCGCGTTGGCACGCTCAGCTTGGCCGTTGCTCCGAGGGTGCACCACCGAAGCGTAGCATATCTGTGTTCCAAGGTTTAGCACAATATGTTTTGAAGAGGTTGCTGGTGAACTGCGAACCGTTGTCGGTGATGATGCGATTGGGCACCCCAAACCGGTTCACGAGGCACCTGATGAACTTGACTGATGAGCCAGCCGGGATGGTGCGGACAGCTTCCACTTCGGCCCACTTAGTGAATTTGTCAATGGCGACATAAAGGTAGCGATAGCCCCCTGGCGCCCGAGGAAATGGGCCAAGGATGGCCAGTCCCCAAACAGCGAATGGCCACGAGAGGGGAATGGTCTGAAGGCCCTGAGCTGGCTGGTGAATCTTCTTGGCGTGGAACTGACAGGCTTCACAAGCCTTCACCAGCTCGATTGCGTCGTTGAGTGATGTTGGCCAATAGAAATCGCTGCGAAACACCTTGTCGACGAGTGTGCACGAAGACGAGTGGTGCCCGCAGTCTCCACTGTGAATGTCTGCCAACAGCTCTTTTCCCTGCTCCCTGGAAAAGCAACGTAGAGTAACGTCATTCGGCCGCTTTCGATAGAGCTCTCCGTGTTGGATGCAGTAGGCCGTGGCCTGCCGCGCCACGCGCTCCGCGTCCTCCTCCTTCTCTAGCAGGGTCCCTTGCATCAAGTAATCCTTGAACTCCGCGGTCCAACACCCCTCCTGAGGCTCTAGTGCCAGGAGCAAGCGTGCTCCTGAGGTTGGGCCGCAGGCCGGGGCTCCCGAGGCAGGCGGTTGAGGGAGCTCCTCCCTAGGTTGTGTTGTGCTTGATAGTGACGGCGCCGTCGAGGGTTTGAAGAGTCGCTCCTCGAAGACGCCAGGCTCCTGAGGCAGCTGCCTGGACGCCCTC
Source organism: Aegilops bicornis (assembly GCA_021605145.1). Lineage (NCBI taxonomy): Eukaryota > Viridiplantae > Streptophyta > Magnoliopsida > Poales > Poaceae > Aegilops > Aegilops bicornis. The sequence goes on along the minus strand of CM038671.1, from coordinate 726,880,329 downwards.
TTGGCGATGTCATCCCCCTCTTGATTGGTGCCGCGAGGCACGTGTTGCAGCTCCAGCCCCCAAAACTGTTTCTCCATCCTGCGGACCTCCACGAGATACGCTTCCATGTGTTCGCCCTTGGCTCAGATACCTTGTTGGAGAAGTTGACGAGGAGTTGTGAATCGCCCTTGATGGTGAGGCGCTTTACCCCCAAGGCGACTGCAGATTTCAAGCCCGCTATCAGGCCCTCGTACTCTGCTATGTTGTTGGAGACCTTCTCTCCATGCTGGAAGCAGAGTTGCACAGCAAAGTAAAGCTTGTCCTGAGTGGGGGATATGAGCACTGCACTAGCCCCCGCGCCCTGCCGCGAGAACGCTCCGTCGAAGTACATGACCCATCCGTCCGGCGCTTCACTTCCCGGGGAAAGCGACCGGTCCTCGCCCGCTTTGAGCCCCGGTGCCTCTGCCCATTCAGCCACGAAATCTGCAAGCGCAGGTCCCTTGATGACTCTGGTCGTGCTGAATTCCAGCTGAAACGCTTGTAGTTCGATGTTCCATTCAGCGACTCTTCCCGCTGAGTTGGGGCTCCTGAGTACCGTTTCCAAGGGATATGCTGAGATGACCTTGATGGGGTGGCCTTGAAAGTAGTGATGCAGCTTGCACGAAGCCACTAACAGTGCGAGGAGGAGCTTTTGGGGCATGGGGTACCATGCCCTCGCGTCCTGTAGCACCGTGCTGACGAAGTATACAGGGTGCTCGACGAGGTTGGGGGTGCTGGCGCCGCCCGCGTCCTCCGGAGGTTGAGGCGCCTCCTGAGACGACGGAGCCCCCAGCGCTTGGTCACCTGGAGAGGCCTCCTCTGCTCTGGGGGCGCTCCCCTGCTGAAGCTGATCCTTTTCTGCTGCGGTTGTGATCTTCGCGAGGCCTTCTTGGCCTTGCTCTGCTTCGGTCGGGATGGCGGCCGCAGTCTTGGTCCGACGCTCCTCTCTAACCGCCACCAGGGCTGCGCTGGCAGAATAGGGGGTGGCTGCAAGGTAAAGCACCAAGGGCTCCCGAGGGCGCGGAGCTACCATCACTGGTGGGCTGGTGAGGTACTTCTTAAGATCTTGAAATGCCTTGTCGGCCTCTTCAGTCCACTCGAACGGGCCCTTCTTCTTCATCAGCTTGAAGAAAGGCAGTGCCCGCTCCCCCAGCTTGGAGATGAAGCGTCCTAGCGTGGTTACGCGCCCGGTGAGCTTCTGCATTTCCCTGAGGGTCTTCGGCGGACTCATGTCTTCAACTGCTTTGACCTTCTCTGGGTTAGCCTCGATGCCCCTATGGGATACCAGGAAGCCCAAGAGCTTGCCTGAAGGGACTCCAAATACGCACTTCTCCGGATTTAGCCGCAGGTCTACTTCGCGGAGGCTAGTGAAGGTTTCTTCCAGGTCCTGTATCAGGGTTTTCGCCTCCCGAGACTTCACCACAATATCATCGACGTAAGCTTCTGCGTTTCTCCCGAGCTGCCGGCCCAAGGCGATGTGCATCAGCCGCTGAAAGGTTGCTCCCGCGTTGCGCAGCCCAAACGGCATGTAGGTATAGCAGTACACTCTGCACAGGGTCAGGAAGGCCATTTTCTCCACGTCTTCTACTGCCATCTTGATCTGGTGATAGCCCGAGAAGGCATCCAGGAAGCACAATAGGTCACACTCAGCGGTAGAGTCGACAATTTGGTCGATGCGAGGGAGCGGGAATGGATCATGCGGGCAGGCCTTGTTGAGGTTGGTGAAGTCGACACACATGCGTTCCTTTCCTCCCTTTTTTGGCACAACAACTGGGTTGGCCAACCAATCAGGGTAGCGGACCTAGCGGATGACTCCGGCTGCCTCCAACTTGCGGGTTTCATGAACGATGAAGGCCTGCTTTTCAGTGGACTGTCGCCTTGCCTTCTGCTTCACGGGGCGCACGTTGGGGCACACGTTGAGATGATGTTCAATCACATTTCTTGGGACTCCTGCCAGCTGATCAGGTTCCCACGCAAACACTTCCTTGTTTGCATGCAGGAACTTCACCAAGGCCTCCTCTTGCTCAGGCTCGAGGTTGGCGCCTATGGTGAAGGTGGCGCCAGTGGATCCATCCGTGTCGACCGGTACCTGCTTGGTCTCCGCCTTGTCTTGGCTGAATAGCTGCTTCTTCTTAGCCGGCGCAGCCCCCTTGGGCTCGAGGACATCTGCGCTGGCGGGTTGCGTCACCGCGGCTGTCTTGAAAGGAAGCTTGAGCGCCTGCAGCACATCCCTTGTGTCTCCGGACACGGTAAGGACGCCGCTGCTCCCGGGTATCTTCATGAGGTTATACGCCGGGTGAGTCGCTGCCATGAACTGGGCCAAGGCTGGGTAGCCGAGGATGGCGTTGTACGGGAGGCTGATGGGGGCGACGTCGAAGTCAATCAGCTCCGTGCGGAAGTTGTCGTGGGTGCCGAAGGTCACCGGGAGGCGGACCTGCCCCAGGGAGCTGGCGGAACCGCCTCCGATGCCCAAGAAGGGCCTGCTGGGTTGAAGCCGCTCTAGCGGCACGTGAAGGAGGCTGAAGGCCTCCACTGAGAGCACGTTGAGGCCGACACCACCGTCGATGAGGGTCCTGGTGACGGCCACTTAGCAGATGGTGGGGGTGCATAGCATCGAGCGCCGCTGCAGCGGTGTTGGAGGGGTGATCATCCGAACTGAAGATCAAATCGGCCTTGGGTGCCACCCGGCCCGGGGGAGTTTCTCGGCGCTTGAGGGCGGCGCCGATCTGGCGGATGAACGGCTTGACGTGGCGGCTCGAAGGCGGCGCCTGCGATCCACCCAGGATGGCCGTGATGACTGGGGTGCCGACGCAGCATGATGGGCGAGGAAGAGCTTGCGCAACTCCTCCCAGTTGGCCATAGAAGCCGCTGGCAGGTGGAGCAGCCACATGCGCGGGACGCCGGTGAGGGCTATGGGCAGCCAGTTCGCCATGACCTTGTCGTCGCCTCCGACCTTGAGGACGGCTTCTTCATATGCCAGCAGGAAGGCTTGCGGGTCGGCCGTGCCGTTGTAGCGTGGTGGCATGTCCGGCTTGAACTTGCGCGGCCACCGCACCTGTCGCAAGGCAGGGGCCAGGGCTCGGAGCGTCGGCGTCGACAGCCGGAGCGGGTGTCGCATTGGCCGCCATGAGGGCAGAACGTGGTGCTGATGGGGAACGGGCCGACGGAAGGGAGAGCTCCGGCGCACCGCTACCTGGCGCGCCAAATGTCGGATGTTGGGTTCCGGCAGACCCTTAAGGTTCGAACACTGGGGTGCGCATGAAGATCTCTCCCCTACCGATATACGTCCGATCGCCTCGTGAGATCTAAGCTGGAAACGGTGAACAACACAAGGGACACGAGATTTATACTGGTTCGGGCCACCGTTGTGGTGTAATACCCTACTCCAGTGTGTGGTGTGGTGGATTGCCTCGGGGGCTGATGATGAATAAGATACAAGGGAAGAACAGCCTCGCGAGAGGTGTTCTTGGGGTGGTGCGATGAACTGCTTGGGTGAGTTCGATCGCCTCTCTTTCTCTCTCTGGCTAGGGTTCTATCAGATGTGCGTCCCTTCCAGGTGCCTCTACTCTGTGGTGGCTAGCTCTATTTATAGAGGCTCTGGGTCTCTCCCCAAATATTGAGCGGGAAGGGCGCCAACAACGGCCATTTCGAAGGGGAACATCTGGTACAAGTTATCCTGACTAAAGTTGCTCTTCGGCTGCCAAAAGCAATGGCGATGATGCCGTCTTGGGCTCCACGGTGACCTCCATCCTGCCGCTCCGCTGGTCTTGGTCTCGTTGCACCGAAATGGCAACCTTTGCCTGATGCCTCGGTACTCCGCGTCTGTTCTTGCCCCCTTTGCACCAAAGAGGAAACAAGGACACTGCACAGGCCGGCGACCGCCTGGCGCCCGCCTGGTCTCGATCGTCATGGCTTGCGCGGGGGCTACTGTCGGCTTTCTGGGAACGGGGGTCCCTAGACTTGCCTGCCTGCGGCCTGCGGCGTGGCTCAAGTGCTGACCTAGCATGGTCCATCTTCATCAGCACAAGACTCAAGACCCTCGCGAGGGGCCAAGCCTCGTGGGGCGGACGACCAAAGGCTTCCTCAAGGACGGCCTCGCCAGGCAGGCTCGCGAGGAGGCGGAGAGATCAAGGCAGGCTACCTCGCGAGGTGCTCGTGACGCAAGCCATGACGATCGAGGCCAGGCGGGCGCCGGCCTACTCAGTGTCCTTGTTTCATCTTTGGTGCAAAGGGGGCAAGCACAGACGTGGTGTACCGAGGCATCAGGCAAAGGTTGCCACTTCAGTGCAACGAGACCAAGACCAGCGGAGCGGCAGGATGGAGGTCACCGTGGAGCCCAAGACGGCGTCATCGCCAGTGCTTTTGGCAGCCGAAGACCAACTTTAGTCAGGATAACTTGTACTGGATGTTCCCCATTGAAATGGCCGTTGTTGGCGCCCTTCCCGCTCAATATTTGGGGAGAGGCCCGGGGCCTCTATAAATAGAGCTAGCCACCACAGAGTAGAGATATATCTGATAGAGCCCTAGCAAAGAGAGAGAGAGAGGCGATCGAACTCACCCAAGCAGTTCATCGCACTAGCCCAAGAACACCTCTCGCGAGGATGTTCTCCCTTTGTACTGTTCATCATCAGCCCCTGAGGCAATCCACCACACCACACACTGTAGTAGGGTATTACACCACAACGGTGGCCCGAACCAGTATAAATCTCGTGTCCCTTGTGTTGTTCATCGTTTCCAGCTTAGATCTCACGAGGCGATCGGACATAGACCGGTAGGGGAGAGGTCTTCGTGCACACCCCAGTGTTCGAACCTTAAGGGTCTGCCGGAACCCAACATCCGACATAATATGCATCGATGTCAAATCAAAAGATTTTGGCACCGCTCTCGTGATGTAAGAGAGTTGGCACCGCTGTGCACAGAGACCCACATGTATAAACAAATCAATCAAACCAATGACACCAGCCTCTCACTCTCCCAAACAAGTGTTTTTTATTGCCTCGGTCCTCTCTCTCTCCCCCCCACACAAGTGTTTTTTCACCGCGTGAGTTAATTTAGCACCGGAGCAAAGTAGGTGATCCAGATTGGGGCACCAGGTGAGCAATGGAGGGGCATCAATGCCAAATGCATCACAAGTGAATTTGGCACGTATTTTGGCCTACATAGTGGAGGGGCGTTATAGCCCACTTTGTATCTTGCCTCAGATTTAGTGTAAAATTTTGACCATAGATTTACCTAAGAAAATGCCAATGCATGTCACCAAAAATTATACCATTTGAAATTATGTTCAAATATGAATCCGACGATATAATTTTTAGTGACATGCATGAACATTTTGTCAGTTAAATCTATGGTCAAATTTTGATACTACAAAATAGGAAGAGTAAACCAGGATGGAGGTAGTACTTGCTCTTAGGGTAACCATAGAGTTACTAGTCTAAGTTACTTTCCACTATGACTAGCCTAGGCTACTATAGTAGTACAACAAAATAACAATGCAGGTGATCACGTGAGAAAAAATACTAAAAACATTTCTTTCGGTGCAGTGCGTAGATGCAATTTTGAACACTACACTTGTCATCATAATTTGGGAAAATTACGAAAAAATTGAGCTACGTTGTGATTACCGTTTACTAATAGGAAAGAACTTTCACCTCGATGAGTAGCTTCTCCGTGCACAGAAAGCATGTAAGGAATCCAACAACTTGATCCAGATTAAATGATAGATTTTATTGCCAAGATCTTCAATTGCATGCATAGACTGGGTCAAGCTTGTGGAAATCATTTTCGGAAGACGGTCAGAAATACATCAAGAAGAAATTTAAAAATGTGAACTTCAAGAAGACGGAGCAGAAGATGAGTGTTGTACCCGAACGATTACGGATCCAATAAAGAGTTCGGAGAATTTGGCGGAACAAGTACACCAACGCTTTGTCAATTTCGGGCGTCGCCAATGACCCAGATTTTTGTTGGACCTTCTAGATCGATACAAGCAATCTCTCAAGGAAAGGCGCATTCTCAATGACCATAACGTGGAACAGCTGGAGTGATCTCTTCCCAATTGATGTTTTGTTGCGGGGCCAGCAAGACACAAAAATCCATCGGAGATTCGTCGAGGCGATGTGGAGGCTAATGAACCCGTGGATCTGCTCAAGATGAAGGTACTCGAGCGTAGTACAGGTGCAGAGCAGGTGCTCCATAGCCTGCTTCGAGATGCCAACGTCGAAAAGGTTGAGCTGCTTGAGTTGAGGGAGAAGAAGGGCGGGTGCGGCATTAATCTGGGGAAGATAGCAGGAGCTGAAGCTGGCGCGGCGCAGCGTTGGCGTGAGGCGGATCGTGGACGGCGGCAGAGAGCGACATCGTCCAGCTTCAAAGCTGATCTCCTCGAGCTGATCTAGGGCGGGGGATAAGAACCACTCGTCAAACTTGGCTTGGACCTTGCAGTTGGTACTGAACATGCGGATGTCAAGGCGTCTGGCTGGCCCAGGGTGCGATGAAAGGATCTTGGAGACTGCGGCCATGCATTTGCAATCCCCGTCGCAGAGGGAGCTGTAGACGGTGAGGTTGAGGGGGACGCAGCACCAGAGGGGGCGCCACCGCCGAAAGAGCAGGGCGGTCCGCACGGCAGAGTTGGTGGGAGGAGGCCGATGATGACGAGCAGCATGTCATCGGGGAGGCTGCTGATGAAGTTCACGTTCGCCGGATGCGGTTTTGGCTCGAGCCGCCTCCGCTTGTTGGTTGCATCGCCGTCCATCTCAACCGGTGGCGACGCTGGTGTACACGTGTGCTGGTCTGTGTTGTGTGTTGGCCTGCTGGGTGTGCGCGAGTGCGTCCTTATGTGCATGCCGCCGCGTAGTGGTGAATTGTGCGCGAGTGTGTCCTTCACGCGGAAGAAGTGTGTCCTTAATGCGTCCTCAATTTACTAGAGTGCGGGGTGCTACCCTGAGTGGTTTCAACTTTGTTTACTTCACGGCGTGTCAGATGGGCCTATAGTTTACTTATTTTGATCCACTGCCACATGGGCCAGCACACGAAGATAGAGAACACGAGCTGACAAGGCAGCATGTGGACTGGTTGACCGGTCAACGAAACAATATACGGAGCTATACGCTAATATAGTGAGCGTATAATCCGTCGGTATAGAGAGTTCGAGTGAGAGGGGAGGCCCGTGAGAGATACTCCCTCCGTTCGATAATGTAGTGCCAACATTTTTTTAAAGTCAAACTTTTGAAACTTTGACCAAGTTTATAAAGAAATTACTTATATCTACAATACCAAAGATAAATGATAGTATGAATTAAGTACATGTTGTGATGAATCTATCGTTCCAGATGTAAATGTTTTTCTCCACATATACCTGGTCAAACTTTTCTGAGGTTTGACTTTTCAAAACATCCATATGCTTATGGACGTGAGAGAGTCCATAACTAGAGAGAGAGAGAGAGAGAGATTGAGATAGAGTGTGTGTGTGTGTGTGTGAAATAGAAAGAGTGAGTGAAAGAAGTGTATGCATGTGTGAGACATGGACAACACACGACAAAAGTAGAGAAAAGGCGTGTGTGTCTTATGCAAACATATCACACGTGCATCTTCGACAACGGAAGCAAGGTGAGGAGATAGTGTGTGGTTGTTTGCAACCGAGAGAGAAGACCCCTAGCACGTGGCTGTGGGTCTGACAAGCAAGGGAGAGAGGTTGAGAGAGACGTACAGATAAAATGCAGACATGGGGAGGAGAGAGTGTATGTTTTTGATCGAGAGATCCCCTGGAGATCGTGATGGGACTACATGGGTGGGAGATCGAGTGACAAGGTGTGTGCATGATAGAAGATACCCCGAGAGATATCGAGATAGACGTATGGTTGGAAGGAGACAATATGTGTGTTCCTGATGGCTAGTGAGAGATAATTATACTTAGGGGGAGTGTGTACGCCTATGATGGAGTGAGGGATTATGGTACTTAGGGGGGTGCGTGTCACACATAGAGAGAGAGAGAGAGAACAAGGGAGGAGAGTGTTGGATGGGTCTATATGTAGCGCGAGCGAGACATGTGTATGTGTGAACCAGGGAGATATAAAGTTTGAGAGAGATAGAGGAGCCCCAATAAGGCTGGAGAGATAGAGGAGCCCCAATAAGGCTGGAGAGATAGAGGAGCCCCAATAAGGCTGAGTGGTGCGTCAGATAGCTGAGAGGGGGAAAGAGATATTCCATCCGCTCGATAATGCAGTGCATGTAAATTATTTTAGAAGTCAAACTTTGGAAACATTTATCGGGTTTACGCAAATGTTATTTATATCTACAATACCAAAGATACATCATATGAAACTACATCTCATGATGAATCTAATGGTATATGTTTGTCGTTCTAGATGTAAATGTTTTTCTCCACGTACATGGTCAAACTTTGTGATGTTTGACTTTTCAATAAATCTATATGCTATAGACCGAAGAGAGTGCCTAAGTCGAGAGAGATCAAGTGTGTGTGAAGGAGAATGAGTGAGTGTGCAAAATAGTATGTGTGTGAAAGAGAAAGGGACAACAAACGATAAATTAGAGAGAGTGTGTGTTTTTTCGTTTCTTATGCAAACATATCACGCATGCATCCCAGAGATATAAAATCTAGGTGAGGAGATACATGAAGATAGCTAGTGCGTGATTGTTTGCAACGGAGAGAGACACCCCTATAGCACATGTCCAATAGAGGTCTGGCCAACAAGGAACAAAGGTCGAGAGGGACACATGGAGAACATGGACGCATGGGGAGGGAGAGGGGGGGTGTTTGTGATAGAGAGATCCCCTCGAGATCGTGAGGGGACTTATATGGGTGGGAGATCGAGGGAGGTGCGTGCGAGATAGAAAGATGCCCCGAGAGAAATCGAGATAGACCATGCACATGTTTGTGATGGAGACCAAGATTAGCTAGTCATATACATATAGGGGGACTGCGTGTGCCTACATTTGAGTGAGAGACCATCATACTTGGCTAGGCATGAGATTGTGTGTGTGCGTGTGAGATGGAGAGATAATGAGGGAGAGAGATAAATTTTTAGATGGGTCTATCGAGTGCGAGTGAGATATGCATGTTTATGTGTGACCCAGGTAGATGGAGAGTTTGAGAGAGAGAGAGGGAAGAGCTCCGAGACGACAGAGTGGTGCATGAGAGAGTTACAGGCAACGAGCCAAGGAATTTGTGTGCGTACAATGAGTGCACCCAAGATATTTAGCTTGGACTAGAGAATCATACATGGTGTGCGAGAGAGACCTATAGATGGAGTATATATGCATGCGAACTAGAAAGACCCCCACACACACACACACACAAAGAGAGAGAGAGAGAGAGAGAGAGAGAGAGAGAGAGAGAGAGAGAGAGGGAGAGAGAGAGAGAGACGGAGAGAGAGGGAGAGGGACCAACAAGGTTTGTGTGTTGGATGCGTGCGATAGAATTGAAGATTATCAGCGAGAGAGAGAGCAGGAGTCCGGGAGAGGGGTAGGTCGCGTTTTATGCATCAAAGACTGATATAAACCATGTTTTGATATAAACTTGCATTCAAATATTTAAATTGGAGAACATGTTGTCTGCAATCCACACATGAACGGACATATGTGTATATCTAACAAGTTCATTAATTTGACTCTCAACATGTTCATGGAGTACTATAATACGATACAACATGCTACTTGATTTAGGTGTTTAATTTTGGATTTAGTTCACTATTTTGACCTGGTTAACAAGCTATTTCATTGAATCGAGATATTTCATTTTGGGTTTGATTCCCGTTTTTGAGTGGGTCAACTGTCGGATGTGGGGTTCCAGCAAACCCTTAAGGTTCGAACACTGGGGTGCGCGTGAAGTCTTTCCCTCCTACCGATCCGCGCCCTAGCTCGCTAAGATCTCGCGGACGAACTCGATGAACTCACAACACAGAGAGACACAAGATTTATACTGGTTTGGGCCACCGTTGTGGTGTAATACCCTACTCCAGTGTGTGGTGGTGGATTGCCTCTTGGGCTGTTGAAGAACAGTACAAGGGAAGGAACAGCCTCCTAAGGTTGAGTGTTCTTGTGAGTAGGCTAACTTGTGTGGGTGAGAGCTGGATGAACTACTCGATGCCACTACTGTGATGGCTATTCCTACTTATATAGGCCCTGGTCCTCTTCCCCAAATATCGAGCGGGAAGGGAGCCAACAACAGCGGGCAAATTTGAAGGGGGACAGCTAGTACAAGCTATCCTGACAAAAGCAGTCTTCGCCTGTGAAAAGCTCTGGTGGTGACGCCGTCTTGGGCTCCACGATGACCTCCGTCTTGTCGTCCTCCTAGTCTTGGTCTCGTTGCACCAATATAATAACCTTTGCATGATGCCTCGGTACTCTTCGCCTGCGCTGGCCTCCTTAGCACCAAAGAGGAAATAAGGACGCTGCGCGCACTGGCACCCGCCTGGTGCCGTTCGTCATGGCTCACGTCACGAGAGCCTCGTGAGGTTTGCCCCGCCTTGATATCTCTGCTCCTCGTGAGCCTGCTTGGCTAGGCCACTCCAGAGGAGGTCTTGCATCGTCCGCCTCGCGAGGCTTGGACCCTCGTGAGGGTCTTGGATGCCTTGTTGGCGAAGATGGGCCATACGGCCTGCTGGCTTAGCCACGCTATGGGCCGAAGCTAGGCAAGTCTGGGGACCCCCGTTCCCAGAACACCGACAGTAGCCCCCGGGCCCAAGGTGCGCTCGGGCTTGGCTTCATGGCGAAGTCAAGGGTCAAGTTTGGAGCACTGCGGGCCCCAAAAGCCTGCGGCCTCGGTTGACGCGTGGCAGTTGATTGGACGTGGGCGTCTCCGCTTCCCCACGCTGCCTTTGAATCCTCCTAGCTATGCGGCCCTGCTACGTCTTGAGCTTGCGTTGGTTTTCCCTGAAGAGGAGAGGATGATGCAGCACAGTAGCGTAAGTATTTCCCTCAGTTTTTGAGAACCAAGGTATCAATCCAGTAGGAGGCCATGCACAAGTCCCTCGTACTGCACAAACGATAGCTACTCACAACCAACGTGATTAGGGGTTGTCAATCCCTTCACGGTCACTTACTTAGAGTGAGATCTGATAGAGATAATATTTTTGGTATTTTTGGTATATAGATGCAAAGTGAAAAGTAAAGGCAAAGTAAAAACAAAGCAAGTATAAAAGTGATGGAGATTGATATCATGAGAATAGACCCGGGGGCCATAGGTTTCACTAGTGGCTTCTCTGAAGAGCATAAGTATTCTACGGTGGGTGAACAAATTACTGTTGAGCAATTGACAGAATTGAGCATAGTTATGAGTATATCTAGGTATGATCATGTATATAGGCATCACGTCAGAAACAAGTAGATCGAAACGATTCTGCATCTACTACTATTACTCCACTCATCGACCGCTATCCAAAGATGCATCTAGAGTATTAAGTTAAAACAGAGTAATGCCATAAGCAAGATGACATGATGTAGAGGAATAAATTCATGCAATATGATAAATACCCCATCTTGTTATCCTCGATGGCAACAATACAATACGTGCCTTGCAACCCTTTCACATCCGGGTAAGGACACCGCAAGATTGAACCCAAAGCCATGCACTTCTCCCATTGCAAGAACTACCAATCTAGTTGGCCAAACCAAACGGATAATTCGAAGAGACTTGCAAAGATAACTCAATCATACATAAAAGAATTCAGAGAAGATTCAAAAATTATTCATAGATAAGCTGGATCATATACCCACAATTCATCAGTCTCAACAAACACACTGCAAAAAGAAGATTACATTGAATAGATCTCCACGAGAGAGGGGGAGAACATTGTATTGAGATCCAAAAAGAGAGAAGAAGCCATCTAGCTACTAGCTATGGACCAAGGTCTGAAGTAAACTACTCACACTTCATCGGAGGGGCTATGGTGATGATGTAGAAGCCCTTCGTGGTGGATGCCCCTCCCGCGGAGCTCAAACAGCCCCAAGATGGGATCTCGTGGATACAGGAAGTTGCGGCGGTGGAATTAGGTTTTTGGCTCATGTTCTGATTGTTTGGGGGTACGTAGGTATATATAGGAGGAAGGAGTACGTCGGTGGAGCAACAGGGGGCCCACGAGGCAGGGTCCGCGCCCCGGGGGGGCGCCCCCCACCCTCGTGACCGCCTCTCTGGTTCCTTGGCGTAGGGTCCAAGTCTCCTGGATCATGTTCGGTGAGAAAATCACGTTTCCGAAGGTTTCATTCCGTTTGGACTCCGTTTGATATGTTGTTTCTTTGAAACACTGAAAAGGGCAAAAAAACAGCAATTCTGGGCTGGGCCTCCGGTTAATAGGTTAGTCCCAAAAGGAATATAAAAGTGGAAAATAAAGCCCATTATAGTCCAAAAACAATAGATTAAGTAGCATGGAGCAATCAAAAATTATAGATACGTTGGAGACGTATCAGGCATCCCCAAGCTTAATTCCTGCTCGTCCTTGAGTAGGTAAATGATAAAAAGATAATTTTTGATGCGGAGTGATACTTTGGCATAATTTAAATGTAAATCTTCTTAATTGTGGTATGAATATTCAGATCCGAAAGATTCAAGACAAAAGTTCATATTGACATAAAAAATAATAATACCTCAAGCATACTAATCAAAGTAATCATGTCTTCTCAAAATAACATGGCCAAAGAAAGTTCATCCCTACAAAATCATATAGTTAGGCTATGTTTCATTTTCGTCACACAAGCCAAGCAATTGTTTCATACTTAAATAATCTCAAACTTTTTCAACCTTCACGCAATACATGAGCGTGAGCCATGGATATAGCACTATGGGTGGAATAGAATATGATGATGTGGATTGTGTGGAGAAGACAAAAAAGGAGAAAGTCTCACATTGACGAGGATAATCAACGGGATATGGAGATGCCCATCAATTGATGTCAACATGAGGAGTAGGGATTGCCATGTAACGGATGCACTAGAGCTATGAATGCTCAACAAAAGAAAACTAGTGGGTGTGCATCCAACTTGCTTGATCATGAAGACCTAGGGCATTTTTAGGAAGCCCATCGTAGGAATATACAAGCCAAGTTCTATAATGAAAAATTCCCACTAGTATAAAAAGACAACTTATGAGACTCACTATATGAAAAACATGGTGCTACTTTGAAGCACAATATATGAGACTCACTATATGAAGAACAAGGTGCTACTTTGAAGCACAATATATGAGACTCACTACATGAAGAACAAGGTGCTACTTTGAAGCACAAGTGTGGAAAAAGAGATAGTAGCATTGCCCTTTTCTTTTTTTTCTTTTTTTGGGCCTTTCTTTTTTTTTTGGCCTTTCTCTTTTTTGGGGGGCAATGCTCTAATAATGATGATCATCACACTTCTATTGAGTACAACATGAGGATTACAACTCGAAACTAGAACAAGGTATGACTCTATATGAATGCCTCTGGCGGTGTACCGGGATGGTGCAATGAATCAAGAGTGACATGTATGAAAAATAATGCATGGTGGCTTTGCCACAAATACGATGTCAACTACATGATCATGTAATGGCAATATGACAAAAGTAAAGTATGTCATGATGATGAACGGAACGGTGGAAAGTTGCATGGAAATATATCTCGAATGGCTATGGAAATGCCATAATAGGTAGGTATGGTGGCTGTTTTGAGGAAGATATAAGGAGTTTTATGTGTGATAGAGCGATCGTATCACGGGTTTGGATGCACCGTGAAGTTTGCACCAACTCTCAAGGTGAGAAAGGGCAATGCACCTGCATCAAGAGGCTAGCAAAGGCGGAAAGGTAAAAGTGCGTATAATCCATGGACTCAACATTAGTCAAAAGAACTCATATACTTATTGAAAAAATTAGAAGTCATCAAAAATCAAGTACTACGCGCATGCTCCTAGGGGGATAGATTGGTAGGAAAATACCATCGCTCATCCCCGACCGCCACTCATAAGAATTCACAAGCCAGGTACACTTCATGTTTCAAATTTGTTACACAACTTTAACCATACGTGCATGCTACGGGATTTGCAAACATCAACACAAGCATTTCTCAAATTCACAACTACTCAACTAGCACGACTTTAATATTATCACCTCCATATCTCAAAACAATTATCAAGCATCAAACTTATCTTAGTACTTAACGCACTCAAAAGAAAGTTTCACATATCTTGAATACCAAGTATATTAATATTAAGCAAATTACCATGCTATTAACGACTCTCAAAATAATCTAAGTGAAGCATGAGAGATCAATAGTTTCTTTAAAACAAATCCACCACCGTGCTCTAAAAGATCTAAGTGAAGTACTAGAGCGAAAATTATCACGCTCAAAAGATATAAGTGAAGCACTATGATCAAAACTATCAAGCTCAAAAGATATAAGTGAAGCACATAGAGTATTATATCAAATTCCAATTCATGTATGGCTCTCTCAAAAGGTGTGTACATAAAGGATGATTGTGGTAAACTAACAAGCAAAGATGCAAATAATACAAGACGCTCCAAGCAAAACACTTATCATGTGGTGAATAAAAATATAGCTCCAAGTAAATTACCGATGGAAGTGGATTTAAAGAGGGATGCCTTCCGGGGCATCCTCAAGCTTTGACTTTTTGGTGTCCTTGGATTATCTTGGGGGTGCCATGGCATCCCCAAGTTTAGGCTCTTGCCACTCCTTGTTCCATAATCCATCAAAATAATTCACCCAAAACTTGAAAACTTCACAACACAAAACTCAATAGAAATCTCGTGAGCTCCGTTAGAGAAAGAAAACAAAAGACTACTTTAAGGTACTTTAATGAACTCATTCTTTATTTATATTGGTGTTAACCTACTGTATTCCAACTTCTCTATGGATCATAAACTATTTTACTAGCCATAGATTCATCAAAATAAGCAAACAACACACGCAAAACAGAATCTGTCAAAAACAGAACAGTCTGTAGTAATCTGTAACTAACGCAAACTTCTGGAACTCCAAAAATTCTACCAAAATTAGACGACCTGGAAAATTTGTTTAATGATCAGCTGAAATTGGAATCAATATTTTATCATGTTCTGGTGACTTTTAACAATTCAGGCACTGAGCGCAAAGTTTCTGGAAATTACAGCAAGATCAAATAACTATCATCCAAGAAGATCCAATAGGTTTAACTTGGCACAAACACTAATTAAAAGATAAAAACACATCTAAACAGAGGCTAGATGGATTATTTATTCCTAAACATAAGCAAAAACAAAAAACTAAAAATAAAATTGGGTTGCCTCCCAACAAGCGCTGTCGTTTAACGCCCCTAGCTAGGCATAAAAGCGAGGATAGATCTAGGTAGTGCCGTAGTCATAAGATAGATCGGTGAAACTCATTTCATATTCTCTACGTTCGGCAGAAAGTTTTCTTTGAGGCAAGCAAAAGTAATCAAAAGGGCTAAATTTAATAGGACAAAAGTCCCCAAGATCAATTTTAGGAGGTATAGGTTCCTCTTTCGGCCCTTCATATTGCACAACCAATTCATCATTATAAGCATTCTTTTGACATAACTTTGTGAGCCTATACTCAAGAAAGCATCCTAGATCATTATTTCGAATAGCCAAATCATCATTAAGCTCAGATATTCTATGAATTAAAAATTGGTAGGCACTTTTCTTCTAAGATTCTCATTGAAAGCAACATAGTTGATAGATTGAAAACACATTATTTCTTCTTGATCAAAAAGGATAGATTCTATGGGAGGACAGCGAGCATCCACCCTATAATGCGCAAAGATTTTCTGGCTTCTTTTATTATTAATCTGAATTCATGAGCCAAAAAGATAGTAGCGGCACGCTTAACAGAGGAGTGTTCAATATTAGAAAAATTCTAGGAAAATTCTTTGTATAGAAGGGTGCATATGCATAAATTGCCTTTCAAGTTCAACGATAAGCATGGCAATAGCGTCCGCAAGACTACTAGTTCTATTGAGAATCGAACCACCCATAGAGGGTAAAGCACCAGCACAAGAAAAGAAATCTTGAATATGTCACATCCCTAGTTCCGGCAATGCTTAGCGCTAGCATCTTGTGTTGCATCATGTCTAAGTTTTAATTAAACTTGAAATGGGGACTGTTAAACCCTAGCAACAACTGAAATACAACTAGGGTCAAATTAAATCTTTTCCATCTATCCAAAATGGCCTTTAGAAAAGTTCATCGATTTTGGAATGGGTAAAAACTTCTTCCAAAATTGATGCACACATTTCTAGGACATTTCTGGATTTTGGAGTTAATTCATATCAGATTTGAATTTGGACAATTAAATGCTATATAATAATTTTAAATGTCCAAATAATCCCAAACTGAAATGTTCCATGTTGGATATACTCTATACAGTGGGCATGAGCAGTATGGTGGTTTTTGAAGATGCCTAAGCATTTTTAGAAATGCCACAAACTTGCAGAAATAAATAGAAAACACAAACAAAATAGAAAACAGTGGAAAGGAGACTTACCTGGCCTCACCTGTCGCAGTGCGGCTGGCCAGCCCACCTGGCCGGCCCAGCCCAGCGCCGCTGCCAGTCATCGCCTACCTCTGCCAGTAGGCAGAGGCGGGACACCGCGACGCCGCCGAGCTCGCCACGCCACCACCCTGCCTGCCTGCCCCTCCCCCTCGACGCCCGTACGCTCTGGACGTCGCCACACACTCCCCCTCGACCCCCTGCACCTCTCCCGTCTCTCCTGGATCTCTCCTCGTCCTCCCCGCTATGGCCGACGCTCGTCGCCATTGCTTTGTCAACGCTCGGGAACGGGGTCCCAGACTTGCTCGCCTGCGCTGCGGGCGTGGCTCGAAGGAGGCCCAAAGATGGCCCATCTTCATCAAAGCAAGCTCAAGACCCTCACGAGGGGCCAAGCCTCGCAGGGCGGACGACAAGGAGCTTCCTCAGGCACGGCCTCGTCAGGCTGGCTCATGAGGAGGCGGAGAGTTCAAGGCAGGGTACCTCGCGAGGTTCCCGTGACGCAAGCCATGACGACCAAGGCGCCCAGCCAGCAGCATCCTCCTTTCCTCTTTGGTGCAAAGGGAGCGGCGCAGCGAGAGCATCAAGCAAAGGCATCCGCTTGGTGCAACAAGACCAAGACCAGCCCAACGGCCGGAAGGAGTCATCGTGGAGCCCAAGCAGGCGTCATCACCAGAGCCTTTGGCGCGAGGACCAACTTTAGTCGGGATAAGTGTACCCGTTGTTCCCCTTCAAAATGGCCAATTGTTGGCGCCCTCCGCTCAATATTTGGGAAGAGGCCCAGGGCCTTCGCCTATAAATAGGAGTAGCCACACTCAGAGCTAGGGCATCTTGGAGAGACGAAGAGGCATCTAAGAACTAGAGAGAGAGGAAGAGAGAGAGAGAGAGAGAGAGAGAGTTAGACCGATTGAACACCACCTAGCAGTTCATCGCACCCGCCAAGAACAGATCCTCGCGAGGTTGTTCTTCCTTGTATTGTTCCTCATCAGCCCAAGAGGCAATCCACCACACCACACCCTGGAGTAGGGTATTACACCACAATGGTGGCCTCGAACCGATATAAATCTTGTGTCTCTTGTGCTGTTCTGTTTAGTAGTTTAGGTCCCAGCGATTGGCGAGGTACGAGACGGTGGAAGGTTGGATCTCCGCGCGCACGTGTTCGAACCTCAAGGGTCTGCCGGAACCCGAAATCCGACACCGTTCGCTGCCACGCGGCCACAGCCACCCCCCTTGCCCCTCTGCCGTCCCCAAGAGCTCCGCCCTGACCTCTTCTTCGTCTCCGCCGAGCTAAAGGACACCGGAGCGCCCCGCAGCGCCGCCATCGCCATTGTCTTCGCCCTCTGCACCGACAGTCGTTGTTGTCGATTCGCAGCAACCCGACCGCCCCCGACCACCGCAACCATGTCTGACGCCCGTCGGGCCCGCGCCGAGCGCCGAGCCGCCCTCGCCTCCCATGTCGCCCAGACAGCTCCCGTCGGCGGGCGCCCTCGTCGTTCTCCGTCACCTACCGTCAACGCTGCCACCGGCCCGGCGGGGAACGAGCAGCAAGCATCATCCCAGCACCCGTCCATGAGGCGGGACGGCCGCACTGCCACACCTTCGCTCACCCCCGCTGGTTCTTCGTCACTTGCGCCCCGCGAGGCCATGGAGGCCCGAGCTGCACTCATCGCGGCAAACGAGCTCCTGCGCTACCGCCCCGTCGACGACGTTTACGAAGAATGGCTCGACCGAAGTCGCTGAGCTTCGTCTGCGCTGCAGAGGCGCCTCAAGACCGTCTGCCCGTCTGCCGCATCAAGACTCGCCTTCGCTGGCCATGAAGCCCCCTGGGCGCCCCAGCCGCCTCCTCCTCAAGAAGGCGCCTGCCCCAAGGCGCGGCCTGGCGGAACCCGCTCCGCCAGCGCGCCAAGGCTGCAAGAGCAGAGCTGCCAAGAAGTTCTCGCCCACAAGAAGCTGCTGAGCGCTCCCGCCCAAAGACGTCAGGACCTCGCTGCTGCCTACCAAGGGCGCAGGGAGGCCCACAGGACCAAGCTCCCTGTCGTCTGAGGCCCCCCGCGGCCACGGTGGGCTGTCGTGCCTTCACCTCCGAGCTGCACAACGTCGCGTGGCCCGCCAAGTTCAAGCCGGACCTGCCTCCTCGCTACGACGGCACAGCTGACCCTACGGAGTTCCTCCAGCTCTACGAGCTGGGCATCGAGGCTGCCAACGGGGATGAAAAGGTCATGGCGAACTGGTTTCCCATGGCGCTCAAGGACGAAGCCCGCACCTGGCTCTCGACCGCCCTGTGCACGATCTCTTCCTGGACCGAGATGCGTACCCGCTTCATCGCCAACTTCCAGGAACTCGCGACCGGCCACCCGCCGTAAGCGACATGCACCGAATCAAGCAGCAGCCAGGGGAAACCCTGCAAAAGTACATCCAGCGCTTCAACAACGCGCGCCTCAAGATCCCTGTGGTAACGGCGAGGCCATCATCTCTGCTTTCTCCGACGGGCGCGCGCGACGTCAAGATGAAGGAGGAGCTAGCGATGCATGAAGATCTGTGCACCTCCTCGAGCTGTTCAACTTGGAGACTGGCGCGCCAGGCTGAGGAGGGGCGCCTCTCCCTCCTCGAGCTGCCTGCCGCAGATCCCGAAGAAAAGAAGTCCAAGGCCAAGGACGTGAAGCGCAAGGGGGCTGCCGTACTCGTGGCCGAACCAGACACCAAGCAAGGCAGAGATCAGCCCGAGTCCTCCAAGGGCGGCCGGTACTGCGTGTACCACGACCTCCACACCCACAACACCAATGAATGCCAAGAGCTCCGGGCCGTGCGCGAAGGAAGGGTCGGCAGATGCCCCGAGCGCAGCGACCGGGGCTACGGACGAGGAGGAGGAAGGAATGCAGGACGCTGGGAAGACCACGGCCCGCACCAAGGGTGGCGCGACCAACCTCGCGAGGACCGCTGGCAAGACCCGCCTCGCGAGGGAGGCTGGAGGGATCAGCCTCGCGAGGATCACCCGCAGGGGAACGCAGGCCTCCCTCCGCTGCCGCCGCCAAGAAGAATTGAAGACCGTCATCAGGACGAGGGGGCTGGGGCTTCAGAACCGCTGCAGGCGATCGCCTGCATCCTGGGCGGAGCTCAAGCCCCAGCCTCTCAGCGCATCTTCAAGCAGTTCGCCCGCGAAGTGAATGCATTCCTCCCCAAGCTCGAGGCCACGCGCCCTCTCATGTGGTCGGCGTGCGCCATCACGTTCAGCTCAGCGGATCAGCTCAAGTGCGTAGCCACAGCCGGAGTTCTCCCGATGCTTTGTTCCCCAATCATCAGCAATGTGCTAGTCACCAAGACCCTCATCGACGGCGGGGCAGGGCTCAACGTCCTGTCCGTGGAAACATTCAACAATCTTCAAGTGCCTTACATACCCTTCAGCCAACCAAGCCTTTCTCCGGAGTCACCGACGGCTCCACGGTCCCGATCGGGCAGGTCCGCCTTCCTGTCACCTTCGGGGCTCGCGACAACTACTGCACCGAGCTCATCGACTTCGACGCCGCCAACATTCGCCGCCAGATAACGCCATCCTCGGGTACCCGCTGGCCAAATTCATGGCCGTAACTCCACCACGGCTACAACACCCTCAAGATGCCAGGAAGCGGCGGGGTCATCACGGTGCCCTGTGAAGAGAGAGACGCAGTGTGCTCCCTGGAGCGAGCCTTTCAGGCCGCATCGCTAGAAGACCCAGACCACAGCAGCAGGAGGCCTCACGAGGCCGCACCCAAGAAGAAGAAGACATCGACCGGCCCAGCTCCCAAGAGGCAGGCCCCTCAGGGCCCGCGCCAGGCCAGGGGGAGCCTCCTTCCATCGCATAGGAAAACGCGCCCGGCGCCCTCCTTAGGCAGGGCTCGGGGGCTCTCCCCTGGAGGGCCGCCGACCTCACCAAGGTCTTGAGGGAGGCGCTTGGGCACCACGTGGAGGCGTGCCAAGCACGCTTCCGCAAAGGTGAGCAAGGCAAGGAGGGCCGAACCCTTAGGAGTTCGCCGCCAAGGCCATTCAGAGCTACAGGAGTCAAGGGTCATGAGGGGCAGCCGCCACCGCTGTGGGCCCCCCATCCGGCGAGGATGGTGGGCTGCTGCGTCAGACGACATACCAGGGCTCAACCGAGCCGCGTCTCAAGAGCGCCTGCCCTCGCGAGTGGGACGTTGCAGGGTCCGCCCACAGCTACGGCGCATGCCTTATGGCTCGCCAAACGCGGCAGCTGCGCACTGGCGTCTCATGAGGGCCATCATGGAGGCTCAAGAGGTCGTGCACGCCACAGCTCGGGCGGAGAGATGGAGATGGCCCCGAGGAGCCGCCACGCCCGGATCCTCCCGAGGCCCCCGGGCCTGGGGCTCGTGAGGATCGGCTCCCGCAGCCCACCGAGTCTGCTACACCAACACCCCTTCGTCCTCAACATCACCAGGTGACATCTTTAAGTTTTATTTCCGGCTGGGAGCGCCTTCAGGGCCGCATTATTCCCAGGTCGTGTGGGTCCGTCCCTGCGGCATGTATCCCTTTTATTTCATGTAATTAGCCTATCCTGTTGGGGGCGCCCCTTGGGCTGCATCATCCCCAAGCCACTCGGGCCTGTCCCAGCGGCATGTATCCTTCCTACTTTTTCCTTAGGATTATGCTCTCGCTCCACCATGCTTGTTATTTGGTGCCCTGGGTGGCGGAATCTTGCACGTTAAAGGGGGGGGGGTGCCTGAGCATCGCGACTCAGGGCTCCTACCGGCTCTCCGGCCCTCACCCTCTGGTCTTGTCCATGGCATCGCGACCTGGCTTGCCAGCGACGGCTGAGACCAGCCTGAGAGCCGGGACCCGAGGACGTAGAGTTTCGTCATCTAACCCAGCTTGCGCGTTAAAGGGGGGGTGCCTGAGCATCGCGACTCAGGGCTCCTACCGGCTCTCCGGCCCTCACCCTCTAGTCTTGTCCATGGCATCGCGACCGGGCTTGCCAGCGACGGCTGAGACCAGCCCGAGAGCCGGGACCCGAGGACGTAGAGTTTCATCATCTAACCCAGCTTGCGCGTTAAAGGGGGGGTGCCTGAGCATCGCGACTCAGGGCTCCTACCGGCTCTCCGGCCCTCACCCTCTGGTCTTGTCCATGGCATCGCGACCTAGCTTGCCACCGACGGAGGAGACAAACCCGAGAGCCGGGACCCGAGGATGTAGAGTTTAGTCATCTAACCCAGCTTATGCGTTAAAGGGGGTGCTGAGCATCGCGACTCGTGGCTCCTACCGGCTCTCCGCCCTCACCTCTTGTCTTGTCCATGGCATCGCGACCTGGCTTGCCCGCACGGCCGAGACCAGCCCGAGAGCCGGACCAAGACGAGAGCTCCGGCATCCGCCAAATTTGCGTGAACACACTCGAAGATAAGGCCCAGAGCCAGCGCAACCCGCCTTTGAGGTAGGGCCCCGTGAGTCCCGCTGGCTGGCTCATGGGTGCCCAGACACACCTCGTCCAGCCCTACCGTGCCCACGCGTGTCGTGGTGGGGTCAGATATCGCCTGGGGCTCCTCCCGGAGGGGAGCCCCTCCCACGCTCCAAAGGAAGCACCATGCTCCACGTTGGCTGACGACACTGCCGAGGAGCGGCTATGCCCGTACGCATGCGGAAGCGCTATGCTCCGCGCTGGTGATAAACAACTGCGGGTGGCTTCCGGATCACATCAACCTCAGGGAGCCCAGAGCTCAGTGTCCAGCCTCGTCGCAACGCCTCCCCTCGGGAGCGCCGCGCGAGGGGGCTGGGCACGGGGGTTGCGCCTGGGTCATGCCCAGACACACGCCACCCAGCCAGGCCCCTCGAGCCTGGTTCGTCAGACGCCACTCCCTCGAGCGGAGCCAAGGTACGAATGCCGCTTGAGCGTCAAGGGGACTCCTGAGCATCGCGACTCAGAGCCTAATCGTCACGTAGCCCCTCACCCCTTAGTTCCGAAAGGCTAACGGGCGGCTGAGGTATGCGCGGGCCGGGCTCTGCAGACGAGAACGATAGATCCGCCTGCCTCACCTCCCTACTTGCTGTTCAGGCGCCAAGGGGACTCTCGAGCATCGCGACTCAGAGCCTAACTTGTCATGTAGCCCTCACTCCTTGGTCCCGGCCCCTGGTTTCCGGTCGGGCTAATGGCGGCTGAGGTATGCGCTGGGCCGGGCTCACACAGAGAACATAAGCAAGTAGGAAGCGCAAATTTCAAGGAATTTCACAGCAAATATTACAGTCCACACTGTTATCGCAATACCAAACGCAAGTTAAACGCCTCCCCGAGGCATGATACATGTGCAGGAATTAAAAGCAGGACAGGAGCCACAACGGAGTCACTTGTCGGCGGTGGAGTAGCGTGGAGTGGGTTCGCCTCGTGGAGCAGCAGTCGGCGCCTCGCCCGGCTTGGTGTCAAGGTCTGAACTTCCCCAACAGAGCCTCCGCGCGACCCTTCACAGCCTCGGCAGCGGCAGCTGCATGCTCACCGCTTGCTGGCTCCAGTAGGCTATCCAGGTCGACGCTAGGATCGCGAAGGTAGACATGGGTGAGGACCCGCGTCAGTGCCGTAGAAGACAAGACACGCGCCTCGGCCTCAGCCGTGGGGCCAAGACCAAGGGAGACATCTTCAAGAGCATGAACCAGGAAGGGAAGCAGCTTGGCGGGGCCGTCCCTCTGCGCGGCCGCCAGTGGGCTCTCCAGGCCGCTATCATAAAGCTCGCCAAAGCAAGGTGCGAGCCTTCACCTCCATATCTGTGAAGGCCACGCGATCTTCGGCAAGAACCCGCGCCTTGTCGTCCAGCTCGACTTTCCTCGCCTCCAGTTCCTGCTCCAGCGCGCCTAGGCGGTCATGGCGCTTCTTCAGCCTGGCCTCCCGGTCCTTGACGGCCGCCTCGCGAGCCTCCATGCTTTCCTCCTGCTCCTGGCGGAGGCGGGCCTCCTCGGCAAGCTGGTTCTGCAGGCCCTTCAACTCGCCCTACAGCGTCTCACAGCGACCTTGGATGCTGGCTGCCTCCCCTAGGGTAGCATCGCGGGCAATCTTCGCCACACGGACAACCTGCTTCTCCTCGTCGCAAGCCATCGAGGCCTGCACCAGCGCCGCCCGGATCGAAGCGTTGGAGCGAATCCAGCCAGAGGCCGGCTCCAAGCGCCCGGCCACCAAGCGAGGGTCGGCGCCCAGAAGATCCTGCCGCAGCCGGTCCAATTCAGCGGCAGCACGATCCAGGACAGTGGGAGGAGTCGGAGAGATAGCAGTTGGTGGAGTAGGAGGAGATGGCGGCGGCGTAACCACAGTATCATGAGTAGGGACCTGATGCGCCCCAACAGCTATAGCGGCGGCATCAGGCAAGGACACCTCGGGAGTCGCTTGGGCCATGGGGCTGAAGCCGCTCACCAGCCCGCCAGCCTCGCGAGATGACCGGGCAGAGAGGCACGTGCCTTTCCATCGCCTTTCCTTCAGAGGCAGAGGCGCCGCCAGATGAAGCCTCAGAGCTCCCTTCACTTCTTTCAGCTGCAGGCGCCAAATTTCAGCCAAGAGATACAGATATCAAGCCTCGGCGACAAAGCAAGGAATAAAACAAGAATCAAGCACTTACTGGTGATCGCTCGCGGGCTCGAGCAACCTTCGGCCATACTTGAAGCCCGAGAGCCGGCTGCAGGGACAACTTCAAGGGGCCCGGGAGCAGGAGGCGCGTCTGCGGATCGCCCCAGGGCCGGGGCGGACCCGCTCGGGACCAGCCCAGTCCGGTCCTTCTTCGGGATCGGGGGCAGGCTTCTGCCTCCCCGCTCATCCTCGTCCTCGCTGCCGCCACTCTGGGGAGGCGGAGAATGCGGGACCTGCACCGCAAGGGAGGAGCCCTTGACTCCGCCCCCGAATCAACCCCCTCTCGCGGCTCTCTTTCCTCCACCTCTTCGCTGGAGTCGGAAGAGGACACGTCCACCAGGTCCTCCGGAGCCTCCACGGGCACGGGCCCGTCCCCATTGAAGACAGGCATGAGCCCCACTACCGCCTCCCAATCCTCGCGAAGGAAGGAACAAGGGCTGGGGCGCCCGCCTCGCCACGTCGCTTCTAACCAAGGACTGGAGGAACGTCGCCAGATCCTCGCTGGCCAGGGGCTCGGGGCTCGAGTGAGGCCCCCACATCGGAAGCGAAATCGACGAAGCGGAGCCGCTTGATGCTCCAGAACTCCCTCGGCAGCCGACGCGACCGTCAGCCCGCCGTGTTGGCCGGCTTCAGATCTGCGTCCATCTTCTCCAGCACCAGCTTCGCGCGGGGATCCAGAAGCTCCACTCGGGACCAGTCGTCAGAGCTCTCGGGGTGCTCCGTGGGCAGGATCAGCCGTGGGTGGATGCGCCCAGCATCCACCAAGACCCACTTGCTCCTGAAGCCCTCAATCCGCTTCCCAGGGTTTGAAATGGCGATGGCTCCGCCCGTGTCGATTTAATCTCACAGACGCGTGGGTGGAACCACGGGAGGTTCGGAGGGAGAAATAGTGGCAGCAAGGCCACTGAGGGCTTCACCCCAACATGGACCTCACAATAGTAGGCGAAGATTGCCGTAAGAAGGACGGAGTTGGGATGGAGGTGCAGAGCTTGAATGTTGTAGTGACGGAGGACGGAGAAGAAGAACTGTAAAAGGGAGGCACCGGACCAGCAATGATGGCGCTCATGAAGAACGGGTAGAAGGTACTCCCCGACCCTCCGGGCGGCAGAGCCGCCTTGAACACCGCCGTCCCGTTGACACCTTCTGCGCCCGCCATCCGGGCGATTGTATGCAGGCTCGCCTCGACACATTTGGTGGGTCCAAGGCGGGAGAGTACCAAGCTCCGGCCGGGGCTTGGCGAGGCACCATGACTGGCTAGGGCACGCAGGCGGAGTGGATCTGAAGGTCTTGGAAGCGGAGAGGAGAGGCGCAAGAAAGGGGATCTGAGCAGCAACTGGAGAAAGTAAAGGAGGCAAGGAAGATGCCGCTCTGTTATCAACCCACGCGGTTGCGGAGGCGCACGCGTCCAATCAACCGCCACGCGGCGCCCAAGGCCGCAGTTGTTAGGGGCCCGCGATGCCAGACTTGCCCTTTCGCCTCTCTGCTCGGCCAAGTTAGGGGCGCCCGTGGGCCCGGGGGCTACTGTCGGGCGTTCGGGAACGGGATCCCAGACTTGCACTGCGGCCCACGGCGTGGCTCGAAGGAGGCCCAGCACGGCCCATCTTCATTAACGCAAGCTCAAGACCCTCGTGAGGGGCCAAGCCTCGCGGGGCGGACGACAAGGAGCTTCCTCAGGCACGGCCTCGTCAGGCTGGCTCATGAGGAGGTGGAGAGTTCAAGGCAGGGTATCTCGCGAGGTGCCCATGACGCAAGCCATGACGACCAAGGGCGCCCGATGAGGCGCCCGGCCAGAGCGTCCTCCTTCCTCTTTGGTGCAAAGGGAGCGAGCGCAGGCGAGAGCATCAAGCAAAGGCATCTGTTTCGGTGCATCAAGACCAAGACCAGCCCAACGGCTGGAAGGGAGTCATCATGGAGCCCAAGCAGGCGTCATCACCAGAGCCTTTGGCAGGCGAGGACCAACTTTAGTCAGCATAAGTGTACCCGTTGTTCCCCTTCAAAATGGCCAATTGTTGGCGCCCCTCCCGCTCAATATTTGGGAAGAGGCCCAGGGCCTTCGCCTATAAATAGGAGTAGCCACACTCAGAGCTAGGGCATCTTGGAGAGACGAAGAGGCATCTAAGAACTAGAGAGAAAGGAAGAGAGAGAGAGAGCTAGAGCGACTGAACACCACCTAGCAGTTCATCGCACCCGCCAAGAACAGACCCTCGCGAGACTGTTCTTCCTTGTATTGTTCCTCATCAGCCCAAGAGGCAATCCACCACACCACACACTGGAGTAGGGTATTACACCACAATGGTCGCCTGAACCTGTATAAATCTTGTGTCTCTTGTGTTGTTATGTTTAGTAGTTTAGGTCCCAGCGACTCGGCGAGGTACGAGACGGTGGAAGGTTGGATCTCCGCGGGCACCCCAGTGTTCGAACCTCAAGGGTCTGCCGGAACCCGAAATCCGACACCGTTCGCTGCCACGCGGCCACAGCCACCCCCCTTGCCCCTCTGCCGTCCCCAAGAGCTCCGCCCCGACCTCTTCTTCGTCTCCGCCGAGCTAAACGACGCCGGAGCGCCCCGCAGCGCCGCCATCGCCATTGTCTTCGCCCTCTGCACCGACAGTCGTCGTCGTCGATTCGCAGCAACCCGACCGCCCCCGACCTCGCCGACGACGCCATCGGACGCGCTGTGAGCACCCGCGTCGTCTCCCCCTTCTCCCCTGGTCGCGCTCGCCCTCTAGGTTGTAGCCTTCCGTGGCCGAGCTTTCCCTGCCGCCGGCCATGTCGCCGCCGTCACTGCAGCCGCTTGAGATCGATTCAGAGAGCGTCACCGCGCTCAGGAAGCCACCAGGAGCATAACGCACACGCTAACTTGCCCTCCCGTGCACCACAGCGCCAACCCCACACTCACCCGAACTCCGGCGCCGCCGCGAGCTCACTTCTGGCGCGCTCCGACCACCCCGCGACCTCCCGCCTACTCCGTTCGATGCGTGCGAGCGAGGGCCTCCTCCCTGCGCCCTTCTCTTGCCTAGCCGCCGCCTGTAGCGCAGCCCCGGCGAACATCCGCCACGTTTCGGGTCGCCGCCGGCCGAACTCTGGTGGCCGGTGATGTGGCACATCATTAGCCACTGATGACCCCACTAATTAACCTCCAATGAAACTGACAGCCGGGCCCCACATCCTAACTAACTGGCTAACTAAACTAGAATAAGTTTAATCTAATTACCCTGGACCCACACGTCAACATTGACTGTGCTGACGTGTCCGTTGACCAAAGCCACTGCAATTGAATTTAAAGACCGTGTCATCGACTGGTGGACCCCGCTGGTCAGGTTTGACCTAGACCGCTGCTGTTGACCTGCTGACGTCGCAGTGACGCAATGCTGACGAGTTAACAATTTTATGGATTTAAAATAATTCAGGAAATTCCAGAAAATGTCCAAAACTTCTAAAAATCATAGAAGATCAACCGTAGCTCCAAATCAAACAAGTTATATATGAAAAATGATCAGAAAAATCTAATCTATCCATCTGTACCATTTCCGTGCATGTTAGAACAACTTATAGCTACTGTTTAGGACAAATCAAATGAATGGCATTTAAATAACCATATGTGGAGTTTGAATTTCAACCTTGGGTTCAAACCAACTACATTTAATTGTGTTGCTAGTTGCATTAGGCCAAATCACATCATATTGCCATGTCATAATCATGCATCATAATTGTTGCATTGCATTGATTGTGTTCTTCCTTGTTTGCCGGTGTTTGTCCCCTCTCGTTAGACGTGGTTCCGGCGATGTGATTGATGACACTGATGAAGAGCTATATTATCTTAGGAAGTGCCAGGCAAGCAAAACCCCCTTGTTCATTTTGATACAATACCACTCTCTTGCTCATGCTCTCTTTTACTGCATTAGGACAACAACGATTCATCTGTTATTTGTTGCGGTAGTTGAACCCCTTTATCCTCAACATGACCTGTCATTGCCACAGTAAATAGATGAAACCCACTAGCATGAGTAGGAGTTGTTTGAGCCCTGATGTGCCTACTCATTCATGATTGTTTGTCATGCCTGCTATCGCTTAGAGTTGTGTCAGGTCCGATTCATCGGGGATGAATCGGAGGTGTGTGAACATATCCTACTGTTGAGAGCTAAGTGTGTGAACACGATTTGGTAAAGGTAGCGGTGAGAGGCCATGTAGGAGTACATGGTGGGTTGTCTCATTGAAACCGTCCTCAGGAACTGAGTTCCGTGTTTGCGATCCATGAATAGTTACTACCACACATTGGGTTCCGGTAACTCGGCCCCTCTCGGCTTATTAATCAACTTGATCTCTGTCCAGGAGTTGCAACTAGTTTCTGGTGTTTGCAGGTAGTGTTAGTAGTCTACCAAGTGGCACTCGGTACAGGTGGGCTTGGGATAGACGTAGTGTTAGTAGTCTACCAAGTGGCACTCGGTACAGGTGGGCTTGGGATAGACTAGGCACAGTGGCCCGGTGTACCAAGTGGCACCCGGATGGTGGACTTGGGAACCCTGCACACATCGTTTGGGGTCGTGAGCGACATCCCGGCCGGATCTCCTTGCGGATGGAACCCAAATAGGCGATAAACCTGGACGAGAGACTTGTGTGGTTAGTCAGGTCGTGGCCGACACCCTCGCTGGGCTTCCGCTTGAAGGTTGCCTAGTACATGTCGTGTAAACGGCGATAAGTGGTGAGAACATGTGTGAAGAAGTACACCGCTGCAGGGTTAACATCATCTATTCGAATAGTCGTGTCCATGGTAAAGGACTTCTGGGTTGCCTGTACAGTTCATAGACAAGTGAAAGTGGATACTCTAAAATGCGCAAGATAAGCGTGAGTGCTATGGATGGCGTTCTCATAGGAAGACGGGAGAGGATCCACAGTGGTGTATTGATATGGTGAATATGTGGACTCGTGTGCTCCACCTCAAAAGAGTTACTTGCTGTCGTAGTTCAGGATAGCCACCGAGTCAAAGCTGGCTTGCTGCAGTTAAACTCCACCACCCCCCCCCCTTTATTGACACTGATGCATATGTAGTTAGTTCTAATGTAAGTCTTGCTGGGTACATTTGTACTCACGTTTGCCTATTTTATGTTTTTGCAAAGAGACTTCAGTCTCACTAGTAGTTCCGTGTGGACTTCGACGTTTAGCTTGATACCTCGCCACGATCTTGTGCCCTCGGCAGATCTGGCAGATATTCGAGCTTCTCAGCCTTTTTCATTTGTAGATGTACGTACTCAGACATGTTAAGCTTCCGCTTGTGCTTTGACTTGTATGCTTTCGAGTGTTGGGTCATGAGACCCATGTTTGTAATATCTCGCTCCTCGGAGCCTAATGAATAAATACTTGAGTCATAGAGTTATGTTGTGATGCCATGTTGTATTTACACATATCGAGCATATTGTGTGTATGATTGAAATGCTTGGTATGTGTGGGATCCGACAACCTAGTTGTTTATCCTTGGTAGCCTCTCTTATGGGGAAATGTAGTCTTGTGCTTCCATGAGCCATAGTAGTCCGCTACAGCGGTTCACCGAGTCCTCGCTAGCCCAAAGACTACCGCTCAGACACTTGACTAGCCGGCATGTGTTTCACTTCGCTCATGTGTTTGTCCCTTCGGGAAATGTCACGCGGTGACATCCGAGTCCTGCCTAGCCTGCTACATGCCCGGGTTCCCGAGTCCTGTTAGCCCAAAGGTTACAGCCCGGATTCACACGCTGCTGGCCGACACGCTCGATGTGATTCATGTATGCCTGTCCCCATGGGTTAGTGCCGCTTTGGGTTCATGACTAGCCATGTCGGCCCGGGTTCTCTGTCATATGGATGCTAGCAACACTATCATATACGTGAGCCAAAAGGCCAAACGGTCCCGGGCCATGGTAAGGCGACACCCGTGGGAATACCGTGCGTGAGGCCGCAAAGTGATATGAGGTGTTACTGGTCTAGATCGATGTGACTTGGAATCGGTGTTCGACAGCTTTGGTATCGAGCTCGATCGCTGTAGGATTACCAAGCCAAACTGGTCGAAGTTGAGTCTAGAAATGCTTTAGTTATATAAGGGAATTGATTGTGGAAGGGAATGTAAGGCTCTTTTTACTCCTTTACCTTATGCCCTTCTAATCTGGGTCATCCTCTTCTCTTCTACGGGGATTAAGGACTAGGTCTTCTCATCTATCTATCAGGATGACGAGTTACTATTATAGAGACTTATAGGATTGATGGATTTAAGCCCCAGTTCAGTTTCTACTACTTCTGTGTGTTGTCAATTGAACCAGAACCTTTTTATGATGTTGATAAGTGACTATGCAAATCCTTGTGAATGTCTCAAATCTTTTCTGAGCATTTACACTGCTATGTCAGTCTCGAGTCATCCCAGGTCTCTAAATAGTCTGATGCATTTGCAAATCCTTTCTTTCCATTCCCGATGTCCTTTATGGTCAGAATAAGCACACTAACCAGTGCGTTGAGGTAATTTATTGCCTTGACATATATGTTGGAGCTATTATTATGACCCTAGGTGTTTTAGGGAGTCACCTAGTAATCTAGCCATGTTTCCCGGTGTGATGATTCTGGCCACCATTCTCGAAAGCATCCCGTGATGCCACTTAGTAGTAGGTATTCTACTCCTGGGTTTCTGAACCCGAGATTTCCCTACTTACTTCATGTTGTTAGTGTTGCTCGTACCTTTAGGATATTAGTAACCTTTGCGATAGTCTTCGAGGTCCGTGGTACATCATTCTTCTAAATACCATGAACCATTCTTGGAAGAAGTTCCTTGAACCAAGAGATCACGACAAGAGTGCTCTTGATGGGTTCTCCATTCTATTTTACGACTCTACCAGTTCAACCTCTCTGCATGGGTTATCCGGAAGAAATATGCTGAATTTGTTTGGCATACTAATCCATGCATTCATAACTCAGAAAAACATGTGTTCCTTTGAGTTGTCCCTCTTTAGTTGTTTTCTAGCCCTCATCTATCGATTGATAGTTAGGATTAGTTATGCATTCATGTTCTTCGATGCCACTACTCTTGTGGCCCGTCAAGCCATTCTATCTGGGAATGACTAGGAGAAACAAACTCCAGTACCTCATCCATTTTTAGGATTGGGTCAAAGCAGTTGTATTTCACGGATCAAAATGCCAAACCAGCTTTTGCTCTGCTGTACCTTGGAGTGTTACCATATTTATGTCAAGAGTGTCATGAGAATTGCACCACCTCTTATGAATTCTTGACGCAGTAATACTTGTTGCCATCATTGTTCATTCCTCGGTTTCCGTGTTATTGTAACCGGAATGCCGACAAGTGAACCATGATGTGTGAAATCAATACTCCTAGCAACCTTGTTGCTTGGTAGTTAAAGGACAATAATTTCGTTCTTAGCGTGTTGGTTATTGAATCATCATTCTAAGATAGACTGTGCTACCTAGTCCTTATTTCCGGTGCATTCTTCGATCAATGAGTTAGGACTATGTCAATCCCTCACTCTTCTGATCATGTCGTCTTGCCTTGAAAAGCAAGATTGTTCTCGAGCTTAGAGACATATCGGTGGTTTGTGATGTTCCGAAAATCTTCTCGGAAGTGTTACCAGGTTGTCACTTGACCGCTATGTTGAGTTCGTGATTGTATTGGTTTTCCTCTAAACCACCCATTCTCCAAGAATTTGTGTTGGATATCCCTGAGCTAGTTGGTTGAGCTACACAACAACTTGGAGAGTTGGAAGATAAAGCTTTGCTTAACTTAGTTCATCTCTAAGGGATATCTTATGCGCGTGTGTGTGTTGAAGAAAGATGATATCTTCATCGACTGATCCTCGTGATCAGTTGTTGAATCTATTGTCTTGTCCAAACCTTGATTTGAGTGTGGGCTATCGTCAAATCAAGTTAGAACCAACGATATTCATAATGTTGTCTTACTCGTGGTTGATCCCTCGAGCATACACCATTACATATTTTGGTCTGACCAATACTATCACCGTGTTCACATGATGGCGGAAGTCCAGTGATATGGAAATTCCGATGAGTTGCCGTTGAGCCCATCAGCAACATTTTGTCTTCCCCATGATTCATGTTGAACATCAACCTAGTGTTGGAAACTTTGTAAGCAATGCCTTCATGTTTCGTTCATGAAGCTTATGCTTGGATGAAAGAAGTGACTTTCTCCAAGTTCACGTGCATTAGGTGTAAGTTGCCGCCATGAATTTGAGCAAGGTTTGTTTTGTTTCCCTTGGAATCATCCCAAGTCAGTCATGCATACGTGCGAAGTATTCTATGGTTTGGTAGATTAATTACCTCCACTCCATATGTGTTCCTAGCACACCAAGCCACTGATTGATTTGTTCAAGGTGAAGAAGTTCCTTCTTAAGAAGCATGACTTATGCTAGGACTTCGCTACCCTCGCTAAATGATTCCCTCCGGAACTCGATAGTGTTTTGTTATAAGACTACTATGTGGCCATGCTTGTCCGGGACAACGTGTTCACATGTATGTAGCGGAACCAGCTCATGTTTTGGAGCTTGCTATCGTAGTTCAATTCCCGAGAATCTTGCAACATCATCTCGTTGAATTGTGTTGCAAACTTTCTCTGCAGACATGTTGAGTCCGAAGAATCCTGTTACTAACCAGATCTGAATCTCAGGCAGATATGATGGTTAGAAGATTTCTAGCAGTTGCATTTTGTTCTCAGCTTGCACCGCCATTGTACCAGTTCCCCTTGGATTGCCCTTCTCAGCAATTGTTGTTCAGGATCATCTTCAGAGGTGGTCCTACCAAGGATCCCATCCATTTCTGATGATAAGCAAAATCATCCATTGCGTTGTCTTCAACAAGGTAGTCCACATCATCCGTTCTGGTATGAGTATGCCATTCTTTCGAATTCGTTCACACAATCGTTTGTGATTGCCTTAGGTTGGTATAAAGAGTTTCAATGATCTTTGTATCAAAAGTAATTCTGTTTGCCACTTAAGGGAATAATTCTACGAGTCACCTCCTCTAGGGTGCCCCGTTATGGAACCGTGGTAATTATCTCCTCGCTACTTTGAACCCATCCGCCATCTTTTTAAGCGTGGAATAGTTGCCTACCAAATCGAACTTCACCATCCGTTACTATCCATCCGTCTTGATGTATGTTTTGTGTCCCAACTCAAGAGATGTTTCAACATCTCACTCCATGAGTTGATCCTGAGTGCTCGACCTTCGAGGAGATCGATTCCTGTAGAGCTTCTTTCTGTCATCGTCGTGTTGGATGAAGTTCTCAAAGCAAGACGTCGAGATCAAGATGATGCAATGAATCAACATCTTCGAGAAGGACAGTTGGATCATGACTATCATGTTAGCTTGTGTCCCCTTTGTCTTCTTACCTCACGTCTTGAATCTCGGGACGAGATTCTTGTTTAATGGGGGTGAGCTGTCACATCCCTAGTTCCGGCAATGCTTAGCGCTAGCATCTTGTGTTGCATCATGTCTAAGTTTTAATTAAACTTGAAATGGGGACTGTTAAACCCTAGCAGCAAATGAAATACAACTAGGGTCAAATTAAATCTTTTCCATCTACCCAAAATGGCCTTTAGAAAAGTTCATCGATTTTGGAATGGGTAAAAACTTCTTCCAAAAATGATGCACACATTTCTAGGACATTTCTGGATTTTGGAGTTAATGCATACGTACTTGAATTTGGACAATTAAATGCTATATAATAATTTTAAATGTCCAAATAATCCCAAACTGAAATGTTCCATGTTGGATATACTCTATACAGTGGGCATGAGCAGTTTGGTGGTTTTTGAAGATGCCTAAGCATTTTTAGAAATGCCACAAACTTGCAGAAATAAATAGAAAACACAAACAAAATAGAAAACAGTGGAAAGGAGACTTACCTGGCCTCACCTGTCGCAGCGCAGCTGGCCAGCCCACCTGGCCGGCCCAGCCCAGCGCCGCTGCCAGTCATCGCCTACCTCTGCCAGTAGGCAGAGGAGGGACACCGCGACGCCGCCGAGCTCGCCACGCCACCACCCTGCCTGCCTGCCCCTCCCCCTCGACGCCCATACGCTCTGGACGTCGCCACGCACTCCCCCTCGACCCCCTGCACCTCTCCCCTCTCTCCCTGGATCTCTCCCTCGTCCTCCCCCGCTATGGCCGACGCGCTCGTCGCTGCTGTTCGCTGCCACGCGGCCACAGCCACCCCCTTGCCCATCTGCCATCCCCAAGAGCTCCGCCCCGACCTCTTCTTTGTCTCCGCCGAGCTAAACGACGCAGGAGCGCCCCGCAGCGCCTCCATCGCCATTGTCTTCGCCCTCTGCACCGACAGTCGTCGTCATCGGTTCGCAGCAACCCGACCGCCCCCGACCTCGCCGACGACGCCATCGGATGCGCTGTGAGCACCCGCGTCGTCTCCCCCTTCTCCCCTGGTCGCGCTCGCCCTCTAGGCCTTAGCCCTGCCGTGGCCGAGCTTCCCCTGCTGCCGGCCCTGTCGCCGCCGTCACTGCAGCTGCTTGAGATCGATTCGGAGTGTGTCACCGCACTCAGGAAGCCACCAGGAGCATAACGCACACGCTAACTTGCCCTCCCGTGCACCACAGCGCCAACCCCGCACTCACCCGAACTCCGACGCCTCCGCGAGCTCACTTCCGGCGAGCTCCGACCACCCTGTGACCTCCCACTAGCTCTGTTCGATGCGCGCGAGCGAGGGCCTCCTCCATGCACCCTTCTCTTGCCCAGCCGCCGCCTGTAGCGTAGCCCCGGCGAACATCCGCCGCGTTTCGGGTCGCCGCCGGCCGAACTCTGGTGGCCGGTGATGTGGCACGTCATTAGCCACTGATGACCCCACTAATTAACCTCTAGTGAAACTAACAGCCAGGCCCCACATCCTAACTAACTGGCTAACTAAACTAGATTAAGTTTAATCTAATTACCCTGGACCCACGCGTCAACATTGACTGTGCTGACGTGTCCGTTGACCAGGCCCACCTGCAATTGACACTGAACAGCACTGTGTCACTGACCAGTGGACCCCGCTGGTCAGGTTTGACCTGGACCGCTGCTGTTGACCTGCTGACGTCACAGTGACGCAATGCTGACGCATTTAACAATTTTCTGGATTTAAAATAATTCAGGAAATTCCAGAAAATGTCCAAAACTTCTAAAAATCATAGAAAATCAACCGTAGCTCCAAATCAAACAAGTTATATATGAAAAATGATCAGAAAAATCTAATCTATCCATCTGTACCATTTGCAAGCATGTTAGAGCAACTTATATATACTGTTTAGGACAAATCAAATGAATGGCATTTAAATAACCATATGTGGAGTTTGAATTTGAACCTTGGGTTCAAACCAACTACATTTAATTGTGTTGCTAGTTGCATTAGGCCAAATCACATCATATTGCCATGTCATAATCATGCATCATAATTGTTGCATTGCATTGATTATGTTCTTCCTTGTTTGCCGGTGTTTGTCCCCTCTCGTTAAACGTGGTTCCGACGATGTGATCGATGACACTGATGAAGAGCTATATTATCTTCGGAAGTGCCGGGCAAGCAAAAACCCCTTGTTCATTTCGATACAATCCCACTCTCTCGCTCCTGCTCTCTTTTACTGCATTAGGACAACAACGATTCATCTGTTATTTGCTGCGGTAGTTGAACCCCTTTTCCTCTACCTGACTGGTCATTGCCACAATAAATAGATGAAACCCCCGAGCATGAGTAGGAGTTGTTTGAGCCCTGATGTGCCTACTCATTCATGCTTGTTTGTCATGTCTGCTACTGCTTAGAGTTAGGTGTCAGTCTGATTCATCGTGGATGAATCGAGGTGTGTGAACATGTCCTACTGTTGAGAGCTAAGTGTGTGAACACGATTTGGTAAAGGTAGCGGTGAGGCCATGTAGGAGTACATGGTGGGTTGTCTCATTGAAACCGTCCTCAGGAACTGAGTTCTGTGTTTGTGATCCATGAACAGTTACTACCACACATTGGGTTCCGGTAACTCGGCCCCTCTCGGCTTATTAATCAACTTGATCTCTGTGCAGGAATTGCAACTAGTTTCTGGTGTTTGTAGGTAGTGTTAGTAGTCTACCAAGTGGCACCCTTGCATGTGGGCTTGGGATAGACTAGGCACAGTGGCCCGGTGTACCAAGTGGCACCCGGATGGTGGACTTGGGAACCCTGCACACATCGTTTGGGGCCATGAGCGACACCCAGGCTGGATCTCCTTGCGGATGGAACCCGAATAGGCAATAAACCTGGACGAGGGACTTGTGTGGTTAGTCAGGTCGTGGCCGACACCCTCGCTGGGCTTCCGCTTGAAGGTTGCCGAGTACATGTCGTGTAAACAGCGATAAGTGGTGAGAGCGTGTGTGAAGAAGTACACCCCTGCAGGGTTAACATCATCTATTCGAATAGCCGTGTCCGCGGTAAAGGACTTCTGGGTTGCCTGTACAGTTCATAGACAAGTGAAAGTGGATACTCTAAAATGCGCAAGATAAGCGTGAGTGCTATGGATGGCGTTCTCATAGGAAGACAGGAGCGGATCCACACTGATGTATTGATATAGTGAATATGTGGACTCGTGTGCGCCACCTCAAAAGAGTTACTTGCAGTCGTAGTTCAGGATAGCCACCGAGTCAAAGCTGGCTTGCTGCAGTTAAACTCCACCACCCCCTATTATTGGCACCGATGCATATGTAGTTAGTTCTAATGTAAGTCTTGCTGGGTACATTTGTACTCATGTTTGCCTATTTTATGTTTTTGCAGAGAGACTTTAGTCTCACTAGTAGTTCCGTGTGGACTTCGACGTTTAGCTTGATACCTCAGCTACGATCTTGTGCCCTCGGCAGGATCTGGCAGATATTCAGGCTTCTCAGCCTTTTTCATTTGTAGATGTCTGTACTCAGACATGTTAAGCTTCCGCTTGTGCTTTGACTTGTATGTTTCACGAAAGTGTTGGGTCATGAGACCCATGTTTGTAATATCTCGCTCCTCGGAGCCTAATGAATAAATACTTGAGTCATAGAGTTATGTTGTGATGCCATGTTGTATTTACACATATCGAGCATATTGTGTGTATGATTGAAATGATTGGTATGTGTGGGATCCAACAACCTAGTTGTTTATCCTTGGTAGCCTCTCTTATGGGGATATGTAGTCTTGTGCTTCCATGAGCCATAGTAGTCCGCTACAGCCCGGTTCATCGGAGTCCTGCTAGCCCAAAGACTACTGCCGTGACACTTGACTGGCGGCATGTGTTTCACGCCGTTCATGTGTCTGTCCCTTCGGGAATCACACGCGGTGACATCCGAGTCCTGCCTAGCTCGCTACAGCCCGGGTTCCCGGAGTCCTGTTAGCCTGCTACAGCCGGATTCACACGCCACGACCGACACGCTCGATGTGATTCATGTATGCCTGTCCCCATGGGTTAGTGCCGCTTTGGGTTCACGACTAGCCATGTCGGCCCGGGTTCTCTGTCATATGGATGGTAGCGACACTATCATATACGCGAGCCAAAAGGCGCAAACGGTCCCGGGCCATGGTAAGGCGACACCCGTGGGAATACAATGCGTGAGGCCGCAAAGTGATATGAGGTGTTACCGGCTAGATCGATGTGACTTGGAATTGGGGTTCTGACAGAATAACTCCTTTTCCAATAATATTACCACTACCAATTCGAATTTTTTTGTGGGATAGGTAGGGGATTCTTCAGCAGAAGCTTCAGAATTTTCCATATTATTATCGCCCATATCGGCGATAATTTCCCCAATTTCAGACATAACGACAAGCAAGCAAACTAAAACACGAGCAAACAAAAGGCAAAGGGAACAGGAGGAGGAGATTGGGAAAGAGAGGGCGAATAAAACGGCAAGGGTGAAGTGGGGGAGAGGAAAACAAGAGGCAAATGGCAAATAATGTAATGCGAGAGATAGGGATTGTGATGGGTACTTGGTATGTTGACTTTATGCGTAGACTCCTCGGCAACGGCGCCGAAATCCTTCTTGCTACGTCTTGAGCTTGCGTTGGTTTCCGATGAGGAGAGGATGATGCAGCACAAGAGCGTAAGTATTTCCCTCAGTTTTTGAGAACCAAGGTATCAATCCAAAGAGGAGGCCACACACAAGTCCCTCGTACCTGCACAAAACGATAGCTACTCGCAACCAACGTGATTAGGGGTTCTCAATCCCTTCACGGTCACTTACGAGAGTGAGATCTGATAGAGATAATATTTTTGGTATTTTTGGTATATAGATGCAAAGTGAAAAGTAAAGGCAAAGTAAAAAACAAAGCAAGTATAAAAGTGATGAAGATTGATATGATGAGAATAGACCGGGGCCATAGGTTTCACTAGTGGCTTCTCTCAAGAGCATAAGTATTCTACATTGGGTGAACAAATTACTGTTGAGCAATTGACAGAATTGAGCATAGTTATGAGTATATCTAGGTATGATCATGTATATAGGCATCACGTCCGAGACAAGTTGATCGAAATGATTCTGCATCTACTACTACTACCCCACTCATCGACCGCTATCCAGCATGCATCTAGAGTATTAAGTTAAAAACAGAGTAATGCCTTAAGCAAGATGACATGATGTAGAGGAATAAATTCATGCAATATGATAAATAACCGATCTTGTTATCCTCGATGGCAACAATACAATACGTGCCTTGCAACCCTTCCTGTCACTGGGTAAGGACACCGCAAGATTGAACCCAAAGCCATGCACTTCTCCCATTGCAGGAACTACCAATCTAGTTGGCCAAACCAAACGGATAATTTGAAGAGACTTGCAAAGATAACTCAATCATACATAAAAGAATTCAGAGAAGATTCAAATATTATTCATAGCTAAGCTGGATCATAAACCCACAATTCATCGGTCTCAACAAACACACCGCAAAAAGAAGATTACATCGAATAGATCTCCACGAGAGAGGGGAGAACATTGTATTGAGATCCAAAAGACAGAAGAAGCCATCTAGCTACTAACTATGGACCCGAAGGTCTGACCTAAACTACTAAGACTTCATCGGAGGGGCTATCGTGATGATGAATAAGCCCTCCGTGGTGGATGCCCCTCCGTGAGCTCCGGAACAGGCCCCAAGATGGGATCTCGTGGATATAGGAAGTTGCGGAGGTGGAATTAGGTTTTTGGCTCATGTTCTGATCATTTGGGGGTACGTAGGTATATATAGGAGGAAGGAGTACGTCGGTGGAGCAACAGGGGGCACGTGTGACACTCCAAAAATATTCTTTTGGTTTTCTTCAAAAAAAATGTTGGATTTGAAGAAGGTCTTCTAAACCCTTCCAAAAATCTCTCTCAAAAACTTTTTCCCTCTAGCAAGGATTTTATTTTGGCATCTCCTTCAACTCTGGTGTTTGGTTTTTAAGCTTTTCCTCTGATTGCCCTCTTCTCAAATTTTCAAAAAAAAAACTTCTGGATTCTAATTTTTATTTTAAAAAGGAAACTCTAAGAGTTTTGCATCTTCTCCAATGTGGAAACCACTCATGATCTTTCCCATGCACCACATGGTAAAATCTTCCCTAAAATCTCTCCTTCCACTTTGGGCAATCCAAACATTCTGTCTCAACAAGTTCAACCCTTTTCTGAATTTTATTTCATTTATTTCTCCTCCCAAATCTTTTCTGTCCATTATTTTGAGCCTAGGTGATTTGCAAAGCAAGTACCTAAATGCATTTGAGTTTTGACCTCAAACCAACTCCCCTTGATAGTCCTTGGTACCCACAACCTAGATCAATCAAGATCCACTCCCCTTCTTTTCAAAAATTTCAAATTTCAGTCTCTGCAAGTTCGGACCAGATTTGTCAAATTTGGTGAAATTCATATCTTCTCTGCTCCAAAAGTTCCACAAAAATTCAGGCAGCCTCTAGATGCAATGAGAGGCCCCTCCACCAAAAATCAGCTCAAGCAGAGCCTCCCTCATACCAAAATCATTCTGTCGAACACCTGACCTACAACATTTCATTGCACTTTCAGAGATTGAGAGAAGTTCAGATGTTCGGTGTCGCTTCTCTTCGTCGATTTCGGTCACGCTGCCACAAATGCGCTCGGCACGATGCACACGGCCTCTTCCCCTAGCCAGCACCCGCACGCGACGCTTGACGATTCTGGCGTCGGTGGCGACGAGCCTCGCCGGCGTTGGAAGTTTCTGCGATGGCCGCGCCACCCGTGGCGGCCAGAGAGGGCCCGAGCCCGCTCGCCATGCCACCCGGCGCCGCCCATCGACCCCTGGCTCTCCGCGTGTCCCTGCCTTGCCAGCGCACGCCCGTGGCACCGTCGCCGTGGCCCGACAAGCACAGAGCATGCTCCCTGCCGCCGACGGGCCCGCGCCGCCCCGTTCCGTCGAGCATGCCCAAAGCAACCAAACCCCGACTCGTTTAGCACCTAAATGGAACCAGTGAACCCCCACGACGGTGCTAAACCCCTGAACCTCCCCGATCAATGCCCTGCGCCGCCGTAAACTTCGCCGGAGAACCCAGTTCTCGGCAACCGCCTCGGGCCGGCTATATATAGCACCCCCGAGCGCGCTCTCGCCCCCGCACACCTCCACCACCTCTCTAGTCCTCGCCAAGCCCCTGGAAGGGCCTCGAGGGGCTCTTCTTCCTCGACTCCGGCCGCCCCGTTCCGCCTCGGCCTCCATCTTGATTCACTCCGGTGAGGTCGTCCCCGGCGCCCAAATCCCGTCAGCTACCCTCTCGTGCTACCACAAGTCTAACCCCCTCCTCAATCTCTCCTCCGCAGCAATCTCCGACGAGACCCACGACCACCCGAACCGCCGTCCACGGAGCAGGATCCGCCCGTCGACGTGGCGCTCGCGGCGACCACCACCACCACCAACCGACGCGGAATGACGCCTGAACACGGAGGTACCCTCCGATCTTCACCTCGCCGTGGATCGCATGGCGACCACCGCGGCTCTCGGGCGCCGACGAGCCCCGTCTCTCTCGTTTGAAAATTTAAACCTGACGGGTGGGACCCGCCCGTCAGCCTCTCTATTGTTTTTTTTGTATCGTTTTCTGAAAGCGTACTTTGGCAAATACGCTTTCTATTCTGAACCGTTTTTCTGTGCTTTTCTGTTTAAGCCCCTGAGAGTTTTCTGTTTCATTATAGATGGGTCCTTGGACCAAAACCCTTATAACTTTTTAACAGAAAGGAATTTTTGAGTGATTCTTTTTCTGTCCTCTTCAAATTTTTGTCTAGTTTTTTTATCACATTTATTTGAAAAATATTTGGATTAACTTTCTGTACCCCACGGTATTTACGTTAGCGCGTGTGTTTTGTGTACCGTAGATACCGAAGGAGGTGACGGAACATGAAATTCACCGAGCTAGACCCGACTACTCCGAACCAGGCAAGCAATGTTTGAACTTTTGATATGATGAGTGTTTGGGCATGTTTGCATTATTTTTGTATCATGGCACGTTCATGAGCATTTCGATGATAGTTTATCTCGTAAGAGTTGAGGCAAGTGAGTTCGGTAAATCCATGAGTTGTGGGAAACTTGTTGCATGGCCATGAGTTGGCATGAGTATGGGTAAGATGGCAGTGTTGTAGCATGCCAGGCTTATGCCAGATCGTTGACCTCGTGTCAACATAAACCAGTCGATTCCGTCCATCTCCCTTTTGTACTACCAATTGCTTTCCCAAGGGATACGGCTTAGTAAGTTGCAAACCACTTCCTGGTACACACCAAATTGAGAGGCGGGATGAAGGTTCCATGGCCCTGGATTAAAGCCTTTCATCCGGTCAGGGGCATGGGTGTTTCAGTTGGGACCAAGAGGGGGCACCCCTTAGAGCTGCCACAGATATAAATTTGATCCATGCTATTCGAGATTGTGATCTCCCCGTCTCAAAGTTTTTCTTAAACGCTGTCTAGGGTGATTCCTGGCAACGCAAGGTATGATGGGTGTGTACTAGTTAGTTGTGTTTCCTCCGAAATACTGTAAGCGGAACTAGTCCTTGTGACTATGGAAATCCGTTGGCTGTGGACAATTTTGGTACAAACTCTGCAGAGTCAAAATTCTTGAATTCATCTTATTCATGTCCGAGTACCGTGTTCACCTTATCTTGTCAAATATCAGTCTCGGTGACAGAACTCCTGATAACCATATGAGTGTTATATGTTTATTTCCCTGTGAATGGACTAACCCGCTTATTGTCTTGTGAGGAATATTTTCCGTGAGCACCATTCTTTGTCAGTTATGAATAATGAATTATAAGCCCTTTCTCGACGTCGCTCAGACGTCCGACTGCGGCCTTGTTATTATTTATTTTTATAAGCCCTTTCTGCGACGTCGCTCAGACGTCCGACTGCGGCCTTGTTATTATTTATGTTTATAAGCCCTTTCTGCAACGTCTCTCAGACGTCCGACTGCGGCCTTGTTATTATTTATTTTTATAAGCCCTTTTTGCGATGTCGCTCAGACGTCCGACTGCGGCATTGTTATTATTTACTTTTATTATAAGCCCTTTCTGTGATGTCGCTCCGACGTCCGAATGTGGCAGGCATGTCTTATCTTTCAATATAAGCCCATTATGAGGCGTCGCTTAGACGCCCGACTGTGGCATGTTTTACTTATTTGTTCACCCTTCGAGGCGTCGCGACATAATTCGATCGGTTCTGAGTTTATCTTCTTTGGGTTTTCGAGCGGACTACCGCCGATTCCCTTTTTACTTACTTGTGTTATTGATTTGATAGCACATTGTTATAGATTTAATCATGTCGCATTCATGCATTCATTTGTTATATCTTTTGTCCGAACTGTCTTGCGAGTACTTTCAAAGTACTCACCTGGCTTGTTGATTTGGCGGAATCTTGTGACGAAGGCGATATCATGGATGAAGAGTTCGATAGCGAGTCCGACGCCTAGAGGAATCCCAGTCGGTCTCGTGCGACCCTCGGATTAGTCATTGTGATATATCCGCTTCCGCTACCCAAATAAATTCATCGAGCCTCACCTCGGCCTTTCGATGAGCCGCCCGATCTGATAGTCTTATTAACCACCTTTGTGTTATTCCACCAACCACTCATATCTCGAGTCAAGAGTATTTCCACCCCACACCATCATGTCATATCCGCCATCATGTATAATTATTGGCGTGTTTGTAATAAATGGTTGGGCATCTTCAGCCCGACCCCTGTAATATTTTAATGCTACTGGCTTATTCTATCAAAGTTTTGTCTACCGGTATGGAGGATTTTCCTCATATTTGACTTCATAGGTCGGTTGTTCAATAAATATTTTTGTTGAAAAACCGGTCGTGACAGCACGCCCTAGGGGGGTGCGCCCCCCACCCTCGTGACCGCCTCTCTGGTTCCTTGGCGTAGGGTCCAAGCCTCCTGGATCACGTTCGGTGAGAAAATCACGTTTCCGAAGGTTTCATTCCGTTTGGACTCCGTTTGATATTTTGTTTCTTGAAACAGAAAAGGCAAAAAAACAGCAATTCTTGGCTGGGCCTCCGGTTAATAGGTTAGTCCCAAAAGTAATATAAAAGTGGAAAATAAAGCCCATTACAGTCCAAAACAATAGATAAAGTGGCATGGAGCAATCAAAAGTTATCGATACGTTGGAGACGTATCAGGCCCCCGCGGCCTACACAGTTATTCCCCTTTGCTTGCGCCTTGCTCCCCCAATCCCCCTGCTTCCTCGAGACTCTGTTTATCTTCTCCAATCTGACTTGTGCTCCGCCTGCTCCATCGCCATGGCGCCGAAACAAGCTGAAAAGGGGAAGGGACCTCTGTCTCTGCCAGCTGCGCCTCCGTCCTTTGCGCCGGCACTCGGCGGTCTCGGGTGCTCAACGAAGAGGCCATGGACAAGGTGCGCCCGATGCTTGCTTCCAGCTTCAATGAGTGTGGAGGGACGCTGGCTTGTCCTGCATCTCGCACTCGCACGGCTCAGGTGGCCACCGAAGTCCCAATCTTCATTGATGCCCTCTGGGCTGGCCTGATTCCTCCCTTCTCCGTCTTCTTCAACACGGTGCTTGAGCATTATCAGATCCACATGCTGCATCTTGACCCTCAGTCCGTGACTCTCCTCGCCATCTTCACCTTCGTGTGCAAAGCCATGGTTGGCATAGCCCCTTCTGTGGCCCTCCTCCGCCATTTCTTCTCATTGCATCTGATTGACCCTCAGCAAAGCCCAGGGTGCGTGAGATTCCAGGCCGTGGGCACGACGGCGGGTGAGGGGATCGACTTCGAGGTTCCTCCATCCACGGGCGAATTTCGGACACGATGAGTGTTCATCGATGCCAGCATGCTCAATCCTCTGCTCCAAGCACCGCCAGGGACCGCTGTTCCTAACTCCGACTGGAGCCATCAGCGGCTCGCGAGCCCCCGCCTTGCCCATGTCTGGCTCAGGTTGAGGTTTCTGAAGGATCGCGGCGTGACCGCGCCGATGGTGGTGAAGGAATTCGTCAAGTGCCGGGTTGCTCCGCTTCAGCGCCATTATCGCCCAATGTGGACCTTGCTCAACAGCCAGGACCACATGAGGTTTCAGGAGTTTGGGCTCCTTCTCGAGACGCGGCAGACAGTGCTCAAGGTCCTGACGGGTGTCCCTTTGCCGGCCGAACTGCCTCCTTTTTTATGAGTGGGGGCCGCGGCCGATCTGCCTGGAGGGGCCTCATGAGAACCCCGTCATCGTGGTTCCCTTCCTTGCCCCTTGTGCTGAGCTCGCCCCAAGTGACGGTGCAGGTGGGCGAGCTCCGGCGGAGGCTGGTGGCTCGAGTGC
Organism: Aegilops bicornis; assembly: GCA_021605145.1. Taxonomy (NCBI): domain Eukaryota; kingdom Viridiplantae; phylum Streptophyta; class Magnoliopsida; order Poales; family Poaceae; genus Aegilops; species Aegilops bicornis. Next base: position 726,835,499 of record CM038671.1, on the reverse strand, counting down.
TGAGGAGCATGTGCCGAGTGGTGATCCTGGGGCATCATCCTCAGGAGCCTGCCACCCCCCTTCTGAGGCGCCGGTTGCTGAGGAGACATAGCATGCGACTCCTGAGGCCAAGGCTCCAGGAGCCTCGGGAGGTCATGGTGAAACGGTGCCCGGCTGTTTGCTGCAACCAGGAACCCCTGAAGACATCCTTCCACGCTCTTCTTCGTCTCTGCCGCGCACCGGCCGTCACGTCCAGCACTTTGGTCGGCTTTGCATGGACTTCGAAGAGGTCCGCAAGAGGAAGGGGTCCCCAGGCGCCAGCAATATCTTCGGGTCATTGAAGCGAAGGAAGTACACCGCCGTCGACGTGTAAGTACCGTGCCGCCATGGCTTATTATGCGATCCTTTCTTCTTCTGACGCCAGTCTTTCAGGGCTCCTTCCACCGAGGCTGCCGAGTCTCCTAGGAAGCGGCCTCCTTCTTCCTCAACTCTTCCGCCGGCCTCGAGCGCTCCGAGTCTGCTTGTCGCCCCAGGAGCAGGGTTGGTTGAAGGGGCACTCCTGCCTTCTTGGCGTGCCGAACCTGCGGCATTGTCGCTCCTCCCCCCGGTTTGGCGTGGAGCTTGGCAGGCGTGCCCAAGACTCCTCCGCTGGTCATGAACGGCAATTTGTTGGCTTCGATCTTCGGCTCCTCTTCAAGCAGCGGGCCACGGTCAGCTTGGGCTCCTCGCAAGGACTGGTTGACGTCAGGCTCGACATCAGCCCCCAGCCCCCTGCCTGGAGGGGGTGCACCGCTCGGCGCCACGCCCGCAGCCCTCGAGGCGGAGGACGAGGTGGGTCGAGCGTTCGAGCTCGAGCGCGGAAGGAGCGTGGTTCGTCACAGCTCCAAGGAGGCGATGGGCACAATGTACCGACTTGGTGAAGAGCTCGCGAGTGTCGATTTGCGTCTTGAGGCTGAAGGTCTCCGGCTGGCGGAAGAGCAACGCAAGCTGAAGGTGGCCATCAACCTCGGCCGCTATCAGCGTGACCTTGAGAACGCGAAGGCCGAGGCGTCTCTCAAGGTTTCCCATGAAGCCCGCTCATGAGCTTTGGACGAGGCTCGCGAGGCTGACCTCCGCCGCGAGGCAACGGAGAAATGCGCATGGCAGCCCCAGGCCTGGAGCGCGTCTCTTGAGCAGCAGGTGGAGGCGCGCAGGGCCGCTCTTGCGTCACTGAGGGGGACGCCCGCGGAGGAAGAGGAGGTTTGGAAGCGTGAGGAGGCACTGGCCCTGGAGGCCGTGGAGCGCAGCCTTGAGCTCGAGCGACTGGAGACGAGGGAGCGTCAAGTTGCCCAAGCAGAAGATGTCGTTGGGGCTCGCGAGGCCAGAGTCGAGGAGGAGGTTGATCGCCGGGTGGCCGAGGTTCGCGCAGATCTGGAGGGTAGGTATGACTTGAAGCTGAAGCTCGCAGGTGTGGAGGATGAGGGCAGGGCCGCGGCCCTCAGGCCCAGGTTGGACGAGGCTGAGAGGCGTGCGGAAGCCACGGCCGCCGCCCTGATTACGGCGCAGGCGGACTTGGCCTCCGCCCGCGCCGAGCTGCGTTCCCTCCGGAGGCGGGTTGATGACGCAGAGGCCGTCGCGAGGCAAAACACGGAGGAAGTGCTCCAGCGACGAACGCTGGAGCGCGAGCATGCCCCTATGCTTCAGGATCTCCGGAACAGGGCCAACATCACCCTGGGCCATATTTGCGACGTGGAGGCGCTGGCCCCTCACTCGAATGATTATGCCACCCACCTGACCTTCTTCACCGAGGTGGTGACGCGCCTGGAGGCTCAATCTGCCAGATCTCGCCAGCTTGTGGAGGAAAGGGGTCGTGGCCTACTCGAGAGCGCTTTCTCCCATGTCTTCAGCCACGTCCTGAATGCCGACCCCAACTTTGATTTCGATGCCGCCATCGCCACCGTACCCACGGCTGTTCGGGGCGACCTGGCACGTTGGGTTGAGGACAATGTGGACGCGTTGGTCAGGGCCTTCACCTTGGAGGATGACGCGGTGGTGGTCACCGCAGATGAAGGCGTCGTGGTTGATGATGGCGACGGGGGCGTCGCCGACGGCGACGCCGACGTGGACAATGACGACGCGAGTGACGCGTACGCGGGTGATGCAGCGAGCGACATTTCTGGCTGACCCCATGTTCTCCTGTCGTTTCATCCTGGACACAAAACTCGGGCGTGGCCCTTGGAAAACTTATAAGAGTATTTTGAGAGGGGGAGCCCCTCATGTAAGCAAATTGCAGTTTTACTTTCCTATGCGGTGTGAGCTTGTGTCCTCGCGGACTCGTGAATCCAGGTGCGAGTTTTCTCTCATGGTTTACCTTAGTCAGTGTCGGCTTTGAGCTGGGTCGCGAGACGTCGGGTCTCTGAGAATACTGTGGAGCTTGTCACCCCGTCACAAGGGGGCCCACGAGAGGTGAGCACCAGTTGCAGTGCTAGCACGCGCTTGGCGTGCGCGTGCTTCGCGCAGTCCCGCTCGCGAGGAGCTCGTGAGGGAAAGGCGACGGACATGAGTCCCAGACAAAACGAGATCCAGAAGGCAAGAAATTGCTCAAACGAGAAAAGGCTCCCCCCGCGCGCATCGATAAAAACCCGGTTTCAACTCAAATCCAGATCCAGAAAGCAAAGCTGCAGAAAGAGAGATCCAAAGCAAAAGGCCGCGTCCGGCACCTAGTCTAGTCTTTTGGTCTTCAAGTCTTCTCACCAGCGCGGAGCTAAGTGATGCCACTAGGCATGAGAGGGAGCCCCAGGGCCTGAGGCCGGCACCCCTGAGACTCTGGGGCGTGTACAGCCCCAACTCATTATTACGTGAGAGTGTCACGGGCGGCGAGCTTCACAGGCACTCGGCCTTCTTCACAAGTACAAGCCTTGCTTCATATCGCTAGACGAGAGCCCCACCTTGTTCCACCCTCGACCTCCTCTGAGCCGACCGGTCACCAGGACGACACAAAGGAGGGAAAGAGGACGCCAGCGGTTCCCTCGGCGACCACAGGTCCTCTGCCGGGGGAAGGGTTGTCGAGGCCTCCCCGGCAGAGGGCCTACCTCCGGGTGTCGCCAGGCGTCGCGCGCCGCGGGGAGGGGCCTTGCTCCTGGCTCCCTCCCGGCGGCCCCCAGCGTGTCTCCCTTGTTGGAACGGATGCTGCCATGCCAGGGTCGTCGATCGACGCTGCAACCTGAGTCATCTGCAGCCCATGGTTAGCATAAGCCTGTTCCTGAGAGATTAGCGGTACCCTGTAGTTGCCGTTGCCGGCGTGACCGTCGTGGTTCTCCGTTGGTTCTTGGAAGGCTTCGACTCCTAGCGCCCCCTCTCCCCAATCTTCTCCAATGAACGAGCCAGGGTCGTCCTCTGGTGCGTACCCTTGGTCCATCATGCGGGGCACGTAGGCTTCCGGGGTGGTCACCCCGAACACCTCGCCATGGTGCCCCACGCTCCATGTTGCTTGGCCCAGGATGGCGTCCTGAGGATGGTAGCATGGCATCTGGCTGGGACCATGAAGGGTGATGCTTGCGCTCGTGCTTGTCGCGTGGCGGCATGGTGGAGTCGGAGCCCCCTACGCCACTGGTCGTGTTGATGTTGATGAAGCCCCCGGGCGTAGTTCATGGCACACGGATGTGGTGAGGTTCACCGCGCGGCCCTGCAGTGGCCTGATGAGGAAGTCGATAGAAGAAGGGTGGTGCTCCCGACGCCGCTGCATCCAGTAGCTCGGCAACACGCTCCAGCAGTGTATCCCGACCGCTCTCCATCAGCTTGCATCGCAGCAGCTCCCTTGCCACCATGAGTGCCGCCCGCATGTTTGCTTGCTCCCGCCGTAAGTGCGGCATCGTTGCTGCGCATGACTCGCCGCTCTTGCCGCGGCTCGAACTTGTCGAGGGGTGAGGGTGGATGACGCCTGGCCGTGCTGTCCGCGCCCGGCAGAGTTTGGCGGCGCTCGCGCCGCCTGGAGTGCGGGGTCGAGATCTTCATGGGCAGGCGGCGCTGCCCGGGCTGGCCAGGCTGCCCAGCGATCGGAGCCGGCCCTTGAGTCGCCGGACATCGTGGCTGTGGAGCGTCGGCGAGCTGGTTGGTGGAGAAGAAGCTCCGGCGCACCCCTACCTGGCGCGCCAAATGTCGGATGTGGGGTTCTGGCAAACCCTTAAGGTTCGAACACTGGATGCGCGTGAAGTCTTTCCCTCCTACCGATCCGTGCCCTAGCTAGCTAAGATCTCGCGGACGAACTCGACGAACTCACAACACAGAGAGACACGAGATTTATACTGGTTCGGGCCACCGTTGTGGTGTAATACCCTACTCCAGTGTGTGGTGGTGGATTGCCTCTTGGGCTGATGAGGAACAGTACAAGGGAAGGGACAGCCTCCTGAGGTTGAGGTGTTCTTGTGAGTAGGCTAACTTGTGTGGGTGAGAGCTGGATGAACTACTCGATGCCACTACTGTGATGGCTAGTCCTACTTATATAGGCCCTAGTCCTCTTCCCCAAATATCGAGCGGAAGGGAGCCAACAACTGCAGGCAAATTTGAAGGGGGACAGCTAGTACAAGCTATCCTGACAAAAGCAGTCTTCGCCTGCGAAAAGCTCTGGTGGTGACGCCATCTTGGGCTCCACGATGACCTCCGTCTTGCCGTCCTCCTGGTCTTTGTCTCGTTGCACCAATATAGCAAACTTTGCCTGATGCCTCGGTACTCTTCGCCTGGGCTGGCCTCCTTAGCACCAAAGAGGAAATAAGAACACTGCACGCGCTGGCGCTCGCCTGGCGCCCGCTTGGTGTCGTTCGTCATGGCTCACGTCAGGAGAGCCTCGTGAGGTTTGCCCCGCCTTGATATCTCTGCTCCTCGTGAGCCTGCTTGGCTAGGCCACTCCAGAGGAGGTCTTGCGTCGTCCTCCTCGCGAGGCTTGGACCCTCGCGAGGGTCTTGGATGCCTTGTTGGCGAAGATGGGCCGTACGGCCTACTGGCTTAGCGACGCTGTGGGCCGCAGGCAGGCAAGTCTGGGGACCCCCGTTCCTAGAACACCGACATCAACTATTTGTCATATAGTAAATCGCTAGCAACGAGCATGTAAAAACACATTACTCCCAAGCATCATCTCTCCATCTAAAAAAGAAGTGGCAAGCTAATATTTCAAAATTTGATTCGAATCGACTTGGTAAGGTAGACATGGATGCTCGTTCTCCCAAAATTTGAACGAACCGTTAAACACCCTCTGCTCGGTGGAATTCGCCCGAGCAAATAAATGGGAGACGCGAAATTACCGGCCTATGTGGGACACGCATCAATTGGCCCGTTGTTCATCAAGGGTAGGTTTGTAACTTCATCCAAGCGCGCCTTCTCCTCGGCCGAAATGACATGTGTCGAATAATTCATAAACCATGGTCGGCAAAACACCCTCTCCTCGCCCGAAATAGCTCGCGCCCATTATTTCAAGACACGCTCTCCTCGCCCGAAATTGCTCGCGCCCACTATATTTCAAAACACGCCCTCCTCACCTGAAATTTCTCGCGCCCACTATATTTCAAAACACGCCCTCCTCGCCCGAAATCACTCGTGCCCAGTATATTTCAAAACACACCCTCCTCGCCCGAAATCGCTCGCGCCCACTATTTGGGAGAAGCAAAGTTACTCTACTATCCCCGACCCTCAGTACACAGACCCAAGCCGAGAAGCCTAAAGGCAGGGGTAGAACTGATGCGTCCATAAGACATGGTTCCCCCTTCCAATACCCCATTCATATCTCGTGGGCGCCAAATCACCTTCTCCCCAGAAGCTCCCTTCTCCCGAGCCGCGAAACCTCAGCCCCTCCTCCATGGCGCCCCCCATCACACCAAATTCACAGCCACCCTCCTCTCTAATCCCGGACACGTTGTCCATTTGTCATCATGCACTAGGCCGTGTGTGTAGCAATCCGACCTCAGACGGTCAAATCTCTGTGCATAAGTGTCATCCCTGGATCGATAATGCTGACACACACAGTACTCGAATGGATTTATAACAGAGTAGTAATCACACACTTATTACATCGACAGTCCCAAGAGAGATCTTATTACAATAAATATGTCTTAAGGCCATCTAAATAAGATAACAGTGGAAGGCTTGGAACATAAAGTGAGTCCATCACTCCAACGGCATAGCTTAGTGCACGACAACGACTTAGCGCACCTTACTCTTCATCAGAAAAGTCTGCAACATGATATGTTGCAGCCCGAAATGGGTCAGCACATGGAATATCTTTGGCAATGTCACCTGATGAGAGCAATGAATGAGTAAATGCTATCACTACATGCATATATGGCTGGTGGTGCCTCTATGGTTACAATGTTTTGCAAAAAGCCAATTTTTTCCTACGACAAAGGAATATATTTTGTTTAACTATCATGGTAGTTGTTAAACATTGAGAAGGTTCCTCCAACTCAATCCCAATTAAGCAGTATTAATAACCCAACAATTTAGTTTAGAGTGATGAGATCAACATGATAATCCAAGGACCAGATACTCAAGATGTCCATAACCAGGGACACGGCTAACCATGATTAGTTTGTACACTCTGCAGAGGTTTGCGCACTTTTCCCCACAAGACTTGATCTCCTACGTTAGATTTCTCACACTACATGATGTTTGAGAAAGGGATGACCGAGACACAGCCTTTCAGAAACATTAACTCTTTACTCTGGGTGGACAGTTACACCTACTTTCCCCTACATCTGCTAGCCCACCACTGAAAGAGGTCATGCAACATACTCAACTATGCTAGAGCCCATAATAGCTTGTGGCTGCACACAGAAGTTTCTAGCATGAATAATCTTATGATCCCTTTGAGCCTGGGTGGCGAACCATAGGATGATCACACGGGTGCTCCGGGATATCCTAGGACAACACTGGATTCTCCAAGTGCCCGCAACCAATCCACCTAGATGTGTATTTAAGTAGCCACCTTAAGTTAACCATTAATTAACAATCTCACATCTGTCATGGATACACTCAAACCCAAATCCACGTCTACGAGCATAGCATGGCAATATAAGCATAACGTAGAAGTAACTCCCAAAGGTTTGATAATAGAAGGCAATAGGTTCTACCTCATCAACTACTTCCCAGTAACCACATGTTAATCACATCCTAATCATGCAGTGTTTGAGGATTGTAGCTAATGCATAAAAACTGGGTAATAAAGGGGTATGATCATTGTGTTACTTGCCTTGCTGACGATCCGCAAACCCTAGAGACTCGTAGTAGCACACTTCGCACTCCGGGAATTCTATCGCAAACAAACAATAGCATACATAAGCACTCAAGCAAAGATGCACGGGTAAAACTCAAATAATAAGATCAAATCTGAAAGTTCAACTGAAGAGATTCGATCTGCAAAAAGAATCAATCGGATCGGAGCTACGGAACTGAAACTACAGTCAAAAGAACTTCAAAATCAAATCTGCTTGAAACCAAATTTTACATTGTCAAAACCATGTTCAAGCTGATTAAACAGAAAGAGGGGCTCAAGACGAAGATTTTGGCGTTGGTTTCACTGGATTTGGACAAACGGTTAAGAAACGGCGAGGGTTTGAAAATCAGGGGCTAATCTGCGATAAAAATAATCGCGGATAGGTCCCTGGCCAAAAATAAACAGAAAAAGAAAATTCTAACGGACGAACGTCCGCTAATAGAGACGAACGGGCGAATTCATTCGTTAAAACGAACGAACATTCACAAACGAACTAAACCAAGAAAAACCGAACCGATCTAAATAAAAATAAAAATATATCGAACCTAGGTTTTTTTAAGAAAACGGCGGCTTTTACCTAAAAACAAAAAAAACGGCGGCAGATCGGATCGGATCGGCGGCGGTTCCAGCGGCGTGCGGTGGCTCCGGTGTGGCAGGGGGGCGGCGACGGCGGCGCGACGCTGTAAGGCGCAATGGCGGCAGAAGCGGGCGTTCAGGCTCGGCGGGCGTGGCGGCTCGGGCGGCGGGGCGTGGCGGCGGCTGCGGAGCTCGGCGGCGATGGGTGGCGGGGTGGTGTGGCGGTCGAGGCGGCGGATGATCGTCCTTTGAAAGGCCCGAGGGGGGTGGTGGCGTGCGGGAGGGGCGGCACCGGCGACTCGGGGTCAGACTCCCTGGGCCCGTCGTGAGCACGATGACGGGAGGCGGTGCGGGGCGATGGGCCAGCTGGGCTTCGGCCCGGCTCGGTCCGAAACAATTTTTTTTTAAAAAAATTAAGATTCTGCCGAGAAAAATCCTAAATAAATAAAAATAAAATTCTAAAAATACCAAAAACAATTTTCACCGTCTAAATAAAATATTTAGAACAAAGTGAACATTTTCTTGGCCTAGAAATGCAATTTTGAAAAATGCATATTTTTTTATTCAAATAAAATAGCAATAAAATCCAAATAAAATTTATTTATTTGATTTTAATATTTTCCTCCAATATTTATTTTATTTTTGGAGAAGTCATAATACCTCCTCTAATATATTTTAATTTGAAATATTTTTGGAGAGAAAAATAATTAAAACCAAAATGATCCTGTTTTCAATATTTGAGAAAATTCAAATATGAAAATAATAAAATTCCCAACTCTCTCCGTGGGTCCTTGAGTTGCTTAGGATTTTTAGGATCACACCCAAAATGCAACAAAATATGATATGCGTACGATGACCTATGTATAACATTCCAAATTGAAAATTTGGGATGTTACAAACCTACCCCCCTTAAGATGAGTTTGGCCCTCGAGATTCGGGTTGACTAGAAAATAGATGTGGGTGGTCTTTGCGTAGATCATCCTCTCGTTCCCAGGTGGCTTCATCCTCGGTATGGTGGCTCAACTGAACTTTGCAAAACTTGATAACCTTGCTGCGTGTGACTCGGCTGGCAAACTCAAGAATCTTGACTGGTTTCTCCTCGTAGGTTAGATCACTATCCATTGAATTGCTTCCGAGGGCCTTTGTATCTCACGAGAGGAATATCGGCCATCTCAACATGACACTTCTTCAACTGGGAAACATGAAACACATCATGAACTCTTGACAGTCCTTCGAGTAACTCTAACTTGTAAGCCACTTCTCCCATACGTTCCAAAACTCGGTATGGTCCTACAAATCTCGGGGATAACTTTCCCTTAACTCCAAAACGTTTAACTCCTCGCAGAGGTGACACATCAAGATATGCTCTGTCTCCGATTTGATAGACTACCTCCTTGCGTTTTGAGTCTGCATAACTCGTCTGCCTGGACTGAGCTACCTTCACTCTATCTCGAATCAATTTAACCTTCTTTTCTGACTCTTTGATCAGATCGGGTCCAAACAACTGACGGTCTCCAACTTCATCCCGCATTAACGGCGTCCTGCACCTCCTTTCGTACAAAGCATCGAAAGGGGCCATCTTTAAAGTAGCTTGATAACTGTTGTTGTACGAGAACTCTGCGTAGGGTAAGTTATCATCCCAGCTAGATCCATAATCTAGCGCACAAGCTCTCAACATGTCCTCTAGAATCTGATTGACTCTCTCGGTGTGTCCATCTGTCTGCGGATGAATGGCTGTACTGAACTCTAGTCTGGTTCCCAAAGTCTGGTGCAGCTGGTGCCAAAAGTTTGAAGTGAACTGCATTCCTCTATCTGATACGATGGTCCTCGGAACTCCGTGCAGACATACGATCCTGGTCATATATATCTTGTCAAACTTCACACTTGTATATGTGGTTTTCACTGGGATAAAGTGAGCCACTTTGGTCAGACGATCCACTACTACCCAAATAGAATCATATCCCGATCGGGTCCTGGGTAATCCGGTGATAAAATCCATGCCAAGATTATCCCACTTCCATTCGGGTATGGGCATGGGCTGCAGTAATCCTGCTGGCTTCTAATGTTCTGCCTCCACTCTTTGACATACATCACATACAGCTACATACTCGGCAATATCCTTCTTCATACCAGTCCACCAGAAACGCTCTTTTAAATCCAAATACATCTTGGTGTTTCCGGGGTGTATCGAGTATGGCGAGTCATGGGCTTCCTAAAGTATTAAATTCCTGATCTCTACATTATTGGGTACATAAACACGGTCCTCAAACCACAAGGTGCCGTGCTCATCTTCACGGAAACCTTTGGCTTTTCCTTTTCTCATCTTCTCCTTTATCTCAGCAATTTCCTTGTCATCCTTCTGAGCTGCTCGAATCTTTCATAATAATGTTGACTGAACTTACAATGCTGCAACAAAACCTCTAGGGACTATCTCCAAACGAAGCTCCCTAAGATCTTCGGCTAACTCCTTTGGCAATCCTCCGCTTACGAGGGTATTGGCGTAACTCTTCCGGCTCAAAGTGTCTGCTACGACATTGGCCTTTCCTGGGTGATAGTGCAACTTCATATCATAATCCTTTATAAGCACTAACCATCTCCTTTGCCTGAGATTTTAGGATCGAAAGTATGTCTAGAGGGGGGTGATTAGACTACTTGACCAAATAAAAATCTAGCCTTTTCCCAATTTTAGTTCTTGGTAGATTTTAGCAACTTTGCACAAGTCAAGCAATCAAACTACACATGCAATTCTAAGAGTATAGCAACGAAATGTAAAACAATTGCATATGAATGTAAAGGGAGGAGTTTGAGGGAGCAAGCGCAATGTTGACACGGAGATTTTTATCCATGGTTCCGATAGGTGGTGCAATCGTACATCCACGTTGATGGAGACTTCAACCCACAAAGGATAACGGTTGCGCGAGTCCACGGAGGGCTCCACCCACGAAGAGTCCATGAAGAAGCAACCTTGTCTATCCAAACATGGCCGTCACCCACGAAGGACTTGCCTCACTCGGGTAGATCTTCATGAAGTAGGAGATCTCCTTGCCCTTACAAACTCCTTGGTTCAACTCCAAAATCATGACAGAGGCTCCCAAGTGACACCTAGCCAATCTAGGAGACACCACTCTCCAAGAGGTAACAAATGGTGTGTTGATGACGAACTCCTTGCTCTTGTGCTTCAAATGATAGTATCCTCAACACTCAACTCTCTCTCACAGGATTTGGATTTGGTGGAAAGAAGATTTGAGTGGAAAGCAACTTGGGGAAGGCTAGAGATCAAGAGTTATGTGGTTGGAATGGAATATCTTGATCTCAACACAAGTGTAGGTGGTTCTCTCTCAGAAAATGCATGTTGGAAGTGTAGGCATGTTCTGATGGCTCTCTCCACGAATGAAGAGTGGGTGGAGGGATATATAGCCTCCACACAAAATCTAACCGTTACTCACAATTTACCAAACTCGGTGGGACCGATTCAGAGAACTCGGTCAGACCGATTAAGGTCAAAATGTGAACGTTAGGATTTTCGGTGGGACTGACATGTCAACTCGGTGGGACCAATTTCGTTAGGGTTAGGGCATAACATAATCTCGGTGAGACCAATTACACAAACTTGGTGAGACCGATTTTGGTAATAGAATATCCGAGGAGAGTTGGTCGAGCAAACTTCGATGGGACCGATTCGCTCATCTTGGTTGGACCGAAACGTTATGAAAGGGAAACAGAGAGTTTGCATTGCAATCTCGGTGGGATCGATCGCTCATCTCGGTTTGACCGAAATGTTACGAAGGGAAACAGAGAGATTACAATCCCATCTCAGTGAGACCAAGATCCCTATCGGTGAGACCGAAAAGACTAGGGTTTCTGGCAGTGGCTATGTCAAGTGAACTCGGTGGCGCCAGATAGATCAAATTGGTGGAGCCGAGTTTGACTTTTGGTTTGGTACATATGTGGATATGAGAAAGTAGTTGAGGGCTTTGGAGCATATCACTAAGCATTTTGAGCAAGAAACTCATTAAGCAACACCTCCCCCCTCTTGATAGTATTCGCTTTTCTTATGGACTCAATGTGATCTTGGATCACTAAAATGAAAAATGTAGAGTCTTGTGCTTTGAGCTTGAGCCAATCCTTTTGTCCTTCGCATTTTGAGGGGTCCACTTTTCTAATCCATGCCATGCCAATCACTGAGCTTTCCTGAAATATTTATCTTGAAATAGCATTAGCTCAATGAGCTATATGCTGTTAGGAATTACCAAAACCGCCAGGGATAGTTGCACTTTTATTCTCCCCCTTTTTGGTAATTGATGACAACATATAGATCAAAGCTTCGACAAAAAATAATAAGCTTGAAAAACATCGTCGCTTTGAGAAGTATGCGATAAGCAAGAGCTCCCCCTAAATTTGTGCATTATTTAAGTTTTGCTTTTGAATCCAAATGCAAATGCACAATCGATTAGGATCATGGGTTACTCTTCCATGTCACATACATCTTGGTGGAGCGCTCAAAATGATAGAAATTAAAAGCATGCACTCATCACCAAGCAAGTGAATGATCATATAAGGATATAAGAGATAACATCATCCAACAAGCATTAAGGGTAGCATATGATCAAACACATGATCAAACAAGTATCTCACAAGGACATAAACTATCTCACACAAGCACACAATCAAGAAGTTCAACCAAAACCAAGAGAGATAAAAAGCAACACTCTCTCTCGAAGCCTATGATCTATACATTTTTCTCCCCCTTTGGCAACAAGTTACCAAAAAGTTCAGAAATGTATAGTGCTAAACGTCTCTCTGGCTTGATCTTCGGGAGGTGGTGTAGAGAGAACTCCAAGGACGAAGGTATCTGTTGATGTAGCTGGAGCTGGTAGAGTGGCTGCTGGAGGTGACACTGGAGCTCTACCTGCTGGTACTGATGTTGTAGCTCTAGTATCTGTGGCTGGCACTGCAGCTGATCTCTGTCCTCTGGGCACTCTAGGAAAAGCATCTGTAGTAGACTTGCCCTTCTTCTCCTCTGCTTCCTCCTGAAACTGCTCAACTGCTGTTTGAATCTCAGTTACCTTGACATCAAGGTCATAGAATTTCTGCTCAACAATCCTCTCCAAACTCTCCTGGTTTTGAGTCAGGGTGGCCAAGCCCTTCTCAATCCTCAAGGTGGGTTGGATCAGATATGCAAGCTGATCTTGCTTACTCTTCAAGAACACTTGAGATGCCTCTTCAACAGTTGGCATCTTTGCAGCTTTCTCTGCCCTTGCCTTCTCTCTCTTCTCATGTGCTTGTACTGATGAGGGATCTTCCTCAGTCATGACAACAGTGTTGTCCTCAAAATCAGGGTGTATGGGCAGGTGCTCCTTATCCAATAGATATTTGCATGTGCCCATCTTGGAGTTGATGAGCTCCTGAATTTGTGGAGCATACCCACAAGATCTCTTTTGATCTGCAGTTGTCCTCTTGATTGTTTCCACAATCAGACTCATGATTTTGAACTTTTGAGGAACATCAAATATATGCAGCAAGTTGATGGAATGTCCTCTGATCATTCTGTGATCTCCTGACTTTGGTAGCAATGTGTGCCTTAGAATCCAATTGATTGTAGGCAGGCCTGACAGTAAGTGCTTTACATAACCAAATTGATGCTTGTTCTGACTGTCACTTTGATCAGACATCTTCAGGCAAAGTGTCAGCAGACCCTGTGAATAGGTTGTAGATGAGGTAGAGTAGATGAACATCACAAAGTGCAGAGGTTTTGCAAAACAATTGAGTCAAAAAGCTTAGTTTTAGTTCTCTACAGAAATGATTTCGGAGCTACCGAATTGACAAACTCGGTGATACCAAAGCAACACTTGGAACCTAAACTAGTGAACTCGGTTGGGCCGAGTCACAGTTTGGTGGCACCGAGATTGCTAGGCTTTCACAGAATCTTGAACTCGGTTACACCAATTTGCACGTTTCGGTCGGACCGAAAAGCGCATGTGCAATGGCCAAGGCCGAATTGGTGAGACCGATTTTTACATTTCGGTCGGTCTGAGATGAGTTCTGCGGAGAGCTAACACTAAAATTTTCGAATCAATCTAGACCTAAGGAAGTTTTAGCTGGATGGATCAATCTCAATCATGGCAAGAAACATGGCATTGTCCTTGTGCTAGGAATCAGAGTGAAAAAGACAGCACAAGGGGTCGAACACTTAGCCTAGAGCGGCGAGTGTTTGCTACGGCAGAGCAGATTGCCGTTGACGGCGGTGGAGACCAGTGGCGGGAGGTCGCTGGCGGCGAGAGGACGATCCGGAGACCTGAAGAGGCAGAGCAGGTCACGCGCGGGTGAAGGGCTTCAGAAAAAAAATTCCAAATTTGACCCGAAGTATATATAACCTGACCCTATCGGTGTGACCGAGTGGAACAACTCGGTGGCACCGAGATGCAAAACTGCAGGCAGTTACTGCAACTCGGTGTGACCGAAAGGTTCTAATCGGTTGCACCTAGATTGAAAACCTAGATAAACTAAGTGATCTCGGTAGGACCAAAAAGCATGAATCGGTCAGACCGAAATGCACAAAGAGGTTTTGGAAGGGGACTCCGAGTGCTCCTCACACAGAGTGGTTCGAATCCGACTTGATCAAACTTTGTGATGTAGCATGAATAGAGTTTGAGACGAGGAAAGCATAGATAGCTAGAGGGAGTTCTTAGGCATTCTTTTCCATCCATTTGGCAAAAGAGAAAAGGCCAAACAATCAAAGCAACAAATGGATGTCCTCGAATGAGAAAAATATGCATCCAGCATGCTCACACAATAAAATGGCAAAATAAATATGTGACAAAGCATGCACAAACACTCTAGCATCTATCAAGCAATTGGCGATGAGTAGGTCATCTATATATGAGTATATTGACTTAGGAGTCAAATGAGAACATTTGATCATAGGTCATACTCATCGTTTAAGCACAAGTGGGGTTACCACTTTTACATAAAGCAATGTTGTGCTCACACCATTAGAGTTGCTTTAGCTCAATTCTTAGAGTAAAGCTCCCCCTACAAGTGATATCCCCACAAAGAGGGATGAACTAACCTTGGGTTTTGTCGATGATGACTTCATGTAGGTAATGAAGATGTGGATGCTCAATGTTGATGTAGATCATTCGGAGCAATCCATTGGAGTGATTTGCACTTTCAATACCTACACGGGTTAGTCCCACAAGGAACAAACAAGGATATCCATAGACATAGAGTGATGTATACACAAGATGATGTACATGAAAGCATTAGGTTACCTTGTCCCTTGTCTTACCAACAAGAGGGTTTGTGACTCCATGAACTAGTGCAAGATATGGAAGATGTTTGCACTTGTGCTTGCCAAAATGATAAGAGTGAAGTATGTTGGCGGAGTCACCCTCAAGAACTCTCTAGTTCTTCTTCTTTAGGATCCACACCATCTTGATGGGAATCCTTGGAGTTGTAGTCGTACTTGATGAAGTGGAACTTGATGTAGTCTTGGGAACCCACTTGACCAAGGCCTTAGGTGCTTCTTTAAATGCATCAATCTCCTCTTGAAGCTTGTCCTTGACTTTTTGCTTGTGGTCTTGTGGTGGAAGATCATCTTGAGCTTGTGTTCCTTGGAAAGAAGTAGGATCATACTTCTCTTGTTGAGGAACAAACTTCGTCTTGGGGTATTGATCTTCTTCCCACTCAACTCCATTGGCATTGAACTTTCATTCAAAACCAACACCTTGATTCTTCCGGTGCCTTCCTTGCTTGCGTACAATTTCCTCAAATTGCTTACTTCTGGCAAGGCTCTTGTAAACACCTTTCTCTATAATTCCCTTCAATAAGCTATTTTCTTGCTCACGTGTAACTTGGCTAAGAGAATCATTAGTGGAATCTAGAGAACTACTAGAAGCAACAACATTGGATTTAGCATGATTGTTGTTACTACTAGATGAAGAATCTTTCTTGTTCTTGTTGCTAGATTTAACTTGTGGCATGTAAGTCGACAATAGTAAACGCTTGGCAATGTAAGAAGAACTTTTCTTATGAAGATCATCATTGATTGCCTTTAAAAACTCATGTTCTTGCT
Organism: Aegilops bicornis; assembly: GCA_021605145.1. Taxonomy (NCBI): domain Eukaryota; kingdom Viridiplantae; phylum Streptophyta; class Magnoliopsida; order Poales; family Poaceae; genus Aegilops; species Aegilops bicornis. The sequence continues at coordinate 726,819,630 of CM038671.1, read as the reverse complement.
CAAGGTTGAGCTTTTCAAAGCGTAGCTTATCATGAGTCTTTAAAAGTTCTCGATGATCTTCCAAGGTAGTTTCATGAGGTAACTTAAGAGTGTTTAGTTCTTTTGTTAGACGCTCAATCTTCCTCTTATCATCGTCATTCGTTTTATCTTGATTAGCATGATTAATAGCAAGTTCATCATAGTTTTCATAACTAGAGTTGTCAACAAGTAAATCATCATCTCCTAGCAAATCATCTTCATCACTACTGAAATCAACATACTCGGGTTGTGTTACCATTAGACCTTTAGCCATGAAGCATCTCCCAATTCCTTCATTTGGTGAGTCAAATATGTCGTAGGAGTTGGTTGTCACAAGTGCTAGTCCGGCAACACCTTCATCTTGAGTATATTCGGAGTCGGAGTGATAACTTCTTTCGGAGTGATTGTCGGAGTCGGAACCGGATACCCATTCACCAACATGAGCTTGATTCCTTTTGTGTAGCTCCTTGATGACTTATCCTTCCTTTCCTTCTCCGAGAGGGTCTTCGTTCATAACGATCATCTCTACTCCTTCTTTCTCTTGGTGGTGATTCTTCTCTTCTACTCCTTCTTTTGGGAGAATCTTATCTTCTTTTGTAGGGAGCCGTACACTCATTGGAGTAGTGTCCGGGTCATCCACAATTGTAGCAATTTCTTTCGCGACTTGAAGATCTCTTGTCATTGTAGGACCTTGACTTGGAGCTTCTTTCCTTGCTCCTTCTCTTCTAGAATTTGTTGAAGTTCTTCACCATTAGACTCAATTCTTCATTGAAGGTTTGCTTCTCACTTGATGATGCGGGAGCTTCACATGAGGCTTTGTAAGCACCAGTTGACTTGTTGTGGAGCTCTTCCTTATCCTTGAGTGACATCTCGTGAGCAACAATTGTTCCAATGACTTCCGTTGGCTTGAGATCTTTGTAATTGGGCATCATTTGGATCAATGTGCACACGGTATCATATTTTCCATTAAGGCTCTTAGGATCCTATTGATGATGAATCTATCGGTCATCTCTTCACTTCCTAAGCCGGCAATCTCATTTGTGATGAGAGCAAGCCTAGAGTACATTTCAGTGGCGCCTTCACCATCCTTCATTTTCAACATGTAAAGTTGACTTTGAAGCACATCCAATTTGGATTCCTTGATGGAGTCGGTACCTTCATGCATATCAATCAAAGTATCCCAAATTTCCTTTGCATTCTCAAGACGGCTGATTTTGTTGAATTCTTCGGGGCACAGTCCGTTGAAGAGAATATCACAAGCTTGAGCATTGTATTGCAGCATCTTCAACTCTTCCACAATAGCTTCACGGTTTGGTTCTCTCCCATCAAAGAATTATCCTTGCAAGCCAATACACACAATAGCCCAAACGGTCGGGTTATGTCCAAGAATATGCATTTTCATCTTATGCTTCAAAATAGCAAAATATGTACCATCAAAGTAAAGACCTCTACGTGGTAATTTCCCTCGCTAGACGCCATACTCTCCTAGGTTGTGAAACCAAGGCTACGACCACCAAAAGCTATGGAAATCAAAGCAAATGGAGACCAAAGCTCTGATACCACTTGTAGGATCGAAAGTATGTCTATAGGGGGGTGATTAGACTACTTGACCAAATAAAAATCTAGCCTTTTCCCAATTTTAGTTCTTGGCAGATTTTAGCAACTGTGCACAAGTCAAGCAATCAACCTACACATGCAATTCTAAGAGTATAGCAGCGGAATGTAAAACAATTGCATATGAAGGTAAAGGGAGGAGTTTGAGGGAGCAAATGCAATGTTGACACGGATATTTTTATCCGTGGTTCCGATAGGTGGTGCTATCGTACATCCACGTTGATGCAGACTTCAACCCACGAAGGGTAACGGTTGCGCGAGTCCACGGAGGGCTCCACTCACGAAGGGTCTACGAAGAAGAAACCTTGTATATCCCACCATGGTCGTCGCCCACGAAGGACTTGCCTCACTCGGGTAGATCTTCACGAAGTAGGCGATCTCCTTGCCCTTACAAACTCCTTGGTTCAACTCCACAATCTTTACGGAGGCTCCCAAGTGACACCTAGCCAATCTAGGAGACACCACTCTCCAAGAGGTAACAAATGGTGTGCTGATGATGAACTCCTTGATCTTTTGCTTCAAATGATAGTCTCCCTGTCGGTGTCAAAACCGGCGGATCTCGGGTAGGGGGTCCCGAACTGTGCGTCTAGGCGGATGGTAACAGGAGACAAGGGACACGATGTTTTTACCCAGGTTCGGGCCCTCTCGGTGGAGGTAAAACCCTACTCCTGCTTGATTAATATTGATGATATGGGTAGTACAAGAGTAGATCTACCACAAGATCAGAGAGGCTAAACCCTAGAAGCTAGCTTATGGTATGATTGTTGTTCGTCCTTTGGACTAAAACCCTCCGATTTATATAGGCACCGAATAGGTTAGGGTTACACAGAGTCGGTTACAATGGTAGGAGATCTACATATCCGTATCGCCAAGCTTGCCTTCCACGCCAAGGAAAGTCCCATCCGGACACGGGACGAAGTCTTGAATCTTGTATCTTCATAGTCCAGGAGTCCGGCCAAAGACTATAGTCTGGCTATCCGGACACCCCCTAATCCAAGACTCCTCAAGAGCCCTGAACCAGGCTTCAATGACGCATTTAGTCCGGCGCATATTGTCTTCGGCATTGCAAGGCGGGTTCCTCCTCCGAATACTTCATAGAAGATTTTGAACACAAGGATAGTGTTCGGCTCTGCAAAATAAGCTCCACATACCACCGTAGAGAGAATAATATTTACACAAGTTCAATCTGCTGACGTATTCTGCAGCGTGACATCACACCACGGCGAAGCCTTTATTCGAATCGTTTTTACTGTCCCACCTCAGCGCGTTTAAGCTAGGCGGTTTCCTTGGCACGTCTTGTCAAAGCAGAGATCGTGTCTCCTTATTCCGGGATTCTCATCAATACGGGCGTGGGTAACCCAACTGCGCCATTGATTACGGTGCTTGGGGGATAAGCGAGTTTTATCAGGCTGGTGGGGACGCATAGCTTTGTCCGCCCATATGAGGGGATAAGGATCCACTTTTTCACACACGCCTTCTTCCTCCTTTGCTTATCCATTTCACAAGACTTTTCGAGCTAAAGCGCCCAAGTCCGCACATCCCACCTCAACCTTCTCCAACTATGTCCGGAGCGGGAGGCAAGTGGATGGCCTCCTCCGTCACGGAGGGGCACATCAAAAAGCTGCGGAAGGCCGGATACTTGTCCGACGACACCGCGCATCGGCTCCCCGACAAGGGGTAGCTCATCCCCACCCCCAAGCCCCATGAGAGGGTGGTGTTCCTCCCCCACTTCCTCCACGGACTAGGGTTTCCACTTCACCCATTTGTCCGGGGGCTCATGTTCTACTACGGCCTAGATTTCCACGATCTGGCCCCGAATTTCATCCTCAACATATCGGCGTTCATCGTCGTGTGCGACGCCTTCCTCTACATCCAGGCCCACTTCGGCTTATGGCTGAAGACCTTCAATGTCAAGCCGAAGGTAGTGGGCGGCCGCCAAGCGGAGTGCGGAGGTGCCATGGTGGGCAAGATGTCCAACGTCCTATGGCTCGAGGGCTCCTTCGTGGAGACCATAAAGGGGTGGCAATCGGGGTGGTTCTACATCACCGAGCCGCGCGACTCCAAATGGTCGGCGGCCCCGAATTCGATCGCTTCCTACACGGCTCACCTCATAGAAAGAGGCGGGCTGGCGTGGTAATTCGGAAGAGCCGACCGGACTCCAAACCTGCGTCCAAACACGGTGGACAAGAAGCTCAAGCTTGTCAATGTAATCGGGTTATGCTCATCCGCGGATCTTCCCATGCCAAAGAACGGGCCTTCAACTTGTGGGAGTTTGATCCGGCACTGACAAGACCTTGAACCGGCTCTTCGACACTACGCACGAAGATGCCCGGAAGGTGTTGTTCAAGGGCGCCGAGGCTCCGCATCCGCCATCAAGATCGCGGATTCAGCTCGCGGCAGCAAGCCAGCGAGGTAAGCTATTTTACCCTTTACGGGACTCTTTTTTCATAGTTTGACTCTATGCGGGATCTAAAACTCCCTCACCTTTGACAGGACTGGCAGAAGACGTCCGGACAAGTTAACTGTCCGGCTCCCTTGCCGAAAGACCCCGACGCCCGCTTGACGGGGCTGCTGGTTCCGGCACCTTACGTGGTGCCGGAGAAGAAGGCCAAGAAGAAGGCCACTGGGACCCGAAGGAGTTCCCTGCGCCAGGTGTTGTCGGACGCATCGTCCGATGACTCCAAGGCAGACTCCTCCCGCGAAGACGAGGAGGAGGAAAAAGAGGCCTCTCCCCCAGCGGGGGGAGAGAAGAAAAGGAAGGCCGCCCCAACTGGGGAGGTCGGAGGGTCCAAGAAGGGAAGGACCCTCCCTCCGGACTACACCGCCAATGCCGACGACGGCGGAGAGGAGTGGCCACCAAGGACCAAGCCCCTGGCGAAATCGTAAGTGTCCGGACACCAGAATAACGCATGGTGTTCCATTTGTCGCACAGCATATTCTAACGCCGAATATAACCATGCAGCCCGCCCTAGGACGGGCTCGACGATTCGTCGAGCGGCTCCCTGGATTCGTTGGAGGTGAATAGCACCTCACTTTCGACCGCCTCGTCTCCTCCCGCTGCGGATGACGCCGGGGTGGAGTCCCAAAAGGGGCCCAGCCAGGAGGAGGTGGCCATGGAGGCGCCGCAATGCGACCTCCCGCACTCCGGGCGCAAAGGGGATAAAACCCCGAAGGGCTTCAAGTCCGGCCCTGTCTTTGGACTCCGTGCATCGAACCTTGGTGGTTCCGGAGTCCGACAGCGACCCCTTCGTAAGAAGGGCAAGATCAGGACGCCGGTGACCTCCGGCCCAACCGGAGGCACCGGATGATTTGATGGAGGCGCTTAACGGCGCTTCCATCGGCGAGGAGCACCGCATCGTTATGAGTTTGGTGATCCGTAAAGTTCACCTGCCAAGAGCGGCTTGATCAAGCCTGTGCCAGCCTTCTAACAGACTTTGAGGTATGTATTTAAGATATGTAAAAATATTACCGCATAGACAGTAGCCCCTGATGCTCAATTTGGTGTTCGGAAAGAAATAACCGAACTGAGGATCTAAAAAGATATACGCAGGAGTCTAACATAAGTACGTCAATATGGGAATGTAGGCTGCGCTGGCCGACCTCTGCCAAGACCTTGCGGAGGTTGATGCATTAAGCAGAGCCTCGAGCGGTCCGAGAACGAGCTCGGACTTGCCAAAAAGCAGCTCGAGGACAAGGAAGGTAAGTAATACCTTATGGGAGTATTTAAAAGATGTGGTTGCAAAAGATGATAGGAATAACGTGAATCTGCAGGGGCCCACGAACGAGGTGGCGACCACAAGGAAGCGGTGTCCAAGGCCGAAAGCAATGCGGCCGCGAAGCGCACCGAGCGAGAGAAACAGGAGGCGCGGGTGGCGGAGGTGCGGCAAGAGCTCCAGGCTCTCGTGGAAAAACACGAGAGTTTGGAGCATGACTCAAAGACTCGAGAGTCCGAGCTCGCCTCGGCCCTTGAGAGCGCCAAAGCCGCTAAGGCCGAAGCCCAAAAGCCCTCCAGAAATTGAGGCAATGAAGAAGATAGCGGCGGGTAAGGCATTCTATATGCAAAGCAAGCATGTGAAAGTGAATTATCCATTACTTACCGAATCCGGAGCTCTCTAGGAGCATTCGCAGATCTGCTTGTGATGTGTCCGATCTTGCCGCATTCTACTGAGCCGAGGAGGGAAGCTCGATGGAGAAGGTGTTCTGGTCTCAGTATGCTGAGGTCGGACACCCGGTGCCCTTAAGCGGCCAGTTGAAGCAGCTGGTCGAGCTCCATAAGGTGGCCGAACAGGCCATGAAGGGCCTCATAGTTCGGCTGTGGCCTAAGGAAGCCATGCCTGGGAGCTACTTCGGGCTGGTGAGGCGGCTGGTGGACGCCTGTCCATGGGTTGAAGTCATCAAGCGCTCCGTCTGCATCGAAGGTGCCCATAGGGCCCTTGCCCTTGCTAAGGTGCACTGGGGCAAGATGGACGCTGAGAAGCTTGTGACGGACGGACCACCACCAAAAAAGGAGCATCGCAAGCCTTAAATATATTATGAGGGCGTCCTGAAGGGTGCCCGCCTTATAGCGGATGAATGCTCCAAAGATGTAATTTTTGAGTAGACTCGCATTTGTTATCATGTACGTTGAAAACTTGTTCATATGCGCTAAGCAACACTTTTGAATTTAAAATATTACCTTCTGTGCGGTCGTGTATTAAATTTGAGAGATGGCGAGTCGTCGGCTTCAGCCCCCATGCCTCGAGTGCTGGGGTGTTCGGGATAAACTTGAGCGCTCTTGTTCCCATTCTTGGGTCCTTCGAGGGAGGCGCTCAATGCAACAAACAAGGCAACCGGACTATAATGCTTGAACACTCTCACTTAGCCATAGAATTCTATAATTTTAAATTTTGGCGAAGCCCCTAGTATTCGGAAGACTGAGTTCGGGGCGCTATCCACGCCTAGGCCGGACAATGCCGACTCCTCGCTCTAAGCGGCATAAGTCTTTAGGGACTCGAAAACCTCTCGAACAGCGACCAGCTCTTGCCCTATCATGACGGTCAGTTTTAGCTTTCTCATCGAGGTGCTTAACCCAGCTCAACCGGGCACAATCGCAGTGGTTCTCCCAGCGCTACCTTAGCCGATATAACGGAACATAAGGTACCAAAACATGGGAGCCGGGAAAACCCAACTATTGACCCAAGACATGATTCGGAGCTGATGCATATAATGCTATAAGTTCGGGGTGCCACACTTGTGAAAGTGTTCGGACTTATCACACCATATTGTGGGGTACTTAAGCCCCTGGTGTATTGCTCGTACCAAAGTGTACGGTTGCACAATGTCATAAATGAACATATATATATAGAAAAAAGGGAATTCAATAATAGGCAGAAGCTATGTATTGTTTATTCAAAAGGGCTGCGGTAAGAGCAGAACGATACAAATAGTGCGATAAGCAAGGGACGGGACTTTTTGACATGTCCCCCTCCAGGGGTAAGCTGCGGGATAGTGTGTAAAACAGGTATACCACTCGTAGTAGAGACCACCTGGACACTCGACGAAGCTTTCTGCTTCCCTGGCTGTTGCATCGTGTGTTCGGCGATACTAGTGCCGGACAGGGCTTCGTGAGAACGGAGTCCTGAAAGTAAAAAAGAAAGAAGAAAAGAATTACACAATCGGGAGCTCCTGGTGCGGTTCAGCCGCATTCTGGGCATGTCGTGGTCGTGCCCCTCACCCTATGCCCATGGTATTTCCAGTGCGTAATTATGTACGCGTAGTACTGGTATCGCAATTTCGCGAGGGCTGGGGCCTGGGCCGCATTGCTATGCGTGCTTGGAATGTGCCAGGCGGTCTTGTTGTAGGTTACTCCGGGTGCGCTTTACGGTGTCCGGACGTTTAATAGCCGAACTCGAGAATTGCCTTAAGAGGCTGCTTTGTACTTCCGCCGCAAGGGCCGTCGTGTGCTCCTCCGTCCGGAGAGAGTGTTCGGTATTTCCATTGACCATAATGACTCCTCGAGGACCTGGCATCTTGAGCTTGAGATATGCGTAGTGCGGCACCGCATTGAACTTTGCAAATGCGGTTCGCCCGAGCATTGCGTGATAGCCGCTGCGGAACGGGACTATGTCGAAGATTAACTCCTCGCTTCGGAAGTTATCCAGGGATCCGAAGACCACTTCAAGTGTAACTGAGCCTGTACAGTTGGCCTCTACACCTGGTATGACGCCTTTAAAGGTCGTCTTTGTGGGTTTAACCCTTGAGGGGTCTATGCCCATTTTGCGACCTTTGTATCCCGATAAAGCAGGTTCAGATTGCCGCCGTCCATTAGGACTCTAGTGAGGTGAAATCCAATGATTGGGTCTAGAACCAATGCGGCGAATCCGCCATGGCGGATGCTAGTGGGGTGGTCCCTTCGATAAAAAGTGATCGGGTAGGAAGACCACGGGTTGAACTTTGGGGCGACTGGCTCCATCGCATATACGTCCCTTAGTGCACGCTTCTGCTCCCTTTTGGGTATGTGGGTTGCGTATATCATGTTCACCGTCCGCACTTGCGGGGGGAAGCCCTTCTGTCCTCTATTGTTCGGCGGCCGGGGCTCCTCCTCGTCATCGCTATGCAGCCCCTTGTTGTTGTTTTCAGCATTTAACTTGCACTGCGCTTGAACACCCAACAATCCCTGTTGGTGTGATTGGCTGGCTTTTCAGTGTCATGTATCCGCACGGCGATCAGTATTCGGTCCAAATTAGACGGGCCCTGAGTATTTCTTTTAAATGGCTTTTTTCATTGACGGGTTTAGAGCCTCTGAATTCGGCATTGATCGTCGTATCCTCGGCATTATCGCTGTTAATGCCGCGCTTGTGCTTGTTGCGACGCGACCTGCCATTGCTGTCCTTGGTATCCGAATTACCAAGGCTCTTGGTCATGTTGTTACTACGAGCTAGCCAGCTGTCCTCTCCCGTGCAAAAGCGGGTCATGAGTGTTGTGAGGGCTGCCATGGATTTCGGCTTTTCCAGTCCTAGGTGCTGGGCAAGCCACTCTTCTAGGATGTTGTGTTTGAAGGCTGCAAGGGCTTCTGCATCCGGACAATCGATGATTTGATTTTTCTTGGTTAGGAACCGTGTCCAAAATTGCCTGGCCGATTCCTCTGGCTGCTGAATTATGTGGCTTAGGTCATCGGCGTCTGGTTGTCGCACATATGTGCCCTGGAAATTGTCGAGGAATGCGGCTTCCAGGTCTTCCCAACAACCAATTGACTCTGCTGGCAAGCTGTTAAGCCAATGCCAGGCTGGTCCTTTAAGCTTGAGTGGGAGATATTTGATGGCGTGTAGATCATCGCCGCGGGCCATGTGGATGTGAAGGAGATAGTCCTCGATCCAAACCGCAGGATCTGTTGTGCCATCGTATGATTCAATGTTTACGGGTTTGAAACCCTCGGGGACTTGATGATCCATCACTTCATACATGAAGCATAGTGGGTGTGGCGCCTACATATTAGGCTATATCACGACGCAGCTCAAATGAGCTTTGTTCATCTTGTGTTCGGCCCGGCAGAGTTGCCATATCCGGCGTGACGGTTATCGTCACGTGTCGTGGGGCGCCCACGCGATCCGTAGATCGATCTTGTTTGCCTTGCCTTGTCCTCCAATATATCTCGCAGGTCTGGCGCATTTCCCCGCGCCTTGGTATTTTTTGAGCGGTGCCGGGGTGTGGCTTGAGTTGAGGGCCGAGAGGCCTCTCTGTCGCGGCCACGAGGTGGGCGGTCAGCCGTATCATGCGCTGGTGATGTAGGTTTGGGTGCTTCCTCCTCTAATCGGGGTAGCAGCCTGCATTTTGGGTAGCTCTTGGAGGGGCGCTCGAGTTCGTACTCTTCGGCCGCAAGGACTTCAGTCCATCTGTCAGCTAGCAAGTCTTGGTCAGCTCTAAGTTGTTGCTGCTTTTTCTTGAGGTTGCTTGCTGTGGCCATGAGCCTGCGTTTGAAACGCTCTTGTTCTGCGGGATCCTCGGGCACGACGAATTCGTCGTCGGCGAGGCTTGCCTCATCTTCGGAGGGAGGCATGTAATTATCGTCCTCTACCTCTCTTTCTGCCGCTCTCTCATGAGGGCTAGCTTCTCCATCCTCCTGCGCTGAATCCTGCTGGAGGGGGTTGTCTTCGGCACTGTCCGGGGTGTTATTGTCTCCCGTGCCGGAATCACCGTTTTTGCTGTGGCGAGATTTAGAGCGGCGCCGCTGACGCCGACACTTAGGCTGTTTCTTGGAGGGGTCGTCTTCCGCTGTTCCATCGCCATTCCCATCTTTTGGGATGTCCACCATGTATATGCCGTATGACGAGGTGGCCTTCCAGTGCCCTGTGGGCGCTGGTTCTTGGTAGTCTCCTGCATCGTCGTCCATACCGTCGATGTCTTCAGCGTCGAAGTCGAGCATGTCGGTTAAATCATCGACAGTGGCTACGAAGTGGGTGGTGGGTGGGCTTTGAATTTCTTCGTCGTCCGCATCCCAACCTTCCTGACCATAATCCGGCCAGGGCTCTCCTGATAAAGAGAGAGACTTTAGTGAATTCAGGATGTCGCCAAAGGGCGAGTGCTGAAAGATGTCCGCGGCGGTGAATTCCATGATCGGCACCCAATCGGATTCGATTGGCGGGGCCGCGGAAGGGTCGGAGTCCGGAGAGGAGTCCGGCACCTTGGAGTCACGAGCTTCGCAAAGGACGGGGTAGGTGTACGGCTCAATCACCGTAGAGATCACAGCCCCCGAGGCGGTGTCCAGCCACCCATCCTCGATCGGCACGGTCGGCTCCGAGCTAAAGGTCGGAGCGGACACTGGTGCGGCCTCCAGGACACTGTTCGGCGGCAGAGCTAGATCATGCCCCTCGTGACAGTGCGGCGCGCTTGGCTGTGGCTCGAACCCGTCGAAGATCAAGTCTCCGCAGACGTCAGCCGTGTAGTTCAAACTTCCAAATCTGGCCTGGTGGCCAGGGGCGTAGCTTTCAATCTGCTCCAGATGGCCAAGCAAATTGGCCCGCAGTGCGAAGCCGCCGAATATGTAGATCTGTTTGGGGAGAAAAGTCTCACCCTGGAGCGCATCGTTGTTGATGATCGGAGGAGCCATCAGGCCTAAAGATGACGACACAGAGGAACACTCAATGAAAGCACCACTGTCGGTGTCAAAACCGGCGGATCTCGGGTAGGGGGTCCCGAACTGTCCGTCTAGGCGGATGGTAACAGGAGACGAGGGACACGATGTTTTTACCCAGGTTCGGGCCCTCTCGGTGGAGGTAAAACCCTAATCATGCTTGATTAATATTGATGATATGGGTAGTACAAGAGTAGATCTACCACGAGATCAGAGAGGCTAAACCCTACAGCTAGCCTATGGTATGATTGTTGTTCGTCCTACGGACTTGTAAGTGCATCTAGTGCCACCCCTAGTTGGTTTTGGAGTATTGACGACAAATGTGGTTGAGGGACTAATGCGTTTGTGAGAATTGCAGGATAACGCAGGTAGTGTCCCTCATTGATTCGGTTTACCTACCAGAGATGACCTCAAAATGTATGAAGACATTGAAGACAATGGTGGTATGTGAAGATATTCACATTGAAGACTATGACATGAGAAGACATTGAGTGAAGACTATGGAGCCTTGAAGATTGTGTTGTTTCGTTGTTTCCTTTTCTTCTTTGTTGAGTTGTAGGAACCACCGTCATCGTTAAGTGGGGTCCAGTGATCATAGTCGAGAATGATCAAGTGATGCTCAACCCAAATCCTATGTCTTCGGCCGAAGACAATGAGAGCAAAACTTATCCAGAGTTGGATGAGTCACTTTGCTTTTAGCCCAAGTAAAGTTGCCGTGAGTGTTTGAAATCTGACCGTTGGAACACGTGTCGGTTCCTTAGTGACCCAGGGTCATTTCGGACATAACAGTCGGGTTGCCTAGTGGCTATAAATAGCCCACCCCTACACCATAAATTGGTGGCTGCTCAGAGTTAGTGCACGGCTTTTGTCGTTTGAGAGCAACCCACCTCGAAGCCTTTGAGAGAGAGAAATCCTTGTGAGGACAAAGCCCAAAACAACCAGAGCTAAAGAGTGTTAGGCATCACTGAAGTTTTCCTGTCTGTGTGACCTGAAGACTGATTACACTTGAGGACTGTGAATCCTCCAGCCGGTTAGGCGTCGCGTTCTGAGCATCCAAGAGTCATTGTGGATTGCCGGTGAACGCAGTCTGTGAAGGTTCGGAAGTCTACCTTGAAGACTTACCAGAGTGATTGGGCGAGGACTGTGGGTCGTTAGCTCAAGGGGAATAAGGTGAAGACGCGGTCTTGAGTTGAATCTCAGCCTCCCTAACCCGGATGTACAGTTGTCACAAAGAATCGGAACTGGTCCAACAAATCATGTGTCTTCAACTAGTGACTGGTTCTATCCCTTCCCTCCTTTACCTTGAGTTTGTCTTCGTGAAGTCATTGCTTATATGTCTTATCTGTTTGACTTCATTGCTTGACTACTATCATTGTTTGGCTTCATACTATCTTCCATCCTCATCCTTACTACATAGCTGCTATTAGTCTTGTCCGTTCACATTATCGCATACTTGACTATGGCTTGCTTGTTGTAGTTTATCTTCCGCTGCATCTCAATTAGGTCATTTATGTTGTTTGTCTTTGAAACATCCGTGTTTTGAAGACTTTCATAGAAATCGCCTATTCACCCCCCCCCCCCTCTAGTCGATAACTAGCACTTTCAATTGGTATCAGAGCAAGGTACTCCCTTGTTCTGTGTGATTCGGTTTAACCACCTGGAGTTTTAGCTATGTCGATTGCAGGGATAATCAAGGTCTCCACAGCTTGCCACGTGATCGATGGAAATGACTATCCCTCTTTGGAAGAATAAGATGCGCATGCATCTTGAAGCCATTGATGTCGACCTGCGGTATGTCGTCAAGAACGGCGTTCCTAAATCGTGAAGGTGTCACCCCATCGATGTCAAGAAGTTCTTTCAAGCTGGACTCCACCGCAAAGAACATCATCGTGGTCATCGACCAAAGGCGATATGGCCGTGTGAGTGCTCTGGAAACGCCGAAGCTAGTCCGGGACTGGCTATCCAAGGTCAACGGGCGTCTCAACCCAGAGAGATCAAAGAATCAGTGTTCTTCGCAACCTCTTCAACCGCTTCAAGAGAAACGATAATGAAAATGTCCAGCTCACGTTTGATCGCCTCACTGACATCACCAATGAGCTTCATGCTCTCGGCGCCACTAAGGTCACCAAGCATGAAATCGTCAAGACACTACTAAGATCACTTGACAGCTCTTTTGACACCCTTGCCCTCATGATACAAGAACGTCCTGACTTCAAGACACTCGATCCGTCTGATATACTTGAGAGGCTCAACACACATGAGTTCCAGCTATCTGAGAAAAGATATATCTATGGTCCAAACTATGGCCGAACTCACGCTTTGAAGGCAAAAGTTGTTTCCTCATCTGAAGAAGAATCGATGCGGTTACGATGATCCACGAAGACATTGGAAAGGAACTTGCTATGCTTGTGAAGAAGTTCCAAGTTCACTAGGAAGAAAGGCTTCGTAAAGTCTTCACGATCCATCTCAAGAAATGATGAAGCTTCCACTCAAGACTACAAGAAGAGAACTGTCACAAGTGCAAGAAAACTGGACACTATATCTCCGAAAGTGTCCACAAGGGGACAATGAGAAGAAGAAGAAGAAGAGCAAGGAATATGATTACGATGACAAGAAAAAGAGGAAATCTTCAAAGTCTTCTTCCAAGTCTTCATCAAAGTCTTCATCGCATAAGAAGAGCTCATCCGGCAAGGCTCGTCCCTTTTGTTGGCAAGGAAATGGATTCAGAGGAGGAGTCTGCTACGAGGAAGTGGAGGTGGAATCAAGAGGAGTCCAACCCGGCGTTGTAAGTCCGGCTTTAGCCACAGCCTATGTTGCCAAGTACATCTTCAACATCAAGACAATGACTTCTACACCAACGTCAAGCCGATGACAAGGACGACCTGCTCCCACCCTCATCGCTTCATGGCACGCGGTGCCAAGGTAAAATCACGTGATGCTTACTTTCAAACATCAAGTGAAGATGACTCGATTGTGAATCCAAACCCAGCTACAAAACACTTGCTAAAATTGCAACTGAACAACAAAGAGCTATGGAACATACTCAAAAACTGTTAGACAAAAGCGATGACCTGTTGGACGCGGAAATGACACGTTCACAGTCCTTAGTTGAAGACAATAAAATTCTTCATGCTAAGTACCAAGAACTTGAAAGTCGTCATGAAACGCTCTCAACTACTCATGAAAGGCTCTCCTATGATTATCTTCAAAGGAAGCAAGAGCTTGAGAAATTGAGAGCGGCTCATGAAGATCTTCAAAAAGAGAATGAGTCACTTCGCGCTCAATAGATCAGTTCCGCTCAGGATGGATTTGAACCACCATGTCTAAAATGTCTTGAGCGTGATATCACTACCTCTCTTTGAATGTTCAACTGCTGCCATCTGTTGCATTGTCTTCAATCGCTTATGTGGTTACTAACCCCTCTGCGGAGGATACCATTGCCATTCTTGATGAAAATGCTAGGTTGAATACATTGCTCAAAGCAGGATGTATAAAAGTGCGAAAGGGCATCGGACACTTTGCTATGTCCTCAAAAGCAGATTCTCAACCGAAACCCTAGGAAAGAGGGTGTTGGGTTCGAGAGGAAAATGAATGTTGATGGTTCCCTCTTTGGAAGCCCGGCGGTATCCCAAAACCACATGGGTTGTCAAAAGGGACCTTCAAAGGATCCATCCACCTTATCCGGCTTTACTGTGCTAACCCTATTATCATCGATGAATCCTTTGATGCAAACTATAAGTTGTTCAAGAATCGTAACGGTGAAGTGTTTGCTGTATATTGGTACTAATCGCAGGAATGGACCACCTATGAAGAAGATCTGGGTTCCCAAAAGCTGTCTTGAGAATCTTCTAGTGAATGTCATCATGACACCACCTGGGAAGAAGACAAACCCCAGACCTAAGGCATCATATGGTCTAAAGGCTTCATACAGATAGAGGACTCACTTGAGTCACCCTAATGCCAATGTTTTGCAGGGAAGCAGTACTCAAATTTATGAATATGAGCGTGTGTCCTCAAATCGCTATATTCACAGAACTAAGAACTTTTCTGCTTATTCATATGAGTATCATTCATCTCCTGCAAGGCTATTTGCTAGGGCTCCAAAGCCGAAATTCTCGAGATCTTGCACTTAGACTCATTGCTTCTAAGCCACCCTCAAGATGTGGGTGGTTAAGAAGAATTAACTCTCTTTTGCAGGAAAGGGTCTCCACCAAAAATCAAAGGCGTCGATGCTATTCTTTGGGGACCTAAAACATCTTGTAGGGCACAAGATCAAATGCCCAAATGGTCTCACTATGTATTTTGTTCTCAAACATTTGCCATTCATCCTATCAGTCCTAATCTTGATTTAAGCTTCAATAATCCACTTGCCGTCAAATGTTTATGCTTCACAATGCTCTTGGTGAAGCCTATCCCCTAACTGCATCAGAGGGTATGACACCTCATGCTTCGTAATGGATAATGGACAAGGTGGATGCACTAATCATATGACTGGTGATCGAAGTCTTCTCATGGACTCAACCTTACGTCCATCAGACAAGAGTCACATCACATTTGCTAACACTGGTAAAAGCAAGGTATTGGGTCTAGGTAGAGTTGCAATATCAAAGGATCAAGACATGGACAAAGTGATGCTTGTTGAGTCCCTTGGTTTCAACTTAATGTCTGTCTCAATGCTTTGTGACTTGAACATGATTGTGATATTCGGAAAATATCGTTGCCTTGTACTAATGGAATCGACAAGTCTCTAGTCTTTGAAGGGTATAGGAAAGATGATCTATACATGGTAGATTTCTCAAGAGGTCCACGACTTGCCGTATGTCTTCTTGCAAAAGCTTGAATCTTTGGCTCGGCATCGGAGGTTGGGGCATCTTTGGAATGAGGAACTTACACACACTCGCCAAGAAGAAGCATGTCATAGGCATCGAAGGTGTCAAGTTCAAGAAGGATCATTTGTGTGGTGCTGCGAAGTTTGGAAAGATGACTAGGGCAAAGCACCCCTCGAAGACAATCATGACGACATCTCAACCCTTTGAGATGCTTCACATGGATTTGTTTGGCCCTGCTCATTACTCTACCCTCACAACAACTTCTTGTCTATATGACTTCGTCATTGTTGATGACTACTCAAGATACACATGGGTGCACATAATTCTCTAGAAGACTGAAGTGCAAGATGTCTTCAGACGATTCGCCAATCGAGCAATGAACAATTATGGCGTCAAGATCAAGCATATCGTAAGTGATAACTTGAAGAATTCAAGAACACCGGACTTGATCTTTATCTCGATACCATGGTAATCACTCATGAGTTCTCCGCTCCATACACACCCCAAAGAAATGGCATCATGGAGCGCAAGAACAGAACCCTCATTGAGATGGCTCGAACAATGCTCGACGAGTACAAGACACCAAGAAAGTTACGCCTCAAGCCATTGATATGACTTATCACGTCATCAATCGTGTTTATATCCATAAGCTTACGAACAAAACCTCCTATGAGCTCCTTCTTGGCAAGAAGCCAAATGTCGCCATTTCAGAGTATTTGGGGCTAAGTCTTTGGATCAAGGATCCTCATCACAAGTCAAAATTTGAACCCAAAGCTCACGAAGGCTTCATGCTTGGTTATGGAAAGGACTCACACTCTTACAGAGTCTTCAATCTCTATCTCTACAAAATCGTCGAAACTGTAGATGTGCGATTTGATGAAACCAATGGTTCACAAAGAGAGTTCCTGCCAAGCACACTAGACGAAGCTCCACCCGAATCTATCAAGCTAATGGGAACTGGTGAAATCATGCCTTCAAGCACAACTCAAGAGGAACTTATCATTTCTGCACCTAACCAACCTGAAGATAATGCTCAGCCTGAAGACAATCCTCCCAATGATGACAATGATCAGCATGAGCAAAGTCTTCGTCTAGTTCATCCTCGTGTTGCAAATGAAGTACATATTGAGAAGATAATTGATAGCATCAACGCACCTGGTCCTCTTACTCGCTCAAGAGCAACACAGCTAGCAAAATTCTGTGGGCACTTTTCCTTTGTATCAATATCAGAACCCAAGAAAGTTGCTGAAGCTTTTATGGAACCAGAATGGATTCAAGCTATGCAAGAAGAACTTCAACAGTTCAAGCTGAATAATGTTTGGGAACTTGTCAAGCGCCCCGACCTCGCAAGCATAACATTATTGGCACCAAATGGATATATCAAAACAAGCAAGATGAGCATGGTCAAGTCGTCGTAAACAAAGCACGGCTTGTGGCTTAAGGATATACTCAAGTTGAAGGAATTGACTTCGATGAAACATTTGCTCTCGTAGCTAGGCTTGAAGCTATTCGCATAATACTAGCCTATGCTAACCACCACAACATCTTGCTCTATCAAATGGATGTGAAGAGTGCATTTCTCAACGGCAAGATTGAAGAAGAAGTATATGTCGCTCAACCACCGGCTTTGAAGATCCAAAACATCCCGATATGGTGTACAAGCTAAGTAAAGCAATCGTATGGCCTCAAACAAGCTCCTCGTGCTCGGTATGATACAATCAAAGACTTCACGAAGAGCAAAGGCTTCAAACCTAGATCCCTTGATCCCACACTCTTCACGAAGACATATGATGGTGAACTGTTTGTATGCCAAATATATGTGGATGACATTATCTTCTACCGCACCAACCGTAAGTATAGTGATGAGTTTGGATACATGATGCAAGAGCAATATCGGATGTCCATGATGGGAGAGCTCAAGTTCTTCCTTGGTCTTCAAATTCATCAAGAAAGAAATGGCATCTTTATATCTCAAGAAAAATACCTCCAAGATTGTCTCAAGAAGTTTGGAATGCAAGAATGCAAAGGATACACGACGCCAATGCCACCTAAACACCACTTGGGTCCCGACGACAATGGTAAAGAGTTCGATCAAAAGGTATACCGCTCCATGATTGGTTCCTTACTTTACCTATGTGCATCTAGGCCAGATATTATGCTTAGTGTTTGCATGTGTGCTCAATTCCAAGCGGCACCAAAGGAATCGCATCACTTAGCTGTGAAGCGAATTCTTCGATATTTGGCTCACACCCCAACACTCGGATTATGGTATCCAAAGGGCTCAAAATTTGATTTAGTTGGATTTTCGGATGCTGATTATGCTGGTGACAAAGTGGATCGCAAGTCTACATCGTGCACATGTCACTTTCTCGACGATCACTCGTCTGTTGGTCTTCAAAGAAGCGTAACTGTGTGTCACTCTCAACCGCAGAATCTGAATACATTGCTGCTGGATCTTGTTGTGCTCAGCTTCTATGGATGAAGCAAACTCTCAAGGACTATGGCATCAATCGACACAAGTACCTCTTTTCATGACAACGAAAGCGCCATCAAGATTGCCAACAATCCACCAAAGACTTTCAAGACAAAGCACATTGAAATTCTTCATCATTTTCTCGTGGATCATGTCATGAAGAAAGATATTGACATCATTCACGTCAACACGAAGAGCAATGGCAGATATCTTCACAAAGCCCTTGGATGAGAAAAGGTTTTGCAAGTTACGGTGTGAGCTAAATATCTTGGAATCCTCAAATGTCATGTGATCAAGCACACATACTAACACTTATGCATGTTGATGACTTAGATGTGCAACACACGAAGTAACGTATATCTTCAATCAATGAAGACTTACATTCTATGTGTGAATACATTAACATGGAATTTGACTTCGGAGCGCCACGATAATTGTGCGCCGTGTCTGGGTCTAATACTTCCTATACGGTGGGTAACGCCACCACCAAATTTCTTTGTTTGAAGTGTTTCACTCATGGCGTTATTTCTTGAAGAAGCACTTGATTGCTTTCGTGATGCAGGTCTGCTTGGCTTCGTAACATACAAAGAGCACTGGAACGAAGAATTAGTGCTTCAATTCTTTGCCACACTCCACATCCGCGGCTTCAACAGAGATACGAAGACATGGGTTCTCGAGTGGATGACTGGAAACGTTCATCATGAAGCCAAAGCTCTTGACATCATTGAGCTCATTGTCCTACCCACTCCCGGAGACCTATTTGAACACGGATGTCAACTCCACCGCTGATGCCTTGAGAGCATATTTCATAAGCCGTAACCGGACATGAGTCAGATGCTGAGCATGATGAAGTCATTGCCACACGATGCTGAATACCCTCAGCACTTCCTTGTTGATGACCTTGAGTATCTGCCTCGCACCATATATCACATCATCAGGCGAACTCTATGGCCGATCAAAGGGCATTCATCGTCCGCAAAAGCTTGAAGGAGCAATGAAGACATTGGTCTTCTACATCCTCAATGGCATCAGCTTCAACACGCAAGATTTCTTCATAAGGCAATTAGCTGCATCTGGATCTCGACCGTTTGGTCCAAGTTCTATGCTCCATGGGTCATGCGCCTCATCAAGATGCACTCTGCTATCAACTATCAACACTATGCTCGCAATCATCTGATCTTTCTACCAGAGGTTGATATCTCTGTTGAAGCCATATACCCTGAGCCTGCAAAAACGCCTCTAAGTCTTCAGAACGCAGATCACCACAGCTTCTCTCAACCCATTGAAGGCGTCCAAGCAGTATCTCGTGTCTATCCCTTGGCTGGGAACACACGTCTACCTCATCGGTGCACGGACTGAAGCCACTGAGAGCACAATTGGCCAAAGGCCTCGGAAGCGCTTTTGAGTCCTCAATGATCGAGAACTTCTTGTGGCGCTGCATCAAAAGCAAGATAAGCATCACTCTGGCTAAAGGCCAAATGCAAAGCCTCTTGGTGGACGTCAATCGCATTCGCAACCTTGCCACCAAGAATGCTTTTGTGACTCACGAGACTTGTCGGCGGTCATGGAAGAGTTTGACCACCTTTCGCTTTGAAGCCGATCTTCAAGACGATGGCTTCACCGAATGTTTCAAGTTTGACTCCACTCCTCCATGGAATGCAGTCCTACGGCGAACTCCATCTCTTGAAGACTCTGACTATTCTTCCTCCGCGGCAACGGTCAATGCCAGAGTGATCGATGATGAAGCCGATGCTACTTCACTGCCCCCTAGTTCTGCACGAATCGACACTACGCCAAGCTCGTCTGCACCGCCAACAAACAACGACAACCTTGCTGCATCATCTTCTTCAGAAGAGGACGAGTAGATGCTCTATGTCTTCAAACCTTTTTGGTCCTTACTGACAAAAGGGGGATAAGCATATGAGTTTGATAGTCTTCAAGCGGGTTCTTAAGGGCGGTTGCACTATATTTTGCCTAGTGTTTACAACTCTCGTTTTGATACATTTGGTTCTTTGAGTTGTAACACTTAAACTCGATGGTCGTCTGCTACTTATTTGCTTTACTCTAGTGCGATGATAAATTCCGCATGTGCGATGATAACTTCTGCACTCAGATCATTCTGCAGACATCCATTTTTCATTATGCATGTCATTCTCTTAGCGATATCATTTCATGCATGATGAATTATCTTCATAAGTTGAAGAGGATCTCCACAAGTACAACCTGCCATGTGCATTTGCATTCCAAAAGCAAACTACTTATATGCACATCAGGGGGAACCTTTGCCACTTATGAAGACAATTCCCTATCCTTTACAATTTCACATATTTTATCCCCGTTGAAAACTTCAACCAGTTTGTCATCAATCACCAAAAAGGGGGAGATTGTAAGTGCATCTAGTGCCACCCCTAGTTGGTTTTGGAGTATTGACGACAAATGTGGTTGAGGGACTAATGCGTTTGTGAGAATTGCAGGATAACGCAGGTAGTGTCCCTCATTGATTCGGTTTACCTACCGGAGATGACCCCTAAAAATGTATGAAGACATTGAAGACAATGGTGGTATGTGAAGATATTCACATTGAAGACTATGACATGAGAAGACATTGAGTGAAGACTATGGAGCTCGAAGACTGTGTTGTTTCATTGTTTCCTTATCTTCTTTGTTGAGTTGTAGGAACCACCGTACTATTAAGTGGGGTCCAGGTGATCATAGTCAGAATGACTGAAGTGATGCTCAACCCAAATCATATGTCTTCGAGCGAAGACAATGAGAGCAAAACTTATCCAGAGTTGGATGAGTCAGCTTTGCTTGTAGCCCAAGTAAAGTTGTCGTGAGTGTTTGAAATCTGACCGTTGGAACACGTGTCAGTTCCTTAGTGACCTGTGGTCATTTCGGACATAACAGGTCGGGTTGCCTAGTGGCTATAAATAGCCCACCCCTACACCATAAATTGGTGGCTGCTCGGAGAGTTAGTGCACGGCTTTTGTCGCTTGAGAGCAACCCACCTCGAAGCCTTTGAGAGAGAGAAATCCTTGCGAGGACAAAGCCCAAAACACCCAGAGCCAAAGAGTGTTAGGCATCACTGAAGTTTTCCGTCTGTGTGACTCAAGACTTATTACACTTGAGGACTGTGAATCCTCCCCGGTTAGGGCGTCGCGCTCGAGCATCCAAGAGTCATTGTGGATTGCGGTGAAGGTCATCTGTGAAGGTTCGGAAGTCTACCTTGAAGACTTACCAGAGTGATTGGGCGAGGACCGTGTGTCCTTAGCTCAAGGGAATAAGGTGAAAACGGTCTTCGAGTTGAATCTCAGCCTCCCTAACTGTATGTACAGATTGTCACAAAGAATCGAACTGGTCCAACAAATCATGTGTCTTCAACTAGTGACTGGTTCTATCCCTTCCCTCCTTTACCTTGAGTTTGTCTTCGTGAAGTCATTGCTTATATGTCTTATCTGTTTAACTTCATTGCTTGACTACTATCGTTGTTTGGCTTCATACTATCTTCCATCCTGATCCTTACTACATAGCTGCTATTAGTCTTGTCCGTTCACATTATCGCATACTTGACTATGGCTTGCTTGTTGTAGTTTATCTGCCGCTGCATATCAATTAGGTCATTTCTGTTGTTTGTCTTCAAAACATCCGTGTTTTGAAGACTTTCATAAAAATCGCCTATTCACCCCCCCTCTAGTCGATAACTAGCACTTTCAGGACTAAAACCCTCCGGTTTATATAGGCACCGAATAGGGTTAGGGTAACACAGAGTCGGTTACAATGGTAGGAGATCTACATATCCGTATCGCCAAGCTTGCCTTCCACGCCAAGGAAAGTCCCATCCGGACATGGGACGAAGTCTTCAATCTTGTATCTTCATAGTCCAGGAGTCCGGCCAAAGGCTATAGTCCGGCTATCCGGACACCCCCTAATCCAGGACTCCCTCACTCCCCAACACTCAACTCTCTCTCACAGGATTTGGATTTGGTGGAAAGAATATTTGAGTGGAAAGCAACTTGGGGAAGGCTAGAGATCAGAATTTATGTGGGTGGAATGGAATATCTTGATCTCAACGCAGGTGTAGGTGGTTCTCTCTCAGAAAATGTATGTTGGAAGTGTTGGAATGTTCTGATGGCTCTCTCAACGAATGAAGAGTGGGTGGAGGGGTATATAGCCTCCACACAAATCTAACCATTACACACAATTTACCAAACTCGGTGGGACCGATTCAGAGAACTCGGTCAGACCGATTTAGTTCAAAATGTGAACGTTAGGATTTTCGGTGGGACCGACATGTCAACTCGGTGGGACCGGTTTCGTTAGGGTTAGGGCATAACGTAATCTCGGTGAGACCGATTACACAAACTCGGTGGGACCGATTTTTGTAATAGACTAACCAGAGAGTTGGTCAGGCAAAATCGTTGGGACCGATTCACTCATCTCAGTTGGACCGAAACGTTACGAAAGGGAAACAGAGAGTTTGCATTGCAATCTCGGTGGGACCGATCGCTCATCTCGGTTTGACCTAAAGGTTACGAAGGGAAACAGAGATATTACAATCTCATCTCGGTGAGACCGAGATCCCTATCGGTGAGACCGAAAAGACTAGGGTTTGTGGCAGTGGCTATGTCAAGTGAACACGGTGGCGCCAGATAGATCAAATTGGTGGGGCCGAGTTTGACTTTTGGTTTGGGACATATGTGGATATGAGAAAGTAGTTGAGGGCTTTGGAGCATATCACTAAGCATTTTGAGCAAGAAACTCATTAAGCAACACCTCACCCTCTCTTGATAGTATTTGCTTTTCTTATGGACTCAATGTGATCTTGGATCACTAAAATGAAAAATGTAGAGTCTTGTGCTTTGAGCTTGAGCCAATCCTTTTGTCTTTGGCATTTTGAGGGTTCCACTTTTCTAATCCATGTCATGCCAATCATTGAGCTTTCCTGAAACATTTATCTTGAAATAGCATTAGCTCAATGAGCTATATGTTGTTAGGAATTACCAAAACCACCGAGGGATAGTTGCACTTTTAATCTCCCCCTTTTTGGTAATTGATGACAACATATCGATCAAAGCTTCAACAAAAGATAATAAGCTTGAAAAACATCGTCACTTTGAGAAGTATGTGATAAGCAAGAGCTCCCCCTAAATTTGTGCATTATTTAAGATTTGCTTTTGAATGCAAATGCAAATGCACAATCGATTAGGATCATGGGTTACTCTTCCATGTCACATACAGCTTGGTGGAGCGCTCAAAATGATAGAAATTGAAAGCATGCACTCATCACCAAGCAAGTGAATGATCATATAAGGATATAAGAGATAACATCATCCAACAAGCATTAAGGGTAGCATATGATCAAACACATGATCAAACAAGTATCTCACAAGGACAGAAAGTATCTCACACAAGCACACAATCAAGAAGTTCAACCAAAAACAAGAGAGATTCTTTTTGCCACTTAAGGGAATAATTCTACGAGTCACCTTTCCTAAGGTCTACCGTTATGGAATCATGGCAATCATCTCCTTGTTACTTTGAAACCATGCACCATTTTACTTTAGCGTGGAATGGTTGCCTACCAATTTGAACCTTCGTCATCCATTTCTTTACCATCATTCCTAATGTGTGTTTGGTGTCTCAACCCAAGAGTTGTTCTTACGTCTCTCCATGAACTGATCTTGAGTTTCTCGATCTTCAAGAAGATTAAATCCTGTAGGGTTTCCCCCTTCGTTGTCGTGTCGGTGAAGATCTCGAAAGCAAAGACGCCAAGACCAAGATGACGGAGTGAATCAACATCTTCGAGAAGGGCAAATGGATCATGAAGATTGTGATAGTTTTGTGATTTCCTTTTCCTCGTACCTCACGTCTTGAATCTCGGGGCGAGATTCTTGTTTAGTGGGGGTGAGTTGTCACAGCCCTAGAGCTTGGTTGTAACTAGAGGCATTGCATCCATGCATCATGTTTAATTTTCATGAAATTTGAAATGGGGATTGCCTAAACCCTAGCATTAAAGGAATTCAAATAGGCTCAACCAAAAATATTTTTTCAAAGGAACCCAAATGGCCTTCAAAAATGTTCACCATTTTTGGAAAAATGATGGAAACAGTAAAACAGATATGTTGCACATTTTTCCATGACATTTGGATCTTTGAATTAAATCATAAGTATTTGAATTTGGACATTTAAATTCTATAAAATATTTTAAATGTCCAAGTACTCCTAAACTGAAATGTTCCATGTTAGATATATTCTATACATTGGGCATGCACAGTTTGGTGATTTTTGAAACTGCCTGGATATTTTTAATAAAGCCCAACAGTTTACAGAAAATTAGAAAACTAAAACAAATAAAAAAAGGAGAGGAGAGAAACCCTACCTGGCGCTCACCTCTCAGCCCAGCAGAACGGCCCAACCCACTGTGCCCTCTCGCCACCGTCATCCCCACCGCCTGGGGCCGGACGAGAGGCGTGGCCGCTGCCAAGACGGCCACCGACGGCCACCTCCTGCTTGCCGTTTCCCTCCCCCGACGCTCTGGACGCCTCCCGCGATGCCACGCACACCCCCCCGACCCCCTCGTCCTCTCCTCACTCTCCCTGCGCTCTTTCCCCTCCTCTGTTCCTCTCTCCCGAGCGCCACCGTCGCTGCCCCTCGCTGCCTCGCGGCCATCGCCTTCCCCCTTGTCCCCTCGAGCAGTCCACGAGCCCCGCCGTGCCTCCCTCGCCCTCCCCGCCATCACACGCGACCGGAGAAGCCCCGAGGCGCCGCCCCGCCGCTTTTCCCCTTCTCGGACCCACCGGTCGCCGTCGCCCTATTCGTCGCCTCCGGACCTCCCCCGCGCCCACTGACCTTCCCATCGTGCTCGCGGTGAGCTACTGAGCTTTTCCCCTCACCTCCCCCTCTCGCTAGCCTCCTCTAACCACCGTTCCCACATGGCCAAGCTTCGCCGCCGTGTTTTGTCGCCGGGCGTGGCTAGAGCCACAATGGCTCGGGTTAACCCCACCTCTCGTGCTCACCGAGCACCAGAGCTCGTAGCCACCACCCGCCTCCTCCCATGCACCGTAGCATTAAACCCGACCTCGCCCGAACTCCGGCCGCCGCCTTGGAGCTCGCTGCCGTCGATTCCGACCACCGTTGCCGCCACCACCACCACTAGATGCGCGAGTCTTCTAGCTCGGCCAGCCGCAAACCCCGAGCAAAATGGTGCAATCAGAGGCAAAACCCGAGCCACTCCGGTGCACACCCGCCGCGGATTTGGTCGCCGGCGACCACACGCCGATGGTGATGACGTGGCATCGTCATTAGGTGCTAATGACCAACTTAACTACCCCCTGACCCACTGACATGCAGGCCCCGCCCGGTTAGTTAAGTTAGGTTAGTACTAACTAAGTTAGGTTAGTTTAGTTAGACACTGACAATCGGGACCCACATGTCAGATTTGACCTGGACAGCGCTGACTTGCCGACGTCACTGTGAGGTCATGCCGACGCACTAATTAATTTCTGGGATTTTAAATAAATCAAAATGATTTATTTATTTCGTAAAAATTCTCTAAACTTCTAAAATTCATAGAAATTCAACCGTAACTCCAAATGAAATAATTTATATATGATAAATGATCAGAAAAATATGAAGAATCTGTTTATGGCACTTTCATGCATGGTTGAACAAGTTAACCTCACTGAATAGGATGAATCATGATTAGGGCAACTTATGAACTAGCATTTGGAGTTGGAGTTTAACCTTGTTTGAATTCCACTTCAATTAACTTGGCTAGATATTGCATTAGGTGAATTCAGTACCTTAACATGACATGTCATTCATGTGAATGTGCATTGCATTGATTGTGTTCTTTCTCGCTGTTGCGGTGCCTGTCCCTCTCGATAGACGTGGTTCCGACGATTGTTCGATGACACCGATGAAGAACTATATTATCTTCGAAGTGCCGTGCAAGCAAAACCCCTTGTCCATTCCGATATAATCCCACTCTCTCGCTCCTGCTCTATTTTACTGCATTAGGACAACAACGACTCATGTGTTACTTGGTCATGTAGCTGAACCCCTTTATCCTCTCAGATGACCTCGTCATTCCACAAGAATTAGATGAAACCCACTAGCATGAGTAGGAGTTGTTTGAGCCATGTTGTGCCTACTCATTCATGCTTGTTGTCATGCCTGCCATCGCTTAGAGTTGAGTCAGTCCGATTCATCGGGAATGAATTGGAATGGGTGTGTGAACATATCCCATCTGCGTGTGTGAGCTAAGTGTGTGAACACGATTTGGTAAAGGTAGCGGTGAGAGGCCATGTAGGAGTACATGGTGGGTTGTCTCATTGCACGGCCCTCGTGAACTGAGTTCTGTGTTTGTGATCCATGAAACAGTTACTACCACGCATTGGGATCCTTAATTGACCCTCTCGGCTTCTTAACCACCCTTGTTTCCAGTCCGGGAGTTGCAAGTAGTTTCTGGTGTTTGTAGCATGCTGGGGGCCGCACGCAATGCTGACCGTAGGGGTGGGTTGTGTTGCGGTAGGCACTGTGGGTCTGTACCGATTCACCCGCTTGGTGTCTCGGGAACCCTGCACACATCGCTCGGGGCTGTATGGGAAACCTCGGCGGACTCCTCATGGATGGAACCGAATAGGCGATAAACCTGGACTTGTGACTTGTGTGTTTAGGTAGGTCGTGGCCGACACCCACGGTGGGCTTCCGCTTGAAGGTTGCCGAGTACATGTCGTGTAAACGGCAGTAAGTGGTGAGAGCGTGTGTGAAGAAGTACACCCCTGCAGGGTTAATATGATCTATTCGAATAGCCATGTCCACGGAGAAGGACTTCTGGGTTGCCTATACCAGTTCATAGACAAGTGAAAGTGAATACTCTAAAATGCGCAAGATAAGCGTGAGTGCTATGGATGGCGTTCTCGTAGGGAGACGGGAGCGGGTCCATAGTAGTGTATTCATATGGTGAATATGTGGACTCGTGTGCGCCACCTCAAAAGAGTTACTTGCAATGTAGTTTAGGATAGCTAATCGAGTCAAAGTTGGCTTGTCGGTCCAAACTCCACCACCCCTTTTGATAATGATGCATATGTAGTTAGTTACGATGTAAGTCTTGCTGAGTACAATTGTACTCACGTTTGCTTATTTTATGTTTTGCGAGAGACGCGTCGGTCTCGCTTAGTAGTTCCGCTTGGACTTCAACGCTTAGCTTGTTACCTCACCACGATCTTGTGCCTCGGCAGGATCGGTAGATAGTCGGGCTTCCCAGCCTTTTCATTTATAGTTATGCGTACTCGGACATGTTTAGCTTCCGCTTGTGCTTTGACTTGTATGTTTCGAGTGTTGGGTCATGAGACCCATGTTTGTAATATCTCTCCTCGGAGCCTAATGAATAAATATTTGAGTCAGAGAGTTATGTTGTGATGCCATGTTGTATCTACACATATTGAGCATATTGTGTGTATGTTTGAAATGCTTGGTATGTGTGGGATCCGACAAACTAGTTGTTTATCCTTGGCAGCCTCTCATATGGGGAAATGTAGTCTCGTGCTTACGAGCGATAGTAGTCCGCTACAGCCCGGTTCACGAGTCCTACTAGCCCAAAGACTACCGCTTGGACACTTGATCGGCCGGCATGTGTTTCACTTCGTTCCTATGTCCGTCTCTTCGGGAAATGTCACACGTTGTTATTCGGAGTTACGCTTAGCCTGCTACAGCCCGGGATACCGGAGTCCTGTTAGCCCAAAGGCTACAGCCCAATTTATACGTTGATGACCGACATGCTCGATGTGATTCATGTATGCCTGTCCCCATAGGTTAAGCGCCGCTTTGGGTTCACGACTAGCCATGTCGGCCCGGGTTCTTTATCATGTGGATGCTAGCGACCTTTGTCATATACGTGAGCCAAAAGACGCAAACGGTCCCGGGCCATGGTAAGGCGACACCCGTGGGAATACCGTGCGTGAGGCCGCAAAGTGATATGAGGTGTTACCGGCTAGGTCGATGTGATTTGGAATTGGGGTCCTGACACAACTGTTGTTTGAATCTCGGTTACCTTGACATCAAGGTCATAGAATTCTGCTCAACAATCCTCTCCAAACTCTCCTGGTTTTGAGTCAGGGTGGCCAAGCCCTTCTCAATCCTCAAGG
Organism: Aegilops bicornis; assembly: GCA_021605145.1. Lineage (NCBI taxonomy): Eukaryota > Viridiplantae > Streptophyta > Magnoliopsida > Poales > Poaceae > Aegilops > Aegilops bicornis. The sequence continues at coordinate 726,791,439 of CM038671.1, read as the reverse complement.
TGGATTGGATCAGATATGCAAGCTGGTCTTGCTTACTCTTCAAGAACACTTGAGATGCCTCCTCGTAGCTTGGCATCTTTGCAGCTTTCTCTGCCCTTGCCTTCTCTCTCTTCTCATGTGCTTGTACTGATGAGGGATCTTCCTCAGTCATGACAATAGTGTTGTCCTCAAAATCAGGGTATATGGGCAGGTGATCCTTATCCAATAGATATTTTCATGTGCCCATCTTGGAGTTGATGAGCTCCTGAATTTGTGGAGCATACCCACAAGATCTCTTTTGATCTGCAGTTGTGCTCTTGATTGTTTCCACAATCAGACTCATGATTTTGAACTTTTGAGGAACATCAAATATATGCAGCAGGTTAATGGAATGTCCTCTGATCATTCTGTGATCTCCTAAATTTGGTATCAATGTGTGCCTTAGAATCCAATTGATTGTAGGCAGGCCTGACAGTAAGTGCTTTACAGAACCAAATTGATGCTTGTTCTGACTGTCACTTTGATCAGACATCTTCACGCAAACTATCAGCAGACCCTGTGAATAGGTTGTAGATGAGGTGGAGTAGATGAACATCACAAAGTGCAGAGGTTTTGCAAAACAATTGAGTCAAAAAAGCTTAGTTTTAGTTCTCTACAGAAGTGATCTCGGAGCTACCGAATTGACAAACTCGGTGATTTCGAAGCAACACTTGGAACCTAAACTAGTGAACTCGGTTGGGCCGAGTCACAGTTTGGTGGCACCGAGATTGCTAGGGTTTCACAGAATCTTGAACTCGGTCACACTGATTTGCACGTTTCGGTCGGACCGAAAAGCGCATGTGCAATGGCCAAGGCTGAATCGGTGAGACCGATTTTTACATTTCGGTCGGTCCGAGATGAGTTCCGCGGAGAGCTAACCCTAAAATTTTCGAATCAATCTAGACCTAAGGAAGTTTTAGCTGGATGGATCAGTCTCAATCATGGAAAGAAACATGGCATTGTCCTTGTGCTAGGAATCGGAGTGAAAAAGACAGCACAAGGGGTCGAACACTTACCCTAGAGCGGCGAGTGTTCGCTACGGCGGCAACGGCGGAGCAGATTGTCGTTGATGGCATAGGAGATCAGTGGCGGGAGGTCGCTGGCGGCGAGAGGACGATCCGGAGACCCGAAGAGGCAGAGCAGGTCACGCGCGGGTGAAGGGTTTCAGAAAAAATTCCAAAATTTGACCCGTCAGTATATATAACCTGACCTTGTCGGTGTGACTAAGTGGAACAACTCGGTGGCACCGAGATGCAAAACTGCAGGCAGTTACTGCAACTCGGTGTGACCGAAAGGTTCTAATCGGTTGGATCGAGATTGAAAACCTAGATCAACTAAGTGATCTCGGCAGGACCGAAAAGGATGAATCGGTCAGACCAAAATGCACAAAGAGGTTTTGGAAGTTTTAAGTCTATGACGAATCAGGGACTCCTAGTGCTCCTCACACAGAGTGGTTCGAATCTGACTTGATCAAACTTTGTGATGTAGCATGAATAGAGTTTGAGATGAGGAAACCATAGATAACTAGAGGGAGTTCTTAGGCATTCTTGTCCAACCATTTGGCAAAAGATAAAAGGCCAAACAATCAAAGCAACAAATGGATGTCCTCGAATGAGAAAAATGTGCATCCAGCATGCTCACACAATAAAATGGCAAAAGAAATATGTGACAAAGCATGCACAAACACTCTAGCATCTATCAAGCAATTGGCGATGACTAGGTCATCTATATATGAGTATATTGACTTAGGAGTCAAATGAGAACATTTGATCATAGGTCATACTCATCATTTAAGCACAAGCGGGATTACCACTTTTACATAAAGCATTGTTGTGCTCACACCATTAGAGTTGCTTTAGCTCAATTCTTAGAGTAAAGCTCCCCCTAGATGTGATATCCCCCCTAAGAGGGATGAACTAACCTTGGGTTTTGTCGATGATGACTTCATGTAGGTAATGAAGATGTGGATGCTCAATGTTGATATAGATCATTTGAAGCAATCCATTGGAGTGAGTTGCACTTTCAATACCTACACGGGTTAGTCCCACAAGGAACAAACAAGGATCCATAGACATAGAGTGATGTATACACAAGATGATGTCCATGAAAGCATTAGGTTACCTTGTCCCTTGTCTTACCAACAAGAGGGTTTGTGACTCCATGAACTAGTGCAAGATATGGAAGATGTTTGCACTTGTGCTTGCTAAAATGATAAGAGTGAAGTATGTTGGCGGAGTCACCCTCAAGAACTCTCTAATTCTTCTTCTTCAGGATCCACACCATCTTGATGGGAATCCTTGGAGTTGTAGTCGTACTTGATGAAGTGGAACTTGATGTAGTCTTGGGAACCCACTTGACCAAGGCCTTAGGTGCTTCTTCAAATGCATCAATCTCCTCTTGAAGCTTGTCCTTGCCTTTTTGCTTGTGGTCTTGTGGTGGAAGATCATCTTGAGCTTGTGTTCCTTAGAAAAAGTAGGATCATACTTCTCTTGTTGAGGAACAAACTTCGTCTTGGGGTATTGATCTTCTTCCCACTCAACTCCATTGGCATTGAACTTTCATTCAAAACCAACACCTTGATTCTTCCGGCGCCTTCCTTGCTTATGCATAATTTCCTCAAATTGCTTACTTCTGGCAAGGCTCTTGTAAACACCTTTCTCTATAATTCCCTTCAATAAGCTATTTTCTTGCTCATGTGTAACTTGGCTAAGAGAATCATTAGTGGAATCAAGAGAAGAAGCAACAACATTGGATTAACATGATTGTTGTTACTACTAGATGAAGAATCTTTCTTGTTCTTGTTGCTAGATTTAACTTGTGGCATGTAAGTAGATAAGAGTAAACGCTTGGCAATGTAAGAAGAACTTTTCTTACGAAGATCATCCTTGATTGCTTTTAAAAACTCATGTTCTTGCTCAAGGTTGAGCTTTTCAAAGCATAGCTTATCATGAGTCTTTAAAAGTTCTCGATGATCTTCCAAGGTAGTTTCATGATCTTCCAAGGCTCTTAGGATCGTTTTGATGATGAATCTATCGGTCATCTCTTCACTTCCTAAGCCGGCAATCTCATTTGTGATGAGAGCAAGCCTAGAGTACATTTCAGTGACGCCTTCACCGTCCTTCATTTTGAACTTGTCAAGTTGACTTTGAAGCACATCCAATTTGGATTCCTTAACGGAGTCGGTACCTTCGTGCATATCAATCAAAGTATCCCAAATTTCCTTTGCATTCTCAAGATGGCTGATTTTGTTGAATTCTTCGGGGCACAATCCGTTGAAGAGAATATCACAAGCTTGAGCATTGTATTGCAGCATCTTCAACTCTTTCGCGATAGCTTCACGGTTTGGTTCTCTCCCATCAAAGAATTCTCCTTGCAAGCCAATACACACAATAGCCCAAACAGTCGGGTTATGTCCAAGAATATGCATTTTCATCTTATGCTTCCAACTAGCAAAATATGTACCATCAAAGTAAGGACCTCTACGGTGGTAATTTCCCTCGCTAGACGCCATACTCTCCTAGGTTGTGAAACCAAGGCTATGACCACCAAAAGCTATGGAAATCAAAGGAAATGGAGACCAAAGCTCTGATACCACTTGTAGGATCGAAAGTATGTCTATAGGGGGGTGATTAGACTACTTGACCAAATAAAAATCTAGCCTTTTCCCAATTTTAGTTCTTGGCAGATTTTAGCAACTTTGCACAAGTCAAGCAATCAACCTACACATGCAATTATAAGAGTATAGCAGCGGAATGAAAAACAATTGCATATGAAGGAAAAGGGAGGAGTTTGAGGGAGCAAACGCAATGTTGACACGGAGATTTTTATCCATGGTTCCGATAGGTGGTGCTATCGTACGTCCACATTGATGCAGACTTCAACCCACGAAGGGTAATGGTTGCGCGAGTCCACGGAGGGCTCCACCCACGAAGGGTCCACGAAGAAGCAACCTTGTATATCCCACCATGGTCGTCACCCACGAAGGACTTGCCTCACTCGGGTAGATCTTCACGAAGTAGGCGATCTCCTTGCCCTTACAAACTCCATGGTTCAACTCCACAATCTTGACGGAGGCTCCCAAGTGACACCTAGCCAATCTACGAGACACCACTCTCCAAGAGGTAACAAATGGTGTGTTGATGATGAACTCCTTGATCTTTTGCTTCAAATGATAGTCTCCCCAACACTCAACTCTCTCTCACAAGATTTGGATTTGGTGGAAAGAAGATTTGAGTGGAAAGCAACTTGGGGAAGGCTAGAGATCAAGATTTATGTGGTTGGAATGGAATATCTTGATCACAACACAAGTGTAGGTGGTTCTCTCTCAGTAAATGTATGTTGGAAGTGTAGGCATGTTCTGATGGCTCTCTCAACGAATGAAGAGTGGGTGGAGGGGTATATAGCCTCCACACAAAATCTAACCGTTACACATAATTTACCAAACTCGGTGGGACCGATTCAGAGAACTCGGTCAGACCGATTTAGTTCAAAATGTGAATGTTAGGATTTTTGGTGGGACCGACATGTCAACTCGGTGGGACCGATTTCGTTAGGGTTAGGGCATAACGTAATCTCGGTGAGACCGATTACACAAACTCGGTGAGACAAATTTTGGTAATAGACTAACCAGAGAGTTGGTCAGGCAAAATCGGTGGGACCGATTCGCTCATCTCAGTTGGACCGAAACATTACGAAAGGAAAACAGAGAGTTTGCATTGCAATCTCGGTGGGACCGATCGCTCATGTCTGTTTGACCTAAACGTTACGAAGGGAAACAGAGAGATTACAATCCCATCTTGGTGAGACCGAGATCCCTATCGGTGAGACCGAAAAGACTAGGGTTTCTGGCAGTGGCTATGTCAAGTGAACACGGTGGTGCCGGATAGATCAAATCGGTGGGGCCGAGTTTGACTTTTGGTTTGGGACATATGTGGATATGATAAAGTAGTTGAGGGCTTTGGAGCATATCACTAAGCATTTTGAGCAAGAAACTCATTAAGCAACACCTCACCCCCTCTTGATAGTATTGGCTTTTCTTATGGACTAAATGTGATCTTGGATCACTAAAATGAAAAATGTAGAGTCTTGTGCTTTGAGCTTGAGCCAATCCTTTTGTCCTTGGCATTTTGAGGGGTCCACTTTTCTAATCCATGCCATGCCAATCATTGAGCTTTCCTGAAATATTTATCTTGAAATAGCATTAGTCAATGAGCTATATGTTGTTAGGAATTACCAAAAACCACCCAGGGATAGTTGCACTTTCAGAGATTCAGCTCCTTCTGTGTGAAAATGTACTTCAAACTCTTAAGATCCGTGTACACATCACAACGATTTCCAATAAGAAAATGTCTCCAGGTCTTGAGTGCATGCACTACGGCTGCTAACTCCAAATCATGCGTGGCATAATTCAACTCATGCTGTCGAAGTTGACGTGAGGCATATGAAACAACTCTTCCGTCTTGCATAAGTACACCCTCAAGTCCTAAGCGCGAAGCGTCGCAATACACTTGGAAATCCTTGCGTATATCCGGCAGAATTAGCACTGGGGCTGTAACCAAACATTTCTTCAACTCCTAAAAACTTGCCTCACATTCATCTGTCCATTTGAATTTGGTATCCTTCTTCAACAACTCCATCATGGGCTTCGCAATCTTAGAGAAATTCTCAATGAATCTCCGATAGTATCCCGCGAGTCCAAGAAAACTGTGGATTTCTCCAACTGAGGTGGGTGATAGCCAATCAGTGACTGACTGAACCTTGGTAGGGTCTACTGCTATACCTTCTCCTGATATAACATGTCCAAGAAAACCTACTTCCTTTAACCAAAACTCGCATTTGCTGAACTTGGCATATAACTGATGTTCCCTGAGCTTCTCGAGAACTAAACGCAAATGCTCCTTGTGTTCCTCTTCATTCTTTGAGTATACCAAAATATCATCAATGAAGACCACGACAAACTTGTCCAAGAACACCATGAACACCTTATTCATCATACTCATGAAATAGGCAGGGGCATTAGTCAATCCAAATGACATAACCATGTACTCATACAGCACATACCTTGTGGTGAAAGTCGTCTTAGGTATATCATGTTCTCGGATCCTCAGCTGGTGGTATCCTGATCGTAGATCGATCTTGGAAAATACTTTAGCTCCTTGCAGCTAGTCAAACAAGTCATTGATCATCGGTAGTGGGTACTTGTTATTGATCGACACTTCATTCAATGCACGATAATCAACAACCATTCTCAAAGATCCATCCTTCTTCTCAACCAAGAGCACTAGGGCTCCCCACGGTGATGAACTTCGTCGAATGTAACCTTTCTCCAATAACTCTGTAATCTGCTTCTTGATCTCCTCCAGATCATTTGCAGGCATCTGGTATGGTCTTTTCGATATTGGTCCGGTGCCTGGCAACAGCTCTATCAAAAACTCAATGTCTCGATCCAGCGGCATGCCTGGTAGTTCCTCTAGAAATACGTCCGGGTAATCCTTCACTACAGGTACTTCCTCCTGAACAACCCCTGAGAGGGAATTTACTTGGGTTCTCCTTGGCGCATGCCTGGATACATACTTGATCCTTTTTTCCCTCCGGTGTGGTGAGTAAAATTGACTTACTGGCGCAATCGATGTTCCCCCATGCGTCGATAGCCAATCCATGCCTAGTATCACATCCAATCCTTGTGACTCCAGAATTATCAAGTCTGAGGGGTAAACATGCCTACCTATGGTTAATGGCATCTGAAAACATCCTTGGCTTGCCATATACTCTGTTCCTGGCGAGCTTACTAACATAGGTGTCCTAAGAACTTTGGTGGGCAACTTATACTTATCCACAAATCCCCTTGAAATGTATGAATACGATGCACCAGCATCGGAAAGAACGATTGCAGTAAATGACTTAACCAAAAACTTACCGATAATTGCATCTGGCTGCTCTTCAACCTCCTCCACGTTCACGTGGTTCACTTGTCCCCTGTTGAAAGGGTTGGGCTTCTTCCCAGAGCTTCCATTGCCATTACCATTCTTTGCTTCAGAACACTCGGTGGCGTAGTGTCCAGTCTTCCCGCACTTGAAACAAGTAATGTGACTTAGATCCTTCTTCGCGGGTGTGGCTGGGTTAGAGCGGTTCTGGTTGCTGCCTGCTCCATTCCCGTTTCCATTCTTGGGGCCACTATGGTTATCTGAACTTCCTCCATTGTGGGTATGGACTCCATGGTTATGGGTATATCCTCCCGTGTTCGGGGTAAATCGGGGCTTCTGCTGAGCTCCTGAATTATACTTCCCTTGTCCATACTTCCTTTTGCGGCTCTCAATCTGCTGTTGCTTCCCTTCAATCATAAGAGCCCTGTCTACCAGCTCCTGGTAGTTTGCAAATGTTGCCACCATCAACTGCATACTCATCTCATCATTCAACCCTTCCATAAACTTCTCCTGCTTCGCGGCATCAGTGGCCACATCGTCCGGGGCATAGCGACCTAACTTACTGAACTCATCCACGTACTGCCCCACAGTACGGTTTCCCTGGCGCAAGTCGCGAAACTCATGCTTCTTCATGTTCATAGCTCCAGTTGAGACATGTGTAGTGCGGAATGATACGTCTCCAACGTATCTATAATTTTTGATTGCTCCATGCTATATTATCTATTGTTTTGGACTATATTGGGCTTTATTTTCCACTTTTATATTACTTATGGGACTAACCTATTAACCGGAGGCCTAGCCCAAAATTGTTGTTTTTTGCCTATTTCAGTGTTTCGAAGAAACGGAATATCAAACGGAGTCGAAACGGAATGAAATCTTCGGGGACGTGATTTTCTCATCGGATAAGACCCAGGAGACTTGGACCCTCCGTCAAGAAAGCTCTGAGGCGGCCACGAGGGTGGAGGGCGCCCCTAGGGCGCCCCTACCTTGTGGGCCCTCGAGGCTCCACCGACGCATTTCTTCCTCCTATATATACCTACGCATTACCCCGCCGATCAGACACGGAGTCAAAACCTAATTCCACCGCCACAACTTTCTCAGATCCATGGGATCCCATCTTGGGGCCTGTTCCGGAGCTCACGGGAAGGGATTCCACCACGGAGGGCTTCTACATCAACATCATAGCCTCTCCGATGAAGTGTGAGTAGTTTACCTCAGACCTTCGGGTCCATAGTTAGTAGCTAGATGGCTTCTTCTCTCTTTTTGGATCTCAATACAATGTTCTCCCCCTCAATCGTGGAGATCTATTTGATGTAATCTTCTTTTTGCGGTGTGTTTGTTGAGACCGATGAATTGTGGGTTTATGATCAAGATTATCTATGAGCAATATTTGAATCTTCTCTGAATTCTTTTATGTATGATTGAGTTATCTTTGCAAGTCTCTTGAATTATCCGTTTGGTTTGGCCAACTAGATTGGTAGTTCTTGCAATGGGAGAAGTGTTTAGCTTTGGGTTCAATCTTGTGGTGTCCTTACCCAAAGGATGTAAAGGGTTGCAAGGCACGTATTGTATTTTTGCCATCGAGGTTAACAAGATGGGGTATTTATCATATTGCATGAATTTATTCCTCTACATCATGTCATCTTGCTTAAGGCGTTACTCGGTATTCATTAACTTAATACTCTAGATGCATGTTGGATAGCAGTCGATGAGTGGAGTAATAGTAGTAGATGCAGGCGGGAGTCGGTCTACTTGTCTCGGACGTGATGCCTATATACATGATCATACCTAGATACTCTCATAACTATGCTCAATTCATCGCCAATTGCTCAACATGAATTGCTCACCCACCGTAAAATACCTATGCTCTTGAGAGAAGCTACTAGTGAAATCTATGGCCCCCGGGTCTATTTTCATCATATTAATCTTCCTACGCTTTATTATTGCTTTGCTCTTTACTTTGCATTTTTATTTTTTACTTTGCATCTTTATACCAAAAATACCAAAAATATTATCTATCATCTCTATCAGATCTCACTCTCGTAAGTGACTGTGAAGGGATTGACAACCCCTATTCGCGTTAGTTGCGAGGAGCTATTTGTTTTTGTGTAGGTACGAGGGACTTGTGCGTGGCCTCCTACTGGATTGATACCTTGGTTCTCAAAAACTGAGGGAAATACTTACGCTACTCTGCTGCATCATCCTCTCCTCTTCGGGGAAAACCAACGCAAGCTCAAGACGTAGCAAGAAGGATTTTTGGCGCCGTTGCCGGGGAGTCTACGCAAAAGTCAACATACCAAGTACCCATCACAATCCCTTATCTCTCGCATTACATTATTTGCCATTTGCCTCTCGTTTTCCTCTCCCCACTTCACCCTTGCCGTTTCATTCGCCCTCTCTTTCCCAAAATCCTCCTCTCTTTTCGCTTGCCTTTTTCTGTTTGCTCGTGTGTTGGATTGCTTGCTTGTCACTATGGCTCAGGATAATACCAAATTGTGTGACTTTACCAATACCAACAATAATGATTTCCTTAGCACTCCGTTTGCTCCTCTTGCCAATACTGAATCTTGTGAAATCAATACTGCTTTGTTGAATCTCGTTATGAAAGATCAATTTGCCGGCCTTCCTAGTGAAGATGTCGCTACTCATCTAAATAGCTTCGTGGATTTATGTGATATGCAAAAGAAGAAATATGTCGACAATGATGTTGTTAAATTGAAGTTATTTCCTTTTTTTCTTAGAGATCGTGCTAAAGCTTGGTTTTCGTCTTTGCCTAGAAATAGTATTGATTCTTGGAACAAGTGCAAAGATGCTTTTATCTCTAAGTATTTTCCTCCCGCTAGGATCATCTCTCTTAGGAACGATATTATGAATTTTAAGCAACTTGATCATGAACATGTTGCACAAGCTTGGGAGAGAATGAAATTAATGATACGTAATTGCCCGACTCGTGGTTTGAACTTGTGGATGATTATACAAAAAAATTATGCCAGATTGAATTTTGCTCCTAGAAACCTTTTAGATTCGGCCGCGGGAGGCACTTTTATGGAAATCACTTTAGGAGATGCTACTAAACTCCTAGATAATATTATGGTGAATTATTCTCAATGGCACAATCGAAAGATCTACTAATAAAAAAGTGCATGCGATAGAAGAAATCAATGTTTTGAGTGGAAAGATGGATGAACTTATGAAATTATTTGCTACTAAGAGTGTTTCTTCCGATCCTAATGATATGCCTTTGTCTACTTTGATTGAGAATAATAATGAATCTATGGATGTGAATTTTGTTGGTAGGAATAATTTTGGTAACAACGCATATAGAGGGAATTTTAATCCTAGGCCCTATCCTAGTAATCCTTCTAATAATTATGGAAATTCCTACAGCAACTCTTATGGAAATTTTAATAAGATGCCCTCTGAATTTGAGAGTAGTGTTAAAGAGTTTAAGAATTCACAAAAGAATTTTAATTCTTTGCTTGAAGAGAAATTACTTAAAGTTGATGAATTGGCTAGGGACGTTGATAGAATTTCTCTTGATGTTGATTCTTTAAAGCTTAGATCTATTCCTCCTAAGCATGATATCAATGAGTCTCTCAAATCCATGAGAATTTCCATTGATGAGTGAAAGGAAAGAACCGCTAGGATGCGTGCTATGAAAGATGCCTTTATTAAAGCGTGTTCTTCCAATTTTCATGAAATTCAAGATGAAGATCTAAAAGTTATTGATGTGTCTCCCATTAAATACTTGTTTTGCAATATGAATCTTGATAATGATGAGATTGAATATGAGTCACCTTTACCTAGAAGGTGTTTTAAAAATTCGGAGCTTTTAGATTATGATGCTAAAATTGATAAAAGTGGGATTGAAGAAAGTAAAACCTTAGATGTTGCTAGACCCACTATTTTGGATCTCAAGGAATTTAATTATGAAAGTTGCTCTTTAATTGATTGTATTTCCTTGTTGCAATCCGTGCTAAATTCTCCGCATGCTTATAGTCAAAATAAAGCGTTTACTAAACATATTGTTGATGCCTTGATGCAATCTTATGAGGAAAAACTTGAGTTGGAAGTCTCTATCCCTAGAAAACTTTATGATGAGTGGGAACCAACTATTAAAATTAAGATTAAGGATCATGAATTTTATGCTTTATGTGATTTGGGTGCTAGTGTTTCCACTATTCCCAAAACTTTGTGTGACTTGCTAGATTTTCGTGATTTTCTCTCTAAACTTGCATCTTGCGTATTCCACTATTAAGAAACCTATGGGAAGAATTAATGATGTTATTATTGTTGCAAATAGGAATTATGTGCCCGTAGACTTTATCGTTCTTGATATAGATTGTAATCCTTCATGTCCTATTATTCTTGGTAGACCTTTCCTTAGAACGATTGGTACAATTATTGATGTGAAGGAAGGGAATATTAGATTCCAATTCCCATTAAAGAAAGGCATGGAACACTTCCATAGGAAGAAGATAAAATTACCATATGAATCTATTATGAGAGCCACTTATGGATTGCCTACCAAAGATGGCAATACCTAGATCTATCCTTGCTTTTATGCCAAGCTAGGGGCGTTAAACGATAGCGCTTGTTGGGAGGCAACCCAATTTTATTTTTAGTTTTTTGTTTTTGTTTCTGCTTAGGAATAAATAATCCATCTACCTTATGTTTAGATGTGTGGTTTTATGTTTTAATTAGTGTTTGTGCCAAGTTAAACCTATAGGATCTTCTTGGATAATAGTTATTTGATCTTGCTGTAATTTCCAGAAACTTTCGGTTCACGAAAACAATTGTTAAAAATCACCAGAACGTGATAAAATAGTGATTCCAATTTATTCTGATCAATAAACAAATTTCATAGGTCGTCCTATTTTCTATGAACTTTTGGAGATCCAGAAGTTTGCGTTAGTTACAGATTACTACAGACTGTTCTGTTTTTGACAGATTCTGTTTTTCGTGTGTTATTTGCTTATTTTGATGAATCCATGGCTAGTAAAATAGTTTATGATCCATAGAGAAGTTGGAATACAGTAGGTTTAACACATATATAAATAAAGAATGAGTTCATTACAGTATCTTGAAGTGGTCTTTTGTTTTCTTTCGCTAACGGGGCTCACGAGATTTCTGTTGAGTTTTGTGTTGTGAAGTTTTCAAGTTTTGGGTGAATTTTTTTGATGGATTATGGAACAAGGAGTGGCAAGAGCCTAAGCTTGGGGATGCCCACGGCACCCCCAAGATAATCCAAGGACACCAAAAAGTCAAAGCTTGGGGATGCCCCGGAAGGCATCCCCTCTTTAAATCCACTTCCATCGGTAACTTTACTTGGAGCTATATTTTTATTCACCACATGATATGTGTTTTGCTTAGAGCGTCTTGTATTATTTGCGTCTTTGCTTGTTAGTTTACCACAATCATCCTTGCTGTACACACCTTTTTGAGAGAGCCATACATGAATTGGAATTTGTTAGAATACTCTATGTGCTTCACTTATATCTTTTGAGCTTGATAATTTTGCTCTATGCGCTTCACTTATATCTTTTGAGCTTGATAGTTTTGCTCTAGTACTTCACTTATATCTTTTAGCGCACGGTGGTGGATTTGTTTTAAAGAAACTATTGATCTCTCATGCTTCACTTAGATTATTTTGAGAGTCTTAAATAGCATGGTAATTTGCTTAATAATAATATGCTTGGTATTCAAGATTTGTAAAACTTTCTTTTGAGTACGTTGAATAGTAAGAAAAGTTTGATGCTTGATAATTGTTTTGAGATATGGAGGTAGTAATATTAGAGTCATGCTAGTTAAGTAGTTGTGAATTTCAGGAATACTTGTGTTAAAGTTTGTGATTCCCGTAGCATGCACGTATGGTGAACCGTTATGTGATGAAGTCGGAGCATGATTTATTTATTGATTGTCTTCCTTATGAGTGGCGGTCGGGGACGAGCGATGGTCTTTTCCTACCAATCTATCCCCCTAGGAGCATGCGCGTAATACTTTGCTTTTATGACTTGTAGATTTTTGCAATAAGTATATGAGTTCTTTATGACTAATGTTGAGTCCATGGATTATACGCACTTTTCTCACCCTTCCACCATTGCTAGCCTTTCTAATACCGCGCACTTTTCGCCGGTATCATACACCCACCATAGAACATTCCTCAAAACAGCCACCACACCTACCTATCATGGCATTTCCATAGCCATTCCGAGATATATTGCCATGCAACTTTCCACCATTCCGTTTATTATGACACGCTTTGTCATTGTCATATTGCTTAGCATGATCATGTAGTTGACATAGTATTTGTGGCAAAGCCACCGTTCATAATTCTTTCATACATGTCACTCATGAATCATTGCATATCCCGGTACATCGCCGGAGGCACACATATAGAGTCATATTTTGTTCTAAGTATCGAGTTGTAATTGTTGAGTTGTAAGAAAAATAAAAGTGTGATGATCATCATTTTTAGAGCATTGTCCCAAGTGAGAAAAAGATGATGGAGACTATGATTCCCACATAAGTCGGGATGAGACTCCGGACGAAAAAAAAAGAGGCCATAAAAAAGGAAAAGGCCCAATAAAAAAAGAAATGAGAGAAAAAGAGAGAAGGGACAATGTTACTATCCTTTTACCACACTTGTGCTTCAAAGTAGCACCATGATCTTCATAATAGAGAGTCTCTCGTTTCGTCACTTTCATATACTAGTGGGAATTTTTCATTATAGAACTTGGCTTGTATATTCCAATGATGGGCTTCCTCAAAATTGCCCTAGGTCTTCATGAGCAAGCGAGTTGGATGCACACCCACTTAGTTTCATTTATTGAGCTTTCATATGCTTATAGCTCTAGTGCATCCGTTGCATGGCAATCCCTACTCACTCACATTGATATCTATTGATGGGCATCTCCATAGCCCGTTGATACGCCTAGTTGATGTGAGACTATCTTCTCCTTTTTTGTCTTCTCCACAACCACCATTCTTTTCCACATATAGTGCTATATCCATGGCTCACGCTCATGTATTGCGTGAAGATTGAAAAGGTTTTGAAAATGTCAAAGTATGAAACAATTGCTTGGCTTGTCATCGGGGTTGTGCATGATTTAAATATTTTGTGTGGTGAAGATAGAGCATAGCCAGACTATATGATTTTGTAGGGATAACTTTCTATGGCCATGTTATTTTGAGAAGACATAATTGCTTAGTTAGTATGCTTGAAGTATTACTATTTTTATGCCAATATGAACTTTTGTCTTGAACCTTTCGGATATGAATATTCATACCACAATTAAGAAGAGTTACATTGAAACTATGCCAAGTAGCACTCCGCATCAAAAATTCTCTTTTTATCATTTACCTACTCGAGGACGAGCAGGAATTAAGCTTGGGGATGCCTGATACGTCTCCAACGTATCTATAATTTTGATTGCTCCATGCTATATTATCTATTGTTTTGGACTATATTGGGCTTTATTTTCCACTTTTATATTACTTTTGGGACTAACCTATTAACTGCAGGCCCAGCCTGTAATTGCTTTTTTGCCTATTTCAGTGTTTCAAGAAAGCGGAATATCAAACGGAGTCCAAACGGAATGAAATCTTCGGGAATGTGATTTTCTCATCGGATAAGACCCAGGAGACTTGGACCCTCCGTCAAGAAAGCTCTGAGGCGGCCACGAGGGTGGAGGGTGCCCCCCTAGGGCGCGCCCCCCTACCTCATGGGCCCCTCGAGGCTCCACCGACGTACTTCTTCCTCCTATATATACATACGTACCCCCGTCAGATCAGATACGGAGTCAAAAACCTAATTCCACCGCCGCAACTTTCACTAGATCCCATCTTGGGGCCTATCCCGGAGCTCTGACGGAAGGGGATTCCACCACGGAGGGCTTCTACATCAACATCATAGCCTCTCCGATGAAGTGTGAGTAGTTTACCTCAGACCTTCGGGTCCATAGTTAGTAGCTAGATGGCTTCTTCTCTCTTTTGGATCTCAATACAATGTTCTCCCCTCTCTCGTGGAGATCTATTCGATGTAATCTTCTTTTTGCGGTGTGTTTGTTGAGATCGATGAATTGTGGGTTTATGATCAAGATTATCTATGAGCAATATTTGAATCTTCTCTGAATTCTTTTATGTATGATTGAGTTATCTTTGCAAGTCTCTTGAATTATCCGTTTGGTTTGGCCAACTAGATTGGTAGTTCTTGCAATGGGAGAAGTGTTTAGCTTTGGGTTTAATCTTGCGGTGTCCTTACCCAAAGGATGTAAAGGGTCGCATAAGGCACGTATTGTATTGTTGCCATCGAGGATAACAAGATGGGGTATTTATCATATTGCATGAATTTATTCCTCTACATCATGTCATCTTGCTTAAGGCGTTACTCTGTTTTCATTAACTTAATACTCTAGATGCATGTTGGATAGTGGTTGATGAGTGGAGTAATAGTAGTAGATGCACGAGGTGAGTCGGTCTACTTGTCTCGGACGTGATTCCTATATACATGATCATACCTAGATACTCTCATAATATGCTCAATTCTGGCCAATTGCTCAACAATGAATTGCTCACCCACCGTAAAATACCTTTGCTCTTGAGAGAAGCCACTAGTGAAATCTATGGCCCCCGGGTCTATTTTCATCATATTAATCTTCCTACGCTTTATTATTGCTTTGCTCTTTACTTTGCCTTTCTTTTTTACTTTGCATCTTTATACCAAAAATACCAAAAATATTATCTATCAGATCTCACTCTCGTAAGTGACCGTGAAGGGATTGACAACCCCTATTCCCGTTGGTTGCGAGGAGCTATTTGTTTTGTGTAGGTACGAGGGACTTGTGCGTGGCCTCCTACTGGATTGATATCTTGCTTCTCGAAAACTGAGGGAAATACTTACGCTACTCTGATGCATCATCATCTCCTCTTCGGGGAAAACCAACGCAAGCTCAAGACGTAGCACGGAATGCTTGCTGAAACTGATCCCAAGTGATATTGGCTATAGGGAAGGTGGTTGTGTAATTCTCCCACCATGAGGTTGCGGGTCCATCCAATTGATGTGCGGCAAAGCGCACCTTCTCAGCATCTGTGCAACCTGTGGTGGTCAACTCCCTTCCAATCCTGCGTAGCCAGTCATCAACAACTATTGGCTCAGTGCTACTGGAAAACACCGGTGGTTGTAACCTCAGAAAATGGGTTAAGTTGTCAACTGGAGGTGGTGGCAGTGGGTTATTGTTGTTGTTGTTGTTGCCTTGGTTCTAGACTAGTTGATGTATCAAGGCATTCTGCTGTTGAATCAACTCAGTGATCTCCGGTGGGAAGACAAAACCGGTGTCACCTCTCGGAGGCATCTGATGGGTTTAGAGGGGAGAGATTAGAATATAATGAGGTCTAGTGAGGAAGCACTACCCATATGCACATGAGACAAACACATTCATATCACACCAAATCAATTCAAGCAAGGGCATACAATCAGTCTAGAACTATCGTTACAAAAGTGCTCGGACTACTACTATATACATGGGGGAATACTACTAATCATATGGTGGTCATCTAGAAATTTTGATCGGTGGAAGACTCCATGATATCTGCTCTAGCTTCGTCTTCATAATAATCATCACTACTGTCGGGGTCGGAGTCGGTGTCGTCGATGATGATGTAGTCCTCGGGATGGTCGTCATCTCCTCTTGGCGCGGGGTCTCCCATGAGCACTCCTAGCTTCCTTGTCAGGTCGTCATTCTTCTCCACTAGTATTATGATTTCCTCCTCGTATCCGTCGCATGTAGAGTTCTGGGTCATCACCTTCTTTAGGTCTATCATGCTTGCACACATCTGGTTCTCCTGTCGATGAATGTGCTGGTTTAACTCCTGGATGAAGGCTGCAATGGACCTGTCCCTCCTGGTGCTGATCATCTCCCATTGCTCATCTCGGCGCCCGCAGATCTGGTAGATGGTGTCCTTAAGATCCTTGTGATAAACTTTGTTGATGCATCCCATGGCGATGTGGGCTGCCATGCTCTTACCTAGACTCCAGGTTGGTGCATCAAAGGAAAACTCTTTGGGCTCAATGACTGGCGGTGATGTCCTTCCTAGAACTTGAACTCGAATCATCCAACGCTCCTCTTTTGGTAAAGTGGCGGTGTAGGTTCTGGTGAAGCTTGGTATTCCTATGTTCAGGTACCTAGTGACTTCCTTCAAGTGTCGTCCAAAGGGTGTGTCTTCATTCGGTTGTGCAAACTTGTTCCTTGAGTCTGCCATCCTATAGAGTAGAAAATGGAGAGGAGTCAGAAATGAGTAGAGAAGAGTGACCTATGGCTCATCTTAGTGGTCGTGTCCTGCATTCAGCGTGTGCTCTGATACCATCTTGTAGCGATCCGACCTCAACCGGTCAAATCTCTGTGCATAAGTGTCATCCTTAGATCGGTAATGCTGACATACACAGTACTCGAATGGATTTATAACAGAGTAGCAATCACACACTTATTACATCGATTGTCTCAAGAGAGAGCTTATTACAATAAATATGGCCATCTAAATAAGATAACAGCGGAAGGCTTGGATGATAAAGTGGTTCCATCACTCCAACGGCATAGCTGAGTGCACGACAACGACCTAGCGCACCTTACTCTTCGTCTGAAAAGTCTGCAACATGATATGTTGCAACCCGAAACGGGTCAGTGCTACCTCTTCAAGCACTGCGTTGGTTTTCCGTTGAAGAGGAAAGGGTGATGCAGTAAAGCAGCGTAAGTATTTCCCTCAGTTTTTGAGAACAAAGGTATCAATCCAGTAGGAGGCCACACACAAGTCCCTCGCACCTACACAAACAAATAAAATCCTCTAAACCAACGGAATAAAGGGGTTTTCAATCCCTTCACGGTCACTTACGGAAGTGAGATCTGATAGATATGATAAGATAATATTTTTTGTATTTTTATGATAAAGATGCAAAGTAAAATAAAAGGCAATAAAAATAGCAGTGTTGGAAGATTAATATAATGGAAAATAGACCCGTGGGCCATAGGTTTCACTAGTGGCTTCTCTCGAGAGCATAAGTATTACGGTGGGTAAACAAATTACTGTTGAGCAATTGACAAAATTGAGCATAGTTATGAGAATATCTAGGTATGATCATGTATATAGGCATCACGTCCGAGACAAGTAGACCGACTCCGCCTACATCTACTACTATTACTCCACACATCGACCACTATCCAAAGATGCATCTAGAGTATTAAGTTCAAAAGAAACGAGTAACGCTTTAAGTAAGATGACATGATGTAGAGGGATAAACTGATGCAATATGATATAAACCCCATCTTGTTATCCTCGATGGCAACAATACAATACGTGCCTTGCTGCCCCTCATCACATCGGGAAAGGACACCGCAAGATTGAACCCAAAGCTAAGCACTTCTCCCATTGCAAGAAAGATCAATCTAGTAGGCCAAACCAAACTGATAATTCGAAGAGACTTGCAAAGATAACCAATCATACATAAAAGAATTTAGAGAAGATTCAAATATTGTTCATCGATAAACTTGATCATAAACCCACAATTCATCGATCTCAACAAACACACCGCAAAAGAAGATTACATCGAATAGATCTCCACAAGAGAGGGGGAGAACATTGTATTGAGATCCAAAGGAGAGAAGAAGCCATCTAGCTAATAACTATGGACCCAAGGTCTGAGGTAAACTACTCACACATCATCGGAGAGACTATGGTGTTGATGTAGAAGCCCTCCATGATCGATGCCCCTCCGGTAGAGCTCCTAAAAGGCCCCAAGATGGGATCTCACTGCATGTAATGTTGCGGCGGTGGAATTAGGTTTTTGCTCCGTATCTGGTAGTTGGGGGGTACGTAGGTATATATAGGAGGAAGAAGTACGTCGGTGGAGCAACATGGGGCCCACGAGGGTGGAGGGCGCGCCTTGGGGGGGTAGGCACGCCCCCTACCTCGTGACTTCCTGGTTGAAGTCTTGACGTAGGGTCCAAGTCCTCCGGATCACGTTCGCTTTGAAAATCACGTTCCCGAAGGTTTCATTCCGCTTTGGACTCCGTTTGATATTCTTTTTCCGTGAAACTACAAATAGGCAAAAAAATAGCAATTCTGGGTTGGGCCTCCAGTTAATAGGTTAGTCCCAAAAATAATATAAAAGTGTATAATAAAGCCCAATAATGTCCAAAACAGAATATAATATAGCATGAAACAATAAAAATTATAGATAAGTTGGAGACGTATCAAGCATCCCCAAGCTTAATTCCTGCTCGTCCTCGAGTAGGTAAATGATAAAAACAGAATTTTTTGATGTGGAATGCTACTTAGCATAATTTCAATGTAATTCTTCTTATTGTAGCACGAATGTTCAGATTTAATATGATTCAAGATAAAAGTTTAATGTTGACATAAAAACAATAATACTTCAAGCATGCTAACCAAGCAATTATGTCTTATCAAAATAACATAGCCAAAGCAAGTTATCCCTACAAAATCATATAGTCCGGCTATGCTCCATCTTCCCACACAAAATATTCATATCATGTACAACCCCGGTTTTAGCCAAGCAATTGGTTCATACTTTTAACGTGCTTGACCTTTTCAACTTTTACACAATACATGAGCGCAAGCCATGGATATAGCACTATGGTGGAATAAGGTATAATGGTAGGGGTTATGTGGGAAGACAAAAAAGGAGAAAGTCTCACATCAACGAGGCTAATCAATAGGCTATGGAGATGCCCATCAATTGATGTCAATGCAAGGAGTAGGGATTGCCATGCAATGGATGCACTAGAGCTATAAGTGTATGAAAGCTCAAACAAAAGAAACTAAGTGGGTGTGCATCCAACTTGCTTGCTCACGAAGACCTCGGGCATTTTGAGGAAGCCCATCATTGGAATATACAAGCCAATTTCTATAATGAAATTTCCAAATAGTATATGAAAGCGACAAAATGAGAGACTCTCTATCATGAAGATCACAGTGCTACTTTGAAGCACAAGCGGGGTAAAAGGATAGTAACATTGTCCCTTCTCTCTTTTTCTCTCCATTTTTTTTATTTGGGACTTTTCTCTTTTTTTATGGCCTCTTTTTTTTTCCGGAGTCTCATCCCGACTTGTGGGGGAATCATAGTCTCCATCATCCTTTCCTCACTTGGGACAATGCTCTAATAATTATGATCATCACACTTTTATTTACTTACAACTCATGAATTACAACTCAATACTTAGAACAAAATATGACTCTATGTGAATGCCTCCGGCGGTGTACCAGGATATGCAATGAATCAAGAGCGACATGTATGAAAGAATTATGAATGGTGGCTTTGCCACAAATACAATGTCAACTGCATGATCGTGCAAGGTAATATGACAATGATGGAGCGTGCCATGATAAACGAAACGATGGAAAGTTGCATGGCAATATATCTCGGAATGTCTATGGAAATGCCATAATAGGTAGGTATGGTGGCTGTTTTGAGGAAGATATAAGGAGGTTTATGTGTGATAGAGCGTATCATATCACGGGGTTTGGATGCACCGGTGAAGTTTGCACCAACTCTCAAGGTGAGAAAGGGCAATGCACGGGAATCACAAACTCCAACACAAGTATTTTTCAATTCCACAATTACTCAACTAGCACAACTATGATATTACCACCTTTATATCTCAAAACAATTATCTAGTATCAATTTCTCATGATATTATAATTAAAGCAAATTGCCATGCTGTTTTAAAGACTCTCAAAATAATATAAGTGAAGCATGAGAGATCAATAGTTTCTATAAAACAAATCCACCGCTGTGCTCTAAAAGATATAATTGAAGCACTAGAGCAAAACTATATAGCTCAAAAAATATAAGTGAAGCACATAGAGTATTCTAATAATTTCCGAATCATGTGTATCTCTCTCAAAAGGTGTGTACAGCAAGGATGATTATGGTAAATTAAAAAAACAAAGACTCAAATAATACAAGACGCTCCAAGCAAAACACATATCACGAGGGTGGAGGGCGCACCTGGGGGGGGTAGGCGCGCCCCCCTACCTCGTGACTTCCTGGTTGATGTCTTGACGTAGGGTCCAAGTCCTCTGGATCAAGTTCGTTCCGAAAATCACGTTCCCGAAGGTTTCATTCCGCTGGGCCTCCGGTTAATAGGTTAGTCCCAAAAATAATATAA
Organism: Aegilops bicornis; assembly: GCA_021605145.1. Taxonomy (NCBI): domain Eukaryota; kingdom Viridiplantae; phylum Streptophyta; class Magnoliopsida; order Poales; family Poaceae; genus Aegilops; species Aegilops bicornis. The sequence continues at coordinate 726,770,315 of CM038671.1, read as the reverse complement.
AAGTGTATAATAAAGCCCAATAATGTCCAAAACAGAATATAATATAGCATGGAACAATAAAAAATTATAGATACGTTGGAGACGTATCAATCAACACATGGAATTTGTTGGCATGTAACACAGTAGAGCAATGAACAGAGTAAATGCTATCACCACATGCATATATGGCTGGTGGAGGCTCTATGGTTACAATGTTTTGCAAAAAGCCAATTTTTTCCTACAATAAAGGAATATATTTTGTTTAACTATCATGGTAGTTGTTAAACATTGAGAAGGTTCCTCCAACTCAATCCCAATTAAGCAGTATTAATAACCCAACAATTTAATTTAGAGTGACGAGATCAACATGATAATCCAAGAACCAGATACTCAAGATGTCAATAACCGGGGACACGGCTAACCATGATTAGTTTGTACACTCTACAGAGGTTTGCGCACTTTTCCCCATAAGACTCGATCTCCTCCGTTAGATTTCTCGCACTACATGATGTTTGAGAAACGGATGACCGAGACACAACCTTTCAGAAACATTAACTCTTTACTCTGGGTGGACAGTTACACCTACTTTCCCCTACATCTGCTAGCCCACCAGTGAAAGAGGTCATGCAACATACTCAACTATGCTAGAGCCCATAATAGCTTGTGGCTGCACACGGAAGTTTCTAGCATGAATAATCTTATGATCCCTTTGATCCTGGGTGGAGAACCATAGGATGATCACACGGGTGCTCCGGGATATCCTAGGACAACACTGGATTCTCCAGGTGCCCGCAACCAATCCACCCAGATATTATTTAAGTAGCCACCTTAAGTTAACCATTAATTAACAATCTCACATCTGTCATGGATACACTCAAACCCAAATCCACGTCTATGATCATAACATGGCAATATAAGCATAACGTAGAAGTAACTCCCAAGGGTTTGATAATAGAAGGCAATAGGTACTACCTCATCAACTACTTCCCAGTACCCACATGTTAATCACATCCTAATTATGTGTGTTTGAGGATTGTAGTAATGCATAAAAACTGGGTAATAAAGGGGTATGATCATTGTGTTACTTGCCTTGCTGACGATCCGCAAACCCTAGAGACTCGTAGTAGCACGCTTCGCACTCCGGGAATTCTATCGCAAACAAACAATAGCATACATAAGCACTCAAGCAAAGATGCATGGGTAAAACTCAAATAAGAAGATCAAATCTGAAAGTTCAACTGAAGGGATTCGATCTGCAAAAATAATCAATCGAATCGGAGCTACGGAACTGAAACTACGGTCAAAAGAACTTCAAAATCAAATCTGCTTGAAACCAAATTTTAAATTGTAAAAAGCTTGTTCAAGTTGATTAAACAGAAAGAGGGGCTAGAGACTAAGATTTTGGCGTTGGTTTCACTGGATTTGGACAAACGGTTAAGAAACAGCGAGGGTTTGAAAATGAGGGGCTAATCTGCGATAAAAATAATCACGGATAGGTCCCTGGCCGAAAATAAACAGAAAAAGAAAAATCTAGCGTATGAACGTCCGCTAATAGAGACGAACGGCTGAATTCGTTCGTTAAAACGAATGAACGGACGAACGTTCGCAAACGAACTAAACCAAGAAAAACTGAATCTATCTAAATAAAAATAAAAAAACCGAACCTAGGGTTTTTTTAGGAAAACCGACTGCTTTTACCTAAAAACAAAAAAAACGGCAGCGGATCATATCGGATAGGCGGCGGTTCCGGCAGCATGTGGTGGCTCATGAGGCAATGGCGGCGACGGCGGTGGCGAGTGGCGGGCGAAGATGGCAAGCGGCAATGATAAGGCAGCGGTGATGGCTCGGGCGGAAGGCTACATGGCCTTCAATGACAATGGGTGTGGTGTGGGGTCGAGGCGTGGCGGCTCGGCCTTTTTAAAGGCCCGAGGGTGGTGGCGGCAGGAGGCGGCGGCCGTGGCTGGTCGGACTCCCCGAGTCTGTCGCGAGCACGACGACGGGAGGCGATGCGGGGCGATGGGCTAGCTGGGCTTCGGCCCGGCTCGGTCCGAAACAAAATTTTCTAAAAAAAATAATATTCCGCCGAGAAAAATCCTAATAATTAAAAATAAAAATCTAAAAATGCCAAAAACAATTTTCGCCGTCTAAATAAAATATTTAGAACAAAGTGAACATTTTCTTGGCCTGAAAATGCAATTTTGAAAAATGCATATTTTTCTAATTCAAATAAAATAGCAATAAAATCCAAATACAATTTATTTATTTGATTTTAATATTTTCCTCCAATATTTCTTTTATTTCTAGAGAAGTCATATTATCTCCTCTCATATATTTTAATTTGAAATATTTTTGGAGAGAAAAATAATTAAAACCAAAATGATCCTTTTTTCAATATTTGAGAAAATTCAAATATGAAAATAATAAAATCCCCAACTCTCTCCGTGGGTCCTTGAGTTGCTTAGGATTTTTAGGATCACACCCAAAATGCAACAAAATATGATATGCATATGATGACCTATGTATAACATTCCAAATTGAAAAATTGGGATGTTACAGTGTGCCTCTTACTCCGTGCTGCAGGAGCTGCCTCGACGACGGTCGCGTGAACCGTACCGGAGCCGACTCACCCCCGCCGTTGTTCACGGCGCCGGAGTGGCTCCAACTTTGGACCCGTCGAGATCCCCAGCGCTGCTTCCCCGTAGCCGTCGACCATCGCGACATCTCTACTTCCCTGCCGCCGGTAGCCACCGCAGTCGCGTCGGCATCACCGACTAGGCAGCTGGAGCTGCCTACTTCACCGGGCCGCCAGATAGGTCGCACCCTCATCTCAAATCACTTTATTTAGGCGTCAGTTGTTTGAATTTTTATTCTGGGCCAATCGATTCCCAATGGGAAGCAGGACCCCTCGAGTCGGCTGAGCTCCTAGGCTGCCGGTTGGCTGATGTCTAATGTAAGGGTGCGGGGGCGCAAGTTCACCGCGGAAGTAGCACTTAGATGGCTATCTTAGAATTGCGTGGGTTGAAGGTACTGCCGCCGCCGGATCTGGATGACGGCGAGTCTTTGTGGATTGGCTCGGGGGCGGCGCAACCATGGCAGTGCGGTGGGGCGGGGAGCAGGGTTTTGGTCGGGGCCACGGATGGCGGAGGCGGGCTGCTCTGCCGGTGGTCGCTGGCTCTTCGGGGAAGATTCCGAACAGTGTCAGCCGGGAGGCACAAGACGGCCATCAAGCCATCCGGCGTAGATCGAACAGTACCAAAATAAAATAAAATCATGTGACCCCAATTGTTTTCAGTCAACAGACGTGTGACCACTCTCGTACCTTGTTGTTGATCTCTTAGGGTTTTCTTCAGATCAGAGAGATGTGTCGTTCTTAACATTATGCGTTTTCTGCATCTTCAGCCACACCGTCTTCCGACTCACCGCAGCTGCTCCAACAAGGGAAGCATGCACCAGAAGGGAGCTATAGTCCCCACTCAGCAGTTCCACCGCATCGAATGCGCGTGTTCGACATGGGCAGCCACAACAAGCTAAGGGCCATCGAGAAGTCGACATGATGCTCACTCCTATGGATGGCGGCGGATAGGTTGTACCCTCATCTTACTTGTGTGCAACATTTATGGCTTTGTTATTCATCTAAGCATTGAAAATAGATTATCACATTTCACTGTATATTCATGTTGATCTCTTACGGGTCTTGTTCAGGAGTTAACAATGTTCCATAGTTCAACTAAGAGACTTGTTCTTTAGGTAACGTTGTTCCATAGTTATCATCCATCAGCCAATGCTATCCCACAGACCCACAGGCTGGTGATTATAGTATTATACCACTTCTAGTATAACCTATGTTGTTCCTTAATACTTTTGTGTGCCATCTAGTTAATCTCGAGTACAAACGATACATATTTTGTATCTTTCATCTGTGTTCTCCCTTTAGTTTTTGAGACCTATTGCTGCTAGTTAACCCCAGTCCTACTATTTATGTCGTCTCCTATAGGCACTCATTACATAAATCTAACTACTAGTTGTCTTCCATGCATGTCAGATATAATTGCACACACTGATTTATCCACAAGAACCTCACGGAGCAATGTAACGGCCAACAAACTTGACGTCAATGATATCAAATATGATGGAACATGTAAAGGCAGTTCTTCACAAGACTTGCAGAAAGATGATGAATCCTATTCACTCCATAAGGTCCTTGATCTAACTTGGCCCTTGATATGGGTACAGCATGCATATAATGTCCTGGAGTGCATCTACTCTGTTGAAATGCCTTGTGCTTAGCCTGTTGATCATGCATGTAAATATGGCATGCCTTCCTATTTTTCAGTACCTATTCCATTCATGATAACATGTTTCAAATTCAAGTACTGTCATTCTACTCTATCGCAATGCCATATATATGCTTAGTTTGGACATCATGCTTCTCAATATCTTATGCATTGTTATTCATTAGTATGTACTTTATCTGTTTACCATACCATGTTTTTTTACATTGAAGTGATGTTCTAGTGGTCTCTTGCAATGCCATCTTAGTTTCCCAATAATACACGCATATGTTGCCTTAGTGTTTTTCTGTATGTATTCCGCTAGCATACAGTTTTACATTCAAGTAGTGTTTTTCTTACACTGTTGTCCTATCGTATCCCTAGCTCTTACATCATACTCCCTTCGTCCAGATTACATGTTGCAAAGATGGATAAAACTGGATGTATCTAGAACTGAAATACGCCTAGACCCATCCATTTGTTTCCGAATGGAGGGAATACATGTCAATATGTCATGCCTTTCTATTCTTCAGTACCTATTCCATCTCTATTGTTGCATGTTTTATAACTGAAGCACCATTCTTCTATATAAGGCATGCAAGGGGAAGACGTCTATGTTAGAATCTGAAGGGTTACAAACCAGGTCTTTGCAAAAGATCTAAACGCCAGGAGATAATAAACCAACTCCAGTTTTCATAGATACTGCTCCAGGACAGAAAAACCCAACTACCACTGATAATAAGCAGATTCTAGTGGCAAAAGAACTAGTCCGCTCCAGTCCAGCAAAAATATGTCAACTCCATTCTAAGAAGCGTGTGCGTATCCTCGCGTCATGAAATTTTATAGCATTTTGATCATATTTTATACATGTTTCTTACCCATCTCTCTTTTAGAAAATAAGCCTAAATGATAGAAGAATTTCTGCACTGGGGTCGTATTCGAGGAAACTATCTTGCGGGAATTCTCTGTGCTCCAATGCTAATGTAAGTACCTGTTGAATATCACTATACTTTTACATCAGCATGTATTTTGTTAATTGGCATGAATCCAACCTTTATCTGATCTAAATTTAGTTGTAGCAAAATGTATAATTAAAGGCAACAATGTTGATTTTTGTAAGGAAAACTGCCTGGTAGTTTTGCATACTGAGCTGCGTGAGTTTACTATCTCATATCATGCACATTATTGAATAGTAGTGCTGCTCTGGTTGCCCATTCATTCATTCATTTTGTCAATGTTGTTTTCATATTACCTTGCCTGGCTGATGATAGTTGTGCCATATTGTGTTAACTTGGTGTAGGCTGGTGTGATCTGGTTGCCCAAATGTTCGTTGTGTCAATGTTGCTTTCCTATTATCTGACCTGGCCAATGATAGCAATGCTAGTGTGTTAATTTGGTGCAGGATTTCTTTGAAGATAAGAAGACAAACTACAAAACAAAGAAGGCAGCCCCATTGTTTCTTTCCAATAAATCTAGGCCAGGTAATATGGCAATAACTCTTGATTAATCTGTTCAGTTCCCCCCCCCCCCCTAATTTATGTTATGATGCAGTGGTCAAGACACTCTCCACTATCAATAATACAAGCATGCCAAAACCGCCATCTGAATCTGTTTAGTTTCCTCTGTCTCGAATGCAACAGAAAAAATGTATGTTTGTGAACCAATTAATGGCTGAAGCAATGATGGAAATGGTGGAGGAATCAGAGGTGCACATTCATGCGCAACAATAACTGATCAATATTTTCAGAGACAGTGTAGCAAAGCAGCAAGAACTTTCCCACATGCTTATGGGCGTCATCCGTGCTGAGGTTGCAGATTGTGACGTTGTAGATCGTTAGGTTCTGTTCATTTATTTGCACTGGCATCAATCTTTGATTGCCTAGTGGATGTAATTTCTGTAATGTATCTTTGGATGTGCAACGTTTTATCCTGTATGCCATACCTCTGCTTGATCGGTTTTGGTCCTGTGCATAATTGCTCGTCGTAATGGGCTCAAATTATCTAATTGGGCCTAAAGACATGTACGAACTTTAGTGGGCACATTAAGTTAATGGGCTGTTACTAGGCCGAAAGTTAATGGTCGGCCCTCTTACCTCCCGGGTCATTAACATGCCGACATCGAAGCGAGCAACGCGTGGGCCCATTTGATTTCACGGGCCGTTAACAGGCCATTACTAAGGTCGGGCTACATATGGCCCAACTATACTGTGGGCCTTTAGCAGGCCGAAAGAGACAACGGGCTCATACTGGACCATGAAGAGCATGGGCCGCTAAGAGGCCGAAAGTCAGGTCGTACTGTAAATGGCCCAACTGTGTTGTGGGCCTTTAGCAAGCCGAAAGAGAAGCCGGGCTGGTATTGGACCATGAAGAGCATGGGCTGTTAAAAGGCCAAAACTCAGGTCCGACTACAAATGGCTCAAATCATTTATGGGCCGTCAACAGGCTGAAAGACACACCGGGTCGGGAATTGGCCCAACACTTAAGTGGGTTGTTAAAAGGCCAAAACAAAGGTCCGACTACAAATGGCCCAACTCATTTATGGGCCGTCAACAGGCTGAAAGACACACCGGGCCGGAAATTGGCCCAACACTTAAATGGGTCGCTAAAAGGCCGAAAGATGTACATTCTGAAAATTGGCCCATCCCTTGAATGGGCCATTAACAGGCCGAAATCACATCAGGCCGATATTGAGCCCAAATATATAGCGGGCTGTTAACGGGCTCGAACTGACGATGGACTGCAATGGTGTCAAATCTTTAACTGGTCGTTGACGGGCCGAATTGGCACATCTTGTATATATGGGCCGTGGGCTTAAATGGACCTGACACAAGTAGGCCTTATATGGGCCGGCCTGCTATTTTTTACTGGGTCGGCCTTTTACACCGGAATGGGCCACTGTTGGGCCGTGCCACGTGTCGACCTATCATAGGCGCCTCCTGTCCAATGAATGGATGACAAGTGTCCCAACGGTTAGCCAACACGTGTTTCCTCCAGCCAATGAGAATTTTACACGTGGAAAATCCTCATTGGTCTGGGCTGTTAGCAGGTTATCGGATCCAAAACCGGACCCGATAGCTTAACGGCGTTCCGTTACGGTGGATGCCACGTGTCGGTCACCCTTGATGAAAGCACTTCCATGACGCGCGATTTATCGTCATGGAAGTGGACACTTTCGTGATGATAATTTTGGTAATGTCATGGAACACTTCTATGACAAAGACAGTATGACTATCTTGATTCTGTCATAAATTTGTCATGGATGTACATGCATGAAAGAAAACGTGACCTACTGTGACAAACACGTATCATCACGGAAGTGTCTTTTTTTTGTAGTGTGAGCTCGATTTGGACGAGAAAATACTACTTATGCAGCTCCAAAAATAACAAGTGATATATGTGTCCACTATATATACCCTATATACAAAAAAATGTAGAAAATTTTGGGCATACATCTATACACCCATGGCTCTCTGTGGGTCTGCCCCTGGAGGAAGCCGAAAGACAACACGCCACGGAGATTGAAGGGCGTCACACTTGTGTACCGCCACCGAGGTTGAAGGGAAGCATGCCGCCAAGGCCACCCCAGGTGTCCACGCGAACATCATCTGGCCACCATGAAATACAACCCTGATAGAAAGGAGACACTAATGTAGATGCATTCTATGGAGCATCAATGGCATGAACAAAGGGCGTCAGATAGCCGATTCCATGTGGCAGCACCGATGTGGTACCGGCGAAGCCGAAAGGCAACATGCCACCAAGGCCGAAGGGCGTAGTACACGATGTGCTCCGACGAAGTCGAAGGGAAGCGCCGCCGAGGCCACCCCAAGACGTCTAGACAAGCTCCACCCGGGTCACCTAGACAAGGACCTACTGGGATCAAAGCTGAGGTGAAGATGGAGCAGTGAGGGAGGCGAGTTCGCCTGAAGTAGAACTATCCAAGATGATGCCCCCAAGGAGGAAACGTTGTAGAGAAGTCGTCACCGTCCGACTTGGGGAACCCCGAGTCTAGGATTTCTCTCGAGATCTGACGACGTAGTGAGGGAAGACAATGCTAAAATCAATGCTTTCAACAAGGAAAAAGGACGCGGCGTCACAGTAGATAGGGTTTTCACCCGATAGTTGACGGGTCGAAGCCAACAGATCTCGGGTAGGGGGTCCCGAGCTAGTAGTCTTGACACGATGATAACAAGGGCACGAGTTTTTACCAAGGTTCGGGCTCTCCATAAAGAAAAAAACCTATGTCCTGCTTGTGTTTGTATTTGATTTGGGATGGAGTACAAAGTATGGGTGATCATCCGCGAGATCGTTGTATGCCATCTATGAGCCATACTGAAAGTGCAGCTAATCCCCGGGCGGTTTGGTAATTCATAACAACAAATGCTTCATTGAACTAATGCATATTAAAAGAATATTTTAGGAAAGTTCAATTAGGTATGGCAATGGGGTGTGAATGTGGACCCCTCAAAATGCAAAGGACATGGATTGGAAAAAGCTTGAAGACTCTACATTTTTGGTTAAGTGATCCAAGATCACATTGAGTCCATAAGAAAGCCAATACTATTAAAGGGGGTGAGGTTTTGATCATGGACTATTTGATCAAAGTGCTTAGGGATATTGCTCCAAAAACCCTTAGCCACACCCTCACATTCTTCTCTGTCCAAAGCCCCAAAGCCTATCTCAGTCCCACCAATTAATACACATCTACCCAAACTCACCAAGATACAGTTGACGGAGCCACTGCCTAAACCCTAGCAACTCGGTCTCACCAAGATGGCACTCAGTCCCACCGAAGTGCACATGCCAACCTTCTGTAACCTATTGATTTCACTTTGGAATTTCTGAGTGGTTTTGATCGGTCTCACCGAAGTATGTAAAGTGCTTAGGTCGTCACCCGTTGTTCTCCCTGAGATGTTCCACCCGGTCTCATCGAAAAGCCTAAAGTTCAAACCTTTTGCACTAGTCGCTCTCACCGAGTGATTCCACCCAGTCCCACCGAGTTGTGCATAAAGGTGTGTAGAAGTTGGATTTTTGGTGCTGACTATATATACCCCAGCCATTCCACCCACTCTCAAGGAGAGCAACTAGAAAAAAGCTCCCACTTCCCATATCATTTTTCTGAGAGAGAACCACCTACACCTATGTTGAAATCAAGGGGATTCCAATCCAATCTTTGATCCTTGATTTCTAGCCCCCTCAAGTTGCTTCCCACTCCAATCCTTCTCCTACCACCCTTACAAATCTTTGAGAGAGTGATTGAGTGTTGAGGAGACTATATTTTGAAGCACAAGAGCAAGGAGTTCATCATCAACAATAATATCTATTACCTTTTGGAGAGTGGTGTCTTCTAAATTGGTTAGGTGTCACTTGGGAGCCTCCAAAGCTTGTGGAGTTTAACGAAGGAGTTTGTAAGGGCAAGGAGATCATCGTATTCATGAAGATCTACCCCGAGTGAGGCTAGTCCTTTGTGGATGGAAGCTATGATGGCATAGACAAGGTTGCTTTTTCGTAGACCCTTCGTGCTTGTGCAGTCGATACTATCCGTGGATTCAAGTCTCCATCAACATGGACGCACGATGACACCACCTACTAGAACCACGCCAAAAAACACCGTGTCTTCACTGCATTTGATTTTTTCTGACCCCTCCTTTACGTTCATATGAGAAGTCTTTACTTTCCGCTCCCAACTATCTAGACTTGCATGTGTAGGGTGTTACTTGACTTGTGAGAATTGCTAAAACTTGCCAAGAATTAAAACTGCGACAAGGCTAGGTTTTTATTTGATCAAGTAGTCTAATCTCCCCCTCTGGACCTTCTTGCGATCCTACACATACCCCTTGGTTTATACTCCCCACTTCCGAAAAAGCTTATCTTTCAAATGGATGTATTTAGCATGAACTTGGTGCTAGATACATCCATTTGAGGGACAAGATTTTTCGGACGGGGGGTGTATACATACTAGGAGGTCCGGGGTTACAACCTAGTCGATTATGTACAAAGGAACACAATTTTTACGACCTCTATTGTCTTGGAGCATACGTCAAGTCTTCGGGAATCTTCCTTTCATACGCCATGTGCTGCCTTGTCGTGGCCCACTGGTGAACCCACATGGGGTTCCTTGGCCCCGCCCATCTGGCCGGGGGACGGCATGGTAAGTGACCCCTAATCTGGGACACGATTAGTAGTGCCTCCTCCACCTTGCGCCCAGAGCATGTCGTCCACCCACCATTGTAGCCCTTCAGCCAAGGAAGCAAAGAGACGCAAGCCGAGCTACATAGGGTCGGAGAAGAAGCCGACAGCTGTAGAAAGAAGGGCCGAAGGCCATGGCGCCAAGAGGCCGCAGTAAACACAACCGCAAGGGCGAGGAGGAGACCAGTGACGCAGCCGTGGGCAGGCAAAGAGCAACCATAGACAAACACGCCCACAGGAGGCCACACGCGAGCAGACCAGGCCAGATCCGACTGGGGGCCGCTGCATCGCGAGCCCGGGGGTGGGGGGATCCCATCGCGTGCACGGGAGCACGGGTGCGCATAGGAAGCATGAGATGAGGGAGGGGGTGGGGGCAGCCACCGCCATAGTGAAGGAGATGTTGAGGAGCACCACTATGCCAGGAGGGGCACTAGCAGAAGGAGATGAGCAGACCAATGTTTAGAGATACAATAGATACATCCCAAGGCTCAGTGAGCCAAACATATCAATCACTATGCAGCGATAAAATGCTTCTAACAATATTATGCGCGTCAGAGTTTTAGGCCCATACATGAACGAACAGAATGTCCTCAAAGTACTTTTTCTTTTCATGAATCTCTCTATTGATTGAGTTATACTGCCCGAAATATCCCTCGTTGATTCTTTTGATGACCATGTTTGCACCACATGAAACATAAAGCTTTTGTGCCCGAGCGTGTGCAACTCTCGCGCTCTGCATCAGGACGATCTAGTTCAAGTTCTAACAAAACTGAAAAATGTTGGTCCTATTTGTGGAAAACTAAAGTGCCATGGAAGGTTTGTGTGTTTGCATGGAGATTGGCTCAATATTCTTTGCCAACGGGAGATGTGCTACGTCATCCAAACATGTCAAACTATGCTAGATGTGCAGTTTATCAAGGCACAGAAGGCTCTTGGAGACACTATCTAATTTGATTGCACAATGGCGAAATGCGCTTGGACACTCATGGAAAACCAGCTAACAGAGCAGATGACCGCGTGTGTGTGTGCGTGCGCGCGCGTGCGATAGAGAGGGGGAATGGTTGTTTCACCTCATGGAAACCAACTCACATGGAGAATTAACGACGATTCTGCTCATGCTTTGGGTGATATGGTGAGTGCAAAGGAAAGCAATTCATGAAACCATTTATGGGATTCATGTAACCATCTTCGGTTTTATCACAGTCGTCAAGCTGATCTAATGCATCTCGACCATCTGATATGAGATTTCTTTCTCCCCATGACTAGGCCCAACGAACATAGAATCGAACTGGAGTCTCTTGGGTTCCTCACTCTACTAATTAATTTTCTTCGGGACACTATTGGAGCTATCTCTTTCCCAACTATGTGGAATCTTCTTTTTCGAACTGAACTCAGTATGTTCTTACTTCCCCACTACTTTGTCCACAATTACAAAGCGCCGAAGATGACTTTTCTTATACATCGATGTTGACTTAGCGGCCTATTAGTAACCTGTAGTCAAAGCACCGAGGACCCCAGGCCTAGCACGACTACATCTCGTTTGATGCGAGAGCTACCACCGTGTCACCTCACGGAATGCCCTAGTGGGCCAACCCAGCAGCAAGTTTGTTCATTTATTCGCCTTGTTTGTTTGCTTCATTTTTTATTTTTTTTCCTTTTGTCTATATTTTCCAAAAAAAACTAAATAAACATGTTCCAAAAAATAAGTACAATTTGAAAAGAGTTCATTGCACATTTAATAAATATTCATGCAGTGTAAAAATGTTCACATGACTTTTAAAATGTTTGTGCCATTCAAAAAATGTTCATGTGTGTCAAAAATATGTTTGAGGCATTTAAAAAATGTATATACAATGTAGAAAAATGTAACCGTATTTTTTTTTAAATTGTGCCATTTTAAAAAATACAAAAATTCTCACTCGTTTCAAAAACATGTTCGTACATATTTGCGAAAATATTAATACAATGTCAGAAAATTCACGTAACTTAAAAAATATTTAGTACCCTTCAAACCAATGTTGTATTTATTTAATATTTATTCAAAATAATGTAGAAAATTGGTTCCAAGTGAAATTGGAGTCTTATGAGTTCCTCACTCTACTCACAAATTTTCTTTGGGACCCTTTTAGTGGTATCTCTTTCCCAACTCTGCGGTATCTCTTTTTTCAAATTGAACTCAGTATGTTCTTGCTTTCCCACTATTTTGTTCACAATCACAAAGCATCAACGATGACTATTTTTATACACCAATGGTGACATAGCGACCTATTACTAACCCCCTATAGTCAAAGGCTCAAAGCACCGTGGATCCCAGGCCTAGCACGGTTACATCTCGCTTGATGCGAGAGCTACCACCGCGTCACCTCACAGAACGGCCTAGCGGGCTAGCCTAGTAGTAGGTTTGTTCATTTATTCACCTGGTTTGTTTGCTTCGTCTTTTTTCTTTTTTCCTTTGTTTGTATTTCCAGAAATATCTAAATACGCATGTTCAAAAAAATAATTAACATTTTAAAAGCATTCATCGAAGGTTTAATAAATATTCATGCAATGTAAAAAATGTTCACTTGACTTTTTAAAATGTTTGTACATTTCAAACATTGTTCAAGTGTGTCCAAAATATGTTTGTGACATTTTTTTAATGTTTATACAATGTAAAAATGTATGTATAATTTAAAAAAAATAGAAAAATGTTCGCTCATTCCAAAAACATGTTTGTTCATATTTGTAAAAATGTTAATACAATGTCAAAAAGTTCACGTAATTTTTAAAATATTTCGTACCCTTCAAAGAAATGTTCAATGTGTTGTTTTAATATTTATTCAAAATAATGTTGAAATTGATTTCTAGTGAAATTGGAGGATCATGAGTTCCTCACTGTAGTCACGAATTTTCTTTGAGACCCTTTCAGTGTTATTTCTTTCCCAACTATGTAGTATCAATTTATTTATTTATTTGAATTGGACTCCATATGTTCTTGCTTTCCCACTATTTTGTCCAGAATCACAAAGCGTCGATGGTGATTTTTTTTATACATCAACGCTGACTTAGTGGCCTATTAGTAACCTATAGTCAGAGTACTGTGTATCCCAGGGGTAGCGCAGTTACAACCCAATAGCAGGTTTGTTCATTTATTCACTCGGCTTGTTTACTTTATTTTTTTATTTTTTAACTATTCTAAATACATATGTTCAAAAAATATTTAAAATTAGAAAGCATTCATCACACATTTTCAAACTATTCCCGCAGCGTAAACAATGTTCATGCAACTTCTAGAAACATATGGGCCATTTTAAAAATGTTCGTGGCATTTGGAAAATGTTCATGTGCGTAAAAAATATGTTCATGGTTTTTTTTCCAAAAAAAATATACAACGTATTTAAAATATACATATAAATAGAAAACGGTTTGTACCATTAAAAAAAGTGGCATTTAGAAAAATTGTTCACACCTTTCAAAAATATGTTTGTTCACTTTTGGAAAATTGTTAATATAAAAAATAATGTAATTTGAAAAATATATCTGTACCCTTCAAACCAATGTCCAAGGTGTATTTTTGTAATATTATTCAAAATAACGTTCAAATAAATATTTGAAAATAGACATATACAATGTAAAAAATATTCACGTAGTTTACGAAAATGTTACGTGCAATTAAAAAATGTTCAATGTGTATTGAAAAATGTATAACATGTATTTGAATAAAAAATGATCAAACATTATGGAAGTCGTGTCAGAAAAATGTATGACATTATATATTTTAAAACATTATGGAAGTGTATTGAATTTTTTTTAACATTATATATTTTTAAATAACATAACTTGTATCATAAAAATATTCATGTATGTACAAATAACCCAAAAATGGAAAGAAAAAAATGCATGGAAAGTTGTACAAACCGGTATCATTTTTAGAACCTCCCAAAACTACGTCGTCTCCATTAAAACCTCACAGCCCCAGAAAGGCGAGGCCAGGCTATATTTGATAGTAAGTGAGATATAACCCTGGCGTCCAAGGCCCATCCATATGACCCAAAATCTAAAATGGGCTAGATCGTTATGTCACGAATGTATGATCGCGTCCATTTGTATACAGTCTCAGTTGCTCAAAAAAAAGTACACTGCCGTGGTAAACACAACCGCAAGGGCGAGGACGAGACCAGCGACGCAGCCACGGGCAAGCAAAGAGCAACTATAGACAAACACGCCCACAGGAGGCCACACGCGAGTGGATCAGGCCAGATCCGACCAGGGGCTGCTGGATCGCGACGCCTGGGGGTGGGGGATCCCATCGCATGCACGGGAGCACGGGCGCGCATAGGAAGCATGAGATGAGGGAGGGAGTGGTGGGGCAGCCACCGCCATTGTGAAGGAGATGTTGAGGAGCACCACTATGCCAAGAGGGGCGCTAGTAGAAGGAGAGGAGTAGGCCAATGTTCAGAGATAGAATAAATACATCCCAAGGCTGAGCCAAACATATCAATCACTATGCAGCGATAAAATGCTCATAGCAATATTATGCGCATCAGAATTTGAGGCCCATCCTTCATGAATGAACACAATGTCCTCAAAGTACTTTTTCTTTTCATGAATCTCTCTGTTGATTGAGTTATACTGCCCAAAATCTCCCTCATTGATTCTTTTGATGACCATGTTTGCACCACATGCAACATAAAGCTTTTGTGCATGTAAATCTTTTGTGAGGTCCAGAACTTCACAACATGCCCGAGCTTCAAGGGTTGTTGGGTCAATTAAGTTGTAAAAACAGGAGCATAGATCCCTGAAAATGATATCCATGTTTCTACAAACCCTTGTTGAAGCTCCCATCGCCCGAACCTTCGTCATCCCTTCGTCCACGTTAACTTGATGTAGCCCTCACGAGGGGGAATGGAGTGAGGAGCCACCCGAGCGTGTGCAACTCTCGCGCTCTGCATCAGGACGATCTAGTTCAAGTTCTAACAAAACTGAAAAATGTTGGTCGTATTTGTGGAAAACTAAAGTGTAGAAGGTTTGTGTGCTTGCATGGAGATTGGCTCAATATTCTTTGCCATCAGGAGATGTGCTACGTCATCCAAACAGGTAAAAATACGCTAGATGTGCAATTTATCAAGGCGCAGATGACTCTTTGAGACACTATCTAATTTGATTGCACAACGGTGAAATGCGCTTGGACACTCATGAAAAACCAGCTAACGGAGCAGATGACCGCGTGTGTGTGTGCGCGCGCGTGCAATAGAGCGGGGGAATGGTTGTTTCACCTGATGGAGAACAACTCACTGAAGGAAATGTGCCCTAGAGGCAATAATAAAGTTATTATTTATTTCCTTATATCATGATAAATGTTTATTATTCATGCTAAAATTGTATTAACCGGAAACATAATACTAGTGTGAATACATAGACAAACAGAGTCACTAGTATGCCTCTACTTGACTAGCTCATTGATCAAAGATGGTTATGTTTCCTAGCCATAGACATGAGTTGTCATTTGATTAACGAGATCACATCATTAGGAGAATGATGTAATTGACTTGACCCATTCCGTTAGTTTAGCACTTGATCGTTTAGTATTCTGCTATTGCTTTCTTCATGACTTATACATGTTCCTACGACTATGAGATTATGCAACTCCCGTTTACCGGAGGAACACTTTGTGTGCTACCAAACTGTTGGAGATATGCCCTAGAGGCAATCATGTATGATGATATTTCCTATGTGTTTATGAATAAAGATAGTCCTTGGACATTATCAATGATGTGTATCAGCAAGTATGTGACTTGTTTGTGGGACTATGCATTGTATGATGACTGTCCTAAAAGGTCCCTAGTCGAAAGGGCTGTGTGGACGCGCAACCGTCTAGACTAGCATATGACACGGTCGATGGCTTGGTCTCACTAGCCATGGAGCATTGGAAGCTAACCGGATAATATGGACTTGGAAAGGTTTGGTCGGATTCGACGTAGTCGGATCTGAGTCGAGATAAGGTCCGAGTCGGACAGACCCAACTATGAGACGCAGCGATATGTCATCTATGAGTCTCTAGTACAACATAATGCTCTATGTCCTAAGACCTGGTGACGCATGTACTCTGGATGGTGACAGACTTGTTTTGGGCCGACCAAACGCTACTCCGTGACTGGGTAGTTACAAAGGTAGGTTTCGGGTTTGTCCGATCCCATCTTTGCGAGACATGGTCGAGCAAGATGGGATTTGCCCCTCCGATCAGGAGAGATATACTCTGGGCCCCTCGTGTGATCCGACCAGGATAAGCATGGCCATGCGACAAGGATTATGAGATAATCTGGATTGTGGTCGGTATCACTGGAACGAGAAAGAGGTCGGGCTAGCACAAGGATGACAGTCTCGCCTTGAGCCCGACAACATATATCGTGTGGCAAAGGAGCGAAGTGTGACACGTTGCACAGGTTCGCCTAACCAGCTTTATAGTCTGCTTGGTGGTTGGCACGCCTTGCTAGAGGCCGCTACCAACCGTGCAGGTCGGAGGTGATCCGTACTGTGACCAAGCCGACTTGAACCTAAGGGGTCGCGTGCTACGTCTTGAGCTTGCGTTGGTGTTCCCCGAAGAGGAGAGGATGATGCAGCAGAGTAGCATAAGTATTTCCCTCAGTTTTTGAGAACCAAAGTATCAATCCAGTAGGAGGCCACGCGCAAGTCCCTCGTACCTACACAAAACGAATAGCTCCTCGCAACCAACGCGAATAGGGGTTGTCAATCCCTTCACAGTCACTTACGAGAGTGAGATCTAATAGAGATGATAAATAATATTTTTGGTATTTTTGGTATAAAGATGCAAAGTAAAATAAAAGGCAAAGTAAAAAAGCAAAGCAATAATAAAGCGTAGGAAGATTAATATGATGAAAATAGACCCGGGGGCCATAGATTTCACTAGTGGCTTCTCTCAAGAGCATAGGTATTTTACGGTGGGTGAACGAATTACTGTTGAGATATTGACAGAATTGAGCATAGTTATGAGAATATCTAGGTATGATCATGTATATAGGCATCACGTCCGAGACAAGTACACCGACTCCTGCGTGCATCTACTACTATTACTCCACTCATCGACCGCTATCCAGCATGCATCTAGAGTATTAAGTTAATGAAAACAGAGTAACGCCTTAAGCAAGATGACATGATGTAGAGGAATAAATTCATGCAATATGATAAATACCCCATCTTGTTATCCTCGATGGCAACAATACAATACGTGCCTTGCAACCCTTTCTGTCACTGGGTAAGGACACCGCAAGATTGTACTCAAAGCTAAACACTTATCCCATTGCAAGAACTATCAATCTAGTTGGCCAAACCAAACGGATAATTCGAAGAGACTTGCAAAGATAACTCAATCATACATAAAAGAATTCAGAAAAGATTCAAATATTGCTCATAGATAATCTTTATCATAAACCCACAATTCATCGATCTTAACAAACACACCGCAAAAAGAAGATTACATCGAATAGATCTCCACGAGAGAGGGGGAGTATCGGTGTCAAAACCGGCGGATCTCGGGTAGGGGGTCCCGAACTGTGCGTCTAGGCGGATGGTAACAGGAGACAAGGGACACGATGTTTTTACCCAGGTTCGGGCCCTCTCGATGGAGGTAAAACCCTACTCCCACTTGATTAATATTGATGATATGGGTAGTACAAGAGTAGATCTACCACGAGATCGAGAGGCTAAACCCTAAAAAGCTAGCCTATGGTATGATTGTTTTTCGTCCCACGGACTAAAACCCTCCGGTTTATATAGACACCGGATAGGATTAGGGTTACATGAGTCGGTTACAATGGTAGGAGATCTACATATCCATATCGCCAAG
Source organism: Aegilops bicornis (assembly GCA_021605145.1). Taxonomy (NCBI): domain Eukaryota; kingdom Viridiplantae; phylum Streptophyta; class Magnoliopsida; order Poales; family Poaceae; genus Aegilops; species Aegilops bicornis. The sequence continues at coordinate 726,752,033 of CM038671.1, read as the reverse complement.
CTTGCCTTCCACGCCAAGGAAAGTCCCATCCGGACATGGGACAAAGTCTTCAATCTTGTATCTTCATAGTCCAGAGTCCGCCAGCGGTGATAGTTCGGCTATCCGGACACCCCTAATCCAGGACTCCTCAAGAGCCCTGAACCAGGCTTCAATGACGATGAATCCGGCGCGCATATTATCTTCGGCATTGCAAGGCGGGTTCCTCCTCCGAATACTTCATAGAAGATTTTGAACACAAGGATAGTGTCCGGCTCTGCAAAACAAGTTCCACATACCACCGTAGAGAGAATAACCTCTGCATGACCGCTGACGTATTTCGCGGCGTGACATCACACCACGGCCAGGCCTTTATACGAATCGTTTTTACTGTTCCACCTTAGCGCGTTTAGCGAGGCGGTTTCTTCGCCACGTCTTATCAGAGCGGAGATCGTGCCCCCTTATTTCGGGATTCTCATCAATACGGGCGTGGGTAACCCAGTCGTGCCCGTTGGCACGCCTCCTCCATTGAAGGCGAGTCCCGAACGGTCACGGGGAGGGCTCTTGGTATTCAACCTCTTTATAACGAGACCAAGGCCCGCTCTTTTCTTTCAATCTCAATCGAATCCGCCCCTCGCCTCGAGTTCCAACACCCAAAGCTCCAGATTTAGGCGCTTCGGACCATCAACAATGTCCGGCTCCGACCTGTACGGCCGGTGGATGTCTTCCTCCGTCACGGAAGAAGATGTGTTAAAGCCGAGAGACACCAGTATCTAACCGGCGAAATATCGCATAGGCTGCTGCCCAAGGGCAGGTTATTCCCACTCCCGAGCCTGGTGAGAGCGTGGTATTCGTGTCTCACTTCCTTCGGGTTTAGGCTTCCGACGGACCCCTTTGTGAGGGGCTCATGTTTTATTATGGGCTGGAATTCCATGACTTGGATCCGAGTCCATCCTCCACATCCGTCGTTCATTGTCGTATGTGAAGCCTTCCTCCGCATTACCCCTCACTTGGATTGTGGCTCAAGACCTTGAGTGGAGCCAAGATGATCAAGGGGCATCAGGCAGAGTGCGGAGGGGCTGTTATAAGCAAGAATGCGGACGCTCCATGGCCCGAGGGCTCTTTTCAAGAGGAGCTCAATTTATGGCAACATGAGTGGTTTTATATCACCGCTCCCAGGGGCACCAAATGGGCGGCGCCACCTGCCTTCCACTCGGGTCCTCCACTGCAGCGGACATCATGGTTCAATAAAGGGCTCGACTGGGGACCGTCCAAGGACGTACCTCTGTTGCAGGGCCGTATTCGAGACCTCCGAGAGAGGGAGATCAATCTGGTCGTAGTAGCGCAGGTCATGCTGATTCATCACACCTTGCCTGCAAACGTCGCCCCCTCCGCCTGTGGGAGTTTAATCCGGAGGGACCACGAGCTCTCCAACATTTTATGGGCGTAACGCCCGTGGAGATGTACCAACTGTTCTTCGGATCACAAGCAATGTGTCCGGACTTAACCGAGGATGCAGGTCTGAGCCGCAATCGCCTCAATACTCAAGTAAGTAGTCCTGCACCGGACATGTTATCCGCATATCTATCATACACTTGCCCTTAAAAGAGCTATCCTTTAAACATGAGTGGATAGCAAAAGCAAAACTGATCAGTGTCCGGTCCCCTCCACGAGACCACGCCGGATCTGTATTAACCAAGATGCTAGAGGCTGTGCCTTTTGAAGAAGGCGAAGGGGGAACAAGGGAACTACTACCTCCATGAAGGAGGCTATCAAGAAAGGGGGGATCGAGAATCCCTCCTCCAAGGGAGAAGAGGACCGCTTCAAGATCCGGAGACCAAAGCCTCAAGCGGGGAAGAAATCTTCACCAGAGAGTCCTGCGGCGGGAGATGCCCCGCCGCACTATTTCCCCAAGGAGATCAGCCCTCCAATGAGCCGTAAGTAAAGGGGCGTTCTTTTTAAAAGAGAGACATCCCATTTTATTTACGAAGGTAACGAAATTTACCTTGTAGTTCGGATCTCAGCCCTTCACAGTGAGCTTCGTCTTGAGGGATCTTGGTCCGGAGATGATGGAGAGCGAAACGCCTCCGCCTGCCGTACCGTTATGCGAGGTGGACGACCCTGAGGTGTCGTCGCGGAGGGCTTCTCCGAATCCGGCGGGGCCAGAAAGAAGCCGTATGTTCCCTCAAAGCCCTCCGTGTCCGGCCTTCGAAAAAGGCCACCAGACGAGTCCGGCACCAACGGGTGTACGGTCGGAGGAGCTGAAGGATCTGCTCGAGCGAGCGTCTATCTCGGAAGATCACCGTACGTTAATGGATACGGTGATTGAAAGGATTTCATCCGCTGAGAGTGGATTGCATGAAGCCGTCGTAAGTTTACTGACGGGTTTTGAGGTACGCAAAATGATGTACCTTCGGCGCTTTTGCATATAAAATGTGCCTCTGTATAGATAGTAGCCCACGAGACTTGGTGCGGTGTCAAAAATGACGGCACGCCGAGGATCATAAACCTGTATAATATGTGCTCTTCCTATGTAGGTGGCGAAGCGTCCGGTGGCTAGCCGGCTGATGAATTTGCCGAATCAAGCGACAACTTGACGTGGCAGATGCAGACATCACGCTTGTTAATAAGCGGCTTGACAAGTCACAAGGTATGCAACTTCTCCGCGGACACCTGGTAAGGGAGCTTGACGCCCATGCCTTATAACATGTATGCTTAATGCAGATGGTGCCGCTGCTATGGAGAACCTTCGGGCGGAGCTCGCCCGAGCCAAGGAGCAAGCTAGAAAAAGTGATGTGGCGGCCTTAAAGGCGGCCGCAGAGCTAAAAGCCGAACAGGCTACTCACTGCCGAAGCAAGAAAGAAATGGCCGAGATGGCCGTGAAATTGAAGAATGCTACTGACCGTTGCGAGCTTCTTGAAAAAGAAGATCGAGCGAAACAAGAGGACCTGAAAAAGGCCACCACCGAGGCCAAGGATACTCGCTCTGCGATGAGAGCTATGAAGGAGGAGCTACGTCAGGCCGGAGATATTGCGGCTGGAAAGCCCTTTCTGATGCGGAGAAAATTCACGGACCCTAAGTACGCTCAATTGGACCGGCTGTGGGGTGAGGAGGATGCTTATCTGGACTTGGCGGCGAAAAGCCGCATGACGCGTCGAACACTTCCGAGGTCAAAAGGATCACGGAATGGAAGAGCTTTTTTGGTCGCAGTTCCATAGTCTGGAGCGTCCACTTTCATTAACCGATCGTTTAGCCGAATGGGCTGAGCTGAATAGGTTGTCCGGACTTGCCATGAAGGCTGTCGTGACTCATTTGTGGCTGAAAAGGCCCGAGCCGAAAAGTTATTTTGGCTTGGTGCAACAGTTCCTTGGTGCGGTGCCGCATATCAATGCAATGAAGCGGTCAGCATGCATAGAGGGTGCACGGATGGCTCTTGCCCGTGTCAAGACATCTTGGCGGAGATGAAGGCCACCGACGTTGCATCCCAAGATTCGGACGGTGAGTACCGCCGAGCACTATTTTGAGGAAGTCCTGCAGGCGCTCGTTTAATAGAGACGCGATGCTTTCGAAGGATATTATGTTTTAATGACATGTATGATTTGTGAAAACAATGTTTCAATATAATATAAGAGCTTTTTATACTTGTGCGTTCAAGTATTAAAACACCTCTGTCTTGGTTGTTGATGTATATGTGTATATAACTTTGAAAGATGGCAGTCTTCGGCTTCAGCCCCCACGCACATAGTGCGGGGGTGTTTGCAAAAAGGCGCATTTTCAGACTTAATCCAACATCTTGGTCCTGTAAAGGAGGTGATAGCGTAGCAAACTAGGCAACCGGACTATAATGCTTTATCACTTTCACTTAGCCATAGGAGTTCGATGGTGGGGCTACTATATAGCCCCTAGGGGCACCGCGCTCTCCGAATTCAGGCGTATATGTGCTGACCGGAAACGGTCCTTCATTAATGAGGAATTCTAAACATTCCATTGGGTCATCGAGTGGTTGACCGGTCTCACGCTATATCATAATGACAGTTTTCGGCTTTCTCTATTGAGGTGCTCACTGGCGAACCGGGCACAATCGTGATAGTTCTCCTGGTGCCGCGTTAGCCGATAGAACGAAACATAAGCGAGAAAAACACAGGAGCCGGGCAAACCCAACATTTGACCAAAGACATGATTGAGCTGATGCATATAAGGCCTAACTCGAGACGCCGAACACTCCCTAAGGTATTCGGTCTTTATGAAAACGGGCAGAATAATGCCCTAAGCCCGGTGTCCAGTGCACGCAAAAAAATTCAGTGCGGCCGATGCCAAAACGCATGACCTCCTCCTCGGTTATAGCAAGAAACCGGGGTATGTGTATCAACAAGAGACAGTAAAAAAAGGTTTACGCAGGTCTTAATCTGAAAAGAATCCTTGCAACGGGTCCCTCGCACGCTTTGCGCTTTGTGTCTCTGTTGTGTCGTATCACGGGCCGGGTGTAGCATGGTGTTCATCCGTAAAGAGAAGAACTTAGTTGAAAAGAAAAAAAAGATCGTGCGAAAAATGTACTTTATATTAAATAAACAGAGTACGGTTCGAAAAGTGAATAGAATTGAGCTTTATTGTCTCTTGTTGTACATGTGTGCAGCCCCTTGTACGGGGGTATGCCGCTAGTAGGCGTTTATATGTTTACGCCGGATTCCTCTAGCCATGTCCGGGGTTCGAATGACCTATTCAGGTGCTTTGATTAGCGGAGCCAGATTAGTGTGGGGCTGTCAAGGCAGTGTCACGTTCTTCCGTGCTCGAGTAACACTTGATACTCCCTTTTAATGAGATAATGCCACGTGGACCGGGCATTTTAAGTGTAAGAGATGCATAATGCGGTATTGCGTTAAAGCGGGCGAAAGCTTCACATCCCAGTAGTGCTTGATAGCTACTTTCGAATGGGGCGATGTGGAAGGTTAACTTTTCGTGGCGGAAGTTGTCGGATGAGCCGAACACAACTTCTAGCGATGAGGAGCCCGTACAATGGGCATATAGGCCTGGCATTACCCCTTTGAAGGAGGTGTTGCTATGGCGAGTTTTGGTTGGGTCTATCCCCATTTTGCGGATTGTGTCCTGATATAGCAGGTTTAGATCGCTACCTCCGTCCATTAGGACTTGTGTAAATTGGAGTCCGTCGATTATAGGATCTAATATCAAGGCACTCCATCCTGCGTTCCGGATACTTCCGGAATAGTCCTGATGATCGAAGGTGATTGGTTTTGACAACCATCGTCGGGACTCTGCTGGGATAGACCATGCGGCGCGTGTTTCTATGGGCGCCGCTCTATTTTTCCCTTTTGTCACTTGAAGTGAGTTCACTGTTTTGACTTTTTGTGGGAAATTATTTTGTTTTCCGGTGCTCTGCTTTTGGGGTTCGTCATCGTCCTCGCTTGGTGTGTCGAGCCCCTTGTGTTCGGCATTGAGTTTGCCGGACTGCTTGAAGACCCAACAATCTCTGTGGGTATGGTTTGCGTGCTTCCAGAAGTACTTGTGGATTTGGCATATTTTGTCCAAGATTTTGTTTAGTTTGGATAGCTCGTCATTGTTGTCCTTGAGGGCAGTTTTTATGATTCGCCAGAGCTTACGAATCCGGCGTTGATTGTTGTGCTCTTCGGGTTGTTTCCTTTGTCCGGCCTTTGGTCCTTGCTGCGTCGTGGTTTTCCATTTCCATCCTCGACTTCGGATGTACTTGGGTCATTGGTATCGCATCTTGCCAGCCAACTATCCTCTCCGCGCATAAAAGCGGGTCATGAGGCTTGTTAATGCAGCCATTGTTCTCGGCTTCTCTGGTCGAGGTGTCTGGCGAGCCATTCGTCTCGGGACGTTGTGTTTGAAAGCTGCTAAGGCTTGACATCCGGACGATCGACTATTTGGTTCTTTTTGATGAGGAACCTGTTCCAGAATTTGCGGCTGACTCTCCGGGTTGTTGAGTTATGTGACTTAAATCGTCTGCATCCGGAGGACGGACATAAGTCCCTTGAAAATTTGCCCGAAAAGCATCCTCGAGCTCTTCCCAACTTCCAATGGTATTTTCAAGGAAGCTTTTGAGCCAATGCCAGGCTGGCCCTTTGAGCTTGAGGGGTAAGTATTTTATGGCGTGGAGATCATCTCCTCTAGCCATGTGTATGTGGAGGATGTAATCCTCAATCCGCACTCTGTGGTCTGTTGTTCCATCGTATGCCTCTATGTTTACGGGTTTGAATCGGCTGAGGAATTCGTGATCCAGCACCTCATCGGTGAAACACAGGGGGTGTGCGGCACCCCTATATTTGGGTGTGCCGTGATGTTCGGATAATTGGCGTGTTGCATTGCTTGGAAGAGCTTGCTTTCTCGGCCCATAGATGGACCTAACTGGGCCATCCTTTTGATGCGAATCCTTATGCGGATCGTGTGCCGGCTTGTGTGCGGCGCCACTTGCCGCTCTATGTTTGCCATGTGGTCGTCTATCTGACCGGGCGGCCTCTTTGTTCTTTGATTGCGGGGGCTCTACAGCCTCCTCATCGAATTCGGGCAGTAATTTGCGCTTCAGGTAGCTCTTTGTTTGGCGACTATCGCCGTATTTCTCTGCGGTGTTGAGTACTTTGCTCCATCTGATTCTGAGTGCATCTTCCGCTGTTTTGAGCTTCCGCTTCTGCTTTTTCAGGCTACGCGCAGTGGCGACGAAACCTTTTGTGGAGGTTCTTCGCTCCAACAATTTGTCCGGCGTGAGATCGTCCCGGATTGTTATCTTCGCCGGGACGGGTTGTTTATCCAAGTTGTCCTGTTCGGACGGTTGCTTTCGATAGCATGTTCGTCATCCACCGGTTCGCCTGCTCTATGGCTGGAGTGCGTGTGCTGCCGTCTTTGTCGAGGCGGGACTTGGTGCGGCGTTTACGTTGCCATTTTGACTGCTTTTCAAGGGATTTATCCTTCGTAGTGTCCCGTTGTTCCTCATCGTCACTTCCTTTAGGTGTATCCACCATGTATACATCGTGGGATGAGGTGGTTGTCCAGTATCCTATAGGTGCTGGTTCATGGTTGTCTCCTACATCATCGTCCATACCGTCGATGTCTTCGGAGTCGAAATCGAGCACGTCGTTTAAGCTTTCGACAGTGGCTACAAAGTGGGCGGTGGGTGGGCGTTGAATTTCTTTGTCGTCCGCATCCCAACCTTCCTAACCGTAGTCCGGCCAGGGCTCTCCTGATAAAGAGAGATACGTTAGTGAATTCAGGATGTCGCCAAAGGGCGAGTCTTTGAAAGATGTCATGGCGGTGAACTCCATAACCGGGCGCCCAATTGGATTCGATTGGCGAGGCGCGGAGGGTTCGAGTCCGGAGAGGAGTCCGGCACCTTGAGTCACGGTCGCAAAGCGACAGGGATGGAGTTCGGCTCAATCGCCAGAGAGATCGTAGCCCCGAGGCGGTGTCCAACCACTCGCCCTCGATCGGAGTCGGCTCCGAGCTAAGGGTCGGAGCGGACGCTGGTGCGCCTCCGTGACCTGCTCGTGGCCGCAGAGCTAGATCGTGCCCATCGAGACAGAGCGGCGTGCTGGGCTGTGGCTCGAATCCGTCGAAGATCAAGTCTCCGCGGATGTTGGTCGGGTAGTTCAAACTTCCGAAACTGACCTGATGGCCAGGGGCGTAGCTTTCGATCTGCTCCAGATGGCCAAGTGAATTGGCCTGCAGTGCAAAGCCGCCGAATACGAATATCTGTCCGGGGCGAAAAGTCTCACCCTGGACCGCGTCGTTGTTGATGATCGAAGGAGCCATCGGGCCTAAGGATGACGACACAGAGGAACTCTCAATGAAAGCACCAATGTCGGCGTCAAAACCGGCGGATCTCGGGTAGGGGGTCCCGAACTGTGCGTCTAGGCGGATGGTAACAGGAGACAAGGGACACGACGTTTTTACCCAGGTTCGGGCCCTCTCGATGGAGGTAAAACCCTACTCCTGCTTGATTAATATTGATGATATGGGTAGTACAAGAGTGGATCTACCACGAGATCAGAGAGGCTAAAGCCTAAAAGCTAGCCTATGGTATGATTGTTGTTCGCCCTACGGACTAAAACCCTCCGGTTTATATTGACACGGATAGGGTTAGGGTTACGTAGTCGGTTACAATGGTAGGAGATCTACATATCCGTATCGCCAAGCTTGCCTTCCACGCCAAGGAAAGTCCCATCCGGACACGGGACGAAGTCTTCAATCTTGTATATTCATAGTCCAGGAGTCTGGCCAACGGTGATAGTTCGGCTATCCGGACACCCCCTAATCCAGGACTCCCTCAGGGAGAACATTGTATTGAGATCAAAAAAGAGAGAAGAAGCCATCTAGCTACTAACTATGTACTCGAAGGTCTGAGGTAAACCACTCACACTTCATCGGAGAGGCTATGATGTTGATGTAGAAGCCCTCTGTGGTGGAATCCACTTCCGGCGGAGCTCCTGAACAGGCCCCAAGATGGGATCTCGTGGATACAGAAAGTTGCGGCGGTGGAATTAGGTTTTTGGCTCCGTATCTGATCTGACGGGGGTACGTAGGTATATATAGGAGGAAGAAGTACGTCGGTGGAGCCTTGAGGGGCCCACGAGGTAGGGGGGGCGCCCTCCACCCTCGTGGCCGCCTCGGAGCTTGCTTGACGGAGGGTCCAAGTCTCCTGGGTCTTATCCGATGAGAAAATCACGTTCCCGAAGATTTCATTCCGTTTGGACTCCGTTTGATATTCCGTTTCTTCGAAACACTGAAATAGGCAAAAAAACAGCAATTCTGGGCTGGGCCTCCTGTTAATAGGTTAGTCCCAAAAGTAATATAAAAGTGGAAAATAAAGCCCAATATAGTCCAAAACAATAGATAATATAGCATGGAGCAATCAAAAACTATAGATACGTTGGAGACGTATCAGGCATCCCCAAGCTTAATTCCTGCTCGTCCTCGAGTAGGTAAATGATAAAAAGGAAATTTTTGATGCGGAGTACTATTTGGCATAATTTCAATGTAACTCTTCTTAATTGTGGTATGAATATTCAGATCCGAAGGATTCAAGACAAAAGTTCATATTGACATAAAACTAATAATACTTCAAGCATACTAACTAAGCAATTATGTCCTCTCAAAATAACATGGCCAAAGAAAGTTCATCCCTACAAAATCATATAGTTTAGTCATGCTCACACAAGAAAGCTCTCATCATGCACAACCCCGATGACAAACCAAGCAATTGTTTCATACTTTAGTAATCACAAACCTATAAACTTTCACGCAATACATGAGCGCGAGCCATGGATATAGCACTATGGGTGGAATAGAATATAATGATGGGGGTTATGTGGAGAAGACAAAAAAGGAGAATGTCTCACATCAACGAGGCTAATCAACGGGCTATGTAGATGCCCATCAGTTGATGTTAATGCAAGGAGTAGGGATTGCCATGCAACGGATGCACTAGAGCTATAAACGTATGAAAGCTGAACAAAAGAAACTAAGTGGGTGTGCATCCAACTTGCTCACGAAGACCTAGGGCATTTGAGGAAGCCCATCGTTGGAGTATACAAGCCAAGTTCTATAATGAAAAATTCCCACTAGTATATGAAAGTGACAACATATGGAACTCTCTATATGAAAAACATGGTGCTATTTTGAAGCACAATATATGAGACTCGCTATATGAAGAACATGTTGCTACTTTGAAGCACAATATATGAGACTCGCTACATGAAGAACATGGTGCTACTTTGAAGCACAAGTGTGGAAAAAGAGATAGTAACATTGCCCCTTTTTATTTCTTTTTTTTGGGCCTTCGTTTTTTTTCTTTGGCCTTTTTTTGGGGCAATGCTCTAGAAAATGATGATCATCACACTTCTATTTATTTACAACTCAATGATTACAACTCGATACTAGAACAAAGTATGACTCTATATGAATGCCTCCGACGGTGTACCGGGATATGCAATGAACCAAGAGTGACATGTATGAAAGAATTATGAACGGTGGCTTTGCCACAAATACTATGTCAACTACATGATCATGCTAAGCAATATGACAATGATGAATGTGTCATGAAGAACAGTATGGTGGAAAGTTGCATGGCAATATATCTTGGAATGGCTATGGAAATGCCATAATAGGTAGGTATGGTGGCTGTTTTGAGGAAGATATAAGGAGGTTTATGTGTGAAAGAGCATATCATATCACGGGGTTTGGATGCACCGGCGAAGTTTGCACCAACTCTCAATGTGAGAAAGGGCAATGCACGGTACCGAAGAGGCTAGCAGTGATGGAAGGGTAAGAGTGCATATAATCCATGGACTCAACATTAGTCATAAAGAACTCAATACTTATTGCAATAATCTACAAGCCATCAAAAACCAAAGCACTACTCGCATCTCCTAGGGGGATAGATTGGTAGGAAAAGACCATCGCTCGTCCCCGACCGCCACTCATAAGGAGGACAATCAAATAACACCTCATGTTTCAAATTTGTTACATAACGTTTACCATACGTGCATGCTACGGGACTTGCAAACTTCAACACAAGCATTTCTAAAATTCACAACTACTCAACTAGCATGACTTTGATATTATCACCTCCATATCTCAAAACAATTATCAAGCATCAAACTTTTCTTAGTATTCAACGCACTCAAAAGAAAGTTTTACAAATCTTGAATACAAGCATATTATTATTAAGCAAATTACCATGCTATTTAAGAATCTCAAAATAATCTAAGTGAAGCATGAGAGATCAATAGTTTCTTTAAAACAAATCCACCACCGTGCTCTAAAAAATATAAGTGAAGTACTAGAGCAAAACTATCAAGCTCAAAAGATACAAGTGAAGCGCATAGAGTATTCTAACAAATTCCAATTCATGTTTGGCTCTCTCAAAAGGTGTGTACAGCAAGGATGATTGTGGTAAACTAACAAGCAAAGGCACAAATAATACAAGACGCTCCAAGCAAAACACATATCATGTGGTGAATAAAAATATAGCTCCAAGTAAAGTTACCGATGGAAGTGGATTTAAAGAGGGATGCCTTCCGGGCATCCCCAAGCTTCGAATTTTTGGTGTCCTTGGATTATCTTGGGGGTTCCATGGGCATCCCCAATATTAGGCTCTTGCCACTCCTTGTTCCATAATCCATCAAAAAAATTCACCCCAAACTTGAAAACTTCACAACACAAAACTCAACAGAAATCTCGTGAGCTCCGTTAGCGAAAGAAAACAAAAGACCACTTCAAGGTACTGTAATGAACTCATTCTTTATTTATATTGGTGCTAAACCTACTATATTCCAACTTATCTATGGATCATAAACTATTTTACTAGCCATAGATTCATCAAAATAAGCAAACAACACACGAAAAACAGAATCTGTCAAAAACAGAACAGTCTGTAGTAATCTGTAACTAACGCAAACTTATGGAACTCCAAAAATTCAGAAAAAGTAGGACGACCTAGGAAATTTGTTTATTGATCAGCATAAATTTGAATCACTATTTTATCACGTTCTGGTGATTTTTAACAATTGTTTTCATGAACCAAAAATTTCTGGAAATTACAGCAAGATCAAATAACTATTATCCAAGAAGACCCTATAGGTTTAACTTGGCACAAACACTAATTAAAACATAAAACTACATCTAAACATAAGTTAGATGGATTATTTATTACTAAACAGAAACAAAAACTAAAAACTAAAAATAAAATTGGGTTGCCTCCCAACAAGCGCTATCGTTTAACGCCCCTAGCTAGGCATAAAAGCAAGGATAGATCTAGGTTGTGCCGTAATAATAAGATAGATCAGTGAAACTCATTTCATACTCCCTATGTTCGGCATCAAGCTTTCTTTGAGGCAAGCAAAAGTAATCAAAAGGGCTAAATTTAATAGGGCAAAAATCCCCAAGATCAATTTTAGGAGGTATAGGTTCCTCTTTCGGCCCTTCGTATTGCACAACCAATTCATCATTATAAGCATTCTTTTGACAGAACCTTGTGAGCCTATACTCAAGGGAGTATCCTAGCTCATTATTTAGAATAGCCAAATCATCTTTAAGTTCAGAGATTCTATCAATCAAAATATTGGTAGGCACCTTTTTTCTAAGGTTTTCATTGAAAGCAAAATAGTCAATAGATTGAAAACGCATTATTTCTTCTTGATCAAAGAGGATAGATTCTATGGGAGGACGGCCAGCGTCCACCCTATAATGCGCAAAAATTCTTTGACCTATTTTATTATAAATCCAAATTCATGAGCCAAAAAGATTGTAGCGGCACGCTTAACAGAGGAATGCTCGATATTAGAAAATTCTAGGAAAATCCTTTGTATGGAAGGATGCATATGCATAAATTGCCTTTCAAGCTCAAGGATAAGCATGGCAATAGCGTCCGCAAGACTACTAATTCTATGGAGAATAGAACTGCCCATAGAAGGCAAAGCACCGGCACAAGTAAAGAAATCTTGAATAACACCTTTTCCAATAATATTACCACTACCAATTCGAAATCATTTTGTATGCAAGGTAGGGGATTCTTCAGCTGGAGCATCAGAATTTTCCATGTTATTATTGTCCATATCAGTAATAATTTCCCCAACTTCAGACATAACGACAAGCAAGCAATCCAACACACGAGCAAAAAGGCAAGCGAAAAGAGAGGAGGAGATTCGGAAAGAGAGGGTGAATAAAATGGCAAGGGTGAAGTGGGGGATAGGAAAACGAGAGGCAAATGGCAAATAATATAATGCGAGAGATAAGGGATTGTGACAGGTACTTGGTATGCTGACTTTTGCGTAGACTCCCTGGCAACGGCGCCAGAAATCCTTCTTGCTACGTCTTGAGCTTGCGTTGGTTTTCCCCGAAGAGGAGAGGATGATGCAGCAGAGTAGCGTAAGTATTTCCCTCAGTTTTTGAGAACCAAGGTATCAATCCAGTAGGAGTCCACACGCAAGTCCCTCGTACCTACACAAAACGAATAGCTCCTCGCAACCAACACAAATAGGGGTTGTCAATCCCTTCACGGTCACTTACGAGAGTGAGATCTGATAGAGATGATAAATAATATTTTTGGTATTTTTGGTATAAAGATGCAAAGTAAAATAAAAGGCAAAGTAAAAAAGCAAAGCAATAATAAAGTGTAGGAAGATTAATATGATGAAAATAGACCCCGGGGCCATAGATTTCACTAGTGGCTTCTCTCAAGAGCATAGGTATTTTACGGTGGGTGAACGAATTCTTTGTTGAGCAATTGACAGAATTGAGCATAGTTATGAGAATATCTAGGTATGATCATGTATATAGGCATCACGTCCAGAGACAAGTAGACCGACTCTGCCGCATCTACTACTATTACTCCACTCATCGACCGCTATCCAAAGATGCATCTAGAGTATTAAGTTAATGAAAACAGAGTAACGCTTAAGCAAGATGACATGATGTAGAGGAATAAATTCATGCAATATGATAAATACCCCATCTTGTTATCCTCGATGGCAACAATACAATACGTGCCTTGCAACCCTTTCTCATCCTTTGGTAAGGACACCGCAAGATTGGAGCCCAAAGCTAAACACTTCTCCCATTGCAAGAACTACCAATCTAGTTGGCCAAACCAAACGGATAATTCAAGAGACTTGCAAAGATAACTCAATCATACATAAAAGAATTCAGAAAAGATTCAAATATTGCTCATAGATAATCTTGATCATAAACCCACAATTCATCGGTCTCAACAAACACACCGCAAAAAGAAGATTACATCGAATAGATCTCCACGAGATAGGGGGAGAACATTGTATTGAGATCCAAAAAGAGAGAAGAATCCATCTAGCTACTAACTATGGACCCGAAGGTCTAAGGTAAACTACTCACACTTCATCGGAGAGGCTATGATGTTGATGTAGAAGCCCTCCGTGGTGGAATCCCCTTTCGGAGACTCCTAACAGGCCCCAAGATGGGATCTCGTGGATACAGAAAGTTGCGGCGGTGGAATTAGGTTTTTGGCTCCGTATCTGATCTAACGGGGGTACGTAGGTATATATAGGAGGAAGAAGTACGTCGGTGGAGCCTCGAGGGGCCCACGAGGTAGGGGCGCGCCGTGGGGGGCGCCCTCCACCCTCGTGGCCTCGAGCTTGCTTGACGGAGGGTCCAAGTCTCCTTGGTCTTATCCGATAAGAAAATCACGTTCTCAAGATTTCATTCCATTTAGACTCCGTTTGATATTCCGTTTCTTTGAAACACCGAAATAGGCAAAAAACAGCAATTCTGGGCTGGGCCTCCGGTTAATAGGTTAGTCCCAAAAGTAATATAAAAGTGGAAAATAAAGCCCAATATAGTCCAAAACAATAGATAATATAGCTTGGAGCAATCAAAAATTATAGATACGTTGGAGACGTATCATCGCGCGCTTAAGGGAAGGAACCTACGAGGTCGGTTCGTAGGACACTGGTCGGATGTGATCTGAACTGGACTAGGAACGTGACCGAGTAGATTTTGGGCTTTAGGGTCTGTGCGAGGCCCAAGTGTTGAGCCCGCGACGGACGCCTATATAAAGTGGAGGTGCGGCACACTCATGCGGTTGATCGCTTTGCCGTTGCGACTAGGGTTTGCATGTGTTGCGAATAGCCACCTCCACTCGCCGCCGAATGTGTGATCGTACCTAGCAGTCCGCCGCACGGTGTTCCTCCTGCACGCGCGGATACTGTCGTGGTTCTAAGTCTGACAGTAGAATGGGGGGTAGGTATGGAGAGGCAAGATCCTAGCTATGGAGTAGTTGTATACGCAAGAGATTTACGAGTTCAGGCCCTTCTCGGAGGAAGTAACAGCCCTACGTCTCGGAGCCCGGAGGCGGTCGACTGGATATTATGCGTATGTGTTACAGGGGTGCGAATCCTTCTACATGTGGAGGGGGGTGGCTTATATAGAGTGCGCCAGGACCCCAACCAGCCCACGAAAGGCAGGGTTTAAGAATGCGTTAAGGCTAGGCGTTACTGGTAATGCCTTACATAAAGTATCATTATGATCATAAAAGCTATTTAACTACAGACCATTCGGACACCGAGTGGCTCTTGGACTCCTGGTGGTCGAGTGGGTCTTCATGGTCGAGTGTCTTTGAATCTGTCGAGTGGGAACCTACCAGGTCGACTGGAAGGCCACTTCTTTCGCAAGTGTCCTTGTGGAGGGTACCTTTGGGCAGGTCTATGACCCTACCCCAGGTACATGACTTCATCATTAGCCCCCGAATGGATCGAGGTTTGAGTGAGGAAGGAGTTGATAATCTTTCCGGCCTGTTCCTCGTGTTGCGAGTGTGTCTTACTCTGGATCAATGACCTTTTAGTGATGGCATCAACTTCTCTTTCAGTCGCCTTGATCCATTCTTCACATTTGTCGAGTGAACTTTGTGAACTTGAGGATTTCCGAGTGACGGATCGGAGGAAATCTGCTATCTGACAGGTTGCTCCGCGATTAGCGGATTTCGCGGGATCTAAATTTTGGGAAGCGCCAAGGTAGAAAACTGCGGCACTTTCGAGATGGGATGAGACGATGACGCCGATCTTCGCCGCTTTTTTCGCCACGTATCGCGTGCGTTCTGCTATGGGATTTGACGGGATTGCTCGGGCCTACCGTCGCCCACTCGGAAGCGGCCCTTATAAAGCATCGGACGGGTAGTTTGAACAGGCGACCTCAATCTTCCCTCTCGCCGCCTCCAAACCTTCTTGCTGCGCTCTTAGCTCGCTTCAGCCGCAGCTCAAGACTTCGCCACGACGACCATGGTGAAGGAGAAGACCGCAGCCTTGGAACGGGTGAAGAAGGCGGCGGCGAAGGCTAAGGGGAGAGCGCCCAGTCGGGGCGGATCTTCTTCACGGTCCAAATTGCCGCAAGGTTGGGTCCAGGGAGACTGGATCCGCTCGACCATCACCGAGAAGGACCTCACCGATCTGGCCAACGAGGGATCGATCCCCATGGGTCGGCGAGGCTTCCGGAAACGGAGTGGCAACCGCAGCTGAAGAGGGTGAGTGCGTTCTCCTAGCCACTCACGTAGATCGGGGATTTTCTCCGCCGTCAATCCTTTTTTCCGAGGGTTTCGAACTTTTTGGAGCGCAACTCCATCATTTCACTCCCAACTCCATTGTCTACCTTGCTGCTTTCATTTCGTTGTCTGAAAACTTCTTGGGCTGTCGGCCAAGACTGGGCCTCTTCAAGCACATATTCACCGTCGCTCTCAGACGGTGAAGAAAACGAACTCAATGACGAGATAACCCAAGTAATCCAGATGTGTGGGGACTCGGGGTCCAGATGAGGGGAAGAGCGCTTTTCGGCTATGACTCTCCCCGACTCGGTTAGAGGGTGGCGGTCGACACGGTTCTATCGCCAAGACCAGCCGGGCGATCATTGGACTCCTCCTTTCTCCATGAGTCGAGTGAACAAGCCATCTTCCACGAAGGTGCTACGGAGGAGAAGGCCCAAGTAAAACTGTTGATGGAACGCGTAGTCTAGCTCATTCGCGACGGGGTGGCGGCATGGATCTCACGGAGGTTTTCCTCCGACGTCAGATCCAGCCACTCCAATACCGAGGCCATCCGATGTGGATGTACTCTGCACGGATGATACCACTCGGATCCATCCAGAGGAGGTCAATGACGCCCTTATTTGGAGAAGTGGATGACCGCCATCACAGAAACAAAGATAACCTCGCAGAGCTAGGAGGATTCCACCACTCGACTAGGACTTATGAAGTGGACAAGGTATAACCACTTATCTCCGACTGTGATTCGGCTGCATTCATTCTGTTTAGATGTCAATTCGTCGACTGACTTTTGCCTTGTTTTGTTGTCTTCTAGGTCACCACTGAGATGTACTCGATGCCCAACGGGGCGCAGGAACGGTCGAAGAAGAAGAAGGAAGCGGAGGTGAAAGCCAGGAAGAATGGGAGTCCAACGGTGAGGAGGATGAGGGGGACGACAACTCTGATGAAGAGGAGGAGGAGGAGGAAGAGGAGGAAGACGTCGATCCTCCTTGCTCGGAAGGAAGGTCCAAGATGATGCATGACCCGGCGGCCGGGCGTGGTAAAGATGTTGCACCCACTGGACAGTCGATGAAGCGACCTCAGACAACTTCCCCTGCGCCGACTGAGAAACCGCCGAAGCAACCTCGAGGAACGTCGTCAAAGCCGGCAAAGGCCCTACCCAAAATGCGGATGGTCATTCCCACCATCTCCGGGTAACCAGCAGAACTTGTATTTCCCTATTCAACATGAGTGTACTTTCGGTCGACTTGATGGTGATCGATCGATTCTTGAAATCTGAAGGTCGCTACCTCCGAGACCTCAGCTAAGCACGAAGATCAGGAAATGGAAGATGCCGCCACCTCCAACCTTGGTATGATCTCTATAGTTTCGCTTTTTGTCGACTGGATTTCCATGCTTATTTTTGAATCTTTCTTGTAGTTCCGCCTCATGTCATAGATCTCCCCGATGATGACGAGGAAGCACCATTGAGGAAGAGGAAAAACAAGAGGGTTCCTGCTGGCAAGGCTGCTCCAGCCAGACGATACCGAGATGTTGGTTTCGAGGAGGCAACCCCACTCGGGCATCTGTGTCTTTTGCTGAACCCGACAAGTGCTCGACCCGCTTGCCGATCGCTGATCCACCATCGCTTTTGCTATACACCACGCCCGGAAGACCAAGTGAGTGCTGCTAAGGAGGCTATACGCCAGGCAGGGATCATGATGGAGCAAGTGAAGGCGGTCCGAGAGGCTAGCCAGGCGGCCTATGATGCTAGTTCAGCTCTCCAGAGCAATCTCCAAGTAAGTCGATCTTTGCTTGCTCTGTTAGAATATGCTACCTGAAACTGCTTGCTCTGTTAGGATATGCCACCTGAAACTGCTTCTTTCTGGAGATTTCCATATCTGTACACCCACTGGGTGGGTGTGTCGATTGAGTTTTTGTGGGGGCACGCTGAGTGCACCCACTGGGTGTAGTCCCCGAGACTAAGGTCGACCGCGTGCATTCGACTATAGTCTTTATCTTGTGAACTTCTTCACTCGACCGACGGACCAAGTCGAATGGAACCGTAAAACCGGTGGGGGCACGCTGAGTGCACCCACTGGGTGTAGTACCCGAGACTATGGTGGACTGCGTGTAGTCGACTATAGTCTAAAGAACTGTTTTTTTACCGGTGACAATGACACTTAGCCATGGTTTTAGAATCATAACCTTTTTGCTTGGTCGACTGGTCGAACCAAATTGGTACAACCAGTGGGGGCACGCTGAGTGCACCCACTGGGTATAGTCCTCGAGACTACTGTCGGATGCTTTGATTCGACTGTAGTCATAGAAATGCTACGATTTTTCCTTAGTCACTCGGAAGTGATATGTCTTTGATGTCTTTCGTTGGTTAACTCTTTGTAGAAATCTTGCGAGCTTGTGGCTCGCTATACTGAGTTAGAGAACAAGCAGATCCAGCTCAACCTCGACTTGAAGCTTGCTCAAGAGAATTTGCAGAAGGGGAAGGATGAAGCAAAAGGTATGGCTGGTGAGAATTTTGACGACTGTCTTTGTTTTTCTGTTCATTCTCAACTCTGTTCTCATTGTTGCTTTGCAGATAAACTGGAAGAGACTTTGAAGAAGAAGGACCTTGACCTTGCAGAAGCACAGAAGGCGGCTTTGGAGAAAACAAAGCTCGCTGAAGAGAAGCTTGCCTCAGTCGACAAACTTGAAGATGAAAATGCCAAAGTTGAAAGCCGCTCTTGACGTGACCAACAAGGAAGTTAGTCGATCAAGAACGACAAGATTGCTCTGTCTCGACAAGGCTGGCCAACCGCAGGGGAAGCGAAATGACTCTGAGATTTATCTTGGAGGGCTAGCCAAGAAGCTGTTTCTCATGCTTGAAGGTAATCTCTTTTATCCGATTGTCTTGCTATCACCGGCTCACCGCATGATTGTTATTTTGAGTCCGAGCTGTGTTTTCAGAATCATCAAAACTTGAAGAAGAAACCGGTCAGTGGAGACCAGCCTGGACCCCATCAACTCTCCTGTGAAGGACGGTTGCCATGAATGTACTCCGATCGAGTCTCGCGTTGCTAAGCGTGGTGGATTATCTTGCTTTCGATTGAAAGCTGCGGTGTCACGGATCGGCTCGACTCTCTGGCCAGATCAGACACTCCAGAATGACCTTGAATCCTTAATGACTCGACTGAATGAGATTCCAAGTCGAGTGCAAGAATGGAAAAAGTCTTACGCGGTGTGGTCTTGATGTTGCTCTGTCTACGGTTCGCGTCCCTTTGCAAGGAAGCGCAAGAGGACAAGCTGGCGTCCCTCAAAGTTGCTAACACCAGGAAGTATGACTTTCGATCTTTCATGGAGACCTTCATCGCTGCTGCTACCCGTATTGCCGACGGAATCGACCTCGACCAGTTTGTTGCACCTTCCAGTCCTCCACCGGAGGAGTAAAAAACTTCTAAGTCCCACCTTAAATTTGCCTCAGAATGCCGAGTGGTTTTTGTAACCGACAAACTTTAACAGGCTTAACGCCTGAGCCCCTTTGGATCCGTAGGACGTTTATCCTTGAACCAGTTTTATTTGCCTTCGAGAGAACTTTGCTCTTCATTCGGAATATATTTCATTGTTGTAGGTAGTATCCTTGAGGTGAAACTCCAGTCGACTTGTACTTCATCTATCTTGCAGGTAGAGATGGAGCACAGACTGCGACTGACCTCGTCGTCCTTGCGGGTTGGGATGGACCGCACGTTGTACTTGTGGCGAAGCTCTGAAGGAGAAGGTAGCAGTCGACCTGCACCTCGTCGTCCTTGCGAATTGAGATGGATCGCACGTTGTACTTGTGGCGAAGCTCCGAAGGAGAAGGTAGCAGTCGACCTGCACCTCGTCGTCCTTGCGGATTGAGATGAATTCCTTACTTAGGCGAGCACTGGACCGCAGCTAAGCCCCCGAGTGGGAGGTTTGCTCTCCACTCGGTAGGATTTTTATTACTTAGGCGAGCACTGGGCTGCAGCTAAGCCTCCGAGTGGGAGGTTTGCTCTCCACTCGGTAGGATTTCTATTACTTAGGCGAGCACTGGGCTGCAGCTAAGCCCCAGAGTGGGAGGTTTGCTCTCCACACGGTAGGATTTCTATTACTGAGGCGAGCACCGGCTGCAGCTAAGCCCCGAGTGAGAGGTTTGCTCTCCACTCGGTAGGATTTCTGCCATTTTAGGCGAGCACTGGCTGCAGCTTAAGCCCCGAGTGGGAGGTTTGCTCTCCACTCAAGAGGGATTTCTATTACTTAGGCGAGCACTGGGCTGCAGCTAAGCCCCCGAGTGGGAGGTTTGCTCTCCACTCGGCAGGTTTTTCATGGCGTAGCTTTGAAGGAGAAGGTAGCAGTCGACCTGCACCTCGTCGTCCTTGCGAAGCGTTCTTTATTTTGAATGTTTAGGCGAATCCGTGGGCTGTTGCTAAGCCCCCGAGTGAGAGGCTGACTCTCCACTTGGTAGGATCTAAATACTTAGGCGAGTACTTGGACTGCAGCTAAGCCCCCGAGTGGGAGGCTGGCTCATCACTCGGTAGGATTTTGAATACTTAGGCGGGTACTTGGACTGCAGCTAAGCCCCCGAGTGGGAGGCTGGCTCACCACTCGGTAGGATTTTGAATACTTAGGCGAGTACTTGGACTGCAGCTAAGCCCCCGAGTGGGAGGCTGGCTCACCACTCGGTAGGATTTTGAATACTTAGGCGAGTACTTGGACTGCAGCTAAGCCCCGAGTGGGAGGCTGGCTCACCACTCGGTAGGATTTTGAATACTTAGGCGGTGCTTGGACTGCAGCTAAGCCCCCGAGTGGGAGGCTGGCTCACCACTCGGTAGGATTTTGAATACTTAGGCGAAGCGGATTCGCAGCTAAGCCCCCGAGTGGGAGACTGGCTCGCCACTCGGAAAGGATTTTTTTACAAACTTAGGCGAACCGGATTCGCAGCTAAGCCACCCACTGGGGGAAATTTCAACAAAAAGTAATAACAATCGCTGGGAAAATCATAACATTATTGTCTTAGATAGCAAACTACAAAAGTACTTTTATTACATCTCAACCGAGTGAGTATTTAAGTATAAAAGGGGCGGAGCAACTCCGCATCCCAAGCTCGAGGTTCGTCGATCTGGCGATCAACGTTGTAGAGATGATACGCTCCGTTGTGGAGAACTCTTGTGACGATGAAGGGACCTTCCCAAGTGGGAGCGAGCTTGTGTGGTTTCTGTTGATCCACTCGGAGGACCAAATCTCCTCTTGGAAGGCTCGACTCTTCACATTTCTCGGCATGGAACGACGCAAGTCTTGCCGATAGATAGTCGAGCGGATCAGGGCCATCTCCTCTCCTCTTCCAAGAGGTCGATCGCATCTTGCGGGCTTGTTCCGCTTCTTCTTGAGTATAGTTCGACTCGAGGCGCGTTGTGAAGCGGGTCACTCGGCAGAACTGCTTCAGCTCCATAGACCGGGAAGAATGGAGTTCTCCCAATCGACCGATTAGGAGTGGTCCTCAATCCCCGTGAGAACTGATGGAAGTTCGTCGACCCAAGCTCTGCTGCGTGCTTGAGATCACGATCACCGTGGTTTCAGCCCTTTGAGAATGAGGCCGTTTGCACGCTCGCTTGTCCATTCGACCGAGGATGAGCAATCTGAAGCATAGTCGAATTCGCTGCGTCTCGAGAGGCGCAGAAGGCTTTGAATTTGTCATTATCGAAGTTTGACCCATTGTCGATGATGATGCTATGCGAACTCCATATCTGAATATCAATTCTACGATGAACCGATAGCGGTGCATGCATCAAGGTTCTTGATGGGCTTGGCTTCGATCCACTTGGTGAACTTGTCGACTGCTACTAGCAAATGAGTGAAGCCGCTTCTGCCAGTTCTTAGCGGTCCAATCATGTCTAATTCCCAAACAGCGAAGGGCCAGACAAGTGGAATGGTCTTCAAGGCTGAGGCGGGCTTGTGTGATATGTTGGAATAGAACTGACACCCTTCACACTTGTCGACCATTTCTTTTGCCATTTCATTTGCATTAGGCCAGTAAAATCCCGCTCGGTATGCTTTAGCCACGATGGTCCAAGAGGACGCATGATGGCCACAGGTCCCCGAGTGGATATCCTCAAGAATTATCTGACCTTCTTCTGGCGTGATACACTTCTGGCCGACTCCAGTCGCGCTTTCTCTGTACAATTGTCCCTTGATCACTGTAAAGGCCTTGGATCGACGGACGATCTGTCGAGCCTCTTCTTCATTCTCTGGGAGTTCTTTCCTTAGGATATATGCGATGTATGACATTGTCCAGTTGGGAGTGATGACCACAACTTCCATAATCAGGTCGACCACGGCTGGGACCTCAACTTCAGTCGGATCATTGGCACTCTTTTGCTGCGGGGCTTCTTCTGTGAAAGGGTCCTCCTGACCGATGGTGCATGAATGTGCTCCAAAAATACATTGCTGGGAATGGCTTCCCTCTTGGACCCTATCTTCGCCAAATCATCCATGACTTGATTTTTCAGTCGGGGTATATGATGAAGCTCTAACCCCTCGAATTTCTTCTCCAGCTTTCTCATTGCATTACAATAACCTGTCATAGCTAAGCTTCTGACATCCCACTCCTTCATCACTTGATTAACAACCAGATCTGAGTCGCCGTAGACCATAAGGCGACGGACGCCGAGTGAAATGGCCATGCGCAACCCATACAGGAGTGCTTCATACCGCTTCGTTGTTGGAAGAATCAAAGTGAATCTGGAGAACATACTTGAGCTTATCTCCTCGGGGAAACCAATACAACCCCACACTAGAACCGTTTCAAAGATCTTGGAACCATCAAAAACATAGTCCAAAGGTTCGAGTGAACTTGAGTCGGAAGGCTGCTCACCCACTTTCGGCGAGGAAGTCTGCTATTGCTTGGGACTTGATGGCTTTCTTTGCCTCAAATTTGATATCAAGGGAAGGAGTTCAATTGCCCATTTAGCCACTCGACCGATTGCATCTCTGTTATGAAGAATTTCCGACAATGGGCGTCGGCCGACGGCTATAATGGAATGATCGAGAAATAATGAGCAACCTTCTTTGTGGTCATGTAAATCCCATAAACAAGCTTACGATAGTGAGGGTATCTCTGCTTTGATGGGGTCAATACTTCAGAAAGATAATAAACTGGGCGTTGAATTTTGAAGGCTTTTCCTTCTTCTTCCCGCTCGACCGTAAGTACGGTACTGACGACTTGTCCAAAGGGCTGCAATGTAAAGAAACAAAGCCTCTTTGCCGATAGGGAGCAGCAAGCACCGGCTTGGGTGGAGAGCAGAGCTTTTAGCTCGCAAACGCTGCATCGACTTCGAGTCCACTCGAACTTGTCTGACTTCTTCATCAGTCGGTAAAGAGGCAATGCCTTTTCACCGAGGCGAGAGATGAATCGACTTAAAGCAGCCAAGCATCCAGTAAGCTTCTAGACATCGTGCACACGCACAGGGCGCTTCATTCGGAGTATAGTGCCAATCTTTTCGGGGTTAGCATCGATTCCTCGCTCGGAAACGAGAAAACCGAGTAACTTTCCACCAGGAACTCCAAATGTGCACTTCGATGGGTTAAGCTTGATATCAAACCACCGGATAATGGCAAATGTTTCAGCAAGGACACCAATAGGTCGGAACCCTTTCGAGACTTGACCACTATATCATCCATGTACGCTTCTACATTCCGACCGATTTGAGTGAGCAAACACTTGAATCATCCTCATGAATGTGGCTCGGCATTCTTGAGACCGAATGGCATGGTGACATAACGAAGCACCGAATGGAGTGATGAACGCTGTTTTGATCTCATCGGGTCCATACAGACGGATCTGATGGTACCCGGAATAGGCGTCTAAAAAAGACAGCCTCTCACGTCCCACAGTTGAGTCGACTATTTGGTCATTGCGAGGAAGAGGGAAATGATCTTTCGGGCAGGCCCGATTGATATGCTTGAAATCGATGCACATGCGCAACGACTTGTCCTTCTTGGGGACCATGACAACATTGGCGAGCCACTCGGAGTGGTAGATCTCGGATGAACTCGCCGCTAAGAGCCGAGCCACCTCTTCACCAATGGCCTTTCTCTTATGGACGGCGGACCGTCGAAGATATTCTTTAACGGTTTTACTTTTGGGTCGACTTCGTGGCGGTGCTCGGCCAGCCCCACAGGAACACCGGCATGTCGCCAAAGCTTCCATGCAAAGATGTCCCGATTCTTACGGAGGAACCGGATGAGCGCTTCTTCCTACTTTGAGTCGAGTGTTGTTGAGATGTTGGTCGGGCAGCATTGGGATCGATCGGGTGAATGTGAACCTGTTTCGTCTCACCGGTCGATTGGAATCTTGACCAGAAGCGGGCTTCTTAGCTCGCAACAAATCACTCGGTTCTGCAGTTTTCTAATACTCTTGTAGCTCTACCATCGCCAACCGAGCATCGGCGATCTTAGAGCCTTCGGAAGCACTCTTCCGCCTTCTTCCGATTGCCCGTAACAATGATCACGCCCTTGGGACCAGGCATCTTCAGTTTAAGATACACGTAACATGGTCGGGCCATGAAAGCGTGCATATCTTTGGCCTTCCCGAATAGCGTGATAAGCGCCTGGAAATCCACGACCTCAAAGGTCAACTTTTCTTTCGGAAATGCTTGAATCACCAAAACTACATCAAGAGCAATTTGGCCGAGTGACTCAGCCTTCTTTCCGTGAATGACTCCGTGGAAGCTCATGTTATCGGTGCCGAGTCCGGACATCGGAATGCCCATCCCTTTCAACGTCTCTGCGTACAATATGTTCAAGCCACTACCAACATCCATCAGAAGTTTGGTCTGTCGAGTGCCTTCGACGACCGGGTCGACCACCAACGCTTGCCTCCCAGGGGTGGCAGTGCGTCGGGTGATCGGACTGGTCGAATGTGATGGGGTTCTGGGACCACTTCAGATAGTTGGGTGTCGCCGAAGCGACCATGTTCACTTCCCGATTGATAACCTTCAATTGACTTTTGCTTTCGACGTCAGCAAAAATCATCAGGGTGGAATTGACCTGGGGATATCCATCATCACTGTCATCTTTTTCCTCGACTTTGTCTGTCTCCTTATCCTTATCCTTGGGTTGTTTCCCTTGGAACTGCTGAATCAAGAGTCAACACTGTCTAGTGGTGTGTTTCGGGTAAATGAGTTTACCCTCTTCATCTTTCTTCATGTGAATGTGACATGCAAATCCAGCACGCCATTTCCATCCTGGTCTTTTACCTTCTTGGGGTTCCAAGGACCCTTGGGTTTCCCCTTGAACTTTCCTGGGGTCACAGCCAAGGCCTCTCCGGGAGCAGCTGGCTCGGCTTTGCGCTTCGCTTTGGAATTTCCTCCGCCGACCTCATTGGCGGCCGATTTGTATTTACCACTCGAGCCGATCCTCTTCTTCACCATTTATGCATTTGGTGGCAATCTCCATCATCCGATCGAGGGTCATATCTCCGGTTCAATCAATTTCAAACTCAACTCTGTTCTTGACACCTTCTTTGAAGGCACAGATCGCCTGGTGATCGATACATTCTCAACTGTGTGGTGCAAAGTGATCCACCTCTGGATATAATCTCTCAAAGTTTCACTCGACTTTTGCACACACGACTGCAACTCCGTCAACCCTGTTGGTCGCTTGCAAGTCCCTTCAAATGTCCTAACAAACACTCGGGCAAGATCTTCCCAAGTGTAAATACTGTTGGGTGCTAATCGATTCAACCACGCCCGCTGAACCCTCCAACATAAGAGGCAAATGCTTCATGGCTACCTCATCGTTGCCACCACCGATCTGAACAGCCACTCGGTAATCTTCAAGCCAAGTGTCAGGCTTGGATTCACCAGTGAACTTACTGACTCCAGTCGCCAACCTGAAGTTAGGAGGAATCACCGCGCTCGATGGCTCTGCTGAAACACTCGGTCTTGAGACATGAACTCGCCTGTTTGGAGGGAACATCTCTATCATGGTCGTCTTGGTGAGCTCTGTTCTGCCGACCAAACCTTGAACGATAATAGATCTCGCATCAAAGCCTGGTTCCACGGGTCGACCGGAACTCTTCGCCCAACACTTTGTGTTGGCGCTCGCTGCCCCATCGCCGAGGAGCGTATAATCCACCCCTTGGGGAGGAGGGCACTCGGCGTCGATCATTGCAATCGAATCGGTGCTCATACCGCTCATGCTCTTGTATCGATCATCACGCCGCCCCCACGTTCCTCACGCCGGGGCGATCTCGGACTATGGGCCGATCGATCGAATTCGCAGCAACGGATCGGCTGTGAATCCTGTTCCGCGATCGTGATACGACCGAGTTTTGGTCTCCTGCCTTGAAGCAGATCTTCGATTTGTAGCAAACCTCTACCGCCTCCGATCGGGAAGGCTGAATCGACTCGCTATATGGGCGGCAATCGCTAAATTCTGAATCGGAGTTCGATATACCTGAGTTGGTGGTGGAAGAGCCGACGCTGTTGGATTCTGGAACCCTTGGTCGCGGCGCCGCCGAGTACTCGCTGAAGGTTCTCGGTCGAGTGCGCCAGCCAGTTGGCCAAGCGCGCATCCTCCAAGGCACGAGCCTCGGGGGTTTCTCCGACGATAGGAGTGTGAAGCGCATCCATGTTCTGACGGCGAAGCTCCTCCCTCTGAAGCGAAGTGAGGGGCTCGGGCAGGTACTCTTCGTGGGCTTGCTCCGGATCGCCTCCACCATCACCTCCGTTGGTGCGGGTGAATCCGGGGGGACTGCGTGGTCCATCGACCATCAGAACCTCCGCCGCCGGGTCACTGCTATCGCATTCGGACGGAGTCTCTGCGGAGCCAGTCGAACAGGTCAGAGAGATTCGTCGGGCTCGATCGCGCGACTTGGGGGTGGCCGATTGGCGGGCCATCGCATGCCTCACCCGGCTGAAGCCTCGACCAACCAAACGCTTGCTCCGGGCGGAAATCGGGAGCGAGGATGAGACAGAGCCGACCCATACTGGGTCGACGGTTGCCGCAGGAGGACGCCATGGACACACGCAGCGAAGTGTCGCCTCACGGACGGGAGCGCTGGCCCACGTCGAGTGGAGCCTCCTAAAGCCAAACGGAGTCGTCGGCGATGAACGTGAGCGCACCGAGATGGATCTCGTGGCCGTCGACCAAAACTCCACCTGAAACCATGATGTAGGAGATCGAAAGAATCCCAACTTCTCCAACAAATCGCTAGAACACCTGCCCCAAGGTGGGCGCCAACTGTCGTGGTTCTATGTCTGACAAAGAGAATGGGGGTAGGTATGGAGAGGCAAGATCCTAGATATGGAGTAGTTGTACACGCAAGAGATTTACTGAGTTCAGGCCCTTCTCGGAGGAAGTAACAGCCCCACGTCTCGGAGCCCGGAGGCGGTCGATCGGATATTATGCGATGTGTTACAGGGTGCGAACCCTTCTACTGTGGAGGGTGGCTTATATAGAGTGCGCCAGGACCCCAGCCAGCCCACGTAGCAGAGGGTTTAAGGTACGTTAAGGCTAGGCGTTATTGGTAACGCCTTACATAAAGTATCATTATGATCATAAAGGCTATTTAACTACAGACCATTCGGACACCGAGTGGCTCTTGGAATCCTCGTGGTCGAGTGGGTCTTCATGGTCTAGTGTCTTTGAATCTGTCGAGTGGGAACCTACCAGGTCGACTGGAAGGCCGCTTCTTTCGCAAGTGTCCTTGTGGAGGGTACCTTTGGGCAGGTCTATGACCCTACCCCAGGTACATGACTTCATCAGATACCGTTAGAGGCGGTGCACTTGCGCCGCTCCGGCGAACTCGTACGTGGGATCGGACGACCGGCTGTTCGAGGAAGATCGAACGAGGAGGAGATGATCCACACGGACGCACTGCCCGAACTCTTCTTCCGCTGCACGGCACTGTGTGTCTAGTGGTAATGATCTTTGATCCATCTCCCGTAGCATGTTCCTAGATGTTCTGCACGTAGGAAAATTTTAATTTGCAGTCGACGCACCCTACCATAGAACCCAACAGTGGTATCAGAGCCTCTGCTATAGGATTTGGATTCAGATCGTATGCATATCAGATATGTGGAGGCGGCAGATGAGATCTGTTGTCGTTGATAAGATCGGCTGTGTGCACGGTTGATGAGATCAACTGCACGTGGGATCGATGTGGCTATGTTTTCTGTCATCGGGATCGATGAGGTCGTGACACAACCTACCCCTACCGGTCGGTTATCCGTCATCAGGGTTAACAGTGAAACGTAAGTCCGAATCGGATTTGCGATGATCGAGAAGATCGGTCAGATCAGAAAATTCGGCGTGACCGCCGTGTGCGTAGCGCCGTGTATTTCGTACCCGACACACAAACCGGTAGAATGCGATTCTATGCATAACTTTGTTTTGCAGGTTTGATGTGAATAGTATGGCTCATGTGTATGTGATGCATGTGTGAAATTTATCCGTAGCCTGCGTGTCATGTTTGTCAGCCGGCAGGAGCCAAAGTGTTGTCATTATATTGTATAACGACCTGCGTGTCGACTTGTGACTCTATGTAAATTCATTACTAGTTGTAGTAGTTGGATAATAGAGATCAGGTTCGCGGCTTGGCGGCCCGGCGTGACAAACAAGATGGAGTTCGTAGATGGTCATCGGAGTCAGAGCCGAATTCGGAAGAACGGCCCATGAAGGAGCCATACTATTTCACAATATGTGTTATATTGTGATTGGTATGCTTCTTTGTTTCTATGCATGTTAGAATGATAGAATGATCCTCATGAATATCAAGCGAATTGCCATCCCCGATGTTGCACCTTCGCACGCCAAGTACGTCTAGTAGTGGGATCATAAAATTGGGGTGCTCTTTGGGTGTCCTTGAACTGAAGGGTTCGTGTCGGACACGGACATGCACTACATCAAAGTTAACTTGACAAGGCTATCAAAAGCGGTTTTGGGCCTTGTGGCAAAGAAGGTTGGGAGCCGGGTATGAGATACCTTCCCGAATCGGCTGTGAGTCGTGATGAGATACGATTAGCAAGGAGTTGCTTACCGAATAGGTATGTTGGCTAGCAGTGATGCTAAAGCTCGCTAGTCGCATGCGCTAGTCGGATCTTGAATCACTGAGAGTTTGCAGAGGGATGCTGACTTCAGTGGCAGTACTTCTGTTTAGGCTAGAATTACTCTACATAAACACATTGTTTAGTGATTGCATATTTTCTGTTGTAGATCAATGGCACCACCTGCTCAACCCAACTTTGCATTGAAATCAATTACGAAAAGGATAAACTGAATGGAACAAACTTTACCACCGGTATAGAAATCGAGAATTGTTCTCAAGCATGATAAAAAGGAACATGTTCTAGAGGATCCACTTCCAGAGGAACCTGCTGATAATGCTAGTGCCACAACTAAATATGCCTACCAGAAACTCGTTGATGAATCAACGGAGATCAGTTGTATGATGCTGGCTTGTATGGAGCCCGATTTGCAACAGCATTTCAAATATGTTGAGGCTTACGATATGATCGAGAGTCTCAAGAGCATGTTTCAGACACAGGCTATGACCGAAAGGTTCAACGTCTGGCGATCCTTGATGGATTGCAAGCTGAAGGAAGGTGATCCACTAAGCCCACATGTGATAAAGATGATCGGATATGTGCAAGCTTTGGCTCGTTTGGGCTTACAGCTCATGGATGAGCTGGCTACAGATGCTGTTCTGGGTTCTCTTCCGCCCAGCTATGGGACGTTCATCTCGAACTATCATATGCATGGCATGGATAAGAAGCTCACTGAATTGCATGGGATGCTCAAGGTGGCAGAGCAGGATATTAAGAAAGGCATGCATCAAGTGTTGATGGTGCAAAAATCGGCTAAGTTCAAGAAGAGTTGGTCCAAGAAAAAGGCTAAGGCAAAGGGCACGGAGACGGTAACCTCCGCCGTTGCGCCAAAGTTTGGACCGGACTCGAAGACCGTTTGGTATCACTGCAAGGAGACCGGTCACTGGAAGAGGAACTGTAGCAAGTGGCTTGCAGAGCATGGCAAGAAGGTCGGGAATGCTGCTTCAGGCAAAGGTACACTTCTTGCATATGTTATAGACATTTACCTTGCTGACATACCTAGTAGCTCTTGGGTATTTGATACCGGATCGGTTGTTCATATTTGCAACTCGATGTGGGCTGGTAAGAACTAGGCGTGTGGCACAAGGGGAGATTGACATCAGGGTCGGCAACAAAGGAAGAGTTGGTGCATTGGAGGTCGGCACGATGCAGCTCCAGCTTCCTTCCGGATTCATTATGGAATTGAATAATTATTATTACATTCCTGCACTTAGTCGGAACATTATTTCTGCCTCATGTTTGATGAGTCAAGCTTATGAATTCAATTTAAAGGACAATGGTTGTTTGATATTTTTGAATGGTATGTTCCACGGCTATGCACCCATTGTTGATGGGCTATTTATATTGAATCTAGAACAGAACCGGTCTATAACATGAATGTCAAGAGGCATAAGCCTAATGAGATAAATCGACATACTTACGGCATTGCGGCTTGGACACATTAGTGCGAAACACATGAAGAAGCTCCATGATGATGGGCTCTAACTTCGTCCCGACTTTGGGTCGTTCGAGACATGTGAATCATGCTTGCTCGGCAAGATGACTAAGTCTCCTTTCGCAAAGAGTTGCGAGAGGGCGTTCGAGCTGTTGGAGCTTATACACAGTGATGTGTGTGGTCCAATGAGCACAACTCCAGAGGTGGCTATCAGTACTTTGTGACTTTTACTGACGACTTGAGTAGATATGGATATATATATTTGATGAGGCACAAGTGAGAGACTTTTGAAAAGTTCAAAGAGTTTCAGAACGAGGCTGAGAATCAGCTCGGCAAGACTATAAAGCTTCTGCGATCTGATCATGGAGGTGAGTACATGAGCCAGGAGTTTGATGATCATCTGAAAAGTCGAGGTATAGTACCTCAGCTCACACCTCCGGGTACGCCATAGAGAAACGGCGTGTCGAAACGGAGGAATAGGACCTTGTTGGACATGGTCCGGTCTATGATGAGCAAATCGGATTTACCCTTGTCATTTTGGGGATACGCTCTAGAAACTGCAGCTTCACACTTAATAGGGTACCATCAAAATCAGAGACAAGACACCACATGAGATGTGGACCGGGAAGAGTCCCAGTTTGTCTTTTCTAAAGATTTGGGGTTGTGAAGCATTTGTCAAGCGACTTATGTCAGACAAGCTTACACCCAAGTCGGATAAATGCATATTCGTGGGATATCCGAGGGAAACCTTGGGATATAGCTTCTACAACCGGGAAGAGAACAAAGTGTTTGTTGCTCGAAACGGGGTTTTCCTTGAGAAAGAGTTTCTCAGTCGGGAGGCCAATGGGAGGACGGTTCGACTCGAAGAAATTCGAGGAGCACTCGGGGACGGCTCGGCTGGTGATGAGATCATACCGGAGTCAGTCAGGGAACCTGTAGTGGAAGCGGCACCGGAACCACGAAGGTCGGAAAGATTGCGCAGAGTGTGTGATGTATTGTTGCTAGAAAGCGGCAGGCCGCCACGCGTGTGAAGCGATGGTGAACCCAGATTCCGAGGCATGGCTGGAGGCCATGAGATCTGAGTTAAAGTCCATGGATGAGAATCAAGTCTGCGACTTGGTTGATCCGCCACCTGGCGTAACTGCCATTGGTTGCAAATGGGTCTTTAAGAAGAAAACTGATGTGGATGGAAATGTTCAGATCCACAAAGCTCGGCTTGTCGCTAAAGGTTATGGACAAGTTCAAGGAATTGACTACGATGAGACCTACTCGCCGGTAGCGATGCTGAAGTCGGTGAGGATCATACTAGCTATAGCTGCATATTTTGATTATGAGATATGGCAGATGGATGTCAAAACGGCTTTCCTTCACGGAAATTTAACCGAGGACGTGTATATGATACAGCCCGAGGGTTTTGTCGATCCGACTAGCACTAGTAAGGCATGCAAGCTCAAGAGATCCATTTATGGGTTGAAGCAAGCATCTCGGAGTTGGAACATTCATTTTGATGAGGTCGTCACTGGTCTCGGTTTCATCAAAAGCAAAGAGGACTCTTGTTTATACAAGAAGTTAAGTGGGAGCTCGATAGTGTTTTTGATCTTGTATGTGGATGACATACTACTGATCAGAAATGATGTTTCGAAGCTAAACTCGGTCAAGGAGTCATTGAATGGCAAGTTTTCGATTAAAGACCTTGGCGAGGCAGTATATATTTTAGGCATTAAGATCTATAGAGATAGATCAAGGAGGCTTCTCGGCTTAAGCCAGAGCACGTACATAGATAAAGTGTTGAAACGGTTCAACATGAGTGAGGCGAAGAAAGGGTTCTTGCCGCTCTCACATGGTATAAGGCTAAGCGAGACTCAGAGTCCTTCGACATCTGATGAGTGAAGCAGGATGAGTAGGATTCCGTATGCCTCGGCAATCGGATCCATCATGTATGTCATGATATGTACAAGGCCTGATGTTGCTTTTGCAATAATCCTAACAAGCAGATATTGTGCCAACCCGGTGAGAGTCACTGGGCAGCGGTAAAGACTATTTTGAAGTACCTAAAAAGGACTAAAGAGATGTTCCTAGTTTATGGAGGTGAGGAAGACCTCGTCGTAAGGGGTTACGCCGATGCTAGTTTCCAAACCGACAAAGATGATTGTCGATCACAGTCCGGATTCGTGGTATGCGTCTGAGCGGAGGAACAAAGGTAATCGGATGAGTTCCAAACAGGATACGGTGGCGATTCTACCACGAAGTTTAATACATTACGGCTTGTGAAGCTGCAAAGGAAGGTGTTTGGATCCGGCATTTTCTAGATGATCTTGGTGTTTTCCCAGCCTCGGTGAAATCGTTGGACCTTTATTGTGATAATTCTGGTGCCATCGCACAAGCCAAGGAGCCAAGGAATCACCACAAGGTCAGACACATAGATCGGAAATATCACCTGATACGAAAGATCGTAAAGAATGGTGATGTAGAGTTATGCAAGATTCACACGGATGCAAATGTTGCAGATCCGCTGACTAAGCCGCTTCCACAACCCAAGCATGAGGGGCACGTTAGAGCTATGGGCATTCGATGTCTATTTGATTGACTCTAGTGCAAGTGGGAGACTGTTGGAGATATGCCCTAGAGGCAATCATGTATGATGATATTTCCTATGTGTTTATGAATAAAGATAGTCCTTGGACATTATCAATGATGTGTATCAGCAAGTATGTGACTTATTTGTGGGACTATGCATTGTATTATGACTGTCCTAAAAGGTCCCTAGTCGAAAGGGCTGTATGGACGCGCAACCGTCTAGACTAGCATATGACACGGTCGATGGCTTGGTGTCACTGGCCATGGAGCATTGGATGCTAACCGGATGATATGGACTTGGAAAGGTGCGGTCGGATCCGGCGTAGTCGGATCCGAAGTCGAGATAAGGTCCGAGTCGGACAGACCCAACTATGAGGCAGCGGCGATATGTCATCTATGAGTCTCGAGTACAATATACGTTCTATTTCAAAGACCCGAGCCGACGCATGTTCTTGGGATGGTGACAGACCTGCTTTGGGCCGACCGAACGCTACTCCGTGACTGGGTAGTTACAAAGGTAGGTTTCGGGCTTGTCCAGACCCATGCCCTGAGATATGGTTGAGCAAGATGGGATTTGCCCCTCCGATCAGGAGAGATATACTCTGGGCCCCTCGTGTGATCCGACCAGGATAAGCATGGCCATGTGACAAGGATTATGAGATAATCCGGATTGTGGTCGGTATCACTGGAACGAGAAAGAGGTCGGGCTAGCACAAGGATGACAGTCTCGCCTTTAGCCCGACAACATATATCATGTGGCAAAGGGAGCGAAGTGTGACACGTTATGCTGTGTTCGCCTAACCAGCTTCATAGTCTGCTTGGTGGTCAAGACGCCTTGCTAGAGGCCGCTACCAACCGTGCAGGTCGGAGGTGATCCGAATTGTGACCAAGCCGACTTGAACCTAAGGGGTCGGCAGCTTAAGGGACGGAACCTACAAGGTCGGTTCGTAGGACACTGGTCGGATGTGATCCGAACTGGACTAGGAACGTGATCGAGTAGACTTTGGGCTTTAGGGTCCGTGCGAGGCCCAAGTGTTGAGCCCGCGACGGACGCCTATATAAAGTGGAGGTGCGGCACACTCATGCGGTTGATCGCTTCGGCGTTGCGACTAGGGTTTGCATGTGTTGCGAATAGCCACCTCCACTCGTGTGTGATCGGACCTAGCAGTCTGCCGCACGGTGTTCCTACTGCATGCGCGGATACCGTTAGAGGCGGTGCACTTGCACCGCTCCGGCGAACTCGTACGTGGGATCGGACGACCGGCTGTTCGAGGAAGATCGAATGAGGAGGAGACGATCCACGCGGATGCGCTGCCCCAACTCTTCTTCCGCTGCACGGCACTGCGCGTCTAGTGGTAATGATTTGTGATCCATCTCCCGTAGCATGTTCCTGGATGTTCTGCGCATAGGAAAATTTTAATTTGCAGTCGACGCACCCTACCGTAGAACCCAACACAAATGTCACAATGTAACTGGGTGATTATAAAGGAGCTCTACAGGTGTCTCTGAAGGTACTTGTTGGGTTAGCGTATTTCGAGATTAGGATTTGTCACTTCGATTGTCGGAGAGGTATCTCTGGGCCCACTCGGTAATGCACATCACTATAAGCCTTGCAAGCATTGTAACTAATGAGTTAGTTGCAGGATGATGTATTACGGAACAAGTAAAGGGACTTGCCGGTAACAAGATTGAACTAGGTATTGAGATACCGACGATCGAATCTCGGGCAAGTAACATACCGATGACAAAGGGAACAACGTATGTTGTTATGCGGTTTGACCGATAAAGATCTTCGTAGAATATGGAGGAGCCAGTATGAGCATCCAGGTTCCGCTATTGGTTATAGACCGGAGACGTGTCTCGGTCATGTCGACATAGTTCTCGAACCCGTAGGGTCCGCACGCTTAAAGTTTGATGACGATTGTATTATGAGCTTTTGTGTTTTGATGTATGGAAGATTGTTCAGAGTCCCGGATGTGATCACGGACATGATGAGGACTCTCGAAATGGTCGAGACGTAAAGATCGATATATGGGATGACTATGTTCGGACACCGGAATGGTTTCAGGGAGTTTCGAACATATACCGGAGTACCGGGGGGTTACCGGAACCCCCCGGGGAGTTTAATGGGCCAAGATGGGCCTTAGTGGGGAAGAGGAGGGGCGGCTAGGGGTGGCCGCGTGCCTCCTCCACCTCTTGTAGCGACCCGACCCGAATGGATCAAGTCTCTGTGCTTTCGTGTCATCCCTGGATCGGTATGCTGACACACACAGTACTCGAAGGATTTATAACAGAGGTAAATCACATGTATATAAAGTAACATAAATACTATTACCTCAATCCAAATATATAGCGGAAGCAACAAGGTTGTGGATTCCCATCAACACCAACGGCAAAGTTGAGTATAGGAAATCGTAACCCTAACGTATCACTTACTGTCGTTCAAAAAGTCTCGCAACATGAAAAGTTGCAGCCCGAAACGGGTCAAGACATGGAATATGCCGCAATGTAACACATAGAGAGTAATGAAAGAATAGGCTATACTACATGCATATATGGCTGGTGGAAAGCTCTATGGTTACAGTTTTTATGAAAAGCCAATTTTTCCTACTTCAAAGGAATAAATTTATTTAACTATCATGGTGGTTGTTGAACATTGAGAATGGTTGACGCATCCTCAATCCCAATTAAAAGTACTCATTAAACCCAGACAAATTATATTAAGTAACGGATGAGATCAACAGGATAATCCAAGAACTAGATACTCAAGATGTCCATAACCGGGGACACGGCTAATCATGATTAGTCTGTACACTCTGCTGAGTTTTGCATACTTTTCCCCACCAGACTAGATCGCCTCCGTTTGGTTTCTCGCACTACATGGTGTTTGAGAAACGGATGACCGAGACATAGTCTTTCGTAAGCGCTTAGCACCTTACATGTGGGTAGACCGTACCAACCTACATCCCCTACATCCGCTAGTCTACCCGTAAGAGTTCGCACAACTTAGTCAACTACGCCAGAGCCCATAATGGCTTGTGGCTACACACGGAAGTTTCTAGTTTGAATAATCTCATGATCCCTTTGGGCCTGGGTGGCGGTCCGAAGAAATACAGGCAAATCCTGATAGAAACCAGGTGCCTCAATCCACCCAGATGTGTGTTTAAGTTGCCACCTTAGATAAACCATTAATAACAATCTCACATCTGTCATGGATATTCACTCACCCAATCCACGTCTACTAGCATAGCATGGCATAATGAGCAAACGTAGAAGTAACTCCCAAAGGTTCATAAGTAAAACAGGTAATAGGTACTACCTCATCTACTTCCCATCCCACAATTCAATTAGATCCTAATCATGCAAGTGTTTGAGGAATAGATCTAATGCATAAACCGGGTAGTAGAAAAGGTATGATCAAAGTGTTACTTGCCTCGCAAAGTTGATGAAGATGATTCGCACTCAAAACTCTTGATAGATCTACTCGTCACACTCTGTCAATCTATCGTAATCAAGCAATAGTAACCACGGATAAGCAATCACTCAAAAGATAGAAAGTATAGAAGAAACAATTCGGACAACGGCAAAACCAAATCTAATAACTCTTGCAGCATAAAACAATTTAACAGTACCAAAACTATGTGTATTTGGCCTTATCAGAAAGTTTAGGTCAAGAGCTTCGATTTGCAAAAAGAATCAACTAAATCGGAGTTACGAAACTCAAGTTATGATCAAACGAAGTTCAAATACAAATCTGTTTGAATTCAAATTTTAAAACTTTCAAAAATATGTTTGAGTTGTATTCTCGGATAGAGGAGATCATAACGAAGAAGTGGGCGTTGGTTTCGTTGGATTCCGACTTACGAGTAAAAAGTTATGAACGTTTGAAGATTAGGGACTAATCTGTAAAGAAAAATATTCACGGATGGGTCCCTGGCCGGAAATCTAAAATAAAAAGGAAAAATCTAAATAGCTTAACGCTCACATCGAACGCTAAACAGTTGAAAATCATCCGCCATCGAATACTAGCAGACGACGTCCACTAATTAATCTAACTAAAAAATAAAACCGATCTTAACAGAAAACCGTACTAAAGAAAAACCGGGAGGGTTTTTTATGCAGTTTTACCGGCTCAGTGAGATGAACCATGGCTCGGACCGCTCCGCAGATCGGGCGGCGGCGGAGGCTTTCTCCCATGAGGCGGGCGGCGTTCCGTGATCGCCGAGGTCGGGCGAAGGCACGTGTAGGCAGCGGCGGTGGTGGCGATGGCGGTGGCCATCGGCGGTGAGGGTGGCGGCTTGGCGGGGTTTCGGCGGATCTCGCCGGGCGGCGAGGCGGCGACTGGGCGGAGAGGGAGAGAGAGAGGCGTTGGGAAACGGGCGGGGCCCAGATTTAAGGGGCCGAGGCTGGCTTGGAGGAGGAAAGAGGAGGCCGGGACGCACGACGGCCATGTCGGTCTGGCGGCGCGTGGCGGAGTCCCGCCCGGGAGCTCGGGCGTGGGCGGATGGGTCAGCATGGTCGGGTAACTGGCGGTTAATTGGCGGCCCAAATGACGAGCATTTTTAAACACATTTTTTAAATAGAGACAAATAAAAATAATAAAACCAAATAAATAAAATATTATATAGGCATATAATATATCAAAATTTTCAGAAAAAGATTTCCTACATGATGAACATTATTCTAGCTTCAAATAAAATACACATAAATTCAAATAAAGCAAAGAGTGCTATTGCTCTAATAAAATCCAACAAAATTATTTTGAAAATACCAAAATGACTTCAAATTAATTTCTCTCCAATTTTCTGAGGTAGGGAATCATGTTACCCTATTTTCCATATATTTTATTTTTGGAGAAAAATAATTTGAATAAAAATCAAATAACTCCAAATTGAAAATAAATTCAAAAGAACTTTGAATTAAATTCTTTGAAACTCCCTACTCATATATCATATGTTTTGAAGAAGTCATTTTATCTTCGCCGTGAAAATCATTGAGTTGCATAAAGTTTCGTAATTGGAAATATTCTCAAATGAAATTCAAATATTTTCAACACCCCTTGTCATTTAAATAAATGGAAGAAGTCATGTCATCTTCTCTCCGTGGTTTTGTGATGAAAAGAATTTGAATTCCCGAAGATCATAAAAGCAAAATGAAAGTTTGGGAAGGTCCTTTTATTCCCTCTCATCTAACTTTCAAAAAGTTTCGAAATCACTCACTTTCAGTCAATCAATCAAGCAAAAATCAAAACTATCTATTTGTTTATAACATTCCAAAATTTAGAATTTTGGGATGTTACAAACTACCACCCTTAAAATGAATCTCGTCCTCGAGATTCGGAGAGGCTAGCAAGAAATAGGTTAGGGTTTGGGGGTCTTCTCAAAATCCATCGATCATACGTCTCCGGGGTCTCGGGTGCTACCACCCTTAGAAGCATTGTTAAGGTTCCATCAAAAACTCATATACTCCATCCTTATTACTGACAGTGTCGGTCTTCTTAGGTCGGAAGGATAATTCCTTCTCTGGGCTCTTCCGGTAGTAACATAACCTTTTACTCAATTCCTTTGTCCTTTCCTCTGGGTAAGGTTATTCTGAGACTGGGTCTTCTTAGCTGACAGGTCTGGCGCCAATTCTAAACAACTATCGATATCTCATGGTGGTCAACAATTTATGGTTTCTCCCAGAGAAAATGGAGTGCAGGTTGAACCTCACCGTATGACCTACGGTTGGCATCAACTGCCTTGTACAAGGGGAAAAATGCTTATACCATTCTAAGGTTTAAACAGGGTTTTGATCGTCATCTCTCTACTATAGGTAAGTCACTCAGATTTACCATCCCATATAGCAAAGCGAATAATAAGAGTAAGTCGGTATGGTGATCAATCCATCCCGCACCCAAATCATTACCTTGCACATGGTTTAGCGAATCTCGCATTCTAACACTCGGTCATCCTCACAAGCATTGCAGAATTTCTCTTGTCGACGAACCAAGTTCGGAAAATCCATTGATTCTGCAATCCAAACAAACAACTATCGATCCTTCACAACTCTCAGGTTTTGCGTAAACTCCTATAAGATCGTCATCGATAAAATCGTAACTTCTTCCGTGGTTTTCCTTCAAAGAAGAGTGTGCTTGCTTCTTGGCAAGTCCTGGGCCCGTGGGTTATGGGCCCACCTCATCACTTGTAAACCTTGAACTCATCAATGGGGCAGCTGATCGTTATCCCAACATCCAACTTCCTGGTATACTTAAATCCATCCAATTGTATCGCCTTCCTTCCTTCTATTTGCACCAAACTAGGACATGATTACTCAGACTCATCATGGAATTTACCTTGATCCATATTTCCAACATCATACCTCCTTTATATCCAATAGTAATTCATCTCTTCATCCTCGTGGGATATCCCACATACCGAGATAAAAACTTATACTTATGAAGTCCATACTCCACTTAGTGGAACATCATTATCCTTTCCAGGGTCAAGCGTCCTTACTGGGGAATATTGGCCATCTACGCATGGCACTTCTTCAACCGGGAAACGGAAACACATCATGAACTCTTGACAGTCCTTGGGTGACTCCAACTTGTTGGTAACTTCTCCCATACGTTCCAACTCGGTATGGTCCTACAAATCTCAGGGCTAACTTTCCCTTAACTCCAAATCGATTAACTCCTCACGGAGGGGCACACGAAGATATTCTCTGCTTCCGGTTTTATCGACTACCTTCTTGCGTTATTGAGTATGCATAACTATTCTGCCTGGACTGAGCTACCTTCAGTCTATCTCGAATCAACTTAACATTCTCTTCTGACTCCTTGATCACATTTGGTCCAAACAACTGACTGTCTCCAACTTCATCCCACATCAATGGTGTCTGGCTCCTTCTCCCATACAAAGCTTTAAAAGGGGCCATCTTCAAACTGGCTGGGTAACATTTTTGTATGAGAACTTCGCGTAAGGTAGATTATAATCACTACTAGATCCGAAATTTAGCGCACACGCTCTCAACATGTCCTCCGGTATCGATTGACTCTC
Organism: Aegilops bicornis; assembly: GCA_021605145.1. Lineage (NCBI taxonomy): Eukaryota > Viridiplantae > Streptophyta > Magnoliopsida > Poales > Poaceae > Aegilops > Aegilops bicornis. Next base: position 726,711,875 of record CM038671.1, on the reverse strand, counting down.
TTGATTTATCCATCCGTCTGCGGATGAAAGGTCATCTTGAACTCTAGCCTAGTATCCAAAGTCCGTGCAAATGTTTCCAAAACTTTGAGGTAAACTGTGTTCCTCTACGATGGTCCTCGAAACTCCATGCAGACATACGATCCTTTCTCAAATATATATCTTGGCCAACTTCGCACTTGTATAGGTGGTTTTTCACTGGAATAAAGTAAGCCACTTTGGTCAAGCGAGTCAACTACTACCCAGATAGAATCATATCCCAATCGGGTTCTGGGAAATCCGGAAATGAAATCATGCCAAGCTTATCCCACTTCCATTCGGGTATCGGCATAGGCTGTAGTAATCCTGCTGGCTTCTGATGCTCTACCTTCACTCTCTGACATACGTCACCTACGACTACATACTCTGCAATATCCTTCTTCATACCAGTCCACCAGAAACACTCCTTCAAATTCGAATACATCTTGGTGTTTCCAGGGCGAATCAAGTATGGTGAGTCATGAGCCTCCTGAAGCATTAACTTCCTGATCTCTGCATTATTGGGTATATGTACACTGTCCTCAACCCATAAGGTGTCATGCTCATCCTTACGAAAACCTTTGGCTTTTCCTTTGCTCATCTTTTATCTCAGCAACCTCTTTGTCATCCTTCTAAGCTTCACGGATCTTTTCCAACAATGTAGACTGAACTTCCATTGCTGCAACAAAACCTTTGGGAACAATCTCCACCAAGTTCCCTGAGATCCTCGGCTAACTCCTTTGGTAATCCTCCACTTATGAGGGTATTCATCCTTATTTTCTTTATGGTTGTGTCCTATTTCTCCACAAAGCTTGCATGCACTTTCTCCATATCATTTCCATAAGGCTTCAACTTCGGACACAAACCGAGACTTTAGCAAAGTCAACTTAAATTCTTCCCAAGTGGTTACTCCTGGCCACATTGATGGTTTGGTACATCCTCCACTAGATAGCGGCACCTCTTTCAAAGCAATCAAGAGCATGTTGGGTCATATCTTTTCGACTATCGGGTTATTCTTCATGTGATCCTCCATGTTACGAATCCATCGGTCTGTCTCCAATTGACTCATTGGTCCGCATAATACAAGCTCATCTCCATCCATCCTCTAATGGGTCCATGGGTTTGGGGTGGGATAAGAGAGATCGAGAGGGATGCACAAAATACAAACAAAAGTTTTGAAAAGACAGATTTTATTGTGGTACATCGGAAAACATCAAACAAATGACAGCTCACAACCGTCGCATCTAACATAAGGGTATAACAAGGGTTTGGTCTTCTAAAGGTCAATGAATCTCAAGTCATCAAACTCTTCAAGTCTTGTTCATGTCTCCAACGGCTTCTTCCAATCATGTTTGTCCTTCTCAAGTTCTTTTGCCATATCAGCTCCATTGACGCAGTAGTCTCTCGTGGACGCCCTTTAATAGTCATGGAGTTGCATTCCAAACTTCTGGTTTCAACTTCCTTGGCATGAACCATGATCCCACTGTCCTTCAATTCTTGACAAACCTCCCAGATCTCGATGTTTTGCTCCTTCAAATTGTCTACTTTCAAACCACGGGTCCCGAGTTCTTCACGAACCGCTTCCTTATCAAATCGCTTCTTGTAGGTCCATCTTAACTCCTTGATGTAATACTCCAGATCTGGTCTTACTCCAATACACCTTAATCTCGGGTATTGATTACTTCCATAATCTCTCAATTCCATAAGCGTAACCTTCCTAGGTCATAAAATGGGAATTTCTTCAAAGCCTTCAAATTCTCCAAGTCTTGAGTCTTCAACAGTTGTAGTTTCCATTTACACGGTAAAATCCTCTTCATTCCAAATGGTCTTAGTTGTCCGATATCTTGTCTCCTTGGAGTGGTCTCATCTACCAAAACTTCGAGTGGTCAAAAGGAAAAGGGGTATGGTCTCACTAAAAGGAATATTTGAATAAGCTCGAGAAGAGAAGAGAGGTAAAAGATCTTTTGAAAAAAAGAAAGTTGTAGAGAAAAATCTTTCCTATGGGCTTGCCATTTTCTAGGGTCACGCCCTACGGTCAACATGTGCTCGATACCATCTTGTAGCGACCGACCCGAATGGATCAAGTCTACGTGCTTTCGTGTCATCCTCGGATCGGTATCTCGACACACACAAGACTCGAAGGATTTATAACAGAGGTAAATCACATGTATATAAAGTAACATAAATACTATTACCTCAATCCAAATATATAGCGGAAGCAACAAGGTTGTGGATTCCCATCAACACCAACGGCAAAGTTGAGTATAGGAAATCGTAACCCTAACGTATCACTTACTGTCGTTCGAAAAGTCTCGCAACATGAAAAGTTGCGACCGAAAACGTCAAAGACATGGAATATGCCGGCAATGTAACACATAGAGAGTAATGAAAGAATAGGCTATACTACATGCATATATGGCTGGTGGAAAGCTCTATGGTTACTGATTTTTGCGAAAAGCCAATTTTTTCCTAATTCAAAGTAATAAATTTAGTTATCTATCATGGTGGTTGTTGAACATTGAGATTGGTTGACAGCATGCTCAATCACAATTTAAAGTACTGATTATACCCAACAAATTATATTAAGTTACGTGATGAGATCAACTGGATATCCAGGTTCTAGATACTCAAAATGTCCATAACCGTGGACACGGCTAATCATGATTAGTTTGTACACTCTGCAGAGTTTTGCGCACTTTTCCCCACAAGACTCGATCGCCTCCGCTTTGTTCTCGCACTACATGGTGTTTGAGAAACGGATGACCGAGACATAGTCTTTCAGAAGCGCTTAGCACCTTACATGTGGGTAGACCGTACCAACCTACATCCCCTACATCCGCTAGTCTACCCGTAAGAGTTCGCACAACTTAGTCAACTACGCCAGAGCCCATAATGGCTTGTGGCTGCACACGGAAGTTTCTAGTTTGAATAATCTCATGATCCCTTTGGGCCTGGGTGGCGGTCCGAAGAAATACAGTAAAATCCTCGATAGAAACCAGGTGCCTCAATCCACCCGGATGTGTGTTTAAGTTGCCACCTTAGATAAACCATTAATAACAATCTCACATCTGTCATGGATATTCACTCACCCAATCCACGTCTACTAGCATAGCATGGCATAATGAGCAAACGAGAAGTAACTCCCAAAGGTTCATAAGTAAAAGCAGGTAATAGGTACTACCTCATCTACTTCCCATCCCACAATTCAATTAGATCCTAATCATGCAAGTGTTTGAGGAATAGATCTAATGCATAAAACTGGGTAGTAGAAAAGGTATGATCAAAGTGTTACTTGCCTGCAAAGTTGATGAAGATGATTCGCACTCAAAACTCTTGATAGATCTACTCGTCACACTCCTGTCAATCTATCGTAATCAAGCAATAGTAACCACACATAAGCAATCACTCAAAAGATCGGAAACAATTCGGAAAACGTCAAAACCAAATCTAATAACTCTTGCAGCATAAAACAATTTCTAACAGTACCAAAACTATGTGTATTTGGCCTTATCAGAAAGTTTAGGTCAAGAGCTTCGATTTGCAAAAAGAATCAACTAAATCGGAGTTACGAAACTCAAGTTATGATCAAACGAAGTTCAAATACAAATCTGTTTGAATTCAAATTTTAAAACTTTCAAAAACATGTTTGAGTTGTATTACTGAATAGAGGAGATCATAACGAAGAAGTGGGCGTTGATTTCGTTGGATTCCGACTTACGAGTAAAAAGTTATGAACGTTTGAAGATTAGGGACTAATCTGTAAAGAAAAATATTCACGGATGGGTCCCTGGCCGGAAATCTAAAATAAAAAGGAAAAATCTAAATAGCGAACGTTCGCTACTGAACGCTAAACAGTGAAAATCGTCCGCTACCGAATACTAACGAATCTAACGCGTCCACTAATTAATCTAACTAAAACAAATAAAATCGATCTTAACAGAATACCGTACTAAAGAAACCCCGGGGAGGGTTTTTGCACGGTTTTTACCGGCTCGGTGAGATGAACCGGCGGCGGCTCGGACCGGCTCCGGCAGATCGGGCGGCGGCGGAGGCTTTCTCGGCGAGGCGGCAACTCCGTGGTCGTCGAGGCCGGGCGAAGCACGGGGAGGCGGCGTTAGGCGTGAGTGGTGGTGGCGACGGCGGTGGCCATCGGCCAGTGAGGGTGGCGGCAGGCGGCGAGGCTCGGCGGATCTCGCCGGGCGGCGAGGCGGGCACTGAGAGGCGGAGAGAGAGAGAGAGGCGCTTGGGGAAACGGCCGGGCAGATTTAATGTGAGGCGCTGCTTGGAGGAGGGAAAGAGGAGGCCGGGGCACGACGGCCATGTCGGCGTGGCGGCGTCTGTGTGAGTCCCGCCCGGGAGCTTCGGGCGATGGGCGGATGGGCCTTGGTCAGGGCTGGCCGGTCATTGGGCTGCCCGATCAATGAGCATTTTTTAAACACATTTTTTTTAAATAGAGACAAATAAAAAATAATAAAACCAAATAAATAAAATATTATATAGGCATATAATATATCAAAATTTTCAGAAAAAGATTTCCTACATGATGAACATTATTCTAGCTTCAAATAAAATACACATAAATTCAAATAAAGCAAAGAGTGCTATTGCTCTAATAAAATCCAACAAAATTATTTTGAAAATACCAAAATGACTTCAAATTAATTTCTCTCCAATTTTCTCGAGGTAGGGAATCATGTTACCCTATTTTCCATATATTTTATTTTTTGGAGAAAAATAATTTGAATAAAAATCAAATAACTCCAAATTGAAAATAAATTCAAAAGAACTTTGAATTAAATTCTTTGAAACTCCCTACTCATATTTCATATGTTTTGAAGAAGTCATTTTATCTTCGCTCGTGAAAATCATTGAGTTGCATAAAGTTTCAGAATTGGAAATATTCTCAAATGAAATTCAAATATTTTCAACACCCTTGTCATTTAAATAAATGGAAGAAGTCATGTCATCTTCTCTCCGTGGTTTTGTGATGAAAAGAATTTGAATTCTCAAGATCATAAAAGCAAAATGAAAGTTTGGGAAGGTCCTTTTATTCCCTCTCATCTAACTTTCAAAAAGTTTCGAAATCACTCACTTTCAGTCAATCAATCAAGCAAAAATCAAAACTATCTATTTGTTTATAACATTCCAAAATTTAGAATTTTGGGATGTTACACCTCTAGTCCTAATTGGACAAGGAGGGGGGCGGCGCCCCCTTTCCTTCCTCCCCTGTCCTTCCCTTCCTTTCCTCCTCCTACTCCAACTAGGAAAAGAGGGAGTACTACTCCCGGTGGGAGTAGGACTCCTCCCTGGCGCGCCCTCCTCCTAGCCGGCGGCCTCCTCCCCCTGATCCTTTATATACGGGGGCAGGGGGGCACCTCTAGAAACAAGTTGATTTGTTGATCTCTCTTAGCCGTGTGCGGTGCCCCCCTCCACCATATTTCACCTCGGTAATATCGTAGCGGTGCTTAGGCGAAGCTCTGCGTCGGTAGCATCATCAACACCGCCATCACATCGTCGTGCTGATGGAACTCTCCCGCAAAGCTCTGTTGGATCAGAGTTCGTGGGACGTCATCGAGCTGAACGTGTGCTGAACTCGGAGGTGCCGTACGTTCGGTACTTGGATCGGTCGAATCGTGAAGACGTGCGACTACATCAACCGCGTTGTCATAACGCTTCCGCTTTCGGTCTCACGAGGTACGTAGACAACACTCTCCTCTCGTTGCTATGCATCACCATGATCTTGCGTGTGCATAGGAAATTTTGAAATCACTACGTTCCCCCAACAAAGTGGCAGCCGAGCCGTGTTTTATGCGTAGATGTTATATGCACGAGTAGAACACAAGTGAGTTGTGGGCGATACAAGTCATACTGCTTACCAGCATGTCATACTTTGGTTCGGCGGTATTGTTGGATGAAGCGGCCCGGACCGACATTACGCGTACGCTTTGCACATAGGTGGCTGGCGGGTGTCAGTTTCGCCAACTTTAGTTGAACCGAGTGTGGCTACGCCCGGTCCTTGAGAAGGTTAAAACAACACTAACTTGAGGAACTATCGTTGTGGTTTTGATGCGTAGGTAAGAATGGTTCTTGCTCAGCCCATAGCAGCCACGTAAAACTTGCAACAACAAAGTACAGGACATCTAACTTGTTTTTGTAGGGCATGTTGTCATGTGATATGGTCAAGGCATGATGCTATATTTTATTGTATGAGATGATCATGTTTTGTAACCGAGTTATCGGCAACTGGCAAGAGCCATATGGTTGTCGTTTTATTGTATGCAATGCAATCGTCCTGTAATTGCTTTACTTTATCACTAAGCGGTAGCGATAGTCGTAGAAGCAATAGTTGGCGAGACGAAAACGATGCTGCGATGGAGATCAAGGTGTCGCGCCGGTGACGATGGTGATCATGACGATTGCCGAGATGGAGATCACAAGCACAAGATGATGATGGCCATATCATATCACTTATATTGATTGCATGTGATGTTTATCTTTTATGCATCTTATTTTGCTTAGATCGATGGTAGCATTATAAGATGATCTCTCACTAAATTTCAAGGTATAAGTGTTCTCCTTGAGTATGCACCGTTGCGAAATTTCTTCGTACTGAGACACCACGTGATGATCGGGTGTGATAGGCTCTACGTTCAAATACAACGGGTGCAAAACAGTTGCACACGCAGAGTACTCAGGTTAAACTTGACGAGCCTAGCATATGCAGATATGGCCTCGGAACACTGAGACCGAAAGGTCGAGCATGAATCATATAGTAGATATGATCAACATAGTGATGTTCACCATTGAAAACTACTCCATCTCACGTGATGATCGGACATGGTTTAGTTGATTTGGATCACGTGATCACTTAGATGATTAGAGAGGTGTCTATCTAAGTGGGAGTTCTTAAGTAATATGATTAAATTAAACTTAAATTTATCATGAACTTAGTACCTGATAGTATTTTGCTTGTCTATGTTGTTGTAGATAGATGGCCAATGATGTTGTTCCGTTGAATTTTAATGTGTTCCTTGAGAAAGCAAAGTTGAAAGATGTTAGTAGCAATGATGCGGATTGGATCCGTGATCTGAGGATTATCCTCATTCGGGATGTAAGAATTATGTCCTTGATGCACTGCTAGGTGACAGACCTATTGCAGGAGCAGATGCAGACGTTATGAACGTTTGACAAAGCTCGGTATGATAACTACTTGATAGTTTAGTGCACCATGCTTTACGGCTTAGAATCGGGGCTTCAAAGACGTTTTTGAAACGCCGCGGAGTATATGAGATGTTCCAAGAGTTGAAATTAGTATTTCAGACTCATGCCCATGTCGAAAGGTACGAGACCTTTGACAAGTACTTTGCCTACAAGATGGAGGAGAATAGCTCAGCTAGTGAGCATGTGCTCAGAATGTCTGAGTACTATAATAACTTGAATCAAGTGGGAGTTAATCTTCCAGATAAGATAGTGATTGAAAGAGTTCTCTAGTCACTATCACCAAGTTACTTGAACTTTGTGATGAACTATAATATGCAAGGGATAACGAAAACGATTCCCAAGCTCTTCGTGATGCTGAAATCGACGAAGGTAGAAATCAAGAAAAGCATCAAGTGTTGATGGTTGAAAAGACCACTAGTTTCAAGAAAAGGGCAAAGGGAAGAAGGGGAACTTCAAAAAGAACGGCAAGCAAGTTGCTGCTCAAGTGAAGAAGCCCAAATCTAGACCTAAGCCTGAGACTAAGTGCTTCTACTGCAAAGGGACTGGTCATTGGAAGCGGAACTACCCCATGTATTTGGCGGATAAGAAGGATGGAAAAGTAAACAAAGGTATATTTGATATACATGTTATTGATGTGTACTTTAGTAGTGTTTATAGCAACCTCTCAGTATTTGATACTAGTTCAGTTGCTAAGAGTAGTAACTCGAAACGGGAGTTGCAGAATGAATAGAAACTAGTTAAGGGCGAGGTGACGATGTGTGTTGGAAGTAGTTCCAAGATTGATATGATCATCATCGCACACTCCCTATACTTTCCGGATTAGTGTTGAACCTAAATAAGTATTATTTGGTGTTTGTGTTGAGCATGAATATGATTTAATAATGTTTATTGCAATACGGTTATTCATTTAAGTTAGAGAACAATTATTGTTCTGTTTACATGAATAAAACCTTCTATGGTCATACACCCAATGAAAATGGTTTGTTGGATCTCGATCATAGTGATACACATATTCATAATATTGAAGCCAAAAGATGCAAAGTTAATAATGATAGTGCAACTTATTTGTGGCACTGCCATTTAGGTCATATTGGTGTAAAGCGCATGAAGAAACTCCATTCCGATGGACTTTTGGAATCACTTGATTGTGAATCACTTGGTACTTGCGAACCATGCCTCATGGGCAAGATGACTAAAACACCGTTCTCCGGAACTATGGAGCGAGCAACAGATTTGTTGGAAATCATACATACAGATGTATGTGGTCCGATGAATGTTGAGGCTCGCGACGGGTATCGCTATTTTCTCACCTTCACAGATGATTTAAATAGATATGGGTATATCTACTTAATGAAACATAAGTCTGAAACATTTGAAAAGTTCAAAGAATTTCAGAGTGAAGTTAAAAATCATCGTAACAAGAAAATAAAGTTCCTATGATCTGATATGGTCTACATTTGAAACAAGAATATTTGAGTTACGAGTTTGGTCTACATTTGAAACAATGTGGAATAGTTTCGCAACTCACGCCACCTAGAACACCACAGCGTAATGGTGTGTCCGAACGTCGTAATCGTACTTTACTAGATATGGTGCGATCTATGATGTCTCTTACTGATTTACCGCTATCGTTTTGGGGTTATGCTCTAGAGACAACTGCATTCACGTTAAATAGGGCACCATCGAAATCCGTTGAGACGACGCCTTATGAACTATGGTTTGGCAAGAAACCAAAGTTGTCGTCTCTTAAAGTTTGGGGCTGTGATGCTTATGTGAAAAAGCTTCAACCTGATAAGCTCGAACCCAAATCGTAGAAATGTGTCTTCATAGGATACCCAAAAGAGACTGTTGGGTACACCTTCTATCACAGATCCAAGGAAAGACTTTTGTTGCTAAATTTGGATCCTTTCTAGAGAAGGAGTTTCTCTCGAAAGAAGTGAGTGGGAGGAAAGTAGAACTTGATGAGGTAATTGTACCTGCTCCCTTATTGGAAAGCAGTTCATCACAGAAACCAGTTCCTGTGACGTCTATACCAATTAGTGAGGAAGCTAATGATGATGATCATGAAACTTCAGATCAAGTTGCTACTTAACCTCATAGATCAACCAGAGTAAGAACCGCACCCGAGTGGTACAGTAGTCCTGTTTTGGAGGTTATGTTACTAGACCATGACGAACCTACGGACTATGAAGAAGCGATGGTGAGCCCAGATTCCATGAAATGGCTTGAAGCCATGAAATCTGAGATGGGATCCATGTATGAGAACAAAGTCTGGACATTGGTTGACTTGCCCGATGACCGGCAAGCCATTGAGAATAAATGGATCTTCAAGAAGAAGACTGACACTGACGGTAATGTTACTATTTATAAAGCTCGACTTGTTGCAAAAGGTTTTCGACAAGTTCAAGGGATTGACTACGATGAGACTTTCTCACCCGTAGCGATGCTTAAGTCTGTCCGGATCATGTTAGCAATTGCCGCATTTTATGATGGATGTCAAAACTGCATTCCTGAATGGATTTCTGGAAGAAGAGTTGTATATGATGCAACCGTAAGGTTTTGTCAATCCAAAGGGAGCTAACGAAGTGTGCAAGCTCCAGGGATCCATTTATGGACTGGTGCAAGCCTCTTGGAGTTGGAATAAACGTTTTGATAGTGTGATCAAAGCATATGGATTTATACAGACTTTTGGAGAAGCCTGTATTTACAAAAAAAAGTGAGTGGGAGCTCTGTAACATTTCTGATATTATATGTGGATGACATATTGTTGATCGGAAATGATATAGAATTTCTGGATAGCATAAAGGGATATTCGAACAAGAGTTTTTCAATGAAGGACCTCGGTGAAGCTACTTATATATTGGGCATCAAGATCTATAGAGATAGATCAAGACGCTTAATTGGACTTTCACAAAGCACATACCTCGATAAAGTTTTGAAGAAGTTCAAAATGGATCAGGCAAAGAAAGGGTTATTGCCTGTGTTGCAAGGTGTGAAGTTGAGTAAGACTCAATGCCCGACCACTGCAGAAGATAGAGAGAAGATGAAAGATGTTCCCTATGCTTTAGCCATGGGCTCTATCATGTATGCAAAGCTGTGTACCACACCTGATGTGTGCCTTGCTATAAGTTTAGCAGGGAGGTACCAAAGTAATCCAGGACTGGATCACTGGACAGCGGTCAAGAACATCCTGAAATACCTGAAAAGGTCTAAGGATATGTTTCTAGTTTATGGAGGTGACAAAGAGCTAGTCGTAAATGGTTACGTCGATGCAAGCTTTGACACTGATCCGGACGATTCTAAATCGCAAACCGGATACGTGTTTACATTGAACGGTGGAGTAGTCGGTTGGTGCGATTCTAAACAAAGCGTCGTGGCGGGATCTACATGTGAAGCGGAGTACATAGCTGCTTCAGAAGCAGCAAATGAAGGAGTCTGGATGAAGGAGTTCATATCCGATCTAGGTGTTATACCTAGTGCATCGGGTCCAATGAAAATCTTTCGTGACAATACTGGTGCAATTGCTTTGGCAAAGGAATCCATATTTCACAAGAGAACCAAGAACATCAAGAGACGCTTCAACTCCATTCGGGATCAAGTCCAGGTGGGAGACATAGAGATTTGCAAGATACATACAGATCTGAATGTTGCAGACCCGTTGACTAAGCCTCTTCCACGAGCAAAAGATCAGCACCAAGGCTCCATGGGTGTTATAATCATTACTGTGTAATCTAGATTATTGACTCTAGTGCAAGTGGGAGACTCAAGGAAATGTGCCCTAGAGGCAATAATAAAGTTATTATTTATTTCCTTATATCATGATAAATGTTTATTATTCATGCTAAAATTGTATTAATCGGAAACATAATACTTGTGTGAATACATAGACAAACAGAGTGTCACTAGTATGCCTCTACTTGACTAGCTCGTTGATCAAAGATGGTTATGTTTCCTAGCCATAGACATGAGTTGTCATTTGATTAACGGGATCACATCATTAGGAGAATGATGTGATTGACTTGACCCATACATTAGCTTAGCACTTGATCGTTTAGCATTCTGCTATTGCTTTCTTCATGACTTATACATGTTCCTATGACTATGAGATTATGCAACTCCCGTTTACCGGAGGAACACTTTGTGTGCTACCAAACGTCACAAGTAACTGGGTGATTATAAAGGAGCTCTACAGGTGTCTCCTAAGGTACTTGTTGGGTTGGCGTATTTCGAGATTAAGATTTGTCGATTGTCGGAGAGGGCCCACTCGGTAATGCACATCACTATAAGCCTTGCAAGCATTGTAACTAATGAGTTAGATGCGGGATGATGTATTACGGAATGAGTAAAGAGACTTGCCGGTAACGAGATTGAACTAGGTATTGAGATACCGACATTGAATCTCGGGCAAGTAACATCTGAGATGACAAAGGGAACAACGTATGTTGTTATGCGGTTTGACCGATAAAGATCTTCGTAGAATATGTAGGAGCCAGTATGAGCATCCAGGTTCCGCTATTGGTTATTGACCGAAGACGTGTCTCGGTCATGTCTACATAGTTCTCGAACCCGTAGGGTCCGCACGCTTAAAGTTCGATGAAGATTGTATTATGAGTTTTTGTGTTTTGATGTACCGAAGATAGTTCGTAGTCCCGGATGTGATCACGGACATGACGAGGAGTCTCGAAATGGTCGAGACGTAAAGATCGATATATTGGATGACTATGTTTGGACACCGGAATGATTTCGTGGAGTTTCACACATATACCGGAGTACCGGGGGGTTACCGGAACCCCCCGGGGAGTTTAATGGGCCAAGATGGGCCTTAGTGGAGAAGAGGAGGGGCGGCTAGGGCTGGCCGCGCGCCCCTCCCCCTCTAGTCCGAATTGGACAAGGAGGGGGGGGCGCCCCCTTTCCTTCCTCCCCTCTCCTTTCCTTCCTTTCCCCCTCCTACTCCAACTAGGAAAAGGGGGAGTCCTACTCCCGGTGGGAGTAGGACTCCTCCCTGGTGCGCCCTCCTCCTGGCCGGCAGCCTCCTCCCCCTGATCCTTTATATACGGGGGCAGGAGGGCACCTCTAGAAACAAGTTGATCTGTTGATCTCTCTTAGCCGTGTGCGGTGCCCCCCTCCACCATATTCCACCTCGGCAATATCGTAGCGGTGCTTAGGCGAAGCCCTGAGTCGGTAGCATCATCAACACCGTCATCACACCGTCGTCTTGTGGAACTCTCCCATAAAGCTTTCTTTGGATCGGAGTTCGTGGGGCGCCATCGAATTGAGCGTGTCTTTGAACTTCGGAGGTGCCGTACGTTTGGTACTTGGATCGGTCGGATCGTGAAGACGTACGACTACATCGACCGCGTTGTCATAACACTTTCGCTTTCGGTCTACGAGGGTACGTGGACAACACTCTCCCCTCTCGTTGCTATGCATCACCATGATCTTGCGTGTGCGTAGGAATTTTTTTAAAATTACTACGTTCCCCAACACTCACATGGAGAATTAACGACCATTCTGCTCATGCTTTGGGAGATATGGTTAGCGCAAAGGAAAGCAATTCATGAAACCATTTATGGGAGTCATGTAACCATCTTCGGTTTTATGACACGCCGTCAAGCTAATCTAATGCATCTCGACCATCTAATATGAGATTTCTTTGTCCGCATGACTAGGCCCAACAAACATAGAATCAGATTGGAGTCTCTTGGGTTCCTCACTCTACTAATTAATTTTCTTCGGGACACTATTGGAGCTATCTCTTTGCCAACTCGGTGATATCTTCTTTTTTGAACTTAACTCAGTATGTTCTTACTTTCCCACGATTTTGTCCACAATTACAAAGCGTCGAAGATGACTTTTCTTATACATCGATGTTGACTTAGCGACCTATTAGTAACCTGTAGTCAAAGCACCGAGGACCCCAGGCCTAGCACGACTACATCTCGCTTGATACGAGACCTACCACCGTGTCACCTCACGGAATGCCCTAGTGGGCCAACCCAGTAGCAGGTTTGTTCATTTATTCACCTTGTTTGTTTGCTTCATTTTTTATGTTTTCCCTTTGTTTGTATTTTCCAAAAAAAAATCTAAATACACATGTTCCAAAAAATAAATACATTTTGAAAAGAGTTCATCGCACATTTAATAAATATTCATGCAGTGTAAAAAAAATTCACACGACTTTTAAAATATTTGTGCCATTCAAAAAATGTTCATGTGTGTCGAAAATATGTTTGAGACATTTTAAAATTTTTATATAAAATTTTAAAAAAAGGAACTATAATTTTTTAAAAATTGTACCATTTAAAGAAAATACAAAAATGCTCACTCGTTTCAAAAACATGTTCGTACATATTTGCGAAAATATTAATACAATGTCAGAAAATTCACGCAACTTAAAAAATATTCAGAACCCTTCAAACCAATGTTCAATGTATTTATTTAATATTTATTCAAAATAATGTAGAAAATTGGTTCCAAGCGAAGTTGGAGTCTCTTGAGTTCCTCACTCTACTCACGAATTTTCTTTGGGACCCTTTAGTGGTATCTCTTTCCCAACTCTGCGGTTTCTCTTTTTTCGAACTGAACTCAGTATATTCTTGCTTTCCCACTATTTTATTCACAATCACTATGACTATTTTTATACACCAATGGTGACATAGCGGCCTATTACTAACCCTTTAGTCAAAGGGTCAAAGCACCGTGGATGCCAGGCCTAGCACGGTTACATCTCGCTTGTTGCGAGAGCTACCACCGTGTCGCCTCACGGCATTTATTGACCTGGTTTGTTTGCTTCGTCTTTTTTCTTTTCTCCGTTGTTTTTATTTTCAAAAATATCTATATACGCATGTTCAGAAAATAATTAACATTTTAAAGGCATTCATCGAAGGTGTTAATAATTATTCATGCAATGTAAAAAATGTTCACTTGACTTTAAAAATGTTTGTACCATTCAAAAAATGTTCACGTGTGTCCAAAATATGTTTGTGACATTTTTTTATATGTTTACACAATTTAAAAATGGATGTATAATTTTTAAAATGTATTGAACCATTTTTCTTAAAAAATAGAAAAATGTCGCTCATTCCAAAAACACGTTCGTTCATATTTTTGAAAATTTTAATACAATGTCAAAATTTCACGTAATTTTTAAAATATTTCGTACCCTTCATAGCAATGTTCAATGTGTTGTTTTAATATTTATTCAAAATAATGTTAAAAATTGATTTCTAGTGAAACTGGAGGCTCTTGAGTTCCTCACTCTAGTCATGAATTTTCTTTGGGACCCTTTCAGAGTTATCTCTTTCCCAACTATGTAGTACTCCCTCCGTCCCATAATATAAGCACGTTTTTCAAGCTATGTTTGCTTGAAAAATGTTCTTATATTATGGGACGGAGGGAGTATCTTTTTTTTTAAACTGGAATCCGTATGTTCTTGCTTTCCCACTATTTTTTCCACAATTACAAAGCGTCGATGGTGATTTTTTATACATCAACGGTGACTTAGCGGCCTATTAGTAACCTATAGTCAGAGCACTGTGTATCCCAGGGGTAGCGCAGTTACAACCCAATATCAGGTTTGTTCATTTATTCACTCGGCTTGTTTACTATATTTTTTGTTTATGTTTGTATTTTTTAAAATATTCTACATACATATGTTCCAAAAAATATTTAAAATTAGAAAGCATTCATCACACATTTTCAACTATTCCTGCAGCATAAACAACGTTCATGAAACCTTTAGAAACATATGGGCCATTTTAAAAATGTTCGTGGCATTTGAAAAATGTTCATGTGTGTCAAAAATATGTTCGTGATTTTTTTTCAAGAAAATTATACAACGTATTAAAATATACATGTAGAAAATGGTTTGTACCATTAAAAAAAGTGGCATTTAGAATAATTGTTCACACCTTTCAAAAATATGTTTGTCCACTTTTGGAAAAATATTAATACAAAAATCATGTAATTTGAAAAATATATCTGTACCCTTCATACCAATGTCCAAGGTGTATCTTTTTATATTACTCAAAATAACGTTCGAATATGTATTTGAAAATAAACATATACAATGTAAAAATTATTCGCGTAGTTTACAAAAATGTTACGTGCAATTGAAAAATGTTTTAACATGTATTTTAATAAAAATGATCAAAACATTATGGAAGTTGTATCAGAAAAATGTATGACATTATATATTTTAAAACATTATGGAAGTGTATTGAATTTTTTTAACATTATATATTTTAAGAAAATATAACTTGTATCAAAAAAATATTCATGTATGTACAAATAACCTAAAAATGGAAAGGAAAAAAAATGCATGGAACACCCGTGAGGAATGATTTTCAAGGGCCGTTTTCTAGTCAGATTGTTTGTCAATTATCTAAAGAACCAATGCTTCGACGGTTGATCGCTCGCCGGTAGGGCTCATCACTGCTAGTATCAAGGAGTTGGTGTCTGTTCGCTTTAGTCATGTAAATCGTTTGTCGTCGCGGCACATATTCTAGCTAGATCTTGTGAGTCCTCTAATGACTCCATTTTTTATGTAACCCTGGATTGTATCCGGGAGGCACTCTTTTTTTATTATACTTGATCCATAAAGCGCGATATTCTTAAAAAAACCGGTATCATTTTTAGAACCTGCCAAAACTACGTCGGCTCCATTAAAACGTGACAGCCCAGAAAGACGAGGCCAGGCTATATTTGACAGTAAGTGAGATGAACGCTGCTATACACACGATGTCACACAGACGATTTGTGAACGACGCTAAAGTTCAAGCCATGTGATGCACAGCAGCAGTACTGTTCCACCATTGGATTTGACTGTCGGCTGCACACCATGTGAGCAGTTTCGTCTGCACAGCAATTTCGATAACCCTGGCGTCCAAGGCCATCCATATCGACCCAAAATCCAAAATGGGGTGGACCGTTATGTCACGAATGTATGATCGCTTCCAATTGTATACAGCCTCAGTTGCTAAAAAAAATATTTGTATACTGCCTAAAAAAAAAGTTTTCCATTTGTACACGCGTGTGTATAGTATAGTAACGGTACCCGAGTTGTAGTCCCGTCCAAACCGGATACGATCCAAAGAAACTGTACCTCGGCCGCTGACCCGGTAGCGAGCGCAGGGAAGAGCGATGGGGACGAAGAAGCCGCGGCTCCTCCGCCTCGCCGTCGTCGCCGTCGCCGTCGCGGCCGTCCTTCTGACCGGTAACAACGACGGGCCGCAGCCTAACCTCCACCTGCTCTGTCAACCTGCTGCGTCGCGTAAAGATATATGTTCTGTTTACTTTTCCTGATTTGGTTTTGCTCACTCGGTTTCTCGATCTGGATCTCCAGCTTTGGCCAAGAAGTCCGCGGATGTTACACAGCTCCAGATCGGCGTCAAGGTCGGTATTCCGCAGGGTTGTAACCAAACCGCAATCTCTGCCGCGCTCTTGTATTACTTTGCGTGCTTTCTGTGTTCCGGCGGATCTGAGATCCTTCGGTGCAGAGCTCAGGAAAAGGCTGGGTTGGATGATGCTAGATTGCTAGGTTTGGGAGGTTTGCAGATCCGCAAGTGCAAAATAGGCTATTGTTCCTTCACACACAGGGCGTGAGATTCAGACTGCAGTTTATTCACTAGAGCTAATTAGTAAAAATAAAAATGAGGCGAAGCTAATTACCAATTTACTTGTGTAGTCTTAAGGAATGTTGTTTAACCAACCAGTGTGTGTTTTATATTGATGTATTTAACAAGGAGCCACGATGAATATCTCTCAGAAGTAACATTTGGTCTTCTAAGGATTGTTGTTCCAATACTGGCCAAGATCCCTTCTGCAGGGACTAGTCATGTTACACAGGATGTAAACTAAAAGCTGAGCAGAGACGTGGACAACCTATGATGTTACTTCTGCTATGAGTTTCAAACAAACAGAAAATTATGTACTGACTGCTAAGGTTCATACATTATTTTTCGAAATGGAATATCCAGTATTCAATCACAAACCAGAGTGTGGGATAGGGGTGTTCATCACATTTTGGCCATACCATTGAAGCATGCTGAGTAGTACTCTCTCAGTTGTAATAGGCCGTATTTTGCCTGTCTGATGTTCAACTTTGACAGCAAATTCCTGTATTTGTATTTCATTCATAGCTGTAAAACTAGTCACAAGAAAGTGCTTTTAAATGCAAATTTAATGGTATGAAGCTTATATTTATAGCATAACGCCATAACCCGTGCACTGTTGGATTAGTTGTTGGCCAACTCATGGATTTGGACAGTCAGGATACGCGCTGCATTTGCAACAGAGGAGTAATAATTTTGAATAACATTATCAGATGCATACAAGATTTAGTTGTACTTAGATGGTTTGAATGGTTTAGAAAAAAGGCTGATGAACACCCTTACTGTGGAGGGTAGAGATTTTCTGTATCTTTTTTTTTAGAAAGTGAGATTTTCTGTATCTACGTGCCCAGCTTTCAGTCACTCATTAAGTCTTAATCTACAATCGTGCAACATTTGATTTATAAAGTTCTAAGGCAATCGTATACAGGTTATGTTTTCATTCTTACTATATTCCAATGATAGTATCACTGTGACTTCACATGACACTGTTTTCTTTGGCTCATCCTCTTTTCAGTACAAGCCTGAATCATGTACCTTACAGGCTCACAAAGGTGACAAGATTAAAGTGCATTATCGTGTAAGTATTTGACCGACACTTTTATCTGAAGTCAGCAATCCTATTCACTTATGATACTTGATAGTACTATAGTCAAAAGAAATAATGACTGTAGCTAGTTATAACAAGCCTGCAATTCCAAGTCTCAGAAGCAAGGGCCACTGAGTTTCCCTTACTGTAACCTTCCTACTGTTCCTTCCAATGACTTTATGAACAACATAGTCCAAATGTACGATACATACTCTCATGTGTGCAGCAACTTTATAATGAATCAGTTGTGATAGCTATTTAACACGATGTCTCTTAACATGAACCAGTTGAGATGCCTTGCAGGGAAAGTGAGAAACATCATGGCAGAGTGACCCTAGTAATTTATGGAGTCGATTACACTGGTGATGCAACAACTTGGCATAAATGGTCAATTTAGTGCTACAAGTTGTGGCGTACATTGAAGTGGTGCAAAAACTTGGCTCGGACGTGCAAATACGGTTGCTTATCACGTTTGTATACAAAATGTGCACTGACTAGGCATGTGGACCCTGCTGTCAGTGGCTAGACTAAGGAGAAAGAGTGTGTCGCCTGATTTTCACCTCGGAACTTTGATTTAAAAAAAGAGGTCCATGTAGACGTGGCATTCTTCACCTCAGTGACCAGCGGGTCCTGCCTGTTAAAAATAAATAACAAAAAAGTAGGTGCCGCCAGGATTCGAACCCAAAACCACTCGCTACATCATATACGGGCCAAACCACTGTGCCATACATTTTCAACTGACAATTATATAATTGACCTGATGAAGTACAAAAACTTTATAATTTTATATAATACAAATATTTAATAAACTACAACTAAAAATATTGTTTCAATTATACAGACATTTTAATAATTATATGCACATTTGTATAGTTACATATTTGTATAATTAAGAATAATATTCTTACATTTAAAATTTTGATTTGAATATTAATCATGTATATTATTTAAGTTAATACAGATACGCACATTTATAATTCATCATGTTAATTATATTATTATTAAAATATTTGTAATATAGAAATTTATAACACAGAAATATCCATATTAATTAAATGTTTTTAATATAATATGTGGTTGTATATTTACAAATCATCGTTTGTTTGTATAATATTTATAACACATAAATTTTTGAATATAAGTTTTTTTACTTACGTTTTACAAATATATTAAAAAAATAGTTGGTGCAAATAGGCTGCAATATTTGCAGCCCATTTAAGCTCCACCTGCGTACCGAAGGTATATATAGGCTGTTAACCATAGTTGAAGGTGTAAAATATATGGCATAGTGGGTTTTTTTAGGGTTATGGCATAGTGGTTAGATACACATTTTTGTTGCGGATGGTCGCAGGTTCGAAACCTGGGCGCTCCACCATTTTTTATTTTGTAAAAAAAAACAATATTCCGAGTGTTTTTTATCCACCATTTTTTATTTTGTAAAAAGAATTCCAAGGGTTTTCTTTAAAAAAATACACAGGCCACATGCCCCTTTTCCTTGGTCTAGTCGCTGACAACGGGGTCCACACGCCTAGTCAGCACAGATTCTGTATACAAACGGGATAATCACCGTATTTGGACGTTCGAGCCAAGTTTTTGCACCACTTCAATGTACGCCACAACTTCTAGCACCAAAATGACCGTTTACGCCAAGTTATGGCACCATCAATGTAATTGACTCTAATTTATGGCCTTTATTGCGTTGTTTACCTGGTTTGTTTGTCATGTTTGCCTGAAAGAAACTCTTTGATGCTTTTCCTGTAGCAATTTGTCTCCACAGTTTTGTCATTCAGCTGAAAGCTTGACTATGCTGCGTGCAGGGGACACTCACTGATGGATCAGTATTTGACTCTAGCTATGACAGAGGTGATCCCTTCGAATTCACTCTTGGGAATGGGCAGGTGATAAAAGGTTATTCTCTTTTCCTGGAGCAGCATGCGATTATTGGTTTATCTGTGGTCCATATCGTACTGGCTTGAACAAACAACAATATATGTTACAAAAAAGAAACGTGGATAAACGGCCTGCATTGTTCTTATCAGAAACCTTCGCAATGGCGCCAACACACATTATTGTTTCCGTCTGTGTGTAGGTTGGGACCAAGGTTTACTAGGTATGTGTGTTGGCGAAAAGCGGAAGCTAAGAATACCCGCAAAGATGGGTTACGGCGAGCGAGGCTCCCCACCAAAGATTCCAGGTATGGCTTGTTATTTGTATGTTTGCTTGGTATGGTCCTTGTGATGAAATCATATCCTGTGTACAGTGTAGATCGTCAACTTTGATATTGCCATTCCAGCGAGTTTGTTGCCTGCATCTATCTTATGATCCAAACACTGCATGCCGCCGTGCACTCTTTCATTGACCAGCAATGCTGACTAGCAGTTTTGAACTCTGATGATAGGTGGTGCAACTCTGGTTTTCGACACGGAGCTCATCGCCGTCAATGGGAAGACATCTGCTGGCGCCACCGCGGAGGGCGACGACAGCGAGCTTTGATACAAACATGGATGTACTTTTGCCTGCATTTCCGCGAGTTCGTCGGCTAAAAGGGCCGCCGTTTTTGAACTATTTCCATCATCCTTAAAGTGTTACAGAGACCGGTTAGATTTGCTGTACCAAAAGATCGTTGTGAACAACAGATGATCTATATCACGGCAAACAATTTTTCACTCCTGATGGGGCGCGACTGTTAGTAGTGACTAGTGACAACACAAGTATCTTCTGTTTGTTGGACTATGCGGCTGTTAGAGCAACTCCAATGGTCGACCCAAATGGACGGCGATTTTCTACGTTTTTTGTCCAGTTTGGGTCGGCCGCCCGCCCTTTTTTATATTTGGGTCGGCATCGCGTCCAATGCGTCGACCCATATACCAAATATTACATTGATTTACATTCAAACATATTGTCAAATAACATAGTTTATCGAATAAAACAGTATAGTTTTATAAGCCAGATACAAATAAAAATGTTCCACATAGTTTTGCAAACGAATAAAAGAAGATACATCTCTTGGTTGCTAACATGAGATCACCGGGCACTCCGTATGCAAGCATTCGGATGGCGGCAGTGCATTTCTGATAAGAGGAGAAACCGATCTTGCCGACGGCATCCTCTTTGCACTCGAAATAGTCATCATAGCCGACCACCCCCTCTCTAATACAGTTGAAAAGATGCCTACTCATACGAAAATGGCGGTGGAATTTTTGATGTTTGAACAACAGGTTTGTTATATCAAAAGTAGTCCTTCCAAAGACGGAAATGCCCGCTCTTTCGGTTGCGATTCAACGCCGGAAGGTGGCCCGGAATGGAGCCACGGAACAACGCCCGCTAGCTGTTGAGGTGGTGATGGACCAACACGGCAGCCAATATCTCCTCGTCGTCGGACAACGAATCGTCGGAGTCGCAAAGGAAATTGTGGAAAAAGAACTCGTCGGCGGAGTCCATTTCGCATTTTGGCAACCTGTCAATGCCTTGTCAAGGCCGAAGAAGGAGACGGCCGGCGAGGGGAGTCGCGGGCGCAAGACGGACCAGCTTAGCTACCTCGCCGGCGTCGACGAAGTGCGATGAGGATTTGGCCGGGGCGGCGAGGCGGCTTCTTGGTCGCGGGCGGCTATGCGGTGAGGGGAGCGGCGGTGGAAAGCAGTTTGCTCCCCGGCGGTGGCGGGCGACGGGGGAGTGGGCAGCGGCGGCGGCAATGCGTAGTCGCCGCAAAAATGGGCGGCAAGGCCAATGACGGGCGAGGTGGCGAGGGTTCTTGCTCGGGGGTGAGGGGAGAGGCCAATGAGCCACCAACCAGCGGGCCCGGGGAGAGGAGAAGGCGAGTGTACGCGCGTCCGTCGCGTGTCCGCGCCGACGCAAATCTTGCTCAAAAATGAACCGGAAATGGGTCGCCCGCGAACGAAAAACGGACAGCGGCGGACAAAATGGGTCGCCTCATTGAAGTTGCTCTTAATGATGAACGAGCACCAGCACGTTATACTACGTGCACAAGTCGAGCATGCAGTGCGGTGATCAGTGGAGAATGAATGAATGAATCATGTGAACACTGGTCTCACATCCTCGCATGCCGCGGCAGAGATCCCGTGGGCCTCACCTCGTGGAATATATGTTCTTCATGTTCATGGTACTATCCAACACTCGCAGTGCGCTAGTGCTCCGGCGGCAGGCGTGCAGGCAGCAGCATCGCCACGAGCTTTTAGCTTTTCATCAGTCTTCATTCAAGCACGTAGTATCGGGCAGGCCACAGTGCGCGCCTCTGTGAGCACATACGGTTTTGCCGTCGACGCGCAGGCACAGGCAGTCAGGCACACGCACAGGGATAAACCCTGCAGCTCTGTGAGCAGCAACTCTCGAGTCCACAAACTACGGCTTGAAGGAAGGAATGCATGCCATGCCATGCCATGCACCCTGGAGAAAATATCAGGTGCGTGAACCACTGTGTAGTCTCGCTGATGTTTGCTCCTCCAGAGTCCAGAGCGACTGCTGCTGCAGTGACACGCGCGCACGGGTGCATGCGGCCAAGCGCCACGGGCAGTGACACCTGACCAAACGACTACTCCATCGTACACTAATAACAGTAATATACGTACAAACCTGACGAGGAGGTGTCGGTTAGCGGCGAGCAGATGGCCCGAAACTCGCGCAGGATTGCATGCAAGCCTGACTGACCGGGGCACTGCTGGTGCTGGGTCGATAGTTGTCAAGACGGACCTCTCGGGTGGAGTCTCGACCAGGTTTCCAAGAGCATCTCGATGCATGCATGCATGCATGCGTGCGTACGAACGTCTTTGCTTGTCTAGATTTCACACGAACCAAGTCGAACGAACCCGAGGAGGACGACGACGGGCGAGCGGGTCAAGGCCAAGGCGGGGTCGACCGATTGGACGCGTCGGGCGGGCGCACACCGGCGTAGGGCGAGGGGTACACCTTTCTTCCGGCAGAAAATCTGCCGCGGGGAATTACGAAAATCTCGCGGCGGGCGATGCCTGCGTCGGTAGACTGTACGTGTGTACCTACTGGTAGTGTAGACCGGAGAGCACCGCACCGCACCGCACCGCAAGCGCGCGCGTCGTCACGTCACGTCGCCGGCCCCGGGGGTAGAGAGACCGGACAAAGCGTGCCGTTGCCTTCCCCCTCCGGTGGTGATGGCCGTGGCGGTCCGGCGACTGTGCACCCACACATCGCGCTGCCCCTGCAGTAAAAAGCGGCCACTCGTGCGATCCCACGGTGACGGTGGCGCTAGTGCCGGTGCTAGTGGTGTGTGCCCGTGACGGTGACGTGATGTTTCTGTAATGCAAGAGAGGGGAAAAAATAAACTGTCGAGTGAAGTGAGGTGCAGCTGGCTAGAGAATCTCCTTTTAACTGAATTTCGTGGCAGAGTCGTCCGGCGAGACATTCGCTCAAGTCTCGACTGCTCTCTCTCACTCACTCTTCCCTCTGCAAGGACAGTGAGAATATAAACGGGGTCCGTGCGTGCATGCATGCATGGGTTTGACTGCACGGCGTGGACCGGTCCACGCACGTATTGAGCTCCCCCTGCCAGCCTTTGCATGTTCTGCGTACGTGCTCACCGTATCAGTATCGCGTGGTTGCGTAACTGAACACGTACTGATCAAGATCAGTCTCCCTTTACCACCACCCCTCCTGAAGTCCTGATTGATTGGTGATGACCCTACCGTCTACACCGCCATTGCCTCCTTCGGTGAAACAAGTCCCAATAATATCCATTGTCACTTGTCTCTACCAGTAGTCCAGTACCACCTCTCTACCTCTGCCACCCTAGCCGTCAGACAGGGCATGTACTGCGACAGATACTCCCCCTGTTTAACCCCACGCACCTACCACTCTCTCTCATGCCGTCATGCGTTGAGGTTACTAACCAATAATTATACAGTATCAGCAGTGCCCGCTTTCTAATCACCCCTGTTACCTCAATGATTGGAGCCCATGTTATGTTACCAGGATCTCCGTCTGCCCGCGAGTGTGAAAGACACCGGTAAAAGGCGATCGATCGATTGGGCAGGCAGCTTTCTTTTCTCCACGTCGATCCACCGCCAGTGGATCGCCGGTGCGTGCGTGTGTGCGTGCTGCCCCTTTCACCAACTACTGGTAGAGAACTAATCAAGTAAAGCTGCTCCGTTAGAAAAAGGTTTGGCTCAACAAAGCCATCACCGTGCGATCACCAAGCTGTGTTGTGATGAATAATGAGTTGTCCTGCTGCGCGCGCGTAAGATGATGAGCTGAGTGGAGATTAGATCCAGCGCCCGCTGTTGTCGGAAAATACTTACTTCTGCTAATATACTGTATAAAGATTTTAAAACAAATTCCTCCATGGCCGTCGATCGCTAATGATATGATATGGTATAATATGATATAGATCCGATCGGTGGGGTCTGACGGGAGGCGTCCGCCGAAGATGAGGCTCCGAGTTGGAGATGCTATCGAACGATGATCGATCGCTGGCGGTGGTTAGATTAGATCTTGACCGGGCGCCGCGCCTGCGCCTGATTATGTTTTTTCCGGGTTGGTCTGTCAGTCCTACTGCTCCAGGCCTGTCACGGAGGATAATCCCACATGGCGCACAGATAACAAACCTACTGGACTAATCAGCCCGCGCGCCACTGGTCGCTTCCCAATTCGCCGCCTTGTCTATACGCCGCTGCTGCTGCCTGCTGATGTGATCACCTCCCGCGGAACCCGAGGCAATCATTGACAAGTGGAGAGTTCAGGAATAAGTAAACCTCAACAGCAGGTTCGTCTAGTGTTTGTTTTTCACGGCGGGTTCCGTACAGAGCAGCGTTTTAACTGACAGCCGTTCAGTAAGTACTAGTACTATACTACTACGTCTAGTCTACGGACCTCCGTAATAAACTCGTTTCCTGACATAGACCAGAGTTATCTCACGACTCATTCATTCGTTCAATGATCCCTCCGTTCGTTTGTTCAAAAATCAGCCTGCAACCACTGCTGCTGCCTGCTGATGCAGCGCCGGACAAACAGTCCTTGTTTCAGGCTTTCAGCAATGAGTTGCACTGCATGCATGCACGCACGATGACTCGTCAACCTGAGCTTTGCTTCGAACCAGACCGGATCGGTGCCTCTTTATTTAATTTAATAAACTAATAAAAGATAAGAGGAGCGTTGGGACAAGACATTGCCATCACACACCCTACGCACACATCCGTATTTTATTGCCCACAGACACGAAAGGCTCCAGATCCGGGATGATTCAAACACGGAGCTGTAAACCAATTGGCGAGCACCGTGTCTCGGTTTCCTTTTGTCAAAGAAAGATGCCGCGAGACGAGATGCATGACAGGTGTTCGACGGGGCTCCGGAGCATGCCAGACGAGTTAACTAGCCTCTGTGTGCCTGGCAAAGTTGGGTGTCGCTTTGCAGCGACAACATCAAGTATGTACTATAGAGACATAGAGTAATGCGTGGCTTTGTTAAGTATATCTGTATCGCGCTCTGGCGATTTCAATCAGTCCATGAGATGAGACCCTGACACGCCAACGAGGCAGCAAGTGGAAGCAAGCTAAGCTAGCTGAACACCTCTTGGAAGGGTATTTATCTTTTTATCATTAGCTTCTTAAGAGTATTTGACAAAAAAAACTACCACATTTCACGTATGACGGTTAAATCTGTCATCAAGTGAACTTGGTAGTTTTTTGTCACGAAATCAGCACTTATCTGGAGTTTTTGGTCGGTTTTTAAAATGTGGTAGTTTTGTGAGACGGATACGTGAAATGTGGTAGTTTTTTTATCAAATACTCGCTTCTTAAGGACAATACAAACTTCAGGCCTCTTTGATTCATGGGATTGCAAAAACACAGTAATAGAAAAAATGTAGGTTGGAATGGCATGTTCATTGAATCCCTATAGGATTTGAGTTTATTTGACTGTGTCACAGGAAAAACAAAGGATTGCTTCCAAGAGATTGGAGTGGATGTAAGAATTCGTGTAAAATATAGTACAAATGAATCTTTAGGAAAAAATCCTACGAAATTCAATCCCACGAATCAAACGACCAACGTAGGAAAAATTTCTAAGGATTCTAATCCATCAAAAATTCTATGAAAATCCTTTGAATTAAAGAGACCCTTCAGAGTGAGGACCACTACTATCTGTCTTGGAAGTTTTTCCTTTCTCCATGTATATAC
This sequence comes from Aegilops bicornis, assembly GCA_021605145.1. NCBI lineage: Eukaryota > Viridiplantae > Streptophyta > Magnoliopsida > Poales > Poaceae > Aegilops > Aegilops bicornis. Next base: position 726,685,782 of record CM038671.1, on the reverse strand, counting down.
GAAGAAACGGGTGCACAAAAGACGAATCCATTTCTTTTTCCGTAGGAGAAATGCGGGCATGATCCTGAGGCATGAAAGGCAAACCTCTCATTCCCGTTTTTCATGACTGCCAAATCAAGAGCCCATTAGCCACGACCGCTATCGTCCCAAAACAAGAGAGGATCACATCAAATAGTGTGTTCTATCGCCACGTAAACACGTCAGACGGCGTAACACGGGTTTGGTAGTATTGCGATGATGTGATTCATGACGGATCGACAAGCCAGGGAACGGAGGTTGCGGTGTCGATTCTGCCTGCCTGCCTGCCTGCCTGCGGGTACAGTGAACACCACGTCCCACGCATCCTTTTTTCTGGTCGACTGTCTCCATACACCCAATAAATTCAGTTCTTATTTAGTGGCGCTGAAGTATTATTCAACAACCTACATAATCCGTCAAATTATCGGCGCAAAATGCTCGGAAACTCGACGAGTTTGGTGGCTGGAGAGGCCACACACTCCGATGTCTATTTCTTTTCAGTATCCATCACGTACGTACTAGTCAGATCAGTCAAAAATTGTGGCCAAAAGCCCAAAACGATGTTGCATGCAGGATGCAGCCACCCTAGCTAGGCATCCGAACAAGCACCGAAACACGTTTGAAATTGTCAAGAAATATGGTATAGTCGCCCCGGTGGCAGAGGATAGTACGTACTCCCTCCTTTTCGGTTTATAAGGCTTAATTTAAAAATCTCACCAACCAAGCTAGACGGTGAGTGGTGAAATACTTTTTGTAATTTACAAAAGCACCCAATTAACGCTTTTGTTTTCCTCAAAAAAGTATGTTTACCAATGCATTAATTGCAATGCATACATGCATAAATTACATGCATTGGTCAATTTTCTCTTAATACTTGCATGCAATGATTACCAAAAAAGGGTTTCCCCCGCTTTATATACAAAGCAACCAACCGAACTATACATGGATAGGTGCTGGGCGGAAGCAGCACAGTCACGCCCAAAAGAAACGACAGAGAAAAGCAAAAGAAACAAATGCCTACAACGGCGGATCAACAAAAACGAAGAAGCCTCACGATCAAAGCGCCCACCAGGATCTTCCAATAGACTCCAAGACTCCGAAACGCCGGCACCTATCAACACCTCCAAGAAGGATCGCGACGATGACGACGCTGCTGCCAAGGGTTTCCCTCGGTACACGACGAGGCGAGAGGAAGGGTAGCCCCGACGCTCTCCCGGAAGGTCAGGTGGCACCCAAAGGCGCCACCGCGCCGGTGTTGGCCATGCCGACAGGGGTTTCCCCCGATCCCAACCCGCACCTCGGGTGCCCCGGAGCCTGCCACCAAACCAACCACCATCGTGCGCCAACGCGGTGTTGAGGCCCCCACGCCGTCTCACCACGGCACCGCGAAGTGAGGATAGCACGGCGAAGAATCAGAGCCGGGACTAGGGCATCAGCATCATCGGCACGCGGAGGCCCGCCTCCACCGTCCGCTGACGGTAGCCGTCCGGACGCAATAGCAGCGAGCACGCAGCCGTGGGCCCACAGGCCAACCGAGCCCTCGTGGGCCCGCAAAGCTCCCGCCGCTGCTGCACGCCGGCGTGCGCCGCCCAAATCGAGCCGCTCTTCCTCCTCGCGCGCATAACGCGAGGCCACGCCCGGACCGCCCGCTTAGGACTCAGATGGGGCCCTAAGGGGCCCAGATCTGGCCGAGGGCCGCGCGCCACGCCACGCCGCTGAGCCGCCCGCTAAAGAACGGCGCCACCATGACAGACGCCCGGCCGCCTCCCGCCGGGCGCCGCCATCGGCCGGAGGGCACCCGCCGCCATTCCGGGTCGAGAGTGTGCGAGGAAGAACTGCGCCCGGCCCGTCCGGCGGATCCGGGGCTCGCCGTGGCGGGGAGGGGAGGGGAGGAGGAGGAGAGGAGAGCGGGAGCCGCCCGCCCGAGGGGAGGCGCTTGAGGGAGGGAGGGGAGGGGATCTTTTCTGCCACAGCCTTCTGCATGCAATGATTTAAGGGAGTATCTAGAACTCATCTAGATGAGATATTATTTGGTCTCATTCACTTTAAAAACAAGAACACATACAACCCACATCAGCATACACGCATCTTATAGCATCATATTCAATGGTTATAAAATGTGAATGAGGCGAAATTATATCTCATCTAGATGAGTTCTAGCAAAACTAATGACTTAATGCACCTTGAAATCTGAACATGTGATGGAAAACAATTAAATTAAATCTTATAAAATGAAAAAACAAAAATTTTGAGATAAGCCCTGTAAACCAGAAAGGAGGGAGTGTGATGATGATAAAGAGGAGGATCTCTCCAACGGTGCCTCTCATTGAGGAAACGGGCGCGGAAGATGCCAAATCGACGACAATGAGGCGCGCACGCACGCACTCCATGGATTGACGGACGAGCACGACAAACGACCCTGTTAATCCCGGCCCACGCCACACACTGCAGAGGCACAGCGACACGGAGGCATGGCATCGAGGAGACGCCGATCGAGAGAGCCGGTGACGTCGCCGGTGGCGTGATCGCCGCGAAAACACATGCACGGACGGCGAGGCGTTCAAGAGGAGACGGAGACGGAGCATCTCTCACTGCGACGAGGCTGATCGCCGACTTGTGTTTCGGACGGAGCGCCACTGCCCACTGCTACTGTGGGTGGATATCTTCTCATCACCATGATGATCTCTGCCCTGTTCATGTGCGGCCATGCTCGTTCTCTCGTGCATGCTGCGAGACCTCCTTTTTCCTGCCGTTCCTCCTCTCTTCTCCAACTAGCCATGCACACAGACGTCAAGAGCCACTGCCGCGGGCATCCATCCGTCCATCAGCCACCAAAAAGCTGATCTTCACCAAGACTTCATGCCATGCATTTTTTTTACTCGAAAGTAAGGCCAACTCCACCGCGCGACCCCAGACGGACGTCCGCTTTGTTCGGATTCTATATGTTTAGGTAGGGCAATGGGTCGTATCCGAGCGTGTCCTGGGATGCAGTGCTCGTATCCGTTTGCCTCATCCTGTCCGCGTCTATTTTAAAGAAAAGAGCAACGTTTCAAATGCCAAACCCTAGTTCATCAGGCCAGCGGCCCCAGTTCATCACGCCGGCAACGAAGCCAGCGGCCTACACGTCCATCGCTGGCAACTCAGCCAGCGGCCGGCAACACAGCCAGCCTTCAAAATGAATAGTTGTCCTCGCCGGCAACACAGCCAGCGGCTGGCAACACAGCCGACCTCCAAAATGAATGCCAGCCTCCAAAAAGAACAGCCACGGCCGATCGGACGACCTAGTTCAGGACATCGGCGTCGAGCATCTCCTTCTGCCTGGCCTCGAACCAGACCCTCGTCTTCTCGCTTATCTTGGACAAGTCCACGCTCATTATCGCGAGGGCCACCTCCTTCGCTTTGGTGGCAGCATTGGTGGCCTCGATGTCGAACTGCCTCTGCCTGGCCTTGACATTGTTGGCCTTGATGTCGAGCTGCCTTTGCCGGGCCGCCTCCTCCATGTCGATCTTCCTCCTCTTGGCCGCCTCCTCCATCTCAAGCTTCTTCATTTGAAGGTCTAGGTATTGCTTCGTTTGCTCGTCCTTACTTTGCCACTTCTTCTCGTCCCTCACATCCTTTTGAGACATCATGCCATGCAAAGTGTCATGCATGGGCTTTGTTGACGATGTCCTCCTTCTCGTCGACCGCGGCCTTGCACCGCGCGGCCTCCATCGCATCGCGCTCGGCGGCGAACTTGGCCGCGGTGGCATTGACCTTGACGACCGCTATCCGGCCACTCCTCTTCGCCGATTTCGCGTCCAACTTGGCGATCTCCTCCGGCGTGCACTCCGACCGCGTCTTCCTTGGCGCCTTGACCGCCTTCTTCTTCACCTTTCCGGGCGGGTCGACGGCCAGGCCGCCGGAATTCGGCTGGGCGTCGGCCATGGAGGGGGGAGGGAGGGGGCGGCGGGTGGGACATGGGAGGGTTTGGAGGAAATGACGCCAAATGGGGCGTGGGGGATTTTGCTTTCTCCCACCGACAGGCAGGTCAGGGAAAGACAAGCGCGCGCGTCCCGCCCGTCCGCGCGCTGTCCATTTCACCCGAAATCGGCGCAAACTTGGGCCGGGGATAGGTCGAAAGCGGATACAATTCGGACAAAAGTCTATTTACGCCCGCGCGCTGGGCCGTCTGGTTTGTCTGTTTTATTTTAAATGGACGGGGACGGATAAGATAGGATGGCACGGTGGAGTTGTCAAGTGAAACGAGCAACCAGCAGCAGGACGTGGGCAGCGGCAGTGAAATCCCGAGTGCCTGACGTTTCTGGGACAAACGTGAGCGTGCCACAGTGACGGGACAGGGCCGGGGGGCGTGCTGTGCCTGTGCGGTGCATAGTTGGTGGAGTCAAATCAATTTGGCAAGCTGATTGGGCTACGATCCAAGGCCCCTTTTCAGATTGCTGGCTTGATTTCAGGCCCAAAAGGACCGCGCGGTGTAGCGCGTATCAGTGTATGCGTGCGTACCCTCCCTCTCTCTGCGCCTGCATGCATGCAGAGGCGAGGCCATGCACGCGAGTTCAGCAGTCGCCCAGCCCGGTGCTGAGAGAATCTACTGTGCCTTGACCAGCTGTGTGTACTGTTGCGTCCAGTCGGCTGCCATGCGGGCCCGCGCCAGCGTAGTACGTTGCCTAGCTGGCGACTCTACCTGGAACCTTGTCATGTTTGTGGTACAAGGGTACGTACTTCATAGTAATTGTAACTGTACATGGGCTTTTACCATGCTCGTACGTACATGCAGCATGTACTGTAGGATCAAGACGTAACTGGTAGATTTTTTCTTTCCCTTGCATGATTTAACTTGGCTTTTGCTGTTCCGCACAGCAAGAGGGAGACGTTGCCTAGCCTAGCCTAGCCTAGCCCTGATGAAGTGCAGCTAGACTAGGAGGATGTTTGTTTTCAGGGATTTATTAGTTTAAGGACTTAAAAAAGTCTTTATAAGTCCCATCTAAATCAAATATGAGGGACTTATAGAGACTTAAAATAGGCATTTCGGACTTATGAAATAAGACTCTTAAAGAGAGAGTCTTATTGGGACTTAATATGGTCTTATAGGGACTTATAAGTCCCGGGAACCAAACAGGTAGGGACTTTTTAGGGACTTGAGACTTATAAGTTGGGACTACAAAAAGTCCTAGGACTTATGAACCAAACAGAGCCTAGGATTGCAACTGCTAAGATTAGCCACAGTGGAAGTAACTTCAGCAGTAACATCAAATCCAACTCAGCAAATTTGCTTATGTGGCAATGAGTTAATGAGAGAGGTAATTCTAGTAACTTAGCTAGTTACCTGTAACATTACATGCCCCAATGCAATATGAGTCTATAACCTAATAAATGAAACTTTGCATGACACCACACTTATGTTACTACCCACTACTCCATTGTGGGATATGTGTATGTTACAAGTGTATGTTACTCTCCATTGTGGCTAGTCTAAGTGTAAGGCTGGCCATACTGGGGGTAACATAAGTAGTATCATGCACTTGTGACTCGCAAACATGCTTATGTGGCAGACAATTAAAGAAGAGAGATGGTTATAGTAACATAAGTAGATACCGTAACATAATAAATGTGATGCTACTCTGTGTCATGCATGGCAATAAATGAGACCACCTATGATACTAATTTATGATACTATGCACTATAGAGGTAGTAACATAGACTAGTAACATAAGTCTATGTTACTCCCCACTATGACCAGCCTAAGACTAAGACTACCCACGATGTGAATAACATAGGTAGTAACATCACACATATCTAGATAAAGTAAATGAAATGGCAAGTAATAAATGAAGAAAGAGAGGAGACTAGTAGTATGAGTAACATCACACATATATCAAGGCAAAATGTGTCTATAGCCTAATAAATAAAGTGTTACATGTTATCACACATATGTTATTCCCCACTATAGAGGTAGTAAATAGACCAATAAAATGGGCATGTTTCTAGTCTGTTAATACCTACTACTATCACCTTTTAAAAAAGAAGAAGAAAAGTGAGCCTGAGGTGGTAGTCTTGTCCTAGCAAAAGTACTCTACTGCTACCCTAATTCCCTACATCAAGGGTAGGGGCGCAAGAGATCAACGAGCCATTTTAATATCGTTCGGGTGCACTGCGTGCCTGGCCTGTTGTGGCAGTGCCAGAAACCACGAATTCGCGATGGAACTCCAATTTATATATCTACTGAAGGAAAGGGATGATGCGGTTGATGATTATTCATGCTAGCCGTCGTGCCGTTGCACGTAAAGTCCATCCAGATTCAATAGGGCCTCGGCTAATTAAACAGGCGACGAAGTATTTTTTTTAAATAAAAAAACAGGCGACAAAGTAGTTTTTCTAAAATAAAATAAAACAGGCGGCGAAGTGAAGGATGGTGAATTTAGGAGGGCGCAAGAAAGTCCACTGAACTATCTGAATTTGGGCATGCATCAGCGGCACTCGCAACAACAGCTGGGTCGCAACAAGGGATGAGAGTTTTGCCGGCAAAGGGGAGAGAAACCAGGCCTTGACCAACCAGGGATGGGGACCGAAGCCAAGTTTTCAGCGAAGAAGAACAGATGCAAACGTTACGAGTAGTTTACACAGACGCCTCTGATAAACAAATAGCAGCAACGGCTTCCCCGGCGCTGATAGAATGAATCATGATGGCGGCCAGATCGGTTCCCCGAGTTTGAACCCTCATACTTATATTGGAAGCACGTACACGCGATGACGCGAACATGTAGTATAATGGATCCACACCCCCTAAATTAATCATGCAAGGTTAGTAGGAGGGGTGCTAAGGAATAACCCTAAGCCGGCATCAACTCCAAGAAAACTGCCGATCAGGGCCATTATTCTATGTAAACTCTTCCTACCTACTATCTGCCTCCCCTGTTCTCACCCTTGCTTTTGGCTCACTCCGGCGAGCTACCCTAGTCAATCCCATCTAGCAGTACTCCGTCCGTAACAAAATATCGGTATGATTTTTGGTGCTGGGCTTTCCGGGTCCCAATGATTGCCGGCGAGATGGTAGTAACCACCAGTCCGGTTCCTTTGCCCCTGCTGCCTCGATCGATCGAGCTCTTTGCTTGCAACCAAAGGAGCAGACGATGATCGGCTGCAAGAAAGGGGGGCAGGCCCCGATCTCCGCCCTGCCAGACGATGATGGTCCATGCATGATTTAGAACAAAGGTGTAATAAGTGGCGATCTCTGTCTGTTGGGTACGATCGATCGGACTGACGGGCGGACGGAAGATGCGATCGCCCGATGTAGCGTACCCGTAGGGGCCTCAAACGCGCGAGATTAGAGCAGGCAGGCAGGCAGGCCGACACGCCTCCTCCTTCGGCTGGATGGAAAAAGGACGGAATAATAATCGGCGTGTTTTGTTTGTCTGGAGGCGGGGCGGCCGGCAAACAAAAGCTTTGCGTAGGCTTTAGAGGACGGGGCTCTGCATGGCCATGCAGCACGGGCTGATGGTCCTCCTCCGCCTCCTCTCCGTCGCCCTGCCTTTCACGTTGGAGCTGCGCGCGCGCACTGTGGTGTGTCGTGGTACAAAAGAATTTATGTAGTACGAAGCCTCGGCTGTCTCGCCGCTCGTCATATTGATCATCAGAGGTTACTAAAAAACTTGAAAAGTCCACGAGAGAGGACAGAGGGAGGGAGTAAAAATGGTTGCACCATTATTATGGTTAGTAATTAATTAACCAAGGACTGACGGATCGGTTTGGTTCATTGGTTGCAGTCGCTTCCTTCCTTCCTTCCTTTCCATCGCAGTCGCAGGGACATGTCTGCTGTCTTCCTCTTCGCCAACCCTATACCGTCTTACTATTAGATTAGAGTATAAATAAGGTTTGTGGGCGATGGATGGATGGATCGCGGCTCCGGCAAGCATGCATGTGACTGTCAGCACCGATCCCGAGGCGCGCGCGATTACAATATGCCGCCACCCCATCTCTCTCCGTAAAGAAAACACTCTGTTATGTTAGCTGCCAAACTGTTAGTTGACGCTGTTTGCTCTAACTAATCACACCTAAGCCGTCCACACATTCTTTTTATCAGAGGCGGATACCTTCGGTTCAGCCGCGCCAGTTTCGAATCCATCCCCGTTCCGTTCACATCTGTGATCTGCCTGCATGCTCGGGCACAGGTTGCAGCTACACCTACACAAACCAGAAACCACCACTTGACACAAGTTGTTTTTTCCTTCCATTTCTACGTGCAATTCCTGTTCACGTGGATCGCTTTATTGAGCTTTCACGGCGGGCAGAGGAGCGTCTGACATTGGAGGCCGGCGCCAAGAAAGCAACTGCACCGAGAGGAGAGGAGGTTGATCGATCGATCGACCGATCGCAGGTACTACGTCTACCTGTGGACAGGACAAGCGCGCACAGCCTTGCCAGCTGCAGCTAGTAACAATAATAAGTAAGAAAAAGGAAAAGCATGGAGGGACGCACGCTCCGTCCCGTCCCGTCGCCACCAGCAAAAGCGAGCGCGCACGCACGCCAGTCCACGGTTTTCGTCCGATCCGTCCCGCTCCCACTGGTTGAGGGTTGAGACGACGGTGGAATTCATTTCATTTCGGTTCCAAGGCCGCAGATTTGTTATTTTATTTAAGCCGGCCAAGGAACTGGCTGCTCCAGTTCATCACTGGCCGTGGCTGTAGTAATTGCCACGAGATCTAGTCCAGAGAAGAAGACAATGATTAAGATTTGCCTCGGCGGCGTTCAGGCCTCGGAATTTAGGGAGGACGACCGGTCAAGCCCCCGCGGCTTCGGTTTTCTTCGCTGCTGAAAAAGAGGTGTGCATGTCCAGCACCTTTTTTTTTTTGAGGACTGCTTTCTTTTTTTTTTGAGCAAAACCCGCAAAGAGCAGGCTACATCATTACAACATGGCCCAGGGTATCCAACATATCATCAGGCACTGAGCCCACCTGGACGAAATCATCAGATCTCTTGGCTCGGCTGGTCAAACTGTGAGCTACTTTGTTTTGCTCCCTACTAACCCAACCTATCTTGTACCCACTGAATCCTGCTAACGTTGTCTTAATATCTGTGACAACGGAAAACAGACCTGATTTATTCGTAGCCCCCGGTTCCAGGGCCTTGGACAGAAACAGGCAATCCACCTCCAACTTGATTGGACCATTGTAATATTTGGACCTTACTCTCAGGCCTGCAACAGGCCTTGATCCCTCCGCTTCTTCTCATCGATGCACACCGGTTCAGATTACATCCCATCGTCAGGTAGACCTGTCCCATGTTATTCCTAGCGATGCCTCCCCAAAAGCTAATCCCGAGTTCGGATCAAAAGCCGCATCGGTGTTTATCTTAGCCACTCACCGGTGGTGGCCTCCATTTGTTTGTCCTTTCTGCAGTTTTCTCCTTGTTGGTTTCCGAAAAGGCCGAGGCCACATGTGTTCATGGCTAACTCTGGCCTGTTCTTTCTTTGTGGACACCTCTCGCTCAGACCGGAGCAAGAAACCTCTGAGACTTCTGCGATGGTCTCCTTTCCTCCCATGCACCATGTCATCCCGGAGATGCCATGCACGCCATAGTAGTAGGAGTACTTTATCCCTCACGTCCTCCCTGCACGCGTTCAGGATACCTTGGAGCCAGTCCTCACCCGTGTACCAGAAGTCCTTCTCCTTTGGAAGTCCCTAGTGCTCTCGCATTGCATGTCGAAGGGCTTTGCTTTTGGTGCAGGCTACCATAGCGTGGTACTCGCTTTCCTCCGCATTGCCACATGCATCACAGATGGACGTTGTGGCTAGAGTACGCTTGCATTTGTTCAATTTTGTTGCAAGGGTATTGGTAGCTACTCTCCACGCAAAGATCTTTATCTTTGCAGGGGACTCCTGCCTTCAAATGGTGTCCCGGATGCTCCGATCATCCATGCTTGCCTCAGAGGTAGAAGGTTGTGGGCCAGTCCTCTTCAACCTCATGGCAAGTTTATAGGCGCTCCGCACTGTAAACAGCCCAGATTTCTCATAATGCCACGCCACACTGTCCTCCACTTCTCCTATCGGGATTTTAATGTATCCCGTGTCCATCTCGTCTTATTCTCTTTGCGATGTGAATGAATGTTGAAAGAAAATTGCAACCAGCAACATTCCACTGCAAGTGTAGAAAAAAAAAGTAGTCTCGAAACAGGTTTTCGCCCCGCTTTATATATAAAGCATCAATCGAAGAATTACACGACTGAACGATATAAGATGGCGATGTAGCCCTCTTACAAAGCCGATCCTGAGATATCCCGCACACACAGAACGCACACGACTACGCTACCAGCAACTAACACCGGGAGAACTAAACACCCTCACGCTACGACCTAGCACACCTAACCTCCACGACAACGCCCTTAAGAGGGAAAATGACGCAGACCGTCGCCGCTGCCGAGTCCACAACGGACACAGTTCTTCACCCGGAGCCCTAACACGGAGAGAAGAACCACAACGACGTCTTCAAGAAGATCACGTCACCCTCGGGGGTCCCCGTCGTAGATGCAAAGGCAAGGAGCTTTCGCTCGGCAACTCGCCCGTGCCACAACGAGGCCGCCAAGAGGAGCGTGGCGATGATAGAACTCCAGATCCAGATCAGGACGCCGCCCTTCCAGGGGAGGGGCCACGTCCAAGCTACACGACGCAACACCTCCCGTTGCCTCCGCAACCTAGGAGTGAAGCCACCACCACCGCCATGGTGCCTGACGGAGAGCAACCATGCGGACCGCCATCCGGGGCCGCGCTCCGGCATTCTTGTCGCTAGATACCTTGTGCCGCACACATTACCACGCACTCAACCACGGTAGGAGGAGTGATGGCAGTCCATCTACTCGTAGCTCGACATCAGTCCCCGAGTCTGGGTAGCCGCCTCCACCGTAGGAGGCACCCACACCTGCATCCCCAGCCAGTGCCAGGTGGACTGGGGGGGCCCGACTCTGAGACTGCGGACGGCCACCGGCGAGCCCGCCCCGAGCCCATGGCCAAGCGAGTTCACACGGCGCCATATCTGTGGTCGCCGGTGCCGTTCCGCGCACCGACACAACGATAATACGACCACCACCAGCGAGCACCGCACCCGCGAGGAGAGCACAAGCACCACCCGCGGGCACCTCCTAGGCCAAGCTCAACCTCTCCTACCCGAAGCACAAGCCACGCTCCGCCCTGGGCCCGACCTGGCCCGCCAGAGCACGAACCCAAGATCCGCACCTTCCACCGGCACACATCCAGGAGAAGGAGGTCGCCACAGCCACCCCTCGCCACCTGCAGACCTGCAGCAGCCACGACGATGTAGCACCTCCCGGCACGCACCCCCGCCCTGCCCCACACTACTAGGAGAAAGCTTATAGATAGAATTTTACTAGTAGCGCTGGGTGTCAACACGCGCTACAGGTACCAAAGTAGAGTAGCGCTAGCCCCCCAGGCAGTGCTACTGCTAAGTGGTTCCATCACCACCGGCAGGGGCTACACGTAGTAGTAGCGGTTGGCTGGAACCAGCGCTACTACTAGAGACATAGCAGTAGCGCTGGTCGGCGGCCCACCGCTATAGCTAAGTGTGCACTGTGCCAGTAGGTGGGCCCAACTTAGCAATAGCACTGGGCCGCCAGCCAGCGCTATTGCTAATGCTACCCTATCCACCCGGCCGACCCGATCACTCTCCTTTCCCACACTCTCACCATCCTTTATCTGTCGCCGCCCGCTGCCGTCTTCGCGCTGCCGCCGTCGCCCGATATGTCTCCCTCCCATCCTCTCCTTCTGTCCCTCCCTTCTCCCTCCCTCCCTCGGACCATGCCTCTCCCTCCATCCCCCCTTCTTCCTCCCTCCTCCCTCCGATCGGCCCTCCATCCCTCCCTCCCTCCCTTCCTCCCACCCCTCTTCCTATGACCCTCTCCCTCCCTCCTGCATTGCATAGATAGATGGATAGATAGATGGTTAGAGCTATGGTATTTCTGATATATTGCATAAATAGACAATTGGATGGATGGATAGATGGATGGATGGATACACTGATGGATATATAGATAGATGGATGGATGGATAGATGTTAGGCTAGAACTAGGGTATTTTTAGTAAATGTAGGTCTTTTCAATTTTATTTTTATTAAAAATTAGTAATAAAATAGAAAATTTTAAGTAAAAATAGTAATATAATATAAAATTGTTGTTGCCAATTATACTGGTGATATAATTTTTCGATCGGTGGACTATGCAGGATTTCTCGCCGCCGTGTCTCCCTCTCCCGCTCGGTCCCGTCTCGCCGTCGTGAGTACCTCCCACTCCTCTTTGTTTAGTTTTTGGTTAATTTTTGTTTTAATATATACGTAGATGTATGTATATTTGCAGTACAAATTTAGGGTTAGAACTAGGTTTTACAATTTTTTAGTAAATGTAGGCCTTTTGAATCAGCATAATAATGTTTAGTTGATAGCTTATAGGGTTACACTAAGTCCTAAAATGAGGATAATAATGTTTTTGTTTATATCTTGTTTTTGTAGAAATCAAGGAGCCCTGCATCATCCCCGCTGTCGTCCCGTCACCGCCCCCCTCCGAAGGTGAGACCAGCCAAATGCCCATGCCGATGATGATGTAGATGTTTCGATAGATGTAGTAGAGTAGTAGATGAGTAGCTGTGACAATTTCCATGGAATAGAAAATTATCAATGTAGGTCTTTCAAATATGATGGAGATTTAGACATTTGATATGTAGTGTTGTGTACTACTAGTGCTTGCCCAAGTGGCCTATGTTTGCTGGGAACACCTTAGAGTGGCCTATGTTTTGCCGGAGTGTTGATTAATTTCCATTCTGGCAAATTTCAGACGCTCGATATGTCCTTTTTAGCAAAGGTCATGCCAGATTTTTCCGTGAATTTTGGCATGACTTGTGCTAGAATATGTAGGAAATATCGAGTGGCCCGGATTTTCTAGAAAGATAATTAAACGATATTTCGGGTTGACTTTAAGTCTGCCGAGGCTCCATACATGACAGTAAAAAAATCAGTCAGAGAGAGTCTCCACCATATATATGAGAGAAATAGGATCCCGACTGTTGTCGTGAGGGAAGCTTCTTCTTCATTTGAAGGTGCTACATATTTTGGTGTAATGCACTTTCAAATGAAAGTAGGAGCTTCCATCACCGACGGTCGCAAATGTCAGAGAGGAAGAATCCTGACTGTCGTGGGGGTCGCTTCTCCTTTGTTCCCGTGTGCTAGACATTTTGGTGTAATGCACTCGGGGATGAAGGGAGGAGCGACCATCACCGACGGTCGAATATATACACCACGTGAGCTGAGAGTTTTCAAGAAAAGACTCGACAGACCGATAGTCAACCCGTGATGAATAATAATGATCTAATGAATTTTTTTGTCGTACATATATTGAATTTTAGAAGTTTCATTTTTGAATTATGAATATAGGAAATGCCTGACGACGACGATAGGATCCCTGAGTGCGACTATTGCGGCGACGACCGGGGTCGGTGCGACAGGCACCCTCACCTGGAAGACGGTCGACGCTTTAATATTAAGCTCGACGAGACCTTCGATGTTGAAACGGTACACAATGATGATAAGTCTTTTTTCGTAATTAAGCATGACTTCTGCTTCTTCAATGTGTAATTTCCGTATTTTACAATTCGACTAGCGCATTCCCTGCCATGCAAGACGCTATGTCTTGGAGAAGATGAATTTCGAAGATCACGAGAATATGAGACAAAGCTAGTTCACCTCAGGACCCATCATAGTTATGCTTTTACCGTAAAGCTATCAATGCGGAGAGCTACTCTCATTTTGGTTGCTCGAATTGGGATGCGTTGTGCAAGGTGTATGGTTTTCAGGAGGGTATGCATGTCACCTTCAATCTTGGTGATCCTAAAGATGATGACATCGATGAAGATAATGTCGATGAAGCTAATATCGACGAAGCTAATATCGACATTTGGGTCCTTGTTGATACGTTGCCACTTCTACCTCTCTGTGAGTTTCTCAAATATATTTATTAATTAATTCAATTTTGTTTTATAAAATAGTTGGAAGCTTACATATTTCCATGCACAACTTATTTCAATGCTTCAAAACATTTCGGAAAATAGTAGACAAAATCTACTACATTGATTGCTCTGAACTAACTTACGAGGAGAAAGATCATCTTGTCTCCTTCATTATTGATGTTGAGAATTTTAGTAAGAATTATGAAACTCCTCCACATTGTGGTCAATACGTGCCACTAGTCCACGTGTTGAACTATGCCAACATCCATAGAAATGGCATGGTAAGATTTTTATTATTATGACTCAAATGCATCTTTTCCATACACTAACCGGTCGAAATTCATGCAAACAAAGCAAATTTCAAATTAACCGGATGAAATTCATTACATTTCAAAAAAAATTCCTATAAACTGGACGAAATTCATTACATATTTCGCACAGACCGTACTAAAACCTACTGTAAACCTAATCTAAACGATCGCCGGCGCTCGACCACCATGTCCGACCATGAACCCCGAGAAAGCCGGCCATTGCCTTTGCCTCCTCCTCATCCGCCTCGATAACCTCCTCCTTCGGAGTACAAGGTTCTGAAGGTTTCCTCCTCCACGTCGCCGTCAATCGGCTAATCGGCCGCCGATTTTTATCCCACCAAGCTTGGCGTTGACTGAGTGGAGGAGCGGTGGCCTTCCTGGGACCAGAGCGGCGGCGACCTACCGTGTACTAGTGTTCCTCGCTGCCGGCTGCGCCCACGCACGCTCGCCGGCTTCGTGGTCGTGGCGGCGGAGGGCGGTCGGGGGGAGGGGGGGGGGGGAGCCGGCGATCTCCTTCGTCTGCTCCTGCGATAGTACGTCCAAGAGAGCTTTGGTGCGTGCCGGAGCGGAGCCGCCGATGTCCTTCATCTGCTCCTGCGACAGTACATCCAAGAGAGCTTTGGAGCGCCAGGAGGCCATGGTTGGAGTGGTGCCGACAGAAGGAAGGGACCGGAGGAGAATCATTGTGGGTCTTTGGCTATGGCTGGGAGCTGGGGCTCAAGTTAATATAGAGGGCGAATGGCAATGAGCCACAGCAAACGGAGGGACGGCTGGCGCCGGAGTCGGTTCGTCGGCAACCGCGTGTCATTAATGTGGGTGGCGGACGGAAGGATGGCTGTGGTGTCGTTAATGCGGAGCAGTCACTTGCACCGGGATGCCACACGGGTCGCGCTCTCTCGGCCGTCGCGCTGCTGCAATGCCAGCGCCAGTGAGAGGTCGCGTCGAGCGTGAATGCGGACGCTGCTTCAGTGACTTAACTGCAGGTGCAGTTGGGTCACTGACATGTGGGTCCAACAGGCATCTGGGCCGCATGTCAGTGACTCACCAACTGCACCTGCAGTTAAGTCCTGTGAATGCATCATTGACGTTTTGGAGAGACGGTGATCGTTTCAGGCGGGAAGCGCGCGCTAGCGATGGAAGGGGTTTTGGTAGGCTAGGGCGGTCAGATGCTGGCGTGGTGGTAAAATGTGAACTCATGGATGACGAGCCTTTGAAGCGTATGCGGCACGTATTGACAACCAGGCATCCATGCATCCGCTCTTGTTTCCAGCTAGCCTTCGACGACCACCATTAGACACCACACAACCATGCATAACTTACGAATAATGGACGAATCGATCAGACACACACTCGTGTGCAGTGGCACTATGATTGGTCGCTCACGATAGATATATAGGTACCATAGTACCCTCTCTAGCTATGTTGTTTTATATATTGTCGTTGTGATGGATGATATACATGAGCAAGACGCCGAGTCATGACTATGACTGTTGGTGTTGAGCCAGGTGAATACATGCTCCATGTTCGTGGAGGCCTCCATCAAACGTCTAAACAGTGGAGGTGGCGCGCAGGTGACGGGCTCGCCGTTTGCGTTGCGCCATGAGCAGGACTTTGATTGAGAGGGCGACGTGCATGCATTAGCATGATTTGACAACGTAAGCGTGAGTGTCTGCACGCGTACATGCTACTTGCCTCTATGGACGGTGTGCGCTAATGTGTGCATCACGTATACTATAAAAATTTGGTTTGTGCATTTGACGCACAATATTTCATTTTCATTTGGCTGACGAGTGTGTGTTGCAGCGACAAGTCTGTGGTTTGATTCCTCACATACGTATAAATATGGTTTTTATTTCTTTCTCCACTGTCAGGTAGGCCCGCATAGACAGATAGATAAAGAACACGAGCTGATGAGGCGCATACGGACTATTTGACTGGTCAACCAGATAAATATGGAGCTATACGCTGAGCCAGTGACCGTATAATCACCATATCGTATAAAATGATCAAAGTGAGCTATCAAGACAAGTTCGATGACCGCCAGTGCATTTTACTCGGTAATAAATGACCAGGATTGAAGGGGAATCCAAATTTCCTTCGCCTTCTGTCCTTGAGCTCTTGACAAACCAATGCACTATACGGTTGTCCAGCCACTCCACCCCAGAGCTCTCACCAAGCGTTGTTCATGCCACCGTGCCGCACACTAACCGGTAAGGAAGCGAGGGCATCCCGCCGCACCGAGTTCCTCGCCGCCCACGACCATACACAAAATAGTAGGGAAGCGATGGCATCCCGCCGTGCCAAGTTCATCGCCGCTCGCGACCTCACACCTACATGGGCGGAATTTGAAGCTACCAAGGCCGAATGGGCGGTAGAGCAAGAGGTGGCCAAAGCCGCACAGAGGGAGCGGGCAAGTCAGAAGGCACTCAAGAAAAGAGAGGCCCACCACCACAAGAAAGAAGAGGACGCACGTGCTGCTGCGGATAGGTCGGCGGAGATCCAAGCACGGTGGGGTGTGCCGACAAAGCCGGGAAGGAGAACAACAACGTCTGGCCAGCATGTGAGAAGTAGTAGTACTACTAGTAGTTAGTGTGAGTGTGTCTGTGTCGCCCGTATGTTTGTTTAATTAATTACAAGCATGTACCAGTACTAGTTACTACTGTAGTTTTCAGAGCAAATACCAGTAAAATTAGCCTAGACTCAATGGAAAAATTCCTATCCTATGCATCAAATGGCATCTCTTTCTCTATAGGAATTGAGATGCATGTCATCTCACTTCCTATGATTTTCATATTCCTATAAAATTCCTATCCTATGAACCAAAGGAGGCCTCTGCTGGAGTAACTACTGTAGCTAGCAGTACTGCTGGTACATTAGTTTTCTTCAAGCAGCAGAATTCAATGAAGTCATGATGGTTCCTTCGTACGAGCAACTTCATAGTGGGAAATGTTGGGCCTGTGATTTGACGGCTCATTAGTCATTATTACTGCGGCGCGACGACCAGGGTGACTCTCCCTTGGAGTTCTGCGTGCATGGCAAGTGGACCAGGATCGTCGACGTCCCACATGTCGGCGAACGGAAGTATCCTTTCCGATATCGAGGAGCAAGGAAACCGCGTGGTATAGTATCACTACTGATTTATATTTATTTTTTATTTCTGATGAATGCTAGCGTTTCAACTCTTATGACGAAGGAGTGCCAAACACGACACGTGCTGGATGTCCCACACGTCAGCGAAAGGAGTGGGACATGAACAGCGTGGTAGAGCTAGTGCTATGAACGGTGCGACCCAGAGAGAAAGACACGTCTAGTTGGAAGGTCTCCGGGCATACACGTAAACAAATAAAAAACCTAATATGTTACTCCAATTAATATAGTAGTAGTAGAGTACTTAGGCACGTACTCCATAACATCATCGTGCATTGCACATACAATATTTAGTGGTAGTACGAGACAAATGCCTATATGCCACGCATGTTCATACTATTTGTGCATTTCTACTTCACTTACTGCACTACATTACTCAGGTTCATACGTCCACTCCTGGGTACATGTCCGTCTCGTAGTTCCAATCCCATGTGTTCTTCATAGATGGAACAATCAATAACTGTGGGCAACGGGAGTCCATATCATCGCAGTTAGTGTGGCTCTCCATGATGGAGACTCATCCAAACTATGGCCAGCCTCGACGCGGAGCAGTTGCGTGCACTGGGAAGCGGTGCTCTCTCGGCCGTCGTGCTGCTTCAAAGCCGGTGGCAGTGAAAGGTTGCCTCCGCTCTGGCCGGGCATTAATGCGGCACTGACGCTTCGGGGCGACGCTGACCATTTCACGCGGGAAGCGCGCGCCGACAAGGGAGAGGGGTTGGGTCGGCCAGGGCCATCAGACGCGGGCGTCGTGGTGGTATTGGTTTTGAACCGTTTCAGGTGTAGTACTGGTAGTTTGCAAAACTATCAATTGTTGCACTCATTTTCCTAAGAAATTGTGGTAAAAACGTTACTCCACAGCCCGCTTCCCTTATCCTTCCTCTTCCACCACCCGCGAACGTCTGCAGGAAGCGACCGGTCAATCCTTATATAGGAGTGCTAGCACAAAAAGATGCATGCATGACCACTAAAATTTCCAGATTAAAGCGCCGCTCCAGCGGGAGTATGGCGTATGTCGTTACCTTTGGCCGGGCCATGGCTACCGGGCAACGGCGACCAGAGAAGAGGCGGCGGGAGGGGAATGAATGCAGCTACTGTTTGGGTTCGCCGTCCGGCTTAAATAAATGCGCACCATCACATGTACCCGCGGGTGCACAAATTGTAACATACGTGTCTGCTTAAGGGGGCGTCACGTAACTAGTGTGTGTGTGAGATTCTGAGACAGAGTGCATGTGTGTGACTCTACTCTTAGGACATGTACTCAACCTTTTGCATCGGGATATAAGTATAATGGTATTACACTTTAGCTACTGATTTACGTGGCCATGTTAACGTGGTTGTGTAAAAAATGTCACTTCCTGCTCGTGATTTGCGTTATATGATTATTAGCAAGATGACCGTGCATTGCATGGAACATCAAGACGCATTTTTTTTACAAAACACTTGTTGTGATTGACCCATGCAGGAGTAATTCCATGTGTGAAAACTAATGATATCTCGGAATTTTATCGGAAAAATGGTATCTCGAGAATTTCATCGAAAAAATGAAAGATGAGAGATAAGGTGAGGATGTGACGCCTGGGTAGTTAAGCTACAGTAAACCTCTATTAATGATGCCATATCACGATGGTTACTGTTGCTAATCTCGTGTTAGTTCGAAACCGATTCAAATTCAAATTCAAAATCAAGTCAAACGGTAAATTTGTCAAACGTTAAAACTAAAATGTTCAAAATGGGACAAATAAATCTTAAGTCCTAATGGTGGAGGAAACACATTTTTTTTAAAAAGATTTAATGCATTAAAATGATTTAAACAGTAGCAAAACAACTATTTGAACGACTTTGGTATTTTATAAAATACTAGACTATTTTATATCAGGGTAAACTTTTTATAGTAGTGGATTGTTCTGAAACATTATTTTACTAAGTTAAAACTAACGTGTAACTAAAATAAAACAAAGAAGAAAGATATGAAAAGGTAAAAAGAAAGGAATAAAACAACCCCCCCATTTGGGCCACTCGGCCCATTGCTAGCTAGGCCAAACCCCGGGCCAGCCCACCCCCTGCCTACTAACCCACTCCCTCCCGAAACCCTAAACCGTCGCCCCCCACTTCCCCCACCCCCTCTCGCTTCTCCCCTCCCGATCCAATCTGGATCGGGGCTGCGACCGTGTTGCCGCTCGACGGCCCGCCGACGCCTGCCGCTGGACTGCACGTCGCCGAAAGCCACCCCGCCGGAGACCGCAAACTCGCCGGCCTGCTTCCTCTCCGTCGCCCGGTCGTCCCCGACTTCCTTCCTCGACACCCACTGCCACTCCCCTACGGCCACAGTGAGCACGCGCCCTCCCCTATCCCCGTCCCTCTCGGTCACTGCGCGCTGCAGCCGTGAGACCTTGCGCCCGCCTCCACCGCGGCCTCCTCGCTTCGCGCTGCTACCATGGCAGCGCTCTGCGCTGGCGTGCTCGCCGAAACGCCGGTTCCTCACGTTGCCGCTGTGGTGAGACCGCCGACCACCGCCCCATGTGCCTCCGCTCGCCGACCGTGTCCCACGTCCACTTATTTCGCTCGGCGGTGCCCACCGGAGCACCCGCCACTTGCCGCCCGTGGCCTTCTCCTCGCGCCCGCTTGTTGCCCGCCTTGTGACAGCGGTAGCCGTGTTGTCGTCCCCCGCTGCACCGCCGGCCTCCTGCTTCCGCTCGGTCTTTGGCGCCCGCCACCGGCGTCCTCCCCCCTCCCCCATCGTTGGCGTGGGCAAGCGCCTAATCGGGCTCGCGCCCGCGCGCCCACGCCCGCTCGCCCGACCCGCAAGGCCCTTGTGCCACAGACAGGTGGGGCCCCAGAACGAAATAAAAAAACAATAATTAATAATAATAATAGTAAATAATAAAAATAAATTTAATTAAGTAGTTAATTAAAAATTAAATTAATTAATCTGTTTAATTAATCTTATTAACCTGGTTAGTTTAATTAAACAGTAATTAGTTTAACCTAAACCCTAATTAACCTAACAGTGTATGACAGGTGGGTCCCACTGGACCCACACGTCAGTTTGACCAGTCAACACCTTCGTTGACTGCTGACGTCATGCTGATGTCAGCAAACACTGTTTTGGATAATGTTGAATTAAATTAATTAAATAAATTCAAAAAGTAATTTTAGAAATTTAGAAAATAATATAAAATAAACCGTAACTCAGATGGAAATACTTTCTACATGAAAGTTGCTCAGAACGACAAGACGAATCCAAATACGCAGCCCGTTCACCCGCCACACATCCTTAGGATAGCGAACCTGCAACATTTCACCTCCGGTTCATTTGTCCGAAAACGCGAAACACCGGGGATACTCCCCCCTTCGTCGGTATCACCTCCTACCGCGTTAGGGCCCACCTAGCACCGCGCATTGTCTTGTCATGCATCGTCGTGCTTATGTTTGCATTATATTTATTGTTTCTTCCCCCTCTTCTCTCGTTAGACACTGAGACCGACGCCGCTGCTACCTAGTACGACTATGGTGTTGACGACCCCTCCTTCTCGGCCGAGCTTCCGTGCAAGCCCCCCTTGATCACCAGATATCGCCTATTCCTTCTCTATACCGCTTGCATTAGAGTAGTGTAGCATGTTCTTGCTTCGGTTAATCCTATTACGATGCATAACTTTGTCATTGTTGCTCTGATTGCTACCCTTACCGCTATCCCATCGCTTAGTATAGGATTCTAGTGTTCCATTAGTGGCCCTACATTCTTGTCCGTCTGCCATGCTATACTATCGGGCCGTGATCACTAGGGAGGTGATCACAGGTATATACTATATACTTTATATACATGACACATGTGGTGACTAAAGTCGGGTCAACTCGTTAAGTACCCGCAAGTGATTCTGATGAGGGGTTGAAAGGACAGGTGGCTCCATCCCGGTAGAGGTGGGCCTGGGTTCCTGACGGCCCCCGACTGTTACTTTATGGCGGAGCGACAGGGCAGGTTGAGACCACCTAGGAGAGAGGTGGGCCTGGCCCTGGTCGGCGTCCGCGGATACTTAAAAATAACACGCTTAACAAGTTCTTGGTATTTGATCTGAGTCTGGCCATTTGGTCTATACGCACTAACTAACTATGTGGGAACAATTATGGGCACTCGGCGTCGTGGTATCAGCCTCGTGACGTCATCGACTGAGCGGCGCGCGCCGGATTGGACTGGAACGTCTGCTAGGCTAGGTCTGCCCTTGGCCGCGTACGCAACGTGCAGGTGTGCTAAGGGCGATGGGCCCAGACCCCTGTGCGCTTAGGTTTAGACCGGCGTGCTGACCTCTCTGTTGTGCCTAGGTGGGGCTGCGACGTGTTGATCTTCCGCGGCCGGGCATGACCCAGAAAAGTGTGTCCGACCAAATGGGATCGAGCGTGTTGGGTTATGTGGTGCACCCCTGCAGGGAAGTTTATCTATTCGAATGGCCGTGATCTTCGGTAACATGACGACTTGGAGTTGTACCTTGACCTTGTGACAACTAGAACTGGATACTTAATAAAACACACCCTTCCAAGTGCCAGATATAACTCGGTGATCGCTCTCTCAATGAGGCGACGAGGAGGGGATCGCCGGGTAGGATTATGCTATACGATGCTACTTGGAGGACTTCAGTCTACTCTCTTCTACATGCTGCAAGGCGGAGGCTGCCAGAAGCGTAGTCTTCGACAGGATTAGCTATCCCCCTCTTATTCTGGCATTCTGCAGTTCAGTCCATCGATATGGCCCTTTACACATATACACATGCATATGTAGTGTAGCGCCTTGCTTGCAGTACTTTGGATGAGTACTCACGGTTGCTTTTCTCCCTCTTTTCCCCTTTCCCTTCTACCTGGTTGTCGCAACCAGATGCGAGCTCAGAGCGACGCCACCGTCGACGATGACTTATACTACACCGGAGGTGCCTACTACTACGCAGCAGCCGACGATTTACCTGTGAGTAGTTTAGGAGGATCCTGAGCGGGAGGCTGCGCCTATTTTGATCTGTATCCCAGTTTGTGCTAGCCATCTTATGGCAACTTGTTTAACTTATATACGTACTCAGATATTGTTGCTCACCGACTCGTCTATGATCGAGCACTTATATTCGAGCCCTCGAGGTCCCTGGCTTGTATTATGATGCTTGTATGACTTATTTTATTTGTAGAGTTGTGTTGTGATATCTTCCCGTGAGTCCCTAATCTTGATCGTACACGTTTGCGTGTATGATTGAATCGGGGGCACAGAGGAGGAGTGGAGCATGGTGGTGACTGGTGGTCGGAGTGGGCGAAGGCATCGGGATGAATGGCGCCGGCAGGCGGCAGCGGCCACCATGCTAGATTGTTCCAGAGACTTCCTTTTTAATTTCTCAGCAATGAGGTTGTGGGAGATAAGGATGAACGAGGCAAGGCCTTATTTGTAAATGTGGAGAGAGGTGCGGGTATGTTTTGTAAAATTGGCATAGTTTGCTTTCTATCCGTCAGATATAGATCGGATGGTCTATATTACAAGATGACAGGCACACCATCATCACCAACTCGGTTTTTTACAAGAGTAGAGATGATAAGTTTGCTAACTACTAAAGTAAAGTGGAATTTGTCCATGTTATACAAGTAAATTAAGGTGACTGGTTATCATACGGGTAAGGACGAAGGGTGGTAGGAACAAATTCTCCGCCTAGAGCATGTGTGTGTGAGATGGAGTCTTAGTGTGTGTGTGACGTGGAGTCTGTTGGGGAACGTAGCAGAAATTCAAAATTTTCCTACGTGTCACCAAGATCTATCTATGGAGAAACTAGCGACGAGGGAAGGAGAGTGCATCTACATACCCTTGTATATCGCTAAGCGGAAGCGTTCATGAGAACGGGGTTGAAGGAGTCGTACTCGTCGTGATCCAAATCACCGGAGATCCTAGTGCCGAACGGACGGCACCTCCGCGTTCAACACACGTACAACCCGGTGGCGTCTCCCACGCCTTGATCCAGCAAGGAGAGAGGAGAGGTTGAGGAAGACTCCATCCAGCAGCAGACAACGTGGCGTGGTGGTGGTGGAGGAGCGTGGCAATCCTGCAGGGCTTCGCCAAGCACCGCGGGAGAGGAGGAGGAGGAGAGGCAGGGCTGCACCAAGAGGGAGAAGTTCTCATGTGTTGGGCAGCCCAAAACCCCCACTATTTATAGGAGGAGGGGAGGTGGCTGCGCCCCCATCTAGGGTTCCCACCCAAGGGGTGCGGCAGCCCTAGATGGGTCTTGGGGGGCGGCCAAGAGGGGGAGAGAGGGGGCGCCCCCTAGGGTGGGCCTTTAGGCCCATCTGCGCCTAGGGTTTCCCCTCTCCCCACCTAGCTGCGCCTTGGGCCATGTGGGGGGGCGCACCAGCCCACCTGGGGCTGGTCCCCTCCCACACTTAGCCCATGCAGCCCTCCGGGGATGGTGGCCCCACTTGGTGGACCCCCGGGACCCTCCCGGTGGTCCCGGTACGTTACCGATAAAACCCGAAACTTTTCCGGTGACCAAAACAGGACTTCCCATATATAAATCTTTACCTCGGACCATTCCAGAACTCCTCGACGTCCGGGATCTCATCCGGACTCCGAACAACATTCGGTAACCACATACAAACTTCCTTTATAACCCTAGCATCATCGAACCTTATGTGTAGACCCTACGGGTTCGGGAGACATGTAGACATGACCGAGACGTTCTCCGGTCAATAACCAACAGCGGGATCTGGATACCCATGTTGGCTCCCACATGTTCCACGATGATCTCATCGGATGAACCACGATGTCAAGGACTCAATCGATCCCGTATACAATTCCCTTTGTCTAGCGGTATTGTACTTGCCCGAGATTCGATCGTCGGTATCCCGATACCTTGTTCAATCTCGTTACGGCAAGTCTCTTTACTCGTTCCGTAACACATCATCCGTGATCAACCCCTTGGTCACATTGTGCACATTATGATGATGTCCTACCGAGTGGGCCCAGAGATACCTCTCCGTTTACACGGAGTGACAAATCGATCTCGATTCGTGCCAACCCAATGCAGACACTTTCGGAGATACCTGTAGTGCACCTTTATAGTCACCCAGTTACATTGTGACGCTTTGGTACACCCAAAGCATTCCCTACGGTATCCGGAGTTGCACAATCTCATGGTCTAAGGAAATGATACTTGACATTAGAAAAGCTTTAGCATACGAACTACGATCTTTGTGCTAGGCTTAGGATTGGGTCTTGTCCATCACATCATTCTCCTAATGATGTGATCCCGTTATCAATGACATCCAATGTCCATGGTCAGGAAACTGTAACCATCTATTGATCAACGAGCTAGTCAACTAGAGGCTTACTAGGGACATGGTGTTGTCTATGTACCCACACATGTATCTGAGTTTCCTATCAATACAATTATAGCATGGATAATAAACGATTATCATGAACAGGGAAATATAATAATAAATAATTTATTATTGCCTCTAGGGCATATTTCCAACAGAGTTCTCGATGGCGAATGTAATTTAAGTGTGGGTGGCTTCATCGTAGAGAGGTGATGTGTATGGCAGAGGCCACCAACGAGGTGGTGCGAGAGAGAAAAGGCCCGTAGAGAGGGAAGAGAAGGCGTGTGCGTGTGAGAGGAGTCGACATCGAGAGAATGTTTTTGTTTGAGAGACACCGAGGAAGACTACTATATATCGATGGTGCATGTAGGCGGGAATTAAACGAAGGGATGGTCTTTGGTTTCGGGGATATAGGGGAAGAGTGAGAGAGGGGGGTAGCTAGAAGGAGATTGTTAAGTGTGAGTGTGCGTTTTACCCATCCAGGCGGAAGTTATGTGCACACAAGGAAGAGAACGATTCGATGTGGCATTAGGGTTGAGGGTAATTAACTACATATGGAGACATAGGAGACCTTGAACGTGCATGTGCGAGAGGTATACATGTATACGTGGGATGTGTGTGTGTCTTGTGGCGTCAAGATGATCGAGATAAAAGAAAGAAGACATAAGTCATAAGATCAACGACATGGGAGAGACAGATCGGTATGACAATATGCATGCATGTGAGAGTGCACGGAAGAAGGCCCGATAATTGAGCATGTTTTTTTATCTTTAAGAGATAGTGCCGTGGGCTGGAGCATGCATCTATGGCGAGCAGAGGGAGCGAGACACAATGATTGTGCAAAATAGATCAACCTATAGATGCATGTATGGAGAGACATATATAGTGTGCGTGATAGGAAGCAAGAGTGCGTGCGAGAAAGAAATGTTGACGGAGAAACTACAGATAGATACAGAGATAGAGATGCTAGCTAGAGGGACATCGGCTAGTTTGAGTGTTGGAGATGATCGCCGTGTGGTTCAGAGGGTGAAGTTATGCGTGTGTGAGAGAAATTAAGATAACAAGAGGGCACATGACTGCATGTAGAGAGAAACATATATAGTGTGCATGATAGGAAGCAAGAGTGAGGGCGAGAAAGAAGGTTGATGGAGAAACAGATAAATAGAAAGATAAAGATGCCAGCTAGTGTGTGTTAGAGATAGGAGTCGAGTGGATCAGAAGACTGAGTTATGTGTGTGGGTGTAAGAGAGATAGAGAGAGGGTGCATGTGAGTCACATACAAACAAATATCAGAGGGAAATGAGATCCCGAGAGACGGAGTTTTGTGTCTGCGAGAGACAAAGATATTTCACAACAAGAGTGATAGCTAGAGAGACATATGAGGGAACGCAAGATATCTCTAGGAAGAGAGAGTGTGTGTGAGCGACATACAAGAGAATGGTGGAGAGATATGAGACCCTGGGAGACAGAGTTTGTGTTTTTGTGTGAGAAAGAGATATTTAAGAGGAAGAGTCGTAACTTCTCATACCTAAGGAGCGAAGGACATCTTTGTGTGAGAGGGGGTGTGCGAGTGGCACACAAGGGAATAGTAGAGAGAAATGAGACCCCAGGAGACGAAGTTTGTGTTTGTGTGAGAGAAAGAAATTTCACATGGAGAATCATAGTTAGAGACACATAGCAGGGAGCAAGATATACTTAGAGAGAGATAGAGTGATGAAGGTCGAGGGAGAGAGTACCGTCAGTGTGTTACGAAGATAAAAGATCATTGTCGACATACATGTAGCATGAGAGATACCCGAGAGACGATGAACGTGTATAGGTCTAGAGAGATACTCCTATATAAGCATGCGTGATAGCTATATGAGACGAATATCTGGATTAAAGGGGATTCAAATATTTAAAATAGAGATCACGGCATCGATAATATCATAACGCAAATTGGTGTATCAAACCTGCATATTCATTTGAATTTGGGGACACGTGTAATGTTATATAGTTTATTAATATTAGTGATCCATAGATTCTTTAATTAGAGACAATGCATGGTTTATATGCAATTAATGTCTAAACGGTACCGCAAAACAGAAGAAACGGACTTGTGTTGGAGCGCTACGATCGAAACGGGGGTCCTGTTCATCGGGAGGGGTGTGGCGTACCACAAAACTAGACTCCATGGGATACTATTCTTCTCCACCGTCGACTGCCTCCACAGGCTACTGTTCATCCACCGTCGACGTCCTCCAGCCTCCACCTGCGACTGTTCATCCACGGGCTCCTGTTCATCCAGCCTCCACCGCTCCTCCACCGACTACTGTTCAACCAGCCCTCTCCACGGGGTCCTGTTCAACCACCCCTCCACGGGCTACTGTTCATCCAGCCCTCCACCGGCTACTTTTCAACCAGCCCTCCACGGGGTCCTGTTCATCCACCCCCAACTGGCTCGATCGATCGGGGTCCTGTTCATCCAGCGGCAACACCACGGGGTCCTGCTCATCCAAGCCCCCCATCGGGAACTGTTCATCCAACCCCTCCCCCCAACAATGTTCAATGTTCATCAAGGGAAGGAGGCAGTAGGGTTCGATCAGCTTCAGTTAGCAGCAGTAGCGAAGGAATCGCTCGATCGGGTTCAGTTAACAGCCAAATCGATCGATTGCTTGGGTTCAGTAACGCGTAGCCTGCAGTGCAATCGCTCGCGTTCAGTAGGCTAACGCCTCGCTCCGGTTCAGTTAGAGTCCAACGCCTCGCACCCACGCGCGTACATGTACGAGAGAAACACGCATCGCTCGGCCCCCGACCACCCACCGTAACCGGGAACTCCCTGATATTTTCCTCGCCCTCACTTCTACCATGGTTTTTTCCGTCATGGACGACCCAAAGAATGTCATGCAGTTGCGTCTTCGGCCCGCCTAGGACGAAAAGCCCATTTTCTATCATGATTTTTTGTCATAGAAGTAGGAGCCCACCACATCTATGACGATACCGCGTTTTGTCACAATTATCGTCATAGAAGTGTCATAAGCATGGCAGAAAAAAAATCCGTTCGGCCCAAAATGTCACAGATGTGTCTTTTTTTGTAGTGCTTGCACCAAGGCGAAAGTGGCGCAGATGTGCGGCAAGGTGTCCAGGGGATCTTCAAGACTACCTTTTCTTTTTAGGCCCTGTATACAGCTTTCCCTTGTTTAAATTCTCGGCATCTAAAATAGCCTTGATGTTTATGGCATTATCTGTAAAAGCACGTTTTGACGTACCAATTCAGATTATAATGGAAACAGTTTTTCACCAACCCTTGTTCGGTATTGGTTTATTTCATAATCTGTATCCCCTCTTTGTGTTAGATTGCCATATATACTTTGGTACGGCTTAAACGCCAGGGGCTCTATTCGGCCACATATATTTTCAAAAAGTCCGAACACTTCTAGAGTATACTTTGGCATCCCGAATATTGCATTATATGCATCAGCTCCGAATCATGTCTTTGGTGAATAGTTGGGTCGCCCGGCTCCTGTGATTACTAAATGACGTTCCGCTTGTTCAGCTAGGGTAGTAAAGGGAGAACTACTGTGATTGTGTTTCTGGTTCTCCGGTCAAACACCTCAGTAGAGAAAGCCGAAAACTGACTGTCATGATACAGCGAGAGCTGGTTGGCGATTCAGCGACTTGCTATAAATATCTTGCGATTTTTATCGTATTATACGAAGGACTGGCCTCCGTCCAGTCACTCGTCCAGGGCATCCCAGTTCGGATAGCCGCATACGCACCAGGGGCTAGTACTTAGTCCCACCGTGAAACTCCTATGGCTAAGTGAAAGTGATAAAGCCGCATAGTCTGCTTGCCTGGTTCGCTGTGCAGACACCTCCTTCATGAACCGAAGACGTTGGGTCAAGTGTGATCGTGCGCTACTCCGAGCACCCCCGTAGCATCTACGTGGGGGCTAAAGCCGGCGATTGGCAAACTCTCAAGATTAAAAAACGGCCGCAGAGGAGGAAAGTAATTTAAGATAAAAACTTAAATATATTATAGGCCTCGGTTCACACCACAAAGTATGGATAAACATATTACATTTACTCAAACACGATATCCTTTGAGCATTGGCCCTCTACTATTCGGGCACCCGCCAGGACATCGTCGAAATACCGCTCCAGCTTGCGGTGGTCCTTGCCTTCGGGTGGGCCTTCGGTTGCGATAATCGTGGCCTTCATCTTCACCCAGTGCATCTTGACACGGTCAAAGGCCATCCGCGCGCCCTCTATGCACGCCGAGCGCTTCACAACGTCAACTCAGGGCAGCGCATCAACGAGTCGCTTCACTATGCCGAAGTAGCTGCTAGGAATGGGTTTGGCTGACCAAAGCCGGACTATGACGTCCCTCATGGCCAGGCTGGACATCCTATGCAGCTCCACCAGTTGCATCATCTGGTTGTTGAATAGCGTCGGATGCTCCGACGCCAGGAACTGTGACCAGAAGAGCTTCTCGGTTGTGTTCCCCTCCTGGGCCCGGAAGAACTGCACGGCGTCTGCAGCACTCTTCGAAAGATCCGCAAAGGCGTCTGGAGAACTCCATAGTCGAGTGAGCAAGGCATATCTTTGACCGCCAAACATACTCTGCAAAAGAAAGGGCTTACCAACCGCTATCTGTTCGGCCTGCCGGATCTCCTCCGAGTCACCCTAGACTCGTTTTGCGCCTCTTTGGCCTCTTGGAGGGCCTTGGCGAGATCGGCCACTTGGGCCGTATTCTTCTCCTCCAAGGCCTCGCACTTGCCGATGGCGCCCTTGAGCTCTTGCTCCACCTCGGCCACCCTCTCCTCGTGCTGACGGCGGGCGACCTGTTCGGTCTTTAAATCCGTAGCCGCTTTGTCAGCGGCCGCTTTGCTCACCTTCGCCTGCTCCTTGGCTTGTGCAAGGTCGCTCTTGAGGGTCTCGACCTCGGCCGCGCTACCTGAAATCATATTCATAACAGTGCATGAGCTTAACTCTGAACTTGCGTACAACTTTAGGCATATACGAGCTCTTTTAAACATAGCTTGCGCCTCATCGAACCGTGTTAATGCGGTCAATATCATCATCAGCCAGCTTCGGCTTCCGCTTGAGGTCGGAAACTACAACGGCCTGGACGGTTGCCGCCAACAGGGAAGCCTGTTATAAAATAGAAAAGTATGTCACCTCTTTCGAATACTATATGATCCTCTGTTTGGCTTTTTTCAAAACCGAACACAGTCTCAGGGGCTACTATCTATATTCAGACATATTTCCTTCATATGAAAAGCGTCTAAGAGTATTACGCCGCATACCTCGAAGCCTGTTAGCAGGCTGGTGAAGGCTTCGTTTATCCCGCTCTTGGCGGACTGAACCTTCTCAACCACCACACCCATCAGGGTGCGGTGCTCCACCACGATGGAAGCACGCCGTAGTGCCTCCACCGGAGCATTCGGCGCCTCCGGATTAGTGGAGGTCACCGCCGGAGTTGACGCTTTCCCTCCTTCGAAGGGGGTGGCTCGCTCGATTCCAGAGCCATATGGGTCTCTGAAATAGTGTTCGGCTGGGTGCTGGACTGGTCAGGGCCCCCGCCGTCGGTCTCCATGGGGGTTGCGCCCCCATGTTCTCGGCAGCCGAGGCCTCACTCTCAGGTACCATATTGGCAGCCTCCCTCACCTCTCCGTGTCCCGGAGAGGCCCTTCCGGACAACACCTTGGTGTCATCCGCGGCGGTTGGCGGAGAGGCTCGCGGAGGTGATTCGCTCTCCAACTTCTCTGGTGCCAGAGAGCTCCCTCGGATAGCGATGGATGGGGGAGGTCCCAGACATGACTGAAATACACACAACATAATATGTTATATAGAAAACATAAAGGACCAGATAATTGTAAAGTATCCTCTATTAGTCTATTAGTTACGATGCGGCCAGGGGCTTCGCCCTGGGGCACCTCTTGGGGATGGCATCGGCATCCGAATCTGAACCATCCGAGAGGGTTGCCTTCCCCCTCTTGGACACCCCTTCCTCCAGGGATATGGAGGCGGCCCTTTTCTTTTCCCTCCCCTTCACGAGAGAGGTTCTTTCCGCCTCCTCCTCCTCTTTGTCTTCGTCCCCCTCATCGGAGGAGAGGGCTTTGGTCCCTCCGAACACTGCGTCCGAAGTACCCTTACGGCGGATGCCACCCTTGGCCTCCTTGCTCTTATTCTTGGCCTTCTTCTCCGGCGCCTGATAGGGCGTCGGCCAGCATCTTTGTGAGCTGGGGTGTGGCCGGATCTTCAGGCAGCGGTGCGGGACACTTGATCCGTTCCGCCTTCGCTGTCTAGCCCTGTGAGAGGGACGGAAGACTCGTTATGCCTAGAGAATTTATGGACCAAGTGGGTGTTCAGGAATAATACACTAACCGGAGTGGCTGGTGTCGGTGTACAAAAGAAGGGGCGCACCTTTGTACCCCTTTACCTGTGCACGGACAGTCGGAGCCGCGCCCACGGCCGCACCAAGCAGAACAGGGGAGGTGAACCAAGGTAAAGCCAAAGCCCAAGACAGCCAAGGCAACGCCAAGGCCAAGAACACCAAGAAGCAGAAGGATGAAGCAGGCTCCCCCGGCAAGACCCTTGCCGGGGCAGCCTCAGCAGCCCCGACAAGACCCTTGCCGGGGTGGCTCGCCCACACCAGCGGAGTGAGCCGCCCTCGAGCCCACGGGTTCCAACAAAACCAACCACGTTGGAACGAGGGTTCGGGCGGCACCTCCATGGTGGCATGCAAATCTTTGTCAAGACCAAGGAATGTTCAAGATCAGATGAGGATTAAAAGACAACGGTCCTCGGCAAGATCCTTGCCGAGGAGAGCCAAAAGACCCCCGGCAAGATCCTTGCCGGGGAAGACAGCGCGCCACGACAAGACCCTTGCCGGGTCGCCCAGCAAGGCCCTCACCGAGGATGCCAGCAGGGCCACTGCCAGGCCCGCACCAGCCAAGTCTACACCGCCGTTTGCATGCAGCTGCCAGCTCAATCAGCTGGGCTGGCACCTGCGTGGCAACATGCAGCTTCCAGGCCAGATTGGCAAGCGCCTGTGTGGCGGCATGCAGATCTTCGTGAAGGCCCTACCACCGCGCCACCTCAGCTGCTGCACACTGCATGGCGCCAAGACGCATCGCTGGCGGTATGCGTGTCAAAGCGAAGAGGAGCGGCGACGGACGGGATGGGCCTCGCTCCCGTCCCCGATAAAGCTAGGGGACACCTCAGTGGCGCATTAAATGCTCCTTGTCCTGTAATACGAGCGATAAGCTCGCAGCACTGTACGCCTTTCCACCTCTTGTGCGCCACAGTGGCAGCCCCTTTCAACTATAAAAGGAGGCCCATGGTGTACTGGAGAAGGATTCGGCTCTCTGGAACTACTCAGCCACCGTAGCTAGTTCGAGGGCTCAAGAACACTCAATACATCCACCAAAGCAGGACTAGGGTTTTACGCATCATCGCGGCCCGAACATAGGTAAATGATCCTTGTGCTGATTACTAATCCTACTCTTCTCGCAACCCCGCGCCCCGACAACCGTAGTATGGATTCTTGTGATCCCATAGGTGTCGTTCCACACCGACATCTTTGGCGCGCCAGGTAGGGGGCGCAATTGCGAGAATCTGGTCTAGTAGTTAGCCTAGCGTTTCTTCATCGCCATGGATCCAAAGAAGAAGACGGCCAGCAGAAAACGGTGCCGCCTGCACGCGCGAAGGACGCCAACGCGGCAACAGAAAAGCTAAGTCATTCAGAGCCTTGAGTTATTTCCTTTTTATATAAGGTTATCGTCCTCAGAGATCCTGCCTGTGTATGGAATACCTGCACGCAAAGGGGCCCTCCTGCGATTGGCAACGCCCTTGTTCTGTTTCGAGTCTGATCAACAACTCAAGCGGCCGCGTCGAGAGTGGCGGGTAGTCTTCCGCACCTAGCAACGCTCTCGATTCTGACTCGGTCAAGCTCGACAGTTCGGGCGGCCACATTAAGGGCGGTAAGATGGTTCGCCCAGCTGCAAGCACACCCGGCAGGCCAATGGGGATCCGTCCCCAAGACACCACCCTGGGTTTACGCGCCGGCAGGCCTACCCGATAAACGTAGGGTGGACATACAAAGGAAAATCAAACAGGAAAATAACATGCATAATATGAAAGTACTGCAGAAGTTATATTACATTGCTTGTTGCCGCAGTTCTAACTAAAGATAAAAATCGTCTTGGTTGTGAACTTGCAGCAATGATAAGAAATGGGGTGCCTAATCCCGGCGCTGACCCTCCACCCTCAGAATTCCGCCGACACCACTGATGACGGGCTTGATGCGCTCCCTGAGCGGCGCGAGGTCAGTATCCTCCGACAAGCTCTCCAGCACGGCGTCGAAGTCAAGGTCGGGGTACCAGTACGCCACCTTGGTGAGAACCTTGGTCATGGCGCGCTCTCAAAGCCTCCGGGCCTCGTCGGCCAGCGAGGCCGCCCGATTGGCGTGAAGCCGCTCCAAAGCACCGACGACCTTCTCAAAGAACAGGGTCAGGCTGCAGTTGGCGCTCACACTCTTCTCCGGGGCGTACCTCACATCCGGCATCCCCATGGTGGCCAGCTGTGCGGTGGCCTGGTTGGCAACGGTGGCGAGGGGATCAAGCCAGCGGTTCTCGCCCTCCACGTGCTCCTTGAAGTTGAGGGCCTCAATCTTCCGTAGCTGCTTCTCGGTCTTCAGGTTTTTGGTCAGGGTCCCTTCCCGGGCCCTGGCCTCTGACAGCATCTTCTCGAGACCCTCCAGCTTCAGCTTGAGGTCTTTGATGGAGTTATTGGCCTCGGAGAGCTCCCCGGCCCTGTTGACGGCCGCCGTTGAGCGTGTCCTTCTCCTGGTACAGCTTCAGGGCCTGCTCCTTCAGGTCGTCCCACTCCACCTCCAGCTCTTTCACCTTGCTGGCGTGAACCAGGGCCTAGGCATCGAGCGCCTCTTTGTGCCTCTGCTCCAGCTCACGGGTCCGCTGGAAGACAAGCTTCTCCACCTCCTTGTCCTTGGCGCGGAGTTTGGCGTCAAGGTTCGCCTCGGGCTTGGCGAGGTCCTCCTCCTGGGAGTTCAGCGCGGCCTGGTGCTGCGTCCGGGCGGCCTCGGCTGCCGCGGCCAAGCCCTCCGCCGTCTCTTGGGCCTTCTCAATGTCGGCCAGCTTCATAGTGAGCTCCACATCACGCTTGGCCAGCTCGCCCTGGGCGGCCTTCAGCTCCTAGTGATCCTGGCGGAACCAGCCCTACATCTCGGCAATGCGCTTCTGGAGGTCCGCCTCTGCCTTCTCCGCCACCGCCATCCTGGACTTAGCCTTGTCCAGGCGGGCGCAATGGAGTGCCTGGAGCTTCCGAAAGCTGGCGCCCATGGCATGGAGGAGCCGCTCTTCCTGGGATCCGTCGCCACCAGCTCTCGGCTCGTCAACGATCTCAAGCCCGGCGGCGGCGAGCACCTCGCCGTTAAACACCTCCCCCTCGACGGGAGCCCTGATGCTCGACGCGACTGGGAGGTGGACGAAGAGATCGTCGCTCACCTTCAGGTACCTGCCGAAGCCAGAGGCAGCGGAGGAGGAAGGCTGGTCATCGACCACCTCCTCCTCGGCAGCGGCCTTGCCAGCCTCTCCGGCAGGCCCCTTGCCGGCCTCCTCGGCGGTAGCCTTACCGGCCTCCCGGCAGGCCCTTTGGCGGCATCCTCCGTGGTGCCCCTGGCGGCCTCCTCGGCGGCGATCTTCTCGGCTTTCGCCTCGGCGTCCTTGGCCACGTCCTTGATGATGGTGTCCAGGTCCTCCCGGTCCGCCGAGAGAGGATCTGGATATCAAGAAGAGGGTGGGGTAGAGCCAAGATCAAAGATTCGAAAAGAATAGAAAAAGCAGGGACGAAAGGCCAGAGACTTACCAGTCCCAGGCTGGGACGCAGAAGTCCCCTCCCCGTCAACATCTGGCGCCGAGGTGAAGCCACCAGCGCCCAAGTTCTCCTCCTCCTCCTCCATGTGCATGGGGTCGGTGCTTGGCGCCCTTGCCGGGGACGCCCCCCGGGGCGGTGTGGTTGATAGGGGCGGCGTGGTGGGAGTAGCCCTTTGTGGCTCCTCCCACTGCTGCTCTCGTCCTACATACGCGACAAGGTCAACACCAAAATATCATACCCCTGACACATGTCGACGAGGAGTGAGCAGTGAACTTACTCTGGGGGCTGCGCTGGGGGGCTGCTCAACACCACTAGCGGCGCCCTTGAAGCACCAGCCGGGGGCTGGCCGCCCGCCGAGGCCTTGGCCCTCTTCACTCTCCGGGCCAGCGTCTCCACGACCCTGCAAGGATGAACATAAGTCAAGACATGCGGCACGGACTGAGGAAACAGAGATGGCGAAGAGGGGCAAGTTGCTTACTTGACGTTCATCTCCTCCTCTGTTGCCTTCCTCTTCCTCCTTGGGCTGAGGGACCCAAAATCAAAGGTGACCCCCGCGTCAATGCCTGCCGGGGGAGGGGAAGGAGGTGGCGTCCGAACGCGCTTTGCCGAGGAAGAAGCGGATGCCTTCTCCTTCGTCGCTGCGGCCGTTGCCACTTTCTTCGCCCGTGACCCTAAATGCAGTGTGCGGACATCTCACAGGCCTGAGCTCTGCTGCCCCTACCAGGCTGGACCGGCTCGCCGGAGGTGGCCAGCCGCAGAACCCGTCCTCTCCCCCTGGCTGGAGGATCGACGGCCACGACCTCCTCCTCCTCCTCGGCCTCTTCCTCCGACGACTCATCGGCCGCGTCTTTGACAAGAGGAGCCCCGGTTCCGGCACTGCTGGCCTCCCCAGTGGCCTCCGCCCACCGAGCGAGCTCCTCCTCCGCGGCCGCCGCGACCTTGTCCTCCACACCACCTGCGCCACCGGCCTCCTCGGCAAGCCGTGCCTCTATCGCCCTGGCGGCGATGTAGTCTAACTCCACCTGGGTGGTGTCCTGGATGAGCCGTGGCTCGTCAGTGATGTACCCCTCGTGTAGGGTGTCGAAGAACTGCTGCACCTGGATGTCCTCCGGCTCAACCCAGCTCGAGTTAGGGCCGTGCATGTTGCAGTCCGACATCATGGCGATGATGTCGGTCCGGCGCGAGTTGTTGCTCAGCGGGACCACTCTCGCCGGCAACCTGAACAGGGGCCCCTTGACGACCTTGCCGGCCTTCACGGCGGCCCTCGCGACCTTGCCGATCCGCTCGACCTCGCCATCGCGACCCACATCGGCCTGGAAAATCCTCTGGCAGAAGTGGGCATGCCCCATCACTGTGAAGTTGTGGTCGAGGCCGGGGCGAAGCCGCATGATGTCGGCAGCGTTCGAGAAGAGCCAGGCCGGCCTCCCCTTGTTGTGCAGTGGATCGATTCGGCAGCAGATGAAGTCTGCCCCGATCAGCTCAAGGGTGAGCCCGGCCTCGGTGAGCCGAAGGATCCTGGTGGTGGCGATCGTGAGCTTCTCGTCGTCGGCATCGACGTCGCTCCAATCGCTTCTACGGACTGGCGGCACCCGGGGAACTTCACAGAACGCCGGCGGGTCCTTCTCTTCAATCCAGCACCACTGGCCCCGCCACTCTTCCCACCTCTCCTTCATGGCGCCATCCGGGTACGCTCCCTTGGACCTTGGGATCCAGGTGACGCAACCAGAGATGGCACCCCCTGTTTGAATCCGAGGGAAGTAGTGACGGAAAAGCGCCGTGTTGGGGTGCACCCCGGTGAAACCTTCGCAGAGGTGCGCGAAAAGGGCCATGCACACCACATCATTTGGGGTAAAATCCAAGAGGTGGAAGCCAAAAGTGTGCATGATGTCGCTGAAGAAGTCGGAGAAGGGAGGACAAAGCCCACATGAGAAGTAATCGACGAAGAAAGGGTACCGATTTGGGGCAGCCTCGGTGCAGTTGGAGGGGATGACGCGCGTGGCTGGATGCCCCGTCTTCTCTCCCCCCGTCTTGACCCCCCACAGGGGTTTGAAGGCCTCCCGGAGCTCGAACACGTCGACTGTCGAAGGGAAGTAGGTGAGCTGCATCCTCTACACCGCCAGCGTGCTCTCCGGCGGCTCCGCCGCTCCGGCGTCCCTAGCCACTCCCTTGCCCTTGGTGGATTTGGGCGCCATGGCGGCTAGGGGGAGCAAGAGACAGAAGGCGGCGGAGATATGGTGATGGCGAGCAAGAACGAAGCTTAGGGAGGAAGGAGAAGGGGGCGGCGGCTCTGAGATTGGAAGAAGGCGCGGAAGGGGTAAAGTGAGCAGCGTGCCCGCGGTTATTCCCTTTTACGGGGAAGGCGCGGGCTGCCTCCTTTCCCATTAACTACGACGTGACGCATGCCTGCGGAAACCGCCCCACGCATGCCACCCACGTCACGTGCACCCCTCCACGTCGCGCATTCAACGCGGGTCGTGGGGAAGCGCAACAGACGGAAAATTACCGCGGTAAAAACCGCCCCTCCTCCCCGCGCACCGTTTTGGGCCTGGCCCAACAACGTGTCGCGCTTATGTGTGGCCCAGGCCCGGGGGCTCCTGTCGATGTACAAAGAAGGCGCACCTTTGTACCCCTTTACATGCACATGGCCGGAGCCATGCTACCGCACCAAGCAGAATAGGGGAGGTGAACCAAGGTAAAACCGAAGCCCAAGACAGCCAAGGCAACGCCAAGGCCAAGAACACCAAGAAGCAGAAGGATGAAGCAGGCTCCCCCGGCAAGACCCTTGCCGGGGAAGCCTCAGCAGCCCTGACAAGACCCTTGCCGGGGCGGCTCGCCCACACCAGCGGAGTGAGCCACCCTCGAGCCCACGGGTTCCAACTGAACCAACCACGTTGGAACTAGGGCTCGGGATGCACCTCCATGGTGGCATGCAGATCTTTGTCAAGACCAAGGAATATTCAAGATCAAATGAGGATTAAAAGACAACGGTCCTCGGCAAGATCCTTGCTGAGGAGAGCCACAAGACCCCCGGCAAGATCTTTGCCGGGGACGATAGCGCGCCATGGCAAGACCCTTGTCGGGCCGCCCGGCAAGGCCCTCACCGAGGACGCCAGCAGGGCCACTGCCAGGCCCGCACCAGCCAAGTCTCCACCGCCGTTCGCATGTAGCTGCCAGCTCAATCAGTTGGGCTAGCACCTGCGTGGCAACATGCAGCTTCCAGGCCAGATTGGCAAGCGCCTGCGTGGCGGCATGCAGATCTTCGTGAAGACCCTACCACCGTGCCACCTCAGCTGCCTGCCTGCCTGCATGGCGCCGCATGCATCGCTGGCCAGGGAGCGTGTCAAAGCGAGGAGGAGCGGCGACGGACGGGACGGGCCTCGCTCCCGTCCCCGATAAAGCTAGGGGACACCTTAGCGGTGCATTAAATGCGCCTTGTCACATGTCTGACGATAAGGCTGCAGATTGCATGCCTTTCCACCTCACATGCGCTTGTGTCAGCCCCTTTCAACTATAAAAGGAGGCCCATGGCGTACTGGAGAAGGATTCAGCTCTCTGGAACTACTCAGCCACCGTAGCTAGTTCGAGGGCTCAAGAACACTCAATACATCCACCAAAGCAGGACTAGGGTTTTACGCATTCTCGCGGCCAGAACCTGGGGTAAACGATCCTGGTGCTGATTACTAATCCTGCTCTTCTCGCAACCCCGCACCCCGGCAACCGTAGTAGGGATTCTTGTGATCCCATAGGTGTCGTTCCACACCGACAGCTCGATTCGCGCTGTCAAGACCGATGTCTTCGGCCACGTCTTCTGGGTCTTGAAGAGCAGCTTCCAGCTCTCTTCGTGCGTTGTGCCGAAGAAGTGTTGCAGGGTCCTGGGACATTCCGGATTGAACTCCCACATATGGAGTGGCCGGAGTTGGCAGGGGAGGATCCGACATAAGAGCATCACCTGAATCACGTCAGTGAGACTGGTGTTTTTGCTCATCATGTTTTTGATGCGCTTTTGCAGCGTCAGCACTTCCACGGTCGACCCCAGTCCAGACCCTTGTTGGTCCACGACGCGAGCCACATAGGGGGTCCGGATCTGAACTCAGGAGTGGCCGCCCACCTGGCGCCGCGGGGTTCGGTGATGTAGAACCACTCCTGCTGCCACACCTTTATGGTCTCCACAAAGGCCCATTTAGGCCAAGTAGTGTTGGGGACCTTGCTCACCATGGCGCCGCCGCAGTCCGCATGCTGCCTGTCAACCACCTTCGGCTTCACATCGAAGACTTTTAGCCATAATCCGAAGTGCAGGGGGATGCGGAGTAGCAGCTCACACACGACGATAAACGCCGAGATGTGGAGGAAAGAATTTGGGGCAAGATCGTGGAAATCTAGCCCGTAGTAACATGAGGCCATGGACGAAGGGGTGGAGTGCAAACCCTAGTCCGCGGAGGAAGTGAGGGATGAACACGACCTTTCACCGGGCTCCAGGGTGGGGATGACTTGCTCTTTCGCAGGGAGCCTGTGCGCGATGTCCGCAGACAGGTACCCCGGCTCCCGGAGATCCTTTACATCCTTCTCCGTGACGGAGGAGGCCTCCCACTTGCCCTTCGAGCCAGAT
Source organism: Aegilops bicornis (assembly GCA_021605145.1). NCBI lineage: Eukaryota > Viridiplantae > Streptophyta > Magnoliopsida > Poales > Poaceae > Aegilops > Aegilops bicornis. Next base: position 726,646,496 of record CM038671.1, on the reverse strand, counting down.
CGTACATGGCTGGAAAGGTTGGCGGCAGTGGGAAGGATCGAAGCTTGGGCGCTGGAGCATGAAGATGGGAAAGCAGAAGAAGGAAGAAGGCATGGGGAGAAAAGAAGGATCTTTATCCACTTATATAGGCAGTGAATATCAAGCGCCCCCCTCCTCAAGCCTTAAAACTTGCCTGTTCCCAAGGGGTCGTGCGAACAACACTGTTGGATTACCCAAACCCGTATTAATGAGGATCCCCCGATAAGCGGACACAATCTCTGTTTTGACAGGACGTGTCAATAGAGGCCTCGCCTCAAAACACGAAGCGGGAGGCAAAAAACGGTTCGAAATGTTAAAGGAGCCAGACGTGGCGTTTCGCTGAAAGAGTTGTCAGTTGACAGACATTATTTTGATTAAATATTTTGCCTTCGTGGTTGAGGGTTGTGACTGTCATGCAGAGCCGTATACAGTTCTTTTATTCAGAAGATCACTTTGAAGTATTTGGGAGGAGGAACCCGCCTTGCAATGCCGAAGACAACCTGCGTGCCGAACATATCGTCATTGAAGACTGGTTCAGGGGCTACTGAGGGAGTCCTGGATTAGGGGGTCCTCGGGTGTCCGGGCTGTGTGATATGGGCCGTGAAGATACAAGGTAGAAGGCCTTCCCCCGTGTCCGGTTGGGACTCTCCTATGCGTGGACGGCAAGATTGGCATCCGGATATGTAATTTCCTTCTTGTGCAAGTCAACTCTGTAAACCCTAGGCCCCTCCGGTGTCTATATAAACTGGACGGTTTAGTCTGTAGAGGCTATCAGAATCAAAATAGCCTAGACATCTAGGGTTTAGCCATTACGATCTTGAGGTAGATCAACTCTTGTAACCCCTATACTCATCAAAGTCAATCAAGCAGGAAGTAGGGTTTTACCTCCATTAAGAGGGCCCGAACCTGGGTAAACACCGTGTTCCCTTTGTCTCATGTTACCTTCGATCCTCAGACGCACAGTTCGTGACCCCCTACCCGAGATTGGCCGGTTTTGACACCGACAACCCCCATGGGCCCCACAACCCATCAGGGCATGCTAGGGGCCTATAGCGCCCCGGTGTCTTGTGGGCCCCACAGGCCTCCCCCAGGTGTTTCCGTGGCTCCCAAGTCATCTTCTGGTCCAAAAATAATCTCCAAAAACTTTCGTTGCTTTTGGACTCCGTTTGATAGGGATGTTCTGCCAAGTAAATAACAAGCAAAAAACAACTGGCACTAGGCACTATGTTAATAGGTTAGTCCCACAAAATGATATAAAGTTGCTATAAAATGATTGTAAAACATCCCTGAATGATAATATAATAGCATGGAACAATAAAAAATTATAGATACGTTGGAGAGGTTTCAGCATCCCCAAACTTAATTCCTGCTTGTCTTCGAGTGGGTAAATGATGAAAACAGAATTTTTGGTGTCGAATGCTGCCTAACATGTTCATCGCATATTCTTTTCTTTTGTAGCATGGACATTTGGACGTTTAGATGGTTCAAAGCAATAGTCTATATTTGACATGATAACTTCAATACTCAAGCATATCAATAAGCAACCATGTCTTTCAGAATATCAACACTAAAGAAAGTTATCCCTAGCCCATCATGCTCAATCATTGATCCATTCACGAAGCACACTCAAATATTAGCTACATCCAATGCACACGTATGATCATAGTGCCCCTTAGTTGGTGCTTTATAAGAGAAGATGGAGACTCAAAAAAATAAAAATTGCATAAAAGTAAATACATAGGCCCTTCGCAGAGGGAAGTAGAGATTTGTAGAGGTGCTAGAGCTCAAAGCTTAATCTGAGAGATAAAATATTTTGGGAGGCATGCTTTTCCCGTCAACGAAAACGATCGAGTAGTTCCCAATACTTAGCATGCTAGATACATCATAGGCGGTTCCTAAACATAAAATAAATTTTATTCCTTTTTCCACCATTCTTTCACAATACATGGCTAGCCGTATCCATGGGTGCCTTCGATACCAACACTTTCCAAGGTATTTATTATTTCATAACATAAAGTAAATTTCTTTTCATTTCGGGACTGGGCATTGATACATCTCCAATGTATCTAGTTTTCCTAATGCTTTTCCTCTTATTTTAGACTCTAATTTGCATGATTTGAATGAAACTAACCCCGGACAGACACTGTTTTCAGCAGAACTACCATGGTGTTGTTTTTGTGCAGAAATAAAAGTTCTCGGAATGGAAGGAAACTTTGCGAGGATTTTTTATGCAATATATGAGAATTTATGGAGCCAAGAACCACCGGAGGGGGGCACCTGGGTGGGCACAACCCACCAGGCTGCGCCCCCTCCAGGCATGCCCAGGTGGGTTGTCCCCACCTGGTGGCCCGCAGACCCTGAAACCGACGCTAGAAAAAAATCAGGGAGAAAGAATTATCGTGTTCCACGAGACGGAGCCGCCATCACCTCCTGTTCTTCATCGGGAGGCCAGGTCTGGAGTCTGTTTGGGGCGCCGGAGAGGGGGACCTTCGATCTTCGTCATCACCAACCATTCTCCATCGCTAATTCCATGATGCTCCCCACCGGGAGTGAGTAATTCCTTCGTAGGCTCGCTGGTCGGTGAGGAGTTGGATGAGATTCATCATGTAATCTAGTTAGTTTTGTTAGGGCTTGATCCCTAGTATCCACTATGTTCTGAGATTGATGTTGCTATGAGTTTGCCATGCTTAATGCTTGTCACTTTGGGCCCGGGTGCCATGATTTCAGATCTGAACCATTTATTTTATCACCATTATATCTATGTTCTAGATCCGATCTTGCAAGTTATTGTCACCTACTACGTGTTATGATCCGTCAACCCTGGAGTGACAATAGTCGAGACCACTCCCGATGATGGACGTAGTTTAAGGTGTTCATGTATTCACCGTGTGTTAATGCTTTGTTCCGGTTCTGTATTAAAAGGATGCCTTAATGTCCCTTCGTTTCCAATTGGACCTCGCTGCCACGGGAGGTAGGACAAAAGATGTCATGCAATTTCTTTCCATAAGCACGTATGACTATTTATGGAATACATGCCTACATTATATTTATGAACTGGAGCTAGTGCCGTATCGCCCTAGTTTATGACTGTCACATGATGAATATCATCCAACAAATTATCGATCCAATGCCTACAAATTTCTTTTATATTGAACTTGCTAAGTTACTACTGCTATCGTTACTGTTGCACTTGTTACAAAACTAATGCTATCACTGTTACCGTTACTATTGTTGTCGTTACTACTATCAAAACTATCATATTACTTTTCTACTGATCACTTTGCTGCAGATAATTAATCTCCAGGTGTGGTTGAATTGACAACTCAGCTGCTAATACTTACAAATATTCCTTGGCTCCCCTTGTGTCGAATCTATAATGTTGAATACACTACCCTCGAAAACTGGTGCGACCCCCTATACTTGTGGGTTATCAAGACCTTTTTCTGGCGCCGTTGCCGGGGACCATAGCTATATTTGTTGGGTCACTTGGGATTATTATCAATTTATCACTATGAAGAATCTGAAGGATGCTAAGACTAAGATTTATCCCTCTAAGACGAGAGGAGGTAAGGAACTGCCATCTAGCTCTGCTTTAGATTCACCTTCTGTTATAAGTAAACTTGCAACACCACCACATGCTGTTAATCCTGATATGTCGCAAGTTATTGATGATGCTACTTCTGCTATGAATGATACTTATGATGATGCTACTACCTTGCTTGATGATGATGTGCCACTAGGTGAATTTCTTGATGAACAAATTGCTAGAGTAAGACAACATGATTTGTTGAAACTGATGATGAGCTTGAAACTGAAAATCTTGAAACAACTACTAAAACTAGCCCTCCTAGATATGAATGCCAAAGGTATCGGAAGGTTATGTTATGAATGAGGAAACAACTAGAGATATTCTTGCTTGTAAAGATAGAGATGATCTAGAGAAATTATTATGCAAGAATAAAGAAAAATCCTTGAATGCTAGAATGCAATATGATCCTAAGTTTGCTACTTCACCTATCTTTATTGATGATAAGGACTATGAATTCTCTCTCAACCCATAATTAATTACTTTGGTTGAATCCGATCCTTTCCATGGTTATGAAACTGAAACTGTTGTGGCACATCTTACTAAGTTGAATGACATAGCCACCCTTTTTACTCATGATGAGAAAACTCGCTACTACTATATTCTCAAATTATTTCCGTTCTCATTAAAGGGTGATGCTAAGGCTTGATACAATACTCTTGCTCCTGGTTGTGTGCATAGTCCCCATGATATGATTTATTACTTCTCATAAAAATATTGCCCTGCTCATAAGAAACAAGCTGCCTTGCAGGAAATATTTAACTTTGCGGAAATCGAAGAAGAGAGTCTCCCACAACCTTGGGGAAGGCTTTGCCAATTGCTTAATGCTTTGCCTGATCATCCTCTTAAGAAAAATGAAATACTTGATATCTTCTATAATGGACTAACCGATGCTTCTAGGGATTTTTAAGATAGTTGTGCTGGTTTTGTTTTGAGGGAACTAACTATTGGGCAAGCTGAAGAATTATTGAGTAACATATTGAAAAATTATGATGATTGGACTCTTCCTGAACCACCACCTAAACCCACTCCGAAGAAGAGGGGCATATTATATCACAGTCCTGAAGATATGCAAGAGGCAAAGAAATCTATGAAGGAAAAAGGTATTAAAGCTGAGGATGTCAACAATTTACCCCCTATTGAAGAAATACATGGGCTTGATACACCACCACCACCTAAGGTGGCAGAGGTAAACTCTCTAATGAAATTCAATGATAATGGCAATCCTCACAATATGCACCCTGGCCAATGCCTTTATGAGTTTGAATTTTGTATTAGAAAACAAGATCACTTCAATGCAAATGTTATGAAATAATTGAAATACAATTCTGATATGATTTAGAATCTCAAATGATGTTAGAGGTGTGGGAAATCATGCTTCTATGGTTTAAACCCAGTTACAATGAGTTGCTAAATCTCAAAGAGAGTTGCTTGATGAAATGAATAATAATATCAATGATCACGCTGTTAGAGTAATGAGTAGAGGAGGTAGGATGACTCAGGAACCACTTTATCCTGAGGGACACCCAAAAAGAATTGAACAAGACTCTCAAAGAGTTAACAATGATGCATGTAGTCCTTCTAAAAAGAAAAAGAAGAAGAAAAATGATAGGACCTTGCATGCTTCTAGTGAACCTGAAGTAGAAAAACCTCCTGATAATGATAATGAAATTTCCATCTCTGATGCTGAAACTCAGTTTGGTAATGAACACTCACCTTCTGATATTGAAAAACATAATTATGAGGTTCTTGGGAATACACAAACAAATAGTAAAGAACCAAACAATGATCTTGAGATAGAACCTGCAGTTGATCTTGATAACCTACAACCCAAGAATACATGATATGATAAAAGAGACTTTATTGCTAGAAAACACGGTAAAGAAAGAGAACCGTGGGTTCAAAAACCTATGCCCTTTCCACCTAAGTCAATTAAAAAGAAAGATGATGAAGAATTTGAACGCTTTGTTGAAATGTTGAGGCCAGTCTTTTTGCGTACTCACTTGCCTGATATCTAAAAAATGCCTCTTTATGCAAAGTATATGAGAGACATCATCACCAATAAGAGAAAAATACCGGAAGCTGAAATCTCCACCATGCCTGCTAATTATACTTTTAAAGATGGAGTGCCTAAAAAACTCGGAGATCCAGGAATACCAACTATACCTTGCTCTATCAAAAGAAATTACGTGAAAACTGCTTTATGTGATTTAGGAGCTGGTGTTAGTGTTATGCCTTTCTCTTTATATAAAAGACTTGATTTGAATAAACTCACACATACTGAAATATCTTTGCAAATGGCTGACAAATCAACTGCCATACCTATCAGTATTTGTGAGGATGTGCCCATTGTTGTTGCTAATGTAACTATTTTGTATGACTTTGTTATACTTGAGATGCCCGAGGATGACAACATGTCGATTATCCTTGGTAGACCCTTCTTGAATACTGCAGGGGCTGTTATTGATTGCAATAAAAGCAAGATCACTTTTAATATCAGTGGTAATGAGCATACGGTGCACTTTCCGAAGGAACAATTCCAAGTGAATGGTATTAATGCTATTGAAAAATCTCTGACAATCACTATTGGAAGTTTTCAACTACCTCTACCTACTGTTAAAAAGAAATATGAAATGCTTATTGTTGGGGGCATACGTATGCCCGTTGAGGTAACTTAGTGAAGCTAATCAAAAGTAGTTGTTAATAAGACTTGATCAACCTTATTAATGGATCATTTTTGAGAGGTATGAAGTTGATGAATTTAGTGAGCACTACCTTCTGTCCCTACGTTTTGTTTTCTGCTTTTATTAGTTAAATAAAATAAAATACCATGTTTTGTTTGTTTTCTGAGTTTCCCAAGCAATAAAAAATGACCCACAAATAAAAATTCTCAGAATGCCCTGAAAAATTTAATACGATTTTTTACTGAATATTTAATATTTTTTGGTGCAAATAATATTAGAGGGAGGTGCACTAGGTCAGCACAACCCACTTGGGCGCGCCAGGACCCCTAGGCGCGCCCTGATGGGTTGTGGTCCCCATGTGGCCCCCCTCACTTATCTCTTCATACCTCTTCATCACCTACCTCCAGAAAAAAATCACCATTGCTCTCTCTCTCTCTCTCTCTCTCTCTCGTGTTCTTGCTCTCAAACCTACGGATTTCGATCTCTTTGCTCGAAACGCCGTTTTTGAAACTGTTTCGGGGGATCCTTGGTATGTAACTCCTCCGTTTGTCCAATTGGTTTTTGCTTTAGTGGTTTATATTTTGAATAATTAGCTACTCTTGGTGCTGCTGTAGATGAGCTTGCATGTTGAATTCTTAGAGTTCTAAGTTGTTTGAATGCTTGCTATGGCCTCTATATATCCCTATGAGTAGTTGCTACCAATTTTGTAAAGTTCGTTGAGAAAAATTTGTGGACTAAAAATTTCAGAATTTTGTTCATAGGAAAAGGATGAGCATCTTTAGGAAGTTTGATTCCAAGAAGAACTCCAAGGGAGTTACTTGGGAGTTTTTTGACAGTGATCTCCATACCCGGAGATTGGCGGAAGTACGGCCGTGCGAATGGCCGCATACCCCGTTCATGGAAGGGGCCGAAATCCTTCAAGATTTGCACAATTTGCTGCTAATACCGGCTTCACCAACTTCATCGTAGCTGAATGTGAATAGTATCATCTCCTCACAAACACCTTTGTGCAAAGTTTTAATTTCCTTCCTAGTAATAATTCCCCTGAAGTGCAGTTTAATTTATACGTTGAACTCCATAAGATACCGATTACTGAATTTTGTGATATATGCTTGATCCCTTTTGATGGGAGTTTAGCGGAGCCTAGGCCTGCAGACTTCGAAGGCCTTTATCATACTCAGTCTATGGGGGATGGGAGAGGGGTGTCGAGTATCACCCCCACTGGCTTGCATTTTCCTGATGTTCATTATTTTACTCTTTTCATTGCAAAATGCTTGCTTGCTAGAGAGAAGGTGGGTGCACTCAGTGCCCCAGACCTTGCTATTTTACATGGTGCACTTGAAGGCGACAACAGTGATAGCTTGGGAGCTATTGTGGCATGTCGCCTTCACATTAATAAATCCAAGGGTAAAATACATGGAGGTATTTACGCCACTCGTTTGGCGGCTTGCTTCAACATTCAGATACGCTTGCATGATTATCCTTAGCGCAAGATTTAGCTAGATCGCGCGGCCATGGAACACCACCAGTTTATTGCTGCTGATTACCCTAACATCCCTATTCCGTATACCCTGGTTTTCAGTGTGAGAACTCGTGTTATTATTCCATTACCTGCACCTGCTTTGTTTGATCCTATTGCAAGGGGAGGATACAGGATTATGCCTGCGGATATCATCGCTTGCCGGAACAACCAGGCTGTAGCAGAGGAAGAGCCTCAGCAGTGGGATCCACAGGTGCTCGCTCCTCAGCAGTTCGACATGGGACCCCATGGTTTCTTCGGCTACTGACTGATTACCAAGTTAGGCCAAAATCCTAAGCTTGGGGGAGTATATATTCCCACCGACATTACATTCATGTTCACACATTTCATTCCAGTTGTTGGTGTCCACTCTTTTTTATTGTATTATCCATGTTAAATTTATTTTCTCGCTTTCTTCTTGTGTGTTTGAAAAACTTGAGAAAATACAAAAATATTTCCTACTTCTTTTTGATTTTTCTTTCCAGAGTAGTTAGTTGTAGCACTAAAAAGAAAGCCCAAAAAGATTTCCTTGTTCTTCTTTTGCTTGTTGGGAGCTTTCCCGTTAAATAGTTTTTCTCATTTTTGCATTTCCCTTTTATTTGCTTATTCAAGAAAACCAGAAACTCCAAAAATATTTCAGTGTGTTTCTCTGAACTTCTTTTTCCTTTTTATTGAGTCATACCGAGGAGAAGACCACGATGAAAACGTTGAGTGGCTCTCATATGCATAATCATTGATCTAACAAAGAGCCCATATTACCTTGTCTTCTCCTGTTGAATAAAATGTTTGCATATTCCAGCTTAGTCCACGACACTCTTGCACTATCATTATTTTCACATCGTTCGGTCGCGCAACTGAAAGGCAATAATGACGTTCTTTGATGAACTGGCTGTGGCAGAGAGAAACGGGTATGAACTCGACTTGTTCTATTTTTTTTAAATATGTTTGTCGGTGTCAAAACCGGCGGATCTCGGGTAGGGGGTCCCGAACTGTGCGTCTAGGCGAATGGTAACAGGAGACAAGGGACACGATGTTTTACCCAGGTTCGGGCCCTCTTGATGGAGGTAAAACCCTACGTCCTGCTAGATTAATATTGATGATGTGTGTTACAAGAGTGGATCTACCACGAGATCAAAGAGGCTAAACCCTAGAAGCTAGCCTATGGTATGATTGTTGTTAGTCCTCACGGACTAAAACCCTCCGGTTTATATAGACACCGGATAGGGTTAGGGTTACACAGTAGTCGGTTACAATGGTAGGAGATCTACATATCCGTATCGCCAAGCTTGCCTTCCACGCCAAGGAAAGTCCCATCCGGACACGGGACGAAGTCTTCAATCTTGTATCTTCATAGTCTTGGAGTCTGGCCGATGATGATAGTTCGGCTATCCGGACACCCCCTAGTCCGGAACTCCCTCAAGAGCCCTGAACCAGGCTTCAATGACGCAAGTCCGGGCGTGCATATTGTCTTCGGCATTGCAAGGCGGGTTCTCCCTCCGAATAATTTATAGAAGATTGTGAACACTAGGATAATGTCCGGCTCTGCAAAACAAGTTCCACATAACACCGTAGAGAGAATAATTTTTGCACAGATCTGCTGACATATTCCGCGGCGTGACATCACACCACGGCCAGGCCTTCATATGAATCGTTTTTTATTGTTCCACCTCAGGGTGTATAGCGAGGCGCTTTCCTTGGCACGTCTTATCAAAGCGCAGATCGTGCCCCCTTATTTTGGGATTCTCATCAATACGGACATGGGTAACCCAACCGTGCCCGTTGGCCTGCCTTCTCTATCAAAGGCGAGTCCTAATCGATCACGGGGTGGGCTCTTGGTATTCAACCTCTTTATAGTGAGACCAAGGCCCTCTTCTATTTACACCCTCCATCGAGTTCTCCTCGCGCTTCGAGTTCCAGCACCCAAAGCTTGATTCAGCGCCGGACTTTCGACGATGTCCGGCTCCGACCAAAGACGGGCCGATGGATGTCTTCCTCCGTCCACAGAAGAAGATGTGATAAAGCTGCGAGACGCTGGTATCCGACCGGGCGAGATCTCACATAGGCTGCCTGCTCCAGGGCAGACCACTCCCACTCCTGAGCCTGGCGAGAACGTGGTATTCGTGTCCCACTTCCTTCGGGGTTTAGGCTTCCCGACAGATCCCTTTGTGCGGGGGATCATATTTTATTATGGGCTTGATTTCCATGACTTGAATCCGAAGTCCATCCTCCATATCTCGTCATTCATTGTCGTATGTGAGGCCTTTCTCCATATTACCCCCCACTTTGGATTGTGGCTCAAGACCTTCAAGGTGGAGCCAAAGATGATCAAGGGGCAGCAAGCGGAGTGCGGAGGGGCGGTCATAAGCAAATGTCTTGATGCAAGTGGCCCGAGGGCTCTTTTCAAGAGGAGCTTGGTTTGTGGCAACGGGAGTGGTTTTATATCACCGCTCACAGGGGCACAAAATGGGCGGCGCTCCCTGCCTTCCGCTCAGGTCCACCACAGCGGCTAGCGTCATGGGTCAACAAGGGGCTCGACTGGGGGTCGTCCAAGAACGTTCCCCTGCTGCAGGGCCGTATTCGAGATCTCCAGGAAAGAGGGATCAATCTGGTTGCAGTAACGCAGGTTATGGTGATCCGGCGCCTTCAGCCCTGCAAACGTCGCCCCCTCCGCCTGTGGGAATTCAATCCAGAGGGACCACGAGCTCTCCAAAATTTTATGGGCACGACGCCCGTGGAGATGTATAAACTGTTCTTCGGATCACAAGAGAAGTGTCCGGACTTGACCGAGGACGCATGACTAACCTGCAATCGCCCAGATACTCAAGTAAGTAGTCCTGTAACCGGACAAGCTGTTCATTCATTTATTTTATATATACACCCTTTAAAGGAACCGTTTCTTGAACAGGAGTGGATAGCCAAGGCAAAGTTGATAAGGTGTCCGGCTCCCCTCCCAGAGACCACGCCGGATCCCATGTTGACCAAGATGTTGAAGGTCGCGCCGTTTGAAGAAGGCGAAGGGAGGAGCGGGGGAGCAACTGCCTCTGCGAAGGAGGCTATCAAGGAAGGAGGGATTAAGAGTCCCACCTTCCGAGGAGAGAAGAGGACCGCTTCAGAAGATCCGGAGGTCAAGACCTCAAAGAAAGGAAGGGAATCTTCGGCAGAGAGTCCGGCGCTGGGAAGTAACCCAGCCGCATTATTTCCCCAAGGGGATCAGCCCTCCAGCGAGCCGTAAGTAAAACGAAGGGGTCTTGTAAATAAGGAACATCCCTGTATTTATTTATGAAGATAACGAAATTGTACCTTGTAGTTCGGACCTCAGCCCTTCTCAGCAGAGCTCGTCTTGGGGATCTTCTTACGGAGATGATGGAGAACGAACGCCTCCACCTGTCGCACCCTCATGTGAAGCGGACGACCGGAGGTGTCGCCGCAGAGGTTCCCCAAGTCTGGGGCCGGAAGGTCCGGGCGCCAAGTGGTGTCTTGATCGGAGGAGCTGAAGGATCTGCTTTCGAGGCGGCGGCTATCTCAAAAGATCATCGTGCTCTAATGGGTACGGTGATTGAAAGAATTGCATCCGCAGAGAGCGGATTACCGCAAGCCGTCGAAGCTTCTCGACGGGGTTTGAGGTACGCAAGAAATAATGTACCTTTTGGCAGGTTGTGCATATAAAATCGCCATGTATAGATAGTAGCCCACGAGACTAGGTATGTTGTCAAAATTGACGACGCGTCCGAGGATCAAATTCTCAGTTTTAACATATCGCCCATCCTAAACAGGTGGCGGGGCGTCCGGAGGCCAGCCGGACTAATGAATATGCCGAACTAAAGCGGCAGCTTGATGAGGCGGATGCGGACATCACGCTGGTCAATAAACGGTTTGACGAGTCACAAGGTATGCGACTTCTATGCGGACACCTGGTAAGGGAGCTTGACGCCCATGTTTTACTAATCATATGCTTAATGCAGATGGTGCCGCCGTGCGGAAGAGCTGCGGGCAGAACTTGCCCGAGCGAAAGAGCAAGCCAGAATTAGTAATGCGGCCGCTTTAAATGTGGCCGAAGAGCTAGAAGCTGAACGGGCTGCTCACTGCCGAAGCAAAGAGGAGATGGCCGATATGGCCAAAAAGTTAAGGAGTACTACCGATCGCTGCGAGGTTCTTGAAAAAGAGCGTCAAGCGGAACAAGAGGGCCTGAAGAAGGCCGCCGCCGAATCCAAGAATGCCCAATCGGCTTTGAGAGCTGCCAAGGAGGAGCTGAGTCAGGCCAGGGCAATTGCAGCTGGAAAGCCGTTTCTGCTCCGGAGGAAATATACGGATCCAAAGTATGCTCAGTTAGATAAATTATGGAGTTCAGAGGATGCTTATCTGGACTTGGCGGCGAGCGTTGTGGACGCGGTTGAGCACTTCCGGGGCCAGAAGGGGCACAGAAGGGAAGAGCTATATTGGTCGCAATTCCATAGTCCGGAGCGTCCCCTCCCGCTGACCGATCGGTTGGCCGAATTGGCCGAGCTGAATCGATTGTCCGGATTTGCCATGAAGCATGTCTTGACTCACTTGTGGCCGGACGGACCCCAGCCGAAGAGCTATTTTGGTTTAGTGCAACAGTTTCTTGGAGCGGTGCCGCGTATCGACGCGATGAAGCGATCGTCATGTATTGAGGGAGCACGGATGGCTCTTGCCCGTGTCAAGACATACTGGGCAGAGATGAAGGCCACTGACGTTGCAACCTAGGATTCGGACAAAGGCTGAGTACCTGCCGAGCACTACTTTGAAGAAGTCCTGCCGGGCGCTCATTTAATAGAGACGTAGTGCTCGAAGGATATTATGTTTAAATGATATGTATGATTTGTGAAAACGGTATTTCAATGTAATATAAGTGCTTTTTATACTTGTGCGTTCAAGTAGTAGACTACTCATTTGGCGTGCCGTTTATGTATATGTGTATATAACTCGAAAGATGGCAGTCCTTGGCTTCAACCCCCACGCACATAGTGCGGGGTGTTTGCAAAGAAGCACTTTTCACACTTAATCCAACGTCTTGGTCCTGTTAAGGAGGTGATAAGCGTAGCAAACAATGCAACCGGACTATAATGCTTTATCACTTTCACTTAGCCATAGGAGTTCGAGGGTGGGGCTACTATATAGCCCCTGGGGGCACCGCACTCTCCCGAATTCGGGGTGCGTATGTGCCTGACCGAAAACCGGTCCTTCGTTAATGCGGAGGAATTCTAAACGTTCTGTGAGTCATCGAGTGGTTGACCAGTCTCTCGCTATATCATGACGATCAGGTTTTCGGCTTTCTCTCTTGAGGTGCTCGCCCGCCGAACCGGGCACAATCACGATAGTTCTCCGGTGCCGTTAGCCATGAAAGCGAACGTAAGGCAGCAAAACACAGGAGCCGGGCAACCCAACATTTGACCAAAGACATGATTCGGAGCTGATGCATATAAGGCCTAACTCGAGACGCCGAATACTCCCTAAGGTATTCGGTCCTTATGAAAATGGGCACAATAATGCCCTAAGCCCCACAGTGTCAGAATGCGGCATAAAAAATCTGGTGCGGCCAATGCCAAAGCACCAGCCTCCTCCTCGGTTATATTAAGGAACCGGGGGGATGTATGTCAACAAGAGACAGTGAAAAAGGTTTACGCAGGGTCTTAATCTGAAAAGAATCCTTGCAATGGGTCCCCATCGCACGTCTGCGCTGTGTCTCCGTTGTGCAGCGTATCCTCGACGGGTGTAGCACGTTGTTCATCTGTAAAAGAGAGGAACTTAGTTTGAAAAGAAAAAGGATCGTCTGAAGAATGTACTTAATATTAAATAAGCGAAATGCACGGTTCAAGAAGTGAATAAGATGGAGCTTTATTGCCTCTTGTTATACATGCATGCGGCCCCTCGTATGGGGGTATGCCGCAAGTAGGCGCCGGACTCGTCTAGCCGTGTCCGGGGTTTGAATGACCAATTCAGGTTCTTTGCCTAGCAGAGCCGGATAGTTGTGGGGCTGTCAAGGCAGTCTCCCATTTTCCCGTGCTCGAGTGACACTTAATACTTCCTTTTAAAGAGATGATGCCGCGTGGACCGGGCATTTTAAGTGTTAGAGATGCATAATGCGGTATTGCGTTAAATCGGGCGAAAGCTCCGCGTCCTAATAGTGCTTGATGGCTACTTTTAAACGGGGCGACATGGAAGAGTAACCTTTCGCGACGGAAGTTGTCGGATGAACCAAACACAACTTCTAGCAGTATGGAGCCCGTGCAGAGGGCGTATGGGCCTGGCAGTACTCCTTGAAAGGAGGTGTTGCTACGGCGAATTTTGGTTGGGTTTATCCCCATCCTGCGGATTGTGTCCTGATATATCTGGTTTATGTCATTGCCGCCATCCATGAGGACATGTGTAAATTGGAACCCGTCGATTATAGGATCCAATATCAAGGCAGTCCATCCCGCATTCCGGATATTATCGGAATAGTCCTGATGGTCGAAGGTGATTGGTTTTGACAACCAATGTGCGGCGCGCCTTTTAGTGGGCGCCGCTCTGTTTTTCCCTTTGATCACGTGAAGTGAGTTTACTGTTTTAACCTTTTGTGGGAAATTCTTTTGTTTTCCGGGGCTCTGCTTGTGGTGCACGTCATCATTTTCCCTTTGTGTGTCGAGCCCCTTGTGTTCGGCATTAAGTCGGCCGGACTGCTTGAAGACCCAACAATCTCTGTGGGTATGGTTTGCAGGCTTCCCGGAGGTACCGTGTATTTGACACAGTCTGTCCAGAATCTTGTTTAAGTTGGATAGCTCGTCACTGTTATACTTTAGGGGCAGTGTTTTTTTGTTCGGCCGAGAGCTTTTGAATCCGGCATTGACCGCCGTACTATTTGGGCCATTTTCTTTATTCCGGCGCTGATCTTTTCTGCGTCGTGATTTCCCATTTCCATCCCTGATCTCGGATGTACTCGGTCATTGGTGTCGCATCTAGCCAGCCAGCTGTCTTCTCCGCGCATAAAAGCGGGTCATGAGGCTTGTCAATGCGGCCATTGTTCTTGGCTTTTCTTGGCCGAGGTGTCTGGCGAGCCATTCGTCTCGGACGTTGTGTTTGAAAGCTGCTAAGGCTTGGCGTCCGGACAGTCGACTATTTGGTTCTTTTAGTAAGGAACCTGTTCCGAATTTCCGGGCTGACTCTCCGGGCTGTTGAGTTATGTGACTTAGATCGTCTGCATCCGTAGGGCGGACATAAGTCCCCTGAAAATTTGCCCGAAATGCATCCTCGAGTTCTTCCCAGCTTCCAATGGTATTTTCGGGGAGGCTCTTAAGCCAATGCCGAGCTGGCCCTTTGAGTTTAAGGGGTAAGTATTTTATGGCGTGGAGATCGTCTCCTCTAGCCATGTGTATGTGGAGGATGTAATCCTCGATCCGCACTCTGTGGTCTGTTGTTCCGTCAGATGCCTCTATGTTTACGGGTTTGAATCCGCTGAAATTCATGATCTATCACCTCATCGGTGAAACATAGGGGGTGTGCGGCACCCCTATATTTGGGTGTGCCGTGATCTTCGGGATTTCGGCGTATTGCATTGTTTTGACGAGCCTGCTTTCTTGGCCCATAGATGGACCTAACTGGGCCATCCTCTTGATGTGAATCCTCATGCGGATCGCATATTGGCTTGTGTCTTGGCGCCATTCAGCGCTCTCTTTTCGCCGTGGGTCGCCCATCCGACCGGTGGCCTTCTTATTTTTTAATTGTGGGGCTCTAAGGCCTCCTCATCAATTCGGGCAGTAGCTTTCTTTTCGGTAGCTCTTTGTTCGGCGACTATCGCCCGTACTTGTCTCATGTGCTGAATATTTTGCTCCATCTGATCCTAAGTGCATCTTCCGCTGTTTTGAGCTTCCGCTTCGCTTTTTCAGTTACGCCAGCGATGGCATTTGAGCCTTTTCTGGAGGTTATTTTGCTCCAATGGTTTGTCCGGCATGAGGTCGTCCGGACTGTTGTCTTCGCCGGGGACAGATTGTTTATCCAAGTTGTCTTGTTCGGACGATTGCTCGATAGCTTGTTCGTTGTCCACCGGTTCGCCCTGCTCTATGGCTGGGTCTTTGTTGAGGCGGGACTTTGTTCGGTGTTTACGTTGCCGTTTTGACTGCTTTTCAAGGGATTTATCCTTTGTAGCATCCCGTTGCTCCTCGTCTTCATTCCCTTTAGGTGTATCCACCATGTATACGTCATGGGTTGAGGTTGTCCAGCGTCCTATAGGTGCTGGTTCATTGTTGTCTCCTACATCGTCGTCCATACCGTCGATGTCTTCGGAGTCGAAGTCGAGCACGTCGTGTAAGCTTTCGACAGTGGCTATGAAGTGGGTGGTGGGTGGGCATTGAATTTCTTCGTCGTCCGTATCCCAACCTTCCTGACCATAGTCCGGCCAGGGCTCTCCGGATAAGGAGAAAGACTTTAGTGAGTTCAGGATGTCGCCAAAGGGCGAGTGCTAAAAGATGTCCGGGGCCGTGAACTCCATAACGGGCGCCCAATCGGATTCGATTGGCAAGGGGGTTCGGAGTCCGGAGAGGAGTCCGGCACCCTGGAGTCGAGGTCTTCGCAAAGGACAGGGATGGTGAAAGTGCGTTATATCGACTAGAGGGGGGGGGGTGAATAGGCGATTTTTATGAATTCTTCACTGAGGAATTTGCCGGTGAGGAAATTACTAAGCGAAGAAAAATTAGCAGCGGAATAAGTACTAAGAAGTAAGCATAGCAGAATACACGCATGGTCACCATGATGAAATGAAGACTAGCACAGAATGTAAAGCGTAATCACGAGGATAACACAAGATGAAGACAAACAGATCAAGAAATTGAATCGAGGAAATTGAGAAAGTCTTGATCAAAGTCTTCAAACACAGATATGAACAAACACTCAACACAAGAATGAGGAAATGAAAGGGTTGAGGAAATAGAACCGATTAGGTTGGTGAAGACAATGATTTGGTAGACCAGTTCAACATTGTCTCGGTTATGCGTCACAGTTGGAGCGGCCGAGTATTTAAACTCGAGGACACACAGTCCGGACACCCAGTCGCTAAGCACGCAGCTCGTAACACCAAGTCCTCACCGTATTCTCCTTGAACTAAGGTCACATGGACCTCGTCCAATCACTTTCGTGGTAAGTCTTCAGGCAACTTCCAAATCTTCACAGACTTGGTCACTCGGCGATCCACAATTCCTCTTGGATGCTCTAGACCATGACGCCTAACCGTCTGGAAGAAGCACAGTCTTCAAAGGTAACAATCGTCGGATCCACGCAGGATCAATCTCTTCAGTGACGCTCAATCACTTTGGGTTTGTAGGGGTTTGGTTTTGGGTTTTTCCTCACTCGATGATTTTCGCTCAAAGTCCTCGGAGGATGGGTTGCTCCCAAATGACAAGTGTCAAGTTCTCTCGGACTAGCCAACCACCTAGTGGTTGTAGGAAATGACTATTTATAGCCTAGGGAGCAGCCCGACATGATAAGACATAAATGCCCTTCAATGATATGACCGTTAGGTGGATAAGATATTTTGGGACAGCTGGCGCGCATCACAGCAACGGTCGGAAATTTGAATCTCAAATTCCTCAGGGCTATCATGTTCCTCACTGTGTAGGCCATCTGCAGTGGCGAAATTCCTAACTCCTCAGTTAGAACAAATTCTCGTGACCGGAAGAACTTCGTCCTCATCACTTTGAAGAAATTGACTGAATCGTATGAGATTCCCAAAGGCTTCACTCAAGGGATTGGTAGGTGTAGGATTTGGAGTTGAGCATCACATGGAAATTTTTCCTTAGTATTTCCTCGACCCCTTTAACAAAGACGGTGTTTCCTATGACTCAAGAAAGAGAAAACGAAACTACGAAAACAAAAGTCTTCACGCTTCATGTTCCTCAAATGAATACCAAGTCTTCAAGGTCACACCAATTTCTTCACTTTCAAAGTCTTGAAAGTCTTGAGAATATCAAAGTCTTGATCGAAGAACTTCATTTTTAGGGTCGACTTTCTCTCAGAATATCAAACTCCTCATAGACTTATAGACCTGTGTACACTCACAACGCATTAGTTCCTTAACTTATAAGTCTTCAATCCACCAAAATCACTAAGGGCACTAGATGCACTTACAATCTCCCCTTTTGGTGATTGATGACAATATAGGTTAAGTTTTCAACGAGGATAAACATATGAAGTGTAAATCGATAATGAGGAATTTGATTGCAAGATATAGAAGAACTCCCTGAAGATGTGCATAGTGAGGAATTTGCTTTTGAGGCAATGCACATTTGAAGAGTTGAGTCATGGAGATCTCCCCCTATATCTTGTAATTCATACACGCATTTGACATATAATATGAAGAATTTGAAATGCATGATGAAATATGGTGCTTGATGTAATTCAGCATGCGAGCGATAACATTCATGATGAACAAGAAAGAAAAGTAACGCATCAAGAGTATCAGAGCTCAAGAAGATAAAGAGAATCGAGCATAGTGCATCAAAAGTATCAAAGCACCATCGGGTTTAACATTACAACTCGATCCAATAAAAGTTTCGGAAGAACGAGAGTTGTAACTTAACAAAAATAAATTGTTGTATATGGGCAATAAAATAGACCCGCTTGAAGACTAACTCAAATTTCTCCCCTTTGTCATCGAATGACCAAAAGGATCGAAAGCGAGGACTAACGCTCTGAAGAATTTCAAGTTGAAGAAGGAGCGCCGGTTGTTGGGGTCGTTTGTTGTAGTAGGACCTGCCGCGGTGTCGTACAAGTCTTCATTTTCATCAGTTTCTCGCGATGAAGAATAGGAGCTGGCCACCAAGGAAGGAACTTTGACCTTCTTGTATTTCTTCGGAGGAGGTGCAGACCAGTCAAATTCTTCCTTGAGTCCCATTGTCGTCAGTTCTTCCGCCCTGTAGACATTTGAAAGAACAGCCAGTGCGTTTGAAGGTTTCATGAAGGTAGTAGTGGTTTTTCTTCTTTGGATTGTGTGTTGAGGTCATGTTGTGAAGAATTGAACCAAGCGACGCTTGACCCATTTATGATTGCGATCAACCTTCGATGAAGGCGAGGAGTAACTCACGATCAGCCATCACCACAGGTGCGATAGCTTGAGGACTTTGCTTGACTAAGGTATTTGCGGCAGAGTCATGTGTGGCAGTAGTCATCATTGGTGGAGTAGGATGCTGCTTATGAAACTGTCCATCCAATGGACGAATGCCTTCATCGATCACAGCAGTAGCCTTGCCCTTGTCATCACCGAGGTAGATGTCCGTTTGAGGACTTCAATCGAGGGGCAAGTAGCTGCAGTGGTTCAGAGTATCAGCCTTGTAATTGAGTGAAGACCTTGTCCTGATGAATCTCATTATCCAAGGCGCATAAGGCTTCAGCTCAAACGGTGACATAGCAATGTTTGCCAGAGTCCTCATGAAGAAATCATGGAAGTTGACGGGAACGCCATGGATGATGTTGAAAAGCATATTCTTCATGATGCCAACGAATTCTTCATCATTCGAGTCGTGGCCTTTGATAGGGCTCATTGTCTTCGTCAAAATCCGATAGACAATCCGAGGCACATACAATAATTCCTTGACGAGGAATTTGGTTCTTGGGGCCTGCCTTGGCTTCAAAGGCTTCATCAGCACTTGCATATAGTGATTTGAAAGTTCTGGTTCGGTGTAGATACAACGAGCACCATCAAGTGGAGGACTGAGTGGTAGAGCACGAAGCAATTCGATTCTTTGGTGCCTTGTAGTGAGTATTTTCAGACATCGATCCTAATACCCATGAGTTCACGTCTTGACGTCTCCGGTGATGTGCAGCGTTGCATAGAATTGAAGAATGAGTTCTTCATTCGATCCACGTATATCGGTGCAGAAATTGAAGTCTGCGTCGTGAAGAACACAGAGGACTGGCTCAAAGCCGGGCAAAGACTCCATGTCCACATGAGGAATATGAGCATGATCGAAGACTTTGTCTTTGTTGAAGAGCACTGAGGAATAGAAGTTGGCTTGGCTGGCAGTCCAGAAACGCCTCTTCCTTATGCGAGCAGAATCATATGGATTATAGTTAGTGAAGAATACGTGCTCGGCAAAGAAATCTTCAGCCTTGAACTTTTGTTTGCTTGAGAATGGATTCTTTTGCTTGGGCAGAGGGGTGTCGGTGAGTTGCATCACCACCTCAGGAATCGCGAGCTCAGGTTCTTCAGGCTGAGGAATTTCTTGTTCCTCAACAGAGTGCGATCGAGGATCAGAAGAAGAGTTCATCGACACTAGTGGCTAGAATTTCTTCATGCACAGAGCAAGTGGGTTGAGTTTCTTGAGTCCATTTGAACTGTTGGTGCAGGGGCCGAGGAATCCGTTGGAGCGGGGTGAAGAGAGGAGTATTGGGATGCTGACTTTCCCAAAAGTCATCATTCATCATAGGTGTGGTGCACCCTATATCCACATCTTCATTTTCAATTTCCTCAACACCAGCCTCTTCAGCTGTGAACTGAGGCATAGGTTAGGAAATGACTGGGGTTGAAGGGATTGCATCCACTTCAATTTCTTCATCAATCTACTCTGACGAAGCAGCAGAATGATTTTCTTCAGCAGATCCGCTTGGGATCACATAATCTTCATCAAAAGGAACAAGGTCCTTTGATGGAATTGAGAAAATTGGAACAACATCAATTGGATTTTCGAGTGAGCTGGTCATTGGCTTCATTTTCTTCGCGGTAGAAGAATTTGACGCTTGGTGATGCTTTCCGTTTCTTCACAGCAGCTCGATTCTGCGGTCTTGGTTTTCTTCACATCGAGAGGCAGATGGAAGAATTGGAGTTGGTGTTCTTGAGGAGGAGCTGAGGAATCTGGTTGAATTTCCTCAAAGCGAATCGATGCGATTACTGTCTTGTTCGGGCTTTCTTCAGCGCACCACTAGTGGATGCCCCGGCAATTTCTTCAGCAATTTGGAATGGGATCATCAGCCTCGGAACTAGCATTTTCATCAGCCGCTGAACTTCATCAGTGGTCTTGACATGTTCTTGATCGGCTGAAATGAGGCTTCAGCCTGAGGAATTTCATGTTGCGTTGGGGTAGCAACATTGGTGAATTTCTTCGTCAGATTGACGAATCTGACCTTGGCTCCTTGCCAATCAGCATAGTAAGAATCGAAGTTTTTTTGCCGAGGTCTTGAATTTCAGTCTGGACCTTGAGAAGTTCCTCAGGTGTCATTTTGACAATGTTTTTCTTTAGGAACTTCTCCTTTCTGTATTGAGCCTTCTTGATCTCTCTTGCCTTTTCAAACTTCCATTTCTCTTCAGCGATGAAATGGGTCAACATATGACTTTGTCCAGGGGTCAGATGAAAATCAAGCATAGGGGTGTTTGGATCCTTGTGCTAGAGATCAATATAATCGAGGATTTTCCTCGGATCCAACAGAAGTGGCACAGATGTGCCTTTGGCTCTAGCGGCCCTTTCTTGGCGATCTCTGATGATTTCCGCAAGTTCATCATCAGAAGCTTCATCATCAGAAGGCACATGGAATGCAACCTGTTTCTTCTTTGGACTTGGCCGAGGACCTCATCCAGCTGTTGCTTTGGTCTTCAGCAGAGTCGGGCCAGATGATGAAATTGGTGCTCTGAGGAACTTCTTTGAAACTCGAGGCAATCGAGAAACCAGCAGTCCTTTGACATGTAGCCGATGCACAGGAACCGAGGACTTTGAAGGAGCTGTTGAGGACTTTGGTGGAGCTGTTGCAGTGTGAGGAATTTGCCTTGAGGGCGCTGCTGAGGAACTTGGCCGTGAGGGCGCCGATGGTGAAGCACTTGGCTTATGAGTAGGCTTCTTTGGCATGGATTTCCTCGGTTTGACCGAGGCCTCAGTAGCAGTAGCAGTGGCAGAATCCTCATTGAATTTCTTCACTGCCTCCTTGGCTTGTCTTGCCAATTTAGCTTGGCGCTTAGCCCATTCTTCAGAAAGTCCTCACCACGCTTGATGCTGGTGGGTGGCTACTTGGCAGTGCCAATGGAGCTCTTGGGCTTGGAGGATTAAGAGCGAATTTCTTCATGTACTTTGGAGTCACATATCTGTATTCCCTCCATTCCCTTGCCCATCTCCGTTCAATCTTCTGAATGCGCACCTTGCGCTGATTTTTGTTTTCTTTGCCAAATTTTGCTTCATCAGGTGTGCAATAGTCAGCATAAATTTCCTTAGGGATCTCAAAAGCAGTCATAACCTCAGGTTTCTTTCCTCCTTTCAGTGGCTTCTTACCGTCTGCCATATTCTTCAGTTGAGGAAATTGAACAATTGATTTCTCTGAAGAAGTATGCAATTTTTCTTCGAGGAACGCTGCAAATGAGTTAGGTTGATGAGAACCTAGTGATTCAGCAGCAGACATGAGTACCTGTGAACAGAGTACAGGTGCGAGGAATTTGGAGAGGTCATATGTGTTCTGAGAAGGTTTTTTGAAAAGAACAAGTTTTGAGGAATTTGACCGGATGTGCCTTGAAGGATTTCACTAAGCGTTCTTGTCTTAGGTTCCGGAGTTGTACAGATCGAAGATCCACACAATTAGGGAATCTTGAAGAAAATGATTGCTTAGAAAAACAGTTCAAGATCATATGATGTGTGAGGTGTTCATATGTGTGAAGATTTGAAGAATAAACACCTTTGAAGATTTTCAGAAAGCTTGAGAATCAAAGAGAGTAATAAAAGTAACTTTTAATTACCCGAAATGAAGAACACGACGAACTGAGAAGAACGGATGGGAAGTTCGTCCGGTTAGATCTTCCTTGCCCTAACTCGGTGGAGGAAGACAACTATGGCGGCGACGGAGTGAAGATTCCCGCGGTCGGCGTGAGTACTGAAGGAAATATGCCCTAGAGGCAATAATAAAGTTATTATTTATTTCCTTATATCATGATAAATGTTTATTATTCATGCTAGAATTGTATTAACCGGAAACATAATACATGTGTGAATACATAGACAAACAGAGTGTCACTAGTATGCCTCTACTTTACTAGCTCGTTAAATCAAAGATGGTTATGTTTCCTAACCATAGACATGAGTTATCATTTGATTAACGGGATCACATCATTAGGAGAATGATGTGATTGACTTGACCCATTCCATTAGCTTAGCACTTGATGCGTTTAGTATGTTGCTTATGCTTTCTTCATGACTTATACAAAGTTCCTGCAACTATGAGATTATACAACTCCCGTTTACGGAGGAACATTTTGTGTGCTACCAAACGTCACAACGTAATTGGGTGATTATAAAGGTGCTCTCAGATGTCTCCAAAAGTATATGTTGAGTTGGCATGAATCAAGATTAGGTTTTGTCACTCCGATTGTCGGAGAGGTATCTCTGGGCCTTCTCGGTAATACACATCACATAAGCCTTGCAAGCATTGCAACTAATGAGTTAGTTGTGAGATGATGTATTACGGAACGAGTAAAGAGACTTGCCAAGAATTTAGATTGAACTAGGTATTGGATACCGACGATCGAATCTCGGCAAGTAACATACCGATGACAAAGGAACAACGTATGTTGTTATGCGGTCTCGACCGATAAAGATCTTCAGTAGAAAATGTAGGAACCAATATGGGCATCCAGGTCCCGCTTATTGGTTATTGACGGAGATGTGTCTCGGTCATGTCTACATTGTTCTCGAACCGTAGGGTCCCACGCAGCAAGGTTTCGATGGCGGTTATATTATGAGTTTGTGTATTTTGATGTACCGAAGGAGTTCGAGTCCGGATGTGATCACGGACATGACGAGGAGTCTCGAAATGATCGAGACATAAAGATTGATATATTGGACGGCTATATTCGGACACGGAAAGGTTCGGAAGTTTCGGAGAAAGACGGAGTGCCGGAGGGGTTACCGGAACCCCTGGGAAGTAATGGGCCTTATTGGGCCAAGAGGGAGAGAGAGGGCTGCGCCAGGAGGTGGCGCGCCCCCATGGGGAGTCCGAATTGGACAAGGAGGGGGGGCCCCCTTTCCTCTCCCTCTCCTCTCTTTCCTTCCCCTTCCTCCTTCCTAGTTGGACTAGGAAAGGGAGTCCTACTCCCACTAGGAGGAGGACTTCCCCCTCCTTGGCGCACCTCCTAGGGCCGGCCGGCCCTCCCCTTGCTCCTTTATATACGGGGCAGGGGGCACCCTAGAACACACAAGTTGATCCTTGAGATCGTTCCTTAGCCGTGTGCGGTGCCCCCTCCACCATATTCCACCTCGGTCAAATCGTGGCAGTGCTTAGGCGAAGCCTGCGTTGGTAGAACATCAAGATCGTCACCACGCCGCGTCGTCTTGACGGAACTCTCTCTCCCCGGAGCTTTGCTGGAACGGAGCCCGAGGAGCGCCACCGAGCTGTGTGCCAAGAACTTCGGAGGTGCCGAGTAACGGTGCTTGGATCGGTTGGATCGCGAGGAGAACGTCGACTACTTCCTCTACGTTGTGATTGCTTCCGCTTCGGTCTACGAGGGTATGTAGACAACACTCTCCCCTCTCGTTGCTATGCATCACCATGATCTTGCGTGTGCGTAGGAAATTTTTTGAAATTACTGCGTTCCCCAACAGTGGCATCCGAGCCTAGGTTTTTATGGTTTGATGTTTTGCACGAGTAGAACACAAATGAGTTGTGGGCGATACAAGTCATACTGCCTACCGACATGTCATACTTTGGTTCAGCGGTATTGTGAGATGAAGCGGCCCGGACCGACATTACGCCAGACGCTTCTGTGAGACTGGTTTCACTGCTACGAGCACTCGTGCTTAAAGGTGGCTGGCGGTGTCTGTCTCTCTCACTTTAGTTGAACTGAGTGTGGCTACGCCCGGTCCTTGAGAAGGTTAAGCGGAGTCTATTGTGACGAAGTATCGTTGTGGTCTTGATGCGTAGGTGAGATTGGTTCTTGCTTAAGCCCGTAGCAGCCACGTAAAATTTGCAACAACAAAGTAGAGGACGTCTAACTTGTTTTTGCAGGGCATGTTGTGATGTGATATGGTCAAGACGTGATGCTATATTTTATTGTATGAGATGATCATGTTTTGTAACCGAAGTTATCGGCAATCGGTTGGAGCCATATGGTTGTCGCTTTATTGTATGAAATACAACGCATACATAATTGCTTTACTTTATCACTAAGCGGTAGCGATAGTCGTAGAAGCAATAGATGGCGTAAACGACAACGATGCTACGATGGAGATCAAGGTGTCGCGCGGTGACAATGGTGATCACGACGGTGCTTGAGATGGAGATCACAAGCACAAGATGATGATGGCCATATCATATCACTTATATTGATTGCATGTGATGTTTATCCTTTATGCATCTTATCTTGCTTTGATTGACGGTAGCATTATAAGATGATCTCTCACTAAAATTATCAAGAAGTGTTCTCCACGAGTATGCACCGTTGCTAAAAGTTCAGTAGTACCCGGACACCACGTGATGATCGGGTGTGATAAGTTCTACGTCCATCTACAACGGGTGCAAGCCAGTTTTGCACACGCAGAATACTCGAGTTAAACTTGACGAGCCTAGCATATGCGAGATATGGCCTCGGAACACGGAGACCGAAAGGTCGAGCATGAATCATATAGTAGATATGATCAACATAGTGATGTTCACCATTGAAAACGACTCCATCTCACGTGATGATCGGTTATGGATTAGTTGATTTGGATCACGTAATCACTTAGATGACTAGAGACATATCTGTCTAAGTGGGAGTTATTTAATATGATTAATTAAAACTTAAATTTATCATGAACTTAGTACCTGATAGTATTTTTGCTTGTCTATGTTTACTGTAGATAGATGGCTCGTGCTGTTGTTCCGTTGAATTTTAATGCGTTCCTTGAGAAAGCTAAGTTGAAAGATGATGGTAGCAATTACACGGACTGGGTCCGTAACTTGAGGATTATCCTCATTGCTGCACAGAAGAATTACGTCCTGGAAGCACCGCTGAGTGCGAACTCTTTGCAGAGCAACGCCGAAGTTGTGAACGTCTGGCGAGCAAAGTGATGACTACTCTATAGTTCGATGTGCCATGCTTTACGGCTTAGAACCGGGTCTTCAACGACGTTTTGAACGTCATGGAGCATATGAGATGTTCCAAGAGTTGAAGTTAATATTTCAAGCAAATGCCCGGATTGAGAGATATGAAGTCTCCAATAAGTTCTATAGCTGCAAGATGGAGGAGAATAGTTACATCGGTGAGCACATACTCGTAATGTCCGGGTATAATAATCACTTAATTCAGCTGGGAGTTAATCTTGGGATGATAGTGTCATTGACAGAATTCTCCAATCAACGCCACCAAACTACAAGAGCTTCGTGATGAACTATAATATGCAAGGGATGACTAAGACAATTCTGAGCTCTTCGCAATGCTAAAAAGCAGCGGAGGTAGAAATCAAGAAAGAGCATCAAGTGTTGATGGTCAACAAGACCACTAGTTTCAAGAAAAAGGCAAAGGGAAGAAGAAGGAAACTTCAAAAGAACAGCAAGAAAGTTGCTGCTCAAGAGAAGAAACCCAAGTCTGGACCTAAGCCTGAAAGCTGCGTGTTTTCTTGCAAGCAAAGCTGGACACCGAAGCGGAACTGCCCCAAGTATTTGGCGGATAAGAAGGATGGCAAGGTGAACAAAGGTATATGTGATATACATGTTATTGATGTGTACCTTACTAGAGCTCGTAGTAGCACTGGGTATTTGATCTTGGTTACATTGCTAATATTTGCAACTCGAAGCAGGGGACTACGGAATAGACGAGCACCGGCAAAGGATGAGGTGACGATGCGGCGTGGGAAAGCGGTTCCAAAGTCAATGTGATCGCGGTCGGCACGCTACCTCTACATCTACCTTCGGATTAGTTTTGGACCTAAATAATTGTTATTTGGTGCCGCGTTGAGCATGAACATTATATCTGGATCTTGTTTGATGCGAGACGGTTATTCATTTAAATCAGAGAATAATGGTTCTTCTATTTATATGAGTAATATCTTTTATGGTCATGCACCCTTGAAGAATGGTCTATTCTTGTTAAATCTCGATAGTAGTGATACACATATTCATAATGTCGAAGCCAAAAGATGCAGAGTTGATAATGATAGTGCAACTTATTTGTGGCACTGCCGTTTAGGTCATATCGGTGTAAAACGCATGAAGAAACTCCATACAGATGGACTTTTGGAATCACTTGATTATGAATCACTTGGTACTTGCGAACCGTGCCTCATGGGCAAGATGACTAAAACACCGTTCTCCGGTTGTATGGAGAGAGCATCAGATTTATTGGAAATCATACATACAGATGTATGTGGTCCGATGAATGTTGAAGCTCGTGGCGGATATCGTTATTTTCTCACCTTCACAGATGATTTAAGCAGATACGGGTATATCTACTTGATGAAACATAAATCTGAAACATTTGAAAAGTTCAAAGAATTTCAGAGTGAAGTTGAAAATCATCGTAACAAGAAAAATAAAGTTTCTACGATCTGATCGTGGAGGAGAATATTTGAGTTACGAGTTTGGTCTACATTTGAAGCAATGAGGAATAGTTTCGCAACTCACGCCACCGGGAACACCACAGCGTAATGGTGTGTCCGAACATCGTAATCGTACTTTACTAGATATGGTGCGATCTATGATGTCTATTTCCGATTTACCGCTATCGTTTTGGGGTTATGCTTTAGAGACGGCCGCATTCACGTTAAATAGGACACCGTCAAAATCCGTTGAGACGACACCTTATGAACTATGGTTTAGCAAGAAACCAAAGTTGTCGTTTCTAAAAGTTTGGGGTTGCGATGCTTATGTGAAAAAACTTCAACTGATAAGCTTGAACCCAAATCGGAAAAATGTGTCTTCATAGGATACCCAAAGGAGACAATTGGGTATACCTTCTATCACAGATCCGAAGGCAAGACATTCGTTGCTAAGAATGGATCCTTTCTAGAGAAGGAGTTTCTCTCGAAAGAAGTGAGTGGGAGGAAAGTGGAACTTGATGAGGTAATAGTACCAGCTCCCTTATTGGAAAGTAGTTCATCACGTAAATCGGTTTACGTGACACCTACACCGATTAGCGAGGAAGATAATGATAATGATCATGAAACTTCAGATCAAGTTGTCAATGAATCAGAGATCAACAGAATAAAATCCACACCAGAGTGGTACGGTAATCCTATTCGGAAGTCATGATACTAGATCATGGTGAACCTACGAACTATGAAGAAGCTATGGTGAGCCCAGATTCCACAAAATGGCTTGAAGCCATGAAATCTGAGATGGGATCCATGTATGAGAACAAAGTATGGACTTTGGTTGACTTGCCCGATGATCGGCAAGCCATTGAAAATAAATGGATCTTTAAGAAGAAGACTCGACGCTAATGGTAGTATAACTATCTATAAAGCTCGACTTGTTGCGAAAGGTTTTCGACAAGTTCAAGGGGTTGACTACGATGAGACTTTCTCACCCGTAGCGATGCTTAAGTCTGTCCGAATCATGTTAGCAATTGCCGCATTTTATGATTATGAAATTTGGCAAATGGATGTAAAAACTGCATTCTTGAATGGATTTCTAGAAGAAGAGTTGTATATGATGCAACCAGAAGGTTTTGTTGATCCAAAAACCGCTAACAAAGTGTGCAAGCTCCAGCGATCAATTTATGGTGCAGTGCAAGCCTCTCGGAGTTGGAATAAACGCTTTGATAGTGTGATCAAAGCAAATGGTTTTATCTGAGACTTTTGGAGAAGCTTTGTATTTACAAGAAAGTGAGTGGGAGCTCTGTAGCATTTCTAATATTATATGTGGACGACATATTGTTAATTGGAAATGATATAGAATTTCTGGATAGCATAAAAGGATACTTGAATAAAAGTTTTTCAATGAAATACCTCGGTGAAGCTGCTTACATATTGGGCATCAAGATCTATAGAGATAGATCAAGACGCTTAATTGGACTTTCACAAAGCACATACCTTGATAAAGTTTTGAAAAAGTTCAAAATGGATCGTGCAAAGAAAGGACTTTTACCGTGTTACAAGGTATGAAATTGAGTCAGACTCAATGCCGACCACATCAGAAGATAGAGAGAAAATGAAAGATGTTCCCTATGCTACAGCCATAGGCTCTATCATGTATGCAAAGCTGTGTACCAGACCTGACGTGTGCTTAGCAATAAGCTTGGTAGGAAGGTACCAAAGTAAACCAGGAGTGGATCATCGGACAGCGGTCACGAACATCTGAAATACTGAAAAGGACTAAGGATATGTTTCTCGTATATGGAGGTGACAAAGAGCTAATCGTAAATGGTTACGTCGATGCAAGCTTTGACACAAATCCGGACGATTCTAAATCGCAAACCGGATACGTATTTTTATTAAACGGTGGAGCTGTCAGTTGGTGCAGTTCTAAACAAAGCGTCGTGGCGGGATCTACATGTGAAGCGGAGTATATAGCTGCTTCGGAAGCAGCAAATGAAGGAGTCTGGATGAAAGAGTTCATTTCCGATCTAGGTGTCATACCTAGTGCATCGGGACCAATGAAGATCTTCTGTGATAATCTTGGTGCAATTGCCTTGGCAAAGGAATCCAGATTTCACAAGAGGACCAAGCATATCAAGAGACGCTTCAATTCCATTCGGGACCAAGTCCAAGTGGGAGACATAGAGATTTGCAAGATACATACGGATCTGAATGTTGCAGACCCATTGACTAAGCCTCTTCCACGAGCAAAACATGATCAGCACCAAGACTCCATGGGTGTTAGAATCATTCTTGTATAAACTAGATTATTGACTCTAGTGCAAGTGGGAGACTGAAGGAAATATGCCCTAGAGGCAATAATAAAGTTATTATTTATTTCCTTATATCATGATAAATGTTTATTATTCATGCTAGAATTGTATTAACCGGAAACATAATACATGTGTGAATACATAGACAAACAGAGTGTCACTAGTATGCCTCTACTTTACTAGCTCGTTAAATCAAAGATGGTTATGTTTCCTAACCATAGACATGAGTTATCATTTGATTAACGGGATCACATCATTAGGAGAATGATGTGATTGACTTGACCCATTCCATTAGCTTAGCACTTGATCGTTTAGTATGTTGCTTATGCTTTCTTCATGACTTATCTGAGTTCCTGCAACTATGAGATTATACAACTCCGTTTACGGAGGAACATTTTTGTGCTACCAAACGTCACAACGAATCGGGTGATTATAAAGGTGCTCTCAGATGTCTCCAAAAGTATATGTTGAGTTGGCATGAATCAAGATTAGGTTTTGTCACTCCGATTGCTCGGAGAGGTATCTCTGGGCCTTCTCGGTAATACACATCACATAAGCCTTGCAAGCATTGCAACTAATGAGTTAGTTGTGAGATGATGTATTACGGAACGAGTAAAGAGACTTGCCAAGAATCTAGATTGAACTAGGTATTGGATACCGACGATCGAATCTCGGGCAAGTAACATACCAATGACAAAGGAACAACATATGTTGTTATGCGGTCAGACCGATAAAGATCTTCGTAGAAAATGTAGGAACCAATATGGGCATCCAGGTCCCGCTATTGGTTATAGACCGGAGATGTGTCTCGGTCATGTCTACATTGTTCTCGAACCGTAGGGTCCGCACGCTTAAGGTTTCAAGGACGGTTATATTATGAGTTTGTGTATTTTGATGTACCGAAGGAGTTCGAGTCCCGGATGTGATCACGGACATGACGAGGAGTCTCGAAATGATCGAGACATAAAGATTGATATATTGGACAGCTATATTGGACACGGAAAGGTTCCGGAAGTTTCCGGAGAAAGACGGAGTGCTGAGGGGTTACCGGAACCCCCCGGGGAAGTAATGGGCCTTATTGGGCCAAGAGGGGAGAGAGAGGGCTGCGCCAGGAGGTGGCGCGCCCCCCCCCCATGGGGAGTCCGAATTGGACAAGGAGGGGGGGCGCGGCCCCCCTTTCCCTCTCCCTCTCCCTCTCTTTCCTTCCCCCTTCCTCCTTCCTAGTTGGACTAGGAAAGGGGAGTCCTACTCCCACTAGGAGGAGGACTTCGCGCTCCCGTGGCGCACCTCCTAGGGCCGGCCGGCCCTCCCCTTGCTCCTTTATATCAAAGGGGGGGCACCCTAGAACACACAAGTTGATCCTTGAGATCGTTCCTTAGCCGTGTGCGGTGCCCCTCCACCATATTCCACCTCGGTCAAATCAGAAAGTGCTTAGGCGAAGCCTTGCGTTGGTAGAACATCAAGATCGCCACCACGCCATCGCGGCCGACGAACTCTCTCTCCCGAGCTTTGCCGGAACGGAGCCCGAGGAGCGTCACCGAGCTGTACGTGTGCCAAGAACTCGGAGGTGCCGGAGTAACGGTGCTTGGATCGGTTGGATCGCGAGGAGAACGTCGACTACTTCCTCTACGTTGTGATTGCTTCCGCTTCGGTCTACGAGGGTACGTAGACAACACTCTCCCCTCTCGTTGCTATGCATCACCATGATCTTGCGTGTGCGTAGGAAATTTTTTGAAATTACTGCGTTCCCCAACAAGTACGACGGCGACGAGGTCGAGGCAGTGAAGCTCTTCCTCACCGGCGACGATGGAGTAGCGGCGGCGCTAGGGTTTGAGGAGCTCGAACGGGAGAGAGAGGTCGAGCGGGGTAAAAGAAGTGAGGATGGAGAGGGGTATTTATAGAGGCGGTGAAAAACTGTTCGCCCGAAGATTTAGGACGAACGTGCCCCTGACCATTCTCCTTCTCACGACATGTGTCACCCACGTACTGTGTAGTGGAGATCGTGTACGATCGTGGGTGAGTAAAATAATGCATCATGGGATGCGGAACGGTTTGAGCGGCAAAACCGAAAATTTGGATAAGATCAGTTTTAAAGTTCCGCTCGCAATTTCTTCAGCTGACAAGGACACATTGAAAATTTTGAACGAGCTTCAAATAGAACGCACATGAAGAATTTGTGAATAGATTGGGTTGAGTATAGCATAGAGGGGGAAGGGTCTGATCACATTCACTTAGCAGAAAAAGCAGCTTGAAGAAATAACTATAAGTGAATGATGTACAAGACATAAACCCATATATATGTATTGCCAATGAAGAAAAACGGCGGAAACAGTGAAGATTTTGCAAAGTTGAAGAATTTGAAAAACTGAAGAATTTCAAAACTGAGGAAAAACTCAAATTGAAGATTTTCAACTTTGGTGGTGGCGTGACCCACCATATAAGAATGATGATTTCAGACACTGCGTACAATTGTTGTAGGGTTCTGAGAATCAAATTCTTGATTAATTTCTTCACACTAAGAGTGTTATTCTTCATTGATTGAAGAAAAACGTTTCTTCATGTGTTGCACATCTAAGTCATCAATTTTGCATAAGTGTCAGGATGTGTGTCCTTTTCAAAGAACGTTCGAAGATTCTAAGATATTTAGCTCACAGCGCAACTTGCTAAATCTCTTCTCATCCAAGGGCTTAGTGAAGATATCAGCTAGCTGTTCTTCAGTCTTCACGTGCTCGATGGAGATGTCGCCCTTCAACACATGATCACGAAGAAAATGATGACGAATCTGAATGTGCTTTGTCTTCGAGTGCTGAACTGGGTTGTGAGCAATCTTGATGGCACTCTCATTGTCGCAGAGGAGAGGCACATTCTTCATGTTGACTCCATAGTCCTTGAGTGTTTGGTTCATCCAAAGCAGTTGAGCACAGCAAGAGCCAGCAGCAATGTATTCAACCTGCGATGAGCGGTGATACAGTTCTGTTTCTTCGAGGACCAACGGACCAAAGATCGTCCGAGGAAATGACAAGTGCCGAAGTTGACTTGCGGTCCACACGATCACCAGCATAGTCAGAGTCAGAGTATCCAATGAGATCAAAAGCAGAGCCCTTGGGGTACCATAATCCTAGTGTTGGTGTGTGAGCTAGATATCGAAGAATATGCTTCACAGTCTTATGGTGTGATTCCTTCGGTGCAGCTTGAAATCGGGCACACATGCAAACACTAAGCATTATATCCGCCTAGATGCACATAAGTACAATAAAGAACCAATCATGGAGAGGTATACCTTGTGATCAAGTCAATACCATTTTCATCGGTGCATAGATGGCCATTTGTGGGCATAGGAATTTTGACGCCTTTGCAATCTTGCATGCGAATTTCCTCGTAACATCTTTGAGGTATTTCTCTGAGATATGAATATGCCATTGCGCTGTTGTGAATTTGAAGACCTAAGAAGAATTTCAACTCTCCCATCATAGACATTTGATATTCTTCACTCATCATATAGGCAAATTCATCACTATAATGTTGGTCAAGACAGCCAAAGATAATATCATCAACATATATTTGGCACACAAACAGTTCACCATCATAAGATTTAGTAAAGAGAGTAGGGTCGAGTGAACGGGTGTGAAGCCATTCTTCACGAAGAATTCCTTCAATGTATCATACCACACCCGAGGGGCTTGCTTGAGGCCATAGAGGGCCTTATTAAGTCTGAAGACTTTGTCAGGATTCTTTGGATCTTCAAAACCCGGGGGTTGAGCAACATATACTTCTTCCTCAAGCTTACCATTGAGGAATGCACTTTTCACATCCATTTGATATAAGATAATATCATGATGATTAGCATAAGCACAACACAACGATACTTGCCAAAGATAACAACCATATCAAGATCACAAAGCATTGAGACTGACATGAGGTTGTATCCTAAGGACTCAACAAGCATGACTTTGTCCATGTGTATGTCCTTAGAGATCGCAACCTTACCAAGACCCAATACTTGACTTTTGCCTTTGTCAGCAAAGATGATATGCTTCAGATGTTACGGTGATAAGGGAGCATCCATCAATAGATTCTTGTCACCAGTCATGTGATTTGTACATCCACTATCGAGAACCCACTCAGTGGCTTTGGGTTGATCATCCTGCAGATGAATTAGTACAACTTACGATCTCATATACTTCATCGGTGAAGAATATGATATCAAGTTCATCGATGAATTTCATCGATCAAGATTAACAGATAAGCGTATGAGGACGTGTGAAATGAAAGTTCATTTCATCATGATTAGCTGCGTCCTTCGTGCAATTTTGTCAGTCCCCAAGAAATTCTTCAGACGTTATGCTACGCCCGGAGACCTGACCCTGCAGAAGAGATTAGTTCTTTTCTTCACCACCCACATCTGAAGGGGTGGCAAAGAGTTCATCACTCATGCGAGCACCATACGAGAATGGTGGCATAGAAGCCAAACCATTTCGTTTCACATAAGAGGGGTTAGGGTAAGCATATGAATAAGCAGAGAAATTCTTCGAGGACTTATGAACATATTGGTTTGAAGAATAATGCACATATTCATAGCCCTTAGCTCTACCCTGCGAAACAGAGTTGTTAGCATGATGATAATCATATGAGGACTTTGATCCACGTGAGGAATTTGGTCTGTATGAGGACTTGGATCCATATGAAGAATTTGGTCCATATGAAGAATTTGATCTGGGGTTCCTATTCTTCATAGGTGGTGTCATGAGGACATTCACCTGAAGACTTTCAAGGCATTTCTTGGGAACCCAGATTTTCTTCATAGGGGAACCGTTCCTGCGATTAGTGCCAACATATCTAGCAAATACTTCACCATTCGATTTTTGAACAGTTTATAGTTGAGTCAAATGACTCATCGGAAGAATGAGGAGATTCGCATGTAAAGTCAGATAAGTTAGATGGATCAACTGGAGGTCCCTTTGCAGCAACCCATGAGGTTTTGGGATACCGCTTTCGGGCTTCCAATATGTTCCATCGGCATTGAGTTTCCTCTCAAAGGCAATACCATCTTTCTTAGGGTTCTGTTGAGGATCTCGCTTTTAAGCACATCACAAAGAGTCGATGCCCTTTGAGGCTTTTGTACATGCACTGTCATATACAATTCCTTCAGCCCTGCATCGTCAAGTGATACTAGCAATGTCCTCGGATGAGGAATTAGTGATAGCAGAGGCAAGTGAAGAATTTGTAACAGTTGAAGCATTTGAACATTCAGGTGAAGAATTAGCGATTCACGTCAACGCACTTTAAGCATGGAGGAACAAATTCTTCTGAGAAGCGCTGATTTGTTGAGCAAGTAATGAATCGCGCTCCTTACGAAGATCTTCATAACTCACTCTTAGCTTATCAAGGTCTTGCTTTCTTTGAAGAAATTCATAAGAAAGTTTCTCATGATCGATAAGAGAGTGTTATGATGACTTTGAAGGTTGTCAAACCTAGATCAAGTCTCTGAAGATTTTCAGTCAGGGCTTTAGTGCGATCCATTTCTTCACCCAACATATCATCACTTTTGTCTAGCATGTTTTGAACCTTTTCCAAGGCATGTTGTTGTTTGGTGGCAATGCAAACAAGTTTGCTATAGCTAGGTTCAATATCATCATCAGATTCATCATCATCAGATTCACAGTCACTAAATTCAGATGAGGAACATTCGGTTACCTCGTCACCCTTTGCCATGAGACATGATGCGACGATGATGATTCTCGGCTCGAAAGTCATCGCTTTTGAGAGATTCCTTGAAGTCCTCAAACCAGGGATCATGACGGGTTCGATGACCTTCATAAACGTCGGAGATTCGGTCCCAGATAAGCTTTGCATTGCAAAGATGCATAATGTGCCTGAATTGATCTCTGGATAGGCAGGAACATATGATATCCTTCGCCATGCAGTTAAGTCGAGTGTATTTGCGAATATCATCTGCATTCGCCGACTTGCATAGATTAGTAAGACCAATCTCAGTGACGGTCCACAGCTCGCTGTCCCTTGCCATGAGGCACTTCCTCATCATGGCCTTCCACTTGGGATAATCATGACCGTCAAAGATAGGTCATGTCACTTTCTTCATACCTGCGGTCGACATAACTAAAACTCTGTGGTTAAACCAAAATCACACGTAACAAGGGAGTACCTTGCTCGATACCAATTGAAAGTGCGTTATATCGACTAGAGGGGGGTGAATAGGCGATTTTATGAATTCTTCACTAAGGAATTTGCGGTGAGGAAATTCCTTAGCGAAGAACTACTTGCAATGAATAAGTACTCGAAGTAAGCATAACAGAATACACGCATGGTCATCATGATGAAATGAAGACTAGCACAGAGTACGAAAAGCGTAATCACAGGATAACACAAGATGAAGACAAAGCGGTGAAGATATTGAACTGAGGAAATTGAGAAAGTCTTCAGTCAAAGTCTTCAAACACAGATATGAACAAACACTCAAGAAAGTAATGAGGAAATGAAAGGGTTGAGGAAATAGAACCAGTTAGGTTGGTGAAGACAATGATTTGGTAGACCAGTTCCAACTGCTGTCTCAGTTGTACATCTGGTTGGAGTGGCTGAGTATTTAAACTTGAGGACACACAGTCCCGGACAACCGATCGTTGAGCACGCAGCTCGGGACACCAAGTCCTCACCGTATTCTCCTTGAACTAAGGTCACAGACCTCGTCCAATCACTTGTGGTAAGTCTTGAGCGACTTCCAAACCTTCACAGACTTGGTCACTCGGCGATCCACAATTCCTCTTGGATGCTCTAGACCATGACGCCTAACCGTCTGGAAGAAGCACAGTCTTCAAAGGTAACAAGCGCCGGATCCACGCAGGATCAATCTCTTGATGATGCTCAATCACTTTGGGTTTGTAGGGGTTTGGTTTTGGGTTTTCCTCGGTCGATGATTTTCGCTCAAAGTCCTCGGAGGATGGGTTGCTCTCAAATGACAAGTGTCAAGTTCTTTCGGAGCAGCCAACCAGCTAGTGGTTGTAGGGGGCGGCTATTTATAGCCTAGGGAGCAGCCCGACATGATAATACATAAATGACCTTCAATGATATAACCGTTAGGTGGATAAGATATTTTGGGACAGGTGGCCAAGCAAAGACAGCGATCGGAAATTTGAATCTCAAATTCCTCGGGGCTATCATGTTCCTCACTGTGTAGGCCATCCGTGACTGGCGAAATTCCTAACTCCTCGGTCGAACAAATTCCTCGGCGACAGAAGAACTTCGTCTCTGTCACTGAAGAAATTGACTGAAATGTATGAGATTTCCAAAGGCTTCACTCGAAGGGATTGGTAGGTGTAGGATTTGGAGTTGAGCATCACATGGAAATTTTTCCTTAGTATTTCCTCGATCCCCTTTAACAGTACGGTGTTTCCTATGACTCAAGAAAGAGAAAATGAAACTACGAAAACAAAAATCTTCACGCTTCATGTTCCTCAAATGAATACCAAGTCTTCAAGGTCACACCAATTTCTTCACTTTCAAAGTCTTGAAAGTCTTGAATATCAAAGTCTTGATCGAAGAACTTCATTTTAGGGGTCGACTTTCTCTGTAAATATCAAACTCCTCATAGACTTATAGACCTGTGTACACTCACAAACGCATTAGTTCCTTAACCTATAAGTCTTCAATCCACCAAAATCACTAAGGGGCACTAGATGCACTTACAGATGGAGTTTGGCTCGATGGCCGTAGAGATTAAAGCCCCCGAGGCGGTGTCTAACCACTCGTCCTTGATCGGGGAATCCGGCTCCGGATCAAGGGTCGGAGCGGATGCAGGTGCGGCCTCCAGGGCACAGTTCGGCTGCAGAGCTAGATCATGCCCATCGAGACAAAGGCGGCACGCTTATTGCGGCTCGAATCCGTCGAAGATCAAGTCTCCGCGGATATCAGCCGTATAGTTTAAACTTCCGAATCTGACCTGACGGCCAGGGGCGTAGCTTTCGATCTGCTCCAGATGGCCAAGCGCATTGGCCCGCAGTGCAAAGCCGCCGAACACGAAGATCTGTCCGGGGACAAAAGAATCACCCTGGATCGCATCGTCGTTGATGATCAGAGGAGCCATCGAGCCTATCAGTGACGACACAGAGGAACTCTCAATGAAAGCACCAATGTCGGTGTCAAAACCGGCGGATCTCAGGTAGGGGGTCCCGAACTGTGCGTCTAGGCGAATGGTAATAGGAGACAAGGGACACGATGTTTTACCCAGGTTCGGGCCCTCTTGATGGAGGTAAAACCCTACGCCCTGCTAGATTAATATTGATGATGTGTGTTACAAGAGTGGATCTACCACGAGATCAAAGAGGCTAAACCCTAGAAGCTAGCCTATGGTATGATTGTTGTTCGTCTCACGGACTAAAACCCTTCGGTTTATATAGACACCGGATAGGGTTAGGGTTACAGAGTCGGTTACAATGGTAGGAGATCTACATATCCGTATCGCCAAGCTTGCCTTCCACGCCAAGGAAAGTCCCATCCGGACACGGGACGAAGTCTTCAATCTTGTATCTTCATAGTCTTGGAGTCCGGTCGATGATGATAGTTCAGCTATCCAGACACCCCTAGTTCGGAACCCCCTCAATGTTTAACCTAGTATCCATGATTCAGCCCATTATAATTAAACATGTTTGCAATGACAATAACTAGTAGCTAGGGGTGGATAATGATTTATCTTGGATATCAAAATTATGTTAAAATGATTGTGATGTAGTATGATGAGGTGGTATCCTCCTCTGAATGTTCGAGTGGCTTGACTTGGCACATGTTCATGCATGTAGTTGAATCAAAACCAACATAGCCTCTATGATATTTATGTTCATGGTGTTCATATCCTACTCATGCTAGTGTCCAATGTTACTTATGCATAATGCATGCTCATGACCGTTGTTGCTCTCAAGCTGGCCACTTCACAACCTATTTCATAGCCTTCGCCTGTACTAAGTGGGAATTCTGCTTGTACATCAAAAACCTTGAACCCAAGTTATTCCAGTTGAGTCCACCATACCTACCTATATGCGGTATTACCCTGCCGTCCTAAGTAAATTTGCATGTGCCATCTCTAAAAACTTCAAATAATATCCTTTTTGTGTGTGTAGATCATTCATGGAACGATAGGAGGTAGTCGTTATCTTCCATGCTAAGCAGGTTTTTCTTAGGATGGGTGTTTATTCACTCCCCATCGCACGAGAAAAGGGCGGTAATAGGGATGCCCAGTCCCAAACTGCAAAAAGAATTGATCTTTCAAATAATCAAACAAAAATTCCAATGGAGTCATACCTTTACTTTATCGCTTTGGAACTGCCACTAGCGTGATTAGCATGGAAGATATTGATAACTGATGGTTGTGAAGTAAACAAGAAGGGTGCATGTCTCAAAATATCATGTACCTCTGTTTTAAAAACTTGAGCTCTTGCAGCGCTGCAAATCATTGCTTCCATATGCGAAGGGACTTTCTATTTACTTTTATGTTGTGTCATCACCTTCTAAAATAAGCGCCAGAACCTGAGAGCACTGCTATCAAGCTGATGCATTGTGTGTAGCTAATGTTGGGTGCATCATGACTGGATCTTTTCTACCATGAATTACAATGTTTAGTCGCTGCCTGGACTTTGGAGGTGCTCTGCATTTATGTTTTGCGCTGTCAGAAAGGGCTAGCGAGATACCACTATTGTCATATTATATCATGGTTGTTTTGATAACGTGTTGCTCTTTGAGAAATCTTATTATTGCTCACTAGCTGATTATGTCAATGATATGAGTTAATATAATTTCTAAGAGTTATTGTCGTCATGGTTAGTTATAATATTGGCTGAAAACCTGGGTGCTGTTTAAGCTTATCTATGCGAACAAGAGCAAAAGAGTTCATAAAAGTTTTTCTTTTTCACTTTTAGTTTATCAGCTGAATTGCTTGAGGACAAGCAAAGGTTTAAGCTTGGGGGAGTTGATACGTCTCCAACGTATCTACTTTTCCTAATGCTTTTCCTCTTTTTTTGGACTCTAATTTGCATGATTGGAATGAAACTAACCCTGGACTGTCGCTGTTTTCAGCAGAACTACCATGGTGTTGTTTTTGTGTAGAAATAAAAGCTCTCGGAATGGAATGAAAGTTTGCGTAGATTTTTTATGC
This sequence comes from Aegilops bicornis, assembly GCA_021605145.1. Taxonomy (NCBI): domain Eukaryota; kingdom Viridiplantae; phylum Streptophyta; class Magnoliopsida; order Poales; family Poaceae; genus Aegilops; species Aegilops bicornis. Next base: position 726,606,749 of record CM038671.1, on the reverse strand, counting down.
AATATATGAGAATTTCTGGAGCCAAAAACCACCGGAGGGGGGCACCTGGGTGGGCACAACCCACCAGGGCGCGCCCCCCTTCCAAGCGCACCCAGGTGGGTTGTCCCCACCTGGTGGCCCCGCAGACCCTGGAACCGACACTATAAAATCACATATTTTCAGAAAAAAATCAGGGAGAAAGAAGTATCGCGTTACACGAGCCGGAGCGGCCATCACCTCCTGTTCTTCATCGGGAGGCCAGATCTGGAGTCCGTTTGGGGCTCTAGAGAGGGGGATCTTCGATCTTCGTCATCACCAACCCTTCTCCATCGCCAATTCCATGATGCTCCCCACCGGGAGTGAGTAATTCCTTCGTAGGCTCGCTGGTCGGTGAGGAGTTGGATGAAATTCATCATGTAATCTAGTTAGTTTTGGTAGGGCTTGATACCTAGTATCCACTATGTTCTGAGATTGATGTTGCTATCACTTTGCCATGCTTAATGCTTGTCACTTTGGGCCCGGGTGCCATGATTTCAGATCTGAACCGTTTATGTTATCACCGTTATATCTATGTTCTAGATCCGATCTTGCAAGTTATAGTCACCTACTATGTGTTATGATCCGGCAACCCCGGAGTGACAATAGTCGGGAACACTCCCGGTGATGACCGTAGTTTGAGGAGTTCATGTATTCACCGTGTGTTAATGCTTTGTTCCGGTTCTGTATTAAAGGAGGCCTTAATATCCCTTAGTTTCCAATTGGACCCCGCTGCCACGGGAGGGTAGGACAAAAGATGTCATGCAAGTTGTTTCCATAAGCACGTATGACTATTTACGGAATACATGCCTACATTATATTTATGAACTGGAGCTAGTGCCGTATCGCCCTAGGTTATGACTGTCACATGATGAGTATCATCCAACAAATTACCGATCCAATGCCTATGAATTTCTTTTATATTGATCTTGATAAGTTACTACTGCTACCGTTATTGTTGCACTTGTTACAAAACTATTGCTATCACTGTTACCGTTACTATTACTGTCGCTACTACTATTAAAACTATCATATTACTTTGCTACTGATCACTTTGCTGCAGACAATTAATCTCTAGGTGTGGTTGAATTGACAACTCAGCTGCTAATACTTACAAATATTCTTTGGCTCCCCTTGTGTCGAATCTATAAATTTGGGTTGAATACTCTACCCTTGAAAACTGTTGCGATCCCCTATACTTGTGGGTTATCAGGCATCCCTATTACCGCCACACTCTCATGCAATGACAAGTGTACAAAAACTCATCTTGAGAACAACACATCTAGCATTGAAAAATATTGGCCACCCCCTGCCGCTTCATGAGCGGTACGAGCACACAAAAAGGAAATTAATTTTGAAAATTAGAGTTGGCACATACAAATTTTCTTAGAACGGCACAGAAATACCGCATATAGGTAGGTATGGTGGACTCATATGGCAAAACTGAGTTTAAGGATTTTGTATGCACAAGTAGTATTTCTACTTGGTACACGTGGAGGCTAGCAAAAAGATTGAGAAGCAACCAACCAAGAGACAAAAATTCTCATAAATGAGCATTAAGCATAACTAACACCGAATAATGCGCCACAAGTAGGATGTAATTTCATTGCATAACTATTGACTTTCGTGCTTGCATAGGGAATCACAAACCTTAACAGCAATATTCTTACTAGAGCATACTTACTCACCAACGTGAATCATATATTACTATCATCATATCTCAAAACTATTACAAAGAATCAAGTTTATTTTGTCCAATGATCTTCCTGAAAGTTTTTATTATATCCCTCTTGAGTATCTATCACTTTGGGACTAATTTCATATATTGCAATTGCTTTTCACAAGCTCAACCAAATTTAAGCGAAGAACATGAGCATAAAAGTTTTTATCTCTCAAAATAATATAAGTGAAGCATGAGAGAATTTCTTCAAAAATTTACTAACTCTCAAATATATGTAAGTGAAGCATGAGAGTATTTCTTCAAAAATTAAAGCACATCATGCTCAAAAAGATATAAGTGAAGCACTAGAGCAATTCCATGGCTCAAAAAAATTAAGTGAAGCATAAAGAGCAATTCTAACAAATCATAGGGCTCTCTCAAATAGTTGTGTCCAATAAGGATACTTGTGACAAACTGAAAATCAAAACAAGCAAAGACTCATATAATACATGACGCTGCAAGCAAAACTCATGATATGTGATGAATAAAAATATAGCTCCAAGTAAAATACCAACGGTCGTCAAAAGAAAGACGGGATGCCTTCCGAGGCATCCCCAAGCTTAGTTGCTTGGTTCTCCTTGAATATTAACTTGGGTGCCATGGGGAATGGGGAATCCCAAAGCTTAGGCTCTTGACACTCCTTATTTCTTCATCCATCGTGATCTCACCCAAAACTTGAAAACTTCAACCACACAAAACTTATCAAACCTTCGTGAGATACGTTAATATAAGAAAACCAATCTCTACTTTCAGTATTGTTGCAAACCCATTAAAATTTTGTTATTGCATTATATCTACCGTATTCTAACTTTACCATGGCTTATACCTCCGATACAAACCATTGATTCATCAAAATAAGCACACAATGCAACAAAAACATAATCTGCCAAAAACAGAACAGTCTGTAAAGACGGGAATTTTACTCATAGTTCTGTAACTCCAAAAATTCTGAAAAATTAGGACAACATAGGCAATTAGTTTATCAATCGTGTGAAAAAATTTAGAAGGTTTCGTCGCTTCTGTGATTTTAACAATTCCGTAACTGGACGCAAAAGTTTCTATTTTCTAACAAGATCAAATCAACTATCACCGAACATGACCCCAAAGGCTTTACGTGACACAACACTAATTAAAAGATAAAAACACAATCATTACTATAACATAGTTGTGCAAACACTCAAGAATAGAAAGAAAAAAGCAAAAAATAACTTTATTCATTGCGTTGCCTCCCAACAAGCGCTATCGTTTTGTGCCCCTAGCAAGGTATATTGCATAGATTCAAGTATTTGTAATCTTTGGTTTCCAACTCCTCAATCACACAACTAGAGTTCTTTAAGGATTTAGCATGCATATTTTCAATGATATTACATCTAGGAATAAGATTGAAAAATTCACTCTTGCAAGTAGGGTTTTTTACCACTTCAACAAAATTGGGATAAATACTAATCATTTTAAGATCTTCCTTGTGGCTATTAGAAGTGGCACTTTTGTTCTTTGTGACTTGTGTAGTCTTGCAAATTTTTAAGAGAGTTTTTTCAATAGTTTGACGGAAGAAAAGGCCGATCTTAAGTTACTAAAAATTTCTTCCAACTTATCAATACGAGAGGGACTTTCTTCTATTCTTTTGCTAACCACGACTTCCTTTTCCCTTAATAACTGGCGGTGTTGCCCGCGCTTTTGCGCGGCTAGAACTTTTGTTTTCCGTTATAAACCAATCAAAGCTACAAATGTTGTGGAATTTTTCTGAAATATTCTACAATTAAAAAATGTTAGAGCTTTTTTACTTTTTATTTCTGCCATTTTATTTTGCATATAAGTGTAGTTTTGAGAAAAATGAAATGATTCATCACATATTGGCATGTGGTCCTTCCTTTTTGGGTAAAATATTTTGTATTATTCTCTCGCGTCTCATAGTTATACTTGATATTATGTTTACCATCAGTGTTGTCCTTGTTTCAATTTATTTTTGTCATCACTATGACACTAAAATTTCATCTAAACCATAGAAAAAGATAAAGAGACAAACATATGTCTCGAGGAAACATGATAAAAATTAAGTTGGTATTCCATGTCCAAATGTATTTTTTTTGCAAACACATCCATCTGTTATTTGCAACAGCCAACCAAAACGATATAACGACTTAACAATCTTCATATTTATCTCTCCTAATTCTCTTCATCGGTCGATTTTTCAGCCCTAGCCAAATGTTAGAATTGGTATATTATTTAAGATCTCTAGAAAATTATTGTAGTTGGAATGTGCATCTTGACTTAATAGTATCAAAGTCTTGCAAAAATCTTTTTGTTAAATGCATTATTATTGCTAAGGATGTGATCATGTGATAGATATTCGCCAATGGCATGTTGTTATTATCCTACCACCAGAAACCATTTCACTAAAAATTAAATGCCTAATCATTATGTCTTCTTATTCTATGCCTACGTGTCACAACTGTGTGTGTGGCATTGTGGTTTCCTGATAATACAATTCTATGCCTCTTGATCTTCCACGGGTGCTTCCACACAGATGTGATAATACTCTCTTATTTGAATTGTCTATGTAGCCTAACAATCTAAGATTGAGTAACTATTTTTGTATGTTACTAAAAACATGCGATTAAATTGTTCAATTTTTTAAAAAATTTGTCAAAGGTTCTGTTTTGTGTCCATGATGCTATGCAATGACATATATTTTACAGGCTAGGAATGGATTACTAATTTACTTGTATGTTCAACTTTACAGGTTATATTTTATACTTAGAGCTAAATTCATATAATAAAAACTGGTTTACCAGTTTATTTTTATTTATTATTTTTAACTTCACATATAGGTCAAGTTGTATTATTTGTCCATCTAAGAAGATAAGTTTCTAATATTATTTTATTTTCAAAAAAACAACTAAAATCTTGATCAACCATGATTAATTGTGCTTATATAGATTTAGGATAGAATGAAAAATTAGTTTGCTTCTCTATTTATTTGCATGACTCCAATATGTCAAACGTGGTTGCCATGTCTAGACTGTTCTGATGAGTTTCTATTATTGGTTGGCTTTGCTGAGTTTGTATGCCCATCCATGATATGCATCTAAACATATGTGGCTAGCACTCGTGCATGGATAATTAGTATGTGCCAAGAGGTTAAACGTTGTAGTATATACTTTAACAATTGAGTAACTGGAATCGAATCTTCAGAGGTCAGAATATGTATTAAAAGATACCTAGAAATAGAGAAGATCAGGCAAAGAGGCCGAGTTGGACCCGACGAAGATAGGCTAGCGTGAAGAGCCTACGTGTGGGCAGCAGCAGCCAGCAAGAGAAGCGGTTTGGTACTACACTAGTGGATGGGGCGCGCCCTGGGCGCGCCGCCTGAGACAAAGCTGTGCGCCCTTTAATTGTTGGAGCACCTCAGCCCGTGCCTTTTGGATTGTGGGTGTAGTACACGCAGACCTAACTGAGAAGCTATTCAAGTATATGAAATCCATTACATGTGACAGTCGGCCGGGGAGTAGCACTCAGCTTAATAGCCAGGTACATAATACAATGAATCATGGTAGCTGGTTCAGTAGACAGGGAAGGGAGTTTGGATCATAGCATACATGACATGAGAGCATCTCCATATAAGGAACTTCATAATCGCCACTGACGATCATCTTCCTCCCTAAGCCATTGTCGTCCTCTTCTTTCCAAAGATACCAATGCCAATGTCGTGCTGTGGTACCTGAGATGGAAATGTTTAGATTCAGTATTAGGCATGGCTAGAGATAATGAACAATGCCAAGAAATCAATGAAAAGCTAGGCGTCATGTACTCAGATCAAAACGACCTAGATCAATATTGCAATCATGGATAAGAAAGTTGGGTCACGTAATAGACTAAGCTGAACTTTGATCAATATTTCAATCTCCGCATCTCAATTTATAACTTTATATAGTACCTACACTTCAAAATTTTGAACATACAAAACTGAGAAGGAAATGCATTTTAACAAACATAAGATGGTCATGAGCGTAGTGCCAACCTGCTAACATATTGGATGCGTCGCGGATGGCCCAGCGAGCGTGGCTTAGCACCCACTCTCTACCTCGCCTCCACTGCCCTATTCCGCCCCGCCACCAAGCCACACAATGTAGAGTCATCAGCCGTCGATCGCCACCTGCCTGCAAGGGAGACATGACGAGAATAGTGCATGAAAGTGATACATCGAGTGACAACAGTACCACGACCCTGCAAATTGGAACCAATTAATCAATATTTAGAATTACTTGGGAATGATAATATCAGGCAAGACAAATGTATGATATTGTCATTTTTATTCATTTATGGAGCTGATAAAAATACAAATAATAAAAATTAGGATAGTCTGATCATGAATAATTTAGTTCAAATACTGCTTGGGAAAACCCGGCTATTGAGCAAGACAACATCATAAAACACAAGCAATAGATTGTACCATCTGGGAGTAACTGATAAAAAAATTTGGTTTTATTTGGCAAACCATGTTATCAAAGTGGGAAGCATGGTGTGAAGATGAAACATGGAAACAAATTATGGTACCAAAGATTCACCAATGCACGGATACACATGGCATAGTACATCTATCACGGATACACATGTCAGAGTGAAAATGTAACACCAATAAGCCATCAAGAAAGACTTATCAAGCACCCTCACAGGATCAGGGATGCATGAATTGACAGAATTCCATCAGTTTCAAAATAGCATAGCATTCTTTGCAATCTCCTCGTCCCTTCTATCCAATGCTGCCAAAGCAGATCCACGAATGGTAGGAATCTCATTGCCAGGGAACATGTAGAGACTGAGGAGCTCTATAGAAAAAAAAGTAAGGTGGCAAAGTTACTTTACAGAGGAGCATAATCAAAATAATGTGCATAACTGAAAATTTTTGGCATACCTCGAAGCTCAATCTCAACTAATTCTGGGACATCTTCATCTCCAACTACATCAATTTTGTTCAAGAAATAAACAATTGATGGCACACCAACCTAAAAAAACAGAGATGAGAAGTATTCATCTGCTTAGAACTGCAAAGAGAACATGCTAAAGAGACAAATTGCTGCCAAGAATACTGAGAAGTTGTAACCTGTCCATCTAGAATAATATGCTCCCTTGTTTGTAGCCTCACGCCATCGAGAGCTGACACAACAAGAACACCATCATCCATTTGAGCAGCTCCCGTGATCATCTTCTAAATAATCCATAGAAATAAATAAGCATACAAGCAAAGCGTCAGAGAAGTTTGTGCTAGACAGACAATTAAGCTCTAGAATGCAAAGTTCAGATGTGGTAAGAAGCCATGGATTTAACATATGCAGGGCATTCCTTATTTCTTTATAAGATAACTTATCAAGATCATATACCCTGACATAATCGACATGCCTTGGAAAGTGCACATGGGCGTAATGCCTCTTACCGGTCTCATACTCGACATGAACCTGCGCAAAAGAACCCCACGGAATCAGCAGTTGTCTGCATATATTAATGGAGGTGAACACAAAACAATATTATGGCCCAAAAAATTGGCCGGGCTCTAAGACCAGTCCGTCGAGTGGGCGATTCCTCTAGCTTCGTACTCCCATCCGGTTGAGCGGCACCACCTTAAAGCTCCTCGCCTCGGCTAGTTAGCAAGCAGCCAAGGAAGGAAGGAAGTGAACCTGATGGTACTGGTCTCTTGCCGTGCGGCTAGTGCACTCGAACTGGTGTTGCGTGCTACTGTCTTCACAATGCAATACCCTCTTACTCTTGCATCCTCTTCCTCCAATGCAATGAACAACAACTACATACGCCATAGAGAAAATGTGCGCAACTAAACATGACATCCTCCATTACTTCTTAAATGAACTACTAAAAATGAAGCTCATCTTCATTTCTTGCTTCTCGCAAAGAGTTTTCAGATTCAAAAAATAACCAAATAAAGAAACAACCAGAAGCTGCAGGTAGTAGCACATAGCAGCAACACAAGCAACCAGCAGTAACAAATCGCAGCAGCACAAGCAGCAGGCAAGCGTAGCAAAGAGCAGTAACCAAAGAAGACACCGGACACATGTATAACCAGCAGCGCTACATATCTAGCAGCTAGCCCACAAGGCAACACCACAAGCACACAATAAAGTACCAACATGAAATCATACGGAGACCGAGAGCCCACCTGCCTGACGGAGACGGTAACGAGTTGAAGAGGAGGGGCATTGGGGACTGGTGCATGGATGGAATTCCTCTCCAACAACTTGATCTCAGAGTCATCTTCGCCTCGACGTCTGACCTCACCGCCAAACGGCCACCCCTCTTCCTCCCCTCGAGCTCAACCTCTCGTTCTCTATCATCCAGCGCCAGCGCCACCGCCACTCCAGATTGGGAAGAGGTAGGACGGCTGAGAGCGAAGTGAGGAGAGAAGTGGCGGCGGTGGCCATGGCCGCGGCCCCATCTTCTCCATCATCACACGCCGGACGCCACCATCCGGCCGTCCCGCCCTCCTCCGGAAAGGCCAGCACAGCCCTGCAGATCCGCCTGCCTACTTTCTCCAGCAGCCACCCCTACACCCTTCGTCTCTCCATCTTCCTCACCCCCACAACACACGGTCGACCGTTCTGGCGGAACCAGTGCATGTCCCACCGGCCATGCTCTGCTCTCCTCGGCATCCTCCCTATGGCTGTGGATGGCGAGGAGAAGGACATGCTGTTCTTGGTGGAGTGGGAGAGGAAACGAGAGCTTGGGGTGGGACATGAAGAGGGCACGAGCACGGGAGACGGCGGCGGCGGCAGCAACCTAGATGGGAGGAGAAAAGGAAAGAGGGGCGATTGTCGGAGTAAATGACCACGGGTAGCCTAGCCGGCTCCCCCCGGCTCTTCAGAAAAATTACGGGCCGATCGAGCCCTCGAGCATCCAAGGCACGGGGCCGCCTTCCCTTGGCCGGCTGTCTCTCAGGCCGGCTACCGGGAGGCGGCCCGGCCCTAAACCCACGGGAAGAAAGCCACAAGGAGGCCGACTCCAAGAAGCCGCCCTCAAAGAAAGGCTAAGATCGCACCCTCAAACTTTGCACCCACGTAACGGCGACGAGACGGGGCGTGGCTACAGTGAAGCCTGCCACCCCCGAATCTCAGAGCGCGCATGGCCATAGTGCGCCGTACGGGGCGGCCATCACCCGTCCGGCGCGGCACTGTTGACATGTTGATCATGACATCACCCACGACGAGCTGTCAGAACGGCCCGCAGGCGGCGGGCCCCTTCAGTCAGAGAGACGCCCGAAGGCGGCCTGCCTCCCCTAGTCGGCTAGAGATATGGCCGGCTCCCAACAGCCGGCTTGCTCCCTCCCTCGAAGGAGGCGCCTCATTAAGGAGACAAGAGAGGTAAGGCTACAGTGGTCGCCGCCAGGCGGCGGCACTGTAGCCATGCTTACCTCGACAAAGCCCTCATCATCAGGAGTGAGGTAACAGTAACCAGCCCCCGACAAGGCCCCCGAACGGTGGGACCAGCATGTCAACCAGAAAACGGGCAGTCGGCGGGCCCCAGCGGCCGGCGGAGAAGCCGGCGAACAAAGACACGGACGGCTAGGGCCCGTGCCCAGGCAGATTACCATCGTACCCCTGGGGGGTAGGCCTATATAAACCCCCCGGAGCACCCATGCAAAGGGTGGATCTCTTAGAGTTTTAGACACCACATAGAGGGAAGAGGAGAGCTAGCCTTGCCCTTCTTCTTCCTCCCGCAAAACATGTTCAAGGAGCCTCTTGTAGCTACTTTGTTTACTTATGATCACGCGGAGACCCGCAGAGCAGCAGTAGGGGTAGGGCTGGAAAAAAAGCTCGAAGCTCGCGAGCTAAACGAGTAGCTCGTGACTCGGCTCGAATCGACTCGAACTCGAAGAATAACGAGTCAAGCCGAGCTTTAGTTTAAGATCGTTTATAGACCAAGTTAAACGAGCCAATCTCACGAGTACTCGTGTAACTCGTTAGGCTCGGAACAAAAGATCAGTCACTCCCAATACAAAGAAAGATCAGCCACTCAGCACCCTATGTCCCAGGCGCACAACAGAAGGCCTAGCCGTTGAAGGCCCAACCGCCTAGGAGACTCATGTGTTACAAGGAAATTACTATTGTTTAGTGATATATATGTCTAATATATACATAATCATTTTATAATATATGGGGGTTTTATGTTCATATCTTTAACGAGCTTAATAAGCTAAATGAACCAGCTCGCGAGTTATACGAGTCGAGCCAATCTTGGATTTGAGCTCGTTATAATAACGAGTCGAGTCGAGCTAGCTCGTTAACGAAACGAGCTCTGGTGAGTCGAGCCGAGCTGGCTCGACTTGGCTCGAATTCCAGCACTAAGTAGGGGTGTTATCTCCACGAAGAGCCCCGAAGCTGGGTAAGATTCGCCGGCGTGCATGTCTTCGCCTTATCCCGTTTCCAGGCACCGGCGACGTCTTATTGGCTCCCACGATGATAAGCCACCCGTTGGCATATGTCGCACCTACCACCCGACATTTGGCGCCCACTATGGGGCCACGTGCACCATCGTCCGGAGACCTGTTCTGGACGGGAACCCTCTTCCTTCCCAGCGAGCGTAGCCAGCCCGGCACGTCCGATGGCGCTTGCCCCGACGCGCTGCAAGGCGTCGCCGACGCCTGCGCGGCGAGCTGCCTCGCTGATCTTCTTGGCGAGGCTCACATCTCCGACGAGCCCGCATCCAACGCGGGCATAGGCTGGCTCGAGAGCCACCTCGTCAGCCTCCTCTACCAACTTCACGTCTCCAGCGGGCCTGCTGTGGATTTGGAGTCGGTTGGCTCCACCGACCCGATGCTTGTCGACTCCGACACGACATCGCTTGACGCTTTCCCCACCAACATTGTGATCTTCAATGACCCGCTCCCCCGAGACGACAGCTGTGGCAGCACCGTCACCGAGGTGCTGGTCATCAGCCACGACGTTGCCTCTGGCGAGAGCGCCCACGACGCCCTGCAAGCGGCGCTCCACGACTTGTCCGTCCCTCTTCCGGCCGACGCTGACGCCGAGACACTGGAGGGACGCCGGCTCGCCCTCATTGCGGAGGGCCAAAAGGTAGCCTCCATGAGACGCCTCACTGAGGCTCACCAGCCGGAAGTCGACCGTGCCGCCTTTGGCACGCCGCCTCCCGACGGGCCGAGTCGAATCGGCGTCATCAAGAAACATGGCGCAGCCATCGCCGACATGCTGGGAGCGGAACGCCCAGTCTATGCCACGCCCCTCGAGAACCTACGCGCCGCCCAGGCGGCCATAGAAGAGCTGAATGGATTGGGGGCCGAAGAACTCCCCTACATGACCAGACGCATCCAGCAGCTGATTGATGCAGCCGCACAGCGGCAAGAAGCCGGCGTCCGTGCATAAAGTCCTCCCCCATGCCGAGAGCACGGCGCGACGTCACGGACGACGACCGCGGGCAACACCCGCGCCAGGCAAGAAAAGGAGCCGGCTGCCAGCCGTAGCTGGACTCGAATCTCCATCGAGCGCGACACAGAAGGCCGCCCTCGAGCCGTGGAGCAACGAGGCAATCCGCCTCCTCCTCCGCCTCGCGGGGAGAGATACCCCACCCTGCCACCTGTCACGCATCCGACTCTCAGCGGCCGACTAGGGCCGCCGCTGGCGAGTCGGCGAGCAACGCCCGCCATCGGATCGACCGCCTAGCTCGATCCTGGCGCTAGAAGAAGAAGACGGCGTCGCCCGCCTTTGCTTCAGCCCCCGCGATCCGCTGACGAGCCCTTCCCCAAAGGGTTCTCGCTCCAAAGAGACACACCCAAGTACAACGGCTCTGTGAAGCCGGAAGATTGGTTGATCGACTACTCCACTGCGGTTAGCATAGCAAACGGCAATAGGCGTGTTGCCGTGAAGTATGTCCCCCTCATGCTCCATGGCACGACGCATACCTGGCTCAACAGACTCAAGCCTTACAGTATCAATAGCTGGCTAGACTTCACAGAAGCCTTCATCCGCAACTTCACCAACACGTACAAGCGGGCTCCCAAGCCCCGACGGCTCTCCTTTTGCGTTCAAGGGCCCACTGAATCAACTCGCGACTACCTCACGCGTTGGGCCGAGCTCCGCAATTCCTGCGAGGGGGTGCACGAGGTTCAAGCCATAGAGTACTTCACCGCCGGGTGCCGAGAAGGCACCCTCCTCAAGCACAAACTCCTCTGCGACGAGCCGACTACCCTCGACGAGCTGCTGGTCATAGCAGACAAATACGCCACAGCCGACTCTTCAATGAAGACCGAGCTTCGGGTAGACGCCTCTGGGAAGGTGCTCAATCCGGCTCCCAAGACGCCGGCTGGGACTCCGGCCGGCCTTTGTCGGAAGCGATAACAAGCGCAAGGGCCCTATGCCGCCTTCGACCAGCCGGCAGGTGGCCACAGACGAAGATGAACAACCCGAGGGGCGGCCCGCGCCCAAGAAGCAGAAAGGCGGCACGCCGGCTTGGCAGCCGGCTTTCTCCTACGAGCAAGCCCTTGACGCCCCTTGCAAATTCCACAGCTGCGCGAAGCCGTCCAACAACACGACCCGGAAATGCCACTGGCTCACACGAATCTCCAAAGGCGAAGGGCTGGTGCCGCCTCCGCCTGCTGGTCAGCCGCCTCCGGCTCCTCAACAGCCGGCCGCTCGACCAGTAGCCGGAGCCGTTCAAGACGATTTCCCCGACGAGCATGCCGCCTATGTCGTCTTTACAAGCCAGCCTGAAGACCGGCGCAGCCGGCACCGACAGCACCAAGAAGTCAACGCGGTCGCCTCCAACAACCCTGAGTACATGCACTGGTCAGAAAGGCCTATCAGCTGGAGCCGGGCCGACCACCCAGAGGTGATGCCGTCTCCCGGCTCTTACGCTTTGGTTTTGGACTCCACCCTCGCGACAGAAAGGCGAGCTGCCCGTTTTTCCCGCGTGCTGATAGATGGCGTGAGCATCATCAACATATTGTACCGTGACACCATGGAGAAGCTGAACATCAAGACGAAGCAGCTCATGCCTAGTCGGACCATGTTCCATGGCATCGTACCCGGCCTGTCCTGCTCACCAATCGGCAAGATCAAGATAGATGTCCTCTTCGGGGACAAGGATCATTTTTGCCGAGAAGCAATATGGTTTGAAGTGGTGGACCTTGAGAGCCCTTACCATGCACTGCTTGGCCGACCTGCTCTGGCCAAGTTCATGGCTGTGCCCCACTATGCCTACCTCAAGATGAAGATGCCGAGTACCAAGGGCATCATCACCATAGCCGGCGACTACAAGAAATCCTCCGAGTGTGCAATGGCTAGCAGCCGGCTGGCCGAGTCCCTCATGATTGCCGAAGAGAACAAGATGCTGGAGCAGGTCGTGGCCATGGCCGGCAAGCAGCCAGCCCTGTCCCCCGACCCAAGGAGTGTGATGCCCAAGGTTCTTTCCAGCCGGCCAAAGAAACGACGAAGATACCTCTGGACCCGAAGCACCCAGAAAGGTTTGCCGTCATTGGGGCAAACCTGGACAACAAATAGGAAGGCGAGCTCGTCGATTTCCTCCGTGAGAATCGGGACATCTTCGCATGGTCTCCCAAGGACATGCTGGGTGTTCCGAAGGAATTCGCCGAACACAAGCTACACGTCCGAGCAGATGCAAAACTGGTCAAGTAGCCCCTCCGCCGACTGTTGGAGGAGAAGAGAAGGATTGTAGGAGAAGAGATAGCCCGGCTTCTGGCAGCCGGCTTCATAATGGAGGTGTTCTTTCCAGAATGGCTTGCCAACCCGGTCCTCGTGATAAAGAAGAATAACAAGTGGCGCATGTGTATAGACTACACTAGCCTCAACAAAGCCTGCCCCAAAGATCCTTTCGCCCTGCCAAGGATTGATCAAGTGATAGACTCCACAGCCGGATGCGAGTTGTTGAGTTTCTTGGATGCTTACTCAGGCTACTACCAGATGAACTTGGATCCAGCCGACCGCCTGAAGACCGCCTTCATCACACCATTCGGAGGTTTCTGTTACCTGACTATGACATTCAGGTTGAGAAATGCCGGTGCCACTTTTCAGCGTTGCATGCAGAAATGCCTCCTCAAGCAACTCGGCAGAAATGCCCACGTCTATGTAGACGAGTGGTGAAGATGGAGAAGCGCGACACCTTGCTGGAAGACCTCAAAGAGACATTTGAAAACTTGCGCCGATTCCAAATCAAGCTCAACCCCGAGAAATGCGTGTTCGGAGTACCAGCCGGCCAGCCTCTAGGCTTCCTGGTCTCTGAACGCGGCATCAAATGCAACCCTGTGAAGATCAAGGCCATAGAGAGAATGGAGATTCCCACCAAGTTACGTGACGTCCAAAAGTTTACCGGGTGCCTGGCCTCCCTAAACCACTTTATCAGCCGGCTCGGAGAGAAGGCTCTCCCCCTCTACCGACTCATGAAGAAGACCACTCACTTCGAGTGGAACGACCAAGCTGATCAGGCTTTCCACGAGCTAAAGAAGATGCTGGCCACGCCGCGTGTCTTGGCGGCACCGACTGAGAAAGAGCCCATGCTCCTTTACATTGCCGCTACCAGCCGGGTGGTCAGCACCGTGATCGTGGTTCAGCGCCCGAAAGAAGGCCGAGCTCAGCCAGTCCAGAGGCCGGTGTATTATTTAAGCGAAGTACTCTCCACCTCGAAGCAGAACTACCCGCACTACCAGAAGATGTGCTATGGTGTGTACTTCGCCGCCAAGAAGCTCAAGCCCTACTTTCAAGAGCACCCCATCACGGTCGTGTGTACTGCCCCGCTCGCCAAGATCATAGGCAGCCGGGATGCATCTGGCCGGGTGGCAAAATGGGCCATTGAGCTGGCCCCTTACACGATCTTCTACCAGCCTCGCACCGCCATGAAGTCCAAGCATTGGCCGACTTCCTTATCGACTGGGCCGAGACCCAATACCTGCCGCCGGCCCCCGACTCCACTCATTGGCGGATGCACTTCGATGGGTCCAAGATGCTCACCGGCTTGGGAGCCGTCATCATCCTCACCTCTCTCCCAAAGGCGACAAGCTCAGATACACACTGCAAATTCATTTTGCCGCCTCCAACAATGTGGCCGAGTACGAGGTGCTCATACACGGGCTCCGGCTAGCCAAAGAGCTCGGCATCCGACGGATCCTGTGCTATGGCGACTCGGATTTGGTAGTCCAGCAATCATCTGGCGACTGGGACGCCAAGGACGCAAACATGGCGAGCTAACGTTTCCTCGTTCAGCAAATCAGCGGGTATTTTGAAGGATGCGAGTTCCTCCACGTGCCACGGGCCGACAACGAAACAAGCAGATGCCCCGCACGAATAGGCTCCACTCGACAAGCTATACCAACCGGCGTCTCTCTCCAACGCCTCCTCAAGCCGTCTATCAAGCCGTCTCCAGAATCCGATTCCATCTTCGTAACGCCTTTGATAGGCGGCCCGGGGACTTCAACAGGCGGCTCGGGGACTGCCATAGTCGCACCCGGCCCGGGGACTTCAGAACCCGGCCTGGGGACTACCGCAATCGGCCCAGGGACTGCATCGACACAACAGGCGATGGCCGACTCCAGCTCTTCACCACCCAGCCCACCCGCCCTGGTCGCAGTAGCCGTGTTGGCAATAGAAGAAGTCATAGCTCCATCATGGGCCCAGCCCATCCTCAACTTCTTGGTAAACAGAGAGCTGCCGACTGACGAGATCGCGGCAAGACAAGTCCAACGCCGAGCCGGAGCATACACAATTGTTAACCAAGAGCTCGTTAGGCGCAGCGTCACTGGAGTCTTCCAGCGCTGCGTCGAGCCAGAGAAGGGCATAGCAATCCTCAAGGACATTTACTATATGAATCGCGCCACCACGCTGACCTCAAGATCACTTCGTCGCCAAAGCTTTACGCCATGGATTCTTACGGCCGATCGCTTTGGATGACGCCAAGGAGTTAGTCAAATACTGCAAAGGGTGCCAAGTCTTCAGCTCCAAGCAACACCTGCCGGTTTCTACGCTCAAGACCATTCCCCTCACCTGGCCTTTTGCCGTCTGGGGATTGGATATGGTGGGCCCATTCAAGACGGCACACAGCGGCATGACACATCTGCTCGTCGCCGTGGACAAATTTACCAAGTGGATTGAAGCGAAGCCGATCAAGAAGCTGAATGGGCCGACTGCCGTGACATTCATCGCAGATATTACAACCCGGTACGGCGTACCACACAGCATCATAACCGACAATGGCACGAATTTTGCCAAAGGAGCACTGGCACGTTTCTGCGCGACACAGGGCATCCGACTGGACTTAGCATCCGTCGCCCACCCACAGTCAAACAGCCAAGTTGAGCAAGCACACGGCCTCATCCTCACCGGCATCAAGCCCCGACTGGTCGTGCCACGGGAGCATTCGCTCGGCTGTTGGCTCGACGAGCTGCCGGCCGTCCTCTGAAGTTTGCGCACTACCCCGAACAAGTCAACCGGCTTCACCCCTTTCTTCCTTGTATATGGTGCCGAGGCTGTCATCCCAACTGACATCATGTTCGACTCACCTCGGGTCACCATGTACATGCGAGGCGGAGGCCAAGGAAGCATGAGAAGACGACGTCGACCTGCTGGAAGAAAGCCGGCTATTAGCCCTCAGCCGGTCCGCCATCTTCCAAGAGGGCGACCTTGTGCTCTGGCTGATCCAGCGAACAGCCGGCTAGCACAAGCTCTCGGCCCCTTGGGAAGGCCCCTTCGTCATCAGCAGAGCATTAGGCAAGGACTCCTACTACCTGATCGACGCACAGAAGCCGAAGGCACGCAAGAGAGATGATTCCGGCAAGGAGTCGGAACGACCATGGAACGCCAATCTCCTCCGAAGATTTTACAGTTAAAAAGCAGTATGTACCACGCTACCTTTTGTACTAAGTATGAGACAACGGGCCCCCCGAGGAACACTCGGGGAGTACCCTCTTTTATCAATGAATGATGAGTATCATGCCTGTGATTATGTTACTACATTCATTTTTCTCGTCCGGCACCGGGTCCGACCAGTCGGCCCGGGGACTTGCCGCCTTGAGTTATATTCAAGTTCCACCTGCAGACAGACAAGTAGTGTGCCGGCAGCCAAGCCCTCTCTTGCCGAAAGCCCTAGCTCGAAGAATCGGCTGTCCAGCTGGCAAGAGTCAAAGGCAGGAAAGGATGCCCACATGAAAAACGCCTAAACGAACTTATATAACGAAAGACGACTCCCCGCCGACCGGCTGCCAGCAGCCGGTTGGCCGCTTCCAAATTCACCTTGCTACAATCTAAGAAAGCTCGAGTACTTGTCTTCCCAAAACGGCCAAGTTCCTCCCCAGCCACAGACTGCAGAGCAGCTGTCCGGCTGGGAATGCGGCGACCAAGGGAAGGTGGCAAAGGAAACAACCAAAACATGAAAAGCAAACATGAATGGAAGCCAAACTCATGCATGATTATATTTACACAAAAGGCCTTTGAAAGGCCAGCATTCAACATAGTTTGAATACACCCCCAGTGGGTGGAACTGCGCAAATGTAATAAAAAGATGTTCAAAGAGTAACAAGCAGGAGAGCAAAGACGGCGGATCAGGCCAAGGGAACGACAGGCGAGTCGGGCAGGTTGGTGGAGACGGCTGGAGGAGTGGCCGGCTGGCAAGTCTCGGACTGATCATCACCTCTGGCAGACGGCGCGCTTGCGCGCGCCTCGTTGCTGGAGGCACGATCGGGCTGAAGCTGGATGGTCACTTCACCGTCTGGCACGACGTCTTTGCCACCCTCCCCCTCTTCATCTTCACCCTCGTCGCTGGAAGCGATCTCCTCCGCCGAGTCTTCACCTTCCGCCGGGTTCAGCCCGAACCACTCCTCTGGCTGAGCGACGCCGTCATCATTCACCTCAGGGGCAAAGACACTAGTGTCGGTGTAGTCGGCAATCACCGAGGCGCGCTGGATGATAGCCAGCCGCACCGCCACCAGCTCTTCGTCGGCCTCCTGCCGCCAGGTGCTCAGCTGGGCCAAGCTCAGCCCAGGATACTGTGCTTGGACGAACTCAGGCGCCCGCTGGCGCCGGACCGAGCCGCAGAAGCCTTCCAGGCTGGAAGCGGCCTGCAACCTCCGGCCGGTCGGCGATCCGGCTGAGGTGCGGGAACCGCCTCGCCGGGCCAGAGGGCAGCCAGCACTTGCGCCCCGGCACGCTGAAGACGGCGGAGCATGCGGTGAGCTGGCTGCAGACGGGCCTGAATCGCCAGAAGCTGCTCCTCAAGTGTCTGGCTAGCATCCGGCGCGATCTCCACCCTTGCTTGCCGGCATGCATCGCGGTGGGCCTCGATGGCTTGGGTAGCGGCGACGGAGTAACCGGGAAAGTAATCTGCATAAAGAAAAAAGAAGTAGCACAAAGTCAGAAGACAAGTCAGATGACAAAAGGGCAAGCAGAGGGATGAAGAGGAAGGCGGCCTACCGTCGATCAAATCCTCAACCCGTCCGTAGCCTTCGCTCAGCACTTGCTTCGCCTCAGCCCAGCCTGCCGCCTCGGTCTAATATTCGGCTTTGAGGGCGGCCTCGTTGTCCTGCGCCTTCTTCAGGGCCGCCTTATGGCTCTCCTCCTGGTTGGCCAGTTTCTTGGCCAGGCGGTCATGTTCCTGGGCCAAGGCGTTGCACTCGGCTTCCTTTGCGCGAAGGGCGGTCTAGACCCCGCCTAGCTGCTCCCTCAAGTCGGGCCCCTGCAAGTATGAAGAGGAAGAAAAAAGCAATAAGGAAGAAGTCGTCAGGAAAGATCCGACCCGACTGCTCAGCAGTTGGCCCGAATCCCGGGGACTACACCCAGTGGAGTCTTGACGCCCCACGTGAGGTAAAAATGAAGTACCTCGGCTCTCTCCAAATCGGCGGTCTTCTGGCTCATCTCCTGAGCCCGGGAGTTGAAAGCAGCCGCGCGGAGATTGTGATATTCCTGCAAAAAGGACGAAGGTGCGAATAAGAACAAGACCACAACCAAAGTCTACTAAGAAGTTCCAAGCCACCTGCTCAGCAGTCGACTCGGAACTCGGGGACTACATCCAGTGGGTGCGCTGACGCGCCCCCACGGAAGAAATCAAGAAGCAATCAATGAAAAGAAGGAGGACTCACCCAAATGACCGTCCGTGTTGCGAGGAACTCTTGATTATTACCGCTTCAACGCGGCGGCCTGGGCCTGAAGCCAGCTCCGGACCTCCTGCGCCGCCACGTTCAGCTCGCTGTCCCGCTGCTGGGTGTCCACTCAGACGAGCTGGCGCAGGCCGCCTCCAGATCCTGAGCCGTCAAGCTGGCGTGGACAAGGCAGCGACTGAACCACAAGATCCGCCCCCACAGCCGGCTCGCTTGCAGCCGGCTGCTCGGGCGGCACGACAGGTCGGCCGCCTTGGCCCGTTCCAGTCGGCGCCGACGGTGCCGCCTCCCCCACCAGGACGATCACGTCGCCCTCCTCCCTCTCCATCACCGGCCGGTCACGGCCGGCTTCCTCCAACGGGGGCACTGGGATGTCGGGGGCCACGGTGCGAAGAGGGATGATGATCTGCGGATGCTGGTTACGCCTGGCCTCCGCCGCCTTCTCCGCGGCCTCTGCCTCCGCCTGAGCCTTGGCCGCCACGTCGGCTTGCGCCTCCACCGACTTTTCCTTCGCCTCCTGGGCGGCCCTCCGATCCTCCGCCTCCCGCTCCTCCCGCGCCTCCCGCGCGTTCCGTTCCGTCTCCTCCAGGAGATCGGCGCGGGGATCCACGCGGCGGGAGCTCGCAGACCCTCCTGCCATTCCAATTATGGAGGCGGCAGGGACCCGTTCGAGGGAAAGCGGCGCCCTGATTGACAAGTCAAGAAGAAGGCTTAGAAGAACATCAACAAAAGAGAAAAAAGAAAGGCGTGAGATATTCAACACTTACGCCGAAACCACCTACGGCTGCTTCACCACCTTGCGGAAGCGGTCCGCCTTCGCGGCCGCCTCGTCCCGCATGGTCGCTGCCACGGAACCCCTAGGCTTCTTCGGCCGACTGCCGAAAAGGGTCGGCGCGGCCCGGCGCTTCTGCGCGCCACCGCGAGCAGCTGGCATGGCAGATGGGCCCGCGCCTTGGCGGTCGGACGCCGGCTGGCGACGCGGAATAACTTCGGCCTCGTTGTCATCCGGCCAGTCCCCGAAGCCGGCTCCGAGCTCGGGGCCGCCTGCCTCACCGTCGGCTCCTACGACGGCGTCGTCCAGAGCGGCCGCCCCCAAGTCTGGATCGTCAAGGTCGTCCACCGTGCGGTCGGGCATGAACTGGCGCTCCAGCCCTGCGGCCCCGGCCGCCGGTCGAAGAAGTGGGCTTTGCAAAAAACAAGCCGGCTAGTCAAGAGTCGGCCATTATGAACCCGGCAACAAGAGAAGAAGAAAAGAAGGGAAACTTACCGTAGGCGGAAGATTGGCTTGAGAATATGGCTCCTTGCGTACCGCCATTCCTCGGTGAGCTTGAAGTTGGAGATAAAGTTCACCATGTAAGATACCTCATCATGAGGCATCTCCTTGGTGCTCAGCCGACTTGGGTCGAAGCGGCCGCTCATCTGGCAAATCATGTGCCGTCGGCCTTGGAGCGGGAGCACCCGGCACTCCACGAAGGCGGCCAGCAGGTCGGCTCCGACCAGGCCTTCCGACTGGACGATCATCCGGAGCCGGGCGACGGCAGTAGCCCCAGCCGGAGACAGCGTCCTGGCACGGTAGGACCATGAAGGCTGCCTCCCAGCCGGCGGGCCAGCTACTTAAGCCAGCAGATTGACGAAGTCGCCTTGCGGGGCGACGTTCTTCATGTAGAAGTAGGATTGCTGCCAGAGTTTCACCGACTGGATCAGCGGGATGGGCGAAAACGGGTTGTTGTCGCTCGACCTCTGTATGTCGATGAAGGCGCCACATGGAGCGGGCACGCCCGCGGTGACGGTGCCGAGCTTGCACTGAAAGAACTCCCCCCAGAGCTCGAGGGTGGGGAGGACGCCGAGAAAGCCTTCGCACAGAGTGACGAAGGCCGACAGCAGCATCGCCGTGTTGGGGGTGAGGTGATGCGGCTGGAGATGGTAAAACTCAAGGAAGGCGTGGAAGAACCCGCTCGCCGGCAGGCCGAGGCCGCGCAGGCAGTGCGAGCGGAAGATTATCCGCTCGTCCTCCTCCGGCGCCGACAAGACTGCCGTCTCCAGCACGAGGTGGGCCCGCACGTAACCCGTGCCCGGCAGCCACCGCGTCTTGCGGAGCCAGTCGATATGGTCCTCATGGACGTTGGAACCGTCCCAAGAGTTGGACAACGCCATGGGGATGAGGAAGCAACGGGAAGGGCAGTGCGGCGGCGAGGTGCTGCGGCGGCGGAGGGCGCGCGACCCTGCTGCGACAGAGTTGCGGCAAGCCAAGAAGGTTGGCGGAAGGGCAGCGCGGCGGTAGAGAAGAGGAAGAAGAAGAAGAAAGGATGCAGCGAGGCGGCGTGCGGCGTCGCCGCCTCCTCCCCTACTTATAGGCTCATGGCCAAGCCGAGGCGGCGTGGGGGGACGTGGGATTAACTGCGCCCACTCCCCCACGTCCCGCGTTTATCGCGCCCTAAAGGCGTGCGAGAACTGCCGCTGGAAGGTGAACGGTACGTTCGGCCCGCAGAAGATCTTCACTTCGGTCGAGGCCTAGGAGTGGCGGGCCCCGGCCTGCGGCGACGTCCCGTCGCGCGCGTGGGCTGGCAGGCCCTTCCTGCTGACGGCTGCCATGTGGCGCGGGAGTGGCAAGCGGTCAGCGCGCAGCCCGGCTCGCGTGCCACCTGGTTCCCGCCTTCAAGCTGCAAAGCCTCCTAAAGACGGCGCA
Organism: Aegilops bicornis; assembly: GCA_021605145.1. NCBI lineage: Eukaryota > Viridiplantae > Streptophyta > Magnoliopsida > Poales > Poaceae > Aegilops > Aegilops bicornis. The sequence goes on along the minus strand of CM038671.1, from coordinate 726,585,212 downwards.
CCTAATCAAAGCCGGCTCCTAGCTGCCGGCTCTTCAGGATAGGAAGCTGATTGAGCTTCTCGTCCTCTCTTCAGCCTCGAAGCCCAACCAGCTTCGGGGACTACTGTCGGAGTAAATGACCACGGGTAGCCTAGCCGGCTCCCCCCGGCTCTTCAGAAAAATTACAGGCCACATCGAGCCCACAAGCATCCAAGGCGCGGGGCCGCCTTCCCTTGGCCGTCTGTCTCTCAGGCCGGCTACCGGGAGGCGGCCCGGCCCTAAACCCACGGGAAGAAAGCCACAAGGAGGCCGACTCCAAGAAGCCGGCCCCCAGCAGGCGGCTAAGATCGCACCCTCAAACTTTGCACCCACATAACGGCGATGAGACGGGGCGTGGCTACAGTGAAGCCTGCCACCCCCGAATCCTGGAGCGAGCATGGCCACAGTGCGCCGTACGGAGCGGCCATTACCCGTCCGGCGCGACACTGTTGCCATGTTGATCATGACATCACCCACGACGAGCTGTCAGAACGGCCCGCAGGCGGCGGGCCCCTTCAGTCAGAGAGACGCCCGAAGGCGGCCTGCCCCCCCCCCCCCCAGTCGGCCAGAGATATGGCCGGCTTCCAACAGCCGGCTTGCTCCCTCCCTCGAAGGAGGCGCCTCATTAAGGAGACAAGAGAGGTAAGGCTACAGTGATCGCTGCCAAGCGGCGGCACTGTAGCCATGCTTACCTCGACAAAGCCCTCATCATCAGGAGTGAGGTAACAGTAACCAGCCCCTGACAAGGCCCCCGAACGGTGGGACCAGCTTGTCGACCAGAAAGCCGACAGTCGGCGGGCCCCAGCGGCCGGCGGAGAAGCCGGCGAACAAAGACACTGATGACTAGGGCCCGCGCCCAGGCGGATTACCATCGCATCCTTGGGGGGTAGGCCTATATAAACCCCCCGGAGCACCCATGCAAAGGGTGGATCTCTTAGAATTTTAGACACCACATAGAGGGAAGAGGAGAGCTAGCCTTGCCCTTCTTCCTCCCGCAAAACAGCTCAAGGAGCCTCTTATAGCTACTTTGTTTACTTAGTGATCATGCGGAGACCCCGCAGAGCAGCAGTACGGGTGTTATCTCCAAGGAGAGCCCCGAAGCTGGATAAGATTCACCGGCGTGCATGTCTTCGCCTTATCCCGTTTCCAGGCACTGGCGACGTCTTATTGGCTCCCACAATGATAAGCCACCCGTTGGCATATGTCGCACCTACCACCCGACAGCGATGGGTGTGGAGATGCGGAGACGGAGGAGATTGCGTGCTAGAGAGGCGAAAAGGGAACAGAGGAGGTTTGCTTCATGAGAAAGGAAAAAAACAAATATTTGTCCTTTCGCCTACGACTGTAAATGCTTCGACATGGCTAGCGCGAGTGTCCGCCCCTTGCGCGACGGTTAAAGGGTTTAATGGGCGAACTTGAGCGGAGTGGTCGAGTTGTGCGTGCATCCATCTATCATCATGTCGGCGGCGCCGTCAAGGCGACCAGACGCTAGCTGCTGGGTGCAACCTTTTCGGGGAGAAGCCAAACGAAATAGTGCGTTTTTTTACTTCTTCCGCCAAGACCAGGATTATAGTTTGTGTTGCCTGAAGACCAGGCCCGCCTATGCAGTCGTATGCTTCTTCTCTTTAATGCTTATATATTGGTTTGGTACGCATCAATTTGTAGACTCAGGTTTACGTGATAATGCTCGGCTTACTTTTTTCTGAGAAGAAAAATGCTCAACTTAGTTGTACATGATTGATAATGTGTGTAGCTTTCTCATTTTTTAATCTCAGCCGTTTTAACTGTAATCAACGAATAATATATTTACCTATGTAAATAAATCTGGTAGCTTGTGTGATACTTGCACGGTAGTGCCTAGCCTTATCTAATCTTCCGTCACCTGCCTAATCACACGTCATGTTTCATTAGATAAGATATTTAAATTTATAGGAAATCTTATAATCAATTTACATTATGCGTCAAAATACTTGCCATTATGTGTCATATTTATATAGCATAGATTGTAATATGTCATCTAGCTATTAATTTAGTTATAAAATTTATCTCATAAAACATATTGTTCCAATTTTCCACTGCGAGCTGCCTGTCTTCCTCCTATTACTATTCATTTTTTGCTTTTACCCCCCTACAATAATTAAAATAATTTTTGGCCTTTATCATTTTTTTGTCCAAAAAATCGTTTGGTCCAATGCTTCGACCGTTGCACTCATAGATATGTCAAAAAAAATTGTTTTCTATCATAGATGTGTAAAAAAGACTTTTTGTTCTTGACCATATAAAGCTGCATGAAATAGTGTGTGTCCTTCAATTTATTTAAGCAGTATCACTCTCATCTATTTTTAACGTATTGGAATTGGACTCTTGTAAGCCGTGTAAGACCTGGACTCCAAATCATCACGGCAAGTTGGATGCTTATGGGACACTGAGACATGCATCTTTCAACCAAATCACAACCGTTCTTTCCAGTCTTTTTTTAATGTTACATCTTAACCATTCATTTTCTGTCGTTTTGATAATATAGAAGATAGATTTAAGAGCATCCCCCGTTTTGACCCAATTTTATTAGCAAGATTATGCATCCTCTCATCCAAATTTTCAATATGTTCTTCGGTAATCATCTTCTTTTCAATAGCATCTAGCCTTTCCATAACATACTCGAGAGTTAAGACTGTTCCATTAATAATGATAGGTGGTGCACCCACTAGATTTCCCATAGCATTAAAATGATCCAAAGATGGACAGATCAAGAAATTCCCACCGGCAATCATACGAAGGACGAATCTATACCAAGTGGTGATGCCCACAAAAAAACATCGAAGAAGAACAACGGTAGATTTGTCACGCCCAATATGCGACCCTATCCAAAAGGAACTCGACGGTCCCACCAAGGATAGACCCGCATATTGAAACGCTTTTGCAAGGTGGATATCATTACATCAACATTACATAATAGTGGGATACATACATAAGGCACAAATGCCACAAGGATACATCAACATCATAAACAAGATCAACATCCGACTACAGACGAAACATAAACAGAAACTCAAACGACATCCACCCTGCTAGCCCAGGCTGCCGACCTGGAACCTATCCCCTGATCGAAGAAGAAGCAGAAGAAGAACTCAACGCAAGCAAACATCGCTCTCGCGTCATGATCATCGCATAACCTGTACCTGCAACTGGTGGTGTAGTAATCGTGAGCCACGGGACTCGGCAATCCCATTACCATGGGTATCAAGACTAGCAAAGCTTAAAGGAAAGGAAGGGATAAAGTGGTGAGGTTGCAGCAGCGACTAAGCATATATGGTGGCTAACATACGCAAATGAGAGCGAGAAGAGAAACAAAGGCAGTCGTCAACTAGTAATGATCAAGAAGTGATCACGAACTCCTACTTACGTCAGACATAACCCAGAAACCGTGTTCTCCTCTCGATCAACCCCGAAAAGAGACACTCACGGTTACGCACACGGTTGGTGTATTTCAATTAAGATCAACTTCGGGTTTTCTACAACCGGACATTAACAAAATTCCCATATGCCACATAACCGCGGGCACGGCTCTCGAAAGTTTATACCCTGCTGGGGTGTCCCAACTTAGCCCATGATAAGCTCTCGCGATCAACGAAGGATATTCCTTCTCCCCAGGAAGACCCGATCAGTCTCGGAATCCCGGCTACAAGACATTTCACAGCAATAAAACAAGACCAGCAAGACCTCCAGCGTGCCGACACCCTGATAGTAGGCGCGCGTATCTCGTCTCAGGCCACGACCGGATAAGCGAAGCGTACAGGAACCGACGTAACCCAAGTTGCCAAGGGATGGTCCCGCACGGTGCTCTAGTTTGGACCAACGCTTAGACAAGCACTGGCCCGGGGGGGGGGGGGGGGTAAATAAAGATGACCCTTGAGAGCGCGACTCCCAAGGGAAAAAGGCTAGGTGAGGCAAATGTAGAACCAATGTTGGGCCTTGCTGGAAAAGTATTATTCAAAGCGAACTGTCAAGGGGGTCCCATAAATCACCCGACCGCGTTAGGGACGCAAAATCCGGGAACATAACACCGATATGACGGAAACTAGGCGGCAAGAGTGGAACAAAACACCAGGCATAAGGCCGAGCCTTCCACCCTTTACCAAGTATATAGATGCATTAATTAAATAAGATATATTGTGATCTCCCAACAAGTAAACATGTTCCAACAAGGAACAACATCTCCATGTTCCAACAAGGAACAAACTTCATCTTCACCTGCAACTAACAACGCTATAAGAGGGCTGAGCAAAGCGGTAACATAGCCAAACAACGGTTTGCTAGGACGGGTGCAAAAGGTTAGAGGCTGACATGGCAATTTGGGATGGCTTGATAAGCAGTGTAATAGGTAGCGCAGCATAGCGATAGAAACGAATCAACTAGCATAGCAATGATAGTAGTGAGATCCAGGGTAGCGGTCATCTTGCCTGAAATCCATAAGGAAGAAGAACGAGTCCATGAAGAAGGCGAATGGATGAAGCCGAACCAAGCGTGAGACGAGCGAATCCTCACGATCGCATAGCAAGCAGGAACTAACAAGAAGAAGCACACAACATAGTAAACACACCACACATGAACAAGACAAGATGCAAAACAAACATGATGCATGACAAATCTAGATGAGGATACTCATGGCAAGAGATGATGCAAACAAGAGCAACACATCAAAGCAAGTTTAAATGAGGCCGGGAACAACATATAACAATTCCGGTAAGTCCTCATATGCAAATTTCAAAATAGGTCCAGATCTGAATAACTTTATGTTCAAGTTGTTAAACAGCAATTTAAGATGCACCACGATGATCTACACGAAATTCTAGTCAAGTTACATATAAAGTTCATTAGATTCGAGACTACAGTCTAGAAAGATATGAGGAAAACAAGATAAGCATGGCATTGATGCAAAATGCATACAAACATCAAGAAAACACCTCAAAACAAGGATGCAACATGATAATATGAAACTACATGCAAAATCAAGCAAGTTTCATATAGAGCACGCTCAAAACGGAGCAACGGATCAACACATACATCCTATACAAGTTAAGACAACAATCTGTCCAAAACAGCAAGTAGGCATATTGCAAGCACCAAAACAACATTCTACAGGACCTCAATATAATAAAAAAAGGCATGGGCGTGATGTACAGGTAAAGCATTACGAAACATGAACACTGAGCTATCTCCAGAAATCACTAGAACATGCTCAAAAACACATGGCAAGATTGCAAATAATAACAGTTTCGGACTTTAGCAGAAATTACATCAGGTTGCAATGTTTAGAGCTATCGAACAACATGCTACAGGAACTTATAATAGCAAGACAAGGCATGGCATGAATCTACTCAAAGCATAGAACAAAAGTCCTTTAGTGACCATAAGCCAAAAAGGATCAGAAAATATTATGGCACCCACGTAAATATGGCAAGTCATACTACAGATTTGAACATGGCAGGAACAACAATGAGTAGGCATGTTGGTGAGCTTGAACCACTCACCACAGAGGAACACATGGCATGGAAAGGCAACCATCAGTAAGAAGACATATTATAGAAGCTATACATGGCAAGAACAACATCATAGCATACACAGATCAACTACAACAACCTTGGCAAAATTGAATAGCATGTAAACAATCTGCCAGGAAACATTTTATAGCAAAAGTAGATCTCGATTGACTCAAGCTATGGCACTCTATAAATGCAAACAAGGGCATGAATGGATAGAACAAGACATTTAGAACAAAACATCCTTACTGAAGTATCTCAAAATATGCATGGATCTCTCGGTAGTATCAAGTTAACATGGCATAAAAATATCAGCAAAACAGGGCTGAAATCAGCAACATCAAGACACCTAATTTGCATGCTTGTGCTAGTCACCACATAGATCACAAAAATACATGGAATATACCCCTGGAAAGATGGAATGGCATATTACAAAGCACATGTAGGACTCAAGTTCATAGGATACACACATCAATCATGGCAAAAATGACAAAAGTGCAAGTTCTGTTAAGAAACAGAAATTAACATCACATAGCACTCTTGCAACAGCATTTCGGGCATCAAGATGAGCTCAAATGAAAACGATGCAATGAGATGAAATGGTCTACTCTTCGGGAAGAACATTTTGACATATTACACGTGCAAAACGGAGCTACTGATGCAGAGATATGGTGAGATGAAAATGCATGAAAATAATCACAAACTCGGGGACTTGGTGGATTTGGAGGGGGGAGAGAAAGAAGTCAACCGAATGGCACGGGAACCGAGGCCGCGGCGGATCTCGCCGGATCCGCGGCGCCGGTGGTCGGAGAGGGCCGTGGCGACCGGGGAGGAGGCCGGCCGGCTCGGCGGAGGCCGCCACTGGAGCGGCTGGCGCTCACGGCGTCGGTGAGGCCGAGCGGGAGCTTCGGCCGGCGGCGAGAGGCCCGGGCACGCCAGCGAAGAGGCGGCGGGCGGCAGGCGGCGGCGCGTCCAGCGGCGGTGCGGCGGGCGACGGGACGAAGCGGGCGTGGGCGTGGGCTCATGCGGGCGGCGCTGGAGGCGTTGATGGCGGCCTCCCAGCTGGCTGGGCGGCGGCGGACGTGTCCGGCGGGCGCGGGGACGGATTTTTAGGGTTTGGAGGGATTTGGACTGTGATTTTTGGAGGGGAAGGCATATTTATAGGTAGAGGGAGCTAGGAGAGTCCAAATGAGGTGCGGTTTTCGGCCACGCGATCGTGATAGAACGACGGAGAGCATGGAGGGGAGTTTGCTGGGTTTTGGGCCACTTTGGAAGGGGTGTTGGGCTGCACACAAAAGAGGCTTTGCGGTTACCCGGTTAACCGTTGGAGTATCAAACGACCTCCAAATGATCCGAAACTTGACAGACGGTCTACCGGTGCTATACCAAGGCCGCTTGACAAACCTCGGTCCATTCAAGACCATTTAACACCGCACATGAAAAAGAGGTAAAAGGCGCCCGGGAGACATAGGAGTGCCGGATTGCAAAACGGACAGCGGGGAAAATGCTCGGATGCATGAGACGAACACGTATGCAAAAAGAAATGCACATGATGACATGACATGGCAAAGACGACGAATAACTGACGGACACCTGGCGCATCGAATCCGAGGCGTTACAACACTCCTCCACTAAAAAGAGATCTCGTCCCGAGATCTTAAAACCGAGATGGAAGGGAAAAAAGGAAGAGGTGAAACAAGAATTCAAGAGAAGAAGCAAAGAATCGAGAGCACTCGAGAAAAAGAGAGGAATGATGAGAATGCCGAGAATCCAAAGCTCACGGAATCGAGATAGACTATGAAACCACTCGTTTTAACGGAATTGGTTAGAATGAGAAAAGAAAGCGGATAAGACTGAAAGGATTTAGGCAGCACTCCGGCTAAAACATGGAGGAATAGAACTTGAACTTGAGAGGATGGAATGACACTTGATGAAGACACGACACAAAACCTCCGGAAGAATTGAAAGAGTTGAATGAAAAGAACGGAGAGAAAATGACAACTTGTGTCCCGAATGAAATAGAAAGCAACCTCGGAAGAAAGGATTGAGCGGAGTTGTTGAGAAAATCAACAACGAAAAGAATAAGCTTGTTGTGGACTTATGGATAACCTCTCAAAATTATAAGGTGATAACCAACCACAAGCAGAAAAGATTAAATAGTTGAGAAGAACGAAGAAATGCAAAGCTCCACTTTCCAAGAAAATGAAGAATTATTTGCTCTTCAATACGGGAGAATAAAATATACTGGAACTCCTCGAACGAAATCTTGATGAACTCTTGAAGAAAAATTAAATCATGAAGAACCACCAGAAAGGACTCCGGTAACAAAAGGATGATGAGATATGATGAAGGATGAGAGAATAAGATGAGCCTTGCGGTGATTTAGATGGAGGTTCGAACGAGATGGTCGAGGAAATTTGAACTCCGGAAAAGAAAAGATGAAGACACTTGGAACTAGAATTTATTCATCAAGAACAAACTCGAAGGAAAGGATTACTCACTTGGATGAAATAAGAATAAGATTTATTGTATGCTTATCCTTCATCAAATTAAATTGATGACCAACAATGGATTTTGCATACTACTTATTCTTCTTGAAAAGGATTAAGAAGTGACATATTGCAGACTTGAGAAGGTCTTCATGAACCACGGTAGGTTTGAAAAGAACGAATGGATTAATATGATAAACAAGGAAAAGAATCTTGAACGAACTACCGTAAGAATTTGGAAATGACTGATGAAAGAGAATGAATCACCGGGAAGAATTAGAGAAGCACGAAGATACTTGAGGGAATTAAAAGCAAGAGAACAAAGAGATCGCGAACTGATAGAAGAATACTTGAACGAAGCACGGAAGAATATTGAGACGAACAAAGGGGCACGAATATGGAATAATTGGAGAACGACTTTGAAAAACTTGGAACGCAGAAATCTTCCGAAAAGTTGGCCTCCGGATGATCGAGAGGGAAAGCAACACCTGAAATACTCCGGATGGATGAAAAGAATTGCACAACTGGAGACAACTAGATAGGATAACATCGAGCTAGCACCATGAATCTCCGGGGGAACGGACAAGATTTAAAGAAACTCTACTTCGGTCTTCAAGGACTGACGATAAACACCATCAAAATTGTTGAGATACTCCGGAGGAAAGAAAAACAGAGAGGTTGAGCCAACAATGAAAAGAATTTGAAAAGCGATCTTGGAGATGACAACCTGATCGATGAAATTCATTCTTACGTCAAACTCTGAAAAGAACTTGAGAATAACTCCGGGGAATTAGAAGAGTCAGGTAAGATCCTGGGAAAAGACCTGTGGGTTAGGGCCCACTAAAAGAAAAACACCGTTGGAAAGGATTGTTGAACAGACAGATGATGCACCGGAAGAACTGAAATATTTGAATGAGGTGACAACCTCGAATTAAATGGAACACTGATGAATCTCCTGCGATGTCTTGAACTCGGAATGATTACTGGCGAGGCGAACGAGCAAAGGGAGATATCTGAGTTGAGGAGCGAATAGTATCGACAACGAAAAACTTGAATTGAATCGACCGGGGAAGAAAAGAGATGAAGAATGTCGTACAAAACGAGAATTCACCGGTTGAAATAATTGAGGGAAGACTGAAGAGGCTCCACACGAATGGAAATGATGGTCGAAAGAAACTCAAACTGCGGAAATAATAGGGTGGGAGGGCGGGAAAACAAAGGCAAGCTGGAAGGGAAAAGCAGCGAATATCTTGAAGAGAAAACACCAGTTGAAATCATTGAGGAAAGAAAGCAAAGACTTCGCATGAGTAGGATGGATACTCGATTACGGACTCCGGTTCCGAGAGGAAGAAGGGAGGGCGGGTGGGAAAAACAAGGACAACTTCGGACAAAGAAAAACAACGACGTCGGAGGAAGAACTGAGGATTGAACTTGCAAAACAAAGAGGGTCGAATCACCATGACGAGAAATGCACCGGATAAAAAGAGCTGAGGGCCAACGATCGGAAAGCCAACTACGTGATCCTAAAGAAAAATTTGAAGGGGAAGAGGAGTAATTCAAAACACCCACGTCAAGATTTCTCACCAGAGCGACGAAGGGGCAGAGGAGTAAAAAGAATTCCTACTCTCCGATATAACTAGATTCCGAAAACAGTTTTCTTCTAGACTCAACTGCGGCCAAACTACACGATCAATCAAGGGGCTCCTAGGGTCGGTCGAGGCTCTGATACCAACTTGTCACGCCCAATATGCGACCCTATCCAAAAGGAACTCGACGGTCCCACCAAGGATAGACCCGCATATTGAAACGCTTTTGCAAGGTGGATATCATTACATCAACATTACATAATAGTGGGATACATACATAAGGCACAAATGCCACAAGGATACATCAACATCATAAACAAGATCAACATCCGACTACAGACGAAACATAAACAGAAACTCAAACGACATCCACCCTGCTAGCCCAGGCTGCCGACCTGGAACCTATCCCCTGATTGAAGAAGAAGCAGAAGAAGAACTCAACGCAAGCAAACATCGCTCTCGCGTCATGATCATCGCATAACCTGTACCTGCAACTGGTGGTGTAGTAATCTGTAAGCCACGAGGACTCAGCAATCCCATTACCATGGGTATCAAGACTAGCAAAGCTTAAAGGGAAAGGAAGGGATAAAGTGGTGAGGTTGCAGCAGCGACTAAGCATATATGGTGGCTAACATACGCAAATGAGAGCGAGAAGAGAAACAAAGGAACGGTCGTCAACTAGTAATGATCAAGAAGTGATCACGAACTCCTACTTACGTCGAGACATAACCCGAAACCGTGTTCTCCTCTCGATCAACCCGAAAGAGACACTCACGGTTACGCACACGATTGGTGTATTTTAATTAAGATCAACTTCGGGTTTTCTACAACCGGACATTAACAAATTCCCATCTGCCACATAACCGCAGGCACGGCTCTCGAAAGTTTATACACTGCAGGGGTGTCCCAACTTAGCCCATGATAAGCTCTCGCGATCAACGAAGGATATTCCTTCTCCCCGGGAAGACCCGATCAGTCTCGGAATCCCGGCTACAAGACATTTCACACAATAAAACAAGACCGGCAAGACCTCCGGCGTGCCGACACCACGATAGTAGCCGCGGCGTATCTCGTCTCGAGCCACGACCGGATAAGCGAAGCGTCTGAGGAACCGACGTAACCCAAGTTGCCAAGGGATGGTCCCAAGACGATGCTCTAGTTTGGACCAACGCTTAGACAAGCAGCGGCCCGGGGGTAAATAAAGATGACCCTTGAGAGCGCGACTCCCAAGGGAAAAAGGCTAGGTGAGGCAAATGTAGAACCAATGTTGGGCCTTCTTTGGAAAAGTCTTATTCAAAGCGAACTGTCAAGGGGTCCCATAAATCACCCGACCGCGTTAGGGACGCAAAATCCGGGAACATAACACCGATATGACGGAAACTAGGGCGGCAAGAGTGGAACAAAACACCAGGGCATAAGGCCGAGCCTTCCACCCTTTACCAAGTATATAGATGCATTAATTAAATAAGATATATTGTGATCTCCCAACAAGTAAACATGTTCCAACAAGGAACAACATCTCCATGTTCCAACAAGGAACAAACTTCATCTTCACCTGCAACTAACAACGCTATAAGAGGGGCTGAGCAAAGCGGTAACATAGCCAAACAACGGTTTGCTAGGAAGGGTGCAAAAGGTTAGAGGCTGACATGGCAATTTGGGATGGCTTGATAAACAGGTAATAGGTAGCGCAGCATAGCGATAGAAACGAATCAACTAGCATAGCAATGATAGTAGTGAGATCCAGGGTAGCGGTCATCTTGCCTGAAATCCCGCAAGGAAGAAGAACGAATCCATGAAGAAGACGAATGGATGAAGCCGAACCAAGCGTAGACGAACGAATCCTCACGATCGCAACGAAACAGGAACTAACAAGAAGAAGCACACAACATAGTAAACACACCACACATGAACAAGACAAGATGCAAAACAAACATGATGCATGACAAATCTAGATGAGGCTACTCATGGCAAGAGATGATGCAAACAAGAGCAACACATCAAAGCAAGTTTAAATGAGGCCGGGAACAACATATAACAATTCCGGTAAGTCCTCATATGCAAATTTCAAAATAGGTCCAGATCTGAATAATTTTATGTTCAAGTTGTTAAACAGCAATTTAAGATGCACCACGATGATCTACACGAAATTCTAGTCAAGTTACATATAAAGTTCATTAGATTCGGAGCTACGGTCTAGAAGATATGAGCAAAACAAGATAAGCATGGCATTGATGCAAAATGCATACAAACATCAAGAAAACACCTCAAAACAAGGATGCAACATGATAATATGAAACTACATGCAAAAATCAAGCAAGTTTCATATAGAGCACGCTCAAAACGGAGCAACGGATCAACACATACACCCTATACAAGTTAAGACAACAATCTGTCCAAAACAGCAAGTAGGCATATTGCAAGCACCAAAACAACATTCTACAGGACCTCAATATAATAAAAAAAGGCATGGGAGTGATGTACAGGTAAAGCATTACGAAACATGAACACTGAGCTATCTCCAGAAATCACTAGAACATGCTCAAAAACACATGGCAAGATTGCAAATAATAACAGTTTCGGACTTTAGCAGAAATTACATCAGGTTGCAATGTTTAGAGCTATCGAACAACATGCTACAGGAACTTATAATAGCAAGACAAGGCATGGCATGAATCTACTCAAAGCATAGAACAAAAGTCCTTTAGTGACCATAAGCCAAAAAGGATCAGAAAATATGATGGCACCCACGTAAATATGGCAAGTCATATTACAGATTTGAACATGGCAGGAACAACAATGAGTAGGCATGTTGGTGAGCTTGAACCACTCACCACAGAGGAACACATGGCATGGCAAGGCAACCATCAGTAAGAAGACATATTATAGAAGCTATACATGGCAAGAACAACATCATAGCATACACAGATCAACTACAACAACCTTGGCAAAATTGAATAACATGTAAACAATCTGCCAGGAAACATTTTATAGCAAAAGTAGATCTCGATTGACTCAAGCTATGGCACTCTATAAATGCAAACAAGGGCATGAATGGATAGAACAAGACATTTAGAACAAAACATCCTTACTGAAGTATCTCAAAATATGCATGGATCTCTCGGTAGTATCAAGTTAACATGGCATAAAAATATCAGCAAAACAGGGCTGAAATCAGCAACATCAAGACACCTAATTTGCATGCTTGTGCTAGTCACCACATAGATCACAAAAATACATGGAATATACCCCTGGAAAGATGGAATGGCATATTACAAAGCACATGTAGGACTCAAGTTCATAGGATACACACATCAATCATGGCAAAAATGACAAAAGTGCAAGTTCTGTTAAGAAACAGAAATTAACATCACATAGCACTCTTGCAACAGCATTTCGGGCATCAAGATGAGCTCAAATGAAAACGATGCAATGAGATGAAATGGTCTACTCTTCGGGAAGAACATTTTGACATATTACACGTGCAAAACGGAGCTACTGATGCAGAGATATGGTGAGATGAAAATGCATGAAAATAATCACAAACTCGGGGACTTGGTGGATTTGGAGGGAGAGAAAGAAGTCAACCGAATGGCACGGGAACCGAGGTCATGGCGGATCTCGCGGATCCGCGGGCGCCGGTGGTCGGAGAGGGCCGTGGCGACTGGGAGGAGGCCGGCTGCTCGGGCGGAGGCCGCCACCGGAGCGGCGAGGGCGCCTGCCGGGCGCGGGGAGTCAAGGCGGAGCTCACGGCTGGCGGCGAGGAGGCTGGCGGCGGGCACGCCAAGAGGCGGCGGGCGGGCGGCGGCAGCGTCAGGGCGGCGGTGCGGCCCGGGCGACGGGACGGGGCGTGTGGCGAAGGCTCATGGGGGCGGCTGTGAGGCCTTGAACCACGTGGCGGCCTCCATCTGGCTGCGCGGCGGCGGGCGGCGTGTCCGCAGCGGCGACGAAACCGGGCGGGCGCTGGGACGGATTTTTAGGGTTTGGAGGATTTGACCGTGATTTTGGAGGGAAGGCATATTTATAGGTAGAGGGAGCTAGGAGAGTCCAAATGAGGTGCGGTTTTCGCCACGCGATCGTGATAGAAACGACGAGAGCATGGAGGGAGTTTGCTGGGTTTTGGGCCACTTTGGAAGGGGTGTTGGGCTGCACACAAAAGAGGCTTTGCGGTTACCGGTTAACCGTTGGAGTATCAACGACCTCCAAATGATCCGAAACTTGACAGACGGTCTCCCGGTGCTATACCAAGGCCGTTTGACAAACCTCGGTCCATTCCAAGACCATTTAACACCCGCACATGAAAAGAGGTAAAAGGGGGCGCCGGGAGACATAGGAGTGCCGGATTGCAAAAAGGACAGCGGGGAAAATGCTCGGATGCATGAGACGAACACGTATGCAAAAAGAAATGCACATGATGACATGACATGGCAAAGACGACGAATAAGCAGCGGACACTGGCGCGCCAGATCCGGGCGTTACAACACTCCTCCACTAAAAAGAGATCTCGTCCCGAGATCTTAAAACCGAGATGGAAGGGAAAAAAGGAAGAGGTGAAACAAGAATTCAAGAGAAGAAGCAAAGAATCGAGAGCACTCGAGAAAAAGAGAGGAATGATGAGAATGCCGAGAATCCAAAGCTCACGGAATCAGATAGACTATGAAACCACTCGTTTTAACCGGAGTGGTTAGAATGAGAAAAGAAACGGATAAGACTGAAAGGATTTAGGCAGCACTCCGGCTAAAACATGGAGGAATAGAACTTGAACTTGAGAGGATGGAATGACACTTGATGAAGACCTGACACAAAACCTCCGGAAGAATTGAAAGAGTTGAATGAAAAGAACGGAGAGAAAATGACAACTTGTGTCCCGAATGAAATAGAAAGCAACCTCAGAAGAAAGGATTGAACGGAGTTGTTGAGAAAATCAACAACGAAAAGAATAAGCTTGTTGTGGACTTATGGATAACCTCTCAAAATTATAAGGTGATAACCAACCACAAGCAGAAAAGATTAAATAGCTGAGAAGAGCGAAGAAATGCAAAGCTCCACTTTCCAAGAAAATGAAGAATTATTTGCTCTTCAAGACGGGAGAATAAAATATACTGGAACTCCTCGAGCGAAATCTTGATGAACTCTTGAAGAAAAATTAAATCATGAAGAACCACCGTAAAGGACTCCGGTAACAAAAGGATGATGAGATATGATGAAGGATGAGAGAATAAGATGAGCCTTGCGGTGATTTAGATGGAGGTTCGAACGAGATGGTCGAGGAAATTTGAACTCCGGAAAAGAAAAGATGAAGACACTTGGAACTAGAATTTATTCATCAAGAACAAACTCCGAAGGAAAGGATTACTCACTTGGATGAAATAAGAATAAGATTTATTGTATGCTTATCCTTCATCAAATTAAATTGATGACCAACAATGGATTTTGCATACTACTTATTCTTCTTGAAAAGGATTAAGAAGTGACATATTGCAGACTTGAGAAGGTCTTCATGAACCACCGGTAGGTTTGAAAAGAACGAATGGATTAATATGATAAACAAGGAAAAGAATCTTGAACGAACTACCGTAAGAATTTGGAAATGACTGATGAAAGAGAATGAATCACCGGGAAGAATTAGAGAAGCACGAAGATACTTGAGGGAATTAAAAAGCAAGAGAACAAAGAGATCGCGAACTGATAGAAGAATACTTGAACGAAGCACCGGAAGAATATTGAGACGAACAAAGGGGCACGAATATGGAATAATTGGAGAACGACTTTGAAAAACTTGGAACGCAGAAATCTTCCGAAAAGTTGGCCTCCGGATGATCGAGAGGGAAAGCAACACCTGAAATACTCCGGATGGATGAAAAGAATTGCACAACTGGAGACAACTAGATAGGATAACATCGAGCTAGCACCATGAATCTCCGGGGGAACAGACAAGATTTAAAGAAACTCTACTTCGGTCTTCAAGGACGACGATAAACACCATCAAAATTGTTGAGATACTCCGGAGGAAAGAAAAAACAGAGAGGTTGAGCCAACAATGAAAAGAATTTGAAAACGACGGAGAGCATGGAGGGGAGTTTGCTGGGTTTTGGGCCACTTTGGAAGGGGTGTTGGGCTGCACACAAAAGAGGCTTTGCGGTTACCCGGTTAACCGTTGGAGTATCAAACGACCTCCAAATGATCCGAAACTTGACAGACGGTCTCCCGGTGCTATACCAAGGCCGTTTGACAAACCTCGGTCCATTCCAAGACCATTTAACACCCGCACATGAAAAGAGGTAAAAGGGGGCGCCGGGAGACATAGGAGTGCCGGATTGCAAAACGGACAGCGGGGAAAATGCTCGGATGCATGAGACGAACACGTATGCAAAAAGAAATGCACATGATGACATGATATGAAATGCAGATGATGACATGGCAAAGTGCAACACGCAAGCACATGACATGGCAAAGACGACGAATAACTGACGGACACCTGGCGCATCGAATCCGGGGCGTTACAAGATTGCTTATGAACAGATCTATTATGAGCATTACAAATCCTATACCAAGCATCTTTTAGATTCTCCCCTTCCCTTTGCTTAAAATTGAGAACTTCATTCTCAGGGGTGCACGCAATAGAGGAAGAACTAGCCATAGTAACAAGGTGGGCAAGCAAGATCACATGCAAATAAGAGATCCGACGAGAAAAAGGGGGAACGGAAAAAAGGCGAATAAAATGAAAAAAAATTGTGAAGTGGGGGAGATGAAAACAAGAGGCAAATAGCAAACAATGTAAATTGCTAGGAGATGCAATTTGTGATTAGCAACCTGATAGATGTTGATGATGTCTCCCCGGAAACGGCGCCAGAAATTCCTTTTCATGCGGCTTGAAACCTATCTTTACAAGAGACCATTGTATGTGTTTTGATAAATAGATCTGGATAAAACACGAAATAAAAGATGCAAATATAAAGTGCAGCAAAGTATTTTTTAGGTTTTTGGAATAATAGATCTGAAAACAAATACGGTGAAAAATAGATCTGAAAGCAATATGGTAAAAGATAGACCCGGGGACCGTAGATTTCACTAGTGGCTTCTCTCAAGAAAATAGCATACGGTGGGTATACAAATTAATGTTGGGTAATTGATAGAAGATTGAATAATTTTATGATGTTATCCAAGGCAACGATCATGTATATAGGCATCACGTCCAAAATTAGTAGACCGAAACGATTCTCCATCTACTACTATTACTCCACACATCGACCGCTAACCAGCATGCATCTAGTGTGTTAAGTTCATGGATAAATGGAGTAATGCAATAAGAACGGGACATGATGTTGACAAGATATATTCATGTAGGAATAGACGCCATCTTTTTGTCCTTAATAGCAACGATACATGCGTGCCTCGCTACCCCTTCTGTCACTAGGTGAGGACACCGCAAGATCGAACCCATCACAACGCACCTCTTCCAATGGAAAGAAAAATCAATCTAGTTGGCCTAACTAAGCCAAATATTCGGAGAAGAAATACGAGGCTATAACAATCATGCATATAAGAGATCAAAGAAACTCAAATAATATTCATGGATATAGATCTGATCATAAACTCAAAATTCATCGGATCCCAACAAACACACCGCAAAAAGTTTATATCAAATAGATCTCCAAGAGACCATTGTATTGAGAATCAAAAAGAGAGAAGAAGCCATCCAGCTACTGCCTACGGACCCGTGGGTCTATGGTGAACTACTCACGCATCATCGAAGGAGCACCAATGAGGGCGATGAACCCCTCCATGACCGTGTTTCCCTCCGGCGGAGTGCCGGAATAGGGCTCTAGATTGGATCTCATGGTTTTGGAACTTGCGGTGGCTGGAATTGTGTTTCGTCTACTCCCCTAGGGTTTTTGGAATATTTGGGTATTTATAGAGCTGAGAGGAGGTGGAGGAGACCCTCGTGGGCCCCACAACCCATCCCACAAGCCTCCCCCTGGTGCTTCATTCCCAAGTTGTCTTCCGGTCCAAAAAAATCTCCAAAAAGTTTCGCTGCGTTTGGACTCCGTTTGATAGGGATATTTTGCAAAGTAAATAACAAGCAGAAAAAAACAACTGGCACTGGGCAGTATGTCAATAGGTTAGTCCCAAAAAATGACATAAAGTTGCTATAAAATGATTGTAAAACATCCAAGAATGATAATATAACAACATGGAACAATAAAAATTTATAGATACGTCGGAGACATCTCAGCGGGGTCTTTTTTTCTTATGTTCTTCTTATTTTCTTTGTTGGTTGTGTGTATCTCTGATACCTTTGGACAACTTGTTGGCACGGAGACCGGGTGTAATTGATATCTTATCGATACTAATATATTCCCTAGTTCAAAAAATTTCTTTAGCTTGTTCAGCTCAACAGCAGAGCTGAAGCTGCAACTAATCCGCGGGTGGTTTTGGTAATTCATAACAACATATAGCTCATTGAACTAATATCCATTCAAGATAAATATTTCAGGATGTTCAATGATTTGCAATGCATGGACATGAGATGTGGACACCTCAAAATGATAAGGATAAAGATTGGCAAAAGCTCAGGACTCTCTATTTCCATTTTAGTGATCCAAGATCACATTGAGTCCATAGGAAAGCCAATACTATTAAAAGCGGATGAGGTGTTACTTAATGGTCTACTTGCTCAAGTGCTTAGTGATATTGCTCCAAAACCCTCAGCCACTTTCTCCATCCAAATATGTCCAAACCCTAAGTCCAAAATTGGCCCCACCGATATATCCTACCTGGAGCCACCGAGTTCATATTGACATAGCCACTGCCAGAAAACCTAACGATTCGGTCACACCGATACGGATCTCGATCTCACCGAGATGGCATTGCAAACTCCCTGTGACTGCTTTTTGTAGTTATTCCGGTCTCACCGGGATGTTGCAATAGGTCTCAACGAGTTGGCTTGACAGATTCTCTGTTGCTTATTGCTTCACTTTAGTCCCACCGAATTGATGCAATCGGCGCCACCGAGACGAAGTTTGCCCTAAGCCATAGCACATCGGTCCCATCGAGTTGTTCCAGTCGGTCCCACTGATATTCCTAACGTCCATATTTTTGTACTAATCGGTGCCACCGAGTTTCACAATCGGTGCCACTGAGATAGACCAAAAGTGTGTAACGGTTGGATTTTGTGTGGAGGCTATATTTACCCCTCCACCCCTCTTCATAATTGGAGAGAGCCATCAAAACGTGCCTACACTTCCACCATCCATTTACTGAGAGAGAACCACCTACTCATGTGTTGAGATCCAGAGATTCCATTCCAACCATTCGAACCTTAATTTCTAGCCTTCCCCAAGTTTCTTTCCACTCAAATCCTTCTTCCACCATAGCCAAATCTGTGTGAGAGAGTTTAGTGTTGGGGAGACTATCATTTGAAGCACAAGAGCAAGGAGTTCATCATCAACACACTGTCTATTAAGTTTTGGAGAGTGGTGTCTCCTAGATTTGTTAGGTGTCACTTGGGAGCCTCCGACATGATGTGGAGTTGAACCATGAAGTTTGTAAGGGCAAGGAGATTGCCTACTTCGTGAAGATCTACCCGAGTGAGGCAAGTACTTCGTGGGTGATGGCCATGATGGGATAGACAAGGTTGCTTCTTCGTTGACCCTTCATGGGTAGAGCCCTTCGTGAACTCGTGCAACCATTACCCTTCGTGGGTTGAAGTCTCCATCAATGTGGACGTATGAAGCACCAACTATCGGAACCACGCCAAAAAACCTTTGTTACTCCATTGTGTTTGCCTTCTCTAAACCCTTCCCTTTACCTTCATATGCAATGTTTTACTTTCCGCTACTATACTCTTAGAATTGCATGTGTACGTTGATTTCTTGACTTGTCATAATTGCTAAAATCTGCCCACAACTAAAATTGGGAAAATGATAGATTTTTAATTGGTCAAGTAGTCTAATGACCCCCTCTCTAGACATACTTTCAATCCTACAAGTGGTGTAAGATCTTTGGTCTCCATTAGCCTTGATTTCCATGGCTTTGGTGGTCATAGCCTTGGTTTCACAACCGATAAGAGTATGGCGTCTAGCGAGGGTAACTACCACCGTAGAGGTCCTTACTTTGATGGTACAAATTTTGCTAGTTGGAAGCATAAGATGAAAATGCATATTCTTGGTCACAACCCCGCCGTTTGGGTTGTTGTTCGTGTTGGATTGCAAGCTGAATTCTTTGAAGATGGTAGAGAACCGGATCGTGATGCGACCGCAGATGAATTGAGCATGTTGAAATACAATGCTCAAGCTTGTGATATTCTCTTCAATGGATTGTACCCCAAAGAATGCAAAGGAAAATTTGGATACTTTGGTTCATATGCAGGAAGGTACCGAGTCCGTCAAGGAATCCAAGTTGGATGTGCTCCAAAGTCAACTTGACAAGTTCAAGATGAAGGATGGTGAAGGCGCCGCCGAAATGTACTCTAGGCTTGCTCTCATCACAAATGATATTGCCGGCTTAGGAAGTGAAGAGATGACTAACAAATTCATCATCAAGAAGATTCTTAGAGCCTTGGATGGAAAATATGATACCGTGTGCACATTGATCCAAATGATGCCCAACTACAAAGATCTCAAGCCAACGGAGGTCATTGGTAGAATTGTTGCTCATGAGATGTCACTCAAGGATAAGGAAGAGCTCCACAACAAGTCAAGTGTTGCTTACAAAACTTCAAGTGATGCTCCTACAACATCAAGTGACAAGCTAGTCTCCAATGAAGAATCGAGCTTAATGGTGAAGAACTTCAACAAATTCTACAAGAGTAGAGGCAAAGAGAGAAGCTCCAAGTCAAGGTCTTACAATGACAAAAGATCTTCTAGTCATGATCGTAATTGCTACAATTATGGAAGACCCGGACACTATTCCAATGAGTGTATGGCTCCTTACAAGAAAAGAGAAGACTCACCAAAAAGGAGGAGTAGAAGAGATGAATCACCTCCAAGAGAGAGAAGCAGTAGAGATAATTGTTATGGGCGAAGAGCCTCTCGAAGAAGTAAGCATTCGGAAAGGAAGAACAAGTTATCAAAGAGCTACACAAGACGAAGACCGGTACCAACTCAAATAACTACTCAGAGAGAAGCTATCACTCCGAATCCGATTATACTCAAGATGAAGGTGTTGCCGGACTTGCTCTAGTGTCATCCAACTCCCACGATATATTTGATTCACCAAATGAAGGAATTTGAAGATGCTTCATGGCTAAAGGCCCCAAGGTATCACACCCCGAGTACTTTGATTTCAATAGTGATGAAGATGATTTGCTAGGTTATGAAAATTTATTTGTTGATAAAACTAGTGAAAACAATGATGAATTTGCTAGTAATCATGCTAATCAAGATGAAATGAATGACAATGATAAGAAGGAGATTGTGTGTCTAACCAGAGATGAGTCTCGGTCATGTCTACATAGTTCTCGAACCCGTAGGGTCCACACGCTTAACGTTCGGTGACGATCGGTATTATGAGTTCACGTGTTTTGATGTACCGAAGGTAGTTCGGAGTCCCGGATATGATCACGGACATGACAAGGAGTCTCGAAATGGTCAAGACATAAAGATCGATATATTGGACGGCTATATTCGGACATCGGAAGTGTTCCGGGTGATTTCGGAGAAAACTGGAGTGCCGGAGGGGTTACCGGAACCCCCCGGGGAAGTATTGGGCCTTAGTGGGCCTTAGGGGAGAGAGAGGGCAGCAGCCCAGGAGGTGCCCCCCCAAGGGGAGTCTGAATAGGACTAGGGGAGGGGGCATGGCCCCTCTTTCCATCTCCCTCTCCCTCTCCTTCCTTCCTCCTTCCCCCTTCCTAGTAGGACTAGGAAAGGATGAATCCTACTCCAACTAGGAGGAGGATTCCTCCTCTCTTTGGGCGCACCAAGGGCCGGCCGGCCTCCCCCGTTGCTCCTTTATATACGGGTGCAGGGGGGCACCCTAGGACACACAAGTTGATTGTTCCAAGCCGTGGGCGGTGCCCCCCTCCACCATATTCCACCTCGATCATATCGTTGCAGTGCTTAGGCGAATCCCTGCGCCGGTAACTTCATCATCACCGTCATCATGCCTTTGTGCTGACGAAGCTCTCCCTCGAAGCTCTACTTGATCGTAAGTTCGTGGGACGTCACCGAGCCGAACGTGTGCAGATCGTGGAGGTGTTGTACCTTCGGTGCTAGGATCGGTCGATCGTGAAGACTTACGACTACATCAACCGCGTTGTCATAACGCTTCCGCTTACTGTCTACGAGGGTACGTAGACAACACTCTCCCCTCTCGTTGCTATGCATCACCATGATCTTGCGTGTGTGTAGGATTTTTTTCTAAATTACTACGTTCCCCAACAGTGGCATCCGAGTCAGGTCTTTGCGTAGATGTCATATGCACGAGTGGAACACGAGTGAGCTGTGGGCAATACTAGTCATACTGCTTACCAGCATGTCATACTTTGATTCGAAGGTATTGTTGGATGAAGCGACCCAGACCGACATTACGCGTATGCTTACGCAAGACTGGTTCTATCGACATGCTTCGCACACAGGTGGCTGGCGGGTGTCAGTTTCTCCAACTTTAGTTGAATCGAGTGTGGCTATGCCCGGTCCTTGTTGAAGGTTAAAAAAACACATACTTGATGAAATATCATTGTGGTTTTGATGCGTAGGTAAGAATGGTTCTTGCTCAGCCCGTAGCAGCCATGTAAAACTTGCAACAACAAAGTAGAGGACGTCTAACTTGTTTTTGCAGGGCATGTTGTGATGTGATATGGTCAAGACATGATGCTAAATTTTATTGTATGAGATGATCATGTTTTGTAACGGAGTTATCGGCAACTGGCAGGAGCTCTATGGTTGTCGCTTTATTGTATGAAATGCAATCGCCATGTAATTGCTTTACTTTATCACTAAGCGGTAGCGATAGTCGTAGAAGCAATAGTTGGCGAGATGACAACGATGCTACGATGGAGATCAAAGTGTTGCACCGGTGACGATGGTGATCATGACGGTGCTTTGGAGATGGAGATCAAAGGCACAAGATGATGATGGCCATATCATATCACTTGTATTGGTTGCATGTGATGTTTATCTTTTATGCATCTTATTTTGCTTAGTTCGGCGGTAGCACTATAAGATGATCTCTCACTAAATTTCAAGGTACAAGTGTTCTCCCTGAGTATGCACCGCTATGTAAAGTTCGTCGTGCCGAGACACCACGTGATGATCGGGTGTGATAAGCTCTACGTTCACATACAACAGGTGCAAGCCATTTTTGCACACGCAGAATACTCGGGTTAAACTTGACGAGCCTAGCATATGCAGATATGGCCTCGGAACACTAAGACCAATAGGTCGAGCGTGAATCATATAGTAGATATGATCAACATAGTGATGTTCACCATTGAAAACTACTCCATCTCACGTGATGATCGAACATGGTTTAGTTGATTTCGATCTCGTGATCACTTAGATGATTAGAGGGATGTCTATCTAAGTGGGAGTTCTTAAGTAATATGATTAATTGAACTTTAATTTATCATCAACTTAGTACCTGATAGTATTTTGCATGTCTATGTTGTTGTAGATACATGGCCCGTGTTGTTGTTCCGTTGAATTTTAATGCGTTCCTAGAGAAAGCTAAGTTGAAAGATGATGGTAGCAACTACACGGACTGGGTCCGTAACTTGAGGATTATCCTCATTCCTGCACAGAAGAATTACGTCCTGGAAGCACCGATAGGTGCCAAACCCGCTGCAGGAGCAACGCCAGATGTTATGAACGTCTGGCAGAGCAAAGCTGATTACTACTCGATAGTTCAGTGTGCCATGCTTTATGGCTTAGATTCAGGACTTCAATGACATTTTGAACGGCATGGAGCATATGAGGCGTTCCAGGAGTTGAAGTTAATATTTCAAGCAAATGCCCGGATTTCGGTATTATGAGTTTATGTGTTTTGATGTACCGAAGATAGTTCGGAGCCCCGGATGTGATCACAGACATGACGAGGAGTCTCGAAATGGTCGAGACATAAATATTGTTATATTGGACGACTATATTCGGACAACGGAAGTGTTCCGGGGGTCACCGGATAATTATCGGAGTGCCGAGGGGTTACCAGAACCCCCGGGGGAACTAATGGGCCAACATGGGCCTTGTGTGAGAGAGAGAGAGAGAGGAGGGTGCCATGGGTTGGCCGCCCCCCCCCCCTTGAAGAGTCCGAGTTGGACAAGGAGGGGGGCGGCGCCCCATCTTTCCCTCCCTCTCTCCCTGTGCTTCCTTCCCCCTTCCTCCTCCTAGTTGGACTAGGAAAGGGGGAGTCCTACTCCTACTAGGAGGAGGACTCCTCCCACTCCTTGGCGCGCCCCAAGGGCCGGCCGGCCTCCCCCTTGCTCCTTTATATACGGGGGCAGGGGGCACCCTAGAACACACGACAGACATTGTTCTTAGCCGTGTGCGGTGCCCCCTTCCACCATAATCCACCTCGGTCATATCATTGCCGTGCTTAGGCGAAGCCCGCGCCGGTAGCTTCATCATCACCGTCATCACGCTGTCGTGCTGACGAAGCTCTCCCTCGACACTCTGCTGGATCGTGAGTTCGTGGGACGTCACCATGCTGAACGTGTGCAGATCATGGAGGTGTCGTACCTTTGGTGCTAGGATCGGTCGATTGTGAAGACGTACAACTACATCAACCGCGTTGTCATAACGGTTCCGCTTACAGTGATCATGAATATGTACAACTACACTCTCCCCTCTCGTTGCTATGCATCACCATAATCTTGCTTGTGCGTAGGAATTTTTTTTAAATTACTACGTTCCCCAACAGTGGCATCCGAGCCAGGTTTATGCGTAGATGTTATATGCACGAGTAGAACACAAGTGAGTTGTGGGCGATAATAGTTATACTGCTTACCAGCATGTCATACTTTGATTTAGCGGTATTGTTGGATGAATCGGCACGGACCGACATTACACGCTTACGCGAGACTGGTTCTACCGACATGCTTCGCACACAGGTGGCTGGCGGGTGTCAGTTTCTCCAACTTTAGTTGAATCAAGTGTGGCTATGCCCGGTCCTTGTTGAAGGTTAAAAAAGCGCATACTTGACGAAAAATCGTTGTGGTTTTGATGCGTAGGTAAGAATGGTTCTTGCTCAGCCCGTAGCAGCCACATAAAACTTGCAACAACAAAGTAGAGGACGTCTAACTTGTTTTTGCAGGGCATGTTGTGATGTGATATGGTCAAGACATGATGATAAATTTTATTGTATGAGATGATCATGTTTGGTAACAGAGTTATTGGCAACTGGCAGGAGCCATATGGTTGTCGCTTTATTGCATGAAATGCAATCGCCATGTAATTGCTTTACTTTATCACTAAGCGGTAGCAATAGTCGTAGAAGCAATAGTTGGCGAGACGACAACGACGCTACGATGGAGATCAAGGTGTCTCACCGGTTACGATAGTGACTGAGGGAGTCCTGGATTAGGGGGTCTTCAGACAGCCGGACTATATCCTTTGACCGGACTGTTGGACTATGAAGATACAAGATTGAAGACTTCGTCTCGTGTCCGGATGGGACTCTCCTTGGCGTGGAAGGCAAGCTTGGCAATACGGATATGTAGATCTCCTCCCTTGTAACTGACTTTGTGTAACCCTAGCCCCCTCCAGTGTCTATATAAACCGGAGGGTTTAGTCCGTAGGACAACAACAATCATACCATAGGCTAGTTTCTAGGGTTTAACCTCTACGATCTCGTGGTAGATCAACTCTTGTAATACTCATATCATCGAGATCAATCAAGCAGGAAGTAGGGTATTACCTCCATCGAGAGGGCCCGAACCTGGGTAAACATCGTGTCGCCCGCCTCCTGTTACTATCCGCCTTAGATGCACAGTTCGGGACCCCCTGCCCGAGATCCGCCGGTTTTGACACCGACATTGGTGCTTTCATTGAGAGTTCCACTGTGCCGTCACTGTAAGGAAGGATGGATCGTCTCGTTGTTAGGGATGAGATCACCTCTGGGGGAGCCTTGGCTGTAGGCCAAACTCTCCGACTAGGCGGCTTCGTTATGACCGCCCGTTCGGCCACTATGCCAACGATGACTTCTCGGGTCATCAAAAACAGCCTTCACATTGGCTCGGAGTTTACCGAGCGGATGAACCCAATGGAGCTCTCCTCTTTGAAGGAGCTCTTGGATCGCATCACCGCTTTGGGAGTCGCTACGGACTATGATCAGATTGGGCTTAAACCC
Organism: Aegilops bicornis; assembly: GCA_021605145.1. Classification (NCBI taxonomy): domain Eukaryota; kingdom Viridiplantae; phylum Streptophyta; class Magnoliopsida; order Poales; family Poaceae; genus Aegilops; species Aegilops bicornis. The sequence goes on along the minus strand of CM038671.1, from coordinate 726,559,295 downwards.
GACCAAAGGGAGATTAACTCTCCGCCGGTCACCCATCAGATAGCGGTGGTGGAGGAGCAATGCGGCGATTCTTCCTCTATCTTGAGGACAAACTATGTCCGGATTCCCGCGCTCTCCGAGTCGGATACCCGTCTACGGGAGGACACCGCCCAAACCCTGAACCTAGAATCAGGCAGCGGGCCGGACCTATTGGGCAACATCTCAGAACCCTAACTTCCAAGATCAGAAACTCCTCCGCTCCTAGGTCCCAGATCGGGTCAAAGTTCGGACTTAAATCCACCCACCCACTCAGATACAAACGATCTTTCCCACATTAGGCAAGAGCCCCAGGAAACAGTACATCACTATTGGGCCAGATTCCTCCGTGTAATGAATAAGGTCAAGGACTATCGCGAGGAAGACGCAATTTCATTCTTTTGCAATGATTGCACGGACAAGGAAATCCTCAACGCCATAAGTCGCCGTGATATAACACGCTTCGCAGACTTGGCGGCCATAGTATGGAAGTACTATGCGATGGAAAGCGCCTGGAAAACCCAAGCAAACTTTTGGGATAATCCGTCTCTGACTAAACATCCAGTCCAAATTAAAAGGGTGCACTCTCACAAGTCGCCCGACTCAATTACAAAGAAGCAAAAGCCCACTACAGGGCGTGGAACCGTATTGGTGGGATGGCTTAACGGGCCCTGCAAAATTCACAGTACAGCGGATACCACACCAACACACAGCCTTAGAGCATGTTGGGTACTCCGGCAGGTGGCCAAGAGCGGTGAGGATCTCCTCATTCAAAACACCGCAGAGCACCATCCCGTGGATAACAATACATTATTGACAGTCTTCGAGACCTTCGCCTCAAATAATAGGCGTAAGCGAGCACTCCGCAGCCTTGCCAAAATCTGCCACGTGGCAACAATATATCCATGGAGCGACACAACTATCACCTTCAATACCAGTGACGAACCTAAGTTCCGAACAGCCCGAGCACCAGCCGCCTTGGTCCTCAGCCCAATTATGGACGACTTTCGTCTTACTAAAGTACTCATGGACGGCGGCAGCGGAATAAACCTAATTTATGAAGAGACTCCTAAAAAATGGAAATAGACAGAAACCTCATTGAGCAAAGCAGCACGACCTTCAGAGGAATCATCCCCAGTCGGGAGGCACGTTGCGCTGGGAAAATCACACTAGACGTGGTATTTGGCACTACGGAGAATTACAGGTCCGAAGAAATTACATTCCAAGTGGCCCCGTTCGGTAGCGGATACCACGCCCTTTTAGGGTGGGAGGCATTCACGATCTTCCAAGCCATACCCCATTACGGGTACATGAAGCTCAAAATGCCCGGGCCCAATGGAATCATCACTCTCGCTAGTGATCCGGGCATAGCACTCCGCGCCGAAAACAAAACAGCCGCACTGGCCCTCGAGGCATTATTTGAAGCCCTTGCGGCGGAGGAACTAACTGCGCTGCGCTCCACAGTGGACATGGCGACGTGATACTCGACAAAAGAACCAAGTCCACCTCTTTCAAACCAGCGGATGAAATAGTCAAATTCCAAGTCCACCCAACAGACCCTACAAAAACATCATCCATCAGGGCAAAGTTAAACCCGGCAGTAGACGCCGCACTACAGGAGTTCCTGCGCGAGAATTGGGACATATTCGCCTGGCATCCTTCAGACATGCCAGGAATCCCACGCAGGCTGGCCGAGCATAGCCTTAACATTCTAAAGGGATTCAAGCCGGCCAAGAAGACGCTTCGGTGTTTCTCTGAACCTAAGCGACAAACCATGGGAGAGGAGCTAGCCAAGTTATTGGAGGCCGATTCATTAGAGAAATAAAACGCCTGGACTGGCTAGCAAACCTGGTGATGGTACCAAAGAAGGACAAATCCTGGTGCCTATGCGTCGACTTCAAGGACCTCAATAAGGCTTGCCCAAAGGATCCCTTCCCCCTCCCTCGCATCGATCAAATTATCGACACTACCGCGGGACACGACTCACTGTGTTTCCTCGACGCATACTCCAGCTACCACCAAATCAAGATGGTGGAGTCTGATCAAGCCGCAACGGCATTTATTACTCCGTACGACCCCTTCTGTTTCAACACAATGCCCTTCGGGCTCAAAAACGCCGGCGCTACGTATCAACGCATGATCCAGACATGTCTGGAAAAGCAGATCGGCAAAACCGTGGAGGCATATGTAGACGATGTGGTCATTAAAACCAGGCACGTCGACTCCTTAATAGACGACTTGAGGCTCACGTTCGACAATCTCCGAACATACGACATTAAGCTTAATCCGGAAAAATGCGTTTTCGGTGTGCCTGCCGGAAAGCTCCTAGGCTTCATTGTCTCCAGTAGAGGAATCGAAGAAAATCCGGCTAAAATCCGAGCTCTGTCACACTTGGCTATCCCAACTGATCTCAAGAAAATCCAGAAGTTAACTGGATGCGTGGCTGCCTTAAGCCGCTTTATCTCCCGATTAGGAGAAAAGGCATTACCCCTTTATCGCCTTCTTCGGTGCACCGAACACTTCGAGTGGACGGACGCGGCCACGGCCGGATTGGAAGAAATAAAAACCATATTGGCCACCAACCCAATCTTGGCCGCGCCAAATGCCGGCGAACCAATGCTGTTATATATCGCGACAACTAATCAAGTTGTAAGCGCAGTGCTCGTTGTCGAACGAGAGACGAACGGACATAAATTCCCACTCCAAAAACCGGTATATTATGTATCCACTATCCTCACTCCATGCAAATCACGGTACCCACATTAGCAAAAGATAGCATACGTGGTATTTATGGCATCACGGAAACTACGACACTACTTTCAAGAGTGTTTAATCACGGTGGCCTCGGAAGTACCACTCGACGACATAGTAAACAACCGCGATGCCACGGGCCGGATTGCCAAATGGGCCATCGAGCTCCTCCCGTTCGACATAACATATAAACCTCGGCGTGCCATTAAGTCGCAAGTACTGGCTGATTTCATCGCGGAATGGACAGAAGCCGAACTCCCTAAAGAGTACGACACGTACTCCAATTGGATCATGCACTTCGATGACTCTAAAATGCTGGCTAGTGTGGGGGATGGCATTGTCCTGACGTCCCCCACCGGAGATACAGTCCAATACGTACTCCAAAGAATGTACACAGACTCCAACAACGCAGCCGAATACGAGGCCCTGTTACATGGTCTTCGGATGGCAGCTTCTATGGGCATTCGATGCCTGGAGGTGCGTGGGGACTCAAACCTTGCAATATCCCAAATAAATGGAGACTTCGACGCCAAGGATCCAAAAATGGCGGCATATCACAACTCTGTCCTCAAAATGTCAGCTCGGTTCGAGGGGCTTGAATTTCACCATGTGGCTCGGGAAAACAATCAGGCGGCGGATATCCTCGCCCGTATCGGCGCTAAGCGTGACACTTTCCCACCTAACATCTTCTTGGAAAGGCTTTTTAAGCCATCCGTGGTATGGGAAGGGGACACCGGTAACAATAGTCCGGACCCGGCCACAACCCCAGATACCGAACACTCTGACATAATCGGAGGCTCTGCCATCGAAATAACACCTTCAGCCCACGTGATAATGGCCGTCATCGCCCCGTGGACAGAACCATTCCTGGCCTACCTAACTAGGCAGGAACTACCCGAGGACCAAAATGAGGCACACTGCATAGTGCGGCAATCTAAAGCCTACAAGGTCCACGAGGGAGAGCTTTATAAGAAAAGCACTACCGGAGTCCTTCAAAGGTGCATCTCCGAAGAGGAAGGGCGGAAGCTTTTCGCAGAAATCCATGCTGGACTCAGCGGCCACCACGCGGCAGCCCGGGCCCTTGTAAGGAAGGCCTTCCGTACAGGTTTCTATTGCCCGACGACCCGGGCAGATGCACAGGATCTGGTGCAACATTGCGTCGGTTGCCAACTTTTCGCAAACCAAAGCCATATGCCACCTACCGCTCTTCAAACAATCCCCATCACTTGGCCCTTTGTGGTCTGGGGGCTTGATATGGTCGGACCCCTCAAAGGGGGAACCCATAAGAAAAAATACTTACAGGTCATGGTGGATAAATTCACCAAATGGATAGAAGCCAAACCCGTTAAAACGGCCGAATCCGGACCGGTGATAGACTTCATATCTGGGGTTGTACACCGTTATGGCGTCCCCCACAGCATCATCACTGACAACGGCACGAACTTTACAGCCGACGAGGTAAAACTTTGGTGCAGCAACATGGGCATCAAGCTCGATTATGCTTCTGTCTATCACCCGCAAACTAATGGTCAAGGCGAGCGAGCAAATTGTCTTATCATGAGCGGCATCAAACCCAGGTTAGTGCGGTCCTTAAAGGAGTCTAACACACACTGGGCAGAGGAGCTCGAATCCGTACTATGGGGGCTGCGGACCACGCCGAATCGCACTACCGGATACACACCGTTTTCTATGGTGTACGGCGCAGAGGCGGTTCTGCCCTGCGACATAATTCATGACTCACCTCGAGTGCACATGTATGAAGAAAAAGAGTCTGAGCTTGATCGGCTGGAAAGTTTGGACGCCCTGGAGGAGGAGCACAACGTGGCAAAAGCCCGTTCCGCATTCTATCAACAACAGGCTCGAAGGTACCATAGCAGAGAAGTACGGGCCAAAACTTATAACATTGGCGAACTAGTTCTACACCTGCCGGAGAAGAAAAAGAACAAACTCAAGCCCAAATGGGAAGGTCCCTTCATTATTAACCAGGTTTTGACCGGTGGAGCGTACCGTCTGCGGGATGCATTGGATAATCGACACGAGCCAAACCCATGGAACGCAACCAGACTCCGAAGATTCTACGCCTAGCACCGGACTCTGCGTTCGTCTCCTTACCCCCGTCCATTTTTTGCACATCGGTTATCTGTCTTTTCTCTCTTTGTTTCTTCTTTTTCTTTCTCCTCAAGGCCTTAAAAGGCTAACTTGTGTCTTGACTACACAGTATTGACGCGCTAACCGCGCTCATTATACCTGGGGGCTTCTTATATAGAAGTTTAATATAACTATTTTCTGGGCTTCATGTCCCACACATGTGTTATTCTTCCGCATACACCTTTTTATGCATCGATATGACTTAAGTTTTGGCCAAGCTGGGTTGCCTGGCTCTTGTATTTATACCCTACGTTCCCGTTAATTCGGCTAGGGCATAAGGGGAGCACCTCTGCGATTGTTACTGTCGGGTCAGCCGGATGTGTACCTCGAGGGTGAAGCCGAAAGCTAAGCGTTCTTAAGGGAATATTGATTCGGTGAACAAAAGATGACTTTTATCTATTTTTGATACATGCCCCAGATGTTTATAACTGCGTCTCTTTTTTGATTCAGACATGCACATTAGGGCATGCATACCCAAGGAAAGGAACCCTTAACGGAACTATTCTCCCTGGAAGATGTTTCTTACTATCCATGTAATATAACATAGCTAGTTGGGTACTTGTCTGTTCAAGCACTTATGACCCCTACACCTAGTTTCCACGCATACCCCGGTTTTTACATAATCGAAAGGTGTATTCGGATACACTCCGGACTATCGGGTCCAGAGGTCGAAGCGAAAAGGTCCGCCATGACAAATGATTTACAATCCGGCTAGGGACATTATATATGTCACTTAAATTACACAGTCACTTAGACTGACTAAATTCTTCTTCTATACCATCCAACAGGCTGTCTAGCCTACAATCCTGTTGGAATACTTTGCGGCTAATTCTACTTGGTCATACTCCAAGCTGACGGGGATCTCTTTCCGTCCGGGCCCCACAGTCCGACCTCAGCCATGTGGTTTGGGTCAGCCTTGGTATACCGCGTCTTCACCATGGCCCAGCTTCCCTTGCACCTTGTCGGCAGGTGATATCTTCCATAATCGGAACGCCGCTGCGCTCACTGGAGCTTCTCTATAAGCTCCCCATGCCTCTGACGGGAGGCGGATGGCCCTAAGGCTTGGGCAATGCCTGCATCACTGCCGAACTTGCTCGTGCAGTCGTGAGAGCTCCGGTAGAAGATCACCCGCAGACCCGGGCATCTCCTCCGTGGGACGACCCGTTAGCATTCCTACAGACATAACTATGTTAGCTGGCTTCTTCGCCGAACTCTTTCAAAAGTTCGTGCAAGCACTTACTAAAAATGCCGTGTCGAAGCCGCTTATTCTCCTTCACGGAGTCCGCAAGCTGGGCTCGAACATCTTTCAGTTCCACGCCCAGCTGAATATTGGCGTCTTGGAGATCATTTTTCTCCCGAATGATGCGTGTAAGCACGCGCTCACCAGCATTTAGCTGTCGATTGGCACGTTGCGCATCCCCTGGCACGGCCTCCGAATTCACTCCGGAGTCATCTGCAACATCTATTGTTAGATTTGCATGCATGCCGCACATTCTCTGGTACTTGTCATTCTTTACAATGGAAACCAATGTTACCAAAGGGGGCCTTCTCGGACTCCTTCAATGCGGCAACCGCGGCCCATAGCTGGACTTTGCACTCTTCCAGCTCTTGAGACAATTGGGTATTCTTCTCTGTAAGAACCTGCACAAATAATGATCCTTAAATCAGTTGTGTCAACTGTTTCAAGTCTCAGGGGCTACTGATACATATAAACATCAGATTTTCTTACCCGTATATCCTTTACATACTGGTCCGTGGCTCTGGCAAGGCCATTTTGAGCAGCACGGACGTACGCATCTCCCGAGTTAAAGGCATCAAACGGCTCTTGGGAGAAACAAGCGTCACGGAGTACGGCCCGTCGACGCCTATGATTCATGGCGCTCTCTACTTCAGAATTTGTAGCAGATAGTCTATCCGCATCCTCTGTAGGAGGAGCATCTGGCGTTCGCCCCGTGTTAGCTTCCGCCTCTGTGTCCGGCCTTGGAGCCCGGCTTGTGGAGGCGTTCTCGGCAACCTCTTCGGATATAGTCCGGCGAGCGTTTTTCCTACTAGGAAACATGGCTGTTATTATATTTTGAAAGACGACAACCACAGAGTGAGGTTCTGTATCATACCTTTGTGCCGGCGTCTCAGTCCTGGCCGCCTTCCTTTTCAGCCTACCCGGCTTTGGTGCCCCTTGTTGGCGAGTGGCTGCTGGTTTGGCATGGCGTCTCGAGGGCCTTCCCTGTAAGACACCATATGTGTATGATGGGAGAAGTGCATAAAAGGGGATCCTTCTTAGAAGTTGGGACTCTGGTTTTACTTACATGCGATGCAGGGAGTAGCCCAGGATAGTCAGCTATAATGGCCACCATGGCATCATCACAGCTTAATTGATAGAATATCCTGTCGATCAGCTCCACAAATATGTCCGGATCCTCCTCGAGTCCGGGATCGAGGGCCCAGTCGTGGTCTTCCGGTTGGAGGCGGGCTGTTGACCTCCCTTACAGCTTTTCGCAGTTCCTCCCATGAAACGGCAAGGTAAATACTTATGACGATGAATGCGGGAAGGATAGGAGTAACAAGTGACAACTCACCCAGCTTGGAGGGTAGTACATGGAGAATCCATCCCGTGGCTTAATGCGGATGAACTCCTCTTCCTCTCCCTTGTACAAATCGGGCAGAATTTTTGCTAGAGCAAAGAATCGAGTCCGGTCCCTTACACCTCCAAATGGGTGGCATCATCTTCCCCGTTAAAGTGCCACATGGGGTGCCCTCGATATTGAAGTGGCTGCACCCCCGCATTATGCATATTGACATAACCTCGATTATGGACAGTCCTGATTGAGCCAACACCTTTATCCGGCCCATCAGGTAAATGACTTCTCCGTTATCTTCCTCCCGAGGGCTCTGTGGGCGCCAGCTTCGATGTTTCTTCAAAGGGGCATTGTCGAACTCGGGAAGACCAATCCGGATAGGATCTGGAAGGGGGACGTCCTCCATATAAAACCACTCCGAAGGCCAGTCTTCGAACGTCTTCTTCGGGGTGCCGGACAGGTTCCAGTCCCGGTGATGCGCCATATTTTGGCTCCGCCCACTTGATATATTGACCCCTTCTGTGTACGGCGCACAAGGCAGAATAGCCTCTTCCATAGCTCAAAATGAGCTTCGCAGCCCAGAAACAGCTCACAAAGGGCAACATAACCAGCGATGTGTAATATGGAAGCAGGGGTGAGATTATGCAGCTGGAGGCCATAAAACTCCAGGAGCCCGTGGAGGAACGGACGGATTGGAAATCCGAGTCCCCTTAATAAATATGGGAGAAGGCATACCCGCTCCCCTTTGGAGGGCTTGGGAAATCTTTCTGCTTGCTCCCCGCCATTATAGGTGGCGTGCCCGGCTCGAACAGGGACCATATACGCTGGAGGGAGAAATCCCTGGGTCTGTAACTTTACTAATTGGTTCTGCAGGACGGAACACTTCTTCCAATCACCGTGCTTAGGGCTACGGGAGTGAGAGGAGGAGCTGCGATGGCCGGCTATGTTGGAATGGATATTCCTGGCGCGCTTAGATGGATACTCGCCGTGGGAGCATGGTGTGATCTGGATCTAAGAATCCCCGTCTCTTTAATAGACAGTTTACTTGCATGGCTAGGGTGGCAAATGGAAAAATGCACTGTCTTCTCACATTCGCTCGACATGTGGAAGATAGCCATTATTGGGCGCAGAAGCCAAGAAGTGCAACATTTATGCGGAGCCGGACACTACTCAACAGGTATTCGGAATTTGGAGAAGAACCCGCCTTGCAATGCCGAAGACAATCTGCGCGCCGGACTCATCGTCATTGAAGCCTGGTTCGGGGGCTACTGAGGGAGTCCTGGATTAGGGGGTCTCCGGACAGCCGGACTATATCCTTGATCGGACTATTGGACTATGAAGATACAAGATTGAAGACTTCGTCTCGTGTCCGGATGGGACTCTCCTTGGCGTGGAAGGCAAGCTTGGCAGTACGGATATGTAGATCTCCTCCCTTGTAACCGACTGTGTAACCCTAGCCCTCCGGTGTCTATATAAACCGGAGGGTTTAGTCCGTAGGGACAACAACAATCATACCATAGGCTAGCTTCTAGGGTTTAGCCTCTACGATCTCGTGGTAGATCAACTCTTGTAATACTCATATCATCAAGATCAATCAAGCGAAGTAGGGTATTACCTCCATCGAGAGGGCCCGAACCTGGGTAAACATTGTGTCCCCCACCTCGTGTTACCATCCGCCTTAGACGCACAGTTCGGGACCCCCTACTCGAGATCCGCCGGTTTTGACACCGACTGTGATCATGACGGTGCTTTGGAGATGGAGATCAAAGGCACAAGATGATGATGGCCATATCATATCACTTATATTGATTGCACGTGATGTTTATCCTTTATGCATCTTATTTTGCTTAGTTCAACGGTAGCTTTATAAGATGACCTCTCACTAAATTTCAAGGTACAAGTGTTCTCCCTGATTATGCACCGTTGCGAAAGTTCGTCGTGCCGAGACACCACGTGATGATCGGGTGTGATAAGCTCTACGTTTACATACAACGGGTGCAAGACAGTTTTGCACACGCATAATACTCGGGTTAAGCTTGACGAGCCTAGCATATGCAGATATGGCCACGGAACACTGAGACCGAAAGGTCGAGCGTGAACCATATAGTAGATATGATCAACATAGTGATGTTCACCATTGAATAGTACTCCATCTCACGCGATGATCGGACATGGTTTAGTTGATTTGGATCACGTGATCACTTAGATGATTAGAGGGATGTCTATCTAAGTGGGAGTTCTTAAGTAATATGATTAATTTAACTTTAATTTATCATGAACTTAGTACCTGATAGTATTTTGCATGTCTATGTTGTCGTAGGTAGATGGCCCGTGTTGTTGTTCCATTGAATTTTAATGCGTTCCTAGAGAAAGCTAAGTTGAAAGATGATGGTAGCAACTACACGGACTCGGTCCGTAACTTGAGGATTATCCTCATTGCTACACAGAAGAATTATGTCCTGGAAGCACCGCTAGGTGCCAAACCCGCTGGAGGAGCAACGCTAGATGTTATGAACGTCTGGCAGAGCAAAGCTGATTACTACTCGATAGTTCAGTGTGCCATGCTTTACGGCTTAGAACCGGGACTTCAACGACGTTTTGAACGTCATGGAGCATATGAGATGTTCCAGGAGTTGAAGTTAATATTTCAAGCAAATGCCCGGATTGAGAGATATGAAGTCTCCAATAAGTTCTACAGCTGCAAGATGGAGGAGAATAGTTCTGTGAGTGAACATATACTCAAAATGTCTGGGTATAACAATCACTTGATTCAACTGGTAGTTAATCTTCCTGATGATAGTGCCATTGGCAGAATTCTTCAATCACTGCCACCAAGCTACAAGAGCTTTGTGATGAACTATAATATGCAAGGGATGGATAAGACAATTCCCGAGCTCTTCGCAATGCTAAAGGTTGCGGAGGTAGAAATCAAGAAGGAGCATCAAGTGTTGATGGTCAACAAGACCACCAGTTTCAAGAAAAAGGGTAAAGGGAAGAAGGGGAACTTCAAGAAGAACGGCAAGCAAGTTGTTGCTCAAGTGAAGAAGCCCAAGTCTGGACCTAAGCCTGAGACTGAGTGCTTCTACTGCAAAGGGACTGGTCACTGGAAGCGGAACTGCCCCCAAGTATTTGGTGGATAAGAAGGATGGCAAGGTGAACAAAGGTATATGTGATATACATGTTATTGATGTATACCTTACTAATGCTCGCAGTAGCACCTGTGTATTTGATACTGGTTCTTTTGCTAATATTTGCAACTCGAAACAGGGACTACGGATTAAAGGAAGATTGGCTAAGGACGAGGTGACGATGCGCGTGGGAATGGTTCCAAAGTCGATGTGGTCGTAGTCGGCAAGCTACCTCTACATCTACCTTCGAGATTAGTTTTAGACATGAATACTTGTTATTTGGTGCCAGCGTTAAGCATGAATATTATATCTAGATCTTGTTTGACACGAGACGGTTATTCATTTAAATTAGAGAATAATGGTTGTTCTATTTATATGAGTAATATCTTTTATGGTAATGCACCCTTGAAGAGTGGTCTATTTTAATTGAATCTCGATAGTAGTGACACACATATTCATAATATTGAAGCCAAAAGATGCAGAGTTGATAATGATAGTACAACATATTTGTGGCACTGCTGTTTAGGTCATATTGGTGTAAAGCGCATGGAGAAACTCCATGCTGATGGACTTTTGGAATCACTTGGTACTTGCGAACCATGCCTCATGGGCAAGATGACTAAAACTCCGTTCTCCGGAACAATGGAGCAAGCAACAGATTTGTTGGAAATCATACATACTGATGTATGTGGTCCAATGAATGTTGAGGCTCACGGTGGGTATCGTTATTTTCTCACCTTCACGGATGATTTGAGCAGATATGGGTATATCTACTTGATGACACATAAGTCTGAAACATTTGAAAATTTCAAAGAATTTCAGAGTGAAGTGGAAAATCATCGTAAGAAGAAAATAAAGTTTCTACGATCTGATCATGGAGGAGAATATTTGAGTTATGAGTTTCGTCTTCATTTGAAACAATGCGGAATAATTTCGCAACTCACGCCACCCGGAACACCACAGCGTAATGGTGTGTCCGAACGTCGTAATCGTACTTTACTAGATATGGTGCAATCTATGATGTCTCTTATTGATTTACCGCTATCATTTTGGGGTTATGCTTTAGAGACGGCTGCATTCACGTTAAATAGGGCACCATCTAAATCCGTTGAGACGACACCTTATGAACTCTGGTTTGGCAAGAAACCAAGTCACGAAGTTTGGGGCTGCGATGCTTATGTGAAAAAGCATCAACCTGATAAGCTCGAACTAAAATCGGAGAAATGTGTCTTCATAGGATACCCAAAGGAGACTGTTGGGTACACCTTCTATCACAGATCCGAAGGCAAGACATTCGTTGCTAAGAATGGATCCTTTTGTAGAGAAGGAGTTTCTCTCGAAAGAAGTGAGTGGGAGGAAAGTAGAACTTGATGAGGTAACTGTACCTGCTCCCTTATTGGAAAGTAGTTCATCACATAAATCTGTTCCTGTGACTCCTACACCAATTAGTGAGGAAGCTAATGATGATGATCATGTAACTTCAGATCAAGTTACTACTGAACCTCGTAGGTCCACCAGAGTAAGATCCACACCAGAGTGGTACGGTAATCCTATTCTGGAGGTCATGTTACTTGACCATGACGAACCTATGAACTATGAGGAAGCGATGATGAGCCTAGATTCCGCGAAATGGCATGAGGCCATGAAATCTGAGATGGGATCCATGTATGAGAACGAAATGTGGCTTTGGTTGACTTGCCCGATGATCGGCAAGCCATCGAGAATAAATGGATCTTCAAGAAGAAGACTGGCGCTGATAGTAATGTTACTTTATACTAAGCTCGACTTGTTGCGAAAGGTTTTCGACAAGTTCGAGGAATTGAGAACGATGAGACCTTCTCTCCCGTAGCGATGCTTAAGTCCGTCTGAATCAAGTTAGCAATTGCCGCATTATATGATTATGAAATTTGGCAAATTGATGTAAAGACTGCATTCCTGAATGGATTTCTGGAAGAAGAGTTGTATATGATGCAACCTGAAGGTTTATCGATCCAAAGGATGCTAACAAAGTGTGCAAGCTCCAGCGATCCATTTATGGACTGGTGCAAGCATCTCGGAGTTGTAATAAACGTTTTGATAGTGTGATCAAGGCATATGGTTTTATCTGAGACTTTTGGAGAAGCCTGTATTTACAAGAAAGTGAGTGGGAGCTCTGTAGCATTTCTAATATTATATGTGGATGACATATTGTTGATTGGAAATGATATAGAATTTCTAGATAGCATAAAAGGATACTTGAATAAGAGTTTTTCAATCAAAGACCTCGGTGAAGCTGCTTATATATTGGGCATCAAGATCTATAGATATAGATCAAGACGCTTAATTGGACTTTCACAAAGCACATACCTTGATAAAGTTTTGAAGAAGTTCAAAATGGATCGAGCAAAGAAAGAGTTCTTGCCTGTGTTACAAGGTGTGAAATTGAGTCAGACTCAATGCCCGACCACTGCAGAAGATAGAGAGAAAATCAAAGGTGTTCCCTATGCTTCAGCTATTGGCTCTATCATGTATACAATGCTGTGTACCAGACCTGATGTGTGCCTTGCTATTAGTTTAGCAGGGAGGAACCAAAGTAATTAAGGAGTGGATCACTCGACATCGGTCAAGAACATCCTGAAATACCTGAAAAGGACTAAGGATATGTTTCTCATTTATGGAGGTGACAAAGAGCTCGTCGTAAATGGTTACATCGATGCAAGCTTTGACACTGATCCGGATGACTCTAAGTCACAAACCGGATACGTATTTATATTGAACGGTGGAGCTGTCAGTTGTTGCAGTTCTAAGCAAAAGCGTCGTGGCGGGATCTATGTGTGAAGCGGATTACATAGCTGCTTCGGAAGCAGCAAATGAAGGAGTCTGCATGAAGGAGTTCATATCCGATCTAAGTGTCATACCTAGTGCATCGGGTCCAATGAAAATCTTTTGTGACAATACTGGTGCAATTGCCTTGGCAAAGGAATCCATATTCCACAAGAGAACCAAGCACATCAAGAGACGCTTCTCCATCTGGGATCAAGTCCAAGTGGGAGACATAGAAATTTGCAAGATACATACGGATCTGAATGTTGCAGACCCTTTGACTAAGCCTCTCTCACGAGCAAAACATGATCAATACCAAGACTCCATGGGTGTTAGAATCATTACTGTGTAATCTAGATTATTGACTCTAGTGCAAGTGGGAGACTGAAGGAAATATGCCATAGAGGCAATAATAAAGTTTTTATTTATATTTCCTTATATCATGATAAAATGTTTATTATTCATGCTAGAATTGTATTAACCGGAAACTTAGTGCATGTGTGAATACATAGACAAACAGAGTGTCACTAGTATGCCTCTACTTTACTATCGTTGAATCAAAGATGGTTAAGTTTCCTAGCCATAGACATGTGTTGTCATTTGATTAACGAGATTGCATCATTAGAGAATGATGTGATTGACTTGACCCATTCCGTTAGCTTAGCACTTGATCATTTAGTATATTTCTATTGCTTTCTTCATGACTTATACATGTTCCTATGACTATGAGATTCTGCAACTCCCGAATATCGGAGGAACACTTTGTGTGCTACCAAACGTCACAACGTAATTAGGTGATTATAAAGGTGCTCTACAGGTGTCTCCGATGGTACTTGTTGAGTTGGCATAGATCGAGATTAGGATTCGTCACTCTGATTGTCGGAGAGGTATCTCTGGGCCCTCTCGGTAATGCACATCTGTAGCGACCAGACCCGAATGGATCTAGTGCTCTGTGCTCAGTGTCATCCCTGGATCAGTAATGCTGACACCACACAGTACTTCGAAGGATTTATAGCAGAGTAGCAATCACACACTTATTACATCGTTGTCCACAAGGGAACTTAATACAATAATATGGCTTAAGGCCATCTAAAGATAACAGCGGAAGGCTTGGAAGACAAGTGAGTCCATCAACTCCATCGGCATCACTGAGTATAGAACCACGACCTAACACCTTACTGATAAATGCGAAAAATGCATAGCGTAAAGTTGCAGCCCGAAACGGGTCAAGACATGGAATATGCCGGCAATGTAACACATAGAGAACAATGAAGCAACAAGCCTATACTACATGCATATATGGCTGGTGGTAAGGCTCTCTGATTACATTTTTGCATAAAGCTGATTTTTCCCTACATCAAAGGAATAATTTTATTTAACTATCATGGTGGTTGTTAAACATTGAGAATGGTTGACAGCATCCTCAATCCCAATTAAAAGTACTCATTAAAACCCAATAACTTTATTATTAGAAGTAACATGTTGAGATTCACATGATATTCAAGTACTAGATACTCAAGATGTCCATAACCGGGGACACGGCTAATCATGATTAGTTTTACACTCTGCAGAGGTTTATGCACTATTCCCCACAAGACTCGATCGCCTCCGCTTTGGTTCTCGCACTACATGGTGTTTGAGAGACGGATGACCGAGACACAGATCTTCGAAGCGCTAGCACCTTACTTGTGGGTAGACCGGTACACCTACTTTCCCCTACATACGCTAGTCTACCCGTAAGAGTTCGCACAATTTAGTCAACTATGCCAGAGCCCATAATGGCTTGTGGCTGCACACGGAAGTTTCTAGTTTGAATAATCTTATGATCCCTTTGAGCCCGGGTGGCGGTCCAAGAAATACAGTAAGTCCTCGATAGAAACCAGGTGCCTCAATCCACCCAGATGTGTGTTTAGGTTGCCACCTTAAATAAACCATTAAATAACAACCTCACATCTGTCATGGATATTCACTCACCCAATCCACGTCTACTAGCATAGCATGGCATAATTAAGCAAACATAGAAGTAACTCCCAAGGTTTCATAAGTAAAACAGTAATAGGTACTACCTCAATCTACTTCCCATCCCACAATTTAATTAGATCCTAAACATGCAAGTGTTTGAGGGTTGATCTAATGCATAAAACTGGGTAGTAGAAAAGGTATGATCAAAGTGTTACTTGCCTTGCGATGATCCATGAGTCCTAGAGATTCAAGTAACAAGCGGCGCACTCGGGTGATCTAACGCAGACAAACAACAAGCATACAATAAGTACTCATCTAATGCACGGGGAAATCTCGAATAAAAGATCTAACCAGATAGTTCAACTTAAGAACCCTGGTTGCAAAAGAATCGAATCAAATAAAGCATCAAAAGTCGGAACTCGAGAGAGAACGACTCGGTTTAGCAAATCTAAAACTAAGTCAAAATTTTACAGTAGCAAAACTCTGTGTAAGTAGGTTAGTCGGAACGGCGGTTTCGTAACGAAACTCCAGGCGCTTGAATCACCTGATTCCGATAAACGAGCAAGAAATAAAACAGATTTGAAAATCGGATCAGAAATCGAATCTGAAAAATAATGGATTAAATCCGATTTAAAAGAAAACGACGAACGGATTAAATAACGGACGTTCGTTAACAGAACTAATCCAACGAACGCGTTCATTGAAACGAACGGTTCGGTGACAGTTCGCTAATTAAGAAAACCGAAAAATAAAACCGTCTAGGTTTTTGAAAAAAAAACCGAACATCTTCAAAAAAACGGACCGGGTCTTTAAAAAACCGGATCGGGGGTTTGTGGCGGCGGCTACCTGGCGGCTCGCTGGCTCGGGGCTTCGGGGTCGGGCGACGGGCGGCGAGGGGCGGCGAGTCGGGAGGGTCGGCGGGAGGCGACGAGGGCTCGGCTCGCGACAGGCGGCGGGCGTCCTCAAGCAAGCGGTGGCGGCTCGGTTGGAGGGCGGCGGCGGGCGGGGCGGGTTGAGGGGAGAGGAGGGGGCGGCGGGGTTAAATAGAAGGGGTCACGGCTTGGGGAAGGGGCAGCGGGTCAAGTGAGGCGGACTCCCGGGCGGGCGGCGGGCGGGCGGCGGGGAGACCCATGGGCGTGGCGTCTTGTGAGGAGAGAGGAGGTGGGCCGGGCTACTGGCCGGGGCTTCATTTGTGGCCCGGGCCTTGGCCTGGGGGCGCCGTTTTTTTTAAAAAAAAAAAAAAAGGATTAAAAAAAAACCAAAGCGAACTCCGATTTTAATAAAATTAATTTTCCCGACTCCTAAAAATGAGTCGAACAAAATGAACTTTAAAAACGGCAAACATGCATATATTTTTAAAATGCTCATTTTGCCTAAGCAAAATAAATCCTCCAAAACCAAATTTTTATTTATTTATAATATCTTCATTTTTCCTAAATATTGGGAAAGTCATATTATTCCCTCTCTTAAGTTTTTTATAGGAAAAACTTTATGAAGATAATTAAATAAATCCAATGATCCTATTTTCAAAATTTGAGAAATCCCAAATATGAAAATAATGAAACTTCCAACTCTCTCCGAGGGTCCTTGAGTTGCGTGAAATTTTCTAGGATCGGAAAATGCGAGAAAAAATATGATATGCATGATGACCTAATGTATAACATTCCAAATTGAAAATTTGGGACGTTACAACATCACTATAAGCCTTGCAAGCAATGTGACTAATAAGTTAGTTGCGGGATGATGCATTATGGAACGAGTAAAGAGACTTGCCGGTAACGAGCTTGAACTAGGTATTAAGATACCGACGATCGAATCTCGGGCAAGTAACATACCGATGACAAAGGGAACAACGTATATTGTTATGTGGTTTGACCGATAAAGATCTTCGTAGAATATGTAGGAACCAATATGAGCATCCAGGTTTCGCTATTGGTTATTGACCGGAGCTGAGTCTCGGTCATGTCTACATAGTTCTCGATCCCGTAGGGTCCGCACGCTTAACGTTCGGTATTATGAGTTTATGTGTTTTGATGTAGCGAAGATAGTTCGGAGTCCCGGATGTGATCACGGACATGACGAGGAGTCTCGAAATGGTTGATACATAAAGATTGATATATTGGACGACTATATTCGGACACCGAAAGTTTTCCGGGGGTCACCGGATAATTATTGGAGTGCCGGGGAGTTATCGGAACCCCCGAGGAACTAATGGGCCAACATGGGCCTTGTGAGAGAGAGAGAGGAGGGAGCCATGGGCTGGCCGCACGCCCCCCCTTGAAGAGTCCGAATTGGACAAGAAGGGGGGCGGCGCCCCCTCTTTCCCTCCCTCTCTCCCTCTCCTTCCTTCCCCCTTCCTCCTCCTAGTTGCCTAGGAAGGGGGGAGTCCTATTCCTACTAGGAGGAGGACTCCTCCTCCTCCTTGTCGCGCCCCAAGGGCCGGCCGGCCTCCCCCTTGCTCCTTTATATACAGGGGCAGGGGGCACCCTAGAACACACAACAGACATTGTTCTTAGCCGTGTGCGGTGCCCCCTTCCACCATAATCCACCTCGGTCATATCATTGCAGTGCTTAGGCGAAGCCCTGCGCCGGTAACTTCATCATCATCGTCATCACCTCGTCGTGCTGACGAAGCTCTCCCTCAAACTCTGCTGGATCGTGAGTTCTTGGGACATCACCTAGCTGGACGTGTGCGGATCGCGGAGGTGCTATACCTTCGGTGCTAGGATCGGTCGATCGTGAAGACGTACGACTACGTCAACCGCGTTGTCATAACGCTTCCGCTTACGGTCCACGAGGGTACGTAGACAACTCTCTCCCCTCTTGTTGCTATGCATCACTATGATCTTGCGTGTGCTTAGGATTTTTTTTGAAATTACTACGTTCCCCAACACGCTCAACAGTTCGAGCGGCCGCGCTGAGAACGGCAAGGTGACCCGCCCGCTATTAGCAACGCCCTTGTTCTGTTTTTAGTCCGCTCAACAGTTCAAGCGGTCGCGCTGGGAGCGGCAAGGTGGTTTGCCCTGCAGCAAGCACACCTCGGCAGGCTACTAAGGATCCATCCTCAAAGCGCCATAGCATGGGTTTATGCACCAGCAAACCTATCCCACTAGGCGTAGGGTGCATATATACAAAGAAAGATCAACACAGGAAGATAGCACGCTCTAACTTAAAGTACTGCAGAGTTATATTACATCAATTGTTGTTGCGGTTCTAACTTAAGATAAAATCGTCTTGGTCATGAACTCGCAGCTGCGATGAGAAACGGGGTGCCTAGTCTCAGTGCTGGCCCTCCACCCTCCTGGCTCCGTCAACGTGGCTAATGATGGGCTCGATACGCTCTTCGAGTGCCGCGAGGTCCACATCCTCCGGCAAGCTCTCCAGCGCGTTGGCGAAGTCGATGTTGGGGTTCCAATACGCCACCTTGGTGAGGACCTTGGTCAGGGCCCCCCGGCAGAGCTTCCGGGCCTCTTTGGCCAGGTGGGCTGCTCGGTTGGAGCGGAGCTGTTCCAGGGCGTCGAGGATGCGCTCGAAGAACAGGATCAGCCTGGCGTTGGGACTTACAGTCGTCTCCTGCGAGAGCCTGACATCCGGCATGCCCATGACAGTTAGCTGGGCGGCGAGCTTCCCCGTGACGTCGACAAGGCGACTGATCCAGAGGTTTACACTCTTCACGTAATCCCCGTGGTTGGCAGCGTCGTTGCTTCGGCCCTGCTTCTCGTCCTCCAGGGCCTTGTTCAGGGTCTCCTCACGGGCCCTGGCCTCTGAGAGCTCCCCCTCCAGGCCCTCCAGCTTCAGTTTCAGATCGTCGATGGAGTCGCTGGCCTCAGAAAGCAGCTTGGTTTTGTCGGAGACTGCGGCTTGCGTATCCACCAAGGCCCGGTTGGCTGTGTCCCTCTCCTCCGCCAGCCCCAAGACTTTCTCCTTCAGCTCCTCCCGCTCCAGCTCCAGCTTCTCCACCTCGGCAGCGTGAACCCGGGACAGAGCATCGAGTGCACCCTTATGCTTCTGCTCCAGCTCTTGGGTCCACTGTGCGACGAGCTTCTCAATCTCCTCGTCCTTGTCGCGGAGGGTGGCGGCAAGCGCCTCCTCCTGGTAGTCCAGCAGGGCCTTTTTCTATTGCCGGGCAGCCTCATCCTGGGTAGCCTGTGCCTTCGCCACCTTCGGGCCTTCTCGACATCAGCCTGCTTCAACATGAGCTCTCGCTTGCGCTTAGCTAGCCCGTCCTGAGCAGCCTTCAGTTCTTCCCGGGCCTCGTGGAACCAGGCCTGCGTCTCAGCGATGCGCTCCTCAAGATCCGCCTCTTCCTTGTCCGCCGCCGCCATCCTGGATTTCGCCTTGTCCAGGCGGGCGCGGTGGAGTGCCTAGAGCTTCTGGAAGTTGACACTCATGTCCTGGAGAAGCTGCTCCTCTTGGGAACCGCCACCGGCAGCGCTCGGCTCATCAACAACCTGGAGCCTGACGGTGGCGATCACCTCGTGGTCGAACACCTCCCCCTCAGCTGGCGCCCTGGTGCTCGCCGTCCCTGCGAGGTGGACGAACAGGTCCTCGCCCACCTTCAAGTACTTGCCCGAGACAGGGGCTGGAGGGGAGGACGGTTGGTCGTCATCCACCTCCTCCCCGGCAGGCCCCTTTCCGGCCTCCTCGGCAGTAGCCTTGCCGGCCTCCCCGGAAGGCCCCTTGGCGGCCCCTTGAGCGGCGGTCTTGTTGGCCTCGGCCTCGGCGTCCTTGGCGACCTCCTCGATGACGGTATCAATATCCTCCTGGTTAGCCGAGGGAGGGTCTGGATGCCAAGAAGGAGAATGAAACAAAGCCAAAATCAAGGTTCAAAAAGAAGAAGAAGAAGAAGAATAGGGATAGGAGGCAGGCCACTTACCCGTGCCAAGATCAGAAGAAGTGCTTCCCTCCCTGCCAATGTTCGTTGCCGGGATGGAGCCACTGTCGGTGTCAAAACCGGCGGATCTCGGGTAGGGGGTCCCTAACTGTGCGTCTAGGATCAATGGTAACAGGAGACGGGGGACACGATGTTTACCCAGGTTTGGTCCCTCTCTATGGAGGTAATACCCTACTTCCTGCTTGATTGATCTTGATGAATATGAGTGTTACTAGAGTTGATCTACCACGAGATCGTAATGGCTAAACCTAGAAGTCTAGCCTGTATGACTATGGTAATGAGTCTCCTATCCGGACCACGCCCTCCGGTTTATATAGACACCGGGGGGATCTAGGGTTTACATAGAGTCGGTTACACCTTCCACGCCAAGTACAGTCCAATCCGGACATGTGTACAGTCTTCGGCCTTCATGTCTTCACAACCCATCAGTTCGGCCTAATGGATAACAGGCCGGACGCTTGAGGACCCCTTAGTCCAGGACTCCCTCAGTAGCCCCTGAACCAGGCTTCAATGACGAAGAGTCCGACGCGCAGATTTGTCTTCGGCATTGCAAGGTGGGTTCCCTTTTTCCGAACTGCAAGATAGTCTTCGGATGCGATGATTGTATCTGGACCTGTAACGCGTACCACAGACAACTGCAGAGAGAATATAATATTTGCATGAATCTAATCCGCTGACAGCTTTTTTGCAGCACGATATTGCATCTGACCGGTCGTAATTTTGAACCATTTTTCATCTGTCGCCCCACATTTCGAGATGCGGTTGTCATTGGCACGTCCTGTCGAAGCAGAGATCGTGTCCCCTTATTCCGGGATCCTCATCAATGCGGGCATGGGTAACCAAACTGTGCCATTTACACAGCCCCTGGGAATAGGCGAGCTTTTAGGGCGAGTGGGATGGCGCTTGATATTCGCGGCCTTCATAAGGGGTTAAGGATTCCCTTTTTTACCTACGCCCTTTCCCTCTCCTCTGCCCATCCATTCTCGAGCTCCAGCGCCCAAGCTCTAGCTTTCTCCGTCAAAAAAGCACTCCAGTCATGTCCGGATCCGGAGCTGGAGGCAAGTGGATGGCCTCTTCCGTCAAGAAGAAGGACATCAAGGAGCTCCGGGAGGCAGGATACCTGGCCAAGGAGATTGCTCATCGGCTCCCGGCCAAGGGACAGATCGTCCTTACCCCAGAGCCCTGTGAGAGGGTTGTGTTTCTCACGCAATTCATCCGTGGACTGGGATTCCCTCGACACCCATTCGTCCGCGGGCTGATGTTTTACTACGGGCTGGACTTCCATGATCTAGCCCCGAACTCTATCCTCAACATCTCGGCATTTTATTGTCGTGTGCGAGGCTTTTCTCCGCATCCCACCTCACTTCGGCCTATGGCTGAAGACCTTCAATGTGAATCCAAAGGTAGTGAGCGGCGAACAAGCAGAGTGCAGAGGCGCCATGGTCGGCAAGATGCCCAATGTCGTCTAGCCCGAAGGCTCCTTCATGGAGACGGTGAAGGGGTGGCAATCGGGGTGGTTCTACATCACCGAGCCGCGCGACACTAAATGGGTGGAGGCCCCCGAATTCTGATCCTGAGCTCCGATGCGGCTCACCTCCTGGCAAGAGAAGGGCCTGACCTGGGGTTCTCCGGACGAGCTGACTGGGCTCCAGACATGCGTTTGGAACATGATGACCAAGAAAATCAAGCTCGGCAACGTGATCCAGGTTATGCTTTTTCGCCGGATCCTACCATGCCAACGGCGGACTTGCATTTTTGTCGGAGTTTGATCCGGCCAAACACCAGACGCTACTAGAGTTCTTCGACACGACGCACGAAGACATCTGGAAAGTGCTCTTCAAGGCCGGTGAGACACCACCGCCCACGACCGAGGATCGCGGGCTTAGCTTAAAACGCCAGGCTAATTCGGTAGGTTCTTTCATGTTTTCAAGGTCGGTGACCCTTTACTGGCATATTTTGAAGGAAAGGTCTAAGCATTCCTATTAATTTTTTCAGGCCTGGATAGAGACAGCGGAGCAGATTAACTGTCCGGCTCCGCTACCCGAAGACCAAGAATTCCCACTTCTGACGAAGATGCTGTTTCCGGCACCTTATGAGGTGCCGGAGAAGACGGCCAAGAAAGCGGCCAAAGGGGCCAAGAAGGTCCCTCACCGAAAAGGCGCCCCGGACGTGATATCCGAAGAAGAAACTTCGTCTTCGTCCGCCGAGAGGAGGAAGAAAACGACTCCCCACCTGAAGCGGGGAAGAAGAAGAGAGCGGCCCCCACAAATCTGGAGGCGAAAGCGCCTAAGAGGGTTAAAGGCTCCCTCGTGGATAACTCCACATGGGATGTTGATAGCAGTCCAGAGCGACCTCGCCGGACTAAGCCTCGGGTTGCTTCGTAAGTACTAGAATCCGCAAACGTCTGGCCTTCCTGGTTTGTAATATTGACATATTTTAAACTTGGTCACTGCTGTCCGGCACGCGACAGCTCCCCGCAATCCTCGACAGAGGATTCGCTGAACTCAAAGGAGATGGCTAGCATGACTCCGACACCTGCCCATTCCGTCTCACCCAAGGGTGATAATGAGGTGGTGTCTCAAAAGACCTTCCCAGACCGGGGGAGCTTTCGGAGATCATCGGGCTGACACCCCAGGATGACTTCTCGGCCGCCAGACACATGGGGGAAAAAGTCCCCATGGGGACTGGTGACGGGGCCTGAGTTCCCTTCGGACCTCAGCCAGACACCATTCCGGAGATCTACACAGCTCCGGGGTCCAGCGAACGGCATTCCCCACATGGAGGGAATGTGCCTGTTCCGCCGGTGACCTCTGTCCAACCAGGGGCACCGAATAATCTGCTGGAGGCGCTACGAGGTGCCTCTATCGTGGATGAACATCGTGTCATAATGGGCACTATAATAGAGAAGGTTCAGTTTGTCAAAAGCGGACTGGCCGAAGCCTGCACTAGCCTTCTAACGGGCTTTGAGGTAAGTAATGTGATTGTAGGAAAATTATCACAGTATAGACAGTAGCCCCTGATGCTCTGCTCGGTGTTCGGAAAGAAAAAGCTGAACAGAGGATCGACAAAAATTATCGCAGGAGTCTAACGGAAGTTGTCTATGTGAATAACCAGGTATCGCTGCAGGCTGCCACCGCTCAAGCTGTGGAGGTCTCCGGACTGAAGCGGAAATTGGGGCGGGCCGAGGAGGAGCTCGGATTCGTGAAGAAGCAGCTGGAGGATAGCCAAGGTATGCAGTAACCTGCGGGTATATTTCAAGAAAAAATGAATAGTCCGTCCGGTCTAAAGTGCCATAAACTTTATTAGGGGCCGCAGCCGAGGTAGCAACCCTCAAGAAGGAGTTAGCCGAGGCCGAGGACAACACGGCCAAGGAACGCGTTGCGCGTGAGAAGCACGAGGACAGGGTTAGCGAGGCGCAACAAGAGCTCCAGGACGCAGTCAAGAAGTTTGAGTCCTTGTAGCGCGATTGTAAGGCGCAAGAGTCCGAATTGGCGAAGGCCCGCCAGAGCGTACATGATGCACGAGCCGAAGCCCAGAACGCCCTCCAGGAAATTCAGGCGGCCAAGGAGATTGCGGCGGTTAAGCATTTCACCATGCAAAGCAAGTATATAGAAGAAACAGTCCTCGTACTTATCCAAATTTGGGTTTTCCAGGGGTGTTTACAGATCTACGTGCATCATATCAGATGTTGCCGAGCATTATAATGCTGAAGAAGGGATATCTACGGAGAAGCTGTTCTGGTCTCAATATCTTGGACCCGAACATCCAGTGCCCTTTAGCGACCAGCTGAAGCAGTTGGTCGAGCTGCACAGGTCAGCGGAGCTAGCCATGAAGGACCTGATAGTCCGGCTGTGGCCTGTTGAGCCTGTACCTAGCAGCTACTTCGGACTTGTCAAGCGGCTTGTGAGTGTGTCCGCGGCTCGAAGCCGTGAAGTGGTCGGTCTGTATTGAAGGTGCGCGTATGGCGTTTGCCCACGTCAAGACGCATTGTGCAAAGCTGGATGCCAAGAAGCTGATGACCGAGTGGCCGCCGGAGGGCAAGGAACATCGTCGACCCGAGCTCTATTTTGATGGTGTCCTGGAGGGGCCCGCCTTATGGCGGAGCAATGTTCAAAGGATGTTATATTCCCATGAGAACATTTGTATTATCCTGTCCTGTAATATGGAGCAATTATGTTATGCAATATAATGCTTGCGATTTTAAATTTTACCTCCTGTGCGGCCGTTTATGAAATCTGAGGGTTGACCAGTCGTCGGCTTCTACCCCCATGTAGATAGTACGGGGGTGTTCGGGATAAATCTAAACACTCTTTACTCCGCATTCTGGACCTTAAAGGAGGTGTTTAGCGCAACGAACACGGCAATCAGACTATGCGGCCTTTACCGCCCTCACTTAGCCATAGGAGTTTGACAATTAATAAAGTTGGCGAAGCCCCCGGTATTCGGAAGGCCGAACTAGGGGCGCTATACACGCCTAATTGGAGGAACCGATTCTTCGCAAGAAGAGGAAAAAATCTCTAACGATTTGGAACCTCTCGAACAGCTGACCGGCTCTCGCCGCATCATGACAGTCAGTTTTCGGCTTTCTCTACTGAGGTGCTCGTCCGGAAGAACCGGGACACAATCGTAGTAGTTCTCCCTTTACTACCCTAGCCGATATAGCGGAACGTAAGGTAGTAAGCACAGGAGCCGGGCAACCCAACTATTGACCAAAGACATGATTTGGAGCCGATGCATATAATGCTATAATTTCGGGGTGCCGAACTATACTATAAAAGTGTTCGGACTTTTATTGTCGTAGTGCGGGGTGTGATGAAGCCCCTGGCGTAGTAATGCGTGCCATGGTGTACGTGTGCAATGAGAAATAAATACCAAGGTGAGGAAACGGGAAAACGAAGTAATAACCTGCCGCTACCGTGTATTCACCGTTGTGATGTAACTAGTACATCTAGGCATACTTTGTACAAGTAATGTGATAAGCAATTAAGGCTATTTAACATGCCGCAACCAAGGGCGAGCTACGTGCGGGTATGTAAAATAAGTATGGTAATCATTTAGTAGAGACCACCTAGATATTCCCTTGTAAGCCGGAGCTCCTTGCCTCCTTTGTGTGTTTTGCAAGCGGGTCGTCCGTAGAAACCTCGAAAAGAGAAAAAACCCGTAATAAAAAGAAAAAAGTAAAAGCGTGCGAATCCAGGGTTGGTCGATCCGCACTGTGGATCGCGAGCGAGTTATGCCTCCGTCAGTACCCATGGGGTTTTGAGTGCGTTGTTATGTACGCGCGGTACCAATGTCCTTTCCTTAGCGGGGCTGGGACGGGGGCCGAATTTACTAATTGGGCTCTTGACTGACCGGGCTGCCCTGTTGCAGGACCTTTTTAACGGTGTCCGGGGGCTCGGCGGCCGGATTATGGTGCCGCTTGAGAGGGCCTCTCTGTACTTCTGCTGCTAGGGCTGCGGTGTGTTCCTATGTATGGAGGGGACGTTCCGTGTTTCCATTTACTGTAATGACACCGCGTGGACCGGGCATCTTGAGCTTGAGAAAAGCGTAATGTGGTACCGCGTTGAATCTAGCAAACGCGGTTCGTCCGAGCAGTGCGTGGTAGCCGCTACGAAAGGGGACGATATCAAAGATTAACTCTTCGCTTCGGAAGTTGTCTGGGGAGCCGAAGACCACTTCCAGTGTGATTGAGCCCGTGCAACGGGCCTCTACGCATGGTATGACTCCTTTAAAGGTAATCTTTATGGGTTTGAAGCGTGAGGGATTAATGCCCATCTTCCGTACTGTATCCTGATAGAGCAGGTTTAGGTTGCTGCCACCGTCCATTAGGACTCGTGTCAGGTGGAATCCGTCGATGACTGGCTCAAGGACCAGTGCGGCTAAACCACCATGGCGGATGCTAGTTGGATGATCTCGGCGGTCGACGGTGATCAGGAATGACGACCATGGATTGAATTTTGGGGCAACTGGCTCTACCGCATAGACGTCCCTGGGTGCGCGCTTGCGCTCCCTTTTGGGGATGTGTGTAGCATATATCATGTTCACCGTTTTGACTTGAGGGGAGAATTTCTTTTTTCCCCCAGTGTTCGGCTGCCGGGGCTCCTCGTCATCGTCCTCGCTCTGTGATTCCCCTTCCTTGTTTCTGCTATTTACCTTGCTGGCTTGTTTAAAGACCCGACAATCTCTGTTAGTATGGTTGGCCAATTTGTCTAGGGTGCCTTGTATCTGGCAAGGACGATCGAGTATGTGGTCCAAGCTGGATGGTCCTCTGCTGCTCCTTTTATAGGGCTTCTTTCACTGGCCGGACTTGGAGCCGCTGAATCCGGCGTGAACTGCAGTGTCATCCATGTTATCGCCATTGCTTCGGCGTTTGTGTCTGTTGCGCCGGAGCTTGCCGGTGTTGTTTCTGGCCTCGGAGGGGCCCGTTTTGTTGGCTGTGTTTGTACTGCGAGCCAGCCAACTGTCCTCTCCCGCGCAAAAGCGGGTCATAAGTGCCGTGAGGGCTGTCATGGACCTCGGCTTTTCTTGGCCGAGGTGGCGGGCGAGCCATTCGTCCCGGATGCTATGCTTAAATGCCTCTAGGGCTTCGGCATCCGGACAGTCGACGATCTGGTTCTTTTTGTTTAGGAACCGAGTCCAGAATTTTCTGGCTGATTCTCCGGGTTGTTGAAATATGTGGCTTAAGTCATCGGCATCGGGTGGCCGGACATAAGTTCCTTGGAAGTTATCAAGGAAAGCCCCTCCAAGTCCTCCCAGCTGCCGATGGAATTCTCAGGCAGACTATTTAGCCAGTGTCGAGCTGGTCCTTTGAGCTTTAATGGGGGGTATTTGATAGTGTGGAGGTCATCTCCTCGGGCCATGTGGATGTGGAGAATAAAATCTTCGATCCACACTGCGGGATCGGTTGTTCCGTCGTATGATTCAATATTGACGGGCTTAAACCCCTCGGGGAATTCATGATCTAGTACCTCGTCTATGAAGCAGAGAGGGTGTGTGACACCTCTATAGCGGGCCGCGTCATGGCGCACCTCCGATGAAGTCCGCTTGCAGTTATCGGCCCGGGTGTGATTGAGTTTGTCACATCCGAGTAGATAGCTGTCATCCCGAGTAGGGAAGCGTCCCCGCGACCCGTAGATTGATCTGGTGTGTCCTGCTCTACTGTCCAATTCCTGCCGAAGTTCGTATGTATGGTCCTGGCCTGTTCTGTCCCTGTTTTTGCGAGGCGGTGAGGCGCGTTGTTGTTCGGCCTGAGTTGCCGTTTTATCCCGACTACGAGGTGGTCGGTCCGCCGCATTACCCCGACCACGTGGTGGTCGGTCCGCATTGCGCGAGGGAGGTATGGGATCCGGAGCCTCCTCATCGAACTGAGGTAGCAGTCTGCGTTTTGGGTAACTCTTGGCTGGGCGCTAGATGCCGTATTCTTCGACTGCCAGGACATCGGTCCATCTATCGATGAGTAAGTCTTGATCTGCTTGGAGCTGCTTCTGCTTTTTCTTTAGGCTTCTTGCAGTAGCTATGAGCTGGCGCTTAAAGCGCTCCTGCTCGAGGGGTGCCTAAGGCACGATGAAGTACTCACTGCCAAGGCTCTCATCATCCTCGGGGGTTGGACGATAACTATCGTCATCCGGGTCATTTTGTGTGGCCTGTTTATCAGGGTTATCTTGCCCGTTGTCATGTTCCTCCTGTTCGGATGCGGGCCGGACAGGGTCTCCATTGTTTTCGGCGTCGCCCGGAGTGCTATTTTCTCTGGTGCCAGTGTTGCCATCTTTTGAGCGACGAGGTTTAGAACGACGTTTGGGGCGCCGGCACTTGGACTGCGTCTCAGAGGGTTTATTCGCATTCGGCTCTTCGTTGTCATCGCCAGATCCTTTAGGTGTATCAACCCTGTACACGTCGTACGAAGAGGTTGACGTACAACGTCTAGTGAATGGCGGGTCTTGGCCTTGCTCCTTTTCGGCATCGTCGTCCATACCGTCGATGTCTTCGGGGCCATAGTCAAGCACGTCGGTTAAGTCATCGACAGTGGCTATGAAGTGGGTGGCGGGTGGGAAGGAAAATTCCTCGTCATCCGCCTCCAGCTCGAACCGACCATAGTTCGGCTGTGAGTCCTTCTCCAGGGACAAATTCTTTAAAGATTTTAGCACATCACCCAAAGGTGAATGCTGGAAGATGTCTGCGGGGCTAAATTTGAAAATCGATAACCGATCCAGCTTGGTGTCCGCAGGCATACCTAGTTCAGAACTTATAGCCGGAGATGAGTCCGGATTTCCATTGACACAAATATTGCGGGATGTCGAGTCCGTGTGTGTCATCTCCTCGGATGGCACGATCTGCTTTGGTTCTATGGCCGTTGCAGCAGCAGGAGTCATCTCCTGGATGTGATCCGATGACAGATTTAAGTCATGTTCATCGGGGCGAGGAGGAGCGATCGTTGCGGTCTCGAACCCATCAAAGAGCAAGTCTCCAAGGGTATCCGCGACGTAGTTCAAGCTTCCAAATCTGACCTTGTGGCCAGGGGCATAGCTGTCGGTCTGCTCCAGACGGCCAAGCGAGTTGGCCCGCAGTACGAAGCCGCCGAACACAGAGATCTGTCCGGGGAGGGAGGTTCCTCCTTGGACAGCGTCATTATTGACGATTGAAGGGGCCATCAAACCTTTTGTCGACGGCACAGTGGAACTCTCAATGAAAGCACCAGTGTCAGTGTCAGAACCGGTGGATCTCGGGTAGGGGTCTCGAACTGTGCATCTAGGATCGATGGTAACATGAGACAGGGGACACAATGTTTACCCAGGTTCGGTCCCTTTATATGGAGGTAATACCCTACTTCGTGCTTGATTGATCTTGATGAATATGAGTGTTACAAGAGTTGATCTACCACGAGATCGTAATGGCTAAACCCTAGAAGTCTAGCCTGTATGACTATGGTAATGAGTCTCCTATCCGGACTACGCCCTCCGGTTTATATAGACACCGGGGGGATCTAGGGTTTACATAGAGTCGGTTACATAAGAAGGAATCTTCATAATTGTTCGCCTAGCTTGCCTTCCATGCCAAGTAGAGTCCAATCCAGACACGGGTATAGTCTTCGGCCTTCATGTCTTCACAGCCCATTAGTCCGGCCTAATGGATAACAGGCCGGACGCCTGAGGACCCCTTAGTCCAGGACTCCCTCAGCAACCACCGCCCAAGTTCGCGTCCTCCTCCTCCGTGCGCATGGGCTCGGTGCTTGGTGCCCTTGCCGGGGATGCCCCTCTCGGCGGCGTGGTCGATGGGGGCGGCGTGTTGAGGGTGGCCCTCAGTGGCTCCTCCTGCCGCCGCTCTCCTCCTGCAAACCCACCAAGGTCAGAACCAAGGATTCGTGTCCCGATGCCCATCAACATAGGGTGAGTGATGAACTCATGCTGGGGGCTGAAGCGGGGGCTGCGCCGGGGGCTATTGTCTAGGCTGATCTCCACCACTACCGGCGTGTGCGGAGCGCCAGCCGGGGGCTTGTCGCTCGTCGAGGCCCTGGCCCTCTTCGCCACCCTCAGGGCCAGCGTCTCCATGTCCCTGTGAAGATAACACCAAGTCAAAGGAGGATAACGCTGATGTCTACTACACAACCTTCTTCTTGTAGACGTTGTTGGGCCTCCAAGTGCAGAGGTTTGTAGGACAGTAGCAAATTTCCTCAAGTGGATGACCTAAGGTTTATCAATCCGTGGGAGGCGTAGGATGAAGATGGTCTCTCTCAAGCAACCCCGCAACCAAATAACAAAGAGTCTCTTGTGTCCCCAACACACCCAATACAATGGTAAATTGTATAGGTGCACTAGTTCGGCGAAGAGATGGTGATACAAGTGCAATATGGATGGTAGATAAAGGTTTTTGTAATCTGAAATTATAAAAACAGCAAGGTAACAAGTGATAAAAGTGAGCTTAAACGGTATTGCGCTGATAGGAAACAAGGCCTAGGGTTCATACTTTCGCTAGTGCAAGTTCTCTCAACAATAATAACATAGATAGATCATATAACAATCCCTCAACATGCAACAAAGAGTCACTCCAAAGCCACTAATAGCGGAGAACAAACGTAGAGATTATGGTAGGGTACAAAACCACCTCAAAGCTATTCTTTCGGATCAATCTATTAAAGAGTTCGTACTAGAATAACACCTTAAGACACAAATCAACCAAAACCCTAATGTCACCTAGATACTCCATTGTCACCTCAAGTATCCGTGGGTATGATTATACGATATGCATCACACAATCTCAGATTTGTCCAACCAACACAAAGTACTTCAAAGAGTGCCCCAAAGTTTCTACCGGAGAATCACGACGAAAACGTGTGCCAACCCCTATGCATAGGTTCATGGGCGGAACCCGCAAGTTGATCACCAAAACATACATCAAGTGGCACGTGGTATCCCATTGTCACCACGGATACGCGCGGCAAGACATACATCAAGTGTTCTCAAATCTTTAAAGACTCAATCCGATAAGATAACCTCAGAGGGGAAACTCAATTCATCACAAGAGAGTAGAGGGGGTGAAGAAACATAAGATCCAAATACAATAGCAAAGCTCGGGATACATCAAGATCGTGCCATAGAGGGAACACGAGAGAGAACACAACAGAGAACACGAGAGAGAACACGAGAGAGAGAGAGAGAGATCAAACACATAGATACTGGTACATACCCTCAGCCCCGAGGCTGAACTACTCCCTCCTCGTCATGGATAGCGCCGGGATGATGAAGATGGCCACCGGTGATGGGTTCCCCCTCCGGCAGGGTGCCGGAACGGACTCCCGAGAGGTTTTTGGTGGCTACAGAGTTTTGCGGTGGCGGAACTCCCGATCTATCTTCTGTTCTGGAAGTTTTAGGATGTGTGGGTATATATGGGTGAAAGGAGTACGTCGGTGGAGCTACAGGGGGCCCACGAGGCAAGGGGGCGCGCCCTAGGGGGGTGGGCACGCCCCCCACCCTCGTGAGCACCTCTCGTATCTTCTGACATGGAGTCCAAGTCCATCAGGTGGGTTTCCTTCCAAAAATAACTTCTCTAGTTGATTTCGTTCCGTTTTGACTCCATCTGATATTCCTTTTCCTCGAAACACTGAAATAGGCATAAACAAAGAATCTGGCTGGGCCTCCGGTTAATAGGTTAGTCCCAGAAGTAATATAAAAGTGGATAATAAAGCCCAATATTGCTTAAAACAGTAGATAATATAGCATGGAGCAATCAAAAATTATGGATACGTTGGAGACGTATCAAGCATCCCCAAGTTTAATTCCTGCTCGTCCTCGAGTAGGTAAATGATAAAAAAGATAATTTTGATGTGAAATGCTAGTTGGCATAATTTCAATGTAATTCTTCTTACTTGTGATATGAATATTCAGATCCGAAAGATTCAAGACAAAAGTTCATATTGGCATAAAAATAATAATACTTCAAGCATACTAACAAAGCAATCATGTCTTCTCAAAATAACATGGCCAAAGAAAGTTATCCCTACAAAATCATATAGTCCTGGCTATGCTCCATCTTCCCACACAAAGTATTTAAATCATGCACAACCCGATGACAAGCCAAGCAATTGTTTCATACTTTTGATGTTCTCAAACTTTTTCAATCTTCACGCAATACATGAGCGTGAGCCATGGACATAGCACTTATAGGAGGAATAGAATGGTGGTTGTGGAGAAGACAAAAGGAGAAGATAGTCTCACATCAACTGGGCGTAGCCACGGGCTATGGAGATGCCCATCAATAGATATCAATGTGAGTGAGTAGGGATTGCCATGCAACAAATGCACTAGAGCTATAAGCATGTGAAAGCTCAACAAAAGAAACTAAGTGGGTGTACATCCAACTCGCTTGCTCACGAAGACCTAGGGCATTTTGAGGAAGCCCATCATTGGAATATACAAGCCAAGTTCTACAATGAAAAAATACCACTAGTATATGAAAGTGATAAAATGAGAGACTCTCTATCATAAAGATCACGGTGCTACTTTCAAGCACAAGTGTGGTAAAAGAATAGTAGCATTGCCCCTTCTCTCTTTTTCTCTCATTTTTTAATTTTTTTATTTGGGCCTTTTCTCTCTTTTTTTATGGCCTACTTTTTTTATTTTTTTTATTTTTCGTCCGGAGTCTCATCCCGACTTGTGGGGGAATCATAGTCTCCATCATCCTTCCCTCACTGGGACAATGCTCTAATAATGATGATCATCACACTTCTATTTACTTACAACTCGATACTTAGAACAAAATATGACTCTATATGAATGCCTCTGGCGGTGTACCGGGATATGCATTGAATCAAGAGTGTCATGTATGAAAGAATTATGAACGGTGGCTTTGCCACAAATACGATGTCAACTACATGATCATGCAAAGCAATATGACAATGATGGAGCGTGTCATAATAAACGGAACAATGGTAAGTTGCATGGCAATATATCTCGGAATGGCTATGGAAATGCCATGATAGGTAGGTGTGGTGGCTGTTTTGAGGAAGGTATATGGTGGGTGTATGATACCGGCGAAAGGTGCACGGTATTAGAGAGGTTAGCAATGGTGGAAGGATGAGAGTGCGTATAATCCATGGACTCAACATTAGTCATAAAGAACTCATATACTTATTGCAAAAATCTAGAAATTATCAAACCAAAGTATTACGCGCATGCTCCTAGGGGGATAGATTGGTAGGAAAAGATCATCGCTCGTCCACGACCGCCACTCATAAGGAAGACAATCAATAAATAAATCATGCTCCAACTTCATCACATAACGGTTCACCATACGTGCATGCTACGGGAATCACAAACTTTAACACAAGTATTTCTCAAATTCACAACTACTCAACTAGCATGACTCTAATATGACCATCTTCATATCTCAAAACAATTATCAAGCATCAATCTTTTCTTAGTATTCAACACACTCATAAGAATTCTTACAAATCTTGAATGCTTAGCATATTATGATTATTCAAGTAAATTACCATGCTATTTAAGACTCTCAAAATAATATAAGTGAAGCATGAGAGTTCATTTATTTCTTCAAAATAAAATCAGCATTGTGCTCTAAAAGATATAAGTGAAGCACTAGAGCAAATGACAAAGTACTCCGAAAGATATAAGTGAAGATCAATGAGTAGTCACATAATTATTTAGCTATGTGAAGACTCTCTAACATTTATTAGTTTCAGATATTGGTATTTTATTCAAACAGAAAGTAAAACAAAATAAAATGACATTGCAAGGATAGCACAACTCATGTGAAGAAGCAAAAACTTAGGCTCAACCGATAATAACCGATAGTTGTTGAAGAAGAAAGGTGGGATGCCTACCGGGAAATCCCCAAACTTAGATGCTTGAGACTTCTTGAAATATTATGTTGGGGTGCCTTGGGCATCGCCAATCTTGAACTTTTGTGTCTCCTTAATTCCTCTTATATCATGGTTTCTCTTTTTATCAAAAGCTTCATTCACAACAAACTCAACAAGAACTCGTGAGATAGGTTAGTATAAACCAATGCAAAACCTTATCATTTTCTACTGTAACAAATCAATAACATTATTATTCAATATTTCATACTAAATGCCTCTGGATATTTAATACTCCTATCCTTAAATAGAATCATTAAACAAGCAAACATATGCAAACAATGCAAACATAACAGCAATCTGCCAAAACAGTACAGTCTGTAAAGAATGCAACAATATCAATACTTCCCTAAATACAATAAATTATGAAATAAAATTCCCACTGTAATAAATATATCAGATATTATTATGCAAAAGGTTTCAACATTTTATCACATTCTGACTTTTCTAAGGAATTTTTGCAACAGCGGTAAACTTTCTGTTTTCAAACAGCAACATGCATACTTGCAAAATAAGCATGACAAAGGCTATCCTTGACATTTTCATTGAAACTAGAGATTCAAAACACTAATATAAATAAAATCAAGCAAATACTAACAAGAGAAAATGACTCTCCAAGCAAAACACATATCATGTGGTGAATAAAAATATAGCTCCAAGTAAAGTTACCGATGAACGAAGACGAAAGAGGGGATGCCTTCCGGGGCATCCCCAAGCTTAGGCTCTTGGTTATCCTTGAATATTACCTTGGGGTGCCTTGGTCATCCCCAAGCTTAGGCTCTTGCCACTCCTTATTCCATACTCCATCGAATCTTTACCCAAAACTTGAAAACTTCACAACACAAAATTTAACAGAAAACTCGTGAGCTCCGTTAGCGAAAGAAAACAAAACACCACTTCATGGTACTGTAATGAACTCATTCTTTATTTATATTGGTGTTAAATCTACTGTATTCCAACTTCTCTATGGGTTATAAACTATTTTACTAGCCATAGATTCATCAAAATAAGCAAACAACACATAGAAAACAGAATCTGTCAAAAACAGAACAGTCTGTAGTAATATGTATCAAACGTATATTTATGGAACTCCAAATTTTTTAAAATAAATTGGTGGACCTGAGGAATTTGTCTTGTAATCATCTGCAAAAATAATCAACTAATTATCACTCTCCAGTAAAAAGTTGAAGCTAATCTTGTGAGCGCTAAAGTTTCTATTTTTTACAGCATGATCATAAAGACTTCACACAAGTCTTCCCAAAGGTTCTACTTGGCACAAACACTAATTAAAACAAAAAACCTCATATAAACAGAAGCTAGATGGATTATTTATTCCTAAACAGGACCAAAAAGCAAGAAACTAAAATAAAATTTGGTTGCCTCCCAACAAGCGCTATCGTTTAACGCCCCTAGCTAGGCATGATGATTTCAGTGATGCTCACATAAAAGATAAGAATTGAAACATAAAGAGAGCATCATGAAGAATATGACTAGCACATTTAAGTCTAACCCACTTCCTATGCATAGGGATTTTGTGAACAAACAACTTATGGGAACAATAATCAACTTGCATAGGAAGGTAAAACAAGCATAACTTCAAGATTTTAAGCACATAGAGAGGAAACTTGATATTATTGCAATTCCTACAAGCATATATTCCTCCCTCATAATAATTTTCAGTAGCATCATGAATGAATTCAACAATATGACCAGAATCTAAAGCATTCTTTTCATGATGTACTAGCATAGAAATTTTATTACTCTCGACATAAGCAAAATTCTTCTCATTCGAAATAGTAGTGGGAGCAAACTCAACAAAATAACTATCATATGATTGAAAATTAAGATAAAGATGACAGGTTTCATGGTTATCATTATTATTTAAAGCATACGTGTCATCACAATAATCATCATAGATAGGAGGCATGCTTTCATCATAGTAAATTTGCTCATCAAAGCTTGGGGGACAAAAAATATCGTGAAACATAGCTTCCCCAAGCTTGTGGCTTTGCATATCATTAGCATCATGGATATTCAAGGAATTCATACTAACAACATTGCTATGATGCTCATCATTAAAATATTTAGTGCCAAACATTCTAATGCATTCTTCTTCTAACACTTTGGCACAATTTTTCTTTCCATCATACTCACGAAAGATATTAAAAAGATGAAGCGTATGAGACAAACTCAATTCCATTTTTTTGTAGTTTTCTTTTATAAACTAGACTAGTGCTAAAACAAGAAACAAAAAGATTCAATTGCAAGATCTAAAGATATACCTTCAATCACTAACCTCCCCGGCAACGGCGCCAGAAAAGAGCTTGATGTCTACTACACAACCTTCTTCTTGTAGACGTTGTTGGGCCTCCAAGTGCAGAGGTTTGTAGGACAGTAGCAAATTTCCCTCAAGTGGATGACCTAAGGTTTATCAATCCGTGGGAGGCGTAGGACTGGGAATGGCAACAGTGATCGCCCGCCAGGCGGCGGCACTGTTGCCATGACCCTACGACCAAACTCGCATCATTAGAAGAGCGGCTACAGTGACCCGCAGCCGGTAAGACCCGCCCGCGGCAGACGAGGGCTATCGGCCCCATGCCGGATCACGGGTAGGCCCACTAGTCGGCGGGCCCTGTAAGTCGGCGGAGAAGACGGCGACTTAAGAGATCGACTGGGACCCGCGCCACCGGATTATTATTGTACCCGGGGTAGGCCTATATAAACCCCCGGGGCACCCATGCAAATGGTTGGAACCTAGTAGTTTTACACACACACATAAAGGGAAGAGAAGAGCTAGTCGTGCCCTTCTCCTTCCTCACCCCGAACAGCTCAAGGAGCAATCTTGTACTCGCCTTACGATAGTGATCATGCGGAGACCCCGCAGAGCAGCAGTAGGGGTGTTGTCTCCTCGGAGAGCCCTGAAGGTGGGTAAGATTCGCCGGCGTGCATGTCTTCGCCTCATCCCGTTTCCACGCACCGGCGACGTTCTACTCGCCCCCTCCATGATTAGCCATCCTTTGGCATATGTCGCACCCAACCCCCGACATTTGGCGCCCACCATGGGGCTAGGTGCACCGTCGTCCGGAGACCTGCTCTGGACGGGAACCCTCTTCCTCCCTGGGGAGCGCAGCCAGCCCGGCACGCTAGACGGAGTCTGCACCGACGCGCTGCATGGCGCCGAGGTCGCCTGCGCGGCGAGCTGCCTCGCTGAACTTGTCGGCGAGGTTCGCCTCTCGACGAAACCTGCGTCGACGCAGTACACGGACGGCCCCGAGAGCCTCGCGGGCCTCCTCGAGCAGCTCCACGTCGCCGGGCGAGCCCACCGCCGACTGAGTCCGTGAGGGCTCCACCGACCCGATGCTGGTCGATTCCGACACCGCCGCCGACGCTGCGTTCCCCACCAACGTGGTGGTATACGACGAGCCGCTCCCTCGCGTGGAGAGCGGCGGAACCACAGTCACGGAGGTGCTCATCATCGGTCACAGCGAGCCTTCCCGTGAGGGAGCTCGTGACCCTCTCAACGCGGTTCTGCAAGACCTGACCGCCCCCATTCCGGAAGACGCCGACGCTGGGACGCTGGAAGCGCGCCGCCTCCAGCTCCTCGTGGGTGCATGTAAGCCGGGCAAGCATGAGACGCTTGTCGAAGCCTACCAGCCAGCGAGATGGATCGCGCGCAGGGCGGCTTCGCCCGGCTCGACCGGGCCTAGCCGCCTAGGCGCGGGTCCAGCAGCGCGGCGTAGCTATCGCCACCTGTTCGGGGCCAATCACCTGTGGTACGCCACGCCCGCGGAGAACATCCGTGCCACCCAGCGGCGTGCGCATTTAGCTGGATAACTTCGAGGGCAAGGAGCGCCGCCTGATGACGGAGCGAGTCCAGCAGCTCCTCGATGCGGCTGCAGCGCAAGACGAAGCCGGCTGCCGCACGGAGGCGCCGCGACGAGAACACGGCGACTTACCTCCCTGCCGAGATCAAGGCGCGACATCTTGGACGCCGACTGGCGGCGTCCGTGGAAGAAAAAACAGGGAGCCGGCTGTCAGCCATAGCCGGACTCACATCTCCATCGAGCACGACGAAGACGGCCGCCCGAGAGCAGTGGAGCGGCAGGACGACTATCTGCCTCCTCCTCCCCGTAGAGAAAGGCGAGTCTCCCCGCCACCTGTCGAGCATCCGACTCTCGGCGACCGCCTTGGCCGCCGAGAGGGAGTCGGAGAAAACGACGCCCGCCACCGGATTGAGCGACTCCACCGATCCTCGGCGCTGGAAGAAGAAGACGAAGTTGGGCCCGCCTTGTTTTGAACCTCGCATCCGAGACGAGCCCTTCCCTGCAGGATTCACACTCCCCGAGACACACCCAAATACACCGCTCCGCGGAAGCCGGAGGACTGGCTGGTGGACTACTCCACGGCCGTCAGCATAGCGAACGGCAACAAGCGCGTTGCCGTAAAATATGTTCCCCTCATGCTCCAGGGCACGGCCCGGACATGGTTGAACAACTTGAAGCCCCGCAGCATCAACAGCTGGGTCGACTTCACCGAGGCCTTCGTCCGCAACTTCACGAGCACATACAAGCGACCTCCCAAGCCTCGCCAGCTTTCCTTGTGCGTGCAAGGCCCCAACGAGTCTACTCGCGACTACCTCACGCGCTGGGCTGAGCTCCGGAACTCCTGCGAGGGAGTGCATGAGTTGCAGGCAATCGAGTACTTCACCGCCGGGTGCAGAGAAGGCACCCTCCTCAAGCACAAGCTCCTTTGCGACGAGCCGGAGACCCTCGACGAGCTGCTGATCATAGCAGCATAAGACGCTGACAGCCGACTCCTCCATGAAGTCGGAGATCGAAGTCCGCGCGACCGCAAGGTGGCTCCTCATGCTCCCAGAACTCTGGTGGCGCCTTGTTCAGCAGCAACAGCAGAATGATCACAAGCGCAAGGGCCCGCAGCCGGCTTCCAACAACCGGCAGGTGGCGATAGTCGAAGACCAGCAGCCAGAGGGGCAGCCTCTTGCCAAGCGGCAGAGAGGCGGCAAGTCCAACAGGTTGCTGGCCTTCTCTTACGAGCAGACTCTGGACGGACCCCGCAAGTTCCATAGCAGCGCGAAGCCGTTGAATCACACCACCCGGAAGTGCCACCGCTCACCGGGATCGCCAAGGAGACGGCCTTGCCCTCCTCCGCCGGGCCGCCGCCTCCACCATCGCCCAAAGAGTCCCGGGCCGGTCGGCCTTGATACAAGACGAGTACCCGTAAGAGCATGGTGCCTATGTAGTGTTTACCAATGTGGTCGACGATCGCCAAGAAAGAAAGCGGTAGCAAGAAGAAGAAGTGAATGCAAGAGCCTCAGATACTCGAATTCATACCTTTGGTCCGAGAAGCCCATCAGTTGAGCCGGGCTGATCACCCGTAGGTGATGCGAATCCGGGCTCCTACGCCTCGGTCTTGGGAGCCACCCTTGCAGCGGATAGGCGGGCCGCCGCTTCTCGCGAAAGGCCGATAGACGGAGGCAGCAAAGATCAACATCCCGCATAAGGATACGATGGAGAAGTTAGGAATCAAGCAAAGACAGCTTCAAAGATAGTCGGACCGTGTTCCATGTAATTGTACACGGCCTTTCCTCGCCCGATTGGCAAGATTACGATAGACGCCCTCTTTGGGGACAAAGATCACTTTCACGAGAGCGGTCGATTCAAGTGGTGGACCTCGAAAGCCCCTACCATGCTCGCTTGGCCGACCTACTCGCCAAGTTCATAGTGGTCCCCCACGCCTACCTCAAGATGAAGATGCCAAGTACCAAGGGATTCTGATCAGCCGGCGACTACTGGAAAAGTCGTCCGCTGTGCAGGTTGAAAGCAATCGGTTGGCCGAGTCCCTAGTGATCGCAGCTGAGAAGCGGCTCCTTGATCGGGTTGTGGCAATGGCCGGCAAGCAGCCAGAGATGTCGCCCGACCCAAGGAGTCAGAAGCTGAGGGCTCGTTCAAGCCGGCCAAAGAGACCAAGAAGATACCCTTGGACCCGGAGCACCCGGAGAGATACGCTGTCGTAGGTGCAAACCTCGACAGCAAATAGGAAGGCGAGCTCGTTGATTTCCTCCGTGAGAATCGGGACATCTTCGCATGGTCCCCCAAAGACATGCCAGGTGTACCAACGGAATTCGCCGAGCACAAGTTACATGTCCGATCTGATGTGAAGCCCGTCAGGCAGCCCTTGCGCCGCCTGTCAGAAGAAAAAATACGAGTTGTTGGAGAAGAGATAGCCCGGCTCCTCGCAGCCGGTTTCATCATGGAAGTGTTCTTTCCAGAGTGGTTAGCAAACCCGGTCTTGGTACTAAAGAAGAACAAGCAGTGGCGGATGTGTATTGACTACACAAGCCTCAACAAAGCCTGTCCCAAGGACCCGTTCGCTTTGCCGAGGATTGATCAAGTGATAGACTCCACAGCCGGATGCGAGCTGTTGAGCTTCTTAGATGCATATTCAGGATATCACCAGATCAAGCTGAACCCGGCCGATAGACTGAAGACCGCCTTCATCACGCCGTTCGGAGCCTTCTGCTACCTGACCATGACGTTCGGCTTAAGGAATGCCGGCACCACCTTTCAGCATTGCATGCAGAAGTGCCTCCTCAAGCAGCTTGGCAAAAACACCCACGTTTCAGTGGACGATGTGGTGGTGAAGACGGAGAAGTGAGGAACGCTGTTGGAAGACCTCAAGGAGACCTTTGAAAATCTGCGCCGATTCCAGATCAAGCTCAACCCAGAGAAATGCGTCTTCGGAGTACCAGCCGGCCAGCTCCTTGGCTTCCTGGTCTCTGAAGCGGCACAGAGTGTAACCCCGTGAAGATCAAGGCGATCGAAAATATGGAAGTACCCCGCCGACTGCTAGATGTGCAAAAGTTCACTGGCTGCTTGGCGTCTATCAGCCGATTCATCAGTCGGCTGGGCGAGAAAGCTCTTCCTCTGTACCAGCTCATGAAGAAGACCACCTTCTTCGAATGGAACTCAAAGGCGGATGAGGCTTTTCTCCGCTTGAAGAAGATGTCGACTTATCGCCCAAAGGTCGGGCGGCTCCGACTCCAAAGGAGCCCATGCTCAGACATTGCCGCCACCAGCAGGGTAGTCAGCACAGTTATCGTAGTTGAACGCAAGGAGGAAGGCAAGGCGCTACCTGTCCAGAGACCGGTTTATTACCTGAGCGAAGTACTGTCGACCTCCAAGCAGAACTACCCCCACTACCAGAAGATGTGTTACGGCGTGCACTTTGCCGCCAAGAAGTTGAAGCCTTACTTTCAAGAGCATCCAATCACCGTGGTTTGCACGGCCCCACTAGCAGAGATCATCGGAAGCCGAGATGCTTCGGGCCGAGTGGCCAAATGGGCCATAGAGTTGGACCCCTACACCATCTATTACCAGCCCCGCACCGCCATCAAGTCACAAGCACCGGTCGACTTCCTCGCCGACCGGGCCGAGACGATACTGCCGCCGACGCCGACTCCACCCATTGGCGAGATGCACTTTGATGGCTCCAAGATGCGCACCGGCTTGGGAGCCGCGTGGTCCTCACTTCCCCAAGGCGACAAGCTCAAATGGCGCACGCTGCAGATCAGTATCGCCGCCTCCAACAACGTTGTTAACACGAGGCGCTCATTCACGGGCTCCGGCTTGCCAAAGAGCTTGGCATTGGCGGATCCTCGTGCTATGGCGACTTCGACTTGGTGGTCCAACAGTCATCCGGCGATCGACGCCAAAGATGCAAATATGGCGAGCTACCATTTCTCGGCAATGAGCTGAGTGGATATTTTGAGGTGCGAATTCCTCCACGTGCCAAGAAACGACAACGACCAAGCAGATACTGGCAAGAATCGCCCCACCCGCCAGAAATACCATCCGGCCGCCTTCGCCTCCTCAAGCCATCATCAAGCCGTCACCAGAGTCGACTCCATTTTTGTGTCGGCTCTCGAAGAAGTCGGATCCGACTCCAAAGCCTCAGCAGACGGCACAAGAATCCTTGCAGACGCTTCAAGAACGCGGCAATCGAAGCCTGCCCGGACTTCGTAATCCGCCCGGATCTGGCGACCATTGCGAAAGACTCCAAAGATTCGGCATCGGGACTTCTTCAACCCAAAGAAGCTGCTACGGACTCCAACCCGCCGCCTCCCAGCCCGGCCGCCTCGTCCAAGTAGCGATCTTGGCAGTCGAAGAAATAGCAGCACCCTCATGGGCCCAGCCCATCCTGAAGTTCTTAGTAAGCGGAGAGCTACCAACCGATGAGACCTTGGCTCGGCAAGTGCAACGCCGAGCAACAGCCTACACTATAGTCAATAGAGAGCTGGTCAGGCGCAGCGTCACCGGTGTCTACTAGCGCTGCGTCGAGTCAGAGCAAGGCCAAGAAATTCTCGAAGACATCCATCAGGGCGACTGCGGCCATCATGCAGCCTCAAGAGCACTCGTCTCCAAAGCCTTCCGACACGGTTTCTTCTGGCCGACTGCCCTAGAAGAGGCCAAGGAATTAGTTCAAAAATGCAAGGGGTGCCAGGTGTTCCGCTCCAAGCCGCTTCAGCCGGCTTCGGCGCTCAAGACTATCCCCATCACCTGGCCCTTTGCCGTTTGGGGCCTGGACATGGTGGGACCATTCAAAACGGCACGAGGTGGCCTAACTCACTTACTTGTCGCGGTGGACAATTTCACCAAGTGGATAGAAGCAAAACCCATCAAGAAGTTGAATGGTCCTACGGCAGTGACTTTCATCGCCGACATCACGACTCGGTACGGTGTACCACACAGCATCATCACCGACAACGGCACAAATTTTGCCAAAGGCGCCCTGGCCCGTTTCTGCGCAACGCAAGGCATCCGACTGGACTTAGCATCCGTTGCCCATCCGCAGTCAAACGGCCAGGTGGAGCGAGCAAACGGCCTCATCCTGTCTAGCATCAAGCCTCGACTGGTCTAACCATTGGAGCGTTCGGCCGGCTGCTGGCTTGAGTAGTTGCCAGCCGTCCTCTGGAGTCTGCGCACGACTCCAAACAAGTCAACTGGCTTCACACCCTTCTTCCTCGCTTCACGGTGCGAAGCCGTCATCCCAACGGATATAGAGTTCGACTCTCGCGAGTCACCATGTACAATCAAGAGGAAGCGAAGAAGCACGTCAATGACGGGCGTCGATCTGTTGGAAGAGGGCATTTGTTGGCACTCACCGGTCCAAGCATCTACCATCGAGCTCGCTACCGCTACTACAACAAGAAGGTCAAGCCAAGATCATTCCTAGAGGGCGACCTTGTGCTCCGGCTGATCCAGCGAACAGCCGGCCAGCACAAGCTGTCGGCGCCTTGGGAAGGCCCATTCATCATCAGCAAAGTGCTGGGCAACGACTCCTACTACCTGATCGACGCTCAGAAGCCCCGAGCACGCAAGAGGGACGACTCCGGCAAAGAGACGGAGCGGCCATGGAATGCGAATCTCCTCCAAAGATTTTACAGTTGATGCAGTATGTACCATGCTACCCTTTGTGTTTAAAGTACCAAGACTCCGGGCCCCCCGAGATGAGCTCGGGGACTGCCCTCTTTTGTTATCTGTATGATAAGAATTATGCCTTTGAGTATGTTACTCTTTGATTATGCTGTTTGGCACCGGGCTCGACTAGTCGGCCCGGG
The DNA here is from genome assembly GCA_021605145.1 of Aegilops bicornis. Classification (NCBI taxonomy): domain Eukaryota; kingdom Viridiplantae; phylum Streptophyta; class Magnoliopsida; order Poales; family Poaceae; genus Aegilops; species Aegilops bicornis. The sequence goes on along the minus strand of CM038671.1, from coordinate 726,516,013 downwards.
GACTCGCCGCCTTCGGGCTATGAAATGCTTCCTGCAGTCAGACAAGTAACGTGCGGTGCCTAAGCCGTCTCCTGTCAGAAGCCGCAGCTTGCAGAGCGACTGTTTGGTGTGCAGGAGTAAGGTAGAACGGGCGCCCACACGAAAAAATGGCTAAGGACCCAAAGCATAAACATAGTTTAAATCGGCTTCCAGCCCGTTTTGTAAAACCGACTCTTAAGTAGTCGGCTTACCGCTTTCTACCCAACTTGCTTAACGACTCTAAAAAATGGCCAAGTACTTGCCTTGTCAAAGGTAGCCAAGCCCTTGACCTAGACGGCAATCCGTAGAGCAGTTGCCCGATGGGCAAGGCGGCATCTAAGAGAAGGCGGCAAAGGAAAAAGCCACAAGAGCAATAAGCAAGGAAGGATAAAATTAGAATAATATTTACACAAGCTTAGGCCCTTGGCCGGATCTTCGGACAGAGGTTCGGAATACACCCCGAGGGTGGAATTGTGCAAATTAACAAGTTCTTTCAAAAGACTAGCAAACAGATAAAATAAAGGCAAGGCAGCGGCCTAAGAAGCAGATGGGGTTGGAAGGCCGGAGGCGGGCGGCGCGTCAGGCGCCGGGCGGCCGGGCGGTCTCGGCTTGATCGTCTCCGGGCGGCAGGCCTGCCCAGACGGGCGCTCGTTGTCGGAGGCGCGGTCGAGCCGAGGCTGGTCGCCCGCTCCGCCTTCCGGGCGCCTCCATGTCGTCTCCGCCCTCCGCCTCGTCTTCGCCTCGGCGCTTAGAGTCGATCACCTCCGCCGAGTCCTCGTCAGAGTCCGGGTTCATCGAACCACTCCGGCGGCGCCTCCCCACCGCGTCTTCAGCCCGCTCGGGGCGAAAGACGCCGGTGTCCGTGTAATCGGCAATCGCCGCCGCACGCTCGACGAGGGTGTCCTCCGCGGCCAGCAGCTCCGCCTGGGCTTCTGACCGAAACGCGGCCAGCCGGTCCAGATCCAGCCCTGGATACCACGCCTTGACGACTCCAGGGCTCGGCGAGCTCCAGCCCGAGCCGCGGAACCCTTCCAGGCCTCAAGAAGGCCAGCCGCGACCTCCAGCCAGTCGGCGGTCCGGCTGGGAGTGCGCAGAACCGGCATGTCCGGCCACAGAGTAGCGATCGCCTGGGCGCCGGCACGCTGAAGACGGCGCATCATCCGATGGGCCGGCCGCAGATGGGCCTCGATGCTCAGAGCTGCTTGTCAAGGGTCCGGGGGGCGTTGGCCGCGATCTCAGCACCACCCGCCCTTCGCGCCTCGCGATCAGCCTCGATGGCTTGATTGGCCGCCTGCGTGTGACCAGGGAAGAAGTCTGCCAAGAAGAAGAAGAAGCAAGTCAGAAAAACAAGAGTCGGCCTGACCCATAGTCGGCGACCCAACAGAATAAGTAAAAGCGAACTCACCATCGACGATATCCTCGATTTCGTGGAAGCCGGAGGTCAGCAGCGCTTCCCTGTCGGTCCAGGAGGAGCGCTCGCTCTCAAATTTGGCTAGGAGAGCGGCCTCTTTCTTCTCCGCCTCAGCCTGCGCCGCCTTGAGCAGCTCCCTCTGCTCCGCCAGCTGCGAGTAAAGAGTCGCGCTCTGCGGCGAGCTTGCCGCACTCCTCCTCTTTGCCGCGCAAAGCGGCGTCGGCCGTACCCAGTTGCCCCCGAAGAGTAGCGTTGGACTCTGAAGAATAAAAAGAAGAAGGACGCGAAGTCGTAAGCTAAGAAGGTCGCCAGGAAGATCCGGCCCGACTACGCAGCAGTCGGCCCGAATCTCGGGGACTACAGCCCCGGGTGCGCCAGCTGCCCCTGAAGAAGAAAACTCACCTCGGCTCCTCGCCAAGTCGGCAGTCCGCTTGCTCACCTCCTCAACGCTATGCGGTTGAAGGCAGTGGCGCGGAGGTTGTGATACTCCCGCGACAAGAGTTTCGCATAAAGGTAAAAACTTGGAGGTACGCATAAATAGAGCCGCCGCCAAAGAGCCGGCCCAAAACTCGGGGACTACACTGCAGTGGGCGCCGCCTCACAGAAGAGCAAGAAAAGTTCAAAAGAAACATACCCGCACGGGCGGATCGCGATGCCAGTGCGCCTTGGAGAGGTTACGATGGCGCCGCCAGCCCGCAGCCGCCGGACGCCCGTAAGCGCTGAGCCGGGGCCTGCCGCCTCCTTGCACTCCACCCAATAGGTGCGGCGCTTGGCGCCGGGCGCCGTGGATGGCCGAAGCCGGGCGGCGCCGTTCTGGCGGGCGTGGCGCCAAGTCGCTTTCTCAACACGGGCACGCCGGGCGAGGCGATTTGAAGAAGCATTGCGCCACGGCTGCTGCTGCCGGTCGGCGGCACAAAGCGGTCCGCCAGCTTCTTGCCTCAAGGCCTCTCGGACTGCGGTGGAGGCGGCGGAGGTGGCGGCTGCGTGCGGTAGGGAGACCTCGCCGCCTTCCCTCTTCAGTGACGGGGACCTCACCGCCGACTCCCTCCGACTGCCCGTGAACTCCGGGCGGCGGTGGCGCAGAGCTCAACGGGGTGACGAGCAGCGCCGACTGGAGGCGCGCGGCCTCCTTGGCTCGCCTCTTGGCTGCAGCGGCGGCTTCGACCTCGTCCAGATTCTTCTGGGTGGAAGCCGCCGCCTTCTCAGCCTCCGCCTTCTCTAGACGGGCGGCCTCCTCCTCGTCGCGCTTCTCTTGCGCAATCCGCTCCGTTGCCTCCCGGAGGGCGGCCGCAGGGTCAACCCGCCAACTATTGGCGGACGTCTCCACCGACCCCATGACGGAGGTGGCGGCGACCCTCTCCAGGGTGAGGGGAGCCCTGATGAGAAAAAGACACGTAAAGACTTGGACAAGACGGACCAGAAGAAACAAGACAAAATAAAAAGTACTTACGCGGAGACCAGCGGTGGCTTCTTCACTTCCTTACGGAAGCGGTTAGCCTTCGCGACCGCCTCTTGTGCTGGAGTCGGCCGTCCCCTGAATTTCTTCGCCCGGCCGCTGGCCGGACTCGGCCCGGCCAGCGCTTCTTCGCGCCTCGACCACCCAAGGCGGCGGAGGAGCTCGCGCTGGATGGCCCGGCTTCTGGCGGGCGGGACGACTTCCTTCGCCCGTTGTCATCAGGCCAGCGGCGCTGAAGTCGCCGGCCCCTCCTCCTCCCTTGGCGCCGGTCTCCATCGCCACGCCTGGGCCGGGTCGTCGGCGTCGCTCTCCGCCCGTCGGGATGAATTCACGAGCCGGCCTTGGCCTTTGAGGGCTGCATGAGGGGATTAGAATCGGAGAAGACCAGGGAAAATTAGAGCCGGATTCGATCAAGAAGGAAACAGAGAAGCAAGAGACGACTTACCACAGGCGGGGGTTACGCTACAGTATGGCTCCCTCGCCGAACTGCCATTCCTCCGTGAGGCCGCAGTTCGCCAGAAGTTCACCGTGTCCACCACCTCCGCGTGGGGCATGTCTTTGGAGCACAGCCGGTTGGGGTCCCGGCCGCTCATCCGGACAGATCGGATGAGGTCGGCCTTGAAGAAGAAGGACTCGGCGCCACAAGGCGGCCAGCAAGTCCGCCCGGTGAGGCCCTCCGATTGCGTCATCCAGCCGGAGCTGCGACGGCGGGCGTTACTGCGCGGAGTCAGCGTCCGGGCCGATGGGACCAAATTGTCGCCCTGCCAACTCGCCGCCCATGTAAGGCAAGTTGACCCAGTCGCCCTCGGGGGCGACATTCTTGACGTAGAAGTACGTACGCTGCCACATCTTCACCGACTTGATGAGGGGGATGGCAGGAAAAGGGTTCTCGGGCACCGGCCTCCTCATGGCGATGAACGTGCCGCACAGAGCCGGCACGCGAGCGACATGGGTCCCGAGCTTGGCTTGGAAGAATTCCCCCCACAGCTCGATGGTGGGGAGAACGCCAAGAAAGCCCTCGCATAAGGATGCGGCGGCGCCAGCAGCACCACCGTGTTGGGGGTGAGGTGGTGCGGCCGAGCCCAAGAACTCTGTGAACGCAGCGGAAGAAGTCGCCGCCGGGCAGCCCCAGCTCAGCATGAGGTGCGAAGCGGAATATGACCCGCCGCCTCCTCCCGGCGCCAGCGTGATTTCCGCTTGCGGCGCGCGGGTCCGCACTAGGTGGCTGCCGGGGATGCGGCGCGTTTGGCGAAGAAACTCGATGATGTCATCATCGATGATGGAGCCGTCCCACACGCCGGAGCGCGCGGTGGGAGGCGCGGCGAGATTCGGCGTGGCGGAGCGAGGAGGAAGACGAAGCAAGGAGCAACAGGGAGCGGGGAAGAGTGGGTGCGCGTGCGTCGCCGCCCCCCCTCCCCCCGCCTACTTATAGGCGCCTAGGCTGCGAAGCCGAGGGGGCGGGCGCGGGATTAACTGCGCCCACGTCCCCACGCCCCCATGATTTAACCCACGATTTAACCCATGACGTTACTGCGCGCAGTAACGGCGAGGGGAGCCCAACCGCCCGCACGGCCGCAGCGGATCCGCCTATGCGCCGAGGCGCGGCAATGGCGGGCCCCACCTGACGGGCATGTCTTGTCACGCGCGTGGACTGGCAGACTGGCCCTACCGCGTGGCGTCGCGTGGCGGGCCCGCAACGGGCAGCTGCCTGGAAGCTTATCAGGCACGCCGCCCGGATCCCGCCGCGACCTTCGAAACCTTTGAGGAGCAAGACGGCCTCCTGCAAGACCGACTCCAGCTAGTCAGCTCAAGATGCAGACGGCAAGCCGAGTCCAGATTCTTCTACTAAAGGGATGAAACTGTTGAGGCTCCTCGACATGTTGCCCTCGGCGCCTCACCAGCTTCGGGGACTACTGCCGGAGTAATGGGCCATGGGTAGGCACACCCGAGCCCCTGGACCTTTCAAAACATCGGGCAGATCGCGCCTCAAGACCCCAAGACGAAGAGCCGCTTTCGAGAGTCGGGCGACAGAGTCGCCGATCGCCTCCCGGCCGAGTCCAGACGGCCTCAAGACAAGCCGACTCCAAGCCGACTTCCGACGGTTGCCACAGTGGAGTCGGCCCGCGACTCCCACTCCCAGCTCGGGCGATCACGAGCAGCATGGGATAAAGCCGCCTTGCCTCTACGCCCGCTCATAAAGAGCAGGCATGGCCAGGCGTCAGATCGACGGAGATCTCCGTCCGGGCGCTGCATCAGAGCCACGCTGCCCCGACGTTGACCGTAGGCAGATTCCTGTACCCACGACGGCCTGTGTGTACGACCCGAAGACGGCGGGACCCGCCTGTCGGCGGGAGTGCAGAAGACGGCGAGAACGCCCCAAAGACGGACCCGTTGGAGTCGGCCTCCAAGACTCGGCCGGCCCCTCCCGCAGGCTCCGTGCGCCATTAACCAGATAGGACAGGGAATGGCAATAAGGATCGCCGCCAGCGGCGGCATCATTGTCATGACCTCACGACCAAACTTCGCATCATTAGAAGAGCGGCTACATCGACCGCAGCCGGCAAGACTACCATGGGCGGACGAGGGCTGTCGGCCCCATGCCGGACCGTCGGCGGGGCCCACTAGTCGGCGGAGAAGACGGCGACTTAAGAGACTGACGGCTGGGACCCGCGCCCAGCCGGATTACCATTGTACCCCCGGGGGTAGGCCTATATAAACCCCCCGGGGCACCCATGCAAAGGGTTGGAACCTAGTAGTTTGACACACACACATAAAGGGAAGAGAAGAGCTAGCTGTGCCCTTCTCCTTCCTCACCCCGAACAACTCAAGGAGCAATCTTGTACTCGCCTTACGATCGTGATCATGCGGAGACCCCGCAGAGCAGTAGTAGGGGTGTTATCTCCTCGGAGAGCCCTGAAGCTGGGTAAGATTCGCCGGCGTGCATGTCTTCGCCTCATCCCGTTTCCAGGCACCGGCGACGTTCTACTCGCCCCCTCCATGATTAGCCATCCTTTGGCATATGTCGCACCCAACCCCCGACACTTACGGAGGACACCACGCGGGAGATAGAACTACACATAAGGTATTGCAATCTGGTTTTTATTGGCCGACTCTCTTCAAGGATGCCCGTAAGTTTGTCTTGTCTTGTGATGAATGTCAAAGAATTGGTAATATTAGTAGACGTCAAGAAATGCCTATGAATTATTCACTTGTTATTGAACCATTTGATGTTTGGGGCTTTGATTATATGGGACCTTTTCCTGCTTCTAATGGATATACACATATTTTAGTTGTTGTTGATTACGTTACTAAGTGGGTAGAAGCTATTCCAACTAGTAGTGCTGATCATAACACCTCTATTAAAATGCTTAAAGAAGTTATTTTTCCGAGGTTTGGAGTTCCTAGATATTTAATGACTGATGGTGGTTCACATTTTATTCATGGTGCTTTCCGTAAAATGCTTGCTAAATATGATGTTGATCATAGAATTGCATCTCCATATCACCCACTTGATGAATGATAGAGAGCTCAAATTGATTTTGCAAAAGACTGTCAATAGGTCTAGAAAGAATTGGTCCAAGAAACTTGATGATGCATTATGGGCCTATAGAACTGCATATAAAAATCATATGGGTATGTCTCCGTATAAAATGGTTTATGGAACAGCATGTCACTTACCTCTCGAACTAGAGCATAAGGCTTATTGGGCTATTAAAGAACTCAACTATGATTTCAAACTTGCCGGTGAGAAGAGGTTATTTGATATTAGCTCACTTGATGAATGGAGAACCCAAGCTTATAAAAATGCCAAGTTGTTTAAAGAAAAGGTCAAAAGATGGCATGGCAAAAGGATACAAAAGCGTGAGTTTGATGTAGGTGATTATATATTGCTATACAACTCTCATTTAATATTTTTTGCAGGAGAACTTCTCTCTAAATGGGAAGGCCCCTACATTATCGAGGAGGTCTATCGTTCTGGTGCCATAAAAATCAATAACTTCGAAGGCACAAATCCGAAGGTGGTAAACGGTCAAAGAATCAAACACTGTATCTCAGGTAATCCTATAAATGTTGAAACCAATGTTATTGAAACCGTAACTCCGGAGGAATACTTAAGGGACACTTTCCGGAACATTTCGGACTTAGAAAAGGAGTAGGTATGTCGTACGGTAAGTAAATCGACTCCAAAACAATTTTTAAGGCAATATTTCTCCGTTTTGCAATATTTAGAAAAATAGAAAAATAAGTAGTAACTGAAGGACACGAGGGCCCCACGAGGGTGGAGGGCGCGCCCTACCCCCCTGGGCGCGCCCCCTACCTCGTGGGCACCTCGTGTGCCTTCGGACTCCGTTTTCTTGCACTGTACGTATTTTGGTTGGTAAAAATTCATTATATATTCTCCCAGAGGTTTTGACTCCCGTATCACGCAAATATCCTTTGTTCTTGTTTCGAGTTGTTGCTGCTGCAGATTAGAGAAAGATGTCTTCTCAAGAGTCAATCGGGGAGAGCCGGGTATCTAATCCGGCACCGGAACCAAGGGCAAACAGCGAAGCTGACCCCTTTGGGACTGCAACGGAGGAGGAGATGGAGGCTGACTTGATGAGAGTGGATGCCATGGAGAATCAAGAAGTCACTTCTCGCTTCCGAGCTGGGTTTGCGATGGGTGAACTACAGAGCTCAGCTATTCCAAACTCGGTTATCCCTTCCAATGTTAGATTTCTTTCTTATGAAAATATGAAGAGTGTCACTTGTTCTCCCGCAGCTATGCAGCACCCTTGGGTGCAAGGAGCCTTGGCATTTACAGCCAAACTTCGCAAGGAAATAATGGACCTCAAGCAGCAAGTCAATAAGCTTGAGGAGGAGAATCGTATCCTAAAGGGCATCATCGCCAAGAATGTTTCACCAACACCGAAGAAGGAGACATAATCACATGGGTATGTGCACTCCCCTTGGCAACTGCCAAGCTTGGGGGAGATGCCCCGGTATCGTATCACAACCACATCTCCTATCTTTACCGTTTTTCTTAGTTCGATCCTATTAGTAGTATCTTGATCTAGTAGAATAAAGTTTATGGCATGATCTAGTTTTGAGTTTTGCTTTATGATCTCTCTATGTAATCGAGTCTGTGAGCTATATAATAAAGATTAGTGTTGAGTCAAGGGCTTGATTATTTTTCCATGATCTTGAGTGAATAAAAGAAAAGAAGAAAAAGAATAAAAAGAAACAAGAGTTCATATTGATCTTACTGAGAGTGAAGACTTCACAGAGAAAGAGTATGATGATTAAAAGTTGTTGGGAGTTGGCAAACATAGCTTTGGTCATCGTTGCAATTAATAGGAAGTAATAAAGAAAGAGAGGTTCATATATAAATATACTATTATTGACATCTTTTATGATTGTGAGCACTCATTAAAATATGACATGCTAAAGAGTTGATGTTGGACAAGGAAGACAATGTAATGGGTTATGTTTTCTTATACCTGAGATAAAGTATATTGTCATGGATCTTCCAACATTTTGAGCTTGCCTTTCCCCCTCATGCTAGCCAAATTCTCAGCACCAAGTAGAGATACTACTTGTGCTTCCCAAAAACCCTTAAACCAGTTTTGCCATGAGAGTCCACCATATCTACCTATGGATTGAGTAAGATCATTCAAGTAAGTTGTCATCGGTGCAAATCAATAAAAATTGCTCTCTAAATATGTATGATTGATTGGTGTGGGAGGAATAAACTTTATACGATCTTGCGATGTGGAAGAAATAAAAGCGACGGACTGCATAATAAAGGTTCATATCACAAGTGGCAATATAAAGTGACGTTCTTTCGCATTAAGATTTTGTGCATCCAACCATAAAAGTGCATGGCAACCTCTTCTTCCCTCTGCGAAGGGCCTATCTTTTATCATTATCTTCTACCTTATGCAAGAGTCATGGTGATCTTCACCTTTCCTTTTTACATTTTATCCTTTGGCAAGCACAAAGGTGTTGGAAAGATCCTGATTGATATATCTAATTAGATGTAGGGGGCATGAGTTATTATTGTTTACATTACCCTTGAGGTAAAAGGTTGGGAGGTGAAACTATAAGCCCCTATCTTTCTCTGTGTCCGATTAAAACTCCGTAACCACAAGTATCGCGTGAGTGTTAGCAATTATGAAGGACTAAATGATAGTTGAGTATGTGTACTTGCTATTAAGCTCTGACATAGACTCTTTCTGATGTTATGATAAATTGCAATTGCTTCAATGACTGAGATTATAGTTTGTTGGTTCTCAATAAAGTTTACGATTTGTACCCTGCATTGTGAATGGATTATTACTTGAACATAAGAAATCATATGACAATACCTATATATGTTGTTGTTATGAAAATAATCATGATGCCTTCATGTCCGTATTTTATTTTTATCGACGCCTCTACCTCTAAACATGGGGACATATTTATCGTTATCGTCTTTTGCTTGAGGACAAGCGAGGTCTAAGCTTGGGGGAGTTGATACGTCCATTTTGCATCATGCTTTTATATCGATATTTATTGCATTATGGGTTGTTATTACATGTTATGTCACAATACTTATGCCTATTCTCTTTATTTTACAAGGTTTACATAAGGAGGGAGAATGCCATAGTTGGAATTCGGGTTGGAAAAGGAGCAAATATTAGAGACCTATTACGCACAACTCCAAAAGTCCCGAAACTCCACGGAACGCCTTATAAAAAATAATGAAAAATCCTCGCTAAAAATGAAGGCCAGGGGCCCACACCTGTCCACGAGGGTGGGGCGCGCCTCACCTCGTGGGCCTTCGGTGGCCCTCCGATGCCCATCTTCCGCTATATGAGGTCTTTCGTCGGGAAAAAAAATAAGCAACCTTTCGGGACAAAACTCACCGCAAGACGAGGCGGAACTCTTGGCGGAATCAATCTAGGGCTCCGGCAGAGCTGTTCTCGCTGGGACACTTCCCTCGGAGGGGGAAATCATCGTCATCATCATCACCAACGCTCCTCTCATCGAGAGGGCAATCTCCATCAACATCTTCACCAGCACCATCTCATCTCCAAACCCTAGTTCATCTCTTGTATCCAATTCTTGTCTCCAAGTCCGGATAGGTGCTAGTAGGTTGCTAGTAGTGTTGATTACTCCTTGTAGTTGATGCTAGTTGGTTTATTTGGTGGAAGATCATATGTTCAGATCCTTTATGCATAATATTACCCCTCTGATTATGAACATGAATATGCTTTGTGAGTAGTTACGTTTGTTCCTGAGGACAAGGGAGAAGTCTTGCTATTAGTAGTCATGTGAATTTGGTATTCGTTCGATATTTTGATAAGATGTATGTTGTCTAGCCTCTATTGGTGTTATGTGAACGTCGACTACATAACACTTCACCATTATTTGGGCCTAGAGGAAGGCATTGGGAAGTAATAAGTAGATTATGGGTTGCTAGAGTGATGAAGCTTAAACCCTAGTTTATGCGTTGTTTCGTAAGGGGCTGATTTGGATCCATATGTTTCATGCTATGGTTAGGTTTACCTTAATACTTCTTTTGTAGTTGCGGATGCTTGCAATAGGAGTTAATCATAAGTGGGATGTTTGTCCAAGTAAGGGCAGCACCCAAGCACCGGTCCACCCACATATCAAATTATCAAAGTACCGAACACGAATCATATGAATGTGATGAAAACTAGCTTGACGATATTCCCATGTGTCCTCGGGAGCGCTTTTCCTATTATAAGAGTTTGTTCCGGCTTGTCCTTTGCTACAAAAAGGATTGGGCCACCTTGCTGCACTTTATTTACTCTTGTTACTTATTGCTCGTTACAATTTACCTTGTCAACAAACTATCTGTTACCACTTATTTCAGTACTTGCAGAGAATACCTTGCTGAAAACCGCTTATCATTTCCTTCTGCTCCTCGTTGGGTTCAACACTCTTACTTATTGAAAGGACTACGATAGATCCCCTATACTTGTGGGTCATGAGGTTGCCGAACTAAAGCGGGACCTGGAGCAGGAGCAGGGAGAGCTCGACCTCACGAAGAGGCAGCTCGAAGAGAGCAAAGGTGAGTAATTCTCCGCTCTTATGTGTGTAAAGATAGATAAAATTGTTTAGTCTGACGGCAAAGCGTCAGGATCTGTGTGACAGGTCCACCGCCAAGTGGCATCCTCAAGAAAGCGCTATCCGAGGTCAAGACAAGGCGGCCTTGGAATGCAGAGAGCGCGAGAAGCAAAGTGCTAGAGTGGGCGAGGTACAGCAAGAGCTCCAGGACCTCGGCAAGAAGTTCGAGTCCGTGGAGTATGATCTGAAGACGAAAGAGGCCGAGCTTGCGAAGGCTCTTGTGAATATGAAAGACGCCAAGGCTGAAGCCGAGAAGGCACAGCAGGAGATCCAGGAGGCCAAAAAGATAGCGGCAGGTAAGAAATTCTTTGTGCAAAGCAAACATGTGGAGGAGGTGTTTCTTTTACTTACTCGAATTCGGAGCTCTCCAGGGGCATTCACAGATCTACCACACAGCGTATCAGATGACGCGGAGTTCTACCGTGCCCAAGAGGGGAGCTCAACGGAGAAGCTGTTCTGGTCCCAGTATGCTGGGGCCAAACACCCAACGCCTCTGAGTGATCAACTGAAGCAGTTGGTCGAACTCCATAGGTCGGCCGAAGTGGCTATGAAAGATTTCATAGTCCGGATGTGGCCTGGTGAGCCCCTGCCCACTAGATACTTCGGCCTGATCAAGCGGATGGTGAATGGCTGTCCGCGGAGTTGAAGTAATCAAGCGATCCGTTTGCATCGAGGGTGCCCGCCGGGCCTTTGCCCGCGCGAAGGTGCATTGGGGCAAGCTGGATGCGGAGAAGCTGGTGAAGGACGGTCCACCCGAGGGCAAGGAGCATCGCCATCCCGAGAAGTACTATGATGGCTTTATGAAAGACGCTCGTCTCGTGGCCTACGAATGTACTAAAGACAAGATCTTTGACTAAATGTACCTCTGCCGCTGTTGTAATTTAAAGACGAAGTTACTTGTGCTATGTAGCACTGTTTATTTAAAATATTACCTTATGTGCGGCTCTTTATAGAATACTGAGAGTACGCCAGTCGTCGGCTTCCGCCCCCACGCAACTAGTGTCGAGGTGTTCCTGGAAAAACCCGGATACTCTTTATCCAAATGTTTGGTCCCTTAAGGAGGTATCCAGCGCAGCGAACAAGGCAATCGGACTATTCGGCTTTATAACTTTCACTTAGCCATAGAAGTCTACAATTTTAAATTTCGGCGCTATATATGCCTAGATCGGACAAAGCCAATTTATCGCCTAAAGCGGAAAATCTTTAAGGATTTTAAGACCTCTCGAATAGCGACCAGCTATCGCCACATCATGCCGGTCAGTTTTCGGGTTTCTCAACTGAGGTGCTCGTCCGGAAGAACCGGGACACAATCGCAGTAGTTCTCCCTGCGCTACCTTAGCCGATATAACGGAACGTAAGGTACCAAAACAGGGGAGCCGGGCTAACCCAATCAGAGACCCAAGACATGATTCGAGCTGATGCATATAGTGCTATAAGTTCGGGTGCTGCATCGCTTAAAGTGTTCGGACTTTAGTTGCCAGAGAACGGGCACCATAGGAAGCCCCTGGCAAACGGACCGTACCAAAGTGTACGGATGCAATATCAAAGAAACATTTGTAAGAAAAATGTTCAAATAACAATAATGAGCTGACGCTATATATAATTTCCCATTGATGAAAATACGTTTGAGTGTATGGTTACAATGGATGCATTAAGCGGAGATAAATAGGACTAGTTAACATGTCCTATCCGGGGGCAAGCCGCGTATGGATATATAAAACAGGTATAACGATCGTAAATAGATTCCACCTGGGTGTTTCCTTCTATGTGCGAAGCCTGTTGCCTCCTTGGTTTTCTCTCCTATGTGAGTCCGGCAATCCGGCTCTTCTGAAGAGGTTGCTCTAAAGCAATGTCCTGAAAAAAAAAGGACGGGTTATGAAGGTATGTAGCGGTTATCCCGCACTGTTGACTGAGTCGTTGTTGCGCCTCCGCCTACGCCCATGTTGAGTGCGTAATTGTGTACGCGTGGCACGAATGCTGCTTTGATGGGGCTTATGCGGAGGCCGGGCTGCTGGTCGCGCTCTTGGCGTGCCTGATGATCTTGTTGCGGGGTGCTCCGGACTCTCTTGACGGTGCTTGGAGTTGTTGTCGCTGGATTGGTTTGTCGGAGGAGGCCGCGTTGTACTTCCGCCGCGAGGGCTGCAGTATGCTCTTCCTGCTCGTAGAGAGCGGTCCATATTTCCGCTTCACCGTTATGACCCCGCATGGTCCTCGCATCTTGAGCTTTAGGTATGCGTGGTGTGGTACTGCCACGCCTTGAGCTTGCGTTGGTTTTCCCCAAGAGGAGAGGATGATGCAGCAAAGTAGCGTAAGTATTTCCCTCACGCTTTTGAGAACCAAGGTATCAATCCAAGAGGGAGGCCACGCACAAGTCCCTCAGACTGCACAAAACGATAGCTACTCGCAACCAACACGATTAGGGGTTGTCAATCCCTTCACGGTCACTTACGAGAGTGAGATCTGATAGAGATGATAGATAATATTTTTGGTATTTTGGTATAGAGATGCAAAGTGAAAAGTAAAAGGCAAAAGTAAAAGCAAAGCAAGTATAAAAGTGATGGAGATTGATATGATGAGAATAGACCCGGGGGCCATAGGTTTCACTAGTGGCTTCTCTCAAGAGCATAAGTATTCTACGGTGGGTGAACAAATTATTGTTGAGCAATTGACATAATTGAGCATAGTTATGAGTATATCTAGGTATGATCATGTATATAGGCATCACGCCCCGAGACAACTAGAACGTAAACGATTCTGCATCTACTACTATTACTCCACTCATCGACCGCTATCCAAAGCATGCATCTAGAGTATTAAGTTAAAAACAAAGTAACGCTTAAGCAAGATGACATGATGTAGAGGAATAAATTCATGCAATATTATAAATACCCCATCTTGTTATCCTCGATGGCAACAATACAATACGTGCCTTGCAACCCTTTCTGTCACTGGGTAAGGACACCGCAAGATTGAACCCGAAGCTAAACACTTCTCCCATTGCAAGAACTAACAATCTAGTTAGCCAAACCAAACGGATAATTCGAAGAGACTTGCAAAGATAACCAATCATACATAAAATAATTCAGAGAAGATTCAAATATTATTCATAGATAAGCTGGATCATAAACCCACAATTCATCGATCTCAACAAACACACCGCAAAAAGAAGATTACATCGAATAGATCTCCACGAGAGAGGGGGAGAACATTGTATTGAGATCCAAAAAGAGAGAAGAAGCCATCTAGCTACTAGCTATGGACCCGAAGGTCTGAGGTAAACTACTCACACTTCATCGGAGGGGCTATGGTGGATGCCCCCTCCGCCGGAGCTCCGGAACAGGCCCCAAGATGGGATCTCGTGGATACAGGAGGTTGCGGCGGTGGAATTAGGTTTTTGGCTCCTGTTCTGATCGCTTGGAATACGAGGTATATATAGGAGGAAGGAGTACGTCGGTGGAGCAACAGGGGCCCACGAGGCAGGGGGGCACGCCCCCCACCCTCGTGACCGCCTCTGTTACTTCTTGGAGGGTCCAAGTCTCCTGGATCACGTTCGGTGAGAAAATCACGCTCAAGGTTTCATTCCGTTTGGACTCCGTTTGATATTCCGTTTCTTCGAAACACTGAAATAGGCAAAAAAAACAACAATTCTGTGACGGGCCTCCGGTTAATAGGTTAGTCCCAAAAATAATATAAAAGTGGAAAATAAAGCCCAATATAGTCCAAAACAGTAGATAAAGTAGCATGGAGCAATCAAAAATTATAGATACGTTGGAGACGTATCAGGCATCCCCAAGCTTAATTCCTGCTCGTCCTCGGGTAGGTAAATGATAAAAAGAGAATTTTTTATGTGGAGTGATACTTTGGCATAATTTCAATGCAAATCTTCTTAATCATGGTATGAATATTCAGATCCAAAAGATTCAAGACAAAAGTTCATATTGACATAAAAATAATAATACTTCAAGCATACTAACTAAGCAATTATGTCTTCTCAAAATAACATGGCCAAAGAAAGTTATCCCTACAAAATCATATAGTCCTGCTATGCTCCATCTTCCCACACAAAATATTTAAATCATGCACAACCCCGATGACAAGCCAAGCAATTGTTTCATACTTTAACATTTTCAAAACTTTTTCAATCTTCACGCAATACATGAGCGTGAGCCATGGATATAGCACTATATGTGGAATAGGATGGTGGTTGTGGAGAAGACAAAAAGGGAGAAGATAGTCTCACATCAACTAGGCGTATCAACGGGCTATGGAGATGCCCATCAATAGATGTCAATGTGAGTGAGTAGGGATTGGCATGCAACAGATGCACTAGAGCTATAAGTATATGGAAGTTCAACAAAAGAAACTAAGTGGGTGTGCATCCAACTCGCTTGCTCACGAAGACCTATGGCATTTGAGGAAGCCCATCATTGGAATATACAAGCCAAGTTCTATAATGAAAAATTCCCACTAGTATATGAAAGTGACAAAATGAGAGACTCTCTATCATGAAGATCTAGGTGCTACTTTGAAGCACAAGTGTGGTAAAAAGGATAGTAACATTGTCCCTTCTCTCTTTTTCTCTCATTTTTTTAATTTGGGCCTTTTCTCTCTCTTTTTTTATGGCCTCTTTTTTTATTTTTCGTCCGGAGTCTCATCCCGACTTGTGGGGGAATCATAGTCTCCATCATCCTTTCCTCACTTGGGACAATGCTCTAATAATGATGATCATCACACTTTTATTTTTCTTACAACTCAACAATTACAACTCGATACTTAGAACAAAATATGACTCTATATGAATGCCTCCGGCAGTGTACCGGGATGTGCAATGACTCATGAGTCACATGTATGAAAGAATTATGAACGGTGGCTTTGCCACAAATACGATGTTAACTACATGATCATGCTAGCAATACGACAATAATGAAGCGTGTCATAATAAACGGAACGGTGGAAAGTTGCATGGCAATATATCTCAGAATGGCTATGGAAATGCCATGATAGGTAGGTATGGTGGCTGTTTTGAGGAAGGTATATGGTGGGTGTATGATACCGGGAAAAGTGCGTGGTATTAGAGAGGCTAGCAATGGTGGAAGGATGGGAAAAAGTGCGTATAATCCATGGACTCAACATTAGTCATAAAGAACTCATATACTTATTGCAAAAATCTAGAAGTTATCAAAGCAAAGTATTACGCGCATGCTCCTAGGGGATAGATTGTTAGGAAAAAATCATCTCTAGTACCCGACCGCCACTCATAAGTAAGACAATCACTAAATAAATCATTCTCCGACTTCATCACATAACGGTTCACCATACGTGCATGCTACAGGAATCACAAACTTTAACACAAGTATTTCTCAAATTCACAACTACTCAACTAGCATGACTCTAATATCACCATCTTCATATCTCAAAACAATTATCAAGCATCAATCTTTTCTTAGTAGTCAACGCACTCAAAAGAAAGTTTCACATATCTTGAATACCAAGTATATTAACATTAAGCAAATTACCATGCTATTAACGACTCTGAAAATAATCTAAGTGAAGCATGAGAGATAAATAGTTTCTTTAAAACAAATCCACCACCATGCTCTAAAAGATCTAAGGGAAGCACTAGAGCAAAAATTATCACGCTCAAAAGATATAAGTGAAGCACTATGAGCAAAACTATCAAGCTCAAAGGATATAAGTGAAGCACATAGAGTATTCTATCAAATTCCAATTTATGTATGGCTCTCTCAAAAGGTGTGTACAGCAAGGATGATTGTGGTAAAATAACAAGCAAATATGCAAATAATACAAGACGCTCCAAGCAAAACACTTATCATGTGGTGAATAAAAATATAGCTCCAAGTAAATTACTGATGGAAGTAGACGAAAGAGGGGATGCCTTCCGGGGCATCCCCAAGCTTTGACTTTTTGGTGTACTTGGATTATCTTGGGGTGCTATGGGTATCCCCAAGCTTAGGCTCTTGCCAATCCTTGTTCCATAATCCATCAAAAGAATTTACCCAAAACATGAAAACTTCACAACACAAAACTCAATAGAAATCTCGTGAGCTCCGTTAGAGAAAGAAAACAAAAGACTACTTTAAGGTACTGTAATGAAATCATTATTTATTTATATTGGTGTTAAACCTACTGTATTCCAACTTCTCTTTGGATTATAAACGATTTTACTAGCCATAGATTCATCAAAATAAGCAAACAACACACGAAGAACAGAATCTGTCAAAAACAGAACAGTCTGTAGTAATCTGTAACTAACGCAAACTTCTGGAACTCCAAAAAATCTACCAAAATTAGAAGACCTAGACAATTTTTTTATTGATCAGAAGCAATTGGAATCAGTATTTTATCACGTTCTATTGATTTTTAATAATTTGGGCACTGAACGCAAAGTTTCTGGAAATTACAGCAAGATCAAATAACTATCATCCAAGAAGATCCAATAGGTCTAGCTTGGCACAAACACTAATTAAAAAATAAAACCACATCTAAACAGAGGTTAGATGGATTACTTATTCATAAATAGGAGCAAAAGCAAAAAAACTAAAAATAAAATTGGGTTGCCTCCCAACAAGCGCTATTGTTAAACGCCCCTAGCTAGGCATTGAGATTTCAATGATGCTCACAAGAAAGACAAGAATTGAGGTACAAAGAGAGCATCATAAAACATGTGACAAACACACTTAAATCTAACATACTTCCTATGCATAGGCATATTATAGGCAAACAAATTATCGAAAGCAAGCAAAAACTAGCATATGCAAGGAAGCGGAAAGGAACAATAGCAATCTAAACATAACGAGAGGTAATTTAGTAACATGAAAATTTCTATAACCATAT
Source organism: Aegilops bicornis (assembly GCA_021605145.1). Taxonomy (NCBI): domain Eukaryota; kingdom Viridiplantae; phylum Streptophyta; class Magnoliopsida; order Poales; family Poaceae; genus Aegilops; species Aegilops bicornis. The sequence continues at coordinate 726,498,158 of CM038671.1, read as the reverse complement.
TTTCCTATCTCATAATAATTACATGTAGGATCATACGAAAATTCAACAATATAGCTATCACATAACATATTCTCAACACGATCCACATGCATGCGAAGTTGACACTCTTCCGAAATAGTGGGATTAATATTAACTAAAGTCATGACCTCTCCAAACCCACTTTTATCGAAAACTTCATAAGATTGAACATTATCCAAATATGTGGGATCTAAAGTTGACACTCTTCCAAACCAACTTCCAATATTATTGCAAACACTATTATCAATCTCATATTCATCATGGGGATTAAATAAATTTTCAAGATCATAAGAAGAATCACCCCAATCATGATCATTGCAACAAGTAGAGGACATAGCAAAACTAAAATCCCCAAGCTTAGGGTTTTTGCATATTTTTAGCATAATTGACATCAATAGAATTTATAGTAAATAATTGTAATCATTCTTTTTATTCAAAGATCTATCGTGAATCGCTTCATAAAGTACTTCATCACAATTTTTAGATTCACGAATTTCAGGCAAAACCTCATAAAGATAATCTAGTGCACTTAATTCACTAGCAATAGGTTCATCATAATTGGATATCTTAAAGATATTAGCAAGTTGATGAGGATCCATAAACTTTTAGCAAGTGAAGATGCAAGCAAAAAGAAGGCACATGGTAACACAAGATTGAACGGAGGAAGGGCGAATAAAACGGCAAAGGTGAAGTGGGGAAGAGGAAAACGAGAGGCAAATGGCAAATAATGTAATGCGAGAGATAGGGATTGCGATGGGTACTTGGTATGTTGACTTGCGTAGACTCCCCGGCAACGGCGCCAGAAATCCTTCTTGCTACGTCTTGAGCTTGCGTTGGTTTTCCCCGAAGTGGAGAGGATGATGCAGCAAAGTAGCGTAAGTATTTCCCTCAGTTTTTGAGAACCAAGGTATCAATACAGTAGGAGGCCACACACAAGTCCCTCGACCCTGCACAAAACGATAGCTACTCGCAACCAACGAGATTAGGGGTTGTCAATCCCTTCAAGGTCACTTAAGAGAGTGAGATCTGATAGAGATGATAGATAATATTTTTGGTATTTTTGGCATAGAGATGCAAAGTGAAAAGTAAAAGCAAAACAAGTATAAAAGTGATGGAGATTGATATGATGAGAATAGACCCGGGGGCCATAGGTTTCACTAGTGGCTTCTCTCAAGAGCATAAGTATTCTACGGTGGGTGAACAAATTACTGTTTAGCAATTGATGTAACTGAGCATAGTTATGAGTATATCTAGGTATGATCATGTATACAGCATCACGTCCGAGACAAGTAGACCAAACGATTCTACATCTACTACTATTACTCCACTCATCGACCGCTATCCAAAGATGCATCTAGAGTATTAAGTTAAAAACAAAGTAACGCCTTAAGCAAGATGACATGATGTAGAGGAATAAATTCATGCAATATGATAAATACGCCATCTTGTTATCCTCGATGGCAACAATGCAATACGTGCCTTGCAACCCTTTCTGTCACTGGGTAAGGACACTGCAAGATTGAACCCAAAGCTAAATACTTCTCCCATTGCAAGAACTACCAATCTAGTTAGCCAAACCAAACGGATAATTCGAAGAGACTTGCAAAGATAACCAATCATACATAAAAGAATTCAGAGAAGATTCAAATATTATTCATAGATAAGCTAGATCATAAACCCACAATTCATCGATCTCAACAAACACACCGCAAAAAGAAGATTACATCGAATAGATCTCCACGAGAGAGAGGGAGAACATTGTATTGAGATCCAAAAAGAGAGAAGAAGCCATCTAGCTACTAGCTATGGACCCGAAGGTCTGAGGTAAACTACTCACACTTCATCGGAGGGGCTATGGTGATGATGTTAGAAGCCCTCTGTGGTGGATGCCCCCTCCGGCGGAGCTCCGAAACAGGCCCCAAGATGGGATCTCGTGGATACAGGAAGTTGCGGCGGTGGAATTAGGTTTTGGCCCCTGCTCGATCGCTTGGGGTACGAGGGTATATATAGGAGGAAGGAGTACGTCGGTGGAGCAACAGGGGCCCACGAGGTGGGGGCGCGCTTCACCCTCGTGACCGCCTCACATTTTTTCTTGGAGTAGGGTCCAAGTCTCTGGATCACGCTCGTGAGAAAATCACATTTCCGAAGGTTTCATTCCGTTTGGACTCCGTTTGATATTCCGTTTCTTCGAAACACTGAAATAGGCAAACAACAGCAATTCTGGGCTGGGCCTCCGGTTAATAGGTTAGTCCCAAAAATAATATAAAAGTGGAAAATAAAGCCCAATATAGTCCAAAACAGTGGATAAAGTAGCATGGAGCAATCAAAAATTATAGATACGTTGGAGACGTATCAGGTACCGCATTTAATCTAGCGAATGCGGTTCGTCTGAGTAGTGCATGGTAACCACTGCGGAAAGGGACGATATCGAAGATTAGCTCTTCGCTTCGGAAGTTATCCGGAGTTCCAAAGACCACTTCCAATGTTATAGAGCCCGTGCAATGTGCCTCTACTCTGTGAATCACACCTTTAAAGGTGGTTTTGGTGGCCTTGATCCTTGAAGGGTCAATGCCCATTTTGTGCATCAGGTCCCGATAAAGCAGGTTCAGTTGCCGCCGGGCCATCCATAAGGACGTGCGTGAGGTGGAATCCATCGATGATTGGGTCTAGGACCAATGTGGCCGAGCCACCGTGACCTATGCTAGTAGGGTGATCCCTACGATCAAAGGTGATCGGACAAGCTGACCATGGGTTGAATTTGGGGGCGACTGGCTCCATCGCATAGACGTCACGCAGTGCCCGCTTCCGTTCCCGCTTGGGGATGTGTGTGGCGTAGATCATGTTGACCGTTTTCACCTTGGGGGGGGGGGGATTTCTTCTGTCCCCCCGTGTTCGGACGTTGGAGCTCCTCGTCATCGTCGCTGTGCAGCCCCTTGTCCTTGTCTTCGGCGTTTATTTTGCCGGCCTTTTTGAATACCCAGCAATCTCTATTAGTGTGGTTGGCTGGCTTGTTCGGGGTGCCATGAATTTGGCACGAGCGCTCCAGTATGCGGTCCAGACTGGACGGTCCCTCATTATTTCTTTTGAACGGCTTCTTCCGCTGACCGGGCTTGGATCCTCTGAATCCGGCGTTGACTGTCGTGTCTTCAGTGCTATCGCCGTTGTTCCCTCGCTTATGTCTGTTACGCCGTGGCTTGCCGTTATTGTCGCTGCCATCCGGCGCCGTATCGTGGCGTAGTGCTGCCGCGCGAGCCAACCAGCTGTCTCGCCGCGCAAAAGCGGGTCATTAGTGTTGTGAGAGCTGCCATGTATTTGGGTTTTTCCTGGCCGAGGTGTCGAGCTAGCCACTCATCACGGATATTATGCTTAAAAGCCGCCAGGGCTTTGGCGTCCGGACAGTCGACTATTTGGTTCTTTTTAGTTAGGAACCGAGTCCAGAATTTTCTGGTTGACTCTCCGAGTTGTTGAGTAATGTGGCTCAGGTCATCGGCATCTGGTGGTCGCACATATGTGCCCTGGAAGTTGTCGAGGAATGCGTCTTCAAGGTTTTCCCAACTGCTAATGGAATTTGTTGGCAGGCTGTTTAGCCAGTGCCGGGCTGGTCCTTTGAGCTTAAGGGGAAGATACTTGATGGCATGTAGATCGTCTCAGCGGGCCATGTGAATGTGGAGAAGGAAATCTTCGATCCATACTGCGGGGTCTGTTGTGCCATCGTATGATTCGATCTTTACGGGTTTGAACCCTTCTGGGAATTCATGATCCATTACTTCGTCAGTGAAGGAGAGGGGGTGCGCGGCGCCTCTGTGCCGGGCTATGTGGCTACGCAGGTCGGATTGCTCTGGATGGCTATATTCGGCCCAGCCGGACTTGTTTGAAGGTGTATCCGGCCTGACGGTTGTCGTCGCGTGCCGAGGCGCGCCCCCGCGATCCGTAGATCGATCTTGGCTGTTCTGTTTGGTTGCCCCGGGCCATAGTATGTTGGCGTGGGGGTGTTGGCTGGTATGCGGACTGATATGCCGTTTTATCCCGGCCACGAGGTGGTCGGTCAGCCGTATGGCGCTCGAGTCCGTATTCCCCGGGTGCCAGGACTTCAGTCCATCTATCTGTGAGCAGGTCTTGATCAGCTTGGAGTTGCTGCTGCTTCTTTTTCAGGCTCCTCGCAGTGGCTATAAGCCGGCGCTTGAAGCGCTCCTGCTCTACGGGGCCCTCAGGCACGCCGAACTCGTCATCGCCGAGGCTAATCTCGTCTTCGTAGGGGGGCATGTAGCTGTCATTGTCGGTGTCAAAACCGGCGGATCTCGGGTAGGGGGTCCCGAACTGTGCGTCTAGGCGGATGGTAACAGGAGACATGGGACACGATGTTTTTACCTGTGTTCGGCCCTCTCGATGGAGGTAAAACCCTACTCCCGCTTGATTAATATTGATGAGATGAGTAGTACAAGAGTAGATCTACCACGAGATCGAGAGGCTAAACCCTAGAAGCTAGCCTATGGTATGATTATTGTTCGTCCTATGGACTAAAACCCTCCGGTTTATATAGGCAATCAAGAGGGTTAGGGTTACACGTAGTCGGTTACAATGGCAGGAGATCTACATATCCGTATCGCCAAGCTTGCCTTCCACGCCAAGGAAAGTCCCATCCGGACACGGACTAAGTCTTCAATCTTGTATCTTCATAGTCTAGGAGTCCGCCAAAGGTCATAGTCCGCTATCCGGACACCCCTAATGCGGACTCCTCAAGAGCCCCGAACCAGGCTTCAATGACAACGAAGTCCGACGCCAGATTGTCTTCGCATTGCAAGGCGGGTTCTTCTCCAAATGCTGTGTACTGCTTGAATAGTGTCCGCTTCTCGTAAATATCGCGGCCCTTGGCTTCCATGCCCAATAATGGCCATCTTCCACGTGTTGAACGAATGCGAAAAGCCGTGGTATTTTTACATTTACCCCTAGCTGCCCAAATGAGCTGCCTATATAAGAGACGAGGATCTAGATCCGAATCACACCATCTCCCTTCATGAAGCTTTCATCGGAGCGCATCTCGATGTAAACCCATTCCATCATGGATACCGACGCTGCTCCTCCTCTTGCCCTCCCAACATCAGCCTCGAGATTGGGAGAGATGCTCATCTCAAGACAAATGAGCTAGTGACGCTCCAAACCAAGGGGTTTCTTCCCCCAGCCTTCATGGTTCCGGTTCGAGCCGGACTCGCCACCTATAAGTGCGGAAAACAAGCGGAGAGCGTCCCCAGTCCCTCCCAAGGAGAGCGGGTATGCCTTGTCCCTTATTTCATAAGAGGGCTCGGATTTCCAATTCATCCGTTTCTCCGGGGGCTCCTGGAGTTCTATGGCCTCCAGTTGCACAACCTTACGCTTGCCTCCCTTCTATGTATTGCGGGCTTCATGGCCCTTTGCGAGCTGTTTTTGGGCATCGAGGCTCATTTCTCGCTATGGAAAAGGTTGTTCTGCCTCGTACCCCGTTCTCAGGAGGGGTCGATATTTCAAGTGGGCGGAGCCGAACTATGGCGCATCACCGGGACCGGTATCTATCCGGAACCCCGAAGAAGGCGTCCGAAGACTGGCCTTTGGAATAGTTTTATATAGAAGATGTCCCCCTGCCGGACCCTGTTCGGATCGGCCTCCCGGAGTTCAGTAATGCTCCTTTGAAGAAATGCCTAAGCTGGTGTCGACGGAGCCCTCAGAGGGAAAATGACAGAGACGTCCTTTACCTGATGAGCCGAATAAGGTTGTTGGCTCATTCGGACTGACCATGATCGGAGTCATGGCCACATGCATTATGCGGGGGGTGCAGCCGCTCCAGTATAGAGGCCACCCCATGTGGGATTTCAACGGGGAGGATGATGTCACCCACCATGGCCGTAAGGGGCCGGGATCGGTCGTCGATCTGTTGAAGACCTTGTCCGCATTGTACAAGGGAGAAGAGGAGGAATTTCTTCGCGTCAATCCACAGGACGGGTTTTCTATGAACAATCCTCCAAGCTGGGTAAGCGGACATTTATTTTTGCCCATCCGATCCATATTCCCATAGTCAAGTATCTCATTTTGTGATTTCGACGCAGGAACTGCGCCAGGCCGTAAAGGATATAAACAGCCTGCCTCCACAACCCGAAGATCCGGAACGGTTCCTCGATCCAGCCTCCCAAGAGATTCCGGACATATCGGTGGAGTTGATCGATGGGGTATTTCACCAGCTGAGCATTGATAATGCCCTGGTTGCCATTACGGCCGATTACCCTGGAATACTTCCAGTCTCACAGGTATCTGAGACCGAAGCCCCAATACGTTGAGAATGATTCATCCTTGCTTATTTATGATCACCGTACACCAACGGTGTTTTGCAGGGGGAGCCCTTGAGGCGGAAGGCTGAGCCTGCGGCGGCTAGCCAACAAGGGCAAGACGGCCCAAAGAGGCTAAAAAGAAGTGCGGTCCGGATTGAAGCGCCGGTGCAACGGTATGGCGTGTCACCTTATTCCCAGGTTTTATTACGGAAGGCATACTAACACTAGTGCTCTCTTCAGGAAAAAGAGCGCTTGCCGGACTATATCCGGAGAGGTTGCCAATCGAGCCTCCGCCAGCCAGGCTTCAAAGCCAGGCCCAGAAGCGGAGGCGAACACGAGGCGTGCGTCGGATGCTCCTCCGATAGAGGATGCCGACAGATTGTCCGTCACCAACTCCGAGGTGGAGAGTGCCATGAATCACAGGCGCCGCCAGACAATTCTTCGTGACACATGTTTCTCCCAAGAGGCGTTGAACGCCTTCAATTCGGGAGATGCGCACCTCCGTGCCGCTCAAGATGGTCTAGCCAGAGCCACGGAGCAGTATGTAAAAGACATACGAGTGAGGAAATTTAACAGTTATATACGCCAGTAGCCCCCAAGACTTGAAATAGTTAGAATAACTGATTTAAGGATCATTTATTGTGCAGGATCTTCTGTAAAAGAATACCCAACTATCCTGTGGAGCTTGAAGAGTGCAAAGCCCAACTTGAGGCCGCAAGTCATGGCTGTGGGAAGCCAAAGAGACCCCTCCGGTAACATACGCTTTTAAAAGATAAGTATGTTGTGAAGTGCGGCGTATATAGATCTGATAATAACATTGCAGATGGCGAGGGTAGATCCGGACAAGCAACAGCTCTTGCGCCGTTAAAGGACGGCGAGAACATGCTTACGAGGGTGAGGCAGAGAAAAATAATCTCCAAGATGCCAACACCCACCTGGGTGAGGAACTAAAAGATGTCCGTGCTCAAATTGCCCGACTGCTAAGGAGAATCAACGGCTTCGACGCGACATTTTTAGTAAGTGCTTAAATGAACTTTGAAAAAGAGTTCGGCGAGGAAGTCGACTAACAGAGTTATGTCTCGTAGGTATGCTCACAGCCGTCTCATGGAGGAAATGCCCGGTTCTATGGGTGAACTTCCGAAGTCTTACAACTGCATTTAACGAAGTTCGGCAGTGATGAAAGGCGCCGCCTGTGCCTTGTGGACATCTGCCTCCCCGCTCAAGGCCTTGGGGAGCTTGCAGAGAGGCTCCAGGAGCGCGGGCGCTTCCGATTATGGAAGATATCGGCCTGCCGTCAAAGGCGCCAGTGGAGGCTCGGGCCATGGTGAAGACGCGGTACACTAAGCTCGACCCAAACTACATGGCCGAGGTCGGACCTGTGGGGCCTGATGGGAAGGAGATCCTCGTGAGCTTAGTGTACGCCGTAGAATTGGCATAAAGTATTCCCAACAGATCTGTAAACTAGACAGCCTGTTAGATGGCATTGAAGAGGAATACAATCAGTCAAATTGACTATGTAATTTAAGGTGACATGTAAAATGCCTTCTAGCCGGATTGTAGATCGTTTGTCATAGCGGACCTTTTCGCTTCAACCTCGGGACCCAATAGTCCGGAGTGTGTCCGAATACCCTCGCGGTTATATAAAAACCGAGGCATGCATGGAGATCAGGCGTAGGGGTCATTAGTGCTTTATCAGACAAGTGCCCAACTAGTTATGTTATATTACATGGTTAGTAAGAAACATCTTCCAGGGAGAATAGTTCCATTAGGGGTTCCTTTCTCGGGAGGCATGCCCTAAAGTGCATGTTCGGATCATGAAAAAGCGTAAAAACATCTGGGGCAGATAAATAAATAGGTAAGAAATCTTCTTTTAGTTCACCGACCAAATATTCTCTTAAGAACGCTTAGCTTCGGCTTCACCCAAAGGTAAGGTACACATCCGGCTGACCCGGCAAGAATAATCACAGAGGTGCTCCTTTACCACCTAGCCGAACAATCGAGAACGAGGGGTAAGACAGGAGCCGTGCAAGCTAGCTTGGCCAAAACTTAAGTCATATCGATGCATATAATGGTGAATAAAAGGTACATGCGGAAGTGTGACACATGTATTGGGCATGAAGCCCTTATAATTAAGCTTCTGTGAAAGAAGCCCCAGGTACAATGAGCGTGGATAGCGCGTCAAGTGTGTGTGAACAATGCGCTAACGAGCCTTCAAAGGCTAGAAAGAAAAAGGAGGGAGAAGGAGAAAAATAGAAGACAGCTAAAATGTAAAATATGGACAAAAGAAGGAGACGAACTCAGAATCCGGCACTAGGCGTAGAATCTTCGGAGACGGGCTGCGTTCCATGGGTTCGGCTCGAGTCGGTTATCCGATGCATCTCGCAGACGGTACGCTCCATCGGTCAGGACCTGGTCGATGATAAAGGGACCTTCCCATTTGGGCTTGAGTTTGTCCTTTTTCTTGTCCGACGAGCGTAGAACTAGCTCGCCAACATTGTAAGTTCGGCCCGTACTTCTCTGCTTTCATATCTTCGAGCCTGCTGTTGATAGAATGCGGAACGGGCTTTTGCTACGTCACGCTCCTCCTCCAATGCGTCCAAACTGTCCTGCCGATCGAGCTCGGCTTCTTTCTTCGTACATGCGCACGCGAGGTGAGTCATGAATTATGTCGCAGGCGTAACTGCCTCTGCGCCGTATACCATAAAGAATGGTGTGAATCCGGTCGCGGCGATTCGGAGTGGTCCGCAGCCCCAGTACGGAGTCGAAGCTCCTCTACCCAAAGGCGTGTTAGATTCCTTGAGGGACCGCACTAACTGGGTTTGATGCCGCTCATAATTAGACCATTTGCTCGCTCGACTTGACCGTTAGTTTGAGGGTTATAGATCAAGCCTAGTCGAGCTTGATGCCCATGTTTTTGCACCAGAGTTTGACCTCGTCGGCCGTAAAGTTCGTGCTGTTATCAGTGATGATGCTGTGCGGGACACCGTAACGGTGTACGACCCCTGATATGAAGTCTATCACTGGTCCGGATTCGCCGCCTTGATGTGCTTGGCCTCTATCCATTTGGTGAATTTATCCACCATGACCAGGAGGTATTTTTGCTTGTGGGTTCCCCCTTTAAGGGGTCCGACCATGTCAAGCCCCCAGATCGCGAAGGGCCAGGTGATGGGTATAGTTTTGAGGGCGGTGGGTGGCATGTGGCTTTGATTAGCAAAGAGCTGGCATCCGACGCATCGTTGGACTAAGTCCTGAGCATCTGCCCGGGCCGTCGGCCAATAAAATCATGTACGGAAGGCCTTGCCTACAAGGGCCCGGGCTGCGGCGTGGTGCCCGCCGAGTCCGGCAAGAATTTCATCCAGAAGATTACGCCCTTCCTCTTCGGAGATACACCTTTGAAGGACTCCGGTTGTGCTTTTCTTATAAATCTCTCCCTCATGGACTTTATAGGCTTTAGATCGCCGCACTATGCAGCGGGCCTCATTTTGGTCCTTGGGAAGTTCCTGCCTGGTTAGGTAGCACCGCGCTTACAACTTCATGAGTTGCCGTGATGTATAATAGCATTGGTTCACCCATGTTGGTCGCGGCCAGGACCGGGTTTGTAGCCAATATGGCTTTTATTTCTTCGAGTCCGGCCGGTATGCATCCGCCCACTCGAAGTGTTCGGCAAGGCGGAGGAGGCGATAAAGGGTAATGCATTTTCTCCCAAACGGGAGATAAAGCGCTTAGAGCCACCACACATCCAAATAACTTTTGTATTTGTTTGAGGTCTTTGGGATATCCAATTGTGACAGAGCTCGGATCTTGGCTGGGTTTGCTTCAATTCCTCTACGGATACAATGAAGCCCAAGAGCTTTCCTACTGCACGGTACCAAAACGCATTTTTCCGGGTTGAGCTTGATGTCATATGTTCGGAGATTATTGAATGTGAGCCTCAAGTCGTCTACTAGAGTTTTGACATGCTTGCTTTTGACGACCACATCGTCTACGTATGCCTCCACTGTTTTGCCGATCTGGTTTGCCTGAGATGTCTGAATCATGCGCTGATATGTTGCGCCGGTGTTTTTGAGCCCGAAGGGCATTGTGTTGAAGCAGAATGGGCCGTATGGAGTGATGAATGCCGTTGTGGCTTGGTCAGGCTCTGCCATCTTAATTTGGTGGTAGCCGTAGTATGCATCGAGGAAACACAATGAATCGTGTCCTGCGGTAGCGTCGATGATTTGATCGATCCAGGGGAGGGGGAGGGATCCTTTGGGCAAGCCTTGTTGAGGTCCTTGAAATCGACGCATAGGCGCCAGGATTTGTCCTTCTTTGGTACCATCACCAGGTTTGCTAGCCAGTCCGGATGTTTTATATCTCTGATGAATCCGCCTCCAATAGTTTGGCTAGCTCCTCTCCCATGGCCTCGCCTCTTGGGTTCTAAAACGCCAAGAGCCTGTTTGACTAGCTTGAACCCTTTTAGGATGTTTAGGCTGTGCTCGGCCACCGGCGTGGGATTCTGGCATGTCTCAAGGGTGCCACCAAAATGTTCCAATTTTCGCGTAGGAGTTCTCTTAGTGCGGCGTCTACATCAGGATTTAATTGTGCCCCGATGGAGGCCGTTTTTGTAGGGTCCGTCGGATGGACTTGGAATTTGACTATTTCGTCCGTTGGTTTGAAGGAACTGGACTTGGATCTGTTATCGAGTATCACATTGTCCCTATTCACCGTGGAGCGCAGCGCAGTGAGTTCCTCGGCCGCTAGGGCTTCGGATAGTGCCTCAAGGGCCAGCACGGCTGTCTTATTTTCGGCGCGGAGTGCTATGCCCGGGTCACTAGCAAGAGTGATGATTCCGTTGGGCCCGAGCATTTTGAGCTTCATGTACCCATAATGGGGTATAGCTTGAAAAATTGTGAATGCCTCTCGCCCTAATAGAGCGTGGTATCCGCTGCTAAACGGGGCGACTTGGAACGCGACTTCCTCGGACCTGTAATTATCCGGCATGCCGAACACCACATCTAGTGTGATTTTTCCTCAGACAACAGCGTGCTTCCCGATCGGGATTATTCCTCTAAAGGTTGTGCTGCTTCGCTCAATGCGGTTCCAGTCTATTTCCATTTTTTGGAGGGTTTCCTCGTAAATGAGGTTCAATCCGCTGCCACCGTCCATGAGTACCTTGGTAAGGCGAAAGCCGTCCACTATTGGACTGAGGACCAATGCGGCTGGTGCTTGGGCTGTTCGGAATTTAGGTTCGTCATTGGCATTAAAGGTAATAGCCGTGTCACTCCATGGGTTTATTGTTGCTACTTGGTATACTTCGGCAAGGCTACGGAGTGTTCAAGCTTTGCATATTATTTGATGCGAAAGTCTCAAGACTGTTAATACTGCATCGGTATCCTCGGCTGGTGCTCTAGAGCTAGAAGCTCTTCGCCACTTTTGGCCACCGCCGTAGTATCCAACATGCTCTAAGGCTATGAGTTGGAGTGGCGCCTCAGATTATGAATTTTACAGGTCCATTGAGCCATCCCTCCAAAGATGGTTCCATGCCCTATAGAGGGTTTTTGCTTTTTGGTATTTAACCTGTGTGCTGGCGATGGTGCACCCTTTTATTTCGGACTAGGGTTGTATTCAAGGCGGATTGTCCCAAAATCTTGCTTCGGTTTTCCGTGCACTTTCCATCGCACAAAGATTTTCATTACTATGGACGCCAAGTCGGCAAAGCGTGTAATGTCACGGTGACTTATAGCATTGAGGATCCCGTTATCCGTGAAATTATTGCGTAAGAATGATATTGCGTCCTCCTCATGGCAGTCCTTTATCCCGTCCATAACCGTGGAGGAATCGCCCAAGAATGGTGTATCGCTTCACGGCTCTTGCCGAATTTGAGATAGGTCGCTTATGTTTGGATGGGCGGGTGGAATTAAATCCGGAACCGCGCCCAATCTGATACTTAAGGGCCAAGGAGCTTCCGAACTTGGAAGCTTGGATTCTTGGATGTTGTCCAATGAATCTAGCCTGCTGCCTGACTTTAGGTTCAGGGCTTGAGTGACGTCCTCTCCTCCGCGGGAATCCGGCATGGAGGGATTGGGAATCCGGGCGTAGCTAGTCCTTAAGATAGAAGAAGGGTCGCCGTATTGTTCCTCTACCACAGCAATGTGGTGGGTAACCTGGGGAGAGTTAATCTCTCTCAGATCGGGTTTAGGCCCAATCTGATCATAGTCTGTAGTGATTCCTGTGATATGGCGCGATCCAAGAGCTCGCGAAGGAAGAGAGTTCCATCGGATCTAACCGCTCGGGCGAGCCCGAGTTAACATGAAGATTGCTTTCGACGACCAGAGAAGTCATCATCGGCGCGGCAGCCGAACAGGCGGTCATAAGAAAACCGACTAGCCGGAGAGTTTGTCCGACAACCAAAGCTTCTTTAGCAACAAAGTGCCTTTTAAAGACAGGATGAGGCATCCTTCCCGACGGGCGACATACACAGAGGAACTCTCAATGAAAGCACCAATGTCGGTGTCAAAACCGCGGATCTCGGTAGGGGGTCCCGAACTATGCGTCTAGGCGGATGGTAACAGGAGACAAGGGACACGATGTTTTTACCTGTGTTCGGGCCCTCTCGATGGAGGTAAAACCCTACTCCTGCTTGATTAATATTGATGATATGGGTAGTACAAGAGTAGATCTACCACGAGATCAGAGAGGCTAAACCCTAGAAGTTAGCCTATGGTATGATTATTGTTCGTCCTACGGACTAAAACCCTCCGGTTTATATAGGCACCAAAGAGGGTTAGGGTTACACAGAGTCGGTTACAATGGTAGGAGATCTACATATTCAGACGCCAAGCTTGCCTTCCACGCCAAGGAAAGTCCCATCCGGACATGGGACGAAGTCTTCAATCTTGTATCTTCATAGTCCAGGAGTCCGGCCAAAGGTCATAGCCGGCTATCCGGGCACCCCCTAATCCGGGACTCCCTCAGTCATCCTCCGAATATTCGTCCGTCGCCTGTTCTTCTAGGCTGACCTGCTCATCCTCCTGTTCGGCCTGCTCGAAGGCGGGCTGATCAGGGTTGTATTCTTCTTCGGCACCATTCGGATTGTTTTCGCCTCGGGCCGGTATTGCTGTGGCGGGGCTTGGAGTGGCGTCGACGACGCCCATTCTTTGCTTTTTTCCCTGAGGTTTTATCCTCCGTTGCCTCATCGCCATTTGTTTCCTTCGGAGTGTCCACCATATATATATCATAGGAAGAGGTGGTTGTCCACCGCCCAGTGAGCGGTGGTTCATGTTCTTCTCCTGCATCGTCGTCCATACCGTCGATGTCTTCGGAGTCGAAGTCCAGTACCTCGGTTAAATCATCGACCGTGGCAATGAAGTAGGTGGGCAACGAATTCCTTCATCGCATGCCTCCCACTCGAGCCGGACGTAGTTCGGCCCCGAGCCTCCTGACAAAGAGAGAGACTTTAATGAGTCCAGCATGTCACCAAAGGGCGAGTGGTGGAAGATATCTGCAGCGGTGAACTCCATTACCGGAGCCCAACCTGGCTCGGGACTGCGCGGACTGGAACCCACGTCTGGATACGAATCTAGGGGTCCGGAGTCACAGGTCACCACAGAGGTAAGACCCGTGTTCGGCTCCATCGCCGATGAGTGTGCGATTCGCGGGCGGGTCCATCCTCTCGCCCCAGGCAGCGCCTACCGCCCGGATTTAGGTCGGGGATACTACGGGGGTGATACCCCGAGCTTCATCCGACGGCAGGTCTAAGCCATGCTCGTCGTGACTGTCCGGTGCTCCTGGCATAGGCCTGAATTCGTCGAAGATCAAGTCTCCGCCAATGTCCGCCGTGTAGTTCAGGTTTACGAACTCGATCCGTGGCTGTGGGGCGTAGCTGTCGATCTGCTCCAGATGGCCAAGCGAGTTGGCCCGCAGGGCGAAGCCGCCGAACACGAAGATTTGTCCGGGGAGAAAGGTCTCACACGGGATCGTCTTGTTGACGATGACTGGAGGAGCCATCGAGCACTGTAGCGACGACACAGAGGAACTCTCAATGAAAGCACCAATGTCGGTGTCAAAACCGGCGGATCTCGGGTAGGGGGTCCCGATCGTATGCCTAGGATGATGGTAACAGGAAGCAAGGGACACAGATGTTTACCCAGGTTCGGGCCCTCTAGATGGAGGTAAAACCCTACTTCCTGCTTGATTAATATTGAAGATATGGGTAGTACAAGAGTAGATCTACCACGAGATCGTAGAGGCTAAACCCTAGAAGCTAACCTATGATGGTATGATTGTAATTGTGATCGGCCTTCTAAGGACCAACCTCTCCGGTTTATATAGACACCGGAGAGGGCTAGGGTTTACATGGAGTCGGTTACAAGGAAGGAAACATAATATCCGGATCGCCAAGCTTGCCTTCCACGACAAGGAAAGTCCAATCCGGACACGGGTCGAAGTCTTGAGTCTTGTATCTTCACGCTTCCATAGTCCGGACGATGTATACAGTCCGGCTGTCCGAATACCCCCTAATCCAGGACTCCCTCAGCCATCATCACCAGTGGCCATGGAGGAGTATCCCGGAGAGGCCATCATCGCCATGAAGGCCAAGGACCAGAGGGAGAACCTTCCCCATCTAGGGGGGAGGCCATGGAGGAGGAAGCACAAGGGGGAGAACCTCTCCTACTCTCTCTTGGTGGCACCGGAGTGCCATCGGGAGGGGAATCATCGCCGTGGTGATCGTCTTCATCAACATCACCATCATCATCATCACCATCCTAATCTATTTTATGCAGTCCACTCTCCCACACCCTGATGTAATCCCTACTTGTACATAGTGCTTTATGCCACATATTATGATCCAATGATGTGTTGCCATCCTATGATGTTTTGAGTAGATATCTTTTGTCTTTGGGTTGATTGATGATCTAGATTGGTACGAGTTGTATGTTTTATTTTGGTGATGTCCTATTGTGCCCTCCATGTCGCGCAAGAGTGAGGGATTCCCGCTGTAGGGTGTTGCAATATGTTCATGATTCGCTTATAGTGGGTTGCTTGATTGACAGAAGCATAAACCCGAGTAAGGGGGTTGTTGCGTATGGGCTAAAGGGGACTTGATGCTTTAATGCTATGGTTGGGTTTTACCTTAATGATCTTTAGTAGTTGCGGATGCTTGCTAGAGTTCCAACCATAAGTGCATATGATCCAAGTAGAGAAAGTATGTTAGCTTATGCCTCTCCCTCATATGAAATTGCAATGACGACTATCGGTCTTGTTAACAATTGCCTAGGACAATTTCGCACACCGATCCATCATTATTCCACACTCGCTATTTATAATATTTAGTAATATATTCTAACTCTATGATAACAGCACCTACTTTTATGTTTTAGCTCTCCGATACCATGCAAAGTTATCCTCTTCATACCCACAACGTAGTTTTATTTCTCGTTTCTAGTTGGAAGCAAACGTTCGGTATACGTAGAGTCATATCAGTGGCGGATAGGGCTTGAGAGAATATTGATCTTACCTTTACCTCCTTGTGTGTTCGACACTCCATACTTATCACTTCCACCTTTGGAAATTGCTACGATGATTCCCTTCACTTGGGGATTATCAAGCTCTTTTGTGGCACCGTTGTCGGGGAGCAATAGCGTGGGGTTGATATTCTCGTGTGTGCTTGTTTGCTTTCTTCACTAAGTAGATTTTGTTTTTCCTTTTTGTTTCTATTTAGTTGTGGGTGAAACATACAAAAAAAATTAAGAATGAAAATACAAAAAAAAAATACTTGCCTTCCTTGCCTAAAAAGTTTTTCAAAAAGAGAAGTGATTGGAACGTTATGCATTGAAGAAGTGAGGGTCGACCTTGAGCACTTGTATTCATGCTCACGGAAACAATATAGAATTTTTTATGGAAGTTTATCTGTAAATAATTATCCCCTTGTATATATCCATTGTATTATAAAAATAATTTGCCAAGCTTTGGTTTTAGGGATTAGATTGCTTATTTACTATGTGCAGAACAAAAACAAAAACTTTGGCTGTAGTGCACGAATTTAATTTTTTTACTAGAAGGTCAAATGGTTCTGAAACTTTTTGCACATTACTTCTGTACAAATTTTTCAAACTTTCAAATTTATTTCATAATTTTAGGAGTTACAGAAGTTTGCTAAACTTCCAGATTACTACAGACTGTCCTGTTTTTGACAGATTCTGTTTTTCGCGTGTTGTTTGCTTATTTTGATGAATCTATGGCTAGTATCGGGGGGTATGAACCATAGAGAAGTTGGAATACAGTAGGTTTAACACCAATATAAATAAAGAATGAGTTCATTACAGTACCTTAAAGTGGTAGTTTGCTTTATTACACTAATGGATCTCACAAAGTTTTTGTTAAAGTTTTGTGTGGATGAAGTGTTCGAAGAACGAGGAGTTACCGATGTGAGAAGAATAAAGATAGGTAAGAGTTAAATATTGGGGATTCCCAAGGCACCCCAAGTAGATATTCCAAGGATACTCAAGCATCTAAGCTTGGGGATGCCCCGGTTGGCATCCCATCTTTCTTCTACAACAATTATCGGTATACCTCGGTTTTTGTTTTGTTCACATGATTTGTGTCCTTTGTGTTTTTCTTTTTCTTTAAGAACCATGCTAGTATGAGATGTCCCTTCATAAATTTATAGAATACTTCATGTGCTTCACTTATATCTTTTAAGTATGATCTTATAGAATTGCTCTTTGTGCTTCACTTAGATCTTTTGAGTATGGTTTTATAGAATGCTTCGTGTGCTTCACTTATACATTTTGAGCTTGGATATTGGTTAGTCTATATTAATTGTAGAATTCTCCATGAACTTCAATTATATCTTTTGGAGTATGAATAATACTATCATCTAAGGTGGGTTTGGAAGAGTGTCGATTGTAGGAATTAGTGACCCCACTATTCCGAATAAGAAGAATTTTGCTTATGTGGAGAGTAGAAAAATTTGTATGCTTATAGATCATGAAAAGAATGCTTTATGTGATGGTTATATTGTTGAATTCATTCATGATGCTACTGAAAGTTATTATGAGGGAGGAATATATGCTTGTAGGAGTTGCAATAATATCAAGTTTCCTCTCTATGTGCTTAAAGTTTTGAAGTTATACTTGTTTTGCCTTCCTATGCTAGTTGATTCTTGTTCCTATAAATTATGTGCTCACAAAATCCCTAGGCATAGGAAGTGGGTTAGATTCAAATGTGCTAGTCATATTCTTCATGATGCTCTCTTTATGTTTCAGTTCTTATCTTTTATGTGAGCATCATTGAAATCATCATGCCTAGCTAAAAGGCATTAAAGAAAAGCGCTTGTTGGGAGACAACCCAATATTTACCATTACTGTTTTTCTGTGTTTACATGATTAATCTACAGCAGTAATCATGTTTTATATCTTTTGTTTCAATAAAGTGCCAAGTAAGACCTTTGGGAAGACTTGGGTGAAAGCTAATATGATCTTGCTGTAAAAAACAGAAACTTTGCGCTCACGAGATTAGATGACATTTTTTTACAGAAGAGTGCTTTTGAGTTTATTATTTTTAAGAAGATTAATGGACAAATTCCTCACGTCCACCAATTTATTTCATAATTTTTGGAGTAGCATAAGTATGGTTGTTGTTCAGATCATTACAGAATGTTCTGTTTCTGACAGATTCAGTTTTGAATACATAGTTTGCTTGTTTTCTAGTTTCTATGGCTTATATTTTTCAATATAAATTGTAGAAATGATATGGTACAGTAGTCATTGTGTGAGAACAACTATGAACCTTGTCTTTTACAGTACCAAAGTGAATGGTTTACTCTTTATCATACTAACCTATCTCACGAAGTTCCGTTAAGTTTTGTGTGATTGAAGTTTTCAAGCTTTGGATGAGATATTGATATGACGAGAATAAGGAGAGGAAAGAACCTAAGCTTGCGGATGACCAAGGAACCCCAAGGTAATATTTAAGGAAGACTCAAGCGCCTAAGCTTGGGGATGCCCCGAAAGGCATCCCCTCTTTCGTCTTCAAAACTATCGGTATACCTTACTCGGAGCTATATTTTTATTCGTCACATGATATGTGTTTTGCTTGGAGCGTATTTTCATTTTTACTTGCTGTTTGAATAAAATCATTGGATCTTAATTATTGAATGAAAAAGAATCCTCCCATGGCTAGTTAATTATTTGACTACTCAGTGTTCTTCACTCATATCTTTTGGAGTAGTTTGTCATTTACTCATGTGCTTCATGTATATCCTATTAAATGGTTGAATAAATTGAATGTCATAAATCTGAATTTATATATGTTTCATATTCTTATAACATTGGGAGTAATGACTTCACACACAATTAGTATAGGTAGTAAACTTATTGAAAGTTAGCAAATGTAGAATTGGTCACTCATGAAAGAATATTGAAGGAAGAGGGATTTCACATATAAATATACTATCTTGGACATCTTTTGTAATTGTGAGCACTCATTAAAATATGACATGATAAAAGGTTGATGTTGGACAAGGAAGACAACTTAATGGATTATGTTTTCTTATATCCGAAATAAAGTATATTGTCATGGATCATCCAACATGCTGAGCTTGCCTTTCCCTCTCATGCTAGCCAAATTCTTTGCACCAAGTAGAGATACTACTTGTGCTTCCAAACATCCCTTAAAACGAGTTTTGCCATGAGAGTCCACCATACCTACCTATGGATTGAGTAAGATCCTTCAAGTAAGTTGTCATCGGTACATGCAATAGAAATTGCTCTCTAAATTTGTATGATCTATTAGTGCGAAGAAAATAAGCTTTATACAAACTTGTGATAGGGAAGTAATAAAAGCGACGGAATGCATAATAAAGGTCTTTATCACAAGGGGCAATATAAAGTGACGTTCTTTTGCATTAAGATTTTGTGCATCCAACCATAAAGACGAATGGCAACCTCTGCTTCCCTCTGCGAAGGGCCTATCTTTTACTTTTATCTTCTACCTTATGCAAGAGTCATGGTGATCTTCACCTTTTCTTTTTACATTTTATCCTTTGGCAAGCACATTGTGTTGGAATGATCCTGATATATATATATATATATATATATATATATATATATATATATATATCCAGTTGAATGTAAGTTATCATGAACTATTATTGTTGACATTACCCTTGTGGTAAAAGGTTGGGAGGCGAATCTATAAGCCCCTATCTTTCTCTGTGTCCGATTAAAACTTTGAACCCATAAATATCACGTGAGTGTTAGCAATTGCGAAAGATTAAATGACAGTTGAGTATGTGGAGTTTGCTAAATCAAAGCTCTGACATAGACCCTTCCTGAAAATAAAATGAATTAAAATTGTTTGATGACTAAGAGCACTGTTTGTTAGTTTTCAAGAAAGTTTATGATCTATACTTTAACATGTGAATAGTTTGTTACTTGATCATGAAAAGTTTTATGAGATGAGCTACTGTTATGACATATGATGATGCTAGAAAAGGTGATTGAAATTATCATTGATCAAACTTGTGCACTGCTAGCATTCACACTTCATAAATTATTTCTTTTATCATTTACCTACTCGAGGACGAGCAGGAATTAAGCTTGGGGATGCTGATACGTCTCCAACGTATCTATAATTTATGAAGTATTCATGCTATTATATTATCCATCTTAGATGATATGCATTTATATGCTATTTTATAAGGTTTTTGGGACTAACGTATTAACTTAGAGCCTAGTGCCAGTTTATGTTTTTTACTTGTTTTAGAATATCGCAGAAAAGGAAAACCAACGGAGTCCAATTGACCTGAAACTTGACGGAGCTTATTTTTGGACCAGAAGAAGTCCACGGAGTCAAAGAGTTGGGCCAGAAGAGTCTCGGGCTTCCCACAAGGGTGGGGGGCGCGACCACCCCCCTTGGGCGTGCCTCCCTGCCTCGTGGACAGCCCGAAGACCCCCTGACTTGTTCTCAACGCCAACACCTTTCATATATACCCAAACTTCCAGAAAGAAACCTAGATCGGAAGTTTCGCCGCCGCAAGCCTCTGTAGCCACGAGAAATCAATCTAGGCCCTCTCCGGCACCCTGCCGGAGGGGGCCATCATCACCGGTAGCCATGGAGGAGTATCCCTGAGAGGCCATCATCGACATGAAGGCCAAGGACCAGAGGGAGAACCTTTCCCCATCTAGGGAGGAGGCCGTGGAGGAGGAAGCACAAGGGGGAGAACCTCTCCCCCTCTATCTTGGTGGCACCGGAGTGCCATCGGGAGGGGAATCATCGTCGTGGTGATCGTTTTCATCAACATCACCATCATCATCCCCATCCTAATCTATTTTACGCGGTCCACTCTCCCGCACCACGTTGGTAATCCCTACTTGAACATAGTGCTTTATGCCACATATTATGATCCAATGATGTGTTGCCATCCTATGATGTTTTGAGTAGATATCTTTTGTCTTTGGGTTGATTGATGATCTAGATTGGTACGAGTTGTATGTTTTATTTTGGTGTTGTCCTATTGTGCCCTCCGTGTCGCGCAAGTGTGAGGGATTCCCGTTGTAGGTTGTTGCAATACGTTCATGATTCGCTTATAGTGGGTTCCTTGAGTGACAGAAGCATAAACCTGAGTAAGGGGGTTGTTGCGTATGGGATAAAGGGGACTTAATGCTTTAATGCTATGGTTGGGGTTTACCTTAATGATCTTTAGTAATTGCGGATGCTTGCTAGAGTTCCAACCATAAGTGCATATGATCCAAGTAGAGAAAGTATGTTCGCTTATGCCTCTCCCTCATATGAAATTGCAATGATGACTATCGGTCTTGTTAATAATTGCCTAGGACAATTTCGCACACCAATCCATCATTATTCCACACTCGCTATTTATAATATTTAGTAATATATTCTAACTTTATGATAAGAACACCTACTTTTATGTTTTATCTCTCCGATACCATGCAAAGTTATCCTCTTCATACCCACAACGTAGTTTTATTTCTCGTTTCTAGTTGGAAGCAAACGTTAAATAATCGTGAGAGTCGTATCGATGGCGAGATAGGGCTTGAGAGAATATTGATCTTACCTTTAGCTTCTTGTGGGTTCGACACTCCATACTTATCACTTCCACCTTTGGAAATTGCTACGATGATTCCCTTCACTTGGGGATTATCAATCACATCATTAGAGAATGATGTGATGGACAAGACCCATTCGTTAGCTTAGCATAATGATCGTTTAGTTTTTTTGCTATTGCTTTCTTTATGACTTATACATGTTCCTCTGACTATGAGATTATGCAACTCCCGAATACCGGAAGAACACTTAGTGTGCTATCAAACATCACAATGTAACTAGGTGATTATAAAGATGCTCTACAGGTGTCTCCGATGGTGTTTGTTGAGTTGGCATAAATCGAGATTAGGATTTGTCACTCCGTGTATCGGAGAGGTATATTTGGGCCCTCTCGGTAATGCACATCACTATAAGCCTTGCAAGCAATGTTACTAATGAGTTAATTACGGGATGATGCATTACGGAACGAGTAAGGAGACTTGCCGGTAACGAGATTGAACTAGGTATGAGGATACCGACGATCGAATCTCGGGCAAGTAACATACCGATGACAAAGGGAACAACGTATGTTGTTATGCGGTTTGACCGATAAAGATCTTCGTAGAATATGTAGGAGCGAATATGAGCATCCAGGTTTCGCTGTTGGTTATTGACCGGAGATGTGTCTCGGTCATGTCTACATAGTTCTCGAACACGTAGGGTCCGCACGCTAAACGTTCGATGACGATTTGTATTATGAGTTATGTGATTTGATGACCGAAGTTTGTTCGGAGTCCCGGATGAGATCACGGACATGACGAGGAGTCTCTAAATGGTCGAGAGGTAAAGATTCATTTATTGGAAAGTTGCATTTGGACATCGGAATGGTTCCGAGTGATTCGGGCATTTTTTTCGGAGTACCGGGAGGTTACCGGAACCCCCCGAGAGAAGTTATGGGCCTTATGGGCCATAACAGGGATGCACACCAGCCCACAAGGGGCTGGTGCGCCCCACTTGGGCAGGAGGCCGATTAGGACTAGGAGAAGCCCCCCCCCCCCTTTCCTTCTCCTTCTCCTTTCCCCCTTTCCTATTCCGTGTGGGAGGTGGAATCCTACTAGGACTAGGGAGTCCTAGTAGGACTCCACACCTTGGCGCGCCCCCTAGGGCCGACTGCCTCTCCCTCTCCCTCCTTTATATACGTGGCCAGGGGGCACCCCGATAGCACATCAAAGTTTCTCTTAGCCGTGTACGGTGCCCCCCTCCACAGTTACACACCTCAGTCATATCATCGTAGTGCTTAGGCGAAGCCCTGCGCCGGTAACTTCACCATCACCGTAGCCACGCCGTCGTGCTGATGGGACTCTCCCTCGGACAACTGGATCAAGAGTACGAGGGACGTCATCGATCTGAACGTGTGCTGAACACGGAGGTGCCGTACGTTCGGTGCTAGCATCGGTCAGATCGTGAAGACGTACGACTACATCAACTGCGTCGATAAACGCTTCCACTTTCAGTCTACGAGGGTACGTGGACACACTCTCCCCTCGTTGCTATGATTCTCCTAGATAGATATTGCGTGATCGTAGGAATATTTTGAAATACTACGTTACCCAACAGTGGCATCCGAGCCAGGTCTATGCGTAGATGTTATATGCACGAGTAGAACACAAAGAGTTGTGGGCGATAATAGTCATACTGCTTACCATCATGTCATACTTTGATTCGGCAGTATTCTTGGATGAAGCGGCCCAGACCGACATTACATGACCGCGTTCATGAGACTAGTTCTACGTCGTGCTTCGCACATAGATGGCTAATGGGTGTCTGTTTCTCCAATTTTAGTTGAATCGAGTTTGACTATGCCCGGTCCTTGTTGAAGGTTAAAACAGCACACTTGACGAAAAATCGTTGTGGTTTTGATGAGTAGGTAAGAACGGTTCTTGCTAGAAGCCCATAGCAGCCACGTAAAACTTACAACAACAAAGTAGAGGACGCCTAACTTGTTTTTGCAGGGCTTGTTGTGATGTGATATGGTCAAGACGTGATGATATATAAATTGTTGTATGAGATGATCATGTTTTGTAGAAGTTATCGGCAACTGGCAGGAGCCTTATGGTTGTCACTTTAATGTATGAAATGCAATCGCCATGTAATTGCTTTACTTTATCACTAAGCGGTAGCGATAGTCGTAGAAGCAATAGTTGGCGAGACGACAACGATGCTATGATGGAGATCAAGGTGTCAAGCCCGTGATGATGGTGATCATGACAGTGCTTTCGAGATGGAGATCAAAGGCACAAGATGATGATGATGACCATATCATATCAATTATTTTGATTGCATGTGATGTTTATCTTTTATGCATCTTATTTTGCTTAGTACGGCGGTAGCATTATAAGATGATCTCTCACTAAATTTCAAGGTATAAGTGTTCTCCCTGAGTATGCGTCGTTGCTACAGTTCGTCGTGCCGAGACACCACGTGATGATCAGGTGTGATAAGCTCTACATTCACATACAACAGGTGCAAGCCAGTTTTGCACACGCAGAATACTCGGGTTAAATTTGACGATCCTAGCATATGCAGATATGGCCTCGAAACACTGAGACCGAAAGGTCGAGCGTGAATCATATAGTAGATATGATCAACATAGTGATGTTCACCATTGAAAACTACTCCATCTCACGTGATGATCGGACATGGTTTAGTTGATTTGGATCACGTGATCACTTAGATGATTAGAGGGATGTCTATCTAAGTGGGAGTTCTTAAGTAATATGATTAATTAAACTTTAATTTATCATGAACTTAGTCCTGATAGTATTTGCATAACTATGTTGTAGATCAATAGCTCGCGATGTAGCTCCCCGTTTATTTTTTGATATGCTCCTAGAGAAAAATAAGTTGAAAGATGATAGTAGCAATGATGCGGACTTGGTCCGCGATCTGAGGATTATCCTCATTGCTGCATAGAACAATTATGTCCTTGATGCACCGCTAGGTGACAGGCCTATTGCAGGAGCAGATACAGACGTTATGAACGTTTGACAAAGCTCGGTATGATGACTACTTGATAGTTTAGTGCATCATGCTTTATGGCTTAGAACCGCAATTTCAAAAACGTTTTGAATGCCACGGAGCATATGAGATGTTCCAAGAGCAGGAATTGGTATTTCAGACTCATGCCCGAGTCGAGAGGTATGAGACCTCTGAAAAAGTACTTAGCCTACAAGATGGAGGAGAATAGCTCAACTAGTTAGCATGTGCTCAGAATGTCTGAGTACTACAATCGCTTGAATCAAGTGGGGGTTAATCTTCTAGATAAGATAGTGATTGACAAAGTTCTCTAGTCACTATCACCAAGTTACTGGAACTTCGTGATGAACTATAATATGCAAGGGATGACGAAAACGATTCCCGAGCTCTTCGCGAATCAGCGAAGGTAGAAATCAAGAAAGAGCATCAAGTGTTGATGGTTTACAAAACCACTAGTTTCAAGAAAAGGGCAAAGGGAAAGAAAGCGAACTTCAAGAAGAATGGAAAGCAAGTTGCCACTCCCATGAAGAAGCCCAAAGCTAGACCCAAGCCTAAAACTGAGTGCTTCTACTGCAAAGGAAATGGTCACTGGAAGTGGAACTGCCCTAGATACTTGGCGGATAAGATGGATGGCAAAGTGAACAAAGTTATATTTGATATACATGTTATTGATGTGTACTTCACTAGTGTTTACAGCAACCCCTCGGTATTTGATACTGGTTCAGTTGCTAAGAGTAGTAACTCGAAACAAGAGTTGCAAAATAAACAGAGACTAGTTTAGGGCGAGGTGATGATGTGTGTTGGAAGTGATTCCAAGGTTGATAAGATCACCATCGCACACTCCCTTTACCTTCGGGATTAGTGTTGAACCTAAACTAAATGTTATTTGGTGTTTGCGTTGAGCATGAATATGATTGGATCATGTTTATTGCAATACGTTATTCATTTAAGTCAAAGAATGATTGGATCATGTTCAGAGTCCCGGATGAGATCACGGACATGACGAGGAGTATCGAAATGGTCAAGAGGTAAAGATTCATATATTGGGAAGTTGCATTTGGACATCGAAATGGTTTCGAGTGATTCAGGCATTTTTCTGGAGTACCGGGAGGTTACCGGAACCCGCCCCCCCTGAGGGACTCCTGGACTAAGGGGTCCTCGGGCGTCCGACCTGTTATCCATTGGGTCGGACTGATGGGCTGTGAAGACATGAAGGCCGAAGACTATACCCGTGTACGGATTGGACTTTCCTTGGCGTGGAAGGCAAGCTAGGCGATCAACTATGAAGATTCTTTCATATGTAACCGACTCCATGTAACCCTAGATCTTGCTACGTCTTGAGCTTGCGTTGGTTTTCCCCAAAGAGGAGAGGATGATGCAGCAGAGTATCGTAAGTATTTCCCTCAGTTTTTGAGAACCAAGGTATCAATCCAGTAGGAGGCCATGCGCAAGTCCCTCGTACCTACAAAAAGCAAATAACTCCTCGCAACCAACGCGAATAGGGGTTGTCAATCCCTTCACGGTCACTTACAAGAGTGAGATCTGATAGAGATGATAGATAATATTTTTGGTATTTTTGGTATAAAGATGCAAAGTAAAATAAAAGGCAACGTAAAAAAGCAAAGCAATAATAAAGCGTAGGAAGATTAATATGATGAAAATAGACCCGGGGGCCATAGGTTTCACTAGTGGCTTCTCTCAAGAGCATAAGTATTTTATGGTGGGTGAACGAATTACTGTTGAGCAATTGACAGAATTGAGCATAGTTATGAGAGTATCTAGGTATGATCATGTATATAGGCATCACATCCGAGACAAGTAGACCGACTCGCCTACATCTACTACTATTACTCCACTCATCGACCGCTATCCAAAGATGCATCTAGAGTATTAAGTTAATGAAAACAGAGTAACGCCTTAAGCAAGATGACATGATGTAGAGGAATAAATGCATGCAATATGATAAATACCCCATCTTGTTATCCTTGATGGCAATAATACAATACGTGCCTTGCTGCCCTTACTGTCACTGGGAAACGACACCACAAGATTGAACCCAAAGCTAAGCACTTATCACATTGCAAGAACTACCAATATAGTTGGCCAAACCAAACGGGTAATTCGAAGAGACTTGCAAAGATAAGCAATCATACATAAAAGAATTCAGAGAAGATTCAAATATTGCTCATAGATAATCTTGATCATAAACCCACAATTCATCGGTCTCAACAAACACACCGCAAAAAGAAGATTACATCGAATAGTTCTCCACGAGAAAGGGGGAGAACATTGTATTGAGAACCAAAAAGAGAGAAGAAGACATCTAGCTAATAACTATGGACCCGAAGGTCTGAAGTAAACTACTCACACTTCATTAGAGAGGCTATGATGATGATGTAGAAGCCCTCCGTGGTGGATTCCCCTTCCGGCGGAGCTCCGGAACAGGCCCCAAGATGGGATCTTGTGGATACAGAAAGTTGCGGCGGTGGAATTAGGTTTTTGGCTCCCTCTCTGATCTGTTGGGGGCACGTAGGTATATATAGGAGGAAGGAGTATGTCGGTGGAGCTTCGGGGGGCCCACGAGGCAGGGGGCGCGCCCTCCACCCTCGTGGCTGCCTCCCTCCTTTCTTGACCGAGGGTCCAAGTCTCCTGGATCTTATCTGATGACAAAATCACGTTCCCGTAGATTTCATTCCGTTTGGACTCCGTTTGATATTCCGTTTCTTCGAAACACTGAAATAGGCAAAAAAACAGCAATTCTCTTGGTCCCAAAAGTAATATATAAGTGGAAAATAAAGCCCAATATAGTCCAAAACAATAAATAATATAGCATGGAGCAGTCGAAAATTATAGATACGTTGGAGACGTATCAGATCTCTCCGGTGTCTATATAAACCAGAAAGAGTAGTCCGGATAGAGATACACATTACCATCGTCATACAGGCTAGACTTCTAGGGTTTAGCCATTACGATCTCGTGGTAGATCAACTCTTGTAATACTCATATTCATCAAGATCAATCAAGTAGGAAGTACGGTATTACCTCCATAGAGAGGGCCCGAACCTGGGTAAACATCGTGTCCCCCGTCTCCCGTTACCATCGATCCTAGATGCACAGTTCGGGACCCCCTACCCGAGATCCGTCGGTTTTGACACTGACATTGGTGCTTTCATTGAGAGTTCCACTCTGCCGTCAACAAAAGGTTCAATGGCCCCTTCAATCGTTGATAATGACCTGTCCAAGGAGGAACCCTCCCCCCTGACAGATTTTTGTGTTCGGCGGCTTCGTACTGCAGGCCAACTCGCTTGGCCGTCTGGAGCAGATCGACAGCTACGCCCCTGGCCACCAGGTCAGATTTGGAAGCTTGGACTACGTCGCGGATTCCCTTGGAGACTTGATCTTTGATGGGTTCGAGACTGCAGCGATCTCTCCCCTTCGCCCCGATGAACATGACTTAAGTCTGTCATCGGATCACATCCAGGAGATGACTCATGTTGCTGCAACGGCCTTAGAACCAAAGCAGATCACGCCATCCGAGGCCACAGAGTCCGCGGCGTTGGAGCCACACATCGACTCGACATCCCGCAATATTTGCGTCAATGGAATTCCAGACTCGTTGATAATCCCCAAGTGCAAGGAATCATCGTAGCAATTTCCAAAGGTGGAAGTCATAAGTATGGAGTGTCGAACCCACAAGGAGCTAAAGGTAAGATCAATATTCTCTCAAGCCCTATCTTCCACTGATACGACTCTATGTGCACCGAACGTTTGCTTCCAACTAGCAACGAGAAATAAAACTACGTTGTGGGTATAAAGAGGATAACTTTGTATGATATCGGAGAGCTAAAATATAAAAGTAGGTGTTGTTATCATAAAGTTAGAATATATTACTAATAATATAAATAGCGAGTGTGGAATAATGGTGGATCGGTGTGCGGAATTGTCCTAGGCAATTGTTAACAAGACCGGTAATCACTATTGCAGTTTCATATGAGGGAGAGGCATAAGATAACATACTTTCTCTACTTGGATCATATGCACTTATGATTGGAACTCTAGCAAGCATCCGCAACTACTAAAGATCATTAAGGTAAAACCCAACCATAGCATTAAAGCATCGAGTCCTCTTTATTCCCATACGCAACAATCCCTCTTACTCGGGTTTATGCTTCAGTCACTCACCAACCCACTATAAGTGAATCATGAACGTATTGCAACACCCTACAGCGGGTATCCCTCACGCTTGCGCGACACGGAGGGCACCATAGGACAGCACCAAAGTAAAACATACAACTCATACCAATCTAGATCATCAATCAACCCAAAGACAAAAGATATCTACTCAAAACATCATAGGATGGCAACACATCATTGGATCATAATATGTGGCATAAAGCACCATGTTCAAGTAGGGATTACAGCGGGGTGCGGGAGAGTGGACCGTTTAAAAGAAATGGGGATGGTGATGATGATAGTGATGTTGATGAAGACGGTCACCGTGGCGATGATTCCCCTCTCGATGGCACTCCAGTGCCACTAAGAGAGAGGAGGAGAGGTTCTCCCCCTTGTGCTTCCTCCTCCATGGCCTCCACCCTCTGGTCATTGGCCTTCATGGTGATGATCGCCCCCTCCGGCAGGGTGCCAGAGAGGGCCTAGATTGATTTCTCGTGGCTACAGAGGCTTGCGGTGGCGGAACTCTCGATCTAGGTTAATTTTCCGAGGTTTCTGTATTTATAGGAATTTTTGGCGTCGGTCTCACGTCAAGGAGGTGCCCGAGCTGTCCACGAGGCAGGCCCACGCGCCCTGGGGGTGGGCACGCCCCCCACTGTCGGTGTCAAAACCGGCGGATCTCGGGTAGGGGGTCCCGAACTGTGCGTCTAGGCGGATGGTAACAGGAGACAAGGGACATGATGTTTTACCTGTGTTGAGCGCTCTCAATGGAGGTAAAACCCTACTCCTGCTTGATTAATTTTGATGATATGGGTAGTACAAGAGTAGATCTACCACGAGATCAGAGAGGCTAAACCCTAGAAGCTAGCCTATGGTATGATTGTTGTTCATCCTACGGACTAAAACCCTCCGGTTTATATAGGCACCGAAGAGGGTTAGGGTTACACAGAGTCGGTTACAATGGTAGGATATCTACATATCCGTATCGCTAAGCTTGCCTTCCACGCCAAGGAAAGTCCCATCCGGACACGGGACGAAGTCTTCAATCTTGTATCTTCATAGTCCAGGAGTCCGGCCAAAGGTCATAGTCCGGCTATCCGGACACCCCCTAATACAGGACTCCCTCAGTAGCCCCTGAACCAGGCTTCAATGACGACGAGTCCGGCGCGCATATTGTCTTCGGCATTGCAAGGCGGGTTCCTCCTCCGAATTCTTCATAGAAGATTTTGAACACAAGGAAGTGTCCGGCTCTTCAAAATAAGTTCCACATACCACCGTAGAGAGAATGCTATTTACACGAACTCAATCTGCTGACGTATTCCGCAGCATGACATCACACCACGGCCAAGCCTTTATTCGAATCGTTTTCACTGTCCCCACCTCAAAGACGCTTTAGCGAGGTGGTTTCCTTTGGCACGCCTTGTCAAAGCAGAGATCGTGTCCCTTATTCCGGATTCTCATGAATACGGGTGTGGGTAACCCAACCGCGCCATTGATTACGGCGCTTGGGAGATAAGCGGTTTTGTCAGCCGGTGGGGACGCATAGCTTTGTCCGTCCATATAAGGGATAAGGATCCACTTTTCACACACGCCTTCTTCCTCCTTTGCTCATCCATTTCCGCCAAGACTTGAGCTCTAGCGCCCAAGTCCGCACATCCCACCTCAACCTTCTCCAACTATGTCCGGAGCGGGAGGCAAGTGGATGGCCTCCTCCATCACGGAGGGGCACATCAAAAAGCTGTGAAAGGCCGGATACTTGTCCGACGACATCGCGCATCGGCTCCCCGACCAGGGGCAGCTCATCCCCACCCCCAGGCCCCATGAGAGGGTGGTGTTCCTCCCCCACTTCCTCCGCGGACTAGGTTTTCCACTTCACCCATTTGTCCGGGGGCTCATGTTCTACTACGGCCTAGATTTCCATGATCTGGCCCCGAATTTCATCCTCAACATCTCGGCATTCATCGTTGTGTGCAAGGCCTTCCTCTGCATCCAGCCCCACTTCGGCTTATGGCTGAAGACCTTCGATGTCAAGCCGAAGGTAGTGGGCGGCCGCCAAGCGGAGTGCGGAGGTGCCATGGTGGGCAAGATGGCCAACGTCCTATGGCTCGAGGGCTCCTTCGTGGAGACCATAAAGGGGTGGCAATCGGGGTGGTTCTACATCACCGAGCCGCGCGACTCTAAATGGGCAGCAGCCCCCAAATTTCGATCTGGCTTCCCTACACGGCTCACCTCATGGAAAGAGACGGGCCTGATGTGGGGTAATTCGGAAGAGCTGACCGGACTCCAAACCTGCATCCAAAACCTGGTGGACAAGAAGCTCAAGCTTGTCAACGTAGTCCAGGTTATGCTCATCCGCCGGATCCTCCCATGCCAGCAACGGGCCTTCAACTTGTGGGAGTTTGATCCGGCACAACACCGAACCTTGAGCCAGCTCTTCGACACTACGTACGAAGATGCCTGGAAGGTGTTGTTCAAGGGCGTTGAGGCTCCCGCATCCGCTACCGAAGATCGCGGATTCAGCTCATGCATCAAGCCAGCGAGGTAAGCTATTTTACCCTTTACGGGACTCTTTTTTCATAGTTTGACTCTATGCGGGATCTAAAACTCCCTCACCTTTGACAGGACTGGCAGAAGACGTCCGGACAGGTTGACTGTCCGGCTCCCTTGCCAGAAGACCCAGCGGACGCCCGATTGACGGGGCTGCTGGTTCCGGCACCTTACGTGGTGCCGGAGAAGAAGGCCACGGGAACTCGAAGGAGTTCCCGGTGCCAAGTGTTGTCGGACTCATCGTCCGATGACTCGAGGCGGACTCTCCCGCCAAGACGAGGAGGAGGAAAGAGGCCTCTCCCGGTGGGGGAGAGAAGAAAAGGAAGGCCGCCTAACCGGGAGGCCGGAGGGTCCAAGAAGGGAAGGACCCTTCCTCCGGACTACACCACCAACGCCGCCGACGACGAAGAGGAGTGGCCACCAAGACCAAGCCCCTGGCGAAATCGTAAGTGTCCGGACACCAGAATAACTCATGGCGTTCCATTTGTCGCACAACATCTTATAATGCCGAATATAACCATGCAGCCCGCCCAAGGACGGGTTCGACGCTCCGACGAGCGGCTCCCTGGATTCGTCGGATGTGAATAGCACCTCACTTTCGACCGCCTCGTCTCCTCCCGCCGCGGATGGCGCCGAGGTGGAATCCCAAAAGGGGCCCAGCCAGGAGGAGGTGGCCCTGGAGGCGCCGCAAGGCGACCTCCCGGACTCCGGGCGCAAAGGGGATAAAACCCCGAAGGGCTTTAAGTCCGCCTGCCGGACTTCGCATCGAACCTTCAGTGGTTCCGGAGTCCGGCAGGCGACCCCTTCGTAAGAAGGGCAGGATTGCGACGCCGGTGACCTCTGTCCAATCGGAGGCACCGGATAATTTGATGGAGGCGCTTAACGGCGCTTCCATCGACGAGGAGCACCGCACTGTTATGAGTGTGGTGATCCAGAAAGTTCAGTCCGCCAAGAGCGGGCTGACTGAAGCCTGTGCCAGCCTTCTAACAGGCTTTGAGGTATGTATTTAAGATATGTAAAAATATTACCGCATCGACAGTAGCCCCTGATGCTCTGTTTGGTGTTCGGAA
Organism: Aegilops bicornis; assembly: GCA_021605145.1. Lineage (NCBI taxonomy): Eukaryota > Viridiplantae > Streptophyta > Magnoliopsida > Poales > Poaceae > Aegilops > Aegilops bicornis. The sequence continues at coordinate 726,465,994 of CM038671.1, read as the reverse complement.
AGAAAAGCCGAACTGAGGATCTAAAAGATATCTGTGAGAGTCTAACATAAGTATGTCAATATGGGAATGCAGGCTACGCTGCTGACCTCTGCCACACTGACTGTGGAGGTTGATGCATTGAACCAGAGCCTCGAGCGGTCCGAGAACGAGCTCGGCCTTGCCAAAAAGCAGCTCGAGGACGAGGAAGGTAAGTAATACCTTATGGGAGTATTTAAAAGATGTGGTTGCAAAAAATGACAGGAATAACGTGAATACTGCAGGGGCCACGAATGAGGTGGCGGCCCTGAAGGAAGCGGTGTCCAAGGCCGAAAGCAATGCGGCGTGAGCGCACCGAGCGAGAGAAGCAGGAGGCGGGTGGCGGAGGTGCGGCAAGAGCTCCAGGCTCTCGTGGAAAAACACGAGAGTTTGGAGTGTGACTCAAAGACTCGAGAGTCCGAGCTTGCCTCGGCCCTTGAGAGCGCCAAAGCCGCTAAAGCCGAAACCCAAAAAGCCCTCCAGGAAACTGAGGCGATGAAGAAGATAGCGGCGGGTAAGGCATTCTTTATGCAAAGCAAGCATGTGAAAGTGAATTATCTGTTACTTACCCGAATCCGGAGCTCTCGAGGAGCATTCGTAGATCTGCCCTGATGTGTCCGATCTTGCCGCATTCTACCGAGCCAAGAGGGAAGCTCGACGGAGAAGGTGTTCGTCTCAAGATATGAGGCGGACACCAGTGCCCTTAAGCGACCAGTTGAAGCAGCTGGTCGAGCTCCATAAGGTGGCCGAACAGGCCATGAAGGGCCTCATAGTTCGGCTGTGGCCTATGGAAGCCATGCCTAGGAGCTACTTCGGGCTGGTGAGGCGGCTGGTGGACGCCTGCCCATGGGTTGAAGTCGTCAAGCGCTCCGTCTGCATCAAAGGTGCCCGTAGGGCCCTTGCCCGTGCTAAGGTGCACTGGGGCAACATGGACGTTGAGAAGCTTGTGACGGACGGACCACCACCGGGCAAGGAGCATCGCAAGCCTGAAATGTATTATGAGGGCGTCCTGAAGGGTGCCCGCCTTATAGCGGGTGAATGCTCCAAAGATGTAATTTTTTAGTAGACTCGTATTTTTTATCCTATACGCTGAAAACTTGTTCATATGCGCTAAGCAACACTTTTGAATTTAAAATATTACCTTCTGTGCGGCCGTGTATTAAATTTGAGAGATGGCAAGTCGTTGGCTTCAGCCCCATGCCACGAGTCTTTGGGGTGTTCGGGATAAACTTGAGCGCTCTTGTTCCCATTCTTGGGTCCTTCGAGGAGGCACTCAGCATAGCGAACAAGGCAACCGGACTATAATGCTTGAACACTCTCACTTAGCCATAGAATTCTATAATTTTAAATTTTGGCGAAGCCCTGGTATTCAGAAGACCGATTGGGCGCTTATCCACGCCTAGGCGGACAATGCCGACTCCTCGCTCTAAGCGGCATAAGTCTTTAGGGACTCGAAAACCTCTCGAACAGCGACCGGCTCTCGCCCTATCATGACGGTCAGTTTTAGCTTTCCATCGAGGTGCTTAACCCAGCTCAACCGGGCACAATCGCGGTGGTTCTCCCAGCGCTACCTTAGCCGATATAATGTAACATAAGGTACCAAAACATGGGAGCCGGCAAACCCAACTATTGACCCAAGACACGATTGAGCCGATGCATATAATGCTATAAGTTCGGGGTGCCGCACTTGTGAAAGTGTTCGGACTTATCACACCATATTGTGGGGTACTTAAGCCCCTGGTGTATTGCCCGTACCAAAGTGTACGGTTGCACAATGTCATAACTGAACATATATATGTAGAAAAAAGGAATTCAATAATAGGCAGAAGGTATGTATTGTTTATTCAAAAGGGCTGCAGTAAGAGCAGAACGATACAAATAGTGTGATAAGCAAGGGACGGGACTTTTTAACATGTCCCCCTCCAGGGGTAAGCTGTGGGATGGTATGTAAAACAAGTATATTGCTCGTAATAGAGACCACCTAGACACTCGACGTAACTTTTTGCTTCCCTGGCTGTTGCATCGTGTGTTCGGTGATTCTACTGCCGGACAGGGCTTCTGAGAACAGAGTCCTGAAAGTAAAAAAAGAAAGAATAAAAGAAAAGAATGACACAATCGGGAGCCCCTTTAAGCCGCATTCTGGGCATGCCATGGTCGTGCCCCTCCCCCTATGCCCATGGTATTTCCAGAGCGTAATTATGTACGCGTAGTACTGGTTTTGTAATTTCGCGAGGCTGGGGTTTGGGCCGCATTGCAATGCGTGCTCGGAACGTGCCAGGCGGTCTTGTTGTAGGTTACTCCGGGCGCGCTTGACGGTGTCCGGACGTTTAATAGCCGGACTCGAGAATTGCCTTAAGAGGCTGCTTTGTACTTCCGACGAGAGGGACACCGTATGCTCCTCCGTCCGGAGAGAGCGTTCGATGTATCCATTGACCGTAATGACTCCTCGAGGACCTGGCATCTTGAGCTTGAGATATGCGTAGTGCGGCACCGCATTGAACTTTGCAAATGCGGTTCGTCCGAAAGCAAAGGTGTGATAGCCGCCATGAACGGGACTATGTCGAAGATTAACTCCTCGCCGGAAGTTATCCGGGATCCAAGACCACTTCAAGTGTAACTCGAGCTCGCAGTTGGCCTCTACACCTGGTATGACGCTTTAAAGGTCGTCTTCGTGGGTTTAATCCTTGATGGGTCTATGCCCATTTTGGCGACCGTATCCAGATAAAGCAGGTTCAGGCTGCCGCCATTCCATTAGGACTCTAGTGAGGTGAAATCCGTCATAGATTGGGTCTAGAACCAATGCGGCGAATCCGCCATGGCGGATGCTAGTGGGGTGGTCCCTTCGATCAAAAGTGATCAGGCAGGAAGACCACGGGTTGAACGTTGGGGCGACTGGCTCCATCGCATATACGTCCCTTAGTGCATGCTTCCGCTCCCTTTTGGGTATGTGGGTTGCGTATATCATGTTCACCGTCCGCACTTGTGGGGGGAAGCCCTTCTGTCCTCTATTGTTCGGCGGCCGAGGCTCCTCCTCGTCATCGCTATGCAGCCCCTTGTGATTGTTTTCAACATTTAACTTTCCTGCCTGCTTGAACACCCAACAATCCTTGTTGGTGTGGTTGGCTGGTTTTTCGGGGGTGTCGTGTATCTGGCACGAGCGATCGAGTATTCGGTCCAAATTGGACGGGCCCGGAGTATTTCTTTTAAATGGCTTTTTCCGCTGACCGGGTTTAGAGCCTCTGAATCCGGCATTGACTGCCATATCCTCAGCATTAGCACCGTTAATGCGGTGCTTGTGCTTGTTGCGACGCGACCTGCCATTGCTGTCCTTGGTATCCGAATAACCAGGGCTCTTGGTCATGTTGTTACGACGAGCTAGCCAGCTGTCCTCTCCCGCGCAAAAGCGGGTCATGAGTGTTGTGAGGGCTGACATGGATTTCGGCTTTTCCTGTCCTAGGTGTCGGGCAAGCCACTCGTCGCGGATGTTGTGTTTGAAGGCTGCAAGGGCCTCTGCATCCGGACAATGACGATTTGATTTTTCTTGGTTAGGAACCGTGTCCATAATTGTTCCGCTGATTCCTCCGCTGCTGAATTATGTGGCTTAGGTCATCGGCGCTCGTGGTCGCACATATGTGCCCCGGAAATTGTCGAGGAATGCGGCTTCCGTGTCTTCCCAACAACCAATTGACTCTGCTAGCAAGCTGATAAGCCAATGCCGGTCTGGTCCTTTAAGCGTGAGTGGGAGGTATTTGATGGCGTGTAGATCATCACCGCGGGCCATGTGGATGTGAAGGAGATAGTCCTTGAACCAAACCGCAGGATCTGTTGTGCCATCGTATGATTCAATGTTTACGGGTTTGAAACCCTCGTGGATTTGATGATCCATCACTTCATCCGTGAAGCATAGTGGGTGTGTGGCGCCTACATGTTAGGGCTATATCACGACGCAGCTCAAATGAGCTTTGTCTACTGTGTTCGGCCCGGCCGGAGTTGCCATATCCGGCGTGATGGTTATCGTCATGTGTCGTGGGGCGCCCACGCGATCCGTAGATCGATCTTGTTTGCCTTGCCTTGTCCTCCAATATATCTCACAGGTCTGGCGCATTTCCCCGCGCCTTGGTATTTTTTGAGCGGCGTCGGGGTGCGGCTTGAGTGGAGGGCCGAGGGGCCTCTCATGACTCTGAGGTGGCCGGTCGGCCGTATCATGCGCTGGTGATGTAGGTTTGGGTGCTTCCTCCTCTAATCGGGGTAGCAGCCTGCGTTTTGGGTAGCTCTTGGAGGGGCGCTCGAGTTCATACTCTTCGGCCGCGAGGACTTCACTCCATCTGTGAGCTAGCAAGTCTTGGTCAGCTCTAAGCTGTTGCTGCTTTTTCTTGAGGCTGCTTGCCGTGGCCATTAGCTTGTGTTTGAAACGCTCTTGTTCGACGGGATCCTCGGGCACGACTAATTCGTCGTCATCGAGGCTTGCCTCATCTTCGGAGGGAGGCATGTAATTATCGTCCTCTACCTCTCATGAGGGCTGGCTTCTCCATCCTCCTGCGCTGAATCCTGCTGGAGGGGGTTGTCTTCGGCACTGTCCGGGGTGTTATTATCTCCTGTGCATGTAATCACCGTTTTTGTTTGTGGCGGGATTTAGAGCGGCGCCGCTGGCGCCGACGCTTAGGCTGTTTCTTGGAGGGGTCATCCTCCGCTGTTCCATCGCCATTCCCATCTTTTGGGATGTCCACCATGTATATGTCGTATGACGAGGTGGCCTTCTAGTGCCCTGTGGGCGCTGGTCCTGGTCGTCTCCTGCATCGCCGTCCATACCGTCGATGTCTTCGAGTCGAAGTCGAGCATGTCGGTTAAATCATCGACGGTGGCTCTGAAGTGGGTGGTGGGTGGGCTTTGAATTTCTTCGTCGTCCGCATCCCAACCTTCCCGACCATAATTCGCCAGGCTCTCCGATAAAGAGAGAGACTTTAGTGAATTCAGGATGTCGCCAAAGGGCGAGTCCGAAAGATGTCCGCGGCAGTGAATTCCATGATCGGCGCCCAATCGGATTCGATTGGCGGGGGCGTGGAAGACTCGGAGTCCGGAGAGGAGTCCGGCACCTTGGAGTCACGAGCTTCGCAAAGGACGGGGTAGGTTTACGACTCAATCGTTGTAGAGATTGAGCCCCCGAGGCGCTGTCCAGCCACCCGTCCTCGATCGGCGCAGTCGGCTCCGAGCTAAAGGTCGGAGCGGACACTGGTGCGGCCTCCAGGACACTGTTCGGCGGCAGAGCTAGATCATGCCCCTCGTAATAAAGGCGCGCTGCGCATGGCCGTGGCTCGAACCCGTCGAAGATCAAGTGTCCGCGACGTCGGCCGTGTAGTTCAAACTTCCAAATCTGACACAGTGGCGGGCGTAGCTTCGATCTGACAGATGGCCAAGTGAATTGCCCGCGATGCAAAGCCGCGAATCTGAAGATCTTTCCGGGAGAAATGTCTCACCACGAGCGCATCGTTGTTGATGATCGAGGAGCCATCGGGCCTAAAGATGACGACACGGAGGAACTCTCAATGAAAGCACCAATGTCGGTGTCAAAACCGGCGGATCTCGGTAGGGGTCCCAAACTGTGCGTCTAGGCGGATGGTAATAGGAGACAAGGGACATGATGTTTTTACCCAGGTTCGGGCCCTCTCGATGGAGGTAATACCCTACTCCTGCTTGATTAATATTGATGATATGGGTAGTACAAGAGTAGGTCTACCACGAGATCAGAGAGGCCAAACCCTAGAAGCTAGCCTATGGTATGATTGTTGTTCGCCCTACGGACTAAAACCCTCTGGTTTATATAGGCACCGAAGAGGGTTAGGGTTACACAGAGTCGGTTACAATGGTACAAGATCTACATATCTGTATCGCCAAGCTTGCCTTCCACGCCCAGGAAAGTCCCATTCGGACACGGGACGAAGTCTTTAATCTTGTATCTTCATAGTCCAGGAGTCCGGCTATCCGGACACCCCCTAATCCAGGACTCCCTCACCCACCCTCGTGGGCAGCTCGAGACTCTTCTGGCACAACTCCGATACTTTTTGGTCTTCTTTTGGTCCATAAAAAATCATCAAAAATTGGCTCATCAATTGAAGTCCGTTTGGTATTCCTTTTCTGCAAAACTCTAAAACAAGGAGAAAATAGAAACTGGCACTGGGCTCTAGGTTAATAGGTTAGTCCCAAAAATCATATAAAAGTGTATAATAAAGCCCATTAAACATCCAAGATAGATAATATAACCGCATGAATACTTCATAAATTATAGATACGTTGGAGACGTATCACTCGTCTCCGGCTATAAGTTCTGAACGACGTATGCCTGCGGACACCGAGCTGGATCGGTTATCGATTTTCGAATTCAGTGCCACAGACATCTTCGAGCATTCACCTTCGGGTGACGTGCTAAACTCTTTAAAGAATTTTTCCCTGGAGAAGGGCTCACAGCCGAACTATGTTCGGTTCCAGCTGGAGGCTAATGACGAGGAATTTTGCTTCCCACCCGCCACCCACTTCATAGCCACTGTCGATGACTTAACCGACGTGCTTGACTATGGCTCCGAAGACATTGACGGTATGGACGACGATGCCGACAAGGAGCAAGGCCAAGACCCACCATTCACTGGACGTTGGACGGCCACCTCTTCGTACGATGTGTACATGGTTGATACACCTAAAGGATCTGGCGACAACAAAGAAGAGCCGGATGCGAATAAACCCACTGAGACATAGCCCAAGCACCGGTGCCCCAAACGCCGTTCTAAACCTCGTCGCTCAAAAGATGGCAACACTGGCACAGGAGAAAATAGCACTCTGGACGACACCAAAGACAATGAAGACCCTGTTGGGGCTGCATCCGAACAGGAGGAACATGACAACGGGCAAGATAACCCTGATAAACAGACCACACCCAATGACCCGGATGACGATAGTTATCATCCACCCTCCAAGGATGATGAGAGCCTTGGCAGTGAGGACTTCACCGTGCCTGAGGCACCCCTCGAGCAGGAGCGCTTTAAGCACCAGCTCATTGCTACTGCAAGAAGCCTAAAGAAAAAGCAGCAGCAGCTCCAAGCAGATCAAGACCTACTCGTCGATAGATGGACCGATGTCCTGGCAGCCGAAGAATATGGCCTCAAGCGCCCAGCCAAGAGTTACCCAAAACGCAGACTGCTACCTCAGTTCGATGAGGAGGCACCAGATCCATACCTCCCTCGTGCAATGCGGACCGACCACCACGTGGTCGGGATAATGCGGCGGACCGACCACCCCGTGGTCGGGATAAAACGGCAACTCAGGCCGAACAACAACCCGCCCCACCGCCTCGCAAAAACAGGGACAGAACAGGTCGGAACCATACATATGACCTTCGGTAGGAATTGGACAGTAGAGAGGACACACCAGATCAATCTACGGGTCGCGAGAATGCTTCCCTACTCGGGATGACAGCTATCTACTCGGACGTGACAAACTCAATCACACCCGGGCCGACAACTGCAGGCAGACTTCATCGGAGGTGCGCCATGACGCGGCCCGCTATAGAGGCGCCGCACACCCTCTCTGCTTCACAGACGAAGTGCTGGATCACTAATTCCCCGAGGGGTTCAAGCCCGTCAATACTGAATCATACGACCGAACAACTGATACCGCAGTATGGATCGAAGATTTTATTCTCCACATCCACATGGCCCGAGGAGATGACCTCCACGCTATCAAATACCTCCCATTAAAGCTCAAAGGACCAGCTCGACACTGGCTAAATAGTCTGCCTGAGAATTCCATCGGCAGCTGGGAGGACTTGGAAGAGGCTTTCCTTGATAACTTCCAGGGAATTTATGTCCAGCCACCAGATGCCGACGACTTAAGCCACATAGTTCAACAACCTGGAGAATCAGCCAGAAAATTCTGGACTAGGTTCGTAACCAAAAAGAACCAGATCGTTGACTGTCCGGATGCCGAGGCCCTAGCAGCCTTCAAACACAGCATCCGTGAAGAATGGCTAGCACGCCACCTCGGCCAAGAAAAGCAGAAGTCTATGGCAGCCCTTACGGCACTCATGACCCGCTTTTGCACGGGTGAGGACAGCTGGCTGGCTCACAGCAAGAACACAGCCAGCAAAGTAGGCCCCTCCGAGGCCAAGAATAGCACCGGCAAGCTCCGGTGCAACAGACACAAACGTCGAAGCAATGGCGATAACACCGATGACACCACAGTTAACACCGGATTTAGTGGCTCCAAGTCCGGCCAACGGAAGAAGCCCTACAAAAGAAACAATGAAGGACCTTCCAGCCTGGACCGCATACTCGACCGTCCGTGCCAGATACACGGCACTCCGGACAAACAAGCCAATCACACCAACAGAGACTGTTGGGTTTTCAAATAGGCTGGCAAGTTAAATGCCAAAACAAAGAAAAGGGATCACAAAGTGAGGACAAGGACGAAGAGCCTCGACAGCCGAACACTGGGGGATAGAAGAAATTTCCCCCTCAAGTCAAAACGGTGAACATGATATACGCTACACACATCCCTAAATGGGAGCGCAAGCATGCACTCAAGGACGTCTACGCGGTGGAGCTAGTCGCCCCTAAATTCAATCCATGGTCGTCATTCTCGATCATCTTTGATCGTCGAGATCATCCAACTAGTATCCGTCATGGAGGTTTGGCCACATTGGTCCTCGACCCAATCATCGACGGATTTCACATGACACAAGTCCTAATGGACGGTGGTAGCAGCCTCAACCTGTTCTATCAGGACACAGTACGTAAAATGGGCATTAATCCCTCACGAATCAAGCCTACCAAGACTACCTTTAAAGGAGTCATACCGGGCGTAGAAGCCCGTTGTACAGGCTCAATCATGCTGGAGGTGTTATTCGGTTCCCCGGATAACTTCCGAAGCGAAGAATTAATCTTTGATATCGTCCCCTTCCGCAGCGGCTACCACGCACTGCTCGGACGAACCGCGTTTGCTAGATTCAACGTAGTGCCACACTATGCTTATCTCAAGCTCAAGATGCCCGGTCCACGCGGCGTCATAACGGTCAATGGCAATACGGAACGCTCCCTCCGAACAGAGGAGCACACCGCCGCCCTAGCAGCAGAGGTACAGAGTGGCCTTCTCAAGCAGCACCATAATACGGCTGTCGAGCCCCTGGACATCATTAAGAGGTTCCGGACTACACTGCAACAGGACAGTGTGGCTCGTCAGGAGCTCGATTAGCAATTCGGCCTCCGTCCCAGTCCCGATGAAGTAGTGGCATTCGTACCACACGTACATAATTACGCACTCAAAATTCCATGGACATCGACGGAGGCACAAGCTAACCCGGGATCTACAGTTCGACTGGACCGATCCCGGACACATACTTTCACCTTTTTATCCTTTTTTTTCAGGTTCCTTTTCCCACGGGCCTGATCGCCAGCCCTTTCGAAGGCTCGACATACAAAGGAGGCAAGCAGCACAGGTGTGTAGGGTAACCTCTATACGTTCTTCTTGACGGTATTTTTCTTATTTCTCGTGACCCTTTGCTGCGCCCTCTTGATTCCGGCATGTTAAATAGCCCGGATGCTTATCACACTATTTGTACAAAGATACGCCTTGACGTATCCACCCAGTTCTAATGAAAATAGTTTGCAGCCCAGTTTCAGTGGTTTTCGCTTCTTACCTAATTTTATTTCGATCTGCTTATCGGTTGCATCCGTACACTTTGATACGTTTCATACTCGCCAGGGGCTCCTTATCGCCCCACAATACAGCAAAAAAGTCCGAACACTTTTTATATATATAAGTTCGGCACCGCGAATTTAGCATTATATGCATTGGCTCCGAATCATGTCTTTGGTCAATAGTTGGGTTGCCCGGCTCCTGCGCTTGCTACCCTACGTTGCGCTATATCGGCTAGGGTGGTAAAGGGAGAACTACTGCGATTGTGCCCTGGCCTTGACCAGATGAGCACCTCAGTAGAGAAAGCCAAAAACTGACTGTCATGATACGGCGAGAGTCGGTCAGCTGTTCGAGGGTTACAAATCGCTTGAGATTTTTTCCGCATCATGCAAAGGATCGGTACCCCGATCAAATGCTGATAGCACCCTGGTTCATATACCAGGGGCTGCACCCATGTTTTATTATAAAAATCCTATGGCTAAGTGAGGGCGTTTAAGCCGCATAGTCTGATTGCCTGGTTCGTTGCGCTAAACTAATCCTTCAAGGACCATATAATTGGATCAAGATTGTTTAGATTCCATCCCGAACACCACCGTACTACCTACGTGAGGGCAGAAGCCGACGACTGGCCAACCCTCAAATTTCACACACCACGGCCGCACAAGAGGAAACAATCAAAACATGACAACATTATATTACAAACCGACTTTGTTTTAATCATACAAAGCAAGGACAACACGAATGTATTCATTCGAAAATAATGTCCTGCCTGTCGTGGTAATGATTCTGACAATAAGAGAGGGGTAGGATAAAGGAGCATGATCTATCGAGATGCATATGGGTGACACGGTGGTTTTAGCGAGTTCGGGCCTCTCATGATGGAGATAACAACCCTACGTCTCGTGCTCCGAAGAGGCTTTGTTTTATCTTAGTATGTATCTGGAGATTACAATGAGAGGAGAACGGATCCCCGTAGTCGTGAGACTAATGGTGAAAAAGAGAGAGAGATGGAAGAAAAGAATGAGCCCCCTAGTCTAGTGGTGGGGGTGGCTTATATAGAGTGCACCACCCCCTCACCCCTTATGTTACACGGTGGAGCATCAATGCCGTAATGCCTGCCCACTACAAAACCGTCATGCTGACTATTGGTCTTTGCATATCCGAGTGAGTTACATGGCCGAGTGGAATGAGCTCGTCGAGTGAAGTGCCATGCTCCGAGTGGTTGTTGCTGTCCGAGTGACTTTCAAGTTGCGGTACATCTGGACGGCGATCTGGCCCGGTGGCCCAGCACAAAGTGTACGGTGTCCATGGGTAGGGCCTTTAGGTCAGGCCTGTTACCCTACCCCCAATACATGTCCTCGTCATTAGCCCCCGAATTTGTCGAGGTTGAGCGGGTCGAGTCGAGGTGAATTCCCAGATGAGTCGAGTGCTACGGAGGCACTTATGAACTCCCTCTGGTCACCCGGCGGTCTTATCTCCGCGTGTTGCCTTGACGGATTCTGCATCGCACGTAAAAGCGAGTGAAATGAGCTCAAACGGGTCCGCGGAGGAGCGTTAAACTCACCTTATAGCAATTTTTTTGGAGTGATTTGGAGCTGGTCCTGCATCGAGTAATTGATTAGTCGGAATTTCTTCACGCCTAGAATGTGTATTTTTTTGTTGTTGTTCATCACTCGGACTGGTCAGGCCATACCGAGTGGAGATTACTCCAGTGGGGGCACGCTTAGTGCACCCACTGGGTGTAGTCCCCGAGACCGCCATCGACTGCGGGCAGTCGGCAGGGGTCTGAGAGAACTAAAACTCTTTTTAGCTGGTACTGATCGAACTTGTTCTTCTCTCGGATTGGTTTCTGTTTGCTTGATACAGCTTCTGAAGAGGAATCAGTAGTCGACCAGTTGGACGATCCTTGAGCAGCATTGATCAGCTCACCAGCAAGGCCCTCGACAATGGTCTTGACGTTCCTGTCTCAGCTCACCAGCAAGGCACTCAGCAATGGTCTTGACGTTCCTGAGCGTGGCTCGCCTTGGCGACAAGCTCAATCTCGTCCTTCTTCTTGATGGTACAACTCTGAAGTGGTGGTCGTGGCCGACCCGCACTTTGCTAAGCCCCCGAGTGGGAGGATTGCTCACCACTCGGTAAGATTTTTCAAACTTAGGCGAGTACTGGACTGCAGCTAAGCCTCCGAGTGGGAGGATCGCTCACCACTCGGTAGGATTTTTCAAACTTAGGCGAGTACTGGACTGCAGCTAAGCCCCCGAGTGGGTGGATTGCTCAGCACTTGGTAGGATTTTTCAAACTTAGGCGAGTACTGGACTGCAGCTAAGCCTCCGAGTGGGAGGATTGCTCACCACTCGGTAGGATTTTTTAAACTTAGGCGAGTACTGTACTGCAGCTAAGCCCCCAAGTGGGAGGATTGCTCCCACTCGGTAGGATTTTTCAAACTTAGGTAGCATCGGATGCAGCTAAGCCCCGAGTGGGAGGATTGCTCACCACTCGGTGGGATTTTTCAAACTTAGGCGAGCATTGGACTGCAGCTAAGCACTGAAAGTGAGACGCAGACTCACCACTCGGTAGGATTTTTCAAACTTAGGCGAGTACCGGACTGCAGCTAAGCCCCCGAGTGAGAGGCAGGCTCACCACTCGGTAGGATTTTTCAAACTTAGGTGAGTACTGGACTGCAGCTAAGCCCCCGAGTGGGAGGATTGCTCACCACTCGGTAGGATTTTTCAAACTTAGGCGAGTACTGGACTGCAGCTAAGCCCTCGAGTGAGAGGTAGGCTCACCACTCGGTAGGATTTTTCAAACTTGGGCGAGTACTGGACTGCAGCTAAGCCCCCGAGTGAGAGGCAGGCTCACCACTCGGTAGGATTTTTTTTGACTTAGGCGAAACGGATTCGCAACTAAGGCACCCACTGGGGGATTTTAGAACATGTAAAAAATGAACAACAATCATTCGGAAGACTGTAAAATCATGTCTTTTGATAATCAAACTAAAGGGTACTTCTTTCTGAGTTTGCTTCCAGTGGGGGCATGCTGAGTGCACCCACTGGGTGTAGTCCCCGAGCCTCTGTCGGACTAGATGAGTTTGGTAGAGGGTTTAAGTCTCCCGATAAACCTCCATGCAGTTGGCACGGTAAATATCTTTGTCTGGAATTGAATCAGTCGGGTGGATGCGTAGCGAGGTGGTTGTACGAACGACACTCGACGAGTAAGGCCGCCTGTACGATTCAGCGATGGCGCTTAATTTTTACGCTTTTGCATGAAAGGGGTATTTATCCAAGTGGACGTGCTTCCTGACTGATCGGGGTATGTTGACTGCAAGGAAAAACTTGGTGGCACTTGTATGTCTCCCGGAGGAGATAGATTAGTGGTCTGACATGGACGTGCCATGAAACCCGAGTGACGAGGCTAGTGTGTGGACTGACTCTCCAGAGAGAGGCCACTCATTATCCCGGGGGAAAACCAGCACATGCCATCTCTGAGTCCAAGTTTGTGAAACTGACGCCTTGGAGCCTAGGATAGGGCCAAGTGTATCCGTAGAGGAGCATTGTTTTCGCCCTTTTGCAGTCCTGAAGATGACTTTAGGTAATGATTTGGGCGATCGTCCGAGTGGACAGTACTACCCTTATAGATTTTTGGCAGACCGAGCAAGTATGGTCAGAAAGATATTCCTGATGTGATCAATGGGTTGATTGAATGGGCGTAACCCCTGAGGGCGGCATGGCCAACGGCTGTGCGTAGCCCCCGAGTGATGCTCGAAAGAGGCAAGCTTGCTACAGAGTGTGATATGAGGTTTGATCATACGAGTAACTTAGTCGTTCCCGTGTTGGGGTGTAGAGGTAAAGACATGTCCAACTGATGGTGACGCGCGAGGCGTTCGAGGGGCGATGATGTGTACAACCAAGTGACGACGCGTGGGGCGGCCAAATGGGGAAGACATGCACAACCGAGTGGTGACGCACGGAGCGGCCGAGTGGTGAAGACGTGCACAACCGAGAGGCGACGCATGGAGCGCCCAAGTGGTGAAGATGTGCACAACCGATTGGCGACGCACAGGGCGGCCAAGTGGTGCTAAACGAGGTGGCCGAGTGAAGGACTAAGTCTCCAGCCATGTGGGAAAAATGGTCCTTGAAGGAGTTAGCCAGATGCTTTTGAAGCCGATGCAGCGACGAGGTCGGTGTAGTGTGGCTGCGGTGCAACAAGACTGGCGCGACAACTGAGTCTGAGTAGGAATGAAGATGGCGCGCAGAGTGTCTGGGTGATTATGAAATTTGTCAAAGTGACGGATCGAATGTACTTGTTGAAGTGAAGGGTCTGACTGGTGATGAAGTACTCGACCACTTAGGAGAGTGTCATTCTGAATGAGCTGCAGCTCCCGAGTGTGGCGTAGCCCCCGAGCGTGCTATAGACTTCAACAACGGATGTGCCGGAATACGAGAAATATAGTTTTGAATGGATAATTTGCAATTCATCGAGTCGGACTCGGGTAAAGATGAGGAGAAGCTTCCGAGTGATGCTCAAAAGAGGGAAACTCGCAAGGAGTGAAGTGTGCAGTTTAATTATAAAAGGGACTTATCATCTCATGCCTCACGAGGTCTATGTCATTGATATGATGAAGAGGATTCCTCTGAGGGGTTGGCCGAATGTGTTTGAAGCCAACAGGTGACAAGGTCTGTGTTGTGGTGCGCTGGGACTGGTATGGTGACTGAGTTCGAGCAGCGATGAAGTTGGCACATAGGGCCATCGAGTGATCGCGTAACTTGTGTAAGAAAAAAGGCACAAGCCAACGAAATAATTTCTCGAGGAAATTTGATGTGTGCTGAAATGATTTGTGTAAATAACACAGATAGACACCCGCTGGGAGTGCAAGGGGTTTGCTGGTTAACCAGCAAGAATCTGAAAGAGCGAAGGATCCGTTTGAACTTGTCGAAGCGACGGATCCGACTGAACTGATTGGAATACTGGCTCAAATAAAATGGAGGTGTAGTGTTTTGACTGAGTTGCAGCCCCGGAGGACCGATGCAAACTCAAAATGAAGAACGACACATGGTGTTCGTGAATTATGTATGCGAAAAAATGGAAGCTGGACTCGTGAGTCACATAACCAGTACTAAGCAAGTATGTGAAAATAAGCAGCCGAGTATAGAGGTACACTCGGTAGCGTGGCCTCCGAGTGAACGTGGTTTGTGAATTACGGGATACTCAGGCACGTGGAAATAATAGAATGTAGTGCTAGAATGACTTAGTTGTATGAAGGCGAGCGAGTGGCCGAGTGGTGAAGATGTGTTCAACCGATGGCAATGCGAGGGGCGACCGATTGATGTAGATGTGTCCAACTGAGTGGCGACGCACGGGGCGGCCGAGTGGTGATGAGGTGACCAACCGAGTGGCGACGCGTGGGGCGGCCGAGTGGTTATGAGGTGACCAACCGATGGCGACGCACGGGGCGGCCGAGTGGTTTTGAGGTGACCAACCGAGTGGCGACGCGCGGGGCGGCCGAGTGGTGTTGAGGTGACGAACCGAGTGGCGACGCACGGGGCGGCCAAGTGGTGATGAGGTGACCAACCGATGGCAACGCACGGGGCGGCCGAGTGGTTATGAGGTGACCAACCGAGTGGCGACGCACGGGGCGGCCGAGTGGTGATGAGGTGACCAACCGAGTGGTGATGAGGTAACCAACCGACGGCGACGCACGGGGCGGCCAAGTGGTGATGAGGTGACCAACCGATGGCGACGCACGGGGCGGCCGAGCGGTTATGAGGTGACCAACCGATGGCGACACACGGGGCGGCCGAGTGGTTAAGAAGTGACCAACCGAGTGGCGACGCGCGGGGCGGCCAAGTGGTGATGAGGTGACCAACCGATGGCGACGCACGGGGCGGCCGAGTGGTTATGAGGTGACCAACCGAGTGGCGACGCGCGGGACGGCCGAGTGGTGATGAGGTGACCAACCGAGTGGCGACGCGCGGGGCGGCCGAGTGGTTATGAGGTGACCAACCGATGGCGACACGCGGGGCGGCCGAGTGGAGTAGACGCGCCCCATGGAGTGGCGAGGCGCGGGTCGTTCGAGTGAAGTAGTCGTGTCCCGCGTGTGATGATGTGCGGGATGTCTGAGTCGGGAAAGTTGATGATGACGTGAGCGGCTTCGTGACCGAGTGCAGTTCGGTTCGAGTGAACTAGCCCATCCGAGTGATTGCTGAAACTAAACGTCTGTCCGACTGCCGAGTGGTTTGTTAACCATCCGAGCAAATTCATCCGAACATGCGTTATGTTCCAGTGAGGTTAAGTCCCGTCCGAGTGAACCTGGGTTCAAACAGAAAAGAGACTGTTAAGCGACTGTTGAGTAATTTTTGAGCTAAATTGTAAAATGATCGGAGAGGATAAGGTCCTCAATCCTGTGCTGAGTGGCCGGGGACTTGTTCCCTCGAGTTCATCATCATGGAAGCGGATGACGCCACCTCGCAAAGGGAGGAGCCGCCGCGCGTTTGGGGCGTGGCCAGCCTCTGGATTTCTGTCGCGTCGGGCCTGTGGAGCCAAGAAAAACAGAGTAAGAAACTCAGAAAGAATAGCTTGCGCTCGGAGATAAGCGGAAGGGTGCAGTAGCTGCACTGCATCTGGCAGTCCACGCCGGAGGGAGCAGCAGCACTGCCGGCCATCAAGCTTTGTTGCTCGGGGGATCCAGGCCGCCGACCAATTTGAGGACGCCCGGCCCACGGCCGAGTGCTGATGTCGATGATGTTCTGGACGTTAGCTGGCCTAGTGAAAAAAGGTGAACCGGCCGAGTGGATCCAGGGGCTGCACGACCGAGTGAGCACCGTCCGGGCGGACGCCTCATCCAAGTGCATCCGCTGGTCCGAGGGAACCACGGCTGGGTTGCGATCCGGTCGGTGTGGAGCTGGCTGAGCAGGCCGATGCGGAGTGCTGGGCTGAGAGATGTTGGTGATGTTCGGTGTAGATGTGCCCATGAGCGCACGAGCGTCGATCCGTTTGCTGGAGGCGGTTTGCTCTATCCTGCTTGCCAGCAGACCGGATCCAGCGGGCATCTGACCTGCAGATCAAGGCCGAGCAGAGAGACGGACTCTTGCCCCAAAAAGGATCAAAATTAGCAGTAAATGCCTAGTAATTAGATGTGATTGCCTGGCTAACCAACGCACTGAAGTAGGGAATTGCTCCCGACCAGGATCTGCATGCAGGAGGCGTTAGTAAGCGGTAATTAAGCAAGATGTGTTACCGTTCGTGCATGTGAAGGAAGTTTCCTTCTTCCACGGGCCATTTATCTCCCTGCCGGTTTATTGCTAGATCCTGGGCTTGTGCCTTGACTGCGGACGTTGCAGCAGGGTAGCGGACGCCGGCGGGAGGAGTTGCCACACATGGGGGGTGCGGCCAGCTCTGACCTGCACCGTGCCGGGCCAGTGCCACCTCCGCGGAAGCCACGACAGGGCCGCGACGCCTGTAGGAGGACTCGCCTTGTGCGGGTAGCGTGACCGGCCTCCGACAGATGCACCGTGTGGGGCGCACCGTCCATGCGGCGCCCTGCCGTACGGGAAGTCGGGCAGTTGGTCGCAGAGACCACGGCCAAGCGGACGATCGGAGGAAGGAGCGGGCCGACGATGATGGAGTCGATGGAGCGGTTGCAGCGGACGTAGACTCCACCGAACATTCATGCGGGAGCCGGATCGTCGATCGAGACTTCATGGAAGAAGAAGAGGAGGTCGTTCCGAAGGGAGTCGCTGCAGCATGCCGCGTCCGGGCATCGGGAAGATGAGGCGGTGTTCCTCCACGCCTGGTGCCCTCTCTTCTTCTTACTCTCGATCCATGATCGATTCGACATACCAACAGTGTCGAGTAAAAGATGTATCTTTACCCTCTTTTGTGATGCTTCAGAAGCTCCTGTGGAGATGAACAACATGTGATATATCAAAGAAAATTAAACATAGAAGAATACCAAACCATTGCATCATGGCTCGATAGACGCCATGCCCCACGGTGGGCGCCAACTGTCGTGGTAACGGTTCCGAAAATAAGAGAGGGGTAGGATAAAGGAGCATGATCTATCGAGATGCATATGGGTGACATGGTGGTTTTAGCGAGTTCGGGCCTCTCATGATGGAGATAACAACCCTACGTCTCGTGCTCCGGAAAGGCTTTGTTTTATCTTAGTATGTATCCGGAGATTACAATGAGAGGAGGACAGATCCCCGTAGTCCTGAGACTAATGGTGAAAAAGAGAGAGAGATGGAAGAAAAGAATGAGCCCCATAGTCTAGTGGTGGGGGTGGCTTATATAGAGTGCGCCACCCCCTCACCCCTTATGTTACACGATGGAGCATCAATGTCGTAATGCCTGCCCACTACAAAACCGTCATGCTGACTATTGGTCTTTGCATATCCGAGTGAGTTACATGGCCGAGTGGAATGAGCTCGTCGAGTGAAGTGCCATGCTCCGAGTGGTTGTTGCCGTCCGAGTGACTTTCAAGTTGCAGTACATCTGGACGGCGATCTAGCCCAGTGGCCCAGTACAAAGTGTACGGTGTCCATTGGTAGGGCCTTTAGGTCAGGCCTGTTACCCTACCCCCAATACATGTCCTCGTCATTGCCCGCATTGCGCTGCCGCAAGTCGAGACCCTTCTAGGACATCCGCAAAATATCGCTCGGGTGTACGGTGCTCCTTGCCCTCTGGCGGCCCTCTGGCCACGTCGACAGCGTTCATCTTCGCCCACCACATCTTGCAACGGGCGAAGGCCATGCGGGCACCTTCGATGCAGGCTGATTGCTTGACGGTGTCCAGCCGTGGACAGGCTTCCACCAGGCGCCTCACGAGTCCGAAGTAGCTGCCGGGCATAGCTTTGGCTGGCCACAGCCGGATCATCAAATCCTTCATGGCTAGTTCGGCCACCCTGTGTAGCTCCACCAGCTGTTTCAGCTGATCGATGAAGGACATGGGATGCTCTGCCATCGCATACTGCGACCAGAATAGCTTCTCCGTAGAACCCCCTCCTTTGGCTCGGTAGAACACCGCAGCGTCTGATACGCTGTGTGGTAGATCCGCAAAACCCCTAGGGAACTCCGAACCCGGGTTAGTAAAAGGTACTACTTCTCCGCATACTTGCTTTGTATCTTAAATGCCATACCCGATGGGATCTTCTTGGCCTCCTGCATCTCCTGGAGGACGGCCTGGGCCTCATTCCGTGCGGTCTCCGCGCTCTGACGAGCCTTGGCGAGTTCGGCCCCTTGAACCGACGCATCATGCTCCAAGGCCTCGCATTTTTTCACCGCATCCTGGAGCTCCTGCTGGACCTCCTTGACCCGGGCCTTGAGCTTTTTTCAGGCAGCTTGCTGCTGGACAGCCTTCTCCTCGGCTTCACCCAGGGCCTTTTTTAGGGCCTCGACCTCGGTCGCAACCCCTGCACATATCACGACACTACGGTCAATATACAGCGCTTGTTCTTTCCGAACACATAGCAAATCGTCATTCACCTTGCTTCTCCTGGAGCCGAATCTTAACCTCGCCGAGCTTGTTCTCGGTTCGCTCCAGCCTCTACTTCAATTCAGAGACCTTGGCAGCATGCGAGGTTGCGGCTAACAGTGACGCCTGCTTATTGATACATATTAAGTTAGTCTCCTATAACAAAGAACTGATCCTCTATCCGGTTCTTCTCGCCGAGTACTGGACAATGTCTCAGGGGTTACTGACTACTTGGGGTTTTTCTCTTTTTACGTCACTTACCTCAAAACCTGTTAATAGGTTGTTGCAGGATTCATTCAGCCCACTCTTGGCAGACTGAACCTTCTCGATCACCGCACCCATAAGGACACGGTGCGCTTCCACAACGGAGGCGCCTCGTAGCGCCTCCATCAGGTTATCCAGCGCCCCTGGATGGACAGGGGCCACCGGTGGAAGCGGTGCACCCCCCTCCTTCAAAGGGGGCTGCTCGCCTGACTCCGGAGCCATATGGGTCTCCGGAATTATATTCGGCTGAGGGCCAAACTGGATTCGGCCCTCTTCGCCAGTCTCCATGGGGATCTGCTCCCCTATGTGTCTGGCAGTGGAGGTCTCGCCTTGTGGCGCCTCCCGGATAGTGTCCTGGGCTCCTCCCCGGTTCGGAGCGGCCCTCCGGGACAACACTTCGGTGTCATCCCAGGCCCCGGGGGAATAAGCAGGCGGTGGTGACATGCTCGCCATCTCCGACGGAGCCAATGAACCTCCAGATGAGGATCGTTCGCTAAGGTCGCGGGCCGGACTGCAATAGCATAGTTAACTATGTCAAGATAATGGAGAGAAAGGGTCGGATGTGCGCAAGAGCGAGCCATGTCACTTACGATGCGGCCTGGGGCTTAGTGCGGGGGCATCGTTCTGGACTGTTGTCAACGTCCCACGCGGTGTTGACCGCTGGGGCGCCCTTCCCCTTCTTGGGTGTTTCCGCCTCGAGATGCGCTGAAGCCGCCCTCTTCTTCTTCCTCTCCTCAGGGGGAGGGTTGTTTTCCTCCTCCTCCTCTTCTTCCTCGTCATTGTCCTCAGGGACAGAGGAATGAGCTTCCTCGTCTTCGGACGTCACATCCAAAGTACCCTTGCGACGGGGGCCACTCTTGGCCCCCTTGGCCTTCTTCTCTGGCGCCTTATATGGCGCCGTCACCAACATCTTCGCCAGACGCGGGATGACCGGTTCTTCAGGCAGCGGAGCCGGACAATGGATCTGCTTCGCCCTCTCCATCCAGTCCTGAAAAAGCAACAATAAAAGCTTAAGCGTCATCCCTGAAAACAAGCAAGTGGAGAATGCATTGAAAATGACATACCTCACTACCGAGGTGTTTAGCGTCATGCCCGCGATCTGAATCTGCGGCCGGCGGTTTCTCGTTGCCCTTGAAGAGCAACTTCCCTGCACCTTCTTGCGTAGTCTCGAAGAGCCTCACCAGGGTCTGGTGCCTCTTCGGATTGAACTCCCACAGAGGGCAGCTTCGGCGCTGACACGGAAGGATCCGGTGAACTAGCATCACCTGGATCACATCAACGAGCTTGACACTCTTGGTTACCATGCTCTGAACGCGCGTCTGCAGCGCTATCAGCTCGTCAAGAGAACACCAGTCCGGGCTTGTCTCGACCTAGGAGGTGAGTCGCATAGGAGCGCCAGAGCTGAATTCGGCAGCTGCGGCCCAGGTGGTGCCGCGTGGTTCTGTGATGTAGAACCACTCCTTCTGCCACTCCTTTACCGTATCCACAAAAGTTCCTTTGGGCTAGGAGTCGTTGGGCAACTTACTCACCATTGCCCCTCCGCAATCCACGTGCTAGCCATCCACCACCTTCGGCTTCACGTTGAAAACTTTGATCCACAACCCGAAGTGGGGTTGGATGCGGAGGAAGGCCTCTCACACGACGATAAACACCGAGATGTTGAGGAAAGAATTCGGGGATAGATCATGGAAATCTATCCCATAATAATACAACAGCCCGCGGACGAAAGGGTGGAGTGGAAACCCTAGTCCGGGAAGAAATGAGGGATGAATACTACCCTCTCGTTGGGCTCCAGCGTGGGAACGACTTGTCCCTCGGCCGGCAGACGGTGGGCGATTTCCTTCGCCAAATATCCGGCCGCCCGAAGCTCCGTCATATCCTCCTCCGTGACGGAGGAGACCATCCACTTGCCCTGACCTCCGGATCCGGACATGGTTGCTTGAGTGGAAAGGAGATGAGAACTTGGGCGCTGGATCTCGAGATTGGAAGGGCGGAGACAGAGAAGGCATGAGAGAGGAAGAGGGAATCCTTACCCCCTTATAAAGGCAGCGAATATTGAACGCCTCCTCGCTCGCCTTAAGGTTCACCTATTCCCAGGGGTTGTGTAAATGGCACGGTTGGGTTACCCATGCCCGCATTGATGAGAATCCCGCAATGAGGGAACACGGTCTCTTCTTCGACAGGACGTGCCAATAACGACCGCGTCTCGAAACGTGGGGTGGAAGATGAAAAATGGTTCGAAATTAGGACCGAACAGACGTGATGTAAAAAACTGTCAATGGATTAGACTCGTGCAAATATTATATTCTCTCTACGGTTATGTGCGGTATGCGTCACAGTTTCGGATAAAATGATCGCATCCGAAGACTACCTTGGAGTTCGGGAAAAGGGAACCCGCCTTTCAATGCCGAAGACAATCTGCGCGCTGGACTCCTCGTCATTGAAGCCATGTTCAGGGGCTACTGAGGGAGTCCTGGACTAAGGGGTCCTCGGGCGTCCGGCCTGTTATCCATTGGGCCGGACTGATGGGCTGTGAAGACATGAAGGCCGAAGACTATACCCGTGTCCGGATTGGACTTTCCTTGGCGTGGAAGGCAAGCTAGGCGATCAACTATGAAGATTCTTTCTTATGTAACCGACTCCATGTAACCCTAGATCTCTCCGATGTCTATATAAACCGGAGAGAGTAGTCCGGATAGAGATATACATTACCATAGTCATACAGGCTAGACTTCTAGGGTTTAGCCATTACGGTCTCGTGGTAGATCAACTCTTGTAATACTCATATTCATAAAGATCAATCAAGCAGTAAGTAGGGTATTACCTCCATAGAGAGGGCCCTAACCTGGGTAAACATCGTGTCCCCCGTCTCCCATTACCATCGATCCTAGACGCACAGTCCGGGACCCCCTACCCGAGATCCGCCGGTTTTGACACCGACACCCCTGGGAGAAGTTATGGGCCCTATGGGCCATAAGAGGGAATCACACCAGCCCATAAGGGGCTGGTCCGGCCGCCTTGTTCAGGAGGCCGATTAGGACTAGGAGAAGGGAGCCGCCCCCCTTTCCTTCTCCTTCTCCCTTCCCCCTTTCCTACTCCGTGTGGGAGGTGGAATCCTACTAGCACTAGGGAGTCCTAGTAGGACTCCACACCTTGGCGCGCCCCTAGGGCCGGCTGCCTCTCCCTCTCCCTCCTTTATATACATTGTCAGGGGCACCCCAATAGCACATCAAAGTTTCTCTTAGCCGTGTGTGGTTCCCCCCTCCACAGTTACACACCTCAGTCATATCGTCGTAGTGCTTAGGCAAAGCCCTGCGTCGGTAACTTCATCATCACCGTCGCCACGCCGTCGTGCTGACGGAACTTTCCATCAGCCACAACTGGATCAAGAGTACGAGGGATGTCATCGAGCTGAACGTGTGCTAAACACGGAGGTGTCGTAAGTTCTGTGCTAGGATCGTCGGATCATGAAGACGTACGACACATCAACCGCATTGATAAACGCTTCCGCTTTCGATCTACGAGGGTACGTGGACACACTCTCCCCGCTCGTTGCTATGCTTCTCCTAGATAGATCTTGCGTGATCGTAGGAATATTTTGAAATACTACGTTCCCCAACAGCTAGGTAGCCTTCCACATAAAAATTATCATTTTTATCATTTACCTACTCGAGGACGAGCAGGAATTAAGCTTGGGGATGCTAATACGTCTCCGCCGTATCTACAATTTTCTATTGTTCCATGGCAATATTATACAACTTTTATATACTTTTGGCAATATTTTATATTATTTTTTGGGACTAACATATTGACCTACTGCCTAGTGCCAATTCATGTTTGTTGCATGTTTTTTGTTTCACAGAATATCCATATCAAACGAAGTCCAAATGCAATAAAAATTTACGGAGAATTATTTTAGAATAAATGTGATTTTTGGGACATGGAATCAACGCAAATGGAGGCCCACGGCTTCCACAAGACACCAGGGCGCGGCCCAGCGCCCTGGCGCGTGGTGGTGCCTTGTGGGCACCCCGTAAGTAAGTTGGGACTCTACGTCGGGCACAAGGAAGTTTATATATGGAAAAAATCGTGTTAAAATTTCAACGCAATCGAAGTTACGGGTCTCCAGGAATATAAGAAATGGTTTTGGCCAGAAAGCAGGAATGTGAAACAGAAGATAACAAGAGAGAGATATCCAATCTCGGAGGGGCTCTCGACCCTCCGCCTCCATGGAGTCAATGGACCAGAGGGGAAACCCTCCTCCCATCTAGGGGGAGGCCAAGGAAGAAGAATAAGGTGGGGGTTCTCTCTCCCCGTCTCTCCCAGTGGCACCTACAAAAATGGTGGGGAGTAATTTAGACTCGTATCATGCATATGACACTAGTCTTTGTTACTACTACCTCCGTCCTGGTCTATTGGTCCTCATTGTATTCCGTGCCAAATTTTGATCATAAATTTAACTAACAACATGTTCATGTATGTCATCAAAAATTATATCATTAAAAACTATGTTCAAATACGAATCCAATGATATGATTTTTGTTGACATGCATTAATATTTTGTTAGTTAAATCTTTGATCAAAATTTAGCACACATTACAAAGGGGACTAATAAACCAGAACGGTGTAGTACCTTCATGGTGCAAAGTAACATACAAGTATAGTATCATAGATGATTGCATTTATTAAATTGTAGACTCATTTTCTTTGAGATGCGTTATGTTACAGTAACATATTATGTTACTCCAAGCACCTCTCTCCTCAATAACTTTTTTTTTTAAAAGGAGGCTCATCCCCGGCCTCTGCATCTGAAAGATGCATGTGACCATATTATTAGACAGTACGAATAAAACAAAGTCTTAGCTCCATTACAGCTCGCAAATGGAGCAAAAAATAAAAAGGGAAACTCATTGCTACAGCCGGCAGGATAAATAGGGCTAGAACACTAGATGCCTATCCTATTATGAGACCGCCATCCAAACCGGTTGAATATAGACCGTGCTACCAACTCCCACCGGGTGCACCCAGTAACCAAAGGCTCCCTGGAGTCCATAGGAGTGAGTAAGGACCACGTACGGATCCATGCCGTAGCCCTGAAGATGATCTAGAAGAAATTTAAAGTATTTTGTCTGTTAAAAATCATATCATTTCTGCAATTCCATATAGCCCAAATAAGCGCACATGTTCCAATCCGAATACGAGACGCAGTAATATGATCTACTCCAGCTAGCCAGGTTCCAAATAACGCTTCAATGCTAATTGGAGGAATAATGTTAAAGGCTATATGAACCGATCGCTAAAGTAATTTCGCAAGAGGGCAATCTATGAATAGGTGTTGTATTATTTCGTCATGATCACAAAAACAACATCGTGCACTACCTATCTAGCGTCGTTTTATTAAATTATCTTTGGTGAGAATCACTTACTTGTGAACAAACCACATGAAAATCTTGATACGCAAGGGAACCTTAATTTTCTAGATATGTAAAAAAATTAGGAGAGAATTTCACTTCCCGGACTCTGCACCAACTAAGGATGCATACAGCCATTTTAATATGAGTACCAAGATAAACATTCTTCTCAATAACTACGTGTTACATAAACAAATTTGTCTTGCAATGTACTATGTTACGTGCAACAGGCAAAGGTGTCTCCATAGCCACGCTAGCATCATTACCACCAAGCAACGCCCATCGTCCTTGGAAACCAAATTAAGAGGAGCTCCCCAGCCGATGGCAGCGAAACGTTTGACCTCGAGGTTGCCGCGGGCGTCGCGTCATCGCCTCGGCCCTCCCCTCTCTAATTCACAACTTTTTCTCTGTGAAGGTGACGCACTCTATAGCCTTGGCCTCGAAGCTGATATGGGCTAATCCGGCATGCACGTCCCTTGCAAAAGGAAAAGAATAGGACAAAGAATAACCAAGATAAGTACTCCCTACGATTTCTAAATACAAGTTTTTTTTAGAGATTTCAATATAGACTACATGCGACTAGAATGAATGAATCTAAACTTTAAAATATGCCTATATACATCCGTATGCAGTCCCTAGAAAAATCTTTAAAAAAAACTTATACTTAGAGACGGGGGTAGTCAGTGGCGGAGCCAGCACCCGGCGAGCTGGGGCAGCTGCCCGGGCTCCCATGCTGCATGTCCATGGAACTGTAGTAGAGAAAATTAGATTAGTGAAGAGTTTGCTTGAGCAAAACCTTATTAACATGGTCGCACGTCAATCTTGCCCAGGCTCTAAACTTGAGCTAGCTCCGCCACTGGGGGTAGTGTGCCCACTCCATTCATGATCACGAGGAACGCACACACGCAGCGCCAAATCCGATCGGCCGTGCAATGGCAATGAAGTAACACTTACCTCGCCACGCCATTCATCAGAGTAGCAACAGCAACAGCAGCAGTATAAGAAAAGGGCTTGTGAGTACGTACGTGTTGGCACACGACGGACCTTGCCAAATCTGCGAGATCACGCTTTGCCTCCTTTCACGCCCCGTCCGAACGAGCCACGAGCACGCATCATGCCGTAAACTGTAGCGCATCGTCCTGCTCTCCTGGCAATTAATTGTGTCTTGCTCTTGCATTGCCAGCCATGATCAAGACTACCAAAAAAATCTGGACGTAGAGTGGCATGTACGCCTGCATCGCAGCGCCAGTGCGTGGAGTAATTAGCGAGCAGCGATCACTGCTCCCGCCATCACCTCCAAGATCCGGCTTCCGGCGTCCCGGTTAGCCATGATTCGGATCGGAGTCCACAGCACAGCGCACACAGTGTGGTTTGACAAGGATCGTCCGTCCGGGACAGACAGATCCCGTCTCTGAGCTGCGTGCGTGATCACAGACAGCCTGGATGACTTGGACACGCCGAGGCCGACGGCGATGTTTTTGACAGCGAAATACATTGGCCATCGTCGTCGACGAGAGAGCCAGAGAGAGAGAGAGAGGGTACTGACCTGCTCTGCTCTGATCCGCGTTATAAATGTGGTGATCTGATGGTCTCTCTCTGTTTAACTGAGGCAGCGACCGCAGATGAACAGGAGCAAAAGCAAACGCAGACGCAGTCGCAGTGAATGGCGCTGCGCTGCCTGTCTGATGTACGCCTTGGTAGAATCAGTCTCCACCGTCTTTACTTTGCTCGTAGTGATGGGGCCGGCGAGGGCGAGGGCGAGGCTCCTACGGATACGGAGTCCTCATCGTCATCGGCAACCCAGCCAGCCAGCCAGCCAGAGCCAGTGCTGTCCCTGTCTGCGGGCCCGGCCGCTCATCCGTCCGATTCCAACAGCTAGAAAGGCACCCACAAATCCCAAATCAACACCTTGCTTGTTCCTTCTGTCCATGTCCTTTCTCTCACTCCCTTTGCCCCTCACCTTCTCCAAGTGGCAACACAACCCGAGAAGAACAGTTTTGTACTACTACGAGCTCACTCACCATCATCGCCAGCGTGAATAGATTAGCATGGTTGATGCAGGAAACCAGATGTGAGATGCCAATCATTCACTCACAGTGGGCAGGGCAACACAATCAAGCATCTTAATAATGGTATTTATAATTATAGGCTGCAGACATATTATATTATATATAATGGCAATACAAATGATACTATTACACATCTTCAATGCAATCCCCTCTCATTTGAGGGAGAATGGATAGGAAGGATTCATGTACCGCGCAGCGCTATGTACCCATCGATCTCGCTCCTAGCTTAGCACAAGAAGAAAGGAGATGACGATGATGATGATGATACGCAGAGCTAGCCTACGCTACTGTTGCACGGCCGGGTTCCCTTTTCTTGTTCAAAAGAATCATTACACCGGAAGGGACTCATGGATGGAAATTAGAAGCTACAGTAAGACACTGCTAAGGGCCCAACACTGTTAGGTTGAATCTCAGAGTGCTTCCATGGGTGGATCGATGGCAAGCTTGCCCGGCTGACTGGCCTTGCTTCTCCCTATGTACAGCGGGCGTCGTCGTCGTCGTCGAGGATTCCGGTCGGATCGAGCTTCTTCCCCGGCGGTGATGTCAAAGCTCCATTTTCATGTGGACCGTCTGCAACGAACCTGCTAGACAGGGAGCAAATTTAGCATCCGAATCTTTGGTGAGCTGGTTGAATGAAAGTGATGTGAATGTTCATAATTCAGGCTGAAACTGGATTTGCACTCACCATCGTAGCTGTTGGAAGAAGTGGCGATCTCCTGGCTCTGCCCCATGTCCATCTGAACCACGCTCTGCAGATCTTGCCAGAAAGCCCCAACCTGCACACGTTTTACCATCACAAATCGTTCATCATCCTGAACAATGTCAGCACGCTCCATACCAAACATGGCGCGAGCTCAGGACGTACCTGAGAGGCGGCGTCGCTGAGGAAGTGCTGCTGCTGCTGCTGCGAGGAACCCATGGGCCGGCAGAAGGCCTGGTCCAGCGGGTGCATGGCGCCCTGATCGTCACCCATGCCGCCGCCGTCGGACATGCCGCAGCCGAGAGGGTCGCCACTCCCCTGGCCCATGTAGGGGAGCGGCGCGCCCGACGCATCCAGCGGGAAATGCGACGAGCCCTGCTGCAGCTGCCCACATGACTGCTGCTGCATCTGCGATCATCAGAA
The DNA here is from genome assembly GCA_021605145.1 of Aegilops bicornis. Lineage (NCBI taxonomy): Eukaryota > Viridiplantae > Streptophyta > Magnoliopsida > Poales > Poaceae > Aegilops > Aegilops bicornis. Next base: position 726,437,966 of record CM038671.1, on the reverse strand, counting down.
GCAAAATCAGTCAGAGAGGAAGGAGGAGCCGGATGCGGCAATGGGAGCATGCATGCATATGGTAGATGCTTTGTCCTCACATCTTTGGCGAGGAGGCTGGGCAGGTTGTTGAAGTCCAGCTGCGGGTTCACCGTGGCCAGCTTCATGGACAGAAACTGCAAGCAAAAGTTGACAAGAACGGCATAAGTTAGTTCAAGATGGCAATTCGTGGGGTTTCTGCATCTCCTTTTTGGTTGACAATGGGCGTGTATGTGTGTGTATTTGCGTACCTCGACTTGCCGTTGCAGCGACTGCACGTAGTTTATGATCTCGTCCAGCATGACGGCCTTGCCCACCACCTGAAACAGGCAAACATTTTTCCGGGTTTCAAATCTGGGCACACCCAGCGAGCTATGATGTCTGAACCTAATGAGGTACTCCCTCACTCAAGTGAGGTGACAACAATTGCGAAATGATGAGTGCAGAATTGTATGCAGTAATAGTTACCTTGTTGCAGCCGGGCACGAGGTCCTGCAGCAGCTTCATCCGCTGGCTGATCTTCTCTCTTCTCACCTGCGCAGGAGAAGGGAAAGCAGAGCATGAGAAATGAATTCTACTCTGCCATGAAAATGATCATCAGTCCTCTCGGCCAGGAATGCAGGCGAGAGAAGAGGCCGGGAATTGTACCCTCTCGGCCAGGCTATGGCTGTCCGTGGCCTCGCCGCGCCGGGCCCGGACGTGGATGAAGTCCTTGGGCGGCTCCGGGAGCTTGGAGGCGCCGTCCTTGCCCTGCTTCCTCCCGCCGTTCTCGCTGCTGCTCTGCGCGGCCTTCCCCTTGCCGGAATTCTCCTCGGCGTCCTCCATGGACGTGGACTTGCAGCGCTTCGACGCCGAGTCCTCCTGCACGATGGCGACCACGGTGGTGCTCGTCGGGTGAGATCGTCGACGTTTCGCTCGCTCCGGCGTGTCACTCAAGCGTAAATGAGCGGAATTCTGTTCGCGCGCGGCGTACCTTGGCGAGGAGATCCTTGGCGGAGGTGGTGGACACGGAGGCGTCCTTGCCCTTCCCCTTGCTGCCGCCGGCGGCCTTCCGCTTCCTCGCATTGCCGTCGGAGGCGCCCTTGAGCGCCATCCCCGCGCCGGCCGACGCCGGATCGGACACCGACGAGTCGTCCCGGGCGCTCCCGAGCTCCAGCTCCTTGAGCGCGCCGACGGGGCCGTCGTCCGGGAGGCCGAATTGCGGCGGGCCAGCGCCGTAGCCGCCGCGGGCGTCGAAGCCGGAGAGCCTGGCGGCGCGCTCGGCGAAGCCCGGGTCGGCGAGGAACTGGTCCAGGGAGGCCATGGGCATGAGGTTCTCCAGGGTGGGCAGGCCGCCGACCTGCGGCGGCGGCGGGTAGTGGCTGTGGTGGCGGTACTGGCCCATCATGGAGAGGTTGAGCTTGGTGGGCGAGCCGAGCGGCGTGCCGGCGCCGTAGTGCTGCGGCTGCGGCCGCGGCGAGATCCCGTGGAGCGCGAGCCCCTCGGTGGCCGCCGCGGAGCCGGAGGCCGACGAGGAGGCCATCGCCGGGCGGCCCCCCGCGGACGCGTCCATGGAGCTGTCCCAGTTGAGGTTGAGGAAGCCCGCCGTGGCCGGCGGCAGCTGGTCCGGCGGGCCGCAGTTCATCTCCCGTCCTCCCCCGCCGGAATTCCGCAAAGATCCGTCGCCGCTCGCCGCGCCCGAGCAAGCGCAGCCAGCCAATCCAACCGCAGGCCAAGAAACCGTCCCAATTCCGAGCCCGCCGGGAGGAGGAGAGAAGAGCGCCGTGCGTGCGCGCGCGCGTGCGGTGCGGTGACGGGAGGAGAGTGACGCAGGGCTCGAAGAGAGGGAGCAGAGAGGCGCGCGAGGCAAGTAGCTTGAGCAGAGCAGCTCCCACCAAATCCCACTACGGGCGAGCAGGGTGGTGCCGGTGCTGAGATAAGGCAAAGGCAGGAGCTTTTGGTGTGCGTGACAACGCACGACTGAAGGAGGGAGGGGGAGAGAGAGGGGGGAGAAAGTGGTGAGTGGGAAAGAAAGAAGCACCTAAACCAAAGCGAAAAGCTCCCACCGCAGCCGCAGCCGAGCTAAAAGCAGAAGCCGGGACGAGGTTGAGGTTGTGGGACGGAGAGTGGTGGTGGGAGACGACTGGTAGAGTATGTGTGCGTGTATGATATTGATATATAGGTCCAGGATGGCATGGGTCAAATTGGACGGGCCATGGGCATCATCGCCTCGGCTCACCCTTTCCTGCCATGAAACCAGGGAGGAAGGAAGAAGCACCGCACCGGAGAGAGCTCGCCGAGGGCGGGGTCAAAAGGGCGGTGCAAACATACGGCTGACCATAGCGAGGGTAACATAAGGCCAACTCCACCGCGCGACCCCATCTTGTCTCTACCGCTTTGTTCGTGAAACGGATAAACGGCCACCAAATACATGAGCAATCGATTTTTGTCCGGTGAAACGGACACCACACGGACGTGCCGGCCGTCTGCGCGTGTCCTCCCTTGGCCTCCCCTGGCCCGCCCGTCGGTGGCACAGGACGGGCCTTTTTCTATCCGCCCTCCTCCCTTCCTCCGGCCGCATCCACTCCACTCTTCCCCACTCTTCCTCGCCGTCACGCTCACGCGCCATTGCAGTGCGGTAACTTGGACGCTGCTTCAAATTTCTTCCTTCGCCGCCGAGCTACCCAATTATAGCCACCTTGTTTGCGCACCACGGCCGGATTTGGGCGGATCCGGTCGATCTTGAGCTCGCCCATTTGTGGGGCCGGGCAGCGCCATGGATGGCCGGCACCTCGCCGGAAGGCTCGGCAGAGCCGCAAGGCCACATGCGACGATGGCTCGTCCTCTAGCCTTCGGATCTGCACCGTCGGTGGTCCGCCGGCAGATCTGCTGAATGGCGGCCGGCTCGGTGCTTGCCCAAAGCTCGTCGGCACTGCCGTTGCCCGCATCAAGTGCGACCACTGCCCAAGGGTGGTCGTGCGCCGCGTGTCTACAACGCCGGAGCATCCCGAATGGGTGTTCATCAAGTGCTTAAACGATGGGGTATGTGCTCTTTTTAGCTTCGGTTTGTGCTCTTGGATTAGACTAGTGGTGCTAACTTTAAGTTTTATTGTGTAGAATGGATGCAAGTTTTGGTATTGGGAAGAAGAATACATCGATATATTGATAGAGCGAAATGTAGTGCATGTTCGTGCACTTTTAGCTAGCCTAGAGGCTTTAGATGAGACAAGTGCACTTGTTGCTAGATTAGAGGCTAGGCACGATACTACGTGCGAAGAAGCAACAAGGCACGATACTACGTGTGAGGAAGCAACGTCGACTTCTGGCTTGAAGAAGAAAGGAGGGTGCAACATCGTGCCTCCTTCACAGATCAACAATGAGTGCATCGAGAAGGCGCTAACCCAACTCAAGGGAGCAGTTATGGAAGTTGGGTATCTTCTCAAATGTATTCTTGTGGTTTTTGTTTTCTTTGGCCTTGCTTTACTAGTAAAAATGTAATGATGTATTGTCATGTACCAAAAATGAATGATAAAAAAGTTTAAGGACTTGCAAAGAAATGTGCACACGGACAAGATGCGGACGGGATGCGTCCGCGCGCTGGGCGCACGGCCAAAGCTTCCCGAAAACTACCCGGACACGACCCCATCCCCCTACCCAAACGGACAGAATCCGGACAAAACGGACGTCCGTTTGGGGTCGCGCGGTGGAGTTGGCCTAAGTAGTATCATGCACTTGAGACTCGCAAACATGCTTATGTGACAAGCAATTAAAGGAGAGAGATGATTATAGTAACATAGATAGATACCGTGACATAATAAATGTGATGCTACTATGTGTCATGCATGGCAATAAATGAGATCATATATGATACTAATCTATGATACTATGCAGTATATAGGTAGTAACATAGACTAGTAACATATGCATGGGAAAATATGAACGAGAACCTGGGTACCAGCGCACCTTATATGTAAAAAAAATTAGTAATTCAAAAAAGTTCAAAAATTCCAAATCTTTTTTGGTATTAAACATGATCAAGTATTGTAGTCGTATAAAAGAGATACGTCAAAGAATGACTTTCGTTGCATCTTGGGTCGAAGATTCGGCAAAAAACGCTATATACAAGTACTATACACGCTATATTATTGTCATAAACTTGTCTTTTTTGCCGTGAAGTCAATATGAATCATTTCTTGTCCAAACCTTTTATACGAGTACAATACCTGATCATGTTTGATTTCAAAAAAGATTTGAAATTTTTTAAACTTTTTTTAAATTACTAAAAAAAATCCGCATATAGAATGCGCGGGTACCCAAGAGCACCAAGTCCGCGTCCCATATCCATGTTACTAGTCTATGACATGCTGGGTTAGTAGCACGGACAAACATGGCGAAATTTCTGAACCTGATAAACAATTTGTGTTACGGCTGCTTGCGCCCTGTTTTTCTGAACCTGGGATATTTCCCAAGTTTTCATTTCAATCGAGAGGCGAAGGCGATGGTCCCTGTGACGGAGCTGCTGTCGCGTTGGCCTTGCACACGGAACCAATCATTAAATCGTGGAATGGGGGGCGAGGGGACAGGCGACGCTGCTTGGTATTTTGGGTTGGATTCTACCGCTGCCAAGCACCACCGGCTCCTAGCCTAGCCGTCAAAACAAGGAGATTTTTAATCATCGTCACCGCCTACTTCCTCTTTATTTTGATTTGAGGCTAGTCATTGTGGGGAATAACTTAAACTAGTGTCATGTATATGATACTAGTCTAAGTTATTATCTTTATAATGCAAAATAACATAATAATAGTATCATATATGGCTTTATTTATTAGCTTATAGACTCATCTTGTCTTGAAAAGTGCTATATTACAGTAACATATTATGTTACCACCTCTTATTAATTACTTGCCATGTAAGCAGATTTTTCTCGAAGTGCGCTATATTACTATCTACTATTCTACTATGAAAAATTTCGAGGATGCATGCAGCGGCGGCGGCCCACTGGATTGGGATTGGACGGAGCCCGGCCGGGCACTGTGTTGAGGCTCATCTCATCTGATCTGATTGGGGTTTTTATCCACTTCTGCGAGATGGCTTCTTTTTCTAATTACCGGGTCTCAAAACCATGTTCATCTTCTTTTCCATTTTTTTCCTTCCTTGGAATTTTCAAAATTGTCTCTGAAATTTTACTTGCTGATTTGCATTACCTGTCCTCCTGAGTTTTCCCCTGAAAAAAACATATAATAGTACCAGAAATGCTTGCATGTGTAGAGACATGCACAAACAAAAGAAAAGCACGGGTGGGCAGACGGCATGGAATAAGAGTGGAGCGTAGGAGATTTATGCCAACTCCAACGCACGACCCTAAACGGACGTCCGTTTGTCCGGGACGTCCGTTTGTCCGGATTCTGTCCGTTTGGATAGGGCAATGGATCGTATACGTTTTCATATTTCAATGTTTAAAACTAGTTCGCACATCTAAATATTAATTGTCTGAAAATAAAAATAGTTCTACAACCCTATCAAAACTGTCTCTAATAAAATAGTTTTACAACCAAATCGAAATTGTCTTGAATGAACATAAAATGAGCCAATAAATCTGTTGGTTGCCAATGAGAGTTCACACGTGCTCAACCAAGTCATTTTAAAAATCCAAATGAGTGTGTCAATCACGTATTTCACGATGAAATTGGGCAAACAGTTCAAACGTAGCCGGTTCTTGGTGCAGGGGCTCAACTCGCCTTGATAGTCAAATCCTTGGTCGAAGATCATGTCATCACGCTCGTCCTTGACGATCATGTTGTGCATGATCACACAAGCAGTCATCACCTCTTAAACCTTTCCTTCATCCCATGTCGGTGCAGGTTTCGAAAGAGACCCCATCAGGATTGAAGCACACCAAAAGCACGTTCCACATCCTTTCTAGCATTCTCTTGCATCGGTGCAAATCTCTTTCTCTTCTCACCTTCGGGGTTCGAGTTTGTCTTCACAAAAGTTGACCACTGAGGATATATACCATTAGCTAGGTAGTATCCCTTGTTGTAGTGGTGACCGTTGATCTCAAAGTTGACAGGTGGGGAGTGGCCTTCTGCAAGCCTTGCGAAGACTGGAGAACGCTACAGCACGTTGATATCATTGTGAGAACCTGCCATGCCTAAGAAAGAATGCCATACCAAAGATCCTGCGAAGCCACCGCTTCTAATATGACAGTGCACGCTTTAATATGCCCCTTGTACTGGCACTGCCAAGCAAATGGACAGTTCTTCCACTTCCAATGCATCAATCTATGCTGCCAAGCATGCCTGGAAAGCCTCCAGCTGCGTTGGTCGCCAACAATCTCTCTGTGTCAGCGGCATTTGGCTGCCTCCAGTACTCAGGGCCAAACACTGCCACCACGGCCTGGCAGAACTTGTACAGTGACAGCTGACATGTGGACTCACTCATACGCACATACTCACCCACCAGATCGCCTGGAATTCCATATGCAAGCATGCGGATGGCCGCGGTGCATTTCGGATAAGAGGATAATCCAAGCTTGCCAAGGGCATCCGTCTTGCACTCGAACTATGGGTCATGAGCAACCACTCCCTCTCGGATACGATTGAACACATGCCTTGCCATACGAAAACAGCGACATAATTTATCCGGCTTGAAGAGCGGGGTGTTCGCAAAGTAATCGGCATAGAGCAGGGCGTGGCGTCTCTCCCTGTTGCGGTTCATGTTAGGAGCACGGCCAGTGAGTGACCCCCTGTACCAAGGAAGCTGCCGTTCAATGTGGTCGTGAATGACCAGTGCAGACACCACAACATCTTCATCATCCGAGGGTGAATCGTCCGATGAATAAATGAAGTGGTTGAAGAAAAATTCATCTCCACTGTCCATACCTTTGTGGGCAAAGTGTCAAACACCTTGCGGTCGTGGTGGCAAAGAGGTCGAGATGATCACCTTGATGCAGCAGGGGTGGTTGGTGGCCGGCTACTGGCCGCTCTGGAGCACTCGTCGGAAGCTGCCGTGGCCGCCGTGGTCCATAATAAACGTCGCCGGTGGTCGTATCCCCTCTACCACCGGCTACGACAGCGACGGCTAAATCTCCTCCAAGCGACGGCCAAAACTCCTACGAAAGCGCGGGCGTGGTGGCGGCCATGTCGAGATGTGGTTTCGTATGGACGGCCGGGGGGTGAGAAATGAGGCGGCCGGAGAATAGTGGCGGCGCCGGCGGCCGGGTGGGGCGGGGGAGAGCGGTTGGAGGCGTTGGAAGCGAATGGACTGTTAATGTCCCCGCCAGGCGGGCCAAGGGGGACAAAGGCGTGCGTCGAGCCCGTCCGCGCGATGTCCGTTTCATCCCAAATTCGGCGTAAGTTTGGACCGAAAATAGGTCGAAAGCGGACGAAATCCGGACATTTGTTCGTTTGGGCCGTGCATTGGGCCGCGCTATTCGTTCGTTTTACCCCAAACGGACGCACCCGGACAGAATGAGATCGCGCGCTGGAGTTGGCCTTATAATTGGGCTGCCTGTGAGATTTGTTCAACAAACGTGCTCCTCAAAACATAAATACGTACTGCCGTATGGTGTACACTAATTAATGACAGCATTGAACCGCTCAGCTCAGTAGTGTAGTGGACGCCTCACGCCGGCCCACTCGCTGCTGCTGTTGTTGCTCCTACCGTATAACCCAATTCAGATTTTTCTGTTCTCCATATTGGAAGAAAGAAAAAAAAAAAACAGCACTGCACAGAAAGCCCCAAAAAGGAAAATTGAGCTCCGGTCCTTGAGGATTTATCGTCCTCCTGGACATACACATGACGACGCCACGAAAAATGTTGTCGCGACAGGAGTTCCGCGCCGTTCGTGAAACGGGATAGTCTATCCACGCATGCATCTTGGAAGTCATCTAACTCTATCAAGAAACGTCGACGACGTTGATCTAGAAGGACCAAAGGCCGAGAAATTGGAACGGGGGAGAAGGCCATCGCAAAACTGCACGGATCCTGATGCCCAGATCCATGAGACACAAGCTCGCGAGCTGTCCCCGTGGAACCGCCAAAAGCATCGACGGCTAGCCATGTAAGAGGTGGCGCAGGAGAACCAAACTACCAACACATCGCCTCCACCTTCCCAAAACAAACACACTGACGACCAAACCCTAAACTCGTCAATCTAAAGAGCCAAGGAGAACATGAGGTTACCGTCTCATCGACATTCTGGAGTACCACCGCCGCAAACATATTGCAAAACATAACGTGACGCAAGGCAAAAAAAACTGTAATGAGGTGGATAAGGTTTCTCTGACGCGAGCGGTCCACTTATTGTTATGAGCATCTCTTGCCTTAACCCTTCAACTGGTGTAAATAGATGTAAACAATGAACATTCGTCTGATTAAAAGGCATTGCTGCTCCTGCCGGTAACTTAAAGAAAACGAGAAATCTAACCACCAGTCGACTGGTGGTTAGCGACAGGCACGGACGATTTTGTTCGATCGAGCGATTTTCTTTTCCTCCCGTCGCTGAATCGTTTTTTTTATGCACCACTTGTTCGTACGAGTTCCCTCGACTGCCGGTCCCTCCGATTCTCCTGCGTCGCTGAACCGTTTTTCTTATGCAGCGCTTCGCAAAAAATACTTGCGTCGATTGGGACTCGATCCTTGGCCGTCTAGAGAAGAGACTAATGCTTCAGCCCAGCTAACCAACTGTACTTTCGTTTGTAGTTTTCTAACGAAATGACCTTCAGCTATTTAAAATACGCAAGTTAAATGGTCAATGTGCTTCTCCCTACAACAAATTGTGGATCCTAATTACGAGTCTTTTGTATGTTTGAACTCAAGTCAGCTGGTTTGTTAAGTCATGTGTTTGGTGACTTTTATTTTGATTTGATGACACCCAATGCATTTTTCTGGTTCACGTAAGATTTTCATCAGTAACTTATGCATAAATAGCATCATAATTAGGATGTTGATGAAATATTCCCAGTTACTTTGATGTGAACAACATGGTAACTCAGACATCAGAGACCCGATAACTTATGCACCCCGGTCCTGGTAACTTTGGCGAGAAGGGGTGCTGAAATATACCCTCAATAATTTACGCACCGCAAACATGATAACTTTTCCCTCCGCCGGAGGGAGGGGTTTTGATGAAATATACTCTCGATAACTTCTGTGTAAGTATGATGATAGTTTACGCATCACCGTCACGATAACTTTTATGCAAATAACATGATAACTCATACATCGTACACATTATAAATTTTTTACCCCACCCTGGTAACTTGGTGGGTGGGGGTCGGGGTGGGGGGAGTCGTTGAAACATACCACGGTAACTTCCATGCAAATAAAATGATAAATCACACATCATAGACATGATAAATTATGTACCCGATCCCGGTAACTTTGTCGGTGGGGGTAGGGGTGGGGGGAGTCGTTGAAACATACCACGATAACTCTTATGCAAATAACATGATAACTCACACATCACAGACTTGATAACTTATGTACCCGATCCTGGTAATATGGCGACTGTATGGGGGGGGTGATGCCCGCTAATTTCTGTGTAAATAACATGGTAATAGAAACATACAAAATTGATAACTCCCATACAAACGCCAATCGTAACTCTTGACATGAAACTTTTTGTTGAAAAACATACACCGATAATTTACGTGTAAATAACATGATGATGTATCTTCGCAGACTTGATAACTAATATTTTACGTTTAAACACCATGGTGTCTTTCATCCAAGGGAAAAAAGTTTTTGAAACATTTCACCGGTAATTTCTATGTTAAATTACCATACTTTCCCATGATTTTAACCTTCTCGTACTGTAGTTACCAGCCTTATCATGATATAGTTATCATGTTACTCAGACCATAGTTATCACACTGGTCATTGCCAAAGTTATCAAGCCAAACTTTATTTTTTCTTTTGATATGGCAGAAATAAGAAAGGTTCAAATAACATTGTCATTCTACAATAGACAACAACAAAAGGTGGCTTAGTTGGTTATTAGGCTCGATAGGTTTTACATAGACCTGAGTTCGAATCCTCTTTCAAGCACTTTTATTTTCTTTTCATATTATGCAGCAAAAAATCAGAAAAAACCACTAGCAATTTACTACGGTTTTTGAGAGAAGGAAAAAAAATCAGTGGAAGCGGGAGGAACGACGCAGTGAAAGGATCGATCGAAGGTCGTGCGGATCTGTTGCTAACCACCAGTGGTTAGCACAATCCTAAAGAAAAAAACCTCAAGATATCCTACTGTTGAGTACCATCAAGTTAGAATTTATGGCAACAAAAAATTGAAAGTATTTTTTAGGGAAATTTGTGGAAGTGCTAATCAAGACAAAATCAGCTCCTTAAAAGGCAATAAACCCCACTTATCAGCCCAAGTACATTTCTTCCTCTTATGCTTAAATTAAAAAAAATACTGTATCCCAGAAGGGCCATGCAAGGCTATGAAGGCCCGTACCAAAAGCAAATTGCACACGCCCTAATATCTCGTAACACATACTACATCTGGTGATAGGGTATCTCATACCCATTCTGAGAATCATGAACGGTGACGGAGAGTCAGTACTACGTGCAGGTCTCCAGACAGACGCTAAGTGCCCTACTAGTACGATTTTCTTTTTCTTTCTCTTTCGATCAATCAGGTGATACCAATAATATCCAACTCGATGATAACGCAGACGTTAATCCAAATGTGGCAACGCCAGTGACAAATCAGAGGCCTCCGTCTCCGGCCCGTACCGTTGTTAGCCGGATTCGTCCTGGCAGCTTCGCAACGACGCCCAAATCCATCAGCCATTGCCGAACGTGGATCGGCCATGGGTAGACGACCACTGTTGCGTTTGCGTGCGGACGGGACGAGGTATGGCTACGTAGTACTACCAACGGACGCACAGTGGTGGTGGTGGTGGTGGTGGGGGGGGGGGGGGGTAAACCGGTCGAGTGAGTGAACCCCATTGCCTCATAATTATATAACATTTAAAACGCGGGTGAAAAGTTTCCCAAAGGAATGACTACCATGGTATTCTTTCTGGACGGGAAAAAACAAAACAAGTACTATACAAAGTTACTTCCTTCATCTACTAGTGTCAAAAACACTAATAGATTACTAGTGTCAAAAACATTAGTTGATGCAGGAAGTAACACTATACTAGATCATTTTTCTCTCCTCCCTGGCGGTTGGAACCCTAGCCGTTGCCAGGAGAGGCCATCTTTCAACGCCGTCCTTCTGCGGCCCCCCTTCGCTGGCGACCTCGGTCGTCCGTGGTGAGGGGGGTCGCCGGATCCACGCGCATGGATCGTTTTTACTCCCTTGTAGTATAGGTTTTCAGGTTGTTCATCGCCTTGGCTTCGGCAGCGACGATGACGGCGCTGAATAAAGATTATTTGTATCCTTTCCTGACGAGGCCATCGGTCCTATGGTTGGAGATGGATTTGGAAACCAGTCTGTTCAAATAAGGATGGCGTGGCGACGGCGGCATCCTCTGTTGGACCTGTGTCCTCGGGCTACGTCGTTGCGACGGCTTTTGCTCCAGCATCGGCGTGGAGCTTGGGAGGTAGTCCAGGAGCAGATGCAGATTGTGCTCTGCATCGACGACATCTGGAAGACGGAACGTGTGCTGGGTTCGTGGTTCGTGGATGGTAGATATGGTTTCCTCCTTCAGCGTCTTAGTCGTCATGGGGTGCTAGATCTGGAGTTCGATAGCGTGTCCGGGCTGTTGCCCCGGTCTGATTCGCTCAACGGCAATTGCTTCACTTTTGGTGAGCCACCTTGGAGGTCCGCAAAGTTGTATATCAGCGATGGAGCCGCGTCGAGCTCGGGTGAGGAGGTGATCCGTCATTCTTTTCTTCGGTCGCTGCTGTGGTGATGCCGGAGGCAGGTGACGGGCGTTGGTGTCAAGCTCAGAGATGTTCTACTATCTTTTCAGTTTTTTCATGTCGGTCCTTACGTGATTTGTACTTTGTTTTATATGATCTGAATGAGACACGTATAACCATGTAAAAAAATAGTGTCAAAACACTCTTATATTATGGGGTGGAGCAAGTATTATTCACATTTTTTAGGCTTGCGATTTTATTTAATTTTGCTGAGAATATCATGAGAGTCATTCACCGGCGAAACATTTTACACAAGTATTATGTTAGGCCATGTCTCTTACCAAAATGTTTCAGAAAGTTATGACTCTTTTTGTTTGAAGTTGCATTGACTCTCATGTTCCAAAGATCCGCACTGTTGATTATATGGTTGTGCATGTATATTGTATAGCTCGGTCCACCTTCTAGTCATTGTATAGTTAAAGTTGTGGTTCACTTTGTACTCCATATATATGTGCAATATGCACTGATCAATACATCGAGTTGCATTGCGAAAACTCTCGTTTCCAACATGGTATCATACCTCCGATCCTAAACCCTAACCCTCTGCCGCCGCCGCCGCACGCCGCAGCCGCTGTCACACCACGCCGCCGCTGCCTCCGCGTCTCCACGCAGCCGCGCTGCCGCCCGTGTCCAGCCGTCGCCCACTCTACCCGCTTCCGCTCTTCCCTCCCAAACCCTAACCACGTTGTCGCCCTAGCGGCGCAGCCTCTAGCCGCGTCGACTCTGCCACGCCGCGTTGCCTCTTCCTTGCCGTGTCGCCTTCCCGTGCCGCGCCGCACCACCTCCCCTCCAGGACCCATGGCTTCCCCCGGTTCCTCCGGCACCAACCCGTTCGCCAACCCCGACCCTGTCATCATTCGCGATCTCAACATCCTCGGTCGGGTTTCCGTCGTTCTCGATCATCTCACCTCCACCTACTTCGCCCAGAAGACGTACTTCTCCCTTGTGTTCCGTGAGTACAATCTCTGGGATCACATCGATGGCTCCGTCAATTCCCGGTTCATGGAAGACGATGAGGAGTGGATGACCATCGACGCCACTCTCATCCGTTGATTCTACACCCCCATCTCGAAGGACCTCTTCCACACGGTGGTCTCTGCCGAGGATGACGCTCACGCCGTCTAGACCAAGCTCAACGGCCTCTTCACCGACAACACGCTCCAACGCAAGGCTTTCTTGCACGGCGAGTTTTTTGGGTGTCAGCAGCACGACTCGCCCGTTGACGATTATTGCATGCGCCTCAAGAAGCTTGTTGACGAGCTCCGTGACATCGGTGAGAAGGTCTCCGACGAGCTTCTTCTCAGCACACTCATCGCCGGCCTGAACGACGACTTCGGGAACGCCGCCTCCAACATCCCCCTCATCACCGGCCTGACTTTCCCCAAGGTCGTGGCGTACCTGAAGCTGGAGGAGAGGAGGATGCGGATGTCGCGCACGCGGGCCACTCACACGGCCCTCACCGCCGGTACCCGTGGCGGTGTCCCGCCCACCGCCCAGGCCCGGACCGGGCCCCTTCCAGGCCCCGCCCCAGCTCGGGTTCCCCTACCCGCAGCAGCAGCCGGCTCCGTGGTGGCCGCAAGCAACAGCAGCCGCAGTCGGCAGCCTAGGGCAGGGCGCCATACACAACAGCAGCTCCCACCGGCCCCCTAGCAGGCTGGCCAGAACCCCTGGACGGTGGTCGTCCACACGTACTTCATGCCTGTACCGCGCGGCCCCGGCCCCAGCTTCTTCAGTACCCGCCCAAACTCTCATCAGGCGCTTCACGCGGCTCCTCAGCCGTACGCGCCCGTGCTGCCCTACGGCCCCTCCGCGGCCTATGGGTTGCCTTCGGCCGGTTGGTACCCCCCGCTCCTCGTGGCGCCGCCACCACAGCCGCAGCCGTCGGCTCTGGCACTCCCACCGGTGCCTTGGGACCCCGCGCTCCTAGTGGCCCTCCACACTGCCCCCATGCCGCAACAGTACACTGGCGGTGGCGACTGGTACATGGACACCGGAGCCACGGCTCACTTGGCCGCCAACCCCGGTAACCTTCTCGCCGCTCACCCCGTTCACACCGCTGCTCGGATTACCGTGGGCAACAGTTCTTCCATGCCCATTACTCATGTCGGTCATGCTGCTTTTCCATCTAACTCCATGGCATTATATCTTTCTAATGTACTTGTCTCTCCTGACATCATTAAAAATCTTGTTTTCGTTTGTTCTCTTACACATGAAAATCCCGTCACCGTTGAATTTGACATGTTTGGCTTTTCTGTTAAGGATGCCCGTACCCGGATGGTACTCCACCGATGTGACAGCCCCGATGAGCTCTACCCGGTCCACCCATCCACCTCCTCCGTTGCTGCACCCATGGCGCTTTCCGCCGGAGTGGACCTTTGGCATGCTCGTCTAGGACATCCCAACACCGCCCTCCTTCATCATATTCTTCGGTGTTTTTCCTTCACGTGTAATAAGATCGACGATCACACTTGTCATGCTTGTGGCCTCAGCAAACATGTTCGTCTTCCTTTTAGTACTTCATCGCATGTTGCATCATACCCATTTGAGTTAATTCTTAGTGATGTTTGGACCACTCCTGTTGCAAGTAACACGGGCTATCTTTATTATCTTGTTATACTTGATGATTTTTCGCACTATGTGTGGACCTTCCCGTTGCGGCGAAAGTCGGATGCTCTTGCCACTCTCACCGCTTTCTACTCTTATGTCTCCACGCAGTTTGGCCGTCCCATCCATGCGTTGCAAACAGACAACGGGAAGGAGTTTGATAATCTTGCCATCCGCAACCTCCTCGCCACACACGGCACAATTTTTCGTCTCACTTGCCCGTACATTTCGCAACAGAATGGCCGTACTGAGCGTGTGCTTCACACTCTTAATGACTGCGTCCGCACGCTTCTTTTTCACGCCAACATGCCACCACATTTTGGCTGGACGCGCTTGCCACCGCATCACTACTCATCAACATTCGTCCCTGTCGCACTCGCGGGAATTTTGCACCTCATCAACTTTTATTCCCTCCTACTCTGAGCTACGCATCTTCGGTTGCTTGTGCTACCCTAGCATTGCTTCCACTACTCCGCATAAGCTCGCACCTAGGTCCTTGGCCTGCATCTTTCTTGGCTATCCCCCCAACACCAAAGGCTACCGCTGCTATGATCATATCTCCCATAGGGTGATCAATTCCCGACACGTTTACTTTGATGAGATGGTCTTTCCGTTTCCGCACGTACCTTCAGACGTTGCGGCCTTGCCCGCTCCCGGTGACGGCCGTTCGCGTGCTTCTCTTGGGCCGCCTCCCGGCTTTGAGGGTGCCCCCGCACCACGGGTCGAGTTCCTTCCCGTTTGGCTGCCTCAGGGGCCGCGCCCCCCTCGGGTCGACTTCCCGACCGTGACGCCCTCGGCGTCCCCGATGCCCGCGACGTCCTCGGTGTCCCCGGCACCCGCGACGCCTCTCTGTGTCCCCCGCGGCCTCATCCGCAGCCTGGAGGCGGCGAGCTCTTCGTCATCATCACCCGCCGCCGCCCCGGACCCGCTACCCCACCGATGACTCGCTCTCGGGCTGGCACTCTCCGCCCGAGCACGCGGTATACCAGCGATGAGTATCTTCTCGCTGCTTTCGTTTCTGAGTCGTCCCCTCTCACATCATCAGCTCGAGCCGCCCTCCGGGATCCTCATTGGCTCGCTGTGATGCAAGAAGAGTTCGACGCTCTCCAGTGGAACCGCACCTGGCAGCTCGTCCCTCAGCCGCCTCATGCCAACATCATCACGGGCAAGTGGGTCTTTCGGCACAAGACTCGTCCGGATGGCACTCTCGAGCGCTACAAAGCTCGCTGGGTGGTTCAGGGCTTTCGGCAACGTGTACTTCACCGACACTTTTGCCCCGGCTGTCAAACCGGGCACGATCCACACCGTGCTTCAGTTAGCCGTCTCTCGAGTTTGGCATGCGCATCAGTTGGACGTTTTCAACGCCTTCTTGCATGGCCACCTCGGCCGAAAGGTGTGTTCGTGAGCAGCCCACCGCTTCGCCGACGCCACGCATCCATACCATGTGTGCTTGCTCTCCCGTTCCCTTTACGGGTTGAAGCAGCGCCGGTTCCGGTACCAGCCAAGATCGCTGCGTTCTTGCAGACGCTCGGATTTACATCCACTCGCTACGATGCGTCCCTCTTCGTGTACCATCACGGAGTTGACACGGCCTACTTGCTGCTATATGTCGGCGACATCATCCTGACGGCATCCACTGTCGAGCTCCTTCAGCAGCTCGCTGCTCATCTTCGCGATGAGTTTGCCCTAAAGGACTTGGGGCCCCTGCACTACTTCCTCGACATCGAGGTGGTTCGACGGCGAGATGGGTTCTTTCTGCTTCAGCAGCGGTATGCCCATGAGCTTCTTGATCGTGCTGGCATGCTTAACTACAAGCCCGCCGCCATGCCCGTCGACACCAAGGCCCAGGTTTCCGCTCTAGAGGGCTCTCCCGCATCCTATGTGGCCTTCTATCGCTCCATCGTGGGCGCTCTGCAGCGATTTGCAGTATGCTGTTCAGCAGGTCTGTCTTCACATGCATGCTCCACGCGACTCTCACTGGACCCTGGTGAAGCGTATCCTACGTTACATACGCGGCACCCGTCCATGGGACTCACGTTGACGGCCTCCGCCTTCACCGACCTCGTCGCCTACTCTGATGCGGACTAGGCCGGCTGCCCGGACACACGAAGCTCCACCTCGGGATACTGTGTCAACATTGGGCCGTCGCTGATCTCGTTGTCATCCAAGCAACAGCACACGGTCTCCCGCTCGAGTGTCAAGGCGGAGTATCGGGCAGTGGCTAACGCCGTTGCCGAATGCTCGTGGCTTCGTCAGCTGCTCCAGGAGTTGCTTTGTGATGTTCGCAAGGCCACGCTCGTCTACTGCGACAACGTCTCCGCCGTGTACCTCTCCGCCAACCGAGTCCACCATCGTCGAACGAAGCACATTGAGCTCGACATACACTTTGTTCGTGAGCAGGTGGCTCTTGGGCGCGTCCGGGTCCTCCACGTCCCGACGGCGCAACAGTTCGCCGATGTCATGACGAAAGGACTGCCTACTTCTATTTTCGAGGAGTTCAGGTCCAGTCTTTGCGTCTCCGGCGACGCTTCGACTGTGGGAAGTGTTGAATATATGGTTGTGCGTGCATATTGTATACCTCGGTCCACCTCGCCTAGTCATTGTATAGTTGAGGTTGTGGCCCACTTTGTACTTCATATATATGTGTGTTATGCATCGATCAATACATCGAGTTGCATTGCCAAAACTCTCGTTTCCAACACGCACCGCGCAACCATATTCCTATAACACACGCAACACGTACGAATACTAACTTGTGAAGTTGCATGTATTTATAGAGGCATGCACAGACAAAAGAAAGTACGGGTAGGCAGATAGCATGGGATACAAATGGAGCGTAGAAGATTTATGATTTGTCTGTGAGATTTGTTCAACAAACGTGCTCGTGAAACATAAATACGTACGGTGTACACTAATGACAGCATTGAACCGCTCAGCCAAGTAGTGAACGCATCACATCGGACCACTCGTTGCTGCTGTTGTTGCCCCAACCGAGGTAGAACACAATTCAGATATTAGTATTTTTGGCTCTATACTGGGAAAGCAGGAACCTTTTTCTTTTGAAAACATAATAACTTTATTCAATCGAAATAACGGATACATCATTTAAGAGGAAGGGTACAATTTCATTCAATGGCTCCTCAAACCAATCAACAGTATCAGAAAATCTAGCCAACCTGGCAAGTTCATGAGCTACTTTATTTGCCTCTTTATTACAATGTTCAAACTTGGACCTAGAAAAATCACAAGCAATAAAATAACAATCATCAAAAATTGCCGCCGCCACTCCCGCCGACTGTCCTCCATTATTCATAGTCTCGATGACCTCCAAGTTATCAGAAAGACAAGTCGATTACACCCCGCCCTTTGCGTCAGGGAAACCTAAGCACTAGAGCTTCCGCCGTGAGAAGTCCGCACACCAGTCAATTCTCGAGCAGCCCTTTGCAATAAAATTTCCTTTGTCATCCCTGAGAACCGCTCCAGTCGTTGCCTTAAGAACCGTGCCGGGAAAACAGGAGCCTTAAGAGCATGGTTAATCGTACAGCAAATTGCTGCCTAGTATATGATGTTGCAATGTCATGTATAGTCATTGCATATATTCACCCATACAATAAAATGGGCTATACGAGTGCTAGTAGTACATTTTTTCATCTTCTCTCTACCACTTTCCTCATATTTATTGTATGTGTCCAGGAGCACGCATATAGCCAGACTCTTTCATGAGAGCTGACTCCCTTTACTTCTTCATGTCTTTTTTTTCACATACGCAAAATTGTCGTGTAAGCGGGCTATAAGACTGCAATTGTACTTGCTCTAACTGTTAGGTGCCATCAAATTGGAATTAATGGAAGCGCTAAACAAGACAAAATGAACTCCGCCCATCTCTCCCTAAAGGCAATAAACCCAATTGATCAGCCCAAGTACTCCCGAAATAGTAGTACAAGCACATTTCTTCCTCTTGTATGCTTGTATTATTAAAAAATGTCCAAAAGGGCCATGCAAGGCTGTGAGCGCCCGTACCAAAAGCCAATTCCGCACACTCGTGATAGCTCGCAAGACCATACACATCTGCCGATAGATCACATTCTGAGAAACGTGACTGACGGCGGCGGCACGTCAATACATGGTCAGTGCACGTACGCAACGCACTCTTCAGACAGCCGCTACCGCTAGTGGCCTTCCCATCCATCAGGCGATCAGCCAATATCCACCTCGAGGACAACGCAAACGGTGGTGCAAATGAGGCAACGGCAGCGACTAATGACCGATCGGAGGCCCGTGCCATTTAGCCGGATTCGTCCAGGCAGCTCCCCAACGACGCACGATCTATCAGCCACTGCCGCCTCCGGTTCCGGGAGTGGATACAAAGGTGGATCGGCCATTGGGTAGACGAGACGACGGCCAATGTTGCGTCTGCGAGCGACGGGGCGGGGGAAGACGTCGACGGGATCACGTATGCGTACGTGCGTACTACCGACGGACGCACAGTTGTGGTGGTGGTGGTGGTGGTGGTAGGCCAAACCGGTCGAGTGAGTGAATCGCGTTGCCCGAAAATGATAAAACCTTTACGGGCAAGTCACCCGGGGAGGAAAAGGCGAGAGAAGAGGCCGTTCATGCGCGCTCGCTTCCGCTGCACTCCTCTCTGCTTTTGCTTTCACCGATTTAGATTTGGGCTTAGGCTGGCCCTACTGTTGCTGATGGCGAACATCCACTCACGCGTACGGTTTGTTGGGATTAAAAGCGGTGCCCTTTTGTGGTTTTCATCACGAGAGATGCTAGACGCACGGACTCTTCACGGGGGATTTACGGGGTGATTCAGTCCGTTGTTTTTCTCCGTGAGTGTAGTTTTATCGTTTTATCACAGGCCTTCTTCTCTGTAAAAAGAAGAGATAGGGTGAATTTCACCCCCTCCCCCCTATCCTTTGTTTGTAAATTTGTGACGGCATATTTACCTTATGGGAAACGATTGGGCGCGGTGCACCGGCCGAACTTTGGGCCGGTCGCGTCTACGCGCGCTTCGCCCCAGCCACCCATCAAGCGACACGTAGACACGGGGGCCACCAAACGCTATCCTCTCTGCTTTTTTCAACCTCACGCGAATCTTGGCCCACAACGCATGCATCTCTCGCCTCCCCCGTTGTAGCACGCGAGCAGCTCGCCGTCGGCCATGGATGTAGCTTGGAAGATCGAAGTCCCCGCCGGCCATGGTTGCAGCCCCGCTCGTGTTCCCACACCCACCCCCACCCCTACCCTCACCCCCCTTCTTCCTTGTCCCTCACTTCCTTTCTCCTCCTCCTCAAAACGCCAGGAGGACCGAGGTGCCCGTGCTACAATCATGGCCACGGGGAGGAGCTGCAACCGCGGTACTGGGAGAGTTGCAAACGGCGTTTTCCCGTGCTACAACCATGGACACAAAAAGCTATATTCAGTAGATAAAAAAGCTTCAACCAGACAACAAAATACAGGAAAAGTTACAACCGTTTGACAAAAAGCTTCAACTCGCAGTTGAAAAAGCTTCAACCAGAGATTGACAAATCTTCCTCGACGACGGCCATGGCGTCTCTCTGTGATTTTGCTGCAACCGAACGATAGAGGAAGATTTCACCCAGGCGCTGCTCAAAGCGAAAAAAGTTTCAATCATTTACAGGAAGCTTCCACCATAGAGGGGAAAAGCTTCAACCATTGAGAGAAAAGCTACAACCGTGTCAATTTTTTGCTACAACGGCATCTGTTTTTTGCTGGACCAACATATTTTGCTACATCCGGCATCGTTTTTTGCTGGAACTACTCAAGTGTCTAGCTTCCACCAAGGAAGAAAATGCTTCAACCGTTTGTGGAAAAGCTTCATCCAGCTAGAGGAAAAGTTTCAAAAGTGGCATGAGGAAAAATCTTCCACCACGGGAAAAAGCTTCAATGGTGGAAAAAGCTTCAAACGGCAATGAAAAAGCTTCAACCGCCAGGAGAAAAAGCTTCAAGCGGTAATGACAAAAAGGCTTCAATCAGGGGAGCCGGGCGAACGACGGTGGCGACGAGGACGGCGACCGCCATCAGAGCGGCAAGGACGGGCGACTGGGCGACGAGGACGGCGAGGGGCGCAGGACGGCGACCGGGCGGCAACAAGGACGGATATCGGCAATCGGGGGCAAGGACGGCGACCTGGCGGCAACAAGGACGGCGACCGGGGGCGAGGGCCGCGAGCCAGAGATGAGGACGGAGACCGGCGACGAGGACGGCCACCAGAGGGGACTGGAGGCGCGGCGACGAGGGCACCGAGCAGGAGCTGCAGATCTAACCCGAAGTAGAAGAAGCCCAGGATGAATCGCTTTTTTGCTGCATCCAGTGGCCACGCGGGCTCGCATCCAAGGGCTGGGGCAGGACCGGCCGAAACTTTCAGCCGGTGCACCGGCGCCTAGCATCGTCCATACCTTATCTAACATTTTACCCAAAAAGTTGTCACATTCCGCCAGCTTATACCCCATTTAAAGGATTTCCAACGACTCTAAACCAGTCTCGCTTATACCAACTCCTTTTTTTCAAGAAAACTTTCAATCTATTAATAATACCATGACGATAGAAACAATACAAAAATAACAAAAATTACAACAATGTCCACCTACCGATGTCTAAAAGCATTGAAGTGAGCCGAAGGCGCACCACCATCATCGTCCCTCCCTCACCAAAGTCGGGACAAACTTGTTGTAGTAAACAATTGGGAAGTCATCGTGCTAAGGCCCCACAGGACTAGCGGACCAGAACAACAACCGTGACAGATAATGAGAAAACAATCCAACCTGTAGGCATACGAACGAAGACTGGATACAAACATATCCACCGAAGACCAACATCAACCAAATCCTGTGAGATCCGCCGAAGACACACCTTCACACGCCCTCCGATGACGGTAGACGCATCACCGGACCTGGGACTAGGTGGGGAGAACCTTATTCCATCTTCAAAAAGCTACCACCGCCTCGTCTTCCTTAGCAGGACACAAAAGCATAAACGAACTCGTAAAAAAATCTAAAAGCGGAGCAAGATCCTTCCTGCCGGCAAGGGCCAGGGTCCACCGCACCTCCATGGCCCTAGGGGACGAGACGGACCGCGACGTCGTCGACGGAATGTAAAGCAACCCCCATCTTCTCTTCTTGGAGATCCAGTTGGGTGTCTCCTCCCTACTCGCATGACCTTACTTTTTTCCCTGTGTCAAACTTAGAAGTAAAATTGATTTTTCATGATAGCATGGTCGCAGTTCCGTACGATGACATGGTAATATTTGGAGCGCCTAAACGTCAAGTAACTGGAGTCCAATAGAGTCCATTGATCATCGATCATTGTTTTCCCTTGTCATATGTTAACCTAACAAATGGGTCTGATAGAGTCAACTGTGAAGGACTCACTTGTCTCACTACAAATGGGCCCTTCACAGTTGACCCTATGTATCATGCACTTTCACACTCCGGGGTTTCCAGTAGAAATAAAAAAATCTGGAAGACAAAGATACCACTAAAAGTGAAGATTTTTCATGTGGTATCTACGTAAATGGTTTTCAGACGAAAGTCCCCTTCTACTCTCGAGCTCGAGATGAACAGTAAATTCCAAAAAAAGAGAACAAATTCGGAATTTTCTGAAACAAAAATTGTGCAAACTTTGACAAATGTTCTCGGCGCTTGCAAATTTTCATCCCAAAATAACATTTGTGGAAGTCATGAAAAAAACACACTCCAAAATGCTTTCAAAAATAGCATTTTTGAGTGTCAATTTTTTTACCACGACTTCCACGAATGTTATTTCGGGATAGAAATTTGCAAGCACTGAGAACATTTATCGAAGTTTGCACCCCAAAAAATCAGAATTTTTTGAATTTTCTTTGCTATATTTTTTGACTTTATTGATCATTAGGAAGCATAAGAGCTCGGGGCTAGATACTCTGCGTCCGTCACAGGCTTATCACCAAGCCACCTATTTTCCTAGAATCTCACATTCTTCCCATTTCCAATATTAAATCTGCGCAAGGAGAAGAAATGGCCCTTTTGTTTTAATAATTCAGTCCAGAATTAAGAATCTCCCTATTTATGTTAAAACTTGGGAGGCAAGCCCCTTTTTGATATTTATTAAGGTGGACACTTCCCCACATACCCTTAGTATTGAAAAGCTTCCACCACCAATTACACAGGAGAGCTTTATTCATAAGTGAAAAAATTTGAATCCCCAAACCCCACATATCTTTCGGACTATAAACCTCACACCAGTTCACAACTAATATTTTCTTTCTTATTTGACATCCTCTTGCCACAAAAGTCTGGTCCTAAAGAAATCCATCATTTTATTTACACCAACCGGCAGGCCATAAAAAGACATCATAAAGTTTGGGATACTAGAGAGGATT
This sequence comes from Aegilops bicornis, assembly GCA_021605145.1. NCBI lineage: Eukaryota > Viridiplantae > Streptophyta > Magnoliopsida > Poales > Poaceae > Aegilops > Aegilops bicornis. The sequence continues at coordinate 726,415,099 of CM038671.1, read as the reverse complement.
GTATTAAAGTAATTGTGCCAGCACCCACATGCAATCTCCCTTGTCAATTACCATATTTCTTTTCCATTTTATCTTCAAGAGGCTTCTAGCTCTTGTTTTTATTCTATTCTTATAAACTAGTAATGCTAAATATTTATAGGTAAAGAACCTATTGGACAAGTAAAGATTTTAGCATAATCCTCACTTGCCATGTTATGCAATTTATTATTAGATGAAGTACGGATGGTAGGGATTTTCTGCTCACCATAGTGATCTTTCCTAGCTGCCCTTTGCCTAGCCCGATCGTCAATTTGCAATCTTCCATGTCCTTCAGTCTGTGACATCTTCTAATCAAGCCACCCACCTTGTTGCTATCCAGTTCTCCTTTTTCAACTTTCTTAACCATGGTCCCAAAAGAAACTTGTTCTTGACTAAGATTGTAATCAACCAGTTTCAAATCATGTTTCTCTTTTTCAGCGAAGCCAGATACCTTCAAACTCCTTGTGAGTGCCTTTCCCGTCCAAGTCTTTCTCTTCTTCAAGTTCAGCATGAGATCATTTCTCTAGAATTTTATTACCAGTTTGAGATACCCCAGTTTCCATTCTATCCAACTCGGAAATGGGCCTAAAGTTCTTCTAAAGTAATTCATGTTGTCCCTTCACCTCCCTTTCCAGCTCAATCTTCATAATTTCCATTTCCTTCCCTTTTCCTCGACAACCAACGGTGATGCCTGTCTAGTAGGAACTTCTTCAACCAGTTGCAAGTCTTCATCCCCATCTCTATTTTGTGGAGATTAATGCCCCCTTCTACTATTGCAGTCACCAACCAACATGTTTTTTGCACATCACTGTTAGCCACACTTTCATATTGTTTCAGTGACAGACTTCCGAAGGTCACATTAGTCCTGGAATGATATGTACTTTTACTATTTTTGCCCCCCATATTAGCATCTTCTTTTTGCCCCACCGACCCCTCAAGGCTAATATAGTCAAAAAAATTCTTTTTGTTTCCATCATCAAACTTATACCACCCTTGAGATTAAAGTTTTAGCTTGGGGGAAAACTAAACTTTTAGTAAATTTGGTATTTTAGAAATAAGAAAAGTAATCTTTTAATATTGAAAACACGAGGTTCTTTAAATAATAAGATGTTTTTTATTTTTATCCAATTCAACAATGTTGTGTTTTGTCTTAAAATTCCCATAATCTACAACGACATTTATGACAAATTATAAATTGCACTTGATCATTTCTAATTGTTTTTTCTCTACGGGAGCACTTATGTGAATTTGAGACTCTTTTCGTTGGAGGGATACACCATATTAGATAATTGTGGCACTTGAGTGACCAACAATGTTCGAACGGCCATTGACAGGCCAGTGTTACAGTTTTCAATATTTGACGGGCGAAATAAAGTGTTTACTACATAGTGAGGGTACGATGCAAATACAAACTGATGACATATTTGGCCAAAGTTCCATGACCTTGGCATAATCATCGTATGTATGCAAAGTGTTCTTTTTTCTTTCTACACTTGCAGTGGAATGTTGCTCGTTGCATTGTTCTTTCAACATTCATACACACTACAAAGAGAATAAGAGATGGACACGGGGCTCCTGGCCGTGGAATACATTAGTAGAAAATGTGTTGGACATGGACACCTCTTTTTCAGTGGCGAAGAAAACCGAAGCCGCGGGGGCTTGACCGGTCGTCCTCCCTAAATTCCGAGGCCTGAACGCCGCCGAGGCAAATCTTAGGCTGGTTGTAATGGTAGTATCATAGCTAGTATCATGCATGCCAACTAGGTAATTTTGATGAGGTGTCATAGCATTAAAGGAAGAAAGAGAGGGTGTAGTATCATATCATGATACCATATCATATTAAATGATATACTACTTTGTGTCATGCATGGCAATAAATAAACTACATAATACTAATATATGATACTATGCATTACGGAGGTAGTATCATACACTAGTAATACGCATGATACTAGTATATGATACTCCCCATTACAACCAGCCTTAATCATTGTCTTCTTCTCTGGACTAGATCTCGTGGCAATTACTCCAGCCACGGCCAGTGATGAACTGGAGCAGCCAGTTCCTTGGCCGGCTTAAATAAAATAACAAATCTGCGGCCTTGGAACCGAAATGAAATGAATTCCACCGTTGTCTCAACCCTCAACCAGTGGGAGCGGGACGGACCGGACGAAAACCATGGACGGGCGTGCGTGCGTGCTCGCTTTTGCTGGTGGCGACGGGACGGGACGGAGCGTGCGTCCCTCCATGCTTTTTTCTTTCTTATTATTATTACTAGCTGCAGCTGGCAAGGCTGTGCGCGCTTGTCCTGTCCACACGTAGTACGTACTACCTGATCGATCAAACTCCTCTCCTCTCGGTGCTGTTACTTTCTTGGCGCCGGGCCTCAAATGTCAGACGCTCCTCTGTCCGTCGTGAAAGCGATTCACGTGAACAAGAATCGCACGTAGAAATGGAAGGGGGTAAAACTTGTGCGTTACAAGTGGTGGTTTGTGCAGCTGCAGCCTGCCAATAGCGACCGTAGACTGCTGTTGGAAAATTAGGCAAGTTCATGATTAATTCCAGTAAATAATTCATGACTAGAATAGATACTAGCATGCAACGATCTAGTAAATTAGAGGAATAGCAGAACATGCAAAGCAGCAGCGTACGAGAAACAACAGATGTAGAGACAGACATGAACAGATGATGTTGGACATACTGTTCGTTAACTATTGTGGGTGCGACGGTGTTGATGACGATGTTGGCGACGATCTGCTACTGATGGCGATGAAGGCGACGATGAGTAGCACCGCCCCACTTGGACGGAAGACGACCCGTGATGACGAATTTGAGCAGTCGCGCAGAGCGCTTCCCAAAAACCTAATTCGTCCTCCCCCGATGCAGGATCGCAAGGACGAACGGTGCCAGAGTCCTGCTCTCCACGCGCCGATGCACGCCGGCGTTTGGGATGAAGTAGACTACGACAACGGCGCAAGTTGCGAGATGAGGCAAAACCCTAGGTGTTTTCGGCGCCGCAGCCGGTAGCTGTATATATATTAGGACCAGAGGCGGTATTGTGTCACGATCACAATCCCAAACCGACTTGGTTTCTAATCGTATACTTACCGGACAAGAAATAAACTTGTCTGCCAAAAAATAAAAGGACAAAAGGAAGCTGCGCCCCTGCAAGGAGAAGAACCGGATTTTGACGGACCATTCACGCGCATGTCGCACATATGCGCCGCCTCGCCACGCCCCGGCCCAACGAGGCGAGGCGAGCGAGCGCGCGAGTGTGGTCTTCCCTTTCTTTTCTCATACACCACTTAGAGTGGTGGAGAGAACCCACTATATAAAGAGGTTCAACTCTTCTTCGACTTTCAGGGTGGGACTGAACTTTAGCACCACCACTTGCCATTTTACACATGGGCCACTATTTGAGATTTCAGAAATTGCTATGGGCCTAGCCCATTAATTCTAACAATCCCCCATCAGATATCAAATACCCATTTAGAGATTTGCCTTCTCTCACCACTTGTTTAATATACCAATGTTTTAGCAGAGACTGTTAAGTTGAACTTCTGCCTAGAACTTTAAGCTACATCCATTCACAACTTGACAATGGACTATGCCTTGAATTGCTAGTTTTGTGTGAACACTCAAAGTCTTAACCAGTACCTGACCGCCAGTAGGCTACCCCGCGGTTTGGAGCTTATAGGTCATACTCCCTGGTCTCATTGTGAGCTTACTAGAGATCATCCAAATCTCATAGACTGCAATATTTACAGTCGGAACTCATATAGGTGTGTTATTTTAAGACTGCTCTGTAGGACAACATCTTTGCTAATTATAGCCAATACAACCACATTAAGACATGTTGCCAACCTGCCTTACATCTCTGAGCTTTACAGCTCTTAGAGTTTTGCATCTTCACTTGGAGACGGTCATTAGTTATTATTCTCCTCAGTTAACCAATAGCTTGTTCTTCCCAGATCCTAATTCACGGGATCTCCAATCACAAAGGTTGGGTTACTACTATGGTGTAACATCTATGGGTCTCATACCCATCTCCCTCGATGCAATATCTATCACATTTCGTGATAGTCCCTTTGTAAAGGGATCTGCCAGGTTTTTGTCTGTTTGAATATACGTACAGTTATTACTCCGAAGTTTCTCAACTTCCCGACAGACTTCAGACGTCTCTTCACGTGTCTTGATGACTTCGCATTATCTTCAGAATTGTTCACTTTAGCGATAACCGTTTGGTTGTCACAATTCATAAGAATAGCCGGTACAGGTTTTTCGACCACACGCAAGTCCATCAAGAGCTCACGCAGCCACTCCGCCTCAACAGTAGCTGTTTCCAAAGCAGCTAGTTCTGCTTCCATAGTTGACCTCGTCAATATGGTTTGCTTGCAAGACCTCCATGACACTGCGCCACCTCCATGACTAAATACATACCCACTTGTTACGTAGAGTACATCAACATCGAAGATCCAATTTGAATCACTTTATCCTTCTAGCACAGCAGGATGCCCTGAATAAGTAATTACATAACTCATAGACCTCTCAGATAGCGCAAGACCCTTTCTAGTGCATGCCAATGATCATATCCGGGTTGGACATGAACCTACTCAGTTTGCTCACAGCAAAAGCGATATCTGGTCTTGTAGCGCTAGTTAAGTACATGAGTGAACCGACAATTTGAGAATATCTTAATTGATCTCTCGTTTCTTTCTTGTTCTTTCTGAGTGTCACACTAGGATCATAAGGTGTTGGAGAAGGCTTGCTATCCATAAAACCGAATCGGTTCAAGACCTTCTCAACATAGTGAGATTGCGTTAACGTAAGCCCACTCTCATCCTTAATAAGTTTAATGTTTAGAATTACATCGGCTTCTCCCAGATCTTTCATGTCAGAACTTTTTGATAGAAAAGACTTGACCTCATTAATTGCATTAATGTTTGTACCAAAGATCAGTATGTCGTCCACATACAAACATAATATGACACTATTGCCCCCACCATGGCGATAGTAAACACCTATCAGCCTCGTTAATGACAAATCCTGCAGAATTCAGGGTTCTTTCAAACTTCTCATGCCATTGCTTAGGTGCCTGTTTCAGACCATACAAAGATTTTAACAACTTGCACACCTTTCTCTCTTCACCCTTTACCACAAACCCGTCAGGCTGATCCATATAGATTTCCTCTTCCAACTCTCCATTAAGGAAAGTTGTCTTTACATCCATTTGATGAATGATAAGACCATAAGAGGCAGCCAAGGAAAGTAACACTTGAATGGTGGTCATTCTAGAACGGGTGAATAGGGGTCAAATTAATATTTGCCTTCTTTCTGAGTGTAGCCCTTGGCCACTAGCCGCGCCTTGTACTTATCCATAGTACCATCAGGCTTTAGCTTCTTTTTGAACACCCACTTACAGCCCACAGGTTTACAACCATATGGTCTATCAGTTAGTTCCCAAGTTCCATTAGAAATAATTGAGTCCATCTCATTATGAACAACTTCTTTCCAATCATCTACATCCGGAGATGCATATGCCTCTGCAATCGTCTTGGGTGTGTCATCCACAAGGTATACAATGAAATCATCACCAAAGGATTTTGCAATCCTTTGTCTCTTGTTCCTTATAGGAACTTCATTATTATCCTTCTCAAGGACTTCCTCATGTGATTGTTCGAAATATTCATTAGTTGTACTAGATTCAGGAATTATCTCAGAAGAAAATCTAGCAATGCTATGCATATCTTTCATAGGAAATATGTTCTCAAAAAATGTTGCATCACGAGATTCCATTATAGTATCAACATGCATATTAGGTACTTCAGATTTTGCCACTAAAAATCTATAAGCAATGCTCCGTTGAGCATACCCTAGAAAGACACAATCCACTGTCTTTGGTCCAAGTCTGCATTTCTTAGGAATAGGAATATTGACCTTTGCCAAACATCCCCAAGGGCGCAAATAAGAAAGTGATGGTTTTCTCCCAATCCACTCCTCATAAGGGGTTTTCTCCTTATTATTGTTAGGAACTCTATTCAGGACATGACATGAAGTCAATAGAGCCTCCCCCACCATGCCTTGGATAAAACAACAGTGTCTAACAGGGCATTCACCAAGTCAGTCAATGTGCGGTTTTTCCTCTCGGCAACTCCATTTGATTGGGGTGAATAGGGAGGCGTCCTCTCATGAATAATACCATGTTCCTCACAAAATTCATCAAATACTTTGGGAAAATACTCTCCACCACGATCGGACCTAAGACGCTTGATCTTTCTCTCTAGTTGATTTCAACTGCAGCTTTATAGATTTTAAAGTAGTCTAATGCTTCATCTTTAGTTTGCAACAAATAAACATAGAAAAATCTAGCCGCATCATCAATCAAAATCTAGCCGCAAAACATAGCAAAACATAGCAATATCTCTTTCCTCCTTTTGTCAACACACAATTCATCTCACAAAGATCAGAATGTATGAGTTCTAGAGGTGCCAAGTTTCTCTCCTCGGTAGCCTTATGAGGCTTTCGAGGTTGCTTCGATTGCACACAACTATGGCACTTAGAACCTTTGGCAACGGTGAAATTCGGAATTAAACTCATACTGGATAGCCGAGACATTAAACCAAAATTAATATGACATAAACGAGAGTGCCAAATACTTTCATCTTCATTAACACTAGCACAAATTTGGTTTACTGATTTATTGCAAAAATCTGAAAGGGAAAAACGGAACAAGCCTCCGCAGTCATAGCCTTTGCCTTTAAATTGTCCAAATCTTGACACGATTACTTTATTCGACTCTAAAACTACCTTAAACCCATCTCGACATAGAAGGGAGCCGCTAACTAGATTCTTGTTCATATTAGGAACATGTTGCATGTTCCTTAGTTGCACGATCTTTCCCGAAGTAAACTCCAGATCCATTGTGCCAATGCAAGGAACATAAGCATGTGACCCATCCCCATTAGGATGGAAGAATCCCTTGCGACCTGATAAGAAGTAAACAGGGAGACGTCAGCACACACATGAACGTTAGCACCCGAATCAATCCACCACAAAGATGATCGAAATACTGAAAGCACAATAGGTAAATTACCATACCCATCAGTATTGCTAGCGGTCACCATGTTGACAATCTTGGAACTCGTTTTCCCTCTGCGATCTGCACGTTCAGGGCATTCCTTGGAAAAGTGTCTGGGCTTCCCACAGTCGTAGAACTCTAGCTCAGCCTTGTTGAACTTCTTCTTCTTGAAGGTAGTAGTCTTGGTAGGCTTGTTGAAAACATGTTTATTCTTCCCTTTCACTACAAAAAAAAGACACATCCGTGACATTTTGGGCCGAACTAATTTTTTTCCTGTCATACTTATGACACTTCTATGACAATAATTATGAAAAAACCCAATATCAGCATAGATGTGGTGGGTCCTACTTCTATGACAAAAAATCATGACAGAAAATGGGCTTTTCGTCCTGGGCGGGCCGAAGACGCAGCTGCATGACATTATTTGGGCCGTCCATGATGGAAAAAACCTGGTAGAAGCGAGGGCGAGGAAAATATCGGGGGAGTTCCCGGTTATGGTGGGTGGTCGGGGCCGAGTGATGCGCGTTTCTCTCATACGTATGCGCGTGTGTGCGAGGCGTTGGGATCTAACTAAACCCGAGCGAGGCGTTGGGCTCTAACTGAACCCGAGCGATTGCACTAGCTACGCTACTGAACCCGAGTGATTCCTTCGCTACTGCTTCTAACTGAAGCCGATCGAACACTGTTGCCTCCTTCCCTTGATAAACAGTGAGCATTGTTGAGGGGGCTTGGATGAACAGTTCCTGGTGGGGGGTTGGATGAACAGGACCCCGTGGTAGTAGAGGCCGCTGTCATTGGATGAACAAGACTCGATTGATCGAAATGGTGGATGAACAAGACCCGTGGAGGGCTGGATGAACAGGACCCGTGGAGGGCTTGATGAACAAGAATCGGCAGAGGGCTGGATGAACAAGAGCCCGTGGAGGGTGGTTGAACAGGACCCGTGGAGAGGGCGGTTGAGCGATGGCCGGTGGAGGAGCGCGGTGGAGGCTGGATGAACAGTGCCCGTGGATGAACGATCGCGGTGGAGGCTGGAGGAGGTCGACGGTGGATGAATCAGAGTCTGTGGAGGCCGGAGGAGGTCGACATTGGAGATGAACAATATCCGTGGAGTCCCATTTTGCAAGACGCCACACCTCCCGGCGAACAGGACCCTGCTTTGACCGTAGAGCTCCAACACGAGTCTGTTTCCTCCGTTTTGCGGTACGCCACACCCCTCCCAATCAATAGGACCTCGTTTCACCATAGGAGGTCCGTTTCCTCCGTTTTGCGATACGCCAGACCCCTCTCGATGAACAGGATCCCGTTTCGACCGTGGCCGGTCGAACACAAGGCCGTCTCCTCTGTTCTGTGGTACGGTAGGCCTCGTTTGCATCGGTTGTTCCGTCCAAGCCGGTTGGCTCCCGATGAACACGACGACGCATTCCGTTCCGACCCAGATGGTTGCATCCCCATGAACACGACGACGGCACAACTTCTCAGTTTCGACCCAGCCATGTACACCAGCCCTAGTTGTACGTATGCGCGAGTAGGCGTTCGAGACCCCGCCCGTATGTACGTATGTGGCCGTATTTACTTTCTTGCACCCTGGCCGCTGTACGTACGTGTACATGCTACGTGCGCGCCTCTACTACGACACATGCCCTTCCTTACACGGCCATGGTTCATCACTGCAGCCTGTAGACAGAACGATCGTATGTACGTACACATTCGCCAGAATGACAACGCTACGCACGCTTCGACCAGGTGGGTCCCGACTGTCAGGCACTTCCTTGCGTGTGAAGATGCAGCTGGTGGGTCCCAGCAGTCAGGGGGGCGAATCATTTTTTTTGCCCGTAATATGGATGCACTTCCTTGCGTGCGAAGATGTAGACATGTAGCTGGTGGGTCCTAGCAGTCTGGGGGGAAATGTTTTTTCGCGAAATACGGTGGCCCGTTCGGTGGGTCCCTGCTGTCAGGTGGAGGAATCATTATTTTCCGCGTAATAAGGAGGCACTTCCTTGCTGCGGCCGTGGACCCAGCTGTCAGCCTCTCCACTTACAGTACTCTTCCGATGGAAGTCATTCGTTGACCACATTGACCACGCCGCGCAGAGAGCACCAAGGCGGTGGACGACAGCGAGGCCTGGGAAGGGAACGACGTGGAGCCAGGGAAGACGCAGTTGTGGATGCCCATGTGGAGCGGTGTACGAGGGTTCACTGGTTCGGCTGCGGTGTGAGGCTGTCGTCGCCGCAGGGCCTGGCCAGCGGTGGGAGTAGTAGGGGGCTGTGAGGCTTCCGCGGAAGCACAACCGACCACGGGAGGCAGGAGCAGGCGCCACGACCGGCGCTGCTTTGGGCGGCTGGAGCAAGAAGACTAGAGGTTGAAGAAGCACGACGGCCGTTGGATGGACATCGTACAGTCACTGCAGCTAGAATCGTTTATATTGACTAAGTTGCCAAAGCCCTTGGTACGCGTCAACTTTGTAGGCCCACAGGTCAGCCTTCGAAATGGTGCGCCCCAGATGTCAGTGGGAGGAATCATTTTTTGGGCGGGTGAAGCTAGAATATCCGAGATTGAAGAAAAAGCATGACATCCGTTGGATGGACATCCAACGGCTACTGTTGCTATAATCGTGTGTTGACTATAAGTTGATAAAGCTTTGCATACGCGTCAACTTATTTTTTTAGGGACGCTTCAACTTAGTAGGCTCACAAGTGTGTGGCAGAAAACTTATAGCCCATTTGAGATTTTTAAGAATATACAACCCATTTTTGAATTCTAATGGAATTTACTACAGGCCATTTACAGTTTGTTAACAGTACAACCCATTTTCTAACTAGGACAACGATTAATAATTTCAACCAACCGTTCGAAACGGAATTCAATAAAATTTCCCACATTTTGATGGGATCCAAAATATTTTTATCCCTATTCTAGTCAGATTAAATACAATTTCAATATAAATTTGTCTTACGTAAAAATCCAACGAAACATTGCGCGCGCAACAATTAATGAAATTAAAATTTTCGAAATCAAAAAATAATATTTTATAAACTAATTACGTGTTTGGTGCATTTTTTATAGTTACAGCCCAGTTTTTATAATTACGTCTCATTTATTATTTCTAAAATTCCATTTTCTTGTTAAGCCTAATGCATCCCTCCTAGGAAAGATTTGCAGCCCAGCAGGGTGGAGAATAACAAGTTGACCTTGCCTGGGTATTCCTCAAAAAAAAGTATAGCTGGGCTAGCCATTTTCAGCTTTAAAAAAATTAATATCTGGGCTGGATATCTGGCCTGGGCTAGACGGCCACAACACGCCCAGTTAATACCCTGCTCTCCTTTGAACAACAACGAAAACATCACTCTTGTCTCTCAAAAAAACCAAAACATCGCTCAAGAAAAACTCTGCAGTGCTCACACCTCAATAACACAAATACTGCTCGAGCTGCTTGGTCCCAGCTGTCGGCCGCTCCTTGCGCAATTCTCTCGTTTATTGACTACATAGTTTGACAATGGTGTGGGACCATGATGTCAGGAAACCAGGAGGAAGCAAAAAATTACATTTGTAGTATATAATAAGGAGGCACTTGTGGACGTGCGGCTATGGCTCTGGTGGGTCCACACTGTCATCCTCTCCAAGTAAAATCATCTCCTCATTCCTCATATCTGTTGACCATGTTGACAACGCGAGACGGCGGCGCCACGGTGAGCGCAACTACTTGAAGGACGACGAAGAGGGCCTCACGGGCCCTATGGACGGTCTGATGCAGCACCCGCTGCTCATTCGGGAAGCTAGGATCATAGGGCCACATGTCCGCGACGGCATTGTCGTTCACTTGTTCACCAGTGTTCGTTGACGAGACAGAGGTTGCAGCACATGTCCTCCTGCACTTGTAGCTCTTCCGCCATTAGGGTGTCAAAGTGGAGCCGCACCTGCTCTATGGTGAACACGGCATGAACCGGCTTGGATAGTGGTGCCGGCTCCTGGTCGGAAACTACGTCCATCGTCTGATTGTCGTCGCTCAGCTCGGGCGAAGCTTTGGGCGAGCCAGCATATCCGATCGCTGGACCGACTCCATCGCCAAGCACGAGTCCGACCGCCTGGCCCACCTGCACCACCTCCCTCGCCGCCAGCATCTTTTTGCCGAACGGTCAGCGCCACCCACCCCGCTTCCTGGTGTTGGCGATTGCTCCGCCTTCAAATGACACAAGTGTCGTCCGTCCATCCGTCTGCCGCCCACATTAATGATACGCGGTTGCTGAGGCGGCTACTCCGGCGCCACAAGTCCGTCCCTCCGCCGCCCACCATTGCTATATAAACTGCTACGCCGGCCATAGCCGCAGTCATTCGCCTCTGTTCCCTTTCTCCTGCCCACACTATTGGGGAACGTTGCAGAAAATTAAAATTTTTCCTACGGTTTCACCAAGATCCATCTATGAGTTCATCTAAGCAACGAGTCATGGGAGAGAGATAGCATCTACATACCACTTGTAGATCGCGTGCGGAAGCGTTCACTAGAACATGGATGATGGAGTCGTACTCGCCGTGATCCAAATCACCGATGACCGAAAGTGCGAGCAGACGACACCTCCGCGTTCAACACACGTGACGGAGCGGATGACGCCTCCTCCTTCTTGATCCAGCAAGGGGAAGGAGAGGTTGAAGAAGATGGCTCCAGCAGCAAGACAATGGCGTGGTGGTGGTGGAGCAGCAAGATATCCGGCAGGACTCGCCAAGCTTCGTGGACGGAGGAGGAAGAGGTGTAGCAGGGGAGGGAGGCGCAAGAACTTCAGGATGCGGCTGCCTCCCTCCCTCTATATAGGCCCCAAAGGCGCCGGCCCTGGAGATCCAATCTCCAAGGGGCGGCGACAAGGGGTGGAGTGCCCCCAAGGCAGTGGGCGCCACCCTAGGGTTTCAACCCTAGGCGCAGGGGTGGGACAAGGGGCGCACCAGCCCACTATGGGCTGGTTCCCTCCCCACTTTCAGCCCATGGGGCCCTCCGGGATGGGTGGCCCCACCGGTGGACCCGGGACCCTTCCGGTGGTCTCGGTACAATCTGGGTGACCCGAAACTTTCCCGATGGCCGAAACAATACTTCCTAGATATACTTCTTTACCTCCGGACCATTCCGGAACTCCTCGTGACGTCCGGGATCTCATCCGGGACTCCGAACAACATTCGGTTTATTGCATACTCATATTCATACAACCCTAGCGTCACCGAACCTTAAGTGTGTAGACCCTACGGGTTCGGGAGACACGTAGACATGACCGAGACGGCTCTCGGGCAATAACCAACAGCGGGATCTGGATACCCATGTTGGCTCCCACATGCTCCTCGATGACCTCATTGGATGAACCACGATGTCGAGGATTCAAACAACCCCTGTATACAATTCCCTTTGTCAATCGGTATGTTACTTGCCCGAGATTCGATCGTCGGTATCCCAATACCTCGTTCAATCTCGTTACCGGCAAGTCACTTTACTGCACCGTAATGCATGATCCGTGACCGGACACTTGGTCACTTTGAGCTCATTATGATGATGCACTATCGAGTGGGCCCAGTGATACCTCTCCGTAACACGGAGTGACAAATCCGATCTCGATCCGTGTCAACCCAATGACACTTTCGGAGATACCTGTAGTGTACCTTTATAGTCACCCAGTTACGTTGTGACGTTTGGTACACCCAAAGCACTCCTACGGTATCCGGGAGTTACACGATCTCATGGTCTAAGGAAGAGATACTTGACATTGGAAAAGCTTTAGCAAAACGAACTATACGATCTTGTGCTATGCTTAGGATTGGGTCTTGTCCATCACATCATTCTCCTAATGATGTGATCCCGTTATCAACGACATCCAATGTCCATAGTCAGGAAACCATGACTATCAGTTGATCAACGAGCTAGTCAACTAGAGGCTCACTAGGGACATATTGTGGTCTATGTATTCACACGTGTATTACGGTTTCCGGATAATACAATTATAGCATGAATAAAAGACAATTATCATGAACAAGGAAATATAATAATAATCCTTTTATTCTTGCCTCTAGGGCATATTTCCAACAGTCTCCCACTTGCACTAGAGTCAATAATCTAGTTACATTGTGATGAATCGAACACCCATAGAGTTACGGTGTTGATCATGTTTTGCCGCGGAAGAGGTTTAGTCAACGGATCTGCGACATTCAGATCCGTATGCACTTTGCAAATTTCTATGTCTCCATCTTGAACATTTTCACGGATGGAGTTGAAGCGACGCTTGATGTGCACAGTCTTCTTGTGAAACCTGGGCTCCTTGGCAAGTGCAATAGCTCCAGTGTTGTCATAGAAGAGTTTGATCGGCCCCGACGCATTGGGTATGACTCCTAGGTCGGTGATGAACTCCTTCACCCAAATTGCTTCATGCGCTGCCTCCGAGGCTGCCATGTACTCTGCTTCACATGTAGATCCCGCCACGACGCCTCGCTTGCAAATCGCACCAGCCATCGCTTCCACCATTCAACATATACACGTATCCGGTTTGTGACTTTGAGTCATCCAGATCTGTGTCGAAGCTAGCGTCGACGTAACCTTTTACGACGAGCTCTTCGTCACCTCCATAAACGAGAAACATGTCCTTTGTCCTTTTCAGGCACTTCAGGATATTCTTGACCGCAGTCCAGTGTTCCTTGCCGGGATTACTTTGGTACCTTCCTACCAAACTTACGGCAAGGTTTACATCGGGCCTGGTACACAGCATGGCATGCATAATAGATCCTATGGCCGAGGCATAGGGGATGACGCTCATCTCTTCTTTATCTTTTGCCGTGGTCGGGCATTGAGCCGAGCTCAATCTCACACCTTGTAGTACAGGCAAGAACCCTTTCTTGGACTGATCCATTTTGAACTTCTTCAAAATCTTATCAAGGTATGTGCTTTGTGAAAGACCTATGAGGCGTCTCGATCTATCTCTATAGATCTTGATGCCTAATATATAAGCAGCTTCTCCAAGGTCCTTCATCGAAGAACTTTTATTCAAGTAGGCCTTAATGATGTCCAAGAGTTCTATATCATTTCCCATCAAAAGTATGTCATCTACATATAATATGAGAAATGCTACAGAGCTCGCACTCACTTTCTTGTAAACGCAGGCTTCTCCATAAGTCTCAAGATAAACCCAAACGCTTTGATCATCTCATCAAAGCGAATGTTCCAACTCCGAGATGCTTGCACCAGCCCATAAATGGATCACTGGAGCTTGCATACCTTGTTAGCATTCTTAGGGTCGACAAAACCTTCCGGCTGCATCATATACATCTCTTCCTTAAGATAACCATTAAGGAACGCTGTTTTGACGTCCATCTGCCATATCTCATAATCATAGTATGCGTAATTGCTAACATGATTCGGACGGACTTAAGCTTCGCCACGGAGAGAAAGTCTCATCGTAGTCAATCCCTTGAACTTGCCGATAACCCTTAGCGACAAGTCGAGCTTTATAGATGGTGACATTACCATCCGCGTCCGCCTTCTTCTTAAAGATCCATTTATTTTCTATCGCCGCCGATCATCGGGCAAGTCTGTCAAAGTCCATACTTTGTTTTCATACATGGATCCTATCTCGGATTGCATGGCTTCAAGCCATTTGTTGGAATCTGGGCCCGCCATCGCTTCTTCATAGTTCGTAGGTTCACTGTTGTCTAACAACATGATTTCCGTGACAGGGTTGCCGTACCACTGCAGTGCGGAGCGTGTCCTAGTGGACCTCTGAAGTTCAAGAGCAACTTGATCCAAGTACCTTGATCATCATCATTAATTTCCTCTCCGGTTGGTGTAGGCACCACAGGAACATTTTCTGAGCTGCACTACTTTCCAGTTCAAGAGGTAGTACTTCATCGAAGTTCTACTTTCCTCCCACTTACTCCTTTTCGAGAGAAACTCTTTTCGTAAAGGATCCGTTCTTGGCAACAAAGATCTTGCCTTCGGATCTAAGGTAGAAGGTATACCCAATGGTTTCCTTAGGGTATCCTATGAAAACGCATTTTTTCGATTTGGGTTCGAGCTTTTCAGGTTGAAGTTTCTTGACATAAGCATCGCATCCCCAAACTTTTAGAAACGATGACTTAGGTTTCTTCCCAAACCATAATTCATACGGTGTCGTCTCAACGGATTTAGATGGTGCCCTATTTAAAGTGAATGTAACTGTCTCTAGAGCGTATCCCCAAAATGATAGCGGTAAATCTGTAAGAGACATCATAGATCGCACCATATCCAATAGAGTGCGATTACGATGTTCGGACACACCATTACTGTTGAGGTGTTCCAGGCGGCGTGAGTTGTGAAACGATTCCACATTTCCTTAAGTGTGTACCAAGTTCGTGACTTAATTATTCTCCTCCACGATCTGATCGTAAGAACTTTATTTTTCGGTCACGTTGATTCTCTACCTCATTCTGAAATTCCTTGAACTTTTCAAAGGTCTCAGACTTGTGTTTCATCGAGTAGACATACCCATATCTACTTAAGTAAATGCGTGAGAGTGAGAACATAACGATATCCTCCGCGAGCCTCAACGCTCAGTGGACCGCACACATCGGTATGTATGATTTCCAATAAGTTGGTTGCTCGCTCCATTGTTACGGAGAACGGAGTCTTGGTCATTTTGCCCATAAGGCATGGTTCACATGTGTCAAATGATTCATAATCGAGAGATTCTAAAAGTCCATCAGAATGGAGCTTCTTCATGCGCTTGACACCAATGTGACCAAGGCGGCGATTACCACAAGTATGTGGGACTATCGTTATCAACTTTACATCTTTTGGTATTCACACTATGAATATGTGTAATATTACGCTCGAGATTCATTAAGAATAAACCATTGACCATCGGAGCATGACCATAAAACATATCTCTCATATAAATAGAACAACCATTATTCTCGGATTTAAATGAGTAGCCATCTCGCATTAAACGAGATCCTGATACAATGTTCATGCTCAAACTTGGCACTAAATAACAATTATTGAGGTTTAAAACTAATCCCGTAGGTAAATGTAGAGGTAGCGTGCCGACGGCGATCACAATGACCTTGGAACCATTCCCGACGTGCATCGTCACCTCGTCCTTCGCCAGTCTCCGTTTATTCTGCAGCTCCTGCTGTGAGTTACAAATATGAGCAACGACACCGCTATCAAATACCCAGGAGTTACTACGAGTACTGGTAAGGTACACATCAATTACATGTATATCAAATATACCTTTAGTGTTGCTGGCCTTCTTGTCCGCTAAGTATTTGGGGCAGTTCCGCTTCCAGTGGCCCTTCCCTTTGCAATAAAAGCACTCTGTCTCAGGCTTGGGTCCATTCTTTGACTTCTTCCCAAAGCAACTTGCTTACCAAGGGCGCAGCAACATCCTTGCCGTCCTTCTTGAAGTTCTTCTTACCCTTGCCCTTCTTGAACTTAGTGGTTTTATTGACCATCAACACTTGATGTTCTTTCTTGATTTCAACCTCTCACGACTTCAAGATTGAGAATACTTCGGGAATGGTCTTCACCATCCCGTGCATATTGTAGTTCATCACAAAGCTCTTGTAGCTTGGTGGGAGCGATCAAGGATTCTGTTAATGACCGCCTCGTCCGGAGGTTTATGTCCACTGGGACAAAGCGGTTGTGCAACCTGGACATTTTGAGTATGTGCTCACCGACAGTAACTGTTTTCCTCCATCTTACAACTATAGAACTTGTCGGAGACTTCATATCTCTCGACCGGCATGAGCTTGGAAAACTAGTTTCAGCTCCTCGAACATCTCATATGCTCCGTGTTGCTCAAAACGCTTTTGGAGCCCTGGTTCTAAGCTGTAAAGCATGCCGACCGAACGAGGGAGTAATCATCAAGACGAGACTGCCAAGCATTCATAATGTCTTGGTTCTCTAGGACGGGTGCATCACCTAGCGGTCCTTCTAGGACATATTGTTTCGGCAGCTATGAGGATGATCCTCGGGTTAGGACCCAGTCCGTATAGTTGCTGCCATCATCTTTCAGCTTGGTTTTCTCTAGGAACGCGTTGAAGTTCATGTTGACATGAGCGTTGGCCATTTGATCTACAAGACATATTTGCAAAGGTTTTAGACTAAGTTCATGATAATTAAGTTCATCTAATCAAATTATTTTAATGAACTCCCACCAGATTAGACATCCCTCTAGTCATCTAAGTGTTACACGATCCGAGTCGACTAGGCCGTGTCCGATCATCACGTGAGACGGACTAGTCATCGTCGGTGAACATCTCCATGTTGATCGTATCTTCCATACGACTCATGTTCGACCTTTCGGTCTTCGTGTTCCGAGGCCATGTCTGTACATGCTAGGCTCGTCAAGTTAACCCTAAGTGTTTTGCATGTGTAAAACTGTCTTACACCCGTTGTATGTGAACGTAAGGATCTATCACACCCGATCATCACGTGGTGCTTCAAACGATTTAACTTTAGCAACGGTGCACAGTTAGGGGAGAACACTTCTTGATATTGTTGTAAGGGATCATCTTATTTACTACCGTCGTTCTAAGTAAACAAGATGCATAAACATAATAAACATCACATGCAATTATATAGTAGTGACATGATATGGCCAATATCATATAGCTCCATTGATCTCCATCTTCGGGCTCCATGATCATCTTGTCACCGCATGACACCATGATCTCCATCATCATGATCTCCATCATCGTGTCTTCATGAAGTTGTCACGCATAACGACTACTTCTACTTCTATGGCTAACACGTTTAGCAATAAAGTAAAGTAATTTACATGGCGTTCTTTAATGACACGCAGGTCATACAAAAAATAAAGACAACTCCTATGGCTCCTGCCGGTTGTCATACTCATCGACATGCAAGCCGTGATTCCTATTACAAGCACATGATCTCATACATCACAATATGTCATTCATCATTCATCACAACTTCTGGCCATATCACATCACATGACAATTGCTGCAAAAACAAGTTAGACGTCCTCTAATTGTTGTTGCATCTTTTACGTGGCTGCAATTGGGTTCTAGCAAGAACTTTTCTTACCTACGAATAACCACAACGTGATTTTGTCAACTTCTATTTACCCTTCATAAGGACCCTTTTCATCGAATCCGCTCCAACTAAAGTGGGAGAGACGGACACCGCCCACCACCTTATGCAACTAGTGCATGTCGATCGGTGGAACCGGTCTCACGTAAGCGCACGTGTAAGGTTGGTCCGGCCGCTTCATCCCACAATACCGCTGAAGCAAGATAAGACTAGTAGCGGCAAGCAAGTTGACAAGATCTACGCCCACAACAAAATTGTGTTCTACTCGTGCAATAGAGAACTACGCATAGGCCTAGCTCATGATGCCACTGTTGGGGAACGTTGCAGAAAAATAAATTTTTCCTACGGTTTCACCAAGATCCATCTATGAGTTCATCTAAGCAGCGAGTCATGGGAGAGAGATAGCATCTACATACCACTTGTAGATCGCCTGCGGAAGCGTTCACTAGAACGTGGATGATGGAGTCGTACTCGCCGTGATCCAAATCACCGATGACCAAGTGCCGAACGGACGGCACCTCCGCGTTCAACACACGTACGGAGCGGATGACGTCTCCTCCTTCTTGATCCAGCAAGGGGGAAGGAGAGGTTGAAGAAGATGGCTCCAGCAAAGACAACGGCGTGGTGGTGGTGGAGCAGCGAATCCGGCAGGGCTTCGCCAAGCTCGTGACGGAGGAGGAAGAGGTGTAGCAGGGGGAGGGAGGCGCCAGAACTTCAGGGTGCGGCTGCCCCCTCCCCCCTCCCTTTATATAGGCCCCCAGGGGGGGCGGCCCTTGGAGATCCAATCTCCAAGGGGGGCGGCGGCCAAGGGGGTGGAGTGCCCCCCAAGGCAAGTGGGGCGCCCCCCCCCACCCTAGGGTTTCAACCCTAGGCGCAGGGGGTGGGCCAAGGGGGGCGCACCAGCCCACTATGGGCTGGTTCCCCTCCCCACTTCAGCCCATGGGGCCCTCCGGGATGGGTGGCCCCACCCAGTGGACCCCCGGGACCCTTCCGGTGGTCTCGGTACAATACTGGGTGACCCCGAAACTTTCCCGATGGCCGAAACAATACATACTATATATAATTCTTTACCTCCGGACCATTCCGGAACTCCTCGTGACGTCCGGGATCTGATCCGGGACTCCGAACAACATTCGGTTTACTGCATACTCATATTCATACAACCCTAAGCGCCACCGAACCTTAAGTGTGTAGACCCTACGGGTTCGGGAGACACGTAGACATGACCGAGACGGCTCTCGGGCAATAACAAACAGAGGGATCTGGATACCCATGTTGGCTCCCACATGCTCCTCGATGATCTCATCAGATGAAGCACGATGTCGAGGATTCAAACAACCCCGTATACAATTCCCTTTGTCAATCGGTATGTTACTTGCCCGAGACTCGATCGTCGGTATCCCAATACCTCGCTCAATCTCGTTACCGCAAGTCACTTTACTCGCATCGTAATGCATGATCCGTGACCGCACACTTGGTCACTTTGAGCTCATTATGATGATGCACTACCGAAAGTGGGCCCGGTGATACCTCTCCGTAACACGGAGTGACAAATCGATCTCGATCCGTGTCAACCCAATGCAGACACTTTCGGAGATACATGAGTGTACCTTTATAGTCACCCGATTACGTTGTGACGTTTGGTACACCCAAAGCACTCCTACGGTATCCGGGAGTTACACGATCTCATGGTCTAAGGAAGAGATACTTGACATTGGAAAAGCTTTAGCAAAACGAACTATACGATCTTGTGCTATGCTTAGGATTGGGTCTTGTCCATCACATCATTCTCCTAATGATGTGATCCCGTTATCAACGACATCCAATGTCCATAGTCAGGAAACCATGACTATCGGTTGATCAACGAGCTAGTCAACTAGAGGCTCACTAGGGACATATTGTGGTCTATGTATTCACACGTGTATTACGGTTTCCGGATAATACAATTATAGCATGAATAAAAGACAATTATCATGAACAAGGAAATATAATAATAATCCTTTTATTATTGCCTCTAGGGCATATTTCCAACACACACCACTACTGCCCACCATGGCTTCCTCGCGCTCTAGCGCTCTTCGGGACGGGCGGACGACGGACCACAAGGAGATGGCAACTGGAGGACGATGATGTCCCAGTGGAGAACATGGTAGTCGACGATCCGGCGCCAACCCCTCCTCCGCGCCATCCTCGCCGGTGCATTGCACCATGACCATCGGCGAGGGCCGTGCCCAATGCATGGACACGGTGAGGCAGAAGCGTGAGGAGCAGTTCCGGGAGGCACATGCCAACGCCGCCTACAACCACCATCTCCTCCAGGAGCACCTGCAGGCAGAGGAGCAGATCTCCGCGGAGCGGGCGGAGCAGGAGGCGCTGCTCGAGTCGTACCGCTCCGCCCGCGAGGGCCGCCTCGAGCGCTGGCGGTACCGCATGCGGGTGGCGGAGGCTGCGGCCGCCTACAAAGAGGCTGATGAAGCGGGCGGGGCACTGTTTGGCGAGACCGAGGATGAGGCAGAGGACAATGCCGGCTCCGAGGAGTCCCCGCTCCACTGGCGTCGATGATGCCCTGCTCCGCCAAGGCCCCGCGGCGCCAACAACGAGGCAGAGGACACCGCTGGATCCGCAGAGGCCCCGCCCTGCCGGCACCGAGGCGGAGGCACTACTCCACCGAGACCCCGCCCCGACAACAACGAGGCAGAGGACAATGCCGGCTCCGACGAGTCCCCGCTCCACTGGCGTCGACGAGGCCCTACTTCGCTGAGGCCCCACGGCGCCAACAACGAGGCAGAGGACACCATCGGCTCCGCCGAGGCCCCGCCCCACCGGCACCGGGGCAGCGGCCCTACTCCGCCGAGACCCCGCCCCACCAACAACGAGACAGAGGACATCGCCGGCTCAGCCGAGGCCCCACCCTGCAACAACGAGGGGGAGGATTTCCCCCGCTCCGCCGAGGCGCCGCCCCGCCGGCAATGAGACCGAGGACATCGCCGGATCCATCGAGGCCCCGCCCCGCTGCCAACGAGGCCGCGCCACACAGAAAACAAGGAAGAGTAGAACACGGTAGGTCGCCGCCGCTCGGGTCCAAGTAAGGCCACCTCTACTACCCTCCGGGTAAAGCCAATGTAGGCGGGTTGACCATTGATGGCCGATTAGCTTCTTGGTGGCGACGTGGAGTCGGAGAGCTATGTTGGAGAAGGACGCTGCTTCTACTTGTGCAGTTGGCTCAATGACACGTGGGCCCAACAAGCATCTGGGCCACATGTCGATTTACAATCGCACCTGTAGTTAAGTCATCAAGCTATATCCATTGGAGAAGAACCTTACATTGCTCGGCCGGACACAGGTAGGTAGCTTCGGTTAATTAATTATACCTCCAGCGCACCCCTTTTTAGTTGAAGAATGTATGAAATGTAATGAAATCCGGCATGTTTATATGAAATCCGACTGAGCATGAATGAATTTAGTTCGAATTCTTGTATCACTGGCATTGGATGAACATGCAAAACGAAACGTACTAGCATTATTCCCAGGGTGATCACCTCGTTTGCAGCAGTTTCACATGTACTCCCTCCGGTCCTTTTTAGTCTGCATACAAGTTTTGTCTGCAGTCAAAGTATCTCTACTTTGACCGGAGTACAAAGAGTTTGAGCAGCTTTTTAGCATTCCTGCACATTGCAATAAAACACACATGCCTGGCAATTCATAGAGAACATTCAAAACAATCGATGATTATGCATCTCAGCGATTCACATGTCAGAGCCAATATTTACTTCACAACTAAAGAATAAAGAAAAATAGGTCGACGCTGCTGACAGCAAAGGGCGTCCCATTCAAAAATATCAAACACATGTCTTCTTGCTAACATCAATGAGCAAAATTTGACAAGGTTGTCCCATTCCAAAATGTCAAATGCTTGTTGTTTTTGTGCATCAATGAGCAAACTTTGACAAGGTTTTCCCATTTCAAAATATCAAATGTCTACGATTGTGGAATGGGCAGGGTTTGCCATCAGTTCAGACATTGACATGGCACCTCGTGCTAAATAAACCAGCTGTTCTTTTTGTGTAGTTCCACCAAAATCAACCAAATTCGCGCGTAGCTTGTATGATTGCGCCCATATATGTTGCAATGCCTTGAACATATCGGAACCTCCTTTCTTGTGGTGGAAATGAATTATTCGATGTATTCATAAAATTTTTGTGCAATTTCCATTGAAATCAAGCTGAGCACCCCTGTTTGCACAAATACAAAAGAAGTGATTGGTATAAAGAAAACTGTACTATGAATTGACAGTTTAAACAGGCACCTACATGGTCCATGTAGAGCACAATTTTAAAAAAATGGAACTCACAGGAAAGAATCCTACAACAACATTGTACTTGTGATGCCTACTACACAACCTTCTTCTTGTAGACGTTGATGGGCCTCCAAGTGCAGAGGTTTGTAGGACAGTAGCAAATTTCCCTCAAGTGGATGACCTAAGGTTTATCAATCCGTGGGAGGCGTAGGATGAAGATGGTCTCTCTCAAGCAACCCTGCAACCAAATAACAAAGAGTCTCTTGTGTCCCCAATACACCCAATACAATGGTAAATTGTATAGGTGCACTAGTTCGGCGAAGAGATGGTGATACAAGTGCAATATGGATGCTAGATATAGGTTTTTTGTAATCTGAAAATATAAAAACAGCAAGGTAGCGAGAGATAAAAGTGAGCACAAACGGTATTGCAATGATAGGAAATAAGGCCTAGGGTTCATACTTTCACTAGTGCAAATTCTCTCAACAATAATAACATAATTGGATCATATAACTATCCCTCAACATGCAACAAAGATTCACTCCAAAGTCACTAATAGCAGAGAACAAACGAAGAGATTATGGTAGGGTACGAAACCACCACAAAGTTATTCTTTCCGATCAATCCATTGGGCTATTCCTATAAGTGTCACAAACAGCCCTAGAGTTCGTAGTAAAATAACACCTTAAGACACACATCAACCAAAACCCTAATGTCACCTAGATACTCCAATGTCACCTCAAGTATCCGTGGGTATGATTATACGATATGCATCACACAATCTCAGATTCATCTATTCAACCAACACATAGAACCTCAAAGAGTGCCCCAAAGTTTCTATCGAAGAGTCAAGACGAAAACGTGTGCCAACCCCTATGCATAGGTTCATGGGCGGAACCCGCAAGTTGATCACCAAAACATACATCAAGTGAATCAATAGAATAACCCATTGTCATCACGGTTATCCCACACAAGACATACATCAAGTGTTCTCAAATCATTAAAAGACTCAATCCGATAAGATAACTTCAAAGGGGAAACTCAATCATTACAAGAGAGTAGAGGGGGAGAAACATAATAAGGTCCAACTATAATAGCAAAGCTCGCGATACATCAAGATCGTGCCAAATCAAGAACGCGCGCGAGAGAGAGAGAGATCAAACACATAGCTACTGGTACATACCCTCAGCCCCGAGGGTGAACTACTCCCTCCTCGTCATGGAGAGCGTCGGGATGATGAAGATGGCCACCGGTGAAGGATCCCCCCTCCGGCAGGGTGCCGGAACAGGGTCCCAGTTTCTTTTTTTTTGTGGCTACAGAGGCTTGCAGCGGCGAAACTCCCGATCTATTCTGTTTTCTAGAGGTTTCAGTATTAATAGGATTTTTTGGCGTAGGCCTCACGTCAGGGGGGTGTCCGGGTTGTCCACGAGGCAGGGGCCCACGCCCAGGGGGGGTGGGCGCGCCTCCCACCCTCGTGGGCAGCCCGGGACTCTCCTTGTCCAACTCTTTTGCTCCGGGGTCTTCTTTTGGTCCATAAAAAATCGTCAAAATTTGGCACGTCCACTGGACTCCGTTTGGTATTCCTTTTCTGTAAAACTCAAAAACAAGGAAAAAACAGAAACTGGCACTGGGCTCTAGGTTAATATGTTAGTCCCAAAAATTATATAAAATGGCATATAAATGCATATAAAACATCTAAGATGGATAATATAATAGCATGAATACTTCATAAATTATAGATACGTTGGAGACATATCAACATCCCCAAGCTTAATTCTTGCTCGTCCTCGAGTAGGTAAATGATAAAAGAAATAATTTTTGAAGTGTGCATAAGTTTGATCAGTGATAGTTCCAATCACTTTTTCTAGCATCATTATATATCATAACAGTAGATCAACTCATAAAACTTATCATGAGCAAGTAACAAGCTATTCACATGTTAAAGCATAGACCATAAACTTTCTTGAAAACTAACAAACTATGTTCTCAGTCATCAAAAAATTGCAATTCATCTTATTTTCAGGAAGGGTCTATGTAACAGCTTTGATTTAACAAATCCCACATACTCAACCATCCTATAGTCTTCCATGATTGCTACCACTCAAAGCATATTTTTAGAACAAATAGTATTCATCGAACATGGAGAAAGATAGGGGCTTAATGTTTCGCCTCCCAACTTACTTATCATATAGATAATTGTCAACAATAATAATTCATGATCAAATATATTTGAATGGCCATATATGCTTAGATCTTTCTCCACCACATGATGCTTGCGAACTAAAAAGTAGGTTGGAATGAGAAGGAGTACTACTGACTCTTGCATAAAAGTAAAAGATAGGCCATTCGCAGAGGGAAGCAGGGATTTGCAGAGGTGCCAGAGCTCGAAGCTAAAACAGAGATGAAAATAATTTTGAGAGGTATGCTTTCATTGTCAACATAACGACCAAGAGTTCCCAATATTTTCCATACTAAATACATTATAGGTGGTTCCCAAACAGAAAGGTAAAGATTTTTACTCCCCCTCCACCAACAATCATCAATCCATGGCTTGCCCGAAACAACGGGTGCCTCCAACTAACATCAATCCTGGGGAGTTTTGTTTGCAATTATTTTTATTTGATTTCGATCTTTTGATCATGGGACTGGGCATCCTGTTACCAGCCATTTTCTCGTGAATGATGAGCGGAGTCCACTCATCGTGAGAATAACCCACCTAGCATGGAAGATCTTGCTAGCCCCTAGTCGCTACATGAGCGATTCGGGTATACAAAACAGATTATTATTTGAAGGTTTAGAGTTTGGCACATGCAAATTTACTTGAACGGCATGTAAATACCGCATATAGGTAGATATGGTGGACACTCATGGAAGAAACTTGGTTCAAGGAATTTGGATGCACAAGCAGTATTCCCGCTTAGTACAAATATTTTGGCTAGCAAAGGATTCTAAATAGCAAGCACCACATGTTAGAGGATCCATAACAATATAACTTCTATACAAATATGCCCAACCATAACTCATTATGTTGTCTTCCTTGTCCAACTTCAACTAATTTGCTCAGGTTTGAAAATAAATAATGGGGATCACAATCATAGAAGATGTCCAAGATAGTATATTTATATGTGAAATCTCTCTTCCTTCAATATTCTTTCATGAATTGTTCAAGTGACCAATACAATGGTTGCTAACCTTCCAAAAATTTACCACCTCTACTTCTTATATGTGAAGTCATTACTCCCCATAGGATAAGCATATGAAAAATATATAATTTCAGATTTATTATATTCAAATCATTCAACCATTTACTCATAGGATATAAGTGAAGCACATGAGTAAATGACAAACTACTCCAACAAGATATAAGTGAAGATCAATGAGTAGTTGAATAATTATGTAGCTATGTGAAGACTCTCTCTCATTTAAGAATTTTAGATCTTGGGATTTTATTCATACAACAAGCAAAACAAAAGAAAATAAAATGACGCTCCAAGAAAAAAACATATCATGTGGTGAATAAAAATATAGCTCTAAGTAAAGTTACCGATGAATGAAGACGAAAGAGGGGATGCCATCCGGGGCATCCCCAAGCTTAGGCTCTTGGTTATCCTTGAATATTACCTTGGGGTGCCTTGGGCATCCCCAATCTTAGGCTCTTGCCACTCCTTATTTCATAGTACATGGAATCTTTACCCAAAACTTGAAAACTTCACAACACAAAACTTAACAGAAAATCTCGGGAGCTCCGTTAGCGAAAGAAAACAAAACACCACTTCAGGGTACTGTAATGGACTCATTCTTTATTTGTATTGGTGTTAAAGCTACTGTATTCCAAATTATCTATGGTTTATAAACTATTTTACTAGCCATAGATTCATCAAAAAGCAAACAACACAATGAAAACAGAATCAGTCAAAAACAGAACAGTTTGTAGTAATCTGTATCAAACGTATACTTATGGAACTCAGAAAAATCTGCCAAAATAGGAAGACCTAGATAATTTGATTATTGATCTACTTCAATTGGAATCTGTATTTTATCACTTTCTGATGATTTTTAACAATTTCTTTCGTGAGCAGAAAGTTTCTGTCTTTTTCAGCAAGATCAAATAATTATCATCCAGGAAGATCCTATTGGTCTTACTTGGCACAAACACTAACTAAAACATAAAACCACATCTAACCAGAGGCTAGATGATTTATTTATTACTAAACATGAACAAAAATCAAGGAACAAAAATAACATTGGGTTGCCTCCCAACAAGCGCTATCGTTTAATGCCCCTAGCTAGGCATGATGATTTCAATGATGCTCACATAAAAGATAAGAATTGAAACATAAAGAGAGCATCATGAAGAATATGACTAGCACATTTAAGTCTAACCCACTTCCTATGCATAGGGATTTTGTGATCAAACAACTTATGGGAACAAGAATCAACTTGCATAGGAAGGTGAAACAAACTTCAAGATTTTAAGCACATAGAGAGTAAACTTGATATTATTGCAATATGTAGAAACGTATGATCCTCTCTCATAATAATTTTCAGTAGCATCATGAATGAATTCAACCATATAACCAGCACATAAAGCATTCTTTTCATGATCTACTAGCATAGAATTTTTATTACTCTCCACATAAGCAAATTTATTCTCATCAATAGTAGTGGGAGCAAACTCAACAAAATAATTATCATGTAAAGCATAATCCAATTGAAAATTAAAATCATGATGACAAATTTCATGGTTATCTTTATTCTTTATAGCATACGTGTCATCACAATAATCATCATAAATAGGAGGCATGCTTTCATCATTATAAATTTGCTCATCAAAACTTGGGGGACTAGACATATCATCTTCTTCAAACATAGCATCCCCAAGCTTATGGCATTGCATATCATTAGCATCATGGGTATTCAAAGAATTCATATTAACAACATTGCAATCATTCTCATCATTTACATATTTTATGCCAAGCATTCTATGTAATTCTTCTTCTAGTACTTGAGCACAATTTTCCTTCCCATCATTTTCACGAAAGACATTAAAAAGATGAAGCATATGAGGCACCAATAATTCCATTTTTTTGTAGTTTTCTTTTATAAACTAAACTAGTGATAAATCAAGAAACTAAAAGATTCGATTGCAAGATCTGAAGATATACCTTCAAGCACTCACCTCCCCGGCAACGGCGCCAGAAAAGAGCGTGATGTCTACTGCACAACCTTCTTCTTGTAGACGTTGTTGGGCCTCCAAGTGCAGAGGTTTGTAGGAAAGTAGCAAATTTCCCTCAAGTGGATGACCTAAGGTTTATCAATCCATGGGAGGCGTAGGATGAAGATGGTCTCTCTCAAGCAATCCTGCAACCAAATAACAAAGAGTCTCTTGTGTCCCCAACACACCCAATACAATGGTAAATTGTATAGGTGCACTAGTTCGGCGAAGAGATGGTTATACAAGTGCAATATGGATGGTAGATAGAGGTTTTTGTAATCTGAAAATATAAAAACAGCAAGGTAGCAAGCGATAAAAGTGAGCACAAACGGTATTGCAATGATAGGAAACAAGGCCTAGGGTTCATACTTTCACTAGTGCATGTTCTCTCAACAATAATAACATAATTGGATCATATAACTATCCCTCAACATGCAACAAAGAGTCACTCCAAAGTCACTAATAGCGGAGAACAAACAAAGATATTATGGTAGGGTACGAAACCACCTCAAAGTTATTCTTTCCGATCAATCCATTGGGCTATTTTTATAAGTGTCACAAACAGCCCTAGAGTTCGTAGTAAAATAACACCTTAAGACACACATCAACCAAAACCCTAATATCACCTAGATACTCCAATGTCACCTCAAGTATTTATGGGCGGAACCCAAAAGTTGATCACCAAAACATACATCAAGTGAATCAATAGAATAACCCATTGTCACCACGGTTATCCCACGCAAGACATACATCAAGTGTTCTCAAATCATTAAAAGACTCAATCCGATAAGATAACTTCAAAGGGGAAACTCAATCCATTACAAGAGAGTAGAGGGGGAGAAACATCATAAGATCCAACTATAATAGCAAATCTCGCGATACATCAAGATCGTGCCAAATCAAGAACACGAGAGAGAGATCAAACACATAGTTACTGGTACATACCCTCAGCCTCGAGGGCTAACTACTCCCTCCTCGTCATGGAGAGCGTCGGGATGATGAAGATGGCCACCGGTGAAGGATCCCCCCTCCGGCAGGGTGTCGGAATAGGGTCCCGATTGGTTTTTGGTGGCTACAAAGGTCCGCGGCGGCGGAACTCCCGATCTATTCTTTTTTCTGGAGGTTTCAGTATTTATAGGATTTTTTGGCGTAGGTCTCACGTCAGGGGGTCTCCGGGTTGTCCACGAGGCAGGGGCCCATGCCCAAGGGGGTGGGCGCGCCCCCACCCTCATGGGCAGCCCGGGACTCTCCTGGGCCAACTCTTTTGCTCCGGGATCTTCTTTTGGTCCATAAAAAATCGTCAAAATTTGGCACGTCCATTGGACTCCGTTTGGTATTCCTTTTCTGTAAAACTCAAAAACAAGGAAAATAAGAAACTGGCACTGGGCTCTAGGTTAATAGGTTAGTCCCAAAAATCATATAAAATGGCATATAAATGCATATAAACCATCATTCAACTGCTCCTTCTGATGAGAAGATAGACAGGGCTTCTTCATCCTGGCATAATCGGAATTAGTCACTTCACATACTCCGTACTCTTCTTTAGAGGAAGATGATCCTGTTGTGCGAAGACAAGAGGACAACTAAATGCTAGCATCTCTATTTGCTCGGGAAAAAGGAAAGGAAACATTTAAAACAACACAGATGAAGCACTTCTCAAGGACAATTCCACTTTCTCATGACAATATCTAAATAGTAGCACAACACCAATAGAGATGACAAAGCTCAATCATATGGATGAAATACGTGGGCGAGTACCAACCTTTGTCAGGAGGCTTATTGTGTAGAGCATACAGATAAAGCACTTCTCTGGAACCATCTGTTGTTATCTACTGTGGTTGCCATGCTTACTATATACTCCTCGATTAGTTTAATGTTTCCAACATCTTCTTGTGCAGTTCCACTAAAATATATGGTATCTTCAAATAAGATCCCTGTTTGCACAAGTAGAGATAATTACATATTACATTAAGAGTGGCATCAAATCAGTGGCAAAGCAATTGCTTGTTCCAGCCATAGCAATAAATTAAGATGCAAAACTATATCATTACTTGTGTCATCACAGCCCAAAGGCTTCATTACAGCACCGGGAGTTGATTTTTGTTTTTCTTCCGCTTGTTCTTCCCCTTCATCAGTTGGTTCAATAACAGACAAGCTTCGCCTTCAATGTAAGATTTGGCATGTTAATTAGGGTGGACAAGTATATCACTAAACAACGACATTATTTTTCTGATGAAAGTGGAAAAATAGAGGCCAACAGTTGTGAAATATCCTTATCTTACCTCAATGGGATATTACGGTGCACATACAGATTGGAAGTCTTGTCTCCATTTGTGCAGTTCACTAAAATCAAGAAACATTACCATACAAGTAGCACAACATATGAAAGCACACTGCACAATCATGTGAAAGAAAACTAGTACTGACCTCTCATGACACAGAATTCAAACAACTCACAAGAAGATTTGAACCAAATTTGCCAACACGGATAGGAAGTAAGATCTCCTCTTGTGCAGTTCCACTAAGATCAAGCAACCAAGAAACATTGTCTGTGTGACATTTTGGTTGAACTGCACAAAACACTCTTAAAACAAAAGTGTTTTGTGCAGTGTAACAAAAGGTCACAATAGCAACAAGGTGAAGTAGATAACCCTATTTACACAGAGGTGCAAAGGAAACAACTAGTGGTCAATAACGGTGGATGACACAGAAGCCAACAAAAAGAAGCATCTAACTTATCTAAATGGGAAAGAAAGCAAGACAGTAGCATTTCTCAAATGGTGGCATTGATTAATATTAACAGAGAGATTATATTAACAATAAATTCGTTAAACATGTAATTTGCTTTTAACTGTGGCATTGCATCAATTTTCCAGCGGCATTATTAGAGGGTGTCTGTTTACAGGGAGTTTTTGGTGTAGGGACTAAAAGAAGTCTGTGTCAGTCCCATCTAAACCAAACATGAGGGACTTTTAGGGACTAAAAGTGGACATTTGGGACTAAAGAAAGAAGACCCTGAGGGAGAGTCTTTTGGGGACTTTTTCCAACAGTTGCCCCTGCCCCGCATCGCACCTTGTATCTATTAGTTAATTACTAGGGGTAACATGGTCTTTTAGCATGTTATTTAATAACCTCTAGTCCATGTTTAGTCCCTGGAACCAAGTAGGTAGGGAATAGGGACTTTTTAACCAAACAGGGCCTTAGATTAACAACAGCTAAAGAGTTGCACGGGACAGTGGACGTACCAACACCATGTGCATCTACCGATGTATGAAGGGGTGTTGCACAGTCTGCTGCAACAAAGAACAAACAACCAAGGAGAATATTTGTGTTAGTCCCAGTTTTGTTATCTTTAGACTCCTTTTCCTATGTGAGCGCAGCAAATCTAGTCATGCTCAAACTCTACAGCCTTGTCCCCCGAAACAAAAAGATCAGTTCGTTACAGATGTGCGTGCTGTGTTTGTCATTGTTTTCCCTTTTTGACCAACGTAGGTGCTGGATAGCCAGTCTGTACTAGTACTTTCCCCCTTCCTTTCCTCTTTGAACCACATCCTAGATTCATGCTATACAACTTTCCCCACTATGTTCCCCCATTCCTTTCCTCTTTGAACCACGTCTTAGATTCATGCTATACAATTTTCCTCACTACTTTCCCGCTTCCTTTCCTTTTTGAACCACGTCCTAGATTCATGCTATACAACCTTTCCCACTACTTTCCCCCATTCCTTTCCTGTTTGAACCATGTCCTAGATTCATGCTATACAACTTTCCACACTACTTTCCTGTTTGATCCAACACCTAGATTCGAGTGTAGAAGCGGAAAAAGCCCACATGCAGCTAGAGCAATGCATGTGGAATAAGTAAATTATGCCTTAAGGTTCTTGGGGTGTGGTTTGGTGGGCGACCGGAGGCTGTTCCGCCCACACTACGTACGCCGGGGAGGAAGAAGGGGTCGGAGGCCCTCCCGCGCTGCCGCTGGGTGAAAGAGAACAGCTGCGCCGGTGGTGGATTCCCTCCCTCGTCGACGGTGATAGCGTTAAGCCTCCTTCCCTTCCCGGCGGACGGATCCTGCCGGCTGTTTGACCAGCAGTGAGGGTAGAGAGAGAGGCCAATGAAGTCTTGTTTAGATCTGGAGAGGGTGAGAGAGTGTGAAGAGAGCAACTACATGCGCTGAGGCTCCAGTGTGTATATATATACTGGAGAGAGAGTGTGAAGAGTGCAAACCCTAGAAAAAAGCGCCGAGGCTGCAACATATACGTGATGAGGTGATTATACGGTCACTACAAGATCGTATATCTCCGTATCCATCCATTTTGACTAGTCAAAGAATCCTCCTGGCACCACCCCAGATCACTTTCTCTCTCTGTCATGCGGGGCCTAGCTGTCATTGGGTGGAAGAAAGAAGTCGAACAAAAACAAAGTTATGCTCAAGTGTAGTTATCCAACCTGAGACCTCAAGTTTGATGAGCGAACAGGCTAACCAGCTAACCAGCTACACCACCCTCCTGTTATGTTCAACGAGAGGAAAATAACCTTTTATACATTCCTGCATTCGTGTGACAAGCATGTCGTGTTTTTTTTGTGTGCGAGTCATTGGGATTTAATTCATAATCGTGTCATGTGGCTTTGGTGGTAAGGTCTTTTGGGATTTAAAGCAGTGTTGGTAGTACAGAAATAATGCAGCCTTAGTCACCTTACCTCTCTCCACGTAGTACGTTGGGTCCCACCGATCGATGAGGTTGAAACAAACAAATTAATAAGAAAAATTAAAAGCGCCCGGTGGTGTATCTTACCTCACACATCTCGCCATCGCCGTGAACACCGGCCCAATTGATCCCTCTATTCGCTCACGTACTATTTTAAGTGAATCCTTATTATAACATGCACACAATTTTGGGCACTTGTATTCGACCTAAGTCAGTGTGCCACCGTATCGCGTACTACTCCCTCCATCTAGGTGTAATAAGTCACGTTAGAAGGTGCAGCGGGGCCAAGGTGCAAGCAGATTGGAGGAGAAGGAGAAACTTGACCGGTCCTTCCTCCAATCAAAGCCCTGATTTCGTTTTAGCTACCATGCAAGTTTTAGCTACCATGCAGGGCCACCACTAAAAAAAAGACACATCCGTGACATTTTGGGCCGAACAATTTTTTTTCCTGTCATACATATGACACTTCTATGACGATAATTGTGACAGAACCCGGTATCATCATAGATGTGGTGGGCTCCTACTTCTATGAAAAAAAATCATGACAGAAAATGGGCTTTTCGTCCTAGGCGGGTCGGAGACGCAACCGCATGACATTCTTTGGGCCGTCCATGACGGAAAAACCGTGGTAGAAGCGAGGGTAGGAAAATTTCGGGAGTTGCGATTCACGGTGGGAGGTCGGGGCCGAAGCGATGCTCGTTTTCTCGTACACATACACGCTGTGTATGCGTAGGCGTGGCTCTAATCAACCCGAGCGAGGCGTTGGGCTCTAATCGAACCCGGCGACAGACGGGAGGCTACGCGTTATCGAACTCGAGCGATCGATCGATGGTTGTCAATCGAACCCGATGGAGCGATTTCTTCGCCATCGCTGCTAATCAAGCCGATCGATTGGATGAACAAGTGAGCGTTGTGGGGGGGGTTGGATGAACAATGAGCAGTAGCGTTGCCTCTGGATGAACAGGACCCCGTGGTGTGGAGGGCGGGATGAACAGTACACGGTTGAGGGGTGGCCGTGGAGGGGTGGTTGAACAGGACCCCGTGGTGTGGAGGGCTGGATGAACAGTAGACAATGGAGGGGTGCTCATGGAGGGGTGGTTGAACAGTAGCCGGTGGAGTAGCGCGCGGTGGAGGCTGGATGAACAAGAGCCCATGGAGGCTGGAGGAGGTCAACGTTAGCCCGTGGAGGCTGGAGGAGGTCGACGGTGGAGATGAACAGTATCCCGTGGAGTCCCGTTTTGCGGTACGCCACACCCCTCCCGATGAACAGGACCCCGTTTCGACCATAGGAGGTCCGTTTCCTCCGTTTTGCGGTACGCCACACCCCTCCAGATCAACAGGACCCCCGTTTCGACCGTAGGAGGTCTGTTTCCTCCGCTTTTGGCAGACGCCACACCCCTCCCAATCATCAGGACCCTGCTTCAACGTAGGGAGGTCGGTTTCCTCCGTTTCTACTGACGCCAGTGCCTCGCTTTCCATCGCCTGTTCCGTCCAAGCCCTCCCGATGAACACGACGACGCATTCTGTTCCGACCTAGCCAGTTGGCTCCCACGCTTCCGTTGCCTCCCGATGAACACGACGCATTCCGTTGCCTCCCCATGAACACGACGCATTCTGTTGCCTCCCCATGAACACGACGACGACGCTGTTTCTCCGTTCCGACCCAGCCATGTACACGAGCCCTCGCCGTACGTATGCGCGAGTAGGCGTTCGAGACCCCGCCCGTATGTACACATACGTGGGTCAGATTTTCTTTCTTGCACCACGGCGCATGCGTCGTGTACATGCTATGTGCGCGCCTCTACTATGACACATGCGCCTCTACATCCACTAGTATATATGTACGCATATCGCTCGACCGAATGACACCGCCACGTGCGCTTCGACCAGGTGGGTCCCGGTATCGAGCACTTCCTTGCTTGCGAAGATGTAGCTGGTGGTCCCAGAATGTGGGGCGAATCGTTTTTGTCGGACGCACTTCCTTGCGTGCGAAGATGTAATGGTGGGTCCCGGCAATGTGGGGTGAATCTTTTTTTGCCCGGACGCACTTCCTTGCGTGCGAAGGTGTAGCTGGTGGGTCCCAGTAGTCAGGGGGGAAACGTTTTTTTCGCAAAATACGGTGGCCCGTTCGGTGGGTCCCCGCTGTCAGGTGGAGGAATAATTATTTTGCGCGTAATAAGGAGGCACTTCCTTGCTGCGGCCGTGGACCCAGCTGTCAGCCTCTCCACGCACAGTACTCTTCCGATGGAAGTCGGTCGTTGACCACATTGACCACGCCGCGCCGAGAGCACCACGGCGGTGGACGACGGCGAGGCCTAGGAAGGGGACGACACAGAGGCAGGGAAGACTCGGCAGTTGTTTCTCACGCGGAGGGGAGGACGAGTGTACGAGGGTTTAATAGTTAAATGCCCGCCATCACGGGAGAATAACGGCAGTGTGGGTGAGTAGAGGGATGGCTAGGCCAGCGATGGGAGTACGATGGGGCGGTGAGGCTGCTGGCAGCGACGCTGACCCGGCATGGAGGAGGGAGCAGGCAGTCCTACCGGGTGCTTGTTTGAGCGGTGGAGCAGAAGAGCAGAGATTGAAGAAGACGACGGCCGTTGGATGGACATCCAACCGTCACCGCTTGTGCATCAACCTTTTTTAGGAAAGCCTCAAATCTGTGGAAACAAAGCATACAACCCATCGGCCATTATTTCTAATAATTTACAGCCCATTTGCTAATTCTTAAGGCTTTTTTTGGAGCCCATATTCTTTATGTTAGCATTACAGCCCATATTGTGGCCACGGTTAAAAAATTATACGAAATTTTGCATATTTCAAAAGCGGTCCAAACTGTTTTTAATTCAAATTTCGACTCACATTCAAACTGATTTTAAAAATAAATGTATATCAACATAAAATCCAACAAATTCTCCACGCATAAAAATTAATGTAATTTAAAATCTTGAAATGAAAAAATATATTTGAAACTAATTGCCAGTTTGATGTGTTTTAAAAATGTACAACCCATTTCTCATTACTGATGGGCCATTTTCTCAGCCAAATTAATGAAAGCTCTCCTCGTCTTGAAAGATTTGCAGCCCAACAGCTCGACAAAGCGAATTTACTTGGCAAATCACAAAAAAACTGGGCTGTGGCCGTGGACCCAGTTGTCAGCCTCTCCACGTACAATACTCTTCTGATGGAAGTCGTTCCTTGACCACGTTGACCACGCCGCGCGGAGAGCACCACGGCGGTGGACGATGACGAGGCCTAGGAAGGGGACGACGCGGAGCCGGGGAAGACGCGGCAGTGGAAGCCCGCGCGGAGAGGAGTACGAGGGTTCACTGGTTCGGTTCGGCGTGTGAGGTTGCTGCCGCCGCAGGCTGGCCAGCCGTGGGAATAGTAGGGGCGGTGAGGCCTCCGGGCAAAGACAACCCGGCCACGGGAGGCAGGAGCATGCGGCACGACCGGCGCTGCTTTGGGCGGCCGGAGCAAGAAGAACAGAGGTTGAAGAAGCACTACGGCCGTTGGATGGACATCGACGGTCACCGGAGCTAGAATCGCTCAGATTGACTAAGTTGAGAAAGCCCTTCGCCCTCACAACTTAGGAGGCCCATTAAGACAGCCTCCCACCAAGGTGGGTCCCAGCTAGCCGGGGGAGTATTCATTTTTGTGCGTAACAAGGAGGCACTTCCGGTGGGTCCGAGCTGACAGCGGGGGGAACGTTTTTTTTTGTGAAATACGGTGGCCCGTCCGGTGGGTCCCAGCAGTCAGGGGAAACAATTTTTTTCACAAAATACTGTTGGCCTGTCCGGTGGGTCCCCGCTGTCAGGTGGAGGAATACTTATTTTCCGCGTAATAAGGAGGCACTTCCTCGCGGCTGCCGTGGACCAGTATCGACCTCTCCACGTCTGATACTCTTCCGATGGAAGTCGGTCGTTGACCACATTGACCACGCCGCGCCGAGAGCACCACGGCAGTGGATGACGGCGAGGCCTAGGAAGGGGACGACGCGGAGCCGGGCCACGGAAGGCAGGAGCAGGCGGCACGACCGGCGCTGCTTTGGGCGGCTGGAGCAAGAAGACCAGAGGTTGAAGAAGCACTATGGCCGTTGGATGGACATCATACGGTCACTGGAGTATTGTCTAAGTTGACAAAGCCCTCCGTCCCCGTCAACTTAGTAGGCCCACAAGTCAGCCCAACAATATGGTGGGTCCCAGCTAGCAGGGGGGTATTCATTTTTTTGGGCGTAATAAGGAGGTACTTCCTTGCATGCGAAGATATAGCTGGTGGGTCCGACCTGTCGGCAGGGGGAATGTTTTTTTCACGAAATACAGAGGCCCTTCC
The DNA here is from genome assembly GCA_021605145.1 of Aegilops bicornis. Lineage (NCBI taxonomy): Eukaryota > Viridiplantae > Streptophyta > Magnoliopsida > Poales > Poaceae > Aegilops > Aegilops bicornis. The sequence goes on along the minus strand of CM038671.1, from coordinate 726,378,397 downwards.
TGTGGGTCCTAGCTGTCAGGTGGAGGAATCATTATTCTGCGCATAATAAGGAGGCCCTTCCTGTGGGTCCTAGCTGTCAGCCTCTCCACGTACAGTCCACTTCCGATGGATGTCGTTCATTGACCATGTTGACCAGGCCGCGCGAGAGCACCAGGGCGGTGGACGAAGGCGAGGCCTAGGAAGGGAACGACACGGAACCAGGGAATACTCGGCAGTTGTTTCCCACGCGGAGGAGTACGAGGGTTTATCGTCTGCTTGTCGTCACGGAGAATAACATCATGTGTGGGTGAGTAGAGGGATGGCTAGGCCAGCGATGGGAGTATGATGGGGCCGTGAGGCTCTTGCTGACAAAGATAGCCCGACATGGGAGGAGGGAGTAGGCAGTCTACCGGCGCTTGTTTGAGCGGCCGGAGCATGAAGAGCAGAGATTGAAGAAGACGATGTACCGTTGGATGGACATCCAACACCATCGCTCTCGTGTGTTGACTAAGTTGACAGGCGTATGCGTGTGCGTCAACCTTTTTATGAAAGCATACTGCCACAACCTGTAGTAGGCGCACAAGTCAGCCTCATATCTGTGGAAAACATCATACAACCCAGCTGCCATTATTTCTAATAATGTACAACCCATTTGCTAATTCTTAAGATTTTTTTGGAGCCCATCTTCTTTTCGTTAGCATTACACCCCATATTGTGGCCACGGTTAAAAAGTATACGGAATTTTGCATATTTCGGTGCGGCCAACTGTTTTTAATCCAGAAATATCAATTCACATTCAAACTATTTTGAAAAATAATTTATATAAATATAAAATCCAAATAATTGTCCACGCATAAAAATCAATGGAATTTAAGATCTTGTAATGAAAAAATTGAAACTAATTCCGGTTTGATGTGTTTTAAAAAGTACAGGCCATTTCTAGGCAAACCTAATGAAACTCTCATCGCCTTGAAAGATTTGCAGCCAAATAGGGACGATAAAGCAAGTAGGCCTTCTTTGGGTATTTCTTTAAAAAAAATAGAACTGGGCTAGCCATTTTCAGCAAGAAAAAAACACAACTGGGCTCATGATGTGGTAAACATAAATAAAACCCTAGCTAGATGGGCCACAGCCCCGTTGTTACCCTGATCCGTCGCTAAAACTAGTATAAATAACAACTGCTTGTTCCTAACAAAAAAACTGCACGACTTGCTGGGTCTCTGGTGTCAGCCGCTCGTAGTGTAATTCTCTTGTTTATTGACTACGTTGACAATGGCGTGAGCCCCAGATGTCCATCCATTAGGAGGAACCACATTTTTGGGCTTGTACTATAGAGGCACTTGCTTGCGTACTGCCATGACGCTAGTGGGTCCCTACTGTCATCCTCTCCATGTACAGTCATCTCCTTGTTCCTCTCGGTTGTTGACGACGTTGACAATGCAAGAGGGCGACGCACCACGCACGGCGAGCGAACCAAGGCCGCAAGGCGGAGGACGACGGCGAGGCCTCAGACGGAACAAACAGGAGCCGTTGAAGATGCGCCGGTCCAGTCGCAGGCGGAGGGGAGTACGAGGTTGATCGTTCGCATCGGTGCGTGTTAATGACGCCGGATAATAACAAGATGTGTGGGGAATAGAAGGAGGGATCGCCAACGTTGGAGGGTACATACGGTAGGGCGGCGGGCGCAGACTAGCCATGGGAGGCGGGAGCAAAGCGAGCCGACGGGGTGGTTTGGTTTGGGCGGTGGAGGAAGAAGAAGACAAGAGATAGAAGATACACGACGATGTTGGATATCAATCCAACGGCCGGTAGGCAGAATCGCTTGTTGACCGGCTAGTAAGTCGACACCACCTTGGATAGGCTATTTCCTCACGGGTCCCAAATGTCGTAATCCAAATCTGTCACGGTCATGCAGCCTTTCCTATGAAAATTTACAGCCCATTTGATGTGCTAGTTCGAAATAAGTTTGTGGGTGCTTTGGTGGGGCTAATCACTTGGCTTCTGTAATGCACAGTGAGCTCAAGCAGCCGGCGTGAGTGATGTTATTTCCCTTGGTTGTGATTTGTTACAATATTTCACTCTAAATTAAACGAATGGCAAGCCATTTGCCTTGTTTTAAAGAAAATATGGCAGTCACAGCCGAGTTGAAAATGGCAGGAACATCTAACTCCAGCTTACAAAGCTGCATAAAAGCACGGCGTTGATTGTTCATCAGGTTTACAAAAACCTAGATTGAAAAGGGCAACAACATCTAACTCCAAAGACTGTTTTTGGCTGTCACAAATAAATGGATCGGTCAGTCCATAGAATGAACATCTGGTCGTAAAATTTCTTGGATTATGACCACAATATGTTGTAAATAGAAGCCCGACACGTTCGTAAGCTCTTTTGCCCACGAAACTCCTTTTTTGCTCTTGACATACCCATCCGTCAAAACCATGCTTGATAAACTTAAGCACGATGGACAATAGTAACCTCGCATTCAGCAGGAAGAATGTGACAAATCTTGTGTTTGCACGGTTTGCTACATATCGTTCTAGCGTTATTGTCTTCAATCGAATCTCATGAGAAGTGAGAAAATCCTGATGCTTACGAATCCACCGATTGGTTATAACTTTCTTACCCCGTCCTGTTGCCTAAATAGACATGAAGATTGAAAACAGTTAAGGTCTAAAAGAAGAGTGTCGAAACAGCAACAGCTGAACGGTTAATTCTAGTACACTATATGCGGGCTTCCAATGTGTGTGAAATTATAACCTTTATATACAACTTCTCCAGACATGGAAAGCATTGCATCAAGCCAATAATCTTGTTCAAATCAAAACTATTCATTTGGATATATAAGATCTTGACAGAATCCAGCACCATTGATAGGCCATCCATGGAGAAACTCTTCATTCAGCATAGGACATAATATAAGTACAAAAAGTGTACTCCAATATGATATATAAATTATGCGCAGAAATAAATGCAGCTTATGGTTACAAGTGTAGATGATAATATAAAGTACCTGAAGAACTGTGGAGCCAAACACCATATTGAAATGAGCACAGAGATCATGTATTACACCCAAGGTCTCCAGTTTAGGCGCAGAGAGGACGGTTATTTGCAATGGTGAATAACTAGAATCAAGGATCAACCTTTGAAGTGAAGGGGCATCTTGGATGATGAGCTGCCTTCCGTCAAAAGAAATTCCAATTCTTACAAGGTTAGGCGACTTTTATTTGGAGACAACCAATTCTAATCAGGAAAACAAGCATCAAGCACTCCAAATAGCAGGGCAACTGGAGTGGATGATGCTGTGCAATGAGGCCTCCGATATACGAACCCGCACAAGTGAAAGTTTCTTGCGAAATGGGAGTCGAAGGTTTAGTACCAGATTGTCTGGTAGGTAGCACAACACAAAGGTGGCGGTGTGGAGAGAGGAGGAAAACCGCGAGATGGACATCGGTGCTGAGGGCACAAGTTCATGGCGTTCGGTATGTGGTATGTGATTTCCAGGGGAATAGTAGAACTCAAGTAGCTGGAGTTACGTGAATTGTGGGATTTCAGCCAAAGGCGTCCACCGTGCAGGGCATGGTATGCTTGCTCATGTAGCATGACGGGATGCGAGAGGCTTTGAACGGAGCCCTCGTGGGAGGAGATGATGGCTCTGGGGATTTCAAAATCATTGAAGAGAGATAGCTGACGGTAGTCGAGATTAAGGGGCACGGCGCACCATAGAGGGTGCCACCGAATTGAGAGGACTTGGGTGCGGCAGCAATCCTTGGTGGGGAGAAGCGAGATGATCTCCCCACGGATGGCGCCCGGAGATCGCTGATGCGGTCCACCCGAGATTCTCTGAGTTCTGGGATCCGGTGGGGCGGGTCGCTGCTTCTCCCAGCCATCGGGTGCGGATCTACAACAAAGGCGCCGCTGGTGGGAGCCTCATCTTCTTGGTCTTGGGTCAGCCGACTCCATTTTCCTCGAGGCGTGCGTTGGCGCCACGGAATTGAGCAGAGTAACGAATGACGAGCCTAGTTGTAGAAAAGCGAGCAAAGAAGAAGGGAGCTGGGGATTTTCTCAGAGGAGTGGGGAAGAAGGGGAGCTGGGTTTTCAGAGGAGTGAGGAGAGGAATTTGGGGGTACAAGTGGAGCGAAATGACATGAGGTGGGTGGGAGCGAGGAGAAGAGCACCTGTGTTTTTGGGGGGGTGTCAGGGTGTGGGTAGCGCCTTTTGAATTGATTTTACTATTTACTAGTGTGGATTGGCTGTTTTTTCTTGGGCCCAGAGAAACAATTACTACTAGTACAGTGGAGACACTCTAGAGCTACCCAGAAAAACAATTACTACTAGTACAGAGGAGACACTCTACCGCTTCTGGCTCCTCCTAGGTCATTGAAACGTCTCCTCTACTGAATGACGTTATACTTTTGTTCACCGACATGCGGGCCATGCAGCGCGCGGGCCCAAATGCCATCCACCAAATTAGAAGGCAGTATGCAGACGGAGAGTCACCCGGTCATAGCGCTGGCAAAGAACGAGTCCGCCAGATCACAAACCCCACCTCCCCGCAGCCTAAGTTTGTGGACGAAGCAACCATCATTTCACTCTTCGCTCAATCCCCTTCTCCCTCACCGCCTTCAAGAAAGGCAACACTGTGATTCCGCCACTATTCTTCTCTCCCAAGGTAAGCGGATCCGTGATGTTGGTATATTTTCGCTCAGGAGAAAAAAGAACTTTTGCAAAGCAAAGAACCGATCCTCACTCTCTTTTTGTTTCATTGTCATTGCGATTGTGTTTTCCTTTCGGTGGTCTCCTAGTATTCGCTGGTTTCATGATGGACCAAGGAGAACTGGCAAAGATCTGCCGATATTGGAGCAGATATGGGAGGCTGATCCCCACGAGACGTAGAGAGCTCCAAGAAGATGGAGGCAGGCACCGAGCCGACCCCAGATACGCTCACGGCCACTCGAGATGGTCAACGCCTGCTTGAGGTTCTGACCCCGTGGCACTGCAGGAGTAGTTTTCCCCTTCGAGGATGTGTCCCCCCTCATTGAGCTGCCCAAGGTGATTTCCTTCTTTGCCGATCTCGATTGTGGTTTTTCATCTAAGTATGTGGTGATTTTTTTAGAAAAGGAAGTATGTGGTGATTAATAATGCAAAATTGTATTAGCTTCGATGCCATGCTATACATAGTGGTTTAAATAACTTGTGTTTCTTATACTGAAAAGTAATTCAGAATTTGTTCATGGCAAGGTCCGTCTTGTGTCCAGCCCAAATTAGCTCGAGGCATGAAATAGTTGCCCCAGCTAGTGTTTAATAGTAGTTTGGATTGTGTCTAATTATCCTAACCTTGCTCATTATCGACCCTCTCCGGGGCTAGTACTGCTTGAATCCGTCTATGGGAACCGCTGCTACTTTTGTGTGCCCGTGAATCATATAAGCAACTATGTATCTTGTTACGTGGTTCGTGCGTTAATTGATGCCACAATGTAATAAATTCCAAACGTTCAACGCTAGTCCAGCTAATGTGGTACACTCAAATTAAACTCGTCTTCATAAAAATCTTGAAAAGCATAAGTTAAGCAGTTTTATACATCTCAATGATTCATAGAACATAACAAACATATACTAGTTCACAACAAAAGACAAAGTTGTGAGAATGTTTACAAATTAGGAAAAAACAAGCAAGGCTTCTTTGAGCAAAGGGCCTCCCAACAGGCTTAAATTTCCTGGAGTTCACTCTGGTTTTTTCTTGTTGCCACCATCCAGGGTTAGGTTCTCTCATTCCAGAATAACCAATTATAATTGTGGTCTCAATTTGGAATGCTGAATCGAACCATGCAAGGTAATCTTGACCAGTGTGAAATTCTTGTGCATTCCACTAAATTTAAGCACCACTATTTGCAGAAATAAGGAGACCACAATGCCTCTTGTCCGCACCTATCAAAAAACCGCCGGTACCGTGCTGCCTAGTCCTCGGTCCATGGATGAACTAGTAGAAAGTGCATTCCGGGACTAGGATGCGATTGTTTTCGTCCCCTCAAGACTGCAATCAGGAAGCAAAACGTACGTATCAACTTCGTTTAGATTGCGTTGGTCATTCTACCTTAGTTACTACCAATGTAGGGATACCTTGAAGACGGGAGGTTAGACGACGACAACGAGGGATAGCCATCTCATTTCTTGCAGCTTGTACTAAAACTGAGGTGTGTGCTTTTTGATTGCGCGGATAGAAACAATACGGAGACAGACATCCCGAAACGATATGGAGACGTACATCCCTGTTATGCATAAATCTGAAAAATACGCTTATTTAAACAAAGGATAGATATTACTACTTTCCCCCGTTTCCTCTTAGAACCAAGTCCTAGATTCATGCTACAACTTTCCCACTTTCTTCCCTGTTTGAACCAACGCTTTGAGATGACTGTATGAACTAGCTTTACTTCTAATAATAGTAGAAGTCTAGGTGGCTTTGGAACAACGGACGGAAGTAGAAAAGGATCCACACAAAGGGGGAAGAGCCGGGGTAGTAGAGCAAGGCAGGTTTCGAAGGAATATATACCTGAGGGTCATCGGCCTGTGGCAAAGACGGCGTCGGGAGGCCGCATCTTGGCCACAATACCGCAGGGAGGAAGAAGGGGTCGGAGGCCCTCCGAGCCGCCGCTCTCTGAGAGAACGGCACGGCCGCCCGATCGGGACGTCTGCGGGCAGCCGTTAGTCTGCTCCCTCGCCACCGACGACAGCGTGAGTGATGCACCTACACCCCTGCCCCGGTCGAGGTGGTCCAGCCGGATTTGTGACCAGCCGTGAGCAGAGAGAGAGTGTGGCCACCTATGTCTTGCTTAGATCTGGAGAGCATGAGAGAGTGAACGAGAGGAACCCTAGTAAAGCAAGCGCTATGGCTCCTGCTTTTATATATAGTGGAGTGATTTTGTTGTACCGTCTTCAAAAAAATGCGCTCCTACATGTACCCGCGAGTGGGTGTGAGAGAACTAGTGCGTGCGTGCACCGCTTCTCTTCGTGAGAGTACAATATATACTATGCCCAAAGAACGTTACATAAGAGTAATAATATAAGTGTGTGATGTGTGAGCTAAAATAAAATGTGCGCGCCGTCTTTTGTTTTTTAGAAATTCTGAGGGTAGGGTGTGAAGAGCACATATGTGCGTGATGTCTACCTGCAGATAGACGATGGGTGCCACGTGCGAGTCTGTGAGAGGACTCGGGAGAGTTGTGACTCGTGAGGGTGCGTGTGCGTGAGAGAGAGGGGGGCACGTATCAATGCAATGCATGTGTCCGTAAATCATTATCCGACAAACGTTCGCCACCAGCCTTTTCCCGATTTAACGCCAGAAGAACCGTTAGATCGGCATCCGAAAGCGATGTCGATTTTGCCATGTCATTTAATGTAACAGCCACTCCTCCTACACACAAATCTTCCACGTGAGTGTTAGCAACTGCCGTATGCTCCCTCCGTTCGAAATGCAGTGCATATAGCTTTATTGAAAATTAGAACCTCGCAAACTTTTACCGAGTTTTCATGTACCAAATTGCACATGTAGAATACCCTGTATATATCATTTCATTCATCTTCGAGAGGTAACTATATAGATGGGTGAGGAGTCTACAAATAAAGACCATCGTATCACCCGCAGCAATTTCAACCATCCTTTAGTGTCGAGGAATATCATAGGAACTCTATATGATATGATTTTTATAGGATTTTTTTTCCTTTAGAGCCAATTGGTTCATAGGAATAGATTCATATACTCTACATTTCGAAGGAAATAAACATGACATCATTTCTGTAGCTTTAGAGCCACTTGGTTCATATGAATGGATTCCTATACTCCCTTAATTTCAAAGGAAAATAAACATTAGTGTATATCCAATAGAAAAGTTCCGATGATATGAACCAAATTACATCTCTTTAGTAATCCCTCCTCATGGGACTTGAGATACATGTCATCTCTAGATTCAATAAAAAAGTTCCTATGATGTGAACCAAATGACATCTCTTTTCCAATCTCTACTCATAGGAATTGAGATCCTCCATGTCATCTCTTTACCTACAACTTCCATGTATACATCTTCTATTCCTAAATAGATAGTACAACCCACTAGTAGCTTTTTTCCAAACATGCAACTATGGCACAAGAACTATATAGTGTGCCAATAACTTTGAAAGATGGTCGCTGGATGAAGCTAACCCGACAAAGGCAGAGATGGGCAAATCCGAGCACCATCGGCCGTTGGATATCATCAACTTTCCACCAGATCTGCCACATGTACAATTTAGAAGACTCCATGGTTGAACTTAAGCATAATGCACAAACCTCAAAACACAAGCACTTCTCCTTTGTTCTAGAATCTTCTGTATCATAATTGATTTTTTTTCTAAATGAATTGCAATTATTTGTTTTTTACTTTATGTTACAATGCACAACCCCATGAATCTTAACATTTTTATAAATCTAATTGATTTTAAATGAGATGAACTATAAGAACTAAACGAACATCTACATCATGCATATATGACTCAAAGCTTTACATGCTATAGTGTGTATTTATTCATAATTTGGTTTCGAAATCTCATGCGTTCAATACATGTGTACCTTACTAGTTTTGAGTAGAGTAGCAAATTTCGCGCAACCCCGGGTATATCAAAATGCAGGGCCCATGCATCATTGCCTTTCGGTCGAACCTACATCCACAATTGTTTGTACGTGCTATATCTCCACTGGTCCCCGAACCCAAAATGCTGCCTCGTTCCCGTAAAACCAAGCGGCCCACACATATTTAAGCGCGTCGACTCAAACCCGTTTACTACGACGTGGCCCCGCACGCCGTAGTACTCCTACAAACCCTACCGCCGCACTCATCATCGGTTTTCTTCAAGAGGACGAGGGAGAAGCCGATTTGTAGTGGAGGCGCTTTAAAAAAAGGATCTCAGAGTGGAGACCCCTACCCTAGGGTGCCCTAGGTAGCTGCAAAGACGCATCATTGTTTTCTCTTTTCTTTATGCTCTTGCGCCTAGAGCGAAATGATGGTTGCTTCGTCTGTCAAATTTTAATGCGGAAAGGTGGGGCTTTGTGATTTGTCCCTCATCGCTCATTTTCTACTATCAAGCGCCACGACCGGGTGCCTCCAATTCCAACCGCTGCTTGAACTGTGATTTGGTGCATCGTGACGTGGAACAAGACAAAGGATGAGCCACATGTCCGCCAAAGGGGTCCTCATATGTGTCGCCATTTCATGTGCGGATCGACTCGCTTGAGTTGCTACGCCAACACGACAGTGAGCAACCTACCACTTGGTTTTGCTCCTTGGTGAATCCTCGACTATATTGATCTAAAAAGATACGTCTTTGAACTACCCTCTCCGTCTCGGTCTTTTATTTGTAGGCGTCTCGGTTTATAGGGCATGCACATAGTTCTAGGTCATCCATTTGACTAACTAAATATGAGTTACTATGTCACAAAAAGTATATCATTGGATTCCTATTGGTTGATATGTGAAGAAACAAGAAACGAGGTAGAAGTTAGTGCACCGCGCCTTAGTATTTTGGGATTATTTAGTTTTCGTAAGGTGACTTATTCACCTAGACGGAGGGAGTAGTTGTATTTAAAAGTTGAGGGCAGGGCTTTTCCTGCGCGGTAGGCGGGGCAGTTCCGCCTAGTCGGTTCGATAGAGACGCGAGAAGATGAGGGAGTAGGCTGCTGCAAACGTAGGGCTGTGTGATTCGACAGCGAGTTACTGCTGGATAGGTGGGGCCCCGTGATTTGACTTGCCATTATCATTTTAACCGCGGCGCTATGACTGGCGTGAGTCTCCCGATTTCTGACCACCTCCATACATGTGCCTCTCCCAATGCTCCGCCATGTAGTAGTAGAGGCTGACTCTTGCATGAGAGCCCACTTCTCCACTTTTTCCTTGCCTCTCTTTCCTCCACATATGCAAAATGCCATGTAAAGCGCACTATTGTACTTACTTGCTCCTATTAGGTGCTTAAGCTTGCCACATAGGCATAAAGTCCGATGTGGCAAGTTAATCAAGAAGAGAGAGACTAATTTGGTGACCCAAGGAAGAAACGGTGCTACGCGCGTGTACCTAGGTGATAAGACAATTTTGAGTCTATAGCTAATTAAATGAAGCAAACTTAGCAACACCATTTCATTGGAAGAGGTCACTCCTTGGCAAATGCAATAAATACTAGTACTCCCTGTGTCCCATTATATAAGAACGTTTTTGACACTACACTAGTGTCAAAAACGTTCTTATATTATGGGACGGAGGGAGTACGAAGAAAGAGATAGAGATGAGTAAAAAAATACACTTATAGCCAACCTTGTAGCCAACCTTGTTGTAGTATGAGTGACTAAGTGATGACTATGTATGACATGCCAACATCAGATAGCCTAACGCACCGTGTTAAATCTCCAAGGGCGCGACCGCACGAGCGACGCGACGGTCGTGGTAGGCGCGACCATGATACGGGCTGCTGGCAGACCTTGGATCTGAGATCAAATGGTCGCATGCTAAGTTGCTAAAAATTTGCAGAATAACCCTCCAAGATAGGATATTCACCCATAGGTCTAGAATCACGCCATGCAACCGTTCGATCTCATATCCAAGGGCTCTCGGAAGCCCGTATCATGGGAGAATGGAAAGCCACTACCCTGCCGTTCGCAGCTGGCAGTTCGCTCCTACTCGTCCCTCGCACGCCCTTTAATACTACGGGCGGTTCGCTTCCTAGTCGTCCCGTCCATTCACATTACGGCAGTTCCACTAATCCTAACCCTCCTCCCAAATCCATGGCGTCCCAAATCTCCCCGATCAGCGGTGAGTACAAGGTTAGAACCATCACCGGCGATGAGTTCGACGTCATCTACACCCGTACTTCCACGATGGTGAAAGGATGCCTTTCTCGCTTCAGACGCATGTTCGAAAACTCATATGATGAGTGGGTCGCTGGGCTAGATGTTGAGTACACCACAGTCGTGGGACGAGAGAAGGATCTAAAGGACGAAGAGAGGAAGAAGCCCGCCGTGATCCAGGTTTGCGTACATAACATTTGCTTGGTCTACCACATATGCCTTGCCGACATTGAGTGCCAGGATTTTAAGAACTTCCTCAAGGACAAAACAGTCAAATTCGTTATTGTAGACTTTAAGAACGACAAAGAAGTCCTGCGTCGGATAGGCCTCGTTGTAGGAAACCCCTTCGACCTCCAGAAGAATCGGCTGGTGTCGTGGTTCTAAGTCTGACAATAGAATGGGGGGTAGGTATGGAGAGGCAAGATCCTAGCTATGGAGTAGTTGTATACGCACAAGTTTTACGAGTTCAGGCCCTTCTGGGAGGAAGTAATAGCCCTACGTCTCAGAGCTCGGAGGCGGTCGACTGGATTATGCGTGTATGAGTTACAAAGATGCGAACCCCTGACACTAAGGAGGGGGTGGCTTATATAGAGTTCGCCAGACCATAAAGGCTACTTAATGACCGATCGTTTGGGTGCAGACTGGCTTTAGATCTTCTGGCGGTCGAGTGGTTGGCTTCATGGTCGAGTGTCTTCCAGTTGGTCGAGTGGAACCCTTCCGTGTCTAATCGAAAGGTAGCTTCTTCTAGAGATGTCCTTGGGGAGGGTGTCTTAGACAGGTCCATGACCCTACCCTAGGTACATGACTTCATCATTAGCCCCCGAATGGATCGAGGTTTGAGTGGGGAAGGAGTTGAACATATTCCCGACTCATTCTTGTGCTGCAATAGTGTCTTATCTTGGATCAAATGGACTTAAGTGACGGCATCAACTTCTTTTTCAGTCGCCTTGATCCATTCTTTGTTTCCATCGAGTGCGTTTTCCGTACTTGGCGATTTCCGAATGACAGGACGGAGGAAATCTTTTGTCTGACGATTTGCTCTGCGGCGTGCGGATTTGGCGGGATTTGAATCTTTGGGAAACGAGCGGGATGGAGAGAGAGCCGCAGTAATCGGACGGGATAAGGCAAGGGTGCCTCGATCTCCGCGCCACCTTTTTCGCCATGTATCGCACGGCGATCGCTATGGATTTGACAGGATCTCCGGGCCTACGATCGATCCACTGAAGGCGACCCCATATAAGGTCGGGATCGGGTTCTTTGAACAGTCGTTCCCTTTTCTCCTTTCTTCCTCGATTCATATGCTGCGCTGCCTCCACCTCTGAACCGCTGCTCCTCGCGCGTTCCGCTGGCGACAATGGTGAAAGAAAAGACGGCGGCTTTGGAACGGGCGAAGAAGGCGACGGCGAAGGCGAAGGGGAGGGCGACCAGTCGGGGCGGATCCTCGTCGCGGGCCGGTTTGCTGCAGGGCTGGATCTAGGGCGACTGGATTCGCTCGACCATCGACCAGGTAGATCTCGACAACCTAGCCAACGAAGGACTGATCCCTCATGGATCAGTGAGGTTTCCAGGGATGGAGTGGCCGCCGCAGCCTCAGGAGGGTGAGTGCATCCTCTTAGCCACTCACGTCGACCGCGGGTTTTCTTTGCCGCCCCACCCTTTCTTTCGAGGGTTTCTGAACTTCTTTGGGGCACAAATCCACCACTTCACACCCAACTCTATCGTGTATCTCGCCGCTTTCATGTCTTTGTGTGAGAATTTTTTGGGTTGTCGACCGCATTGGGGCCTCTTCAAACACATTTTCACCTGTCGCTCCCAGACGGTGAAAAAGGCAAACCCGAGTGATGAGAGAACTCAAGTGATTCAGATGTGTGGGGGTCTTGGGGTCCAAATGAGAGGTAAGAGCTCTTTTCCAGCCATGATCCTTCCTGAGTCGGTTTGAGGGTGGCAGTCGACCTGGTTCTACTGCCAAGACCAGCCGACGCCAGGGCAGTCGACTGGACTCCCTCCTTTATCCATGGACCGAGTGAGCAAGCCATCCTCTCTGAAGGTGATCCCGGAGGAGAAGGCTCAGTCAAGGTTTTGGTCGAGCGTGTAGTCCAGCTCATCCGTGACGGGGTGACTGGTATGGATCTTCTAGAGGTTTTTCTTCGACGGTGCATCCAACCACTTCAGTATCGAGACCATCCAATGTGGATGTATTCTGGTACTGAAGACACCACTCGGGTCCACCCGGAGGAGGTCGAGGATGCCATACTGGAGAGATGGATGGCCGCCATCACTGGGAACAAAGATAACCCCCAAGGAGCCCGGAGGATCCCTCCACTCGACCAATCGTACGAGCCAGACAAGGTTCAATCCCGTATCTTTGACTCCATCTCTGCTTACTCCATCTTGTTTGCTTAAATCAGTCAACTGACTTTCATCTTGTTTGTCTTCTTCCAGGTCACCACTGAGATGTACTCGATGCCCAACGGGGCACAGGAACCAGTTGAGGAGGAAGAAGGGAGCGGAGGTGAAAGCCAAGAGGAATGGCAGTCTGATGGTGGGGGAGACGAAGATGACGACAGCTCCGACGAAGAGGAGGAGGTGGAGGAGGAGGAAGAAGTCGACCCTCCTCGCATGGAAAGGCGGTCCAAGCTCACCCATGACCCTGCGATTGAGCGCGGCAAGGCTATCACGCCTGTCGGGCAGTCGACAAAGCGTCCTCGGACGACCTCTCCGGCGCCGACTGAAAAAGCGCCGAAGCAACCCCGAGCAATGTCGTCGAAGCCGACAAAGGTTTTGCCCAAGATGAAGATGGTTATCCCCACTATTTCCGGGTACAACAGAACTTGAGTGTTTTGTTCAGCGCGAACATACTTTTGGCCGACTTGTTGACTGATCAACTGATTTCTGAAATCTGCAGCGCTGCCACCTCCGAGACCTCAGTCAGGAACGAAGACCAGGAGATGGACAATGCTGCTACCTCGAACCTTGGTGTGATCGCCGCAATTTTTGCTTTTGGTCGATTGGATTTCCGTTTTTAACTTTGAATCTTCCTTGTAGTTCCTCCTCATGTCATTGATCTCCCTGATGACGATGATGAGGCACCGTTGAGGCGGAGGAGGACTAAGAAGGCACCTGCCGGCAGGACTGCTCAGGTTGCATCGATGCCCGAGGCGCTGGTTCATGAGGTCGGCAACACCACTTGGACTTCTGTGTCTTTCGCTCGCCACGACGCAGTATTCGCCTTCAACGCCGATCGCTGATCCGCCTTCCTTTTCGCCACGCACCACGCCCCGGAGGACCAAGTGGGTGCTGCTAAGGAGGCCATACGCCAAGCGGGCTCATGATGGAGCAGATGAAGGTGGTCCGGGAAGCCAGCCAAGCGGCCTATGATGCCAGTTCAGCTCTTCAGAGCAATGTCCAGGTTAGTTGATCACCACTTGTTCTGTTAGGATATGCTACCTGAAAAACTCTTCTTTATGAAGATCATCGTATCTATACACCCACTGGGTGTGTCGGGTGAATTTTCGGACTGGCGGGGGCACGCTGAGTGCACCCACTGGGTGTAGTCCCCGAGACTATGGTGGACTGCTGGCAGTCGAACGTAGTCTGAAGAACTCCTTTCTCTCTTTTTTTGTCTCTTTCGGTCGACTGATCGAACCGAGTTGGTAGGATCAGTGGGGGCACGCTAAGTGAGTTGGTAGGATCAGTGAGTGCACCCACTGGGTGTAGTCCCCGAGACTACTGTCGAATATTTTGATTCGGCTGTAGTCTTAGAAACGTAATGATTTTTCTTAGTCACTCGGAAGTAACCTATCTGTGACGTCTGTCGACTGATTATTGACAGAAGTCATGCGACCTTGTGGCTCGATACACTGAATTGGAGAACAAACAAATCTAGCTCAACCTTGACTTGAAGCTTGCACAGGAGAACTTGCAAAAGGCAAGAGACAAAGCAAAAGGTATGGCTGGTGAGATCTTGACGACTATTTTTATTCTTCTGTCCCTTCCTAATTCTAACCTCACAGTCATTTTGCTGACAAAATGGAGGAAGCTCTGAAGAAGAAGGATCATGACCTTGCCGAGGCACAGCAGACGGCCTCGAACAAAACCAAGCTCGCGGAAGAGAAGCTATCTTCAGTCGGAAAACTTGAAGAGGAGAACGCCAATCTGAAAGCTGCTCTCGACGCGGCCAACAAGGAGGTTAGCCGACTGAAGAATGACAAGATAGC
This sequence comes from Aegilops bicornis, assembly GCA_021605145.1. Lineage (NCBI taxonomy): Eukaryota > Viridiplantae > Streptophyta > Magnoliopsida > Poales > Poaceae > Aegilops > Aegilops bicornis. The sequence continues at coordinate 726,363,337 of CM038671.1, read as the reverse complement.
TCTGAGCGACAAGGCTGGCGAACTAGCGGGGAAGAGGAATGATCTAGAGGCTTATCTAGGAGGGCTTGCCAAGAAGCTATTCCTCATGCTTGAAGGTAATTCCTCTTATCCGACTGACTTGTTATCGCCGACTCATCGTATAACCATTAGCTTGAACTCGAGTTGTGTTTGCAGAATTCTGTCAGAACTTTGAAGAAGAGACTAGTCGAGTGGAGACAAGTCTGGACCCCATTAACTCCCCCGTGAAGGATGAAGCTGCCATGAATGTGCTCCGACTGGAGTCTCGTGTTGCTGCTGTGGTGGTCTACCTCGCTCGTCTGAAGGTTGCGGTGTCGCGGATCGACTCAACACTCTAGCCAGGCGAAACACTTCAAAATGACCTCGAGTCTTTAATGACTCGTCTGAATGATTTTGCAAGTCGAGTGCAGGAATGGAAGAAGTCTTCTGCCAAATGCGTTGCTGATGTCGCTCTGTCCCTGGTCCGTGTTCATTGCAAGGAGGCGCGAGAGGAAAGGTTGGCGTCCATCAAAGTTGCCAATACCAATAAGTACGACTTACGATCTTTCATGGAGACCTTCATTGGTGCTGCCACCCGAATCGCTGATGGGATTGACCTGGACCAGTTCGTCGCGCCTTCCAGTCCTCCGCCTGAGGAGTAAAAAACTTCTATGTTTCGTCTTAAATTTGCCTCGGAATGCCGAGTGATCCTCAGAATCGATAAACTTTAGCGGGCTTGAGCCCAGGGTACTTCTGCATCCTTAGGATGCTATCCAAACTTTACTTATCATCGAAATATGCTTTTGTTTGCCTTCGAGTGAACTTTGCTCTTCACTCGGATTATGCTTCAATGCTTGAGATGCAGCTCTGAGGTGGATCCAGTCGACCTACACTTTGTTGCTCTTGCAGGCGTAGGAGAAGGAAACAGCCAACCTGTACCTCGTCGTCCTTGCGCATCGGGATGGAGCGCACGTTGTACTTGTGGCGCAGCTCCAAAGGAGAAGGCAGCAGTCGACCTGCACCTCGTCGTCCTTGCGGATCGGGATGAAGCGCACGTTGTATTTGTGGCGCAGCTCCGAAGGAGAAGGAAGCAGTCGACCTGCACCTCGTCGTCCTTGCAGATCGAGATGAAGCGCACGTTGTACTTGTGGCGCAGCTCCGAAGGAGAAGGCAGCAGTCGTCCTGCAACTCGTCGTCCTTGCGGATCGGGATGGATTTCGTACTTAGGCGAGTATTGGACTGCAGCTAAGCCCCCGAGTGGGAGGTTTGCTCTCCACTCGGTAGGATTTTTCAAACTTAGGCGAGTAGTGGACTGCAGCTAAGCCCCCGAGTGGGAGGTTTGCTCTCCACTCGGTAGGATTTTTCAAACTTAGGCGTAGCATCTTGGATCATGGCTAAGCCCCCGAGTGGGAGGTTTGCTCTCCACTCGGTAGGATTTTTCAAACTTAGGCGAGTACTGGACTGCAGCTAAGCCCCCGAGTGGGAGGTTTGCTCTCCACTCGGTAGGATTTTTCAAACTTAGGCGAGTACTCGACTGCAGCTAAGCCCCCGAGTGGGAGGTTTGCTCTCCACTCGGTAGGATTTTTCAAACTTAGGTAGCATCGGACTGCAGCCTAAGCCTCCAAGGAGGATTTTTGTGTCATAGCTTTGAAGGGGAAGGCAACGGTCGAATTGCACTCGTCGTCCATGCAAAGTGCACATTGTATTAAATACTTAGGCGAGTACTTGGACTGCAGCTAAGCCCCCGAGTGGGAGGCTGGCTCCTCACTCGGTAGGATTTTTCAGATACTTAGGCGAGTACTTGGACTGCAGCTAAGCCCCCGAGTGGGAGGCTGGCTCCTCACTCGGTAGGATTTTCAAATACTTAGGCGAGTACTTGGACTGCAGCTAAGCCCCCGAGTGGGAGGCTGGCTCCTCACTCGGTAGGATTTTCAAATACTTAGGCGAGTACTTGGACTGCAGCTAAGCCCCCGAGTGGGAGGCTGGCTCCTCACTCGGTAGGATTTTCAAATACTTAGGCGAGTACTGGACTGCAGCTAAGCCTCCGAGTGGGAGGATGGCTCCTCAAGCGCTGGGATTTTTAAGATACTTAGGCTAAACGGATAGCAGCTTAAGCCCAGTGGGAGGCTGGCTCCTCACTCGGTAGGATTTTTCAGATACTTAGGCTAAACGGATTCGTTAGCTTAAGCCCCCGAGTGGGAAGCTGGCTCTCCACTCGGCAGGGATTTTTTTTACAGACTTAGGCGAAACAGGTTCGCGGCTAAGCCACCCACTGGGGGAAATTTCTTATGTAAATGAAAAAACAATAACAATCAATGGGAAAATTATAACATTCTTATCTTTGATAAATAAACTACAGAGGTATTTTTATTACATCTCACCCGAGTGAGTTCTTAAGTGTAAAAGGGGCGGAGCAGCTCCGCATTCCAGGCTCGAGGCTCATCGATCTGGCGTTCGACGTTGTAGAGATGATAAGCTCCATTGTGGAGAACTCGTGACGATGAAGGGACCTTCCCAAGTGGGAGCGAGCTTGTGTGGTTTCACGATCCACTCGGAGGACCAAGTCCCCTTCTTGAAAGGCTCGGCTCTTCACATTTCTAGCATGGAATCGACGCAAGTCCTGCTGATAGATGGTCGAGCGGATCAGGGCCATCTCTCTCTCCTCTTCAAGGAGGTCGACTGCATCTTGACGGGCTTGCTCCGCTTCAGCTTCAGAGTAGAGTTTGACTCGGGGCGCATTGTGGAGCAGGTCGCTCGGCAGAACTGCTTCAGCTCCATAGACCATGAAGAATGGAGTTCTCCCAGTCGACCGATTAGGAGTGGTCCTTAATCCCCAAAGAACCGACGGAAGTTCGTCGACCCACGCTCCTGCTGCATGCTTGAGATCACGCATCAGTCGAGGTTTCGATCCTTTGAGAATTAGACCATTTGCTCGCTCGCTTGTCCATTCATTTGAGGGGTGAGCAACTGAAGCATAGTCGACTCGCGTGCCCTGAGAGGCGCAAAAGGCTTTGAACTTGTCGGAATCAAATTTTGATCCATTATCAGTGATGATGTTGTGTGGAACTCCATATCTGAATATCAACTCTCTGATGAAACTGATAGCAGTGCACGCATCAAGATTCTTGATAGGTTTAGCTTCGATCCACTTCGTAAACTTGTTGACTGCCACAAGCAAATGAGTGAAACCACTCCTGCCAGTTCTCAGGGGTCCAACCATATCCAATCCCCAAACAGCGAAAGGCCAGACGAGTGGAATGGTCTTCAATGCTGAGGCTGGTTTGTGTGACATATTGGAGTAGAACTGACATCCTTCACACTTATCGACTATTTCCTTTGCCATTTCATTTGCTTTCGCCAAGAAATCCTTCGATGCGCTTTAGCCACGATGGTCCGAGAGGACGAATGGTGACCACAGGTCCCCGAGTGGATATCATCAAGAATTATCTGACCTTCTTCTGGCGTTATGCACATCTGGCTGACTCCAGTCACGTTTTCCCTGAACAACTGTCCCTTGATCACAGTAAAGGCCTTGGATCGGCGGACGGTCTGTCTAGCCTCTTCTTTGTTCTCCGGGAGCTCTTTCCTCAGGATATACGCAATGTACGGAACTGTCCAGTCGGGAGTGATGACCACGACTTCCATGACCAAGTCGACCACCGCTGGAACCTCAACTTCAGTCGGATCAGTGACGCTTTTTGGCTGTGGAGCTTCTTCAGTGAAAGGATCCTCTTGAATCAACGGTGTGCGAATGTGCTCCAAAAACACATCACTGGGAATAGCCTCCCTCTTGGACCCTATTTTCGCCAAATCATCAGCAGCTTGATTTTTCAGTCGGGGTATATGATGAAGCTCTAACCCCTCAAACTTCTTCTCTAGCTTCCTCATCGCATTACATAAAGAATTCAGTCATGGCTGGACTTGACGTCCTCCTTCATCACCGATTAACCACTAGATCTAAGTCGCCATAAACCATGAGGCGACGGACGCCGAAAGTGAAATGGCCATACGCAACCCATATAACGATGCTTCAGATTCGCTTCATTGTTGGAAGAATCAAAGTGAATCTGGAGCACATATCCGAGCTTATCTCCTCGGGGAAACCAATACTACCCCAGCACCGGAACCATTCAACATCTTGGAACCGTCAAAGAACATAGTCCAGTGCTCCGAGTGAACTTGAGTCGGTAATTGTTGTTCAATCCACTCGGCGATGAAATCTGCTATTGCTTGGGATTTGATGGCTTTCTTTGCCTCAAACTTGATATCAAGGGGAACAAGTTCAATCGCCCATTTCACCACTCGACCAGTTGCATCTCTGTTGTGCAGAATCTCTGATAATGTGGCGTCGCTGACGACTGTAATGGAATGATCATAGAAGTAGTGAGCAACCTTCTTCGCCGTCATATAAATCCCATACACAAGCTTCTGATAATGAGGGTATCTTTGCTTCGACGGGTTTAATACTTCAGAAAGATAATATACTGGGCGCTGAACTTTTAAGGCCTTTCCTTCCTCTTCCCGCTCGACCGTAAGTACTGTACTGACGACTTGTCCTGTAGCTGCAATGTAAAGCAGCAACGGCTCCTTGCTGATTCGGGCAGCAAGCACCGGCTGGGTGGAGAGCAGAGCTTTGAGCTCTGCAAACGCTGCATCAGCTTCTGGAGTCCACTCGAACTTGTCTGACTTCTTCATCAGTCGGTAAAGAGGCAATGCCTTTTCACCGAGGCGAGAGATGAATCGACTTAAAGCGGCCAAGCATCCAAAGAAGCTCGGACATCGTGCACACGCATTGTATGCTTCATTCGGAGTATAGTGCCAACTTTTTCCGGGTTAGCGTCGATTCCTCGCTCGAAACGAAAACCGAGTAACTTTCCGCCAGGAACTCCGAATGTGCACTTTGATGGATTAAGCGATATCATACCTCCCGAGATTGGCAAATGTTTCAGCAAGGTCACCAACAGGTCGGAACCTTTCCGTGACTTGAACACAATGTCATCCATGTATGCTTCCACATTCCCGTGATTTGAGTGAGTAAACACTTCTGAATCATCCTCATGAACGTGGCTCCGGCATTCTTGAGGCCGAATGGCATGGTGACATAACAGAAGCACCCGAATGGAGTGATGAAAGTTGTTTTGATCTCGTCTGGTCCATACAGACGGATCTGATGGTACCTGGAATATGCGTCTAAGAAAGACAACCGCTCACATCCCGTAGTCGAGTCGACTATTTGGTCGATGCGGGGGAGAGGAAAATGATCTTTCGGGCAGGCCCGATTGATATGTTTGAAGTTGATACACATGCGCAGTGAATTGTCCTTCTTAGGGACCATGACAACATTGGCGAGCCACTCAGAGTGGTAAATTTCTCGGATAAACTCTGCTGCTAAGAGCCGAGCCACCGCCTCACCAATGGCCTTTCTCTTCTGGACAGCGGACCGTCGAAGATGTTCTTTGGCAGGTTTAACTTTTGAGTCGACTCACAGACGATGCTCAGCCAGTCCCCTGGGAACACCCGACATGTCAGCAGGCTTCCATGCAAAGATGTCCCAGTTCTCACAGAGGAACTGGATGAGCGCTTCTTCCTATTTGGTGTCGAGTCTTGTTGAGATGTGAGTCGGAGCAGCATTGGGATCAGTCGGATGAATATGAACCGATTTTGTCTCGCCGGACGACTGAAATGCCGACTCCGTGGCGGGCTTCTTGGCTCGCAACAAATCACTCGGGTCTGCAGTTTTACGGTACTCTTGCAGCTCGACCAACGCCATCTCGAGCATCGACAATCTTAGAGCCTTTACGGAAACACTCTTACGCCTTTTTTCCGATTGGCGAAAGTGATAGTGATCACACCTTTGGGACTGGCATCTTCAGCTTTGAGGTACACATAACATGGTCGAGCCATGAAACGGCGCATATGCCGGCCTCCCGGGATAGCGTGATAAGCGCCCGAAAATCCACGACCTCAAAGGTTAACTTTTCCTTACGAAAATTCTTGTAGTCAAGAAAACCACATCGAGAGCAATTTGGCCGAGTGACTCAGCCTTCTTCCGTGAATGACTCCATGGAAGCTCATGTTGCTTTGGTCGAAGTCCGGACATCGGAATGCCCATCCCTTTCAATGTCTCTCGCATACAAAATGTTCAAAGCATCGCCACCATCCATCAAAACTTTAGTTAGTCGAGTGCCTTCGACGACTGGGTCGACCACCAACGCTTGCCTCCCAGGGGTGGCTATGTGTGTTGGGTGATCAGACTGGTCGAACGTGATGGCGGTCTGCAACCATTTCAGGTAACTGGGTGTCGCCGGAGTGACCATATTCACTTCGCGGTTGATAACTTTCAATCGACTTTTTCTTTCAACATCAGCAAAAATCATCAGAGTGGAATTGACCTGAGGGTACCCACTGTCACTATCTTCCTTGTCCTCAACTTTGTCCGACTCTTTTTCTTTATCCTTGGGCTGCTTCCCCTTGAACTGCTGAATCAAGAGCCAGCACTGTCGAGTGGTATGCTTTGGGTAAATGAGTTTACCCTCTTCATCTTTCTTCATGTGAATGTGACATGGCAAGTCCAACACATCATTTCCATCTTGGTCTTTAACTTTCTTGGGGTTCCAAGGCCCCTTGGGTTTCCCCTTGAACTTTCCTGGAGTCACGGCCAAGGCTTCTCCAGGAGCGACCGGCTCGGCTTTCCGCTTCTGTTTCCGACTGGAGTTCCCTCCCCCGGTTTCATTAGCGGCTGATTTGTACTTGCCACTCCGGAGCCGATCCTCTTCTTCACCATTAGGCATTTTGGTGGTAATCTCCATCATTCGACTCGTGGTCATGTCTCCGTCCGACCAATTTCAGACTCAACTCTCTATTCTTAACTCCTTCCTCAAGGCACAGATCGCTCGATGATCAAATACATTCTCATCGTGTAGTGCAAAGTGATCCATCTCTTGGATGTAATCCTCGAGTTTCATTCGACTTACGCACACACGATCGCAACTCTGTCAACCCCGCTGGTCGCTTGCAAGTCCCTTCAAATGTCTGACAAACACTCGGGCTAGATCTTCCCAAGTGTAAATGTCTTTGGGTGCTAACTGATTCAGCCATCCTCTGGCCGATCCCTCTAACATAAGAGGCAGGTGTTTCATGGCCACTTCATCATTGCCGCCTCCAATCTGGACAGCCACTCGGTAGTCCTCAAGCCAGGTATCCGGCTTGGACTCACCAGTGAACTTACTGACTCTAGTCGCCAACCTAAAGTTGGGAGGAATCACCACGGCTCTGATGGCTCTGCTAAAACACTCTGGTCCTGAGACGTGTACTCTGCTGCTGATGGGTGCATTTCTGTCATGGCCTCCACGGTTAGCTCTATTCCTGTCGACCAGACCTTGAACGATGACGGATCTCGCATCAAAGCCTGGTTCCCTGGGGTCGGTTGGAATCCTTCGCCCAACACTATGCTGGCGTCTGTCATCTTGCTGCCGAGGTGCATATGACCCACCCCTTGGGGGAGGAGTGGGCACTCGACGTCGATCATCGCGATCGAATCGGTCCTCATATCGATCACGCCGCCTCCATGTCCCTCACGCCGGGGCGATCTTGGGCTATGTGTCGATCGATCTGTATTCCGACGGATCTCGCTGTGAATCCTGTTCCGCGGATCGTGATACAGCTGAATTTTGATCTCCTGCTGCCCAAGCAAATCTACGACCGAGTAAGCCTCGCCAGCCTCCGACTGGGAAGGCTGAACGGACTCTGCTACACGGACTGCAGCTGCTAGATTCTGAATGGGAGTTCGGTATACCTGAGTCGGTTGTGGAAAGAGTTGACGTCGACTGGACAACGGGACCCGTTGTCGCGCTCGTTCGTCGAGCACTCGCTGGAGATTTTCCAGTCAAATGCGCTCAGCCAAGTTGGCCAAACGCGCATCTTCTAAGGCGCGGGCCTCAGGGGTTTCTCCAATGATAGGAGTATGAAGCACATCCATGTTCCGGCGGCGAAGCTCCTCCCTCTGCAGCGAAGTGAGGGGCTCAGGTTGGTACTCTTCGTGAGCCTGCGCCGGCTCGCCTCCGCCAACGCCTTCGTCGGCGCGGGGGAAACCAGGAGGACTGCGTGGTCCGTCGACCATCAGAACCTCCGCCGCTAGATCGCTGCTATCGCACTCGGATGCTGTCTCTGCGGAGCCAGTCGACAGATCGAACATGCCGTAGAGAGATTCGTCGGGCTCGATTGCCTCGACTTGGGTAGTGGCCGACTGGCGGGCCACCGCGTGCCTCACCCACCGCTGAAGCCTCGATCGACCGGAGCGCTTGCACCGGCGCGAGACCGGGAGGGAGACGGCACAAGAGCCGACCGATACTGGGTCGACGGCTGCATAGAGGATGCCGCGGACGACGCGCTGAAGTGCGTCGCCTCATGGACGGGAGTGCGCTAACGCGTCGAGTGGAGCCTCCTGCAACCAAGCGGAGTCGTCGGCGATGAACGTGAGCGCCGAGACGGATCTCGCGGCCCTCAACCAAAACTCCGTCTGAAACCATGATGAATGGGATCGAGAAAAATGCAACTTCTCCAACAAGTCGCTAAGACACCTACCCCAAGGTGGGCGCCAACTGTCGTGGTTCTAAGTCTGACAGTAGAATGGGGGGTAGGTATGGAGAGGCAAGATCCTAGCTATGGATTAGTTGTATACGCACAAGTTGCACGAGTTCAGGCCCTTCTGGGAGGAAGTAATAGCCCTACGTCACGGAGCCCGGAGGCGGTCGACTGGATTATGCGTGTATGAGTTACAAAGATGCGAACCCCTGACACTGAGGAGGGGGGTGGCTTATATAGAGTTCGCTGCACTCCTCCGGTCCTCAGTTATGCAGGGTTAAAGGTACATTAAGATAGGGGGTTACTGGTAACACCCACATAAAGTGATATGATGACCATAAAGGCTACTTAATGACCGACCGTTTGGGTGCAGAATGGCTTTAGATCTTCTGGCGGTCGAGTGGTTGGCCTCATGGTCGAGTGTCTTCCAGTTGGTCGAGTGGAACCCTTCCAGGTCGGCTGAAAGGTAGCTTCTTATAGACATGTCCTTGGGGAGGGTGTCTTAGACAGGTCCATGACCCTACCCTAGGTACATGACTTCATCAGCTGGTGCCCTCTCGTCAGCCTTTCACGCCGACCGGCAGAGCCATGGTTCATCCTTCAGACGCAGAACCGGAGAAACCTCCATACATCGCTTTCATCGTCATGCATGGCAGCGAATGTACTAGATATAGACCATATCCAAGATGCTGCAATGGATGGCTACCTTTGTTTCAATATCTACAAGGGCTGGATGAAGAGCAACAGCCAAGTTGGCGGTTCAAGCAAAGAAGTATCGACCCAAGAGGAAGAGGGACAAGGACGAAGTCGAGGTCGTGGACGAGGACTCCGAGTAAGGTGGCAGTGTCGTTGCTCATGGTGGTTCTAAGGCTGGTCATAGTGGGGAGTAACTTAGACTAGTGTCATATGCATGACACTAGTCTAAGTTACTACCTTCATAATGCAAAGTAACATGATAGTGGTGTCATAGATGGCTTCATTTATTAGCTTGTAGACTCATCTTGTCTTGGGAAGCGCTTATGTTACAAAGAATATATTATGTTACCACCTCACATTAAATACTTGCCACATAAGAAAAAATTTCTTGGAGTGCGCTTATGTTACTAGCTAAGTTACTCCCACTATGACTAGCCTAATGCACGGTGTCATCTGGATTAGTTGCATAGTTTAATTTCGTGTGTGCTTAGTTTAATTTGAGCGGTGTGTTGTGCTTGAGCCCCAATGAGAACTATGTTATGTTTCTTCTTGTTACTTTAACTCTTCAGTATGTACATACTAGTACTAGTATTTCTTTACTAGAATTTAGCACCCCAATTAAGCACGTACTAGCTTTTTTAATAGTACTATATGCATAACTTGACGACGAGCGCTCTCTATATGTACCACCTTTTTTTTAAATTTCAATTTTTGCTCCATGGCGCAATCCATCGATAGTGGAGTACTACTGTACAAAAGTATACATTTTTTAAATTCTCAACCTAGAATGACGTGCATGCCATGTACTAAACCGATACGGAGGAAGTATAGTAAAAATAAGGTGATTTTACCAAGCGATCGGCGGGGGAGCATGGCCTGTCATGCGGTCCCACGTGTCATGATGTACCAAGGCGATGTGCGTGTCCCTCTTGAGGCAGAAGCAATACTAGTACGTGGTTTGAGATGATGTCGAATCGAAGTGTGAAATAATGGTTGCTTCGTCCGTCTGGGAAGGTGCGGCATTGTGATTTGACGTCTCATTGCTCATTACTACTACTGGGCCGGTACGAGTGGGGTGCCCCCTGTTCTGCCTTGTTATTTGGTGCTTGACACGTCGACCCGGTTGCTATATGTCCCACATGTCGGCGACAGGAAGTACAGAATTCATGAAAGGGAGCGTCGACGAGGAGTATACTACAGAATTCATGAAAGGGAGCGACTTAGTTTTGGGAAAATCTGTTTTTATGGAGAATGTACCCACTAGGGTTTATAGGGCTCATCTAACAAACATTCATTTTTCCGTTTGATAAGTCTCAATTCTACTATACTAGTAGTAGTACCATTACATGCTGGATTTTGATGTGCGTTAGATCACCCGACGCAAGCAGTGTCAAGAGGAAACTAACCAATGCATGTACAAGTTCATGGAAATTTAGTGGTCATTCATGCATTTGTTCTAATTAATCCCTCGGTAAACATAACTTCTTGAGATAAACGAGCGTACTGTGCAAACTATGAAATTAATTCGACCACTCACCGTCTACCTTGGTTGGAGAGATTTTAAAATTGAGCCATAAACTGGAAAGGAGGGAGTAGTAACTTTTGTCTCGATTACTATTTGTGTCCTTGTATGGATGCATAATGTATTTTTTTATAGTGGCCTTGTATAAGTAAATAGAGGGAGTACTAACCAAAGTACGTAGTAGGGACGAGGAGTAAACGGAGGGAGTAGTAAAATTTTCTCCTCGTGTTGCGAGCCACCCTTGGGCGATGGTAGAGGAGCGGGCGTAAAGGCGTACTATAGTAGTAAGCTTCACCTCATCCTGTGAGCCACCGCGCCCGTGGGCGGGGGAGACGGCGTACTAAGAAAGTTTCTCCTTGTTCTGCGAGTTGACGGGACACATCAAAAGTACTCCAGTGTATAGAGCCTTGCCTCTAAGGTAGGGCCCACATGGTTTGCCTATTTTTGAGTTTAACATAACGCGTCAAGTCGCAATTTGTTTGTTCACCCGTGGTAGGCGATCCTCCCTCCACCAAGTGGACAACCAGTACACGTGCCAAATTACCACGTGGGCTGCCTTTTTCATACAGAAATGAGCACCACCGTGTACCCAGCGGGTGTGGTTGGGAAAGAGACGGAGTACGTGCGCATGCGTGCACCTCTTCTCTTCAGGCACGTCCCCCACCTATACGTGGGTGTGTGTGAGAGAGATACAAACCTAGACATAATGCGCGCCGTCCATCCCCATGCCTCCGCCTCAGCCGACCACCACCACCACCACCACGGCACCACGCCCACTCCTCCTCACCTTATCTCATATATCCCTCCATTTTTATATACAAGGGCCACTATCAAAATTACAATTTGCAGATATACAAGGCCACTAACACTAATCGATGCAATATTAATGGTGTTTGCCTCGTGGTACTAGCAAAGGAGGACATTAATTATCCCTTGCATGAATGCGGGAGTTTGTAAAAAAATGCATCTTGGTGTTCCGTGCAATGCACGGGCATCTTGCTAGTCCATGAAACAACACATGGCAAAATTCCACGGCGAGCGAGGGATTTGAATCTGTTGGGAGGGGTTGTTTGGATCTTGCCCGGGGTAGCCAAAATATTGGCGACCCTTTTGTCCACCGGTGCCTTTGCCACCGATGAACGGGGAATGGCTCAGGTGCTCATGCTGTCATGCATCCTCCAGCGCGCACGTTGGAGACGAGCTCGCATGAGCTGTGTTTTTTTTGTCCCACAACGCTGCCCGAGCCGCCCGCAGACTGACCGGCGACCCGCAAATTACGCCATCCAACCGTAGCCGCACACATTATGACAGCAACTCAACCAACCGGAAGAAATTCATGCAAACACGTAGACAAACTGATATTTCATATAAACAACAACGGAAATCATATAAAATACCGGATTTTCACACAAACATGACGGATTTCATTGCATTCAAATGAACTTCGCGGTGCTAGTTCTGGACAGCACACGTATATAATACCTGGCCTAAATGGTCACCCGCCGATTGGTTTGCGTTCCTCATGTCCGGCAGCACGATCACCGGACTGCCGGGAGCCCCGGAGGTATATGTTTCAACGCAAAGGGAGGCTCGCTTCCCCACTGCCCAACTGATATCATTGGCTGGTGCCGAAGATGATGGTGGTCGACACCGGTTCGAGTTCATCACCGACCACTACTTCGCCATGGCCGGCACCGGCTCGAGTTCATCCTAACATTGACCTCTTCCGTGGAGCCCGTGCGGGGTCGACGAAGGTCCTCGCAACAAAAGGATCCGGCAAGACACTCGCTGTACGCGGCATCGCCTCCGTGGTGGCCTTCATGGGACCCAAGCGGCGGCGGCCTCCGTGTTCTACTTCTCCTCGATGATGGCGGCGAACGCTGGAAGCGCGGGCCACATCACTCGCCGCTCTCCGCGCACCCGGCTTGCCGCTGCTTGCATCGCGACGTCACCGCATGGGAGTCTCGCCACGTAAAATGGGAGACGCGGTACGAGGCGGCAGCGTGGACGGCAGCAATGACGCGACGCGGCGCCGCTCCTCGTCGAAGCTGGCTCGAGCGCCGAGTTCTTGAACCGCTGCCGGCTTGGGGCGGCAACGGCTCCCGGGCGCAGGCGAGGGAGGTGGATCAGCGAGCTGCATAGCTCAGATCTGGGCGGGCTACCCAGCCGGCTTGGATGCGGAATAACTACTCTTCGTAAGCCATTGTAAGAGTGGACAAAATGGTGGAGGAGATAGGGAAGCGGCGGAGGTGTGCGATTCTTGGCCGGCGTTTGGCCTCGTTTAAATAGGAGATTAAATAGATGACGGACGGGAGGAGCTCGGCCGGCGTTGCGTTTAACGCCGGCCCGGTCATGAATGGACGTGTGTCCAGAGTGGGTTTCTCGGCTTCCACACGGGCGGGTTTCATGGAGGCGTTTGAATGCGGCACGGAGGCGTGTTCAGGGCGGCGCCATGAAGTGGCGCCCTCGGCTCGACCTAGGACACCGCGCCGTTCTTCCAGCGACGTAGGGTTTTTGGGTGCATGGCCTGCATGTCGGTGACCCAACGCAGCAGCGCACAACAGAGGAACCTTTGGTGGGCCAGGCGGTCGAAGCGGGCATTTCATAAACCGATGATTGTTCATTGAGTGTGACATCATCTTTTTCATGTAGTTAAGCCTACCATGTTGATAGCCCGTTCGATACGTTGTGATTCATGAAGACTGATGCAAACATCAATGTTCTGCTTATCACACATAAGATTGATTAATACTCGTAACAATCCATGTCCTTAACAAAGGGTGCATGCACGTATAGGTTGAGCGTGTGTCTTGCGTCGTGTGCTGTGTGCATGTAGGCGTGCGAGTGTTGCGTGCGTGCAAGGGTGCGTTTTTGTGTTGCATGCATGGGTGCGTACGTGCGTGTGTTCGTGAGTGCATGTGTACGTGTCAGTGTTGCACGCCAGCATGCGTGCGTGTGTATGTTATGTGTATCGCAGTGTTGTTGCACGCCTACATGCGTCGCGTGTTTATGCGTCGCGTGCATGTGCACGCGGGGTGAGGCTACACGTCAGTCGACTGACTTTTTCCTCTACATGATCTTGAGATTTTACGAAGTCACCATAGGTGCCTCGTAGTCGAGTGGAACGTCTCCTCCCACTGAACGTACATCGCCAGAAAATACTGAAATTAATAAAATATAAATGCGAGCACCGGGACTTTAACCTTGGTGGGCTCGAGAAACCACTGTCCTCTAACCATCCAACCACATGTTGGTTAGCACGACAAAATGCATGTGGTGACCGTGATGAGCTTATTCTGAAGTCTAGTGACCATATCGTGCTTTCGCTTCAAATACAATGACCGTAACTGTCGTCAACAAAATACGGAGCACGCATCAAATGCAAATTCCGTCAGTTTCACCAACAAAATATGGAGATGTACCGTGAGCTAGATATCGTTGTACTATTGTATATGCTTATTTTCTTAGTGGCCGATTGCGTGTGTGGTGTGGTGGGCACATCATTTCTAGTTGTGGTGGGTCAACATGAAGACTCATGGGTCGGTTCCATCCTGCGACACATATAGGTTGGACCGAGACGTGTTATACGGAGACCCATTTGGAGGACTCGGCGTCCAACACGAAGCTACCAGAGTCATGAGGACTCTATCCCCACTGGTGATAAGCCGACTATATATGATTTGTAACCCTAGGCCCTTAGTATGTTATACAAGCTTGGGGGCTAGTTCGTCGATAGTATACACACACGCACAATGCCTAGTATTCACGTGTACTTTGTACACACCCCTATCACTAATTTACAGTACCAGGAGTAGGCTCTTTCTTCAACTGCAAGGGTCCAATCCGAACTAGGGTAGAACTCTGCCTCGTATTACCATCCAGCCTAACAGCCAGGGATATCCTACCGAATGATATGATGAAATCATATCTTCCAACTACTATTAGAGAGGTGTATCGGGGGGGGGGGGAAATGTGTGCGAGAGAGGCCTAAAGATAATGTGCGTGCGGGAGACACGTAGGCACATATATGTGCGTATAGAGGGCTAGTAGAGACCGTGCATGTGTATATATGCATGTGAGAGAAATAGTGTTTTCCAACTGAGATTAGTGAAAAGAGTGGTACATAGTAGTCAGAAAGAGAGAGAGAGAAACAGAGAGAGCATGTGTGTGAGACACCCCGACACCCTGAGAGAGATTGTGAGCATGTGTGAAAGAAAATGCCGAGGCATATAAAGTGTGTGCACTTATGCGTTAGATAGAGATATATATAACGCGTTTGTGAGAACGGGGCGAGGCATAGTGCATCTACGTGTAAAAGTCGGTTCTACCCTAAACCCTAAACCCTAACAGCCAGGGATATCCTACCGAATGATATGATGAATTTTGCAAAATTGCGTATGGACGAAAATCGGTCTATCAGACACCCATACTCTATTGAATTCAAGCATGTGCATGTGTTTATTTAATATTATCGATCCATAGAGTGAGAGCGGTTTGAAATACAGGCAATGGATGCTTTTGCAATTCATATATAAACATTAATTAGTGCACTCCATGTTGTTAGTGTGAAGCACTTTATACATTTCTCACTTGCCTGGATACATTCCATATTGCTAGCTACAAAATAAAATACATGTCGAATTCAACATAAAAGGGGTTTCGAAGATTCGAATTCATAGGCAGTGCATTCATCTATTTGAACCCGAGATAATGGCATTTGTAAATCAGATGTAAAAGGAGGCATCAATCTTTGTTGTGAGTTTGAACATGCTATATATATTCATACGCATATCTAACTTTTATTTGCAACCAAGGAGATTATACCTGGAACCATGCATGAACTGAGGTAAGTTGCATATTTTTTAATATATACTCGTGTACAATGTATATTAAAAAGACCCCTATCCATTCCAAAATAATCATAGCTTTAGGATTTTCAAGAGTAAAGATTTGTGAAGTTTGACAAATCCTGAAAGTTCAATTCAAGAGAACCGAAAACGTTAATGCTTCTTCTCCCAAATATTGAACGAAGCGCCAAATAGGCCTCTGGTCACCCGAAACCGCGCGAGACTAATATTTTGGTGGTAGGAAATTACTGTCCTAACTTTGGCCCGTGTAGCCTATCGGCCCGATGTCCAAAGGTCTAAACCGGGGTAGGTTTGTAACTTCACCAAGACGCCAGTCTTAACCGCCTCCGAGAAGCATTCATACGCCATGTGTGCCTAAACACCCATGCGCTCGGCCAAAATCTATCCCACCCACATTTGGGACACCTGACATGACTGTCCTACCCCCAACCTGCAATATGTCCGAAATTTTAGATGGGGGCAAAGTTTGTAACTTGCCCCAAATTTCAAACAAGCTGCTTCAAACCAAACATTGTTCCCCCTTAGTTCCCCGCCTCCCTCCGCTTCCCCATTCATACTCCGGGCGCCAAACGCCCTCTCCACTAGCCATGAAACCCCAGCCTCCTCTGTCCCTCCACCCCATAGCGCCAATCCACCGCCGCCTCCTCCATCATCTGGAGCCGGTACCGACGCCGTCAGTCCCAACACAACCGCAACCGCAATGCCCTCAAGGACTTAGCAGCTGAAGCCGAGGCAGAGCTGCCTCCACGACGGCGACGCCGACGTGCGCCGTACCAGAACCACTCGGACCACGCCGTCCTACGCCTCACTGCTGCGGCTCCACTGTCGCCACCTTCCACCCACTGGAGCTGTTCCCGCTATGCCTTCGTTCGCCGCCTCGGATCTACTTCCCCGCCGCCGACAGACGGCCACCGCACCACACTCAACAACTTGGCCATGGGTTCGTCCAAGGCTGCACCTCCTCCACAACTTCTGGTTTCCGGCGAACAACAAGATCGTCGGAAAAACAGAAGGAGGACACAAAGATCGCCAGCAGAAAGAGGTACTCCTCTTCCCTTATTCGTGCAAATCTTACGTCTCCGCTCACACCGTATTCATCCCACGAAAGAAACTAGTTGAGCGCTTCTTCCTGCATCTTCTTCGTGATACCAAATGCACAAGGTTTCCTCCCTTTTACTATTTCACCGTTGCAAGAGGTCAAGAGTCTAGCGGATTTGGATTCGTGGTCACGAACCGCAATTAAAAGAAGCAAAGACCCGCTTAGGTGCTGGAGCACCTAGTCCGTCATTTCCGGGAAGCGGCGATCGGTGTCTATCATAGGGGTGTGGGGCGCAGGAGCTGCTTGCACCGATCTGGAGGTCGGTGGGCTTGAATGGATGGCCGGGGGTGCCAAATGCAATGGTGCGGTGAGGTCGAGGGCGCAGGCAGGGAGGAATCTTGGGCCGATGGTGTTTGGCGTTCGAGGAAGATTTTCAACACTGACTGGCTGGAGGTAGATGAAGGCGATCTGCCCATTCTTTGTACATCGGACGGTGCAGAAAAAATGGACTGACCTATTTGCTTTCAGTCGACTATTATTTTCATAGAATCATGTAGTAATTGAGTGTGCCACGCATGTTGTAGAGCTATCATATGTCTCCCGTCATTTATTTCTCACCGACCTGTTATCTGCTACCTTTACACTATACTAATTGTGCACACAGTTCACCCATACTCACACTATTGTTTTTTTATGCATGGGTATTTCAGACTCTGACGCAGTGTTGATGAATGCAGAAAAGAAAAGACATAAGTCGCCCAAAGGTAATTCAAGATAAGCACTAAGCGTTTCAGCGTTCTAATGGGTGCGGTGTCGGCCAGTTGGAGACGATAACGTAGCTACGCATTTGATGATCTCAATTGCCACACACAACCATCCTGTGTGCTTGCTTTAACTTCGCTGTCAAATGTGGTTGCATGTTGCATATGGTGTCTAGCTTGTATTGCTTACAATTTGGTTAAATTGCATCTGCTTACTTTACACATTATACCTTTGATAATGACATGCCTTCCTTTTTTGATACATACTACATATGTCTATTAACCATGTTCGTACATCAAACTAATGCTCTTTTGTATCCCTCGTCAATCACTTATGATGAGACAGTCACCCGGGTGGGTTACTGTGAGACGCCCTACTCGTTTAAAGAGTGAAGTGTCATCCTCCCCACATGATTCTCAAGAAACAACAAGGCTAAATGAAGATAGTCAACGTAGCTCTCTAGTTGATCACCGCAATTCCCCCACACCACCATCGCAGGTGCTTGCTCTTACTTGGCAAAGGTGATATGTGGTTGCATGTTGCATATGGTGTCTACCTTGTAATGCTTCTAATTGGGGTAAATTGCATCCGCTTAGTTAACACATTATACCGTGAATATGACATGCCTTCCTGTTTTTGGTACATACTACGCCTTTCTATTAACCATGTTCTTACATCAAACTACTTTTCTTGTGTATCCCTCATCAATGCTCCTAATTTGTTAAATTGCATCTCCTTAGCTTACACATTATACATGTGAATATGACACGCCTTCCTAGTTTTGGTACATACTACATCTGCCTATCACACCATGTTCTTACATCAAACTACTGTTCTTGTGTATCCTGCGTCTATCGCTTATGATGAGACAGTCACGCGCATGGGTTAATATGAGACGCAATACTCTTATAAAGAATGCAATTTTATCCTCTCCAGATGATTCTCAAGAAACAGCAAGCCTAAATGAAGATATTGAACGTTGCTCTGTACCTGAAGACAGCACTTCCCTACACCACCATCACAGTGCTTGCTCCAACTTCGCAAAGTGTGATATGTGGTTGCATGTTGCATACGGTGTCTAGCTTGTAATGCTTCTAATTAGGGTAAATTGTATCTGCTTAGTTTACACACTATACCTGTGAATATGACATGCCTTCCTATTTTTGGTACACACTACATCTATGTGTTAACCTTGTTTTTACATGAAACTACCTCTCTTCTTTATCCTGCATCAATCACTTATGATGAGTCACCTTTATTCGTTGCATATTGCATATTATTTCTAGCTTTGTTGCCATGTATTGCTTCTAATTTGGTCAAATACATTTGTTAGGGCACCCTTTTAATTTGGCGGAGTGATATTGGTTTCATCTTTCATATGGTTTCTAGCTTGCATTGATTCTAACAAGTTGAAGCACCTTGTGCTTAGTTTACACTTTATACATCATACATGTCAATATGTCACGCCGTCCTGTTTTTCATACATATTCCATCCTCCTATCATGCGTCTACCTTACATGAAAGTAGTGTTCACAAAGATCATGCATCAATGAGTTCTGAAGAGCAAATTTTATTCCTTTTTCCTGTGGGTTTGACTTGACAAGGCAAAATCAAGAAAGAGGAAGGAAAAGAGTAAGGAAGGCGATGATGGTGGTCCCTCAAGAAGAACGTAAACGGAGCATCTGTACCGATTCTCCTTGTACTGATAGTGCATTACATGGTCCAAGTCTCCGCTCCCCTACTCCACCATCAAAGGTGCTTGCTCTAACTTCGCAGTGTGATATCTGGTTGCATGTTGCATATGGTGTCTAGCTCCTATTGCTCCTAATTAGTGTAAACTGCATCTGCTTAGCTTACACATGATACATGTGAATATGACACGCTTTCCCGTTTTTGGTACATACTATATCTGTCTATCACACCATGTTCTTACATGAAACTACTCTTCTTGTGTATCCTGCATCAGTCACTTATGATTGGATACCTTTAAGTTGGCAGTGTGATACTGGTTTGCATCTTGAATATGATTTCTAGCATGTATTGCTTCTAGTTTGATGAACGCCACCTATGACGAGACAATTTTAACTTGGTAGAGTGATATTGATTGAACCTTCCATATGGTGTCTTGCAGTGTTTCTAATTTGTTGAAGTGCATTCTGCTCAGTTACCACATCATAGGTGTGAATATGTCAAGCCGTCCATTTTTTCGTACATATTCCATCCTCGTATCATGACTTTGCCTTTCATTAGAGTAGTGTTCGTCAGTATCATGCATGAATGAGTTCTGAAGAGCGAATGCTATTCCTTTTTCTTGTCGGTATGACCTCATAATGCAAAATCAATAAAGTCAAGGAAATTGGCAAGGCATTGGATGATGGTGGTCCTTCCGAGCAACCAAACAGAGGTTCTCTACAGATTCTACTCTGCCATCCTCCCAACGAGATTCGCAAGACAACGCAAGGCTAGACAGTCAACGTAGCTGTGTAGATGATGAGCACATCTCCCCTACTCCACCATCACAGGTGCTTGCTCTAACTTGGCACTATAATATGTGGTTGCATGTTGCGTATGATGTCTAGCTTGTATTGCTTCTAACTTTGTTGAATTGCATCTGCCATTTTACACATAATGCCAGGGAATATGACATGTGTTCCTGTTTCTACATCAGACTACTATTCTTGCATATCCCGCATCAGTCACTTATGATAAGGCACCTTTAAGTCGCCACTGTGATACTGGTTGTGTCTTGATATGATTTCTAGCATATACTGCTTCTAATTTGTTGAAACGCCATATAGTTTGAACTTGGCAGAGTGATATTGGTTGCATCTTTCATATGGTGTCTAGCTTGCAGTGATTCTAATTTGTTGAAATGCCTTCTGCTTAGTTACCACAACATAGGTGTGAATATGTCACACGATCCTGTTTTTCATACATATTCCATCCTCGTATCATGTGTTTGCTTTTCATCCGAGTAGTGTTCGTCAGTATCATGCATGAATGAGTTCTGAAGAGCGAATTTTATTCCTTTTTCTTATCGGTTTGACTTCACAATGCAAAATCATTACAACTGAAGGAAATTAGTCCGACAGTGGATGATGGTGGTCCTTCGGAGCAACTCAAACAGGGGGTCTCTACAGATTCTACTCCGCCATCCTCCCAACAAGATTCGCAAGACAACACAAGGTCGGATACCAACGTAGCTGTAGATGATGAGCACATCTCCCTACTCCACCATCACAGGTGCTTGCTCTAACTTGACACTATTATATGTGGTTGCATGTTGCATGATGATGTCTAGCTTGTGTTGCTTCTAACTTGAATTGCATCTGCTTACTTTACACATAATGCCTATGAATATGACACGTGTTCCTGTTTCTAGAACATACGTGTACATGATGAGCACATCTCCCCTACTCCACCATCACAGGTGCTTGCTCTTACTTGGAACGGTTGCGTTTTTCGTATGATGTCTAGTTTGTATTGCTTCTGATTATGTAGAATTGCATCTGCCTAGCTTACAACTTATACCTGCAACAATCACTTACCCATAAGACACATTTAACTTGGGACTATGATGTAGGTTGCATCTTGCATTGTCTTCTAGCTTGTAATCGCTTCTAATTTCTTGAAATGGCACTTACGACGAGACACTTTTTACCCGATAGAGTGATATTGGTTGCATGTTCATATGGTGCCTAGCTTTCATTTCTTCTAATTTTATTGAAATGCCTTCCGCCATCTTGTTTTTTCATACATATTCCATCCTCCTATCGCACGTGTGAATATGAAATGCTGTCTTTTTGTATATATTCCATCCTCCTATCCTGCGCTTGCCTTTACATCTAAGTAGTGTTCGTTCTGTATCATGCATCAACCAGTTATGCAGAGCTAATTTTATTCATCTTCTTGTGGTTTTGACTTCATAAGGCAATATCGTAAAATAGGAAGGAAAATAGTAAGTTAGGGGATGTTGGTGGTACTCACCGACGCAAATGAGACTCTCTAGATTTGCCACTACAACCGCTAATGAAGTTGAAGTCCCAAGTCTACATGATGAGTTCATCTCCAGACTCCACCATCGCAGTGCTTGCTCTAAGTTGACAAAGTGTGATAATTGGTTTCATGTTGCATATGTTGTCTAGCCTGTATTTCTTCTATTTTGATTAAATTGCACCTGCTGAGTTTATACGTTATACATGTGCATATGACATGGCTTTCTATGTCTAGAATACACTGCATCTATCTATCATACCATGTTCTTACATCAAAGTACTGCTGTTGTGTATTCCGCATCAGTAACTCATGATTGGACGCTTTTGACATGGCAGATTGATAGTGGTTGCATCTTCCATTGATTTCTAAGTTGTACTGCTTCTAATTTTTCGAATTGTCACGTATGACAAGACACTTTTAACTTGGCAGAGTAATATTGGTTGCATCTTTCATATGGTGTCTAGCTTGCATTACTTCTATTTTCTTGAAGATCCTTCTGCTTAGTTTGCACATCGTCGCTGTGAATATGTCATGCCGTCCTGTTTTTCTTACATATTCCATCCTCATAAGGTTGTCTTACATCAAAGTATTGCGTGTCTGTATCATGCATCAATGAGTTCTGAAGAGTGATTTTATTCTTTTGTGTTGTGGGTACAACTTGACATGGCAAAGTCAAAAAAGAGCAAGGAAAATAATATAGTAGGGAGTCTTGTTACTCGTCGGGTGAAACGGAAAAGGTTCTGGCCACGAGATTCTGCTGGTACTTATAGTGCAAGAGAAGGTCCAAGTCCACCGGCTAAATCTACAAATACAAGATCACTGCTCCACCACCTGCAAAGATCCGCTTCAACTGCATCAAAGATCTCAACCCGATTACTCGCTCGTTTGCTCGAACCGCCTGTTCCCAAGCTGCCTTCACACCTAACACTACTTCCGCTAATCGCCGACACAACAGGACTTGGCAAGATCAGATGAACCTCATGAGCATCAACACCAAGACGGTACCTGACCGATTCAAGTTGCAGTTGCATGCTCCTTTATATGTACTCTCACAGTTTGATGTAAACTAACACTTTCCATATTCGTTGTTGAACTAGCACCACGGCGCAAGCGGAAACAGACATCAGTGATAATGCTTGATAGATTAACAAAATCTAAAGGAGGAAGAATGGAGATCCATTTTGAGGCAGGTTTTAAAAGGCCACGTGATGCTACAGAGTCAGCCAAATTAGTATCAGAGGCAGCCGTTGCCGTTAGGTGTCATCGGCGTATCCTCCCAACGTGGATCCACTACAGGAATGAGAAAGACAATACCCAGTTTAACACCTTCCTTGACCATTTATCCGTAAGTAATGTTATTCATCACAATTAGTAATATTGTCTTGCTCTGTCCCATACTTTCTAGCTTCCTCCTAATAAGACTCACATTCTTTTTCAACAGATGAGGTTCAAGTTGGATCCGAAAGATGATGCAACTAAACAAGCATGCACTCATGTTTTTCACCGCTCATGACAAAGATCGGTACCACCTTAGAAAATCTCACTTTGAAGGCAAGGCTAACAATGAAATCGCCCAAACATCTCCAAAGTGGAATATATTACAGATGAAGACTGGACAGCCCTCGTTAAACACCGGTCCGATCCAAAGTATCGTAGGCTATATGTATTTGATCAGACCACATATTGAACTTGTATTTATGTATGTGCCTTACAAGTGTATCTTCTTCTAGGCTAACTGTTTGAAGAACAAAACCAACCGTTCTAAAGTGAAATTCCAACAGACAACAACATCTCGTAGCTATATTGCACAATGTGAGGCTTATGTAAATAGCTAATACTTCCTTCTTTTTTTGTGCCATATTATCGTATCTATATTGACTTGTTCCAAATACAGAGGAAATCCCGTGCGGACCAAAAAGAACCCGAACCGAATGCAGTGCAAATCTTCAAGGCTTACCACACCAGCAAGATGAAGGGCATGAGCACACCAGTTCAAGCCGCTGTTGTAAGTCCTTACTCCTTCTGCCTTGAACTGATTGGTATTGTGATGTGTTCATTTAACTACTTGGTTTGCAGCCAATGTCAGTTACTCTGTTCACTTTTATACACAATTGTCTTAACGTATCATTTCACCTTATTGGATTAAAAGAGATGAAGGATATTCTTTTGGTCTTGATCTGTAATCTAGTTGTTATGTTCACGTGCACACACAATGATAAAATAACCTGTTTTTTATATCTGTTTGCCCATGATATGAATGATGTCATACTATGTTCATCCTACTTTAAACCATGTCTCTTTATCCTTAGATGTCAATGAATGTGAGGAAATAGACTATACAGTAGGCATGCTACATGGACATATGTTCCGAAAGTGATTTTATTATGTAGTTGGCACTACAATACATGCTAATGTATTACAGTAGTTCACCAAAATAATTTATGTATAAATGTTTAACCTACTTTGTTTTTTTATCTCATTAGTAACTTATCCGGTACACTAATGTACAAGTTCAAACTTTCAGGAAGCTATGGAACAAATGATTGAACAACCACAACCACCTGAAGGTGACGAGGCTACTACAGGCACAATGTCACCTCTTGCTGCAAAGGCGTCAAGATCTCTCCACTAACAAAGGTAAAAAGCACCTTCCTACGTAATTGGGTTGGTTGTCAAGGTAACCTCGCCCAAATCGCCATCGAACAAAAATCTTCCTGCTAGACAGAGTGATATATTCGTGCTCTGCACACAAGTCCAATCCCTAATGGACGTTGTTTCGTAAAACAAGAATAGTGGTTGAGAAATGTCGCCAAGATATGAATGGTTTTGAAACCGGACTATCGTATATCTGATTCGCTCTTGAAGAGCAATGGCGGAAAAAGGTGGAGATCGTGGTTGCTCCATCGCATTCTACAACTGAAACATTAGCACTCGTGTCAAATGATCTATGCTTCTATACATCCGATGGTGCTTTTATCCGAAAGGATCAGTAAACTTTATGCCAACAAGCCTTTTGTTGTATGATTGGAATTTATTTTGTTGTGATACAACATTTATGATGCCGCCACAGCTTCAAAGAATTACGACGCTATTTTTGTATAGTGTAGGTTTATCTTAGTAATGTATTCGGCTGAAAGCTTCGTAGGAGCCCAACGTGCCAACATTCGTCGGGCCCATTCCAATTGGGCTAAAAATGATTACGGGCCGTGGCATGTAGCCCACTAAAAATATCTGGGCTTAAATTAGCATAAGCTTTCAAAACTTTCTGGTAGGCCTGTGCCCATAGTGGGCCTTTAACAGGCCTAAACATAATTTGGGCCCTCAGTAAAAATAGGCCGTTTACGGTGTAAATATCTCGAGCCCATAAAAACATGGGCCTTTAATAGACCGAAAGTGAGATTGGGCCTCGATTGTGCCAAATAACCCACCGGACTTAGCAGGCGAAATGGTGGCCCATTTAAGATGCGGATATTTGACAGTCAAATTCGGACGAGTCAGAAATGCGCCGACCTAATACACGGGCCTTTAACAGTAGGAACTTGGTCGGGCTAGATTATCGCTATTTTTATATGCCCGCTAAATGGGCCCGATATGACGTTGGGCCACATATGGCCCATGGTTTACGTCCGGCGTTAATGTGCCGAGAATGACAACAGCCGAAGTGGCCCAAATCTTTAGTGGGCCTCTAACAGGCGAATGACACACATGGCGAATATGACCCAAATCCTTCACGGTCCGCTTATGGGCCGAAAGTTTTGATGGCTCGAAATGGGCCCAAATGAAGTTTGACCTTTAACAGGCCGGAAATACACCGGGCCGTAATTCGGCCCAATTACTTAGCGGACTGTTAACGGGCCAGAAGTGACCATGGGCCGCATTGATGACAAGTTTAGACCAGGCCGTTTACGTGCTGATTTGATAGAGAATGTTGGGCCTTTAGCTGGGCCGACCCATTATGGTCTGCAGAATCTTGTGGGCCTTTAGCTAGGCCAGCCCGTTGTGGTCCGCAAAATCTTGTGGGCCTTTAGCTGGGCCTGCCCATTATGGTCCGCTAAATTTTGTGGGCCTTTAGCTGGGCCGACCCATTATGGTCCGTTAAATCTTATGGGCCTTCGGTTGGGCCAGCCCATTTAAACTTTGTGGGCCACTTTTGGGCCAGTCCAGCTAAAGACCCACAAGATTCTGCAGACCATAATGGGCCGGCCCAGCTAAAGGCCAATGAGAATTTTACACGTGGAAAATCGGTATTGGTCATGGCTGTTAACGGGTTATCGGATCCAAAATCCGACCCGATAGCTTAACGACGTTCGATTACGGTGGATGCCACGTGTTGGTCACCCTTGACGAAAAGCAGTCGCGGACGCACGATTTATCGTCATGGAAGTGGACACTTCCGTGATGATAATTTTGGTAATGTCATGGAACACTTCTACGACAAAGACACGGTATGACTATCTTGATTCTGTCATAAATTTGTCATGGATGTACATGCATGACAAAAAACGTGACCTACTGTGACAAACACGTATCAACACGGAAGTGTATTTTTTTTGTAGTGCACGTATTAACTCGCATGCAAGCCGACTTTGATTTCTTGACTGATCAACGCGTAGTTGCGCTCCATGCATTGGGTTTTCGGGGGAGATTACAAGGCAGAGTAAGGAGCGTTTGGTTACATTGCTTAGGATGGTCATAGTGGTGAGTAACTTGGACTAATAACATGCACAATATTACTTTTCTATGAACCTGTGTGCGTAGCGTGTGTGTTTAATAAAGATGTGTGTGTTAGAGAGAGCGACACATCGACCTACTCCTACAGAGAGATGGTGTGTAGTGTACGATTTAGCCGCGAGAGTCGGTGCATCCTCTTCCGGGCGTCCGGTCGGGACAGGCAGACCGCGGCCATGCCCTCTCGTGACCAGGCTAGCTCACCCAAAGCCCCTCCATCGCCCGCGCGCGCTTCCCGCATGAAACGGTCAACGTCGCTGCAAAGAATCGGTGCCACATTCATGCCCGGGCAGAGCGGACGCGACCTCTCACTGGCGTCTGCATTGAAGAGATAAATGGATTCAAGAGTAATGGTTGCTTCGTCCGCCCAACTTACTGCCGGTTCTATGTGATTTGATGGCTCATTGGTCATTATTACTGAGGTACTACTAGATTACTATTTTCTCCATTCTTACAGCGGAGGAGTGCGAGAGCAGTGAAAACACGCAGGCTCAGTGATTACATGGCGCACCTCACATTATCACCATATTTTCTGGACACCGTGTGACACCTAACTCTTTACATAGTACTACTAGTATAGTACGTACTGTAATTTATCAGCGAGATAAATTTGTACAATGCTATGTGCTACCTCTTGAGCACTGCGTTGGTTTTCCCTTGAAGAGGAAAGGGTGATGCAGTAAAGTAGCATAAGTATTTCCCTCAGTTTTTGAGAACCAAGGTATCAATCCAGTAGGAGACCACGCTCGAGTCCCACGCACCTACACAAACAGATAAGAACCTCGCAACCAACGCGATAAAGGGGTTGTCAATTCCTTCACGGTCACTTACGAGAGTGAGATCTGATTGATATGATAAGATAATATTTTTGGTATTTTTATAATAAAGAGTAAAATAAACGGCGCCAGAAATAGCTAAGTGTTGGAAGATTAATATGATGGAAGATAGACCCGGGGGCCATAGGTTTCACTAGTGGCTTCTCTCAAGAGCATAAGTATTATGGTGGGTAAACGAATTCATTGCCGAGCAATTGATAGAATTGAGCATAGTTATGAGAATATCTAGGTATGATCATGTATATAGGCATCATGTCCGTGACAAATAGACCGAAACGATTCTGCATCTACTACTATTACTCCACACATCGACCGCTATCCAGCATGCATCTAGAGTATTAAGTTCATAAGAATATAGTAATGCTTTAAGTAAGATGACATGATGTAGAGGGATAAACTCGTGCAATATGATATAAACCCCATCTTTTTATCCTCGATGGCAACAATACAATACGTGTCATTTCCCTTTCTGCCACTAGGATCGAGCACCGCAAGATTGAACCCAAAGCTAAGCACTTCTCCCATTGCAAGAAAGATCAATCTAGTAGGCCAAACCAAATTGATAATTCGAAGAGACTTGCAAAGATAACCAATCATACATAAAAGAATTAAGAGGAGATTCAAATATTGTTCATAGATAATCTTGATCATAAACCCACAATTCATCGGATCTCGACAAACACACCGCAAAAGAACATTACATCGAATAGATCTCCAAGAAGATCAAGGAGAACTTTGTATTGAGATCCAAAGAGAGAGAAGAAGCCATATAGCTAATAACTATGGACCCGAAGGTCTGAGGTAAACTACTCATACATCATCGGAGAGGCTATGGTGTTGATGTAGAAGCCCTCCGTGATCAATGCCCCTCCCATGAGTTCAAAAAGGCCCCAAGATGGGATCTCACTGCATGTAAG
Source organism: Aegilops bicornis (assembly GCA_021605145.1). Classification (NCBI taxonomy): domain Eukaryota; kingdom Viridiplantae; phylum Streptophyta; class Magnoliopsida; order Poales; family Poaceae; genus Aegilops; species Aegilops bicornis. The sequence goes on along the minus strand of CM038671.1, from coordinate 726,335,393 downwards.
GTTGCGCCGGTGGAAATAGGGTTTTGGCTCCGTAACTGATGTTTCCAGGGTATATGGGTATATATAGGAGGAAGAAGTACGTCGGTGGAGCAACGAGGGGCCCACGAGGGTGGAGGGCGCGCCTGGGGGAGGTGGGCGCGCCCCCTACCTTGTGCCTTCCTTGTTGATTGCTTTACATAGACTCCAAGTCCTATGGATCACGTTTGTTCCGAAAATCACGTTCCCGAAGGTTTCATTCCGTTTGGACTCCGCTTGATATTCTTTTTTTGCGAAACACTAAAATATGCAAAAAAAAGCAATTTGGGCTGGGCCTCCGGTTAATAGGTTAGTCCAAAAACTAATATAAAAGTGTATAATAAAGCCCATTAAACATCCAAAACAGAATATAATATAGCATGGAACAATAAAAAAATTATAGATACGTTGGGGACGTATCACTATGAAGCTTCCAGCTTCTGTTTCATGTATCTTGCGTCCAAGGTTGCCCGTTGCAACATTTCATCCAATACAAAGGAGACTAACATGCATGCTATTGCATCTCAATGATTGACAGATCATAGCCAATATGTACTCTCCGCTCCAAAAATAAGTGTCTCAACTTTATGCAAACTTTAGTACAAAGTTGTACTACTACTAAAGTTGACACTTATTTTGGAACAGAGACAGCTAAAGAAAAAAATGATCCATGCAGTCCCTAGCCCTTGAACCGTAAACCCTAACCAGGCTTTAATTTGCTGGCAACGTTGGAGCTTCCGAAGAAATGAAGTTTGCAACCCTTTGACCATCGGATCATTTTGTGCAGTTTCACCAAAATCGAGATGAGCATCCGTGTGGCAAAGAAATTGAAGAAGCGTGATTAGAATAAGATTACTGGGGCTAGTTGATCAGACATAAACTCATCACAAATACAATATGTAGAAGCCAGTAGAGGTATGTGCGGGGCAAAGAAGTAGAGAAATATCCACATGGAGTGATCTGGGCAGCTGGAGCAGTGGTGCAAACCGGCTGTAAAGGGAGTTGTACCTGAGGGATGTCAGGACGTAGCTCAACCTACAGGTGGGCGGCGGGAGGCGGCAACTGCCCACGTCGCGACAGTGAGCAAGGGACGAAGGCAACCTCACCGGCTTTGTGAGAGAGAACGGCGGGGACCCCTGATCGGACGCGTTAAGTGGGTTTCGGGCTGTCGGCGACGGCGACCGCATCTACACTAAGCATCCACCACGTCCGCCAGGATGTTAGAGATGTGTCCACAGTCATTTTGTGCAAGAGAGTGTGAAGAGAGCAAACCCAGCAAGCAAACGTGTAGGCTCGTCCTGCCTATGTATATAGTGGAGCGGTTTCCTTTTCTCTCCATATGAACCTATTTATATTGTGTATCTACCACTGAAGAAAAAAAGCTTTTTATAAATTACGCGGCACCTACTACTAGTTCTCCTATAAACCTTGCACTGGCATCTCCAAAATATTAACCTTGCGATTGGCTCTTCACCTCTTCGGGAAGTCGAGCAATAATAGTACTGCAGTAAATATCGTTCTGGCTATATGAGACCGAATGAATTGCTGCACGTCCACCATGTGGGCGAGGGTCGAGGGGCGAGGGATAGTGCGCACTATTACGTCTGTTTCGATATGGACTACATACGGAGCAAAATGAGTGAATCTACACTCTAAAATACGTCTATATACATCAGTGTTTGGAGTATGTACTAGTAGTTCATATTGAAATCTGAGGACATATATTCCAAACAATATGATTATCTGTCCAACCAAGGTAGGGACGAGGAGTAAACGAAGGGAGTAGTAAAATTTTCTCCTCGTCCTGCGAGTCACCGTGCGCGTGAGCGAGGGAGTGGGCGTAAGGCGTAGTACTACTACCTCCGTCCTGGTTTATAGGTCACCTTTGTAGTTCGTGCCAAATTTTTACCAAATATTTAGCTAACAAAATGTTAATGCATGTCAACAAAAATTATATCGTTGGATTCGTATTTCAACATAGTTTTCAATGATATAATTTTTGGTAACATGCACGAACGTTTTGTTAGTTCAATCTATAGTCAAATTTTGACACAATATACAATGGGGACCAATAAACCAATATAAATGAGTAGTAGTAAGCAAGATTCACCTCGTCCTGCGAGCCACCGCGCCTGTGGGTGGGGGAGACGGCGTAGTAAGCAAGCTTCTCCTCATTCTACGAATTGACGGGACACATAAAATGTAATACGTACAGAGCATCTCAAGTGTATAGAACCTTGCCTCTAAGGTAGGCCCCACGTGGATTGCCTCTTTTTTAACATAACGCGTCAAGTTGCAATTTGTTTGTCCACCCGTGGTAGACGATCCTCCATCATGTGGACAACTAGTACACGTGTCAAATTACCACGTGGGTTGCCTTTTCATACAGGAATGAGCTCCACCGTGTACCCGCGCAGGTGTGGTTGGTAAAGAGATGGGAGTACGTGCGTCGTGCATGCACCTCTTCTCTTCGTGCACGTCCCGCACCTACGTGGGTGTGATAGATACAAACCTAGAAAGTTGGCGTGTGCGTTCGTGAGTGTTTTTTGTTTTTTTTTTGGGGTGATTTCGTGAATGTATCTGTGGGAATATGTGTCGATGACATCTCAAACAAAATTTTGCATGCAATGTGTGTGAAATAGAGGCCTATCCATATCATATATAGAGGGGGGGATCCACGAGAGAGAGGGAGGGGTCATATATCTCGATAGAGTCAAAGAGAGGATCAAGTGGGCGGGTGCGAGATCGATGAAGAGAGCCATCGAAATTGTGTGTGTGCAAGTCAAAGATACAGGGCGACTGGCCTACCGGAACGTCAGAGGGCACAGGGCAAGTTTGTGTGTGGCAGGGAGACATGACTAGAGCAATCGATGTATCGGTGTGTGTGGGAGGGGAGGGGGAGGCAGAGGCCTAACTAGAGAGGTAGAACAACTCGTATATGTGTTGAGAAGGAGAGACCCAACTATGTCTTGAGGGAGAGCGGTCGACATCCATACATAACTGAAGGACGGGAAATAGGTTGGGACACACACACACACACACACACACACACACACAGAGAGAGAGAGAGAGAGAGGGGGTAGAGTGTTGGATGGGTGATGGAGTTGCTTCTCGAAGATGGTGGGAGAGGGCTACTAGACAAACTGAGGGTAGAATTGCAATATTATCAATAAGAGTGGCGATGTGTTTCTGTATGTGCCTGTGCGTGATAGATCTGTCGGGACACATGCATGGATGATGAAGGGGAACCATGTGTTTGGTAAGCAAACCTAACTAGATCAGTAGATCAATTGTTGTTTGTCGGAGGAAGAAAGAGACATAACTAATGAGGTAGATCGATCGACGCGTGAAAAAAAACGAGTTATAAGGACCTAGCTAGCTATATGTATAGCGGGAGATCGGTCGGTGTACATCCATTTGTTAGAGGCAAATAAGGCCCAGCGAGACGGATAGACAGAGAGAATGGAGCTATAGGAGGTGGTGCGAGAGGCCGAGCTACTAGCTAGATAGGGTGAGAATGTGCGGTTGTGAGATCGATGAAAAGAGGGGCGAGAGTTTACACGGGTGTGGGACCGTATGAGAGACACGAGGCATGGACACAGAAAGGAGGAGATGGAACGTGCGTGTGTATGTTGTAGGCAAACATCGCTGGAGAGGTTTATCGATCAGTGTGTGTCGGAAAGGAGTTGTGGAGACTGTGGGAGAACGACCTAAAAAAATGAATGTGCGCGACAGGTAGAATGCTGAGGGAGGGGGAGGGCGAGGAAGGTGTGTGCGTGCATGAGAGAAAGTTAGTGCTAGCTACAAAGGTTAGAGAATTGTGTGGGTGTAAGAGACTAACAAAGATCTTAATTTGATATGAAAGTGGATTCATATATTTGAATAGGAGATCATAGTGTTATAAACATATATGCATGCATGAATATAGCGGTGATGCGCGTGCTCTGGTTTTGCACATGTTATACCATAATGTGATAATGCATGGTGTTTGCAACTCGCAGCTAAATGTCGAACAATCTAAACCATGCTATACATCGAACAATCTCACATTTTATTTGAATTTGTAATAATGTGTGGCGCTTGCAGCTTACAGCTAAATATCGAACAGTCTAAACAATACTATGCATATCGAACAATCTCAAATTTTATTTGAATTATTAGTAATGTGTGGTGTTTACAACTCACATCTAAATACTTAGGCGTAGGGGGTGGGGCACCATACATTATGTGATAAACACATTATACATATGAGACATGGTTTAGATTATGAAGATCTAGCTAGAGCTTGAAATGCACTGTGATTTGAAAATAACATAAAGTGGATTCAAAAAATCGAGTTCGAGTTCATATAGTACAAATAGTTCATATCTAACTCGAGAGTAATCATGTGGTGTGCTGTGAAGATAATAGACAAACGATGGTTTAACTTGACAATAATAATGATTGTAGATATTATTAAAATAGAGAAACGAATTCAAATGGTTTGACTTCACAACAATCATTATTGTAGATCTTATTCAAATAGAGAAACGAATTCAAATTTAGTTCATATTGAAGCGGTAGTATATACGTTTGCAATGCACTAAAACGTTCATGCATTATACACGTAGAGAAATATTTTAATTGAACATAACATGAATTCAAAGTTTTGAATGACATTTGTAGTGCGAATTGATTTGGTACAGTACACGGGACTAGACTCTCTTGTAGTGTGAATTGATTTGGTACAGTACACGTTAGGCTTGTCCGGAAATTTCAACTCGCGCCTTGTTTTCCCGAAATATTTAAGATATATCTTTGTCTCGTTGTGCTCCGACAACTCCCTCCATCTCAACCCACGCCTTGCTATTCCAAAATTACAACGGTCGCGAAATATCCCACCTCCTGTGAAATCCCGACACGTGAAATGCCCGTGATACCCCTGAACCGAAAGAACCGCCTAGCTCAAATCGGTGGGGGTAGTTTCGTAACTTACCCCACATTTCGGACAAGCGCGTCCCTAAGTCATGGTTCCCCACTCCCATCCCATCCGCCCACCCATTCCTACACCGAGGCCGCGAAAACCCATGAAGCCCCACACCCTCCTCCATCCGCCACCCAGCCGGAGCCTCTTCCTGACGATGTCATCCACAGCAACACCTTGAGGTCCCTCATCCACCGTACCGGATGAGGATCGTCGTCGATCTCGTCGTCACGCCGCTTCAGCCACCCTGTCCTCCACCTCCAAGGAGCTGCCTCGACGTTCCCCTCGTCTTTTGCGCCACCTCCATTCCCACACCGCCGTCTTCACCTGCACCACCGAAAGAGCATCATCATCACCGTTTCCTCAGATGAAGCTGAGGCCTAATCGGTGCCACCAAAGAGGTTGTACACTAATCGCCGCATTTTCTTCTTGATTCGATCCCACGGTGCTGCCGGCGCTCGGTCTCGAGCTGACATGGCGCGGCTCCATCCACGTCGGCGTCGCCGGCCACTTCCTCCACGACGTCGCTCCCTCGGCGGCGACATCCACATCAGTAGGAGCTGCTACTCCTTTAGCTCTCGCTCGCGTTGCTGCTCTCCTCTTGCGCTCGGTCCCCTGCTTGGTCTACTCTTGCTATTGCTCTTGCTCTTGCTCGCGTTGCTGCTCTCGCTCTTGCTCTTTGTCGGTGTCAAAACCGGCGGATCTCGGGTAGGGGGTCCCGAACTGTGCGTCTAAGATGGATGGTAACAGGAGGCAGGGGACACGAAGTTAACCCAGGTTCGGGCCCTCTCGATGGAGGTAATACCCTACTTCCTGCTTGATTGATCTTGATGATATGAGTAGTACAAGAGTTGATCTACCACGAGATCATAGAGGCTAAACCCTAGAAGCTAGCCTATGGTATGATTGTTGTTGGTCCTATGGACTATACCCTCCGGTTTATATAGAGACCGGAGGGGGCTAGGGTTACACAGAGTCGGTTACAATGGAAGGAGATCTACATATCCGTATCGCCAAGCTTGCCTTCCACGCCAAGGAGAGTCCCATCCGGACACGAGACGAAGTCTTCAATCTTGTATCTTCATAGTCCAACAGTCCGTCCAAAGGATATAGTCCGGCAGTCCGAATACCCCTCTAATCCAGACTCCTCAAGAGCTCCCTGAACCAGGCTTCAATGACGATGAGTCCGGCACGCAGATTGTCTTTGGCATTGCAAGGCGGGTTCCTTCTCCGTATACTCCATGGAAGATTTTGAACACAAGGATAGTGTCCGGCTCTGCAAAACAAGTTCCGCATACCACCGTAGAGAGAATAATATTTCCACACATCTAATCTGCCGACCGTGACGTATTTCGTAGCATGCCATCACACCACGGCCCGATCATTATTCAAACCATTTTTCTCAACCAGCCTTGGCGCATATCGCGAGGCGGTTTCCTTGGCACGTCATGTCGAAGCAGAGATCGTGTACCCTTACCACGGGATTCTCATCAATACGGATGCGGGTAACCCAGCTGCGCCATCAATTACGGTGTTTGGGGAGTAAGAGGTTTTACCAGGCAAGTGGGGAGGCGCATCGCCTCTTCCGTCCTAAGGGGACAAGGATTTATTCTTCTCACCCACGCCTTGCTCCCAGCTCATTCCCTTCTGCCCAAGCTCCAACGCTCAAGCGTTCCTCTTCTCTGTCCACAGGAGGTCCTCCAAAGATGTCCAGATCCGGAGCGGGAGGAATATGGATGGCCTCTACCGTCCAAGAGAAGGATATTAAAAAGCTTCGGAAGGCCGGGTATCTGACCAACAAAATCAGCCAGCATCTCCCGACGGCGGGACAAATCGTCCCTACTCCGGAACCCCACGAGAGGGTTGTATTCCTCCCTCATTTTGTCCGCGGGCTAGGATTTCCCCTCCACCCGTTCGTTCACGGCATCATGTAATATTATGGGATCGATCTTCACGATATGTCCCCCAATTCCTTCCTCAACATTTCGACATTCATTGTCGTGTGCGAGGCTTTTCTCCGCATTTCACCGCACTTCAGCTTATGGCTGAAGATCTTTAATGTGAAGCCCAAGGTGGTGGGCAGCGAGAACAAACTTTCTTAACCGCGTAACCTAAAAGAAACGCTTAACGTGTTTTGTAACATTCTCCCAGGGCTGGACGAAGAAGGCGGAGCGGATCCACTGTCCGGCCCCGCTGTTCAAGAACTGCCATCCCACTTCTCGATTTAAGATGTCGGGTCCCGACACCTTACAAGGTGTCAAGAAGATGGCCGAGAAGGAGGCCAAAGACCCGGCGGCTTTCGCCGCCGCACTCCGGACACAATATCTCAAGGCTCTAATGCCCATTCCGGCCTCAAGAGGACGAGGAGCAGGAGGAAGATAAATTTCATGGGGAAGAAAAGAGGACGCCCTCCGTGACACTTGGAGGCCGAGCTGCCCAAAAGGGGAAAGGCGCCCGGAGGAGTCCACCGCCGCCGACAAAGGGTCTGCAAGATGTGATCCTGTGGCCCAACCCTGTGTGCACAACACTGAGGCTTCATCCCAGAAGGACCTCGACCAAGGAGGAAAGGAAAGAACCGTGAAGGCGGCGCTTGGAGGTCAAACCTCAGGGGCCGGACACATGGGGGAAGAGATTCCCATGGGGGCTAATGGCGGGAGCGATATTGAGTTCGGCTCCCAGCCGGATGCAATTCCAGAGACCTATATGGCTCCAGGATCAAGCAAGCAGCCTCTTTTGGCTAGAGGGGGAGTGCCTGTTCCATCAGCGACCTCTATCTATCCAGCAGTGTTGGATGCTTTGTTAGTGGCGTTTGAAATACGCCTCGATCGTTGATGAGCACCGTACCCTTATGGGTGCGGTGATTGAGAAAATTCGGTCAACTGAGAGTGGACTGAATGAAGCTTGTATCAGCCTTATAAGAGGCTTTGAGGTATGTTTTATGTGTTGTTGAAGAGTGTCATGGTATAGATAGTAGCCCCTGATACACTGTTCGGTGAAAAAAACCGGACAGAGGATCAAATATATATTCGCAGGAAGACTCATTTAATGACAGTTATTTCTCTTCTGTTATAAGCAGGCTGCTCAGAAAGTGCCTGTTGCCTCCCATATCGCGCAAATCTCCTGACTGAATCAAAGTCCGGAGCGGCCAAGGAAGAACTTGACCGCTTGAAAATGCAGTTGAGGGATAAACAGGTATGCACAAGTCTTGTTCGCATTTAGTGCGTAATGAATTTTCAAGATGAACCGAGGTTTATGACATTGCGCTAGGAATTGTGACCGAAGTCGAAGCCCTCAAGAAGGTTGTGGCTAAGGCCGAGAAAAAGGCAACCACTGAGCAGGCTCTTCGTGAGAAACACGAGGCCGGGTTATTAAAGCTGAACAGGAGCTACAGGAGGCCGTAGGGAAATGCGAGACCTTGGAACAGAGTTTAACGGAGAGAGAATCCGAACTTACCAAGGCTCATCAGGCCCTAAGTGAGGCCCGGGAGGAAACCCACGGTGTCCGGCAGGAGATCCAAGAGGCGCGGAAGATCGCAGCGGGTAGGGGTTTTTCTCTGCAAAACAAGTACTTGCAGAGGGAATTATCTTTCTAATTTTAAACTTGGAATTCTCAGGGGTATTTGCGGACCTGCCCCATTTCTACCGAGCCGAAGAAAGGAACACTGCGGATAAGCTTTTCTGGTCACAGTATTTGGCACCGAATTATCCGGTGCCTTTTGCCGATCAACTGAAACAAATTGATCGAATCTGTATATGCAGAGCTAGCCATGAAGGATTTGATTAACCGGCTATGGCATGCCGAGCCAATTCCGAACAGCTACTTTGGGTTGGTGAAGCGTCTTGTAAATGCCTGCCCTTGACTTGACGTCGTCAAGCGGTCGGTCTGTATTGAGGGTGCGAGAATGGCCTTCGCCCGCGCAAAAGTGCACTGGGGGAAGATGGATGCTGAAAAGCTGATGACCGAAGGACCGGCGGAGGGGAAGGAGCACCGCAAGCCCGAATTGTATTATGAAGGAGTCCTGAAAGGATCCTACCTTGCGGCAGAGCAATGTGCCAAGGACATTATATTTCCATGAATGTCAATCATGTTGTCCTTTGTAAAGTTGGAACGAGGTCCTTTATTTATTGCCTGTTGTATAAAAGTTTACCCTCCTGTGTGGCCATTTTATATGTTAAACCTGAGAGTTGGCTAGTCGTCGGCTTCTGCCCCCACGTAAGGATACGGGGGTGTTCGGGATAAACCTGAGCACTCTTTATCCCAATTTTGGGCCCTTCGAAGGAGGTGCTCAGCACAACGAACTAGGCAATCGGACTATAGGGTTTTATCACTCTCACTTAGCCATAGGAGCTTTAGTATGGTGGGCGCAACCCCTGGTGTTCCGAAGACCGCACGAGGGGCTCTATAGGCGCCTGATTGGAAGAAAAACCGATCCATCGCACGCTGCATTGGTTATGGCATTGTGCGGAAGAAATCCTTAAAGATTTTGCAACCTCTCGAACAACTGACCAGCTCTCGCCGTATCATGACAGTCAGTTTTGGCTTTCTCTACTGAGGTGCTCGTCCAGAAGAACCGGGACACAATCGCAGTAGTTCTCCCATTGCTACCTTAGCCGATATAGCGGAACGTAAGGTACCAAATCATGGGAGCCGGGCAAACCTAACTATTGACCCAAGACATGATTCGGAGCTGATGCATATAATGCTATAAGTTCGGGGTGCCGAACTTCCATGAAGGTGTTCGGACTTTACTGCCGTGTTATGGGTAAAACAGAGCCCTTGGCATATTTTAGGGCATATCGCTGTGTACAGATGCCACTTGACAGGATGATTTCAATAAGAAGTAACAGCAGGTAAGCATCATATAAATCCACATGTTGTATTTGAATATTATGTCTGTGTGTATTGGTACAAGTAATGTGATAAAAAAAGGAATATGATTGCGAAACCTGCTGAGACCAGGGGGAAGAGGCTGAGTGCGGATCCACAATATAGCTGGACGGTCAGTGCCGGATATGTCTAAGGATTCCCTTACGTGTTCAAGCTGCGTCCGTGTAGCCCGTCCTGGTCGGTGCAAAGGTGAACCTGCGAACAAAATGTAAGAAATATTTATGTGCCGAAGGGCAGTTGAGCCGCTAAGTACGGCCTGTCTTGGCCTTCGCTGGAGTGTTTTATTTGAGCCCTACATAGGCTGGGCTATCCTTCCGTGAAGTAGTTCGGAGTCCCTTGACGGTATCCGGAGGCCCGGACGTCTGCTCGAGGTTCGGCTGCGAGGTGCTGCTCGTTGTCTCTGCTGTTTAAGGCAGTGGTGTATATGTTGGTGCCGAGGGGAAGTTCGGCTTTGCCATTAACCATGATGACGCGGCGTGGACCAGGCATCTTGAGCTTACGGTAGGCGTAATGTGGTACCGCATTGAATCGAGCGAATGCAGTTCGTCCGAGCAGTGCTTGATAATCACTGCAGAAAGGGACGATTTCGAAGTTTAACTCTTCAATACGGTAATTTTCTGGTGAACCGAAGACTACCTCGCGGGTAATGGAGCCCGTGACAATGAGCCTCCTCACTTGGTATAATGCCTCTGAAAGTGGCTTTAGTGGGTTTGATCGCCGAATGATCGATGCCCATCTTGCGCACTGTGTCTTGGTAATGCAGATTTAAGCTGCTACCGCCGTCCATAAGGACTCGAGTGATGTGGAGCACGTATATTATTGGGTCCAAGACTAGTGCGGCTGGATTGCCCTGATTGGCTTTGACCGGAAGATCCGTGCGGTTGAAGGTGACAGGCCCCAGTTTATATTGTGGGACGACAAGTTCCGTTGAGTCACCATCTCTAAGGATGGATATCCGGTCCGAGTTGGTAATTTGGGTGGTATGTACCACGTTCACCGATTGAATATGCGGGGGGAATTTCTTTTGCCCTCCTATGTTCGGTGGTCCGGGCTCTTTGTCGCCATCGTCGCTTTGAGACCACCCTTTGTCTCTGGCGCCGCTTCCGCCAAATTTTGTTTGAAGACCAAGCATTGTCTTTTGGTATGGGTGGTCGGCATTTACGGGTGCCATGAATTTGGCATTGGCGATCGAGTATGCGGTCCAGACTGGAAGGACCCGAATTTTTATTTTTGGGTGGCCCATTCCACTGACCGGACTTTGAGCCCCTGAACCCGGCATGCACTGCCGTGTTTTCGGTGTTTTCACCATATTTACAGCACTTATGTTTGTTGCGTCGTGGTTCGCCGTTGCTGTCCCCTCGGCTTCGATGTGCTGCAGTTTGCTTGTCAGATTGGTACTACGAGCCAACCAGCTATCTTCGCCCGCACAAAAGCGGGTCATCAGTGTCGTGAGGGCTGCCAAGCATTTTGGCTTCTCTTGGCCGAGGTGCCGGGCGAGCCATTCATCACGGATATTATGTTTAAATGCCGCTAAGGCCTCTGCATCCGGACAGTCTACTATTTGGTTCTTCTTGGTTAGGAACCGGGTCCAGAATTTCCTGGCCGATTCCCCTGGCTGCTGGGTTATATGACTTAAATCGTCAGCATCCGGTGGTCGCACATAAGTGCCCTGGAGGTTGTCAAGGAATGCGTCTTCCAAGTTCTCCCAACTACCGACGGAGTCTGCTGGCAAGCTATTCAGCCAATGCCGAGCTGGTCCTTTGAGTTTTAGTGGGAGGTACTTAATGGCATGTAGATCATCACCGCGGGCCATGTGGATGTGGAGGAGGAAATCCTCGATCCATACCGCGGGATCTGTTGTACCATCGTATGATTCGATATTTACGTGTTTAAAACCCTCTGGGAATTCGTGATCCATAACTTCATCAGTGAAGCATAGGGGGTGTGCGGCGTCTCTGTGCCGGGCTATATCGCGACGCAGTTCATATGAGTCTTGTCTGCCGTATTCGGCTTGGCCGGACTTACATTTAGTGTATCCGGCGTGATGATTATTGTCGCGTATTGGTGCATGTTTTGCCTTGTTTTCCAATACACCTCGCAGGTTCCGCGTGTTGCCCCGGCCCTTGGTAGTTTTGTTTGTTTGGCGGCGGGGTGCGGGCTAGTTTTCGGGCTGAAATGCCTCTCTGTCTCACCCACGAGGTGGCCGATCAGTTGCATTGTACGCTGGTGATGTAGGTTTCAATGCTTCCTCCTCTAGTCGGGGTAGCAACCTGCGCTTTGGGTAACCCTTGGAAGGGCGTTCGAGTTCATATTCCTCGGCCGCAAGGACTTCAGTCCATCTGTCTGCTAGCAGATCCTGATCAGCTCGAAGCTGTTGTTGCTTTTTCTTCAGGTTATTTGTTGTGGCTATAAGCCCGCGCATAAAGCGCTCCTGTTCGACAGGATCCTCAGGTACGACAAATTCTTCATCGCCGAGGCTCGCTTTGTCTTCGGAGAGAGGCATATAATTGTCATCCTCCACTTCTCCCTCTGCCACTCGCTCGGGAGGGTTGGCTTGCTCATCCTCCGGCCCTACATCTTGTTGGAGGGGATTGTCATCGTCTTCGGCACTATCCGGAGTGCTATTATGTCCTGTGCCGCTTTTGCTGTGGCGAGACTTAGAGCGGCGCTGCTGACATTGGCGCTTGGGTTGCTTCTTGGAGGGGTCATCCTCCGCCGTCTTGTCGCCATTGCCTTCTTCGGGTGTATCCACCATGTATATATCATATGATGAGGTGGCGGTCCAGTGCCCTACGGGCAGTGGTTCCTGTTCGTCTCCGGCATCGTTTTCCATACCATCGATGTCTTCGGAGTCGAGGTCGAGCATGTCGGTTAAATCGTCGACAGTGGATACTAAGTGGATGGTGGGTGGGGAGTGAATTTCCTCATCTTCCGCATTCCACTCTAGCCGGATATAGTTCGGCCAAGGTTCTCCTAACAAGGAGAGAGATCTTAACGAGTTTAGCACATTGCCAAAAGGCAAGTGCTGAAAGATATCCGCGGAGGTGAACTCCATGATCGGCGCCCAATCGGATTCGACAGGCATGGCCACAGGCAGTTCGGAGTCCATGGCCGGAGACGAGTCCAGCGGTTCGGCGTCACGGTTCTCGTGAGGGGTAAGGTTAGTATTCAGCTCTATCTCCACTGAGGGTGCGGCCTCTAGGGCGGGGTCTATCCGCCCGTCCTCGGATGGAGCAGCCTGTTCCGGATTGAAGGCCGGAGTGGTTGCTGGCGTGATTTCCCGAACACTGTCTGACGGCAGAGCTACATCATGCTCGTCGTGATCGTGCGGCACACCTGGCATGGGCTCGAATCTGTCGAAGATTAAGTCTCCGCCGATATCGGTCGTGTAATTCAAGTTTCCAAACCTGACCTGATGGCCAGGGGCGTAGCTCTCGATCTGCTCCAGATGGCCAAGCGAGTTGGCCCGCAGTGCGAAGCCGCCGAATACGAAGATCTATCCGGGGAGGAAAACCTCGCCCTAGATCGCATCGTTATCGATGATCGGAGGAGCCATCCAGCTTTACAGCGACGACACAGTGGAACTCTCAATGAAAGCACCAATGTCGGTGTCAAAACCGGCGGATCTCGGGTAGGCGGTCCTGAACTGTGCGTCTAAGACGGATTGTAACAGGAGGAAGGGGACACGAAGTTTACCAGGTTTGGGCCCTCTTGATGGAGGTAATACCCTACTTCCTGCTTGATTGATCTTGATGATATGAGTAGTACAAGAGTTGATCTACCACGAGATCATAGAGGCTAAACCCTAGAAGCTAGCCTATGGTATGATTGTTGTTGGTCCTACTGACTAAACCCTCCGGTTTATATAGACACCGGAGGGGGCTAGGGTTACACATAGTCGGTTACAATGGAAGGAGATCTACATATCCGTATCGCCCAGCTTGCCTTCCACGCCAAGGAGAGTCCCATCCGGACACGAGACGAAGTCTTCAATCTTCTATCTTCATAGTCTAACAGTCCGGCCAAAGGATATAGTCCGGCTGTCCGAATACCCCCTAATCCAGGACTCCCTCACTCTTGCTTGCAATGCTGCTCCGATTTAGCTACACTTCACTCGACTGAATTGACTTTCGGGTCACTGATTGTGGGGTGGGGCTCACGGAGTTAAGGAAGAACCACCAGAATGGGGAGGGGGCTCACCGGAGAGGTGACCCACTATCTATCTTAGGGTTCAGGGTGGGGGCGGTGGTCGCCGGTGGTGGTGGGGCGGTGGCGTGGGGATCGCCGGAGAAAAAGCTCGGCATGGGGGGGGCTAGAGGGATGGCCCGGGCGGCGGTGGACCGCGGTGGGGAGTGGTTTCGGGGGAGGCGCACCGCGGGCGGCGGGGGGCAGCTGTTTGGCCGGTGGTGGCTGGTGGCTCAGGGGCAGCCTCACCTAATGCTGCTACACGACCAGCTGCCCCGGCTCTCGCACGCACTGCTGTTGCTACTGCTTTTCTGCTACTAGTGCATTCAGTTTCGACAGTAAAATTTAGTTTGATAGAAAAATTCAGTTTTGGCGCTTAAGTTCAGTTCGGCGCTTAAATTCAGTTTCGATAGTTAAGTTCAGAGATGAACGGCTGATGTATTTTACATCTAGCACTTTGTGGTTATGTATTTTACACCATCTATTGGAGATGCTATTAGAATTCCACTCAGGTTAACATTGTCTCTCTTGTCCTGCTTCAGCCTTTCAAGATCGCACAACTCACCGGAGCTGCTCCAACAACGAAACCCTCCATCACAATGAGCAAGCACTCGGCTCCATCTCCAGACACCTAAGATCTTCTTCCCTCCTCCGACAGCCAAGTCAGCGGAGCATCCTCACCGACCAACCCAATCACGTTGAGATTGACATGGCTTCGCCAAAGAGGTTGTACACTTTTGGTTTGACTTAATCTCACCATGCTACTTTGCATCCTGCGATCTTCCAATTCTTGTGAACCAAACACCCAGATTGGCAGAAATCCTGTGTTTTTAAATTCTCTATTTTGCATGTGCATTCCTATCTTATTACTGTGTATTTCCTATCCCTGCATTGTTAGAATCCTCAAATTCAAACAAGCCCTTACACAATTACTTGTGTTACAGATATGTGTCAAAGAAAATCTTGTGTAGTTTGTCCTGCTCCTGCTGCATTGTGTTCCACCCCAGCTTAGCTGCTTCAACAATGGAAGGGTTCACCACAGCAGGGATCCGCTCTCCAGACTATCTTGCGCTGCCTCAGATCTTCTTCCCCGCCGCCGGTAGCCACGTCAACTACATTACCATCATCAACTGAGCAGATGACCTTGAGGACTACACGGGTCCACAAGAGAGGTCGCACTCTTCTGTGTCTGCTTACGTTATGCATCGCTTAATATGATGACATGCTACTTTATCGTCGTGTTCACCTATTAGACTCCAAGTCAGGTCCAAACTAATGCTGAAACTTGAGTTTTTAAATGGTTGTGGGGTACATATTGGGGCAGCAATCAGTACTATCTGTCTACTATTTGGTTAATCTCGGGTGTCTACTATGAGTTTCATGTTGGGTGCAAACAAACATTAAAGGAGCCATTATTTGTACATTTTAACTAAAGCTATTATCTGCCTGCTATCATTCATTTTGGGTCTATCCACAGTTTGCTACCATCACTCTGGATTTGTGCATCCACTCCTTACACAATCTCACTATGTTTTATTCCTATGCATGTCGGTTATTGTACACAATGGAGCTGAACATGTAGAGCAAAAGAGACGAGCCTTGCGTGGCAATAAAATTTCATGGAGACGTCTCTCCATGGTGGGCACAAAGGCAGCCCCGCTCCACCTATTTCGGATCGTAATCAAGAGGAAGATAACTATTCTGAGGGGGATTCAGAAGGAGAAGACCACCCCTGAGGTCTTCGCTCTAACTTGGCATGCTGATGTAGGTAATATCATGCATATGGTGCCTTGCATTGCTTACTGTATACATCAAATATGTCATCTGCTTAGTTTAGACATGCTTTGTGTCAATGCCATCAGCTTAGTTTCTTTATCATATATGTGAAATGAGGCAATGCCATCTTGTTTAGCCAGGCATCATATATGTGAATTTTGCAATGCCACCCTGGTTAGCCAGTCATCTTATATGCGAATTATATCATGCCATCATTTTTTATTACGTGTTAAATTTGTCAACAATTTTAGTACGTTCAATTACTCTTCCTGTGCATCAGCCATTCGGCACGGTCATGGAAAAATCTAAAGTGGAAACAAGGTCTTCAGAGCAGACAATGATGTCTGACGAAGTGAGGAGGATTCAGAGACATATGACAAGTTCTATCCCCCCCCCCCCCCGAGGTGCATGCTCTAACTTGGCAGGGTTATGTTGCTCATATCGTGCGTATGGTATCTTGCATTGCTATGTCATTTGCTTAGTTTACACATGCTTTGTGTGAATGCCACATGTTTAGTGTCGAATTACCATATGTTTGAATTATGCGATGCCATCTTGTTGCAAGTTGCAACACATTATATATGTGAATTATCCAATGCTATCTTGTTGCAAGGCATTATATATGTGAATTATGCAATGCCATGTTGTTTACCCAAGCGTCATATATTTGAATTATATCATGTTGTCCTTTTTTTGTATTTCTCGTTGCATCTGTCGACAATGTTTGTATATTCAACTGCTCTTCCTGTGCATCAGCCATTTGAATTGGTGATGGTGAAATCTAGAGTAAAAACAAGGTCTTTAGAGCAGACAATGCTACCTAGATATCTTGCTGGTTACAGATAGCTCTTCAGAGGAGGATTCAGAGGCAGATGACCAGTCCTATTATCCCCCTGAGGTGTATGCTCAAACTTGGCAGGGTTATATTACTCATATCATGCATATGTTGTATTGCAATGCTTAGTTTTTACATCATATACACAATATTAAGTGCCATCCCCATAGTTGACACATCATATATGCGATTGCCCTCTACTCACTTGCGTAGTATATAAATCGTATATTTGAATTATATCATGCCAAGATGTTTACATAGACAGCATGTATCTGAATTATGGCATGCCAACCCATTTTTTAAAGACATAATATAGTTATATCATCTCATCCTGTTTACATAGTCATCATATTTTGAATTATGCCATTCTATCCTTGAATTATACCATGCCATCATGTTTCCATCGACGGAATGTTTGTGATTTATGGCATGCCAACCACTTTAATAGACACATCGTATAGTTACATCATGTCATCCTGTTTACATAGTCATCATATTTTTAAGTATGTCATTCTATCCTGTTTAGTTAGCCATCATACATGTGAAATTGTGTCAAGCTATCATGTTTAATTAGCCATCATATATGTGAAATTATGTCCTGCTATTCTGTTTGGTTAGACAACATAAATGTGAATTATTTCATGCCCTGTTTTCTTCCCTACTATCCATTGCACATGTCTATCTTACAATGTTTGTACATTCAATTACTTTTCATGTTTATCAGCCATTTCAATTGGAGGGGGTGATGGCAGTAACTGTGGGAGTAAAAACACGGTCTTCAGAAAAGATCGTGCTACCTGTCGATGCAGATAGAACAATGGTTGTACTTGCCCAAGAACCAGCCCCACCACACATAACCCAGACTCACGCAGATTGTACCCGTACCCAGTTGGATAGAGAACGAGCTACACCCCTCCTAACCCCAACCCCAGCAGATAGTAACCCAGTTCCAGTTGACACAACACCGTCTCCACCACAGAGCACCCGAACACAAGCAGCTAGTAAGGCAACTGCAGTGACCAAAGCACAACGACCACCACTCCGAACCCCAAGTCAATGCTTAAAGCAGAAGAAGAATTGTTCGCAGGTCAGGTTCCGTAGCTATGGTTCATACTACTTTGCTCGTGCATCACTGTATTTACTCATACCAACTAATTTCAAATTTGAAGGATGCAATTGAAACTCCAATGGCGCAACAAGTATGTTTTAAACCTGTTTCTTTAATGTGTTTGCTGTTGTAACTTGCTCTATGTTGATTTCAGTTTCAATTGAATAAACAGTTATGTTTTCGTGCCATGCACATTACAAGTGTTGTTATTGTTGTGTAGTTTCCCACACTTATATTCTGTCTATGCTGCTTTGTCTTAAATAGATATGATTCGAACTATATCTATCTTGATTTGGCAACATAAACTAGAATGATATAGACCATACAATAACCATACTACATAGATATATGTTTGTTTCATGCTGTTATCCTGTCCACCTTACTACCGAATCGGGTTTACCAAAATGAGTTTCATATACTACATTGTAAACCTATGATGTGTTTGTTTGTTTCTCTTTTAGAACACGGATAAAATATTGCAGAAGAGTACCCCGTTATGCAATGGTAAAGAAGGTAATGCAGATAAGGTTCAAGATAGTGAGACATCCCTGTTGGTCCCCACGAAAGCTGATAAAAACTATATTGAAGACACTAAGACAACCCCAAAGTCCTGTCTTGATGTAGTGTTCGAGTAATCTGCTACTACTGGCACCTACTCTTGAACTCGCTGAATCAGTTCGGCTTCTTGAGTCGCGACTTCAAGTTGAAAGACATCGATCAGATGTTATGTGACAGGAAGCCAAAGGACTGAGGAAGTCCCTGCAGAATTCAGATGCATACTTCCGGTTACTGTGACAAGTCTGGAGGATTTAAGCGCCAAACAAGAGCAAGTTAATAAGCTTGCTAAGCATCTTGCCAAAGCATTATGGGTACCTGTGATATTGTTTCTTGAGATCTTCGAAGTGGCTTCAGTTACGACTTGTTTTGCTGCGGCGTTTATTTGCACTGGTCGCCAACTTTGACAACCAGTGTACATGATATGCTGCTTTGTTCACTATATTTGCACTGGTGGCGAACTTTGATGCCCAGTGGATGTAATATGTGTAATAGTCGTGATAGCCTAGCGTAAGTTCCTTGCTTATTTATTTCCTTGTTGTCTTGATTATTTGTTTGTTTGTAGTCAGTGCAGTTCTTTTTCCGCGGTTTGCTAGTGGCCGCAATAACCTATTTTTTAAAACTAGGCCACAATAACCATGGGCTACATATTTACTATAGTTACCATGGGCCTCGTACGGGCTGTAGAAACAATGGGCCTTCTAAGGGCCATAGAAACTATGGTCCTTCTATGTGTCGTAGCATCAATGGGCCTTCTACGTGTCGTATGATCCATAGGCCAAACATGGGCCAATAACAGACAACATTATGGGCCGTAAACGGGCTAGACTTGGAATCGTCCGTTCATGGGCCGACAATAACGGGCCATAGTTAATCGGCCGTATTTGATGACGCTATGAAAATGGCCCAACGGATTAACAGGCTACAAACGGGCCGATTGTAACCGCGGGCTGAATTTGGCCCACAAGCAGAAAAGGCCAATAACGGGCCGTAAGTAACCGAATGTTGGAAATGAGCCCAAGAATAAATGGGCCGTGAGAAGGCCGAAAGATAACACGGGTTGGAAACGGCCCAATGGAATAATGGGCCGTTAATGGGTATAAAGGGGTACACTGTTCATTGCGGGCCAGATTCACCACGGGTCGTTAATGGGACAAGAGTTACAAATGGCCTCATATGGGCTGAAAGACATCATGGGCCATACATGGGTCGGAAGTTATTGGATGGCCCAGATGAAGCTAGTGGGCTTAATTCCCATAGGCCGTAATGGTCCATGAGTTAGCGGGCCGTAAATGGGCTATACGAACATGCCGCCAACAAGCTTTTCATGGGCCGGCCCGTTACCATTTGACCAAGTCAAACGGGCCGGCCTTTTCATCGGAATGGACCTCTGTTGGGCCGTGCCATGTGTCGACATATCATAGGTGCCTCCTGTCCAATGAATGAATGACATCTGTCCCAACAGTGAGCCAACACGTGTTTCCTCCGGCCAATGAGAATTTTACAAGTGAAAAATCCTCATTGGTCCGGGCTGTTAGCGGGTTATCAGATCCAAAATCGGACCCATAGCTTAACGGTAGCCCATTACGGTGGATGCCACGTGTCGGTCACCCTTGACGAAAGCACTTCCATGACGTCTGATTTATCGTCATGGAAGTGGACACTTCCATGATGATAATTTTGGTAATGTCATGGAACACTTGTACGACAGCACAAGTATGACTATCTTGATTCTTTCATAAAATTCTCATGGATGTACATGCATGATAGAAAATGTGACCTACTGTGACAACAACGTATCATCACGGAAGTGTCTTTTTTTGTAGTGTTTGTTCTTGTTCTGTGGGTACCTCTGCACCATATTGGCGGTAGGCTGAACCTCACCTCCTTTCTCAGTAGTGTCTTTAGCCCGAGCTTTTTCTTCAACATGAAGAGATGCAATCATAGTTTCAACTGATATCTCCTGTCTCTTATGTTTCAGAGTTGTGGCAAAATTCCTCCATGAAGGAGGCAACTTTGCAATCATGCACCCAGCCACGAATTTGTCGGGTAGAACACACTTAAGGAGTTCAAGTTCCTTCACAATGCACTGTATCTCATGAGCTTGTTCAACCACAGAACGGTTTTTCACCATCTTGTAGTCATGAAAACTCTCCATGATGTATAGTTCACTACCTGCATCTGTTGCACCGAATTTTGCATTCAGTGCATCCCATAGAGTCTTTCCGTCATCTATGTGCATGTACACATCACACAGAAGGTAAGCAAGAGCACTCAAAATGCATCCCAGAAACATAGTATTGGCTTCCTGGAATTTTCTCTGATCTTCGTCAGTCATTGCCTCTGGAGCACCAACACTAACATGGAAAAAATTCAGAGAAGTAAGCCAGAGCGTGGTCTTCACCTGCCACCTCTTAAAGTGCACATGGGTAAACTTATCCAGCCTCAGTGCATCAGCGAATCTAGCCATAGTTAACTCAGGAAATTGCCTACAATTAGCTTTTTGGATTGTTGAAAAATTAGGCAAGTTCATGATTAATTCCAGTAAATAATTCATGACTAGAATAGATACTAGCATTCAATGATCTAGCAAACTAGAGAAACATTAGAACACGCAAAGCAGAAGCGTACACGAAACAACAGTTGTAGAGACAGACATGGACATATGATGTTGGACATACTGTTCATTAGCTATTTGTGGGTGCGACGGTGTTGATGACGATGTTGGCGACGATCTGCTACTGACGGTGATGAAGGCAATGATGAGTAGCACCGCCCGACTTGGACGGAAGACGACCAGTGATGACGAATTTGAGCAGTCGCGCAGAGCGCTTCCCAAAAACCTAATTCGTCCTCTCCCGCTGCAGGATCGCAAGGACGAACGGTTCCGGAGACCTGCTCTCGCACGCGCCGATGCACGCCGGTGTTTGAGATGAAGTAGACTACGACAGCGGCAAGTTGCGAGATGAGGCAAAACCCTAGGTGCTTTCGGTGTGTCTTTGGCCGCAGCCTGTAGCTGTATATATATTAGGACCAGAGGCGGTATTGTGTCGCGATCACAATCCCAAACTAATGCAAGGAGACAGACCAGATTTTGGTGAACCATTCACGCGCATGTCGCACGTACGCGCCGCCTCGCCATGCCACTCCCCGGCCCGGCCTGGCCAGGCGAGGCGAGGCGAGCGAGCGCGCGCATGTGGTCTTCCTTTCTCTTCTCATACACCACTTAGAGTGGTGGAGAGAACCCACTATATAAAGAGGTCCAACTCTTCTTCAACTTCCGGGGTGGGACTGAACTTTAGCACCACCACTTGCCATTTTACACATGGGCCACTATTTGAGATTTCAGAAATTGCTATGGGCCTAGCCCATTAATTCTAACAATAGCCCACCAGATCTCAAATACCCATTTAGAGATTTGCCTTCTCTCACCACTTGTTTAATATACCAGTGTTTCAAAGAGAGACTATTAAGTTGAACTTACGGCTAGAACTTTAAGCTACATCCATTCACAACTTGACAAAGGACTATGCCTTGAATTGCTAGTTTTGTGTGAACAGGTTTCACTCAAAGTCTTAACCAAGACTGACCGCCAAGCATTCGCAGTTTGGAGCTTATACGTCATACTCCCTGGTCTCTTTGTGAGCTTACTAGAGATCACCCAAATCTCATAGACTGCGTCGTTTACAGTCGGAACTCATATAGGTGTGTTCTTTCAAGACTGCTCTGTAGGACAGCATCTTTGCTAATTATGGCCAATAGAACCACATTAAGACATGTTGCCAACACGCCTTACAGCTCTGAGAGTTTTGCATCTTCACTTGGAGACGGTCATTAGTTATTACTCTCCTCAGTTAACCAATAGCTTGTTCTTCCCAGATCCTAATTCATGGGATCTTCGATCACAAAGGTTGGGTTACTACTATGGTGTAACATCTATGGGTCTCATACCCATCTCCCTCGATGCAATATCTATCACATTTCGTGATAGTCCCTTTGTAAAGGGATCTGTCAGGTTTTTGTCTATTTGAATATACGTAACAGTTATTACTCCGGAGTTTCTCAACTTCCTGACAGACTTCAAATGTCTCTTCATGTGTCTTGATGACTTCGCATTATCTTTAGAATTGTTCACTTTAGCGATAACCGTTTGGTTGTCACAATTCATAAGAATAGCCGATACAGGTTTTTCAACCACAGGCAAGTCCATCAAGAGCTCACACAGCCACTCCGCCTCAATAGTAGTTGTGTCCAAAGCAGTTAGTTATGCTTCCACAGTTGACCTCATCAATATGGTTTGCTTGCAAGACCTCCATGACACTGCGCCCCTCCATGAGTAAATACATACCCACTTGTCGCGTAGAGAACATCAACATTGGATATCCAATTTGAATCACTTTATCATTCTAGCACAGCAGGATGCCCTGAAATAAGTAATTCCATAACTCATAGTACCTCTCAGATTGCGCAAGACCCTTTCTAGTGCATGCCAATGATCATTACCCGGGTTGGACATGAACCTACGCAGTTTGCTCACAGCAAAAGAGATATCTGGTGTTGTAGCGCTAGCTACGTACATGACTGAACCGACAATTTGAGAGTATCTTAATTGATCTCTCGTTTCTTTCTTGTTCTTTCTGAGTGTCACACTGGGATCATAAGGTGTTGGGAGAAGGCTTGCTATCCATAAAACCGAATCGGTTCAAGACCTTCTCAACATAGTGAGATTGCGTTAACGTAATCCCACTCTCATCCTTAATAAGTTTGATTTTTAGAATTTCATCGGCTTCACCCAGATCTTTCATATCAAAACTTTTTGATAGAAAAGACTTGACCTCATTAATTGCATTAATGTTTGTACCAAAGATCAGTATGTCGTCCACATACAAACATAATATGACACTATTGCCCCCACCGTGGCAATATTACACACACCTATCAACCTCGTTAATGACAAATCCTGTAGAAGTCAGAGTTCTTTCAAACTTCTCATGCCATTGCTTAGGTGCCTTTTTCAGACCAGACAAAGATTTTAACAACTTGCACACCTTTCTCTCTTCACCCTTTACCACAAACCCGTCAGGCTGATCCATATAGATTTCCTCTTCCAACTCTCCATTGAGGAAAGTTGTCTTTACATCCATTTGATGAATGATAAGACCATAAGAGGAGGCCAAGGAAAGTAACACTCGAATGGTGGTCATTCTAGCAATGGGTGAATAGGTGTCAAAGTAATCCTCGCCTTCTTTTTGAGTGTAACCCTTGGCCACTATCCGCGCCTTGTACTTATCAATATTACCATCATGCTTTAGCTTCTTTTTTAACACCCACTTATAGCCCACAGGTTTACAACCATATGGTCTATCAGTTAGTTCCCAAGTTCCATTAGAAAAAATTGAGTCCATCTCATTATGAACAGCTTCTTCCCAATCATCTACATCCGGAGATGCATATGCCTCTGCAATCGTCTTGGGTGTGTCGTCCACAAGGTATACAATGAAATCATCACCAAAGGATTTTTCAATCCTTTGTCTCTTGTTCCTTATAGGAACTTCATTGTTATCCTTCTCAAGGACTTCCTCATGTGATTGTTCGAAATATTCATTAGTTGTACTAGATTCAGGAATTATCTCAGAAGAAAATCTAGCAATGTTATGCATATCTTTCATAGGAAATATGTTCTCAAAAAATGTTGCATCACGAGATTCCATGATAGTATCAACATGCATATCTGGTAATTCAGATTTTACCACTAAAAATCTATAAGCAATGCTCCGTTGAGCATACCCTAGAAAGAGACAATCCACTGTCTTTGGTCCAAGTATACGTTTCTTAGGAATAGGGATATTGACCTTTGCCAAACATCCCCAAGTGTGTAAATAAGAAAGTGATGGTTTTCTCCCAATCCACTCCTCATAAGGGGTTTTCTCCTTATTATTGTCAAAAACTCTATTCAGGACATGATATGAAGTCAATAGAGCCTCCCCCACCATGCCTTAGATAAACCAGAAGTGTCTAACATGGCATTCACCAAGTCAGTCAATGTGCGGTTTTTCCTCTCGGCAACTCCATTTGATTGGGGTGAATAGGGAGGCGTTCTCTCATGAATAATACCATGTTCCTCACAAAATTCATCAAATATTTTGGGAAAATACTCTCCACCACGACCGGACCTAAGACACTTGATCTTTCTCTCTAGTTGATTTTCAACTTCAGCTTTATAGATTTTAAAGCAGTCTAATGCTTCATCTTTAGTTTGCATCAAATAAACATAGCAAAATCTAGTCGCATCATCAATCAAAGTCATGAAATATCTCTTTCCACCTTTTGTCAACACACCATTCATCTCACAAATATCAGAATGTATGAGTTCTAGAGGTGCCAAGTTTCTCTACTCGGCAGCCTTATGAGGCTTTCGAGGTTGCTTCGATTGCACACAACTATGGCACTTAGAACCTTTGGCAATGGTGAAATTCGGAATTAAACTAATACTGGATAGCCGAGACATTAAACCAGAATTAATATGACATAAACGAGAGTGCCAAATACTTGCATCATCATTAACACTGGCACAAACGAGATAGCCGAGACTTATTGCAAAAATCTGAAATGGAAAAACGGAACAAGCCTCCGCACTCATAGCCTTTGCCTATAAATTGTCCAAATCTTGACACGATTACTTTATTAGACTCTAAAACTACCTTAAACCCATCTCGACATAGAAGGGAGCCGCTAACTAGATTCTTGTTCATAGTACGGACATGATGTACGTTCCTTAGTTGCACGATCTTTCCTGAAGTAAACTTAAGATCCACCGTGCCAATGCCACGAACAGAAGCATGTGACCCATTCCCCATTAGGACGGAAGAATCCCTTGCGACCTGATAAGAAGTAAACAGGGAGACGTCAGCACACACATGAACGTTAGCACTCGAATCAATCCACCACGAAGATGATTGAAATACTGAAAGCACAATAGGTAAATTACCATACCCATCAGTATTGCTAGCGGTCACCATGTTGACAGTGTTGGAACTCGTTTTCCCTCTGCGGTCTGCATGTTCAGGGCATTCCTTCGAAAAGTGTCCGGGCTTCCCACAAGCGTAGCATTCTACATCAGCCTTGTTGAACTTCTTCTTCTTGAAGGTAGTATTCTTGGTAGGTGATAACCCAAAAGTATAGGGGATCAATTGTAGCCTCTTTCGATATGTAAGAGTGTTGAACCCAACGAGGAGCTAAAGGTAGAACAAATATTCCCACAAGTTCTATCGACCACCGATACAACTCTACGCACGCTCGACGTTCGCTTTACCTAGAACGAGTATGAAACTAGAAGTACTTTGTAGTGTTTTTAGATAGGTTTGCAAGAATATAAAAAGACCGTAAATAAAAAGTAGGGGCTGTTTAGATAAAGACACAACTAAATTAGTTTTAGTAGGGAGCTTTTTGTTACGAGAAAGTTATTTATCCCTAGGCAATCGATAACTAGACCGGTAATCATTATTGCAATTTTATTTGAGGGAGAGGCATAAGCTAACATACTTTCTCTACTTGGATCATATGCACTTATGATTGGAACTCTAGCAAGCATCCGCAACTACTAAAGATCATTAAGGTAAAACCCAATCATAGCATTAAAGCATCAATTCCTCTTTATCCCATACGCAAACAACCTACTTACTCGGGTCTGTGCTTACGTCACTCACGCCACCCACCATAAGCAAATCATGAACATATTGCAAATCCTACAGCAGGAATCCCTCATGCTTGCGCGACACGAAGAGTACCATAGGACAGCACAATAATAAAACATGCAATTCAAACCAATCTTGATCATCAAATAGCCCATAGGATAAAATAGATCTACTCAAACATCATAGGATAGCCATACATCATTGGGAAATAATATATAGCGTTGAGCACCATTTTTAAGTAGAGATTACAGCGGGTAAGAGAGAGGTTACAGCGCTACATAGAGAGGGAAGAGTTGGTGATGATGGCGGTGAAGTTGTTGGTGAAGATTGCAGTAATGATGATGGCCACGGCAGCGTTCCGGCGCCACTGGAAGAGAAGGGGAGAGGGGGGCCCTTCGTCTTCTTCTTCCTTGACCTCCTCCCTAGATGGGAGAAGGGTTTCCCCTCTAGTCCTTGGCCTACATGGCGTGGGAGGGGCGAGAGCCCCTCCAAGATTGGATTTGTCTCTCTGTCTCTCTCTGTTTGTGCATTCCTGCCTTCTGCCCTTTCACCGTTTCGTATATATATGGAGATCCGTAACTCCGATTGGATTGAAACCTTTGCCCAGATTTTTCTCTGAAAATTAGCTTTCTTGCGGCCAAAGGAGAGCAGCAACCGCCTTACGGGTGGCCCACGAGGGCCAGGGGTGCGCCCAGGGGGAGCAGACGCGCCCCCCTGCCTCGTGGCCACCTCGGGCACAGTCTCGCGTTGATTCTCCCATGTTCTCCAAATATTCCAAATATATTCTCCGTCCGTTTTTATTCCATTTGGATTCCGTTTGATATGGGGTTTCTGCGAAACATAAAACATGCAACAAACATGTGAACTAGCCTTTGCAATCGGATCAATATGTTAGTCCCAACAATAGTATAAAAAGTTGCCAACAGTAAATGAAAGTTGTAGAATATTGGCATGGAACAATCGAAAATTATAGATACGAGGGAGACGTATCAGCATCTCCAAGCTTAATTCCTGCTCGTCCTCGAGTAGGTAAATGATAAAATATAATTTTTGATGTGGAATGCTACCTAGCATAATCTTGATCATGTATCTAATCACGGCATGAATATTAAGACATGAGTGATGCAAAGCAATAGTCTATCATTTGACATAAAAACAATAATACTTCAAGCCTACTAATAAAGCAATCATGTCTTTTCAAAATAACATGGCCAAAGAAAGTTATCCCTACAAAATCATATAGTCTGGCTATGCTCCATCTTCACCACACAAAATATTCAAATCATGCACAACCCCGATAACAAGCGAAGCAATTGTTTCATACTTTTGACATTCTCAAACCTTTTCAATTTTCACGCAATACATGAGCGTGAGCCATGGACATAGCACTATAGGTGGAATAGAATGGTGGTTGTGGAGGAGACAAAAAGGAGAAGATAGTCTCACATCAACTAGGCGTATCAACGGGCTATGGAGATGCCCATCAATAGATATCAATGTGAGTGCGTAGGGATTGCCATGTGACGGATGCACTAAGAGCTATAAGTGTATGAAAGCTCAGACTGAAAACTAAGTGGGTGTGCATCCATCTTGCTTGCTCATGAAGACCTCGGGCCTTTGAGGAAGCCCATCATCGGAATATACAAGCCAAGTTCTATAATGAAAATTCCCACTAGTATATGGTAGTGATAACTCAAGAGACTCTCTATATGAAGAACATGGTGCTACTCTGAAGCACAAGTGTGGTAAAAGGATAGTAACATTGCCCCTTCTCTCTTTTTCTCTCATTTTTTTATTTTCCTTTTTTATTTTCTCTTTTTTTGGGCCTTCTCTTTTTTTTGTTGGCCTTTCTCTTTTTGTTTTCGTCCAGAGTCTCATCCGGACTTGTGGGGGAATCATAGTCTCCATCATCCTTTCCTCACTGGGGCAATGCTCTAATAATTATGATCATCACACTTTTGTTTACTTACTACTCAATATTACAACTCGATACTAGAACAACGATATGACTCTATATGAATGCCTCCGGCAGTGTACCAGGATGTGCAATGATCTAGCGTAGCAATGGCATCAAAAAATGGACAAGCCATGAAAACATCATGCTAGCTATCTTACGATCATGCAAAGCAATATGACAATAAATGCTCAAGTCATGTATATGATGATGATGGAAGTTGCATGGCAATATATCTCGGAATGGCTATGGAAATGCCATGATCGATAGGTATGGTGGCTGTTTTGAGGAAGATATATGTAACATCCCAATTGTCCTAAATTAGGATGTTAATAGATCATTCATATGCATATCATATTTTTATTGCACTATTTGTCTTTCTGCAATATTCGAATCATTATGCAACTAAAGGCAATTTATTGGAGTGGAGATAACATGACTTCTCCCCTATTTTAAAAATGTTCATAATGTGCAGAATATTATTCCCAGTTCATATGATATGTTCTGGTAATTTTTGTGATCTTAAAAATATTTTATTTGTTTGTTTTATTGCTGTTTGTGTGGCCTGTTGAATAAAAATAATTTTACAAAATTGCATTAGAATTGGAACTAGTGTTCCTGTAGTTTATAGTTGTAGAGCTATTTTTACTGTGTGTCTAGGTATTTTTTATTTAGAATTTATATTGTGTATTTTATTTTATTTATTTTTAGTTTTGCTGCTGTAGTTTTTGTTTAAAACAAAAAACGCATGAGCGTAAGCGCCGCACGCCGGCCATTTCGCCAAAGAACGCTGCCCAAAGACTGCTGCCCACCTAACCCCGCATACCGCTGACCCAGCCCAATGACCGAATCGGTGCAGCGGCTGATCAGATGCCCAGCCCGCTCGCCTTCCAGCCATCTGGCGGGTCTGCTGTTCGTTCTCTTCCCGAGCCGGAGATCATTGTCAAGACAAATACAGCAGCCGCGCCCGAGCCCGAGTCGATCTGCGCCCCTGTTCGACCCCGTGACCTTTCAGGGCACCGCACGCGAGCCAACCTCCGCGAGGAACCCCGCAGCCCTTTTCCCCGTCTCCTGTTGCCGCACGCGTGAGCCTGGGGCAAATCGAATCTCACGGAGGAGCTTTACCGCCGCTGCCGTCGTTGACCGTCCGAATCCACCGCCGTAAGGACGCGGGCCGCTCCACTTGTCACCGTCAACCCCTCTCGACGCCGCTTTCGTTTGACACCTCGGGTTAACATGCAGCGCACCAGGACGCCGCCGCCACCGACGCCCGACTTCGCCGGAGCACGCCGGAGTTCAGGAGCTCGCCACCGCCGCTCGAGGGAGCCCCGTCGCCGTTGAACACCACCACGACCTCCGCCACTCACCTCCGCACCCGTCCGTCACCTCGCCTTCGCCGGAAACCCGCCGGAGACGCGCCCCTGCCGACGCCCGAATTCGCCGCCGTTTTCCTCTGTAAACGGTGAGCACGCCGCACAGGAGGTTTCCCGGCCAATCTCGAACTGCCACATGGCAACCAGCTACTGACACGCATTTAACAAAGGCAGGAGTTTTATGTTTCTTTTCAGTTTTCAACTCTAACTTCAATTAGCTGTAACTCCTATTCTATAAGTCCAAAATAGGTGATTCTTTTTCCTATGCACTCACAAAAATCAACACTTTATCACAGTACCAACTTTGCACATGTTTGCACTTTTCAAATTTGAATTCGTTTGAATTTGAAATAAACCTTCCGGAGGCCGTAACTTTCAAACCGTTTATCGGAATCGAGTGATTCTTTTTGCATTGTGACCGTAGTGCAATTTAGGTGATGTTAAGATTATGTTGTTGAGTTTTAAAAATGGTTTTGTTGCTGTTGGTTTTGTTTTGGTTCCATTCGTGTTCCGGTGGTTGATTTGTTAAATTGTGTGAAACGTGTAGATTGTCCGGAGTGCGACGCGAGCTATTGTCAGGAGTGTGACTTTCTGAACCAGAACCAAGGCAAGTTACATGTTGATCATCCTTTACCTATTATTTTCTATGCATGTAGTTATATCACAGTATGAATATATGCATGTATAGGAGTATTATATATGTTGGCTATCTTTGTTGAGCTATTTTCCGTCTTTTGCAAATCGTGGTAGTTGTAGTTTGCTATGCTTTGTAGACGGGGTGGTTCGTGTACTCATTGAGTTTATGTGAGGATTATATATATAACTAAAATGAGTAGTAATTATGATTTAATTCACCTGGGCGGAAGTGGTATTGCTTGGTGTTGAGGGAAGGCATTATGGGGTCTTGCACCTTTTCTAAGGCCATGCGCTCATGAGAGTGCACTCTAAGTGGAATGCCGCCTGTGTTCAAAAAGATCAGACAGACTTAGTGACTATTAGCTTCCATGTGCGGCCACCGGCTATATGGGCTCGGCTTAGTTGATCAGTTGTTGGAACCTGGCCTGCATAAAGGTGTCGAGATGTAGCATATGTAGGTGGGATGTGGCCGTCGGTGGTTAAGGAACCTCTTACGAAAGACTTTGTCTCAATCTTGGATTGGGTCCGATTAGGTAAAGCGTACAAACTATGCAGAGTATTAAAACTAATCATGATTAGCCGTGCCCCGGTTATGGGTAAATCTGAGCTACTATGCCATTAAAGTTGTTGGATGATCTTGACAGATGTGACACTTAATAATATTTGTGGGCAACTTAATAAAGGGTAGGTTGGAGTTGATTTTGCCAACTCAACCTTGTGTATTTAATTGTAGTAATAAAAGAACTAAATAAAAGTTCGTCTATTAGGTAGTTATTAGGATAAAATCAGCTTTCTGCAAAATAAACCCTCAAGCCTTCCTTTTGTTATACTATGCATATACATGTAGGTCTGCTATATTATTACTCCTGTGTAACTTGCCAATACATTCCAAGTATTGACCTATATGGCTGCAACGTCTCATGTTGCAGGATCTTGAACGAAGAGTAAGGTACCGTTAGGGTCGCGAAGTCTGCACTCGGCATCGCCGATGGGCTATGATGGGACTCATCGTTATTTTCTCGCTACTTTCCATTGTTTGATTGAATAAAGCTAGCCAAGTGCTATGCAGATTGTTTTATTTTATATACTACGGATCATACGTTGTAATAAATGATGCACTTGCTATTACGGTATTCATCTATACCGTGTGTGCTAGCGAGTTCGATCCGAGGACTAGCACGGTAAGCACGTAGACTCAAATCCTTCGAGGTTTGGTCGTTCAGATGGTATCGAGCGATGTCTTTGTAGGGGCGTGACCCTAGAAAATGGATTAGAAAAGACATAGGACTGAAAATTATTTTATAAACCAGCTATACTTAATGTTGTTTATTAGTTAACCCCCTCAAGTATCTTGAACTGTTAAGTAGGAACTAGTGCTGAGACCACCATTCATGTTTGTTTTATATTGCAACGTTATCGTGTTAGCGTATCTGATTATGCCCACTTTCGTGGTATGAAGATACTAGATTGTTTGCTGGATTGGTAGTTGTTTGTTAAATTGCTTAGTGTCGAAATTATTTGAGTATATATATAATATTATCATATTGTTTGTTGTTTGTTGTTTGTTGTTTGTTTGTCGGTGTTATTCATTGTTGTGTTTTGTTGGCTTGATCATATTATGCATATGGGTAGAATATATTTATATATACATAGTCTTTGGCCCTATTATATCTATAACTCTTCTATGCTTGCCCACCAGATGCCGCCGAGGCGTGGTAATAGGCGTAATGCTGCAGGAGGAGACAACAACGGCAATGATGTACCGCCATACATGCAACAGTTGCTTCAGGGACAAGCTCAGTTGATCCAGCTTGCTTGTCCGTAACTGAACAACAACAATAACAACAACAATCCGCCGCCACCGCCACCAAGTGGATATGCTTACTGTGTTCTTGAGGTTGAATCCTTAGAGGTTCTCCAGTTCCCTGAACCTATTGTGGCTGATGATTGGCTCCGTGCAGTCAATAGGAACACAGAGACGGTTGGATGTACAGATGCAGAGAGAGGGTGAGGTTTGCCTCACATTTGTTGGAGGGTCTGCTGCAGCTTGGTGGGACAATTACTTGGTCACCTATCCCATTGCTACTATCACATGGCCTCAGTTTCAGGATGCTTTTCGTGCTGCACATGTGTCTGCTGGTGCTATGAGTCTTAAAAAGAAGGAGTTTCGCAGTTTGCGCTAGGGAGGTCGCACAGTTAATGCTTATGTGGAGGAATTTAATAATCTTGCACGTTATGCTCCTAATGATGTTAACACTGATGCAGCTAGGCAGGAGAAATTCTTGGAGGGCCTTAATGATGAGTTGAGCCTTCAGTTGACAGTGGCCACTTTTAGGAATTGTCAGGACCTGATTGATAAGGCTATTGTGCTGGAGGGAAAGCAACAGGCCATAGAGAATCGCAAGAGGAAGTACAACAACAATAACAGGTATAATTCAGGACCACAGCAGAAGCCACGCACTTCATATCATGGTAATGGAGGTAATGGACATAATCATCATGGAGGTAATGATCATAATCATAATGGAGGGAATGGCCACAAGCATAATGGCCACCATCATCATAATGGGCACAAGAGTAACAATGGCAATGGCAAAGGTAATGGTAATGGTAATGGCAATGGAGGGAACAATAACCAGAACCACCAGGTTACACGTGCGCCAAGGGATTTGAGTCAAGTGCAGTGCTTCAGGTGTAAGGCTATGGGGCACTATGCCACAGATTGCCCGGGGGCGAAGAACTCAGGATCCAGCAAGCCAAACCCCTTCCAAAAGGGTCATGTAAATCATGTTAATGTGGAGGAGGTTTACAATGAACCTGATGCGTTGATTGGTAAGTTCTTGATTAACTCAAGACCAGCGCTTGTTCTTTTTGATCTTGGTGCATCGCATTCATTCATTTCGAGGGTATTTGTTGATAAACATGGATTGCCAACAAAAACAATTAGTATGCCCATTAGAGTGAGTTCACCAGTAGATGAGATGATAGCTGGTGTTGGTTGTCATCAGTTGACTTTGTCTATTGGGAAGCATGAGTTTCCTCTGGATTTGATTATATTGAAGTCACAAGGTCCGGATATTATTTTGGGTATGGATTGGTTGCGATTATATAAAGGTCGTATTGATTGTACCATCGATCTATCACTCTCGATGCACCAGAGGGAAGAGGATCAAATATGTGTGTAAGTATAAAGCGTGTCAGGTGCGGTGAACTCTCTTAAGGGGGTAGCCCGGAAGAGGTGCAGTTAGAGAGATTATCCAGATGTGTTTCGGAGGAGTTGCTGGTATGCCACGGATAGAGATATTGAGTTTCTCATTGATTTAATACCGAACCTTGGACCTATTGCAAAGAGACCGTATAGAATGCCTCCTCAAGAGTTGGAGGAATTGAAGAAGCGAGATAAGAGAATTGCGAGGCACAAGGATTTATTCGCCCAAGTTCATCACCTTGGGGAGCTCCAGCTTTGTTTGTGGAGAAGAAGGATGGGACCTTGAGGATGTGTGTTGATTATCGTTCTCTGAATGAGGTAACCATTAAGAATAAGTATCCTTTGCCTATGATAAATGATCTGTTTGACCAGTTGGAGGGAGCTACTGTGTTTTCTAAGATTGATCTTCGTTCTGGTTATCATCAATTAAAGATTCATGAGCAAGATATTCCAAAGACTGCTTTTACTACGAGGTTTGGTCGTTACAGATATACTGTTATGTCATTTGGATTGACTAATGCTCCTGCATATTTCATGAATATGATGAACAAGGTGTTTATGGCGTTCTTGGATAAATTTATGGTTGTTTTCATTGATGATATATTGGTATTCTTCAAGAATAAGCAAGAGCATGAGGTGCATTTGCGTTTGGTATTGGAGAAATTGAGGGAACATCAGTTGTATGCCAAGTTCAGCAAATGTGAGTTCTGGCTGGATGAGGTAGCATTCCTTGGACATGTTGTGTCGTGTAATGGAGTTGCAGATGATCCATCTAAGGTTCTCATGCGATTCTGAGTGGGAGACACCTGACAGTTGGAGAGATTCGCAGCTTTTTGGGCCTTGCAGGTTATTACAGGAGGTTTATTGAGAACTTTTCAAAAATTGCAAAGCCTATGACTGAATTGTTGAAGAAGGAGAAGAAGTTTGTTTGGACTGATGAATGTGAAGCCAGCTTTCAGGAATTGAAGCAACGCTTTGGTTACAAAGACCAGTTTTAACTCTGCCAGATATACATAAGGACTTCCAGGTATATTGTGATGCTTCTCGTGAAGGACTTGGGAGTGTTTTGATGCAGGAAGGTAAAGTTGTTTCATATGCTTCACGCCAGCTTAAGAATCATGAGCATAATTATCCCACACATGATTTGGAGTTAGCCTCAGTTGTGCATGCATTGAAAACTTGGAGGCCATACCTTATTGGTAATCATTGTGATATATTTACAGATCATAAGAGCTTGAAGTATATTTTTACTCAGAAGTATTTGAACCTCAGGCAGAGGAGATGGTTGGAGCTTATTAAGGATTATGATTTGAATGTGCGTATCATCTGGTAAGCCTAATGTTGTTCTTGATGCATTGAGTCGTAGGAGCCATGCTAATGCAATTAATGTTGAAAAAATGCCACCCGAGTTATGAGAAAAGTACAGGAGTCTAAGGATGGAGATGGTTCCTAAGGGATATTTGTCAACACTTGAGGTAAAGCCTAATTAGCTTCACAGGATCAGGGAAGCTCAAAAGGGTGATAAGGAGATTGCTTGAGATAAAAGAGAATATGGCTAAAGGTAAGGCGGAAGGTTTCCATGAGGATGAACATGGAGCCATATGGTTTGAGAAGTGTATTTGTGTACCTCAAGATGCGAGATATCGGAAGTTGATTCTTCAGAGGCGCATGATTCACCTTCTTCTATTCACCTGTAATACTAAGATGTATTTGGATTTGAGGGAAAGATTTTGGTGGCCTAGCTTGAAGAGGGAAATTCCGGGTATATTGCAACATGTGATGTGTGCCAGAGAGTTAAAGCGAGAACATCGAGACCAGCAGGTTTGTTACAGCCATTGCCTATACCTGATTGGAAGTGGGATGAGATTGGTACGGATTTCATTACAGGTCTACCCAGGACACGGTCAGGTTATGATTCTATTTGGGTAGTTATTGATCGTTTGACTAAAGTTGCTCACTTCATCCCGGTAAAGACTACTTATACCAGTGCTCAGCTAGCAAAGATTTATATGTCTAAAATTGTTTGTCTGCATGGAGTTCCAAGGAAGGTAGTGTCGATAGAGGTACTCAGTTCACATCCAAATTTTGGCGTCGGTTGCATGAATCCTTGGGCACCGGTGGAGTTGATACAGCTTTCCATCCACGTATAGATGGGCGGAGAGGGTAAATCAGATTTTGGAGGATATGTTGAGAGCTTGTGCTTTGGACTATGGGTCGATTGGGATGATAATTTACCTTATGCAGAGTTGTCATATAATACTTGATTATCGTGCTAGTCTGAAGATGGCACCATTTGAGGTATTGTATGGCGAAAGTGCAGGACACCGTTGATGTGGGATGAGGTTGGAGAGCGTCAGTTCTTTGGACCAGACTTGATCGAGAGATGCCGAGGAGAAGGTCAAATTGATTCGTGATAAAGCTAAAGATAGCACAGTCCAGTGTAAGAGTTATGCAGATGCAAAAGCGTAAGGAGGTGACATATGAGGTAGGAGACCGTGCATATCTTAGAGTTTCACCACTTCGTGGAATTAAAAGGTTTGGAATCAAGGGTAAGTTAGCACCACGTTTTGTGGACCTTACAAGATCTTGGAGCGTAGAGGAGAGGTAGCTTATCAGCTGGAGTTGCCAGAATCCTTGTCAGGAGTTCATGATGTGTTTCATGTATCTCAGTTGAAGAAGTGCCATGCAGAGATGATGGATGTTCCATTGAGGGACACAGTGCCACTTGAGGCAATTCAGTTGGAGAGTGATTTGACATATGAGGAGAAACCAGTTAAGATTTTGGAGACAGCAGAGAGAGTTACTCGCACCAAGACAATCAAGTTATGGAAGGTTCAGTGGGATCATCATACAGAGGAGGAAGCTACCTGGGAACGAGAGGAAGATCACAGGCAGGATCATCCACACCTATTTGCTAACCAGCACGAATCTCGAGGGCGAGATTCATCTTAAGGGGGGTAGGTTTGTAACATCCCAATTGTCCTAAATTAGGATGTTAATAGATCATTCATATGCATATCATATTTTTACTGCATTATTTGTCTTTACGCAATATTGAATCATTATGCAACAAAAGGCAATTTATTGGAGTGGAGATAACATGACTTCTCCCCTATTTTAAAAATGTTCATAATGTGCAGAATATTATTTCCAGTTCATATGATATGTTCTGGTAATTTTTGTGATCTTCAAAATATTTTATTTGTTTGTTTTATTGCTGTTTGTGTGGCATGTTGAATAAAAATAATTTTACAAAATTGCATTAGAGTTGGAACTAGTGTTCCTGTAGTTTATAGCTGTAGAGCTATTTTTACTGTGTGTCTAGGTATTTTTTATTTAGAATTTATATTGTGTATTTTATTTTATTTATTTTTAGTTTTGCTGCTGTAGTTTTTGTTTAAAACAAAAAAAAGCATGGCGCAGCTTCGCCGCCACGGCCCGACAACAGCGCTGACACCTGTGACCCACCTAACCCCTTGCAATGCTGACCCAGCCCGGCCGACGAATCGAGTGCAGCATGGCCGCATGCCCAGCTTTCGCTCGCCTCCAGCCATCGACTAGCGGGCCGCGCTGTTCGTCCTCTTCCCGAGCCGGAGATCATGCTGTACGGCCTTGGCGCCCGAGCCCGAGTCGATCTGCGCCCCTGTTCGACCCCGTGACCTTTCAGGGCACCGCACGCGAGCCAACCTCCGCGAGGAACCCCGCAGCCCTTTTCCCCGTCTCCTGTTGCCGCACGCGTGAGCTGGGGCAAATCGGATCTCACGGAGGAGCTTCAGCCGCCGCCGTCGTTGACCGTCCGAATCCACCGCCGTAAGGACGCCCGGCCGCTCCACTTGTCACCGTTCGAACCCCCTCTCGACGCCGCACTCGTTTGACACCTCGGGTTAACCTGCAGCGCACCAGGACGCCGCCGCCACCGACGCCCGACTTCGCCGGAGCACGCCGGAGTTCAGGAGCTCGCCACCGCCGCTCGAGGGAGCCCCGTCGCCGTTGAACACCACCACCACCTCCGCCACTCACCTCCGCACCCGTCCGTCACCTCGCCTTCACCGGAAACCCGCCGGAGACACGCCCCCACCGACGCCCGAAGCCGCCGCCGTTTTCCTCTGTAAACGGTGAGCACGCCGCACAGGAGGTTTCCCGGCCAATCGCGAACTGCCACGTGGCAACCAGCTACAGTACACGCACGAACAGTGCAGGAGTTTTATGTTTCTTTTTCAGTTTTCAACTCTAACTTCAATTAGCTGTAACTCCTATTCTATAAGTCCAAAATAGGTGATTCTTTTTCCTATGCACTCACAAAAATCAACACTTTATCACAGTACCAACTTTGCACATGTTTGCACTTTTCAAATTTGAATTCGTTTGAATTTGAAATAAACCTTCCGGAGGCCGTAACTTTCAAACCGTTTATCGGAATCGAGTGATTCTTTTTGCATTGTGACCGTAGTGCAATTTAGGTGATGTTAAGATTCTGTTGTTGAGTTTTAAAAATGGTTTTGTTGCTGTTGGTTTTGTTTTGGTTCTATTCGTGTTCCGGTGATTGATTTGTTGAATTGTGTGAAACGTGTAGATTGTCCGGAGTGCGACGCGAGCTATTGTCAGGAGTGTGACTTTCTGAATCAGAACCAAGGCAAGTTACATGTTGATCATCCTTTACCTATTATTTTCTATTCATGTAGTTATATCACACTATGAATATATGCATGTATAGGAGTATTATATATGTTGGCTATCTTTGTTGAGCTATTTTCCGTCTTTTGCAAATCGTGGTAGTTGTAGTTTGCTATGCTTTGTAGACGGGGGTGGTTCGTGTACTCATTGAGTTTATGTGAGGATTATATATATAACTAAAATGAGTAGTAATTAAGGATTTAATTCACCTCTGGGCGGAAGTGGTATTGCTTGGTGTTGAGGGAAGGCATTATGGGGTCTTGCACCTTTTCTAAGGCCATGCGCTCATGAGAGTGCACTCTAAGTGGAATGCCGCCCAGGTTCAAAAAGATCAGACAGACTTAGTGACTATTAGCTTCCATGTGCGGCCACTGGCTATATGGGCTCTGGCTTAGTTGATCAGTTGTTGGAACCCTGGCCTGCATAAAGGTCGATGATGTAGCATATGTAGGTGGGATGTGGCCGTCAGGTGGTTAAGGGAACCTCTTCTGAAAGACTTTGTCTCAATCTTCGGATTGGGTCCAGTGGGTAAAGCGTACAAACTATGCAGAGTATTAAAACTAATCATGATTAGCCGTGCCCCGGTTATGGGTAAATCTGAGCCACTATGCCATTAAAGTTGTTGGATGATCTTGACAGATGTGACACTTAATAATATTTGTGGGCAACTTAATAAAGGGTAGGTTGGAGTTGATTTTGCCAACTCAACCTTGTGTATTTAATTGTAGTAATAAAAGAACTAAATAAAAGTTTGTCTATTAGGTAGTTATTAGGATAAAATCAGCTTTCTGCAAAATAAACCCTCAAGCCTTCCTTTTGTTATACTATGCATATACATGTAGGTCTGCTATATTATTACTCCTGTGTAACTTGCCAATACATTCCAAGTATTGACCTATATGGCTGCAACGTCTCATGTTGCAGGATATTGAACGAAGAGTAAGGTACCGTTAGGGTCATGAGTCTCAGACTCAAAGCATCGCCAGCGGGCTATGATGGGACTCATCGTTATTTTCTGCTACTTTCCGCTGTTTGATTGAATAAAGCTAGCCAAGTGCTATGCAGATTGTTTTATTTTATATACTCTGGATCATACTGTGTGTGCTAGCGAGTTCGATCCAGGGACTAGCACGGTAAGCACAGAGACTCAAATCCTTCGAGGTTTGGTCGTTACAATATAAGGAGGCTTATGTGTGATAGAGCGTATCGTATCACGGGTTTGGATGCACCGGCGAAGTTTGCACCAACTCTCGAGGTGAGAAAGGGCAATGCACGGTACCGAAGAGGCTAGCAATAATGGAAGGGTGAGAGTGTGTATAATCCATGGACTCACATTAGTCATAAAGAACTCATATACTTATTGCAAAAGTTTATTAGCCCTTGAAGCAAAGTACTACTACGCATGCCCCTAGGGGGATAGATTGGTAGGAAAAGACCATCGCTCGTCCCCGACTGCCACTCATAAGGAAGACAATCAATAAATAAATCATGCTCCGACTTCGTTACATAACGGTTCACCATACGTGCATGCTACGGGAATCACAAACATCAACACAAGTATTTCTACAATCCACAACTACCCACTAGCATGACTCTAATATCACCATCTATATATCGCAAAACTATTGCAAGGAATCAAACATATCATATTCAGTGATCTACAAGTTTTATGTAGGATTTTATGACTAACCATGTGAATGACCAGTTCCTGTCATCTCTCTAAATAGATATAAGTGAAGCAAGAGAGTTTAATTATTTCTAAAAAATAAATGCCCACGCTCTAACAAATATAAGTGAAGCAAAAGATCATTCTACAAATGGCGGTTTTCTATGTGAAGAGAAACAGGCAATCCAAACTTCAAATGATATAAGTGAAGCACATGAAGCATTCTATAAAGCCATACTCAAAAGATATAAGCGAAGTGCAAAGAGCATTCTATAAATCAACCAAGGACTATCTCATACCAGCATGGTGCATAAAATAAAAATGAAAACTAAATGCAAAAGACGCTTCAAGGTTTGCGCATATTGCATGAACGAAACGAATCCGAAAACATACTGATACTTGTTGAAGAAAGAGGGGATGCCTTCCGGGGCATCCCCAAGCTTAGACGCTTGAGTATCCTTGAATATTTACTTGGGGTGCCTTGGGCATCCCCAAGCTTGAGCTCTTGCCTCTCTTCCTTCTTCTCACATCGAGACCTCCTCGATGATCGAATACTTCATCTGCACAAAACTTCAACAGAAAACTCGGTAATATCCGTTAGTATAATAAAGCAAATCACTTATATAAGTTATGTTGCAAACCAATTCATATTTTTTTTTTTGCATTGTGTCTACTGTAATATAGCTTTTACATGGCTTAATCCACTGATATAAATTGATAGTTTCGTCAAAACAAGCAAACTATGCATCAAAACAGAATCTGTCTAAAACAGAACAGTCTGTAATAATCTGAACATTCACCATACTTCTGATACCTTAAAAATTCTTCACAAATTAGGAAAAATAAAAAATTTGTATAGAAAGACAGTTCAAGAAGAATCAGAACCGTTTGATGTTCCAGTAAATAATTAAAAATCACGCACTACAGCCAAAGTTTCTGTCCTGTACCATACAAACCAACAAGCATTGTGAACGTCCTAAAGGCAAACCTTGGCACATTATTTTTATAATACAATGGAATTGTACAAGGGGATAATTATTTTTGTTGAAAAGTTTCTGTAATCAAGATTCACAAAGTTTTCGTGAGCATGAACAAAGTTCAAGGCTAGCTCCCACTTTAACAATACTCGTCTTTCTCACTTTCGCTTTTCTTTTTGAAAAGTTTTAGGTTCCCCTCTTTATTTTTATTTTTTTTAAACTATATGAAAGCACTCAACAGAAATAAATGACTCTCTAAAACTTCCGGGTTTTCTCCCTGGCAGCGCTTCTTCAAAGCCATTAAGCTAGGCATATAGTGCCCAAGTAGTGAAACCACCCAGATCCCAAGGTATATCAAAGCCAATTTTAATTAGCAATGATTTGTAATTTAGTAGTGAGCACAAAGCAACATATATCATGTAATGACGAAGTCTAACTCTCTTCCTATGCATTGGCATGTCATAAAAGAACAATTCATGCACACATAGTAACGGCCAATGCATAGTATAAACAGTTTCTTGCAATTTTATCGTGTGGGAAA
Organism: Aegilops bicornis; assembly: GCA_021605145.1. Taxonomy (NCBI): domain Eukaryota; kingdom Viridiplantae; phylum Streptophyta; class Magnoliopsida; order Poales; family Poaceae; genus Aegilops; species Aegilops bicornis. The sequence continues at coordinate 726,294,346 of CM038671.1, read as the reverse complement.
CATAGAGAGGTGGAGATATAGTTCCTCTCTCATAATAATTGCAAGTAGGAGCAGCAAGCACATGCATATTATACTCATCAAAATCATCATGTGCAGTAGTAGAAGCCAACCCATCAATATAATCCTTTATAAGCACAAACTTCTCCGATATAGTGTAGTTTGGAGAATTCAAAAAGATAATAGGACTATCATGTGTGGGTGCAATAGCAACAATTTCATGTTTAACATAAGGAACTATAGCAAGTTCATCTCCATAAGCATAATTCATATTGGCATCTTGGCCACAAGCATAGCAAGCATCATCAAAAAGGGATATTTCAAAAGAATCAACGGGATCATAGCAATTATCATAGCATTCATCCTTCGGTAAGCATGAAGGGAAATTAAACAATATATGAGTTGAAGAGTTACTATCATTAGAAGGTGGGCACGGGTGATCGATCCGCTCTTCCTCCTTTTGTTCTTCGCTCTCCTCATCTTTTTCATCCAATGAGCTCACAGTTTCATCAATTTCTTCTTCCATAGATTCCTGCAAAATATTAGTCTCTTCTGGGACAGCGGAGACTTTCTCAATAAACACATCAATATCGGAATTGTATTCATAATTCTCATAACAATATTTAAGGATAGCTAAATTTTCAGGTCTGTAAACAGCATCATAAAGATTTCCATATTCTTTGAACATAGATTCAATTTCATAAGCGCCCATAAAAGCAACAAATTCTTCTATTTGTTCCACATCATAGTAATCATATATCCCTCTAGCATAAGAAGCCAAGGTATCATTATCATTAAATTTGCATGAAAAGGAAAGGTGTGGAGACTTCATCCTAGAGCAACAACTATAATCATATCTCAAGCATAGTTGCCTAGCATACCACTCAACATATAAATTTGATCCCATAATAGTTTCCCTTTTGAGTCAAGCGATAATCCCTAAAGTATTCATGTTGATCCAATGTGTCTCCCATTACCAAATTGAATGGGGTTTTCTCTGGATTATCAAAGTAGTAGATAATATCTGTCACATAACGAGCATCGAGGGTTTTAGGAAGTTCCCCATCTCCATGAGTAGCAAGTACACCTAATTTTTTTGGTATTTCGTTTTCCATATCCATAACTACAGATAAAGAACAACTAAGAACAGCAAATAAAAATTACTTAGTGATAAAGAAAACAAGCCTGCATTTAGAATATTCACCCCACGCTATGGCTCCCCGGCAACGGTGCCAGAAAAAGGTCTTGATAACCCACAAGTATAGGGGATCAATTGTAGCCTCTTTCGATAAGTAAGAGTGTCGAACCCACGAGGAGCTAAAGGTAGAACAAATATTCCCTCAAGTTCTATCGACCACCGATACAACTCTACGCACGCTCGACGTTCGCTTTACCTAGAACGAGTATGAAACTAGAAGTACTTTGTAGGTGTTTTTGGATAGGTTTGCAAAAATATAAAGAGAGCGTAAATAAAAAGTAGGGGCTGTTTAGATAAAGACACAACTAAATTAGTTTTAGTAGGGAGCTTTTTGTTAGGAGAAAGTTATTTGTCCCTAGGCAATCGATAACTAGACCGGTAATCATTATTGCAATTTTATTTGAGGGAGAGGCATAAGCTAACATACTTTCTCTACTTGGATCATATGCACTTATGATTGGAACTCTAGCAAGCATCCGCAACTACTAAAGATCATTAAGGTAAAACCCAACCATAGCATTAAAGCATCAAGTCCTCTTTATCCCATACGCAAACAACCTACTTACTCGGGTATGTGCTTCGGTCACTCACGCCACCCACCATAAGCAAATCATTAACATAGTGCAAACCCTACGGTAGAATACCTCACGCTTATGCTGACAGAGAGTACCATAGGACGGTACCAATAATAAAACATGCAACTCAAACCAATCTTGATCATCAAATAACCCATAGGACAAAACAGATCTACTCAAACATCATAGGATAGCCATACATCATTGGGAAATAATATATAGCGTTGAGCACCATGTTTAATTTGAGATTACAGCGGGTAAGAGAGAGGTTACACCGCTGCATAGAGGGGAGAAGAGTTGGTGATGATGGCGGTGAAGTTGTTGGTGAAGATTGCGGTGATGATGATGGCCACGACAGCGTTCCGGCGCCACCAGAAGAGAAGAGGAGAGGGGTCCCCTTTGTTTTCTTCTTCCTTGACCTCCTCCCTAGATGGGAGAAGGGTTCCCCTCTGGTCCTTGGCCTCCATGGCATGGGAGGGGCAAGAGCCCCTCTGAGATTGGATTTGTCTCTCTGTCTCTCTCTGTTTCTGCGTTCCTGCCTTCTGCCCTTTCACCGTTTCGCATATATATGGAGATCCGTAACTTTGATTGGATTGAAACCTTCGCCCAGATTTTTCTCTGAAAATTAGCTTTCTTGCGGCCAAAGGAGAGCAGCAACCGCCATACGGGTGGCCCACGAGGGTCAGGGGCGCGCCCCCTGCCTCGTGGCCACCTCGGGCACCATCTCGCGTTGATTCTTCTTCCCATATTCTCCAAATATTCCAAAAATATTCTTCGTCTGTTTTTATTCTGTTTGAATTCCGTTTGATATGGGGATCTGCGAAACATAAAACATGCAACAAACAGGAACTGGCACAGGGCACTGGATCAATATGTTAGTCCCAAAAATAGTATAAAAAGTTGCCAAAAGTATATGAAAGTTGTATAATATTGGCATGGAACAATAAAAAATTATAGATACGACGGAGACGTATCAGTAGGCTTGTTGAAAACAGGTTTGTTCTTCCCTTTGTTCTTGTTTTGTGGGTACCTCTGCACCATATTGGCGGTAGGTTGAACCTCAAATCCTTTCTCAGTAGTGTCTTTAGCCCAAGATTTTTCTTCAGCATCAAGAGATGCAATCAGATTTTCAACTGATATCTCTTGTCTCTTATGTTTCAGATGCAACTTTGCAATCATGCACCAAGCCACGTAATTGTCGGGTAGAACACACTTAAGGAGTTCAAGTTCCTTCACAATGCACTGTATCTCATGAGCTTGTTCAACCACAGAACGGTTATTCACCATCTTCTAGCCATGGAAACTCTCCATGATGTACAGTTCCTTTGCATCTGCATCATTGCACGAATTTTGCATTCAGTGCATCCCACAGAGGCTTTCCGTCATCTTTGTGCATGTACACATCACATAGACGGTCAGCAAGAACACTCAGAATGCATCCCACAAACATAGTATTGGCTTCCTGGAATTTTCTCTGATCTTCGTCAGTCATTCCCTCTGGAACACCAACACTAACGTGGAAAATTTCGGAGCAGTAAGCCAGCGTGGTCTTCACGCAACACCTCTTAAAGTACACACCGGTAAACTTATCCGGCCTCAGTGCATCAGCGAATCCAGCCATAGTTAACTCAGGAAATTGCCTACAATTAGATTTTTGGATTGTTGGAAAATTAGGCAAATTCATGATTAATTCCAGTAAATAATTCATGACTAGAATAGATACTAGCATGCAACAATCTAGCAAACTAGAGGAACAGCAGAACATGCAAAGCAGCAGCATACATGAAACAATAGATGTAGAGACAGACATGAATAGATGATGTTGGACGTACTGTTCGTTAGCTATTGTGGATGCGATGGTGTTGATGACGATGTCGGCGACGATCTACTGCTAATGGTGATGAAGGCGACGATGAGTAGCACCGCCCGACCTGGACGGAAGACGACCCGTGATGACGAATTTGAGCAGTCGCGCAGTGCACTTCCCAAAAACCTAATTCGTCCTCTCCCGGTGCAGGATCGCAAGGACGAACAGATCCAGAGACCTGCTCTCCCACGCGCTGATGCACGCCGGCGTTTGGGATGAAGTAGACGACGACAACGGCACAAGTTGCGAGATGACGCAAAATCCTAGGTGTTTTCGGGTAGTCTTTGGCCGTAGCCGGTAGCTGTATATATATTAGGACCAGAGGCGTAATTGTGTCGTGATCACAATCCCAAACCGGCCAGGCGAGGCGAGGCGAGCGAGCGCGCGCGTGTGGTCTTTCCTTTCTTTTCTCACACACCACTTAGAGTGGTGGAGAGAACCCACTATATAAAGAGGTCCAACTCTTCTTCAACTTCCGGGTGGGAATAAACTTTAGCACCACCACTTGCCATTTTACACATGGGCAACTATTTGAGATTTCAGAAATTGCTATGGGCCTAGCCCATTAATTCTAACAATCCCCCACCAGATCTCAAATACCCATTTAGAGATTTGCCTTCTCTCACCACTTGTTTAATATACCAGTGTTTCAGCAGAGACTGTTAAGTTGAACTTCTGCCTAGAACTTTAAGCTACATCCATTCACAACTTGACAATGGACTATGCCTTGAATCGCTAGTTTTGTGTGAACAGGTTTCTCTCAAAGTCTTAACCAGTACCTGACTGCCAGTAGGCTACCCCTGGGTTTGGAGCTTACACGTCATACTCCCTGGTCTCTTCGTGAGCTTACTAGAGATCACCCAAATCTCATAGACTGCGGCGTTTAGAGTCGGAACTCATATAGGTGTGTTCTTTCAAGACTGCTCTGTAGGACAGCATCTTTGCTAATTATAGCCAATAGAACCACATTAAGGCATGTTGCTGATAACCCACAAGTGTAGGGGATCGTAACAACTTTTGAGGGTAAAGTATTCAACCCAAATTTATTGATTCGACACAAGGGGAGCCAAACAATATTCTCAAGTATTAGCAACTGAGTTGTCAATTCAGCCACACCTGGATAACTTAATATCTGCAGCAAGGTATGTAGTAGCAAAGTAATATGATAGTTGTGGTAACGGTAACAAAAGAGTAATGAAATCAAAAGTAATATTTTTGGTATTTTGTAGTGATTGTAACAATAGCAATGGGTAAGTAAATAAACGGAAACCAGTAGATGGAAAGCTCGTAGGCATTGGATCGGTGATGGATAATTATGCCGGATGCGGTTCATCATGTAACAGTCATAACATAGGGTGACACAGAACTAGCTCCAATTCATCAATGTAATGTAGGCATGTATTCTGAATGTAGTCATACGTGCTTATGGAAAAGAACTTGCATGACATCTTTTGTCCTACCCTCCGTGGCAGCGGGTCCTAATGGAAACTAAGGGATATTAAGGCCTCCTTTTAATAGAGAACCGGAACAAAGCATTAGCACATAGTGAATACATGAACTCCTCAAACTATGGTCATCACCGAGAAGTATCCCGATTATTGTCACTTGGGTTGTCGGATCATAACACATAATAGGTGACTATAGACTTGCAAGATAGGATCAAGAACACACATATATTCATGAAAACATAATAGGTTCAGATCTGAAATCATGGCACTCGGGCCCTAGTGACAAGCATTAAGCATAGCAAAGTCATAGCAACATCAATCTCAGAACATAGTGGATTCTAGGGATCAAACCCTAACAAAACTAACTCGATTACATAATAGATCTCATCCAACTCATCACCGTCCAGCAAGCCTACGATGGAATTAATCATGCACGGCGGTGAGCATCATGAAATTGGTAATGGAGGATGGTTGATGATGACGACGGCGACGCATCCCCCTCTCTGGAGCCCCGAACGGACTCCAGATCAGCCCTCCCGAGAGAGATTAGGGCTTGGCGGCGGCTCCATATCGTAAAACGCGATGATTTCTTCTCCCTGATTTTTTTCTCTCAGAAAGCAAATATATAGAGTTGGAGTTGGCGTCGAAGGAGCTCCAGGGGGACCACGAGGTAGGGGGCGCGCCCTAGAGGGGGGGCCACCCTCGTTGATAGGGTGTGGGCCCCCTGGTCTTCATATTTGGCAAGGATTTTTTATTATTATTTCTAAGATGTTCCGTGGAGTTTCAGGTCATTCCGAGAACTTCTGTTTTCTTCACATAAAATAACATCATGGAAATTCTACTGAAAACAGCATCAGTCCGGGTTAGTTCCATTCAAATCATACAAGTTAGAGTCCAAACAAGGGCAAAAGTGTTTGGAAAAGTAGATACGACGGAGACGTATCAACTCCCCCAAGCTTAAACCCTTGCTTGTCCTCAAGCAATTCAGTTGACAAACTGAAAGAGAAAAAGAAAAACTTTTACAAACTCTATTTGCTCTTGTTGTTGTAAATATGTCAAGCCAGCATTCAAGTTTTCAGCAAAGATTATAACTAACCATATTTGCAGTAATTCTCAGGTCTCATGTTTACTCATATCAATGGCATAATCAACTAGTGAGTCATAATAATAAATCTCGGATGACAACACTTTCTCAAAACAATCATAATATGATATAACAAGATGGTATCTCGCTAGACCTTTCTGAGACCGCAACACATAAATGCAGAGCACCTTTAAAGACCAAGGACTGACTAGACATTGTAATTCATGGTAAAAGAGATCCAATCATAGTCATACCCAATATAAATTAATAGTAATGAATGCAAATGACAACTGCGCTCTCCAGCTAGTGCTTTTAATAAGAGGGTGATGACTCAACATGAAAGTAAATAGATAGGCCCTTCACAGAGGGAAACGGGGGGTTTGTAAAGGTGTCAGAGCTCGGTTTTGAAATAGAGATAAATAATATTTTGAGCGGCATACTTTCATTGTCAACATAACAACTAAGAGATGGCGATATCTTCCATGCTACACACATTATAGGCGGTTCCCAAACAGAATGGTAAAGTTTATACTCCCCCTCCACCAACAAGCATCAATCCATGGCTTGCTCGAAACAACGAGTGCCTCCAATAATCAACAGGTCCCAGGGGGAGTTTTGTTTGCAATTATTTTGATTTAGTTTGCATAAAGCATGGGATTTGGACATCCGGTGACCAGCCATGTTCTCGTGGAGTGAGGAGCGGAGTCCACTCCTCTTGAGAATAACCCGCCTAACATGGAAGATAAGGGAAGCCCTAGTTGATACATGAGCTATTCGAGCATAAAAAACAAAATGTTTAATTGAAAGTTTAGAGTTTGCCACATAGAAATTTACTTGGAACGCAGGAAGATACCGTATATAGGAAGGTATAGTGGACTCATATGGAATAACTTTGGGGTTTAAGGGATTGGATGCACAAGAAGTATTCCGCTTAGTACAAGTGAAGGCTAGCAAAATCTCGGGAAGCGACCAACTAGAGAGCGACAACAGTCATGAACATGCACTAAAATTAATAAACATTGGATGCAAGCATGAGTAGGATATAATCCACCATGAACATAAATATCGTGAAGGCTATGTTGATTTGTTTCAAGTACATGTGTGAACATGTGCCAAGTCAAGTCACTTAAATCATTAAAGGAGGATACCACCCCATCATACCACATCACAACCATTTTAATAGCATGTTGGCATGCAAGGTAAACCATTACAGCTCATAGCTAATCAAGCATGGCATAAGCAACTATGATCTCTAATTGTCATTGCAAACATGTTTATTCATAATAGGCTGAATCAAGAACGATGAACTCATCATATTTACAAAAGCAAGAGAGGTCGAGTTCATACCAGCTTTTCCCATCTCAGTCAGTCCATCATATATCATCATAATTGCCTTTCACTTGCACGACGAGCGATGTGAATAATAATAAGAGTGCATGTGCATTGGACTAAGCTGGAATCTGCGAGCATTCAATAAACAGGAGAAGACAAGGCAATATGGGCTCTTGGTTAAATCAACAATAATGCATATAAGAGCCACTTCAACAATTTAATTATGGTCTTCTCCTATCGACCCCCAAAGAAAAGAAAAGAAATAAAACTATTTACACGGGAAAGCTCCCAACAAGCAAAAGAAGAACAGGAAATATTTTTGGGTTTTCTTTTTAATTATTACTACTACAACAGGAAAAGTAAACCAACTAGAAGCTACACTAATTTTTTTGTGGTTTTCTTAAAGTTTAACAAACGCACAAGAAGAAAGCAGGAAAAATAAAATAAACTAGCATGGATATTATAGTGAAAGAGTATGAGCACCGACATCTAGCAATGAGTGTGTGTGAACATAAATGTAATGTTGGTGAGAAATACGTACTCCCCCAAGCTTAGGCTTTTGGCCTAAGTTGGTTCATTGCCAGGGATGGCCTGGCGGATACCCGTAGGTGTAGCTGGGGTCGTACTGCGATGAAGAGGACTTTGAGTGCCACTGGCTGGCAACCGCCTCCGGATCCCAAGAATAAACAGACTGGCGTGGAAGCTTGTATTGTGGTTCCGACTCTGGGGCTGGTGCGGGATTCCGATAGGCTTGAACGGCCGCCCACGGAACGAGGTGAGGACCTGCAGACAAGTTAAACAAAGAAGGAGCAGGCAAAGTAATAGTCTCAGGGTGATGTTTATCAAAGTATAATTTATATTTAAGCTCCCCTTCCTTGCCCTTAACAATAAAATCATGCGCTAGCATACTTTTATAATCTAAATAAGCACTAGGCGGCAATTTTTCTTCTTTCTCATAAAGCCTAATGGGTATGTTAAAATGTGCAGCTAAGCACAAAGCATAAATACCTCCAAAAATGGGGCCTTTAGTACGGTTCAAACTTAACCGTTTAGCAACAATTCCGCCCATACTAACAGAGTTATTGAGGTATAAACCATGGAACAAAATGATAATATCAGGAACACTAAGGTTTCCACAGTTTCCGCGACCAATCAAGCAACGACTAGCAAATAAGGCAAAGTAGCATAAAACAGGAAAATGTATGCTAGTGATTCTTGCATCAGAAACCTTCCTGGTTTCTCCCACAGTGATAGCATTAATAAATGCTTCCACTTCATTACGGTGTGGTTCATCTAGGGTACCCTCAAGGGGTATTTTGCAAACCTCGCAAAATTCAGCTAATGTCATCTCCTTAACAACATCATATAAATGAAACTCTACTGTAGGAGGTGTTTTCTTAGGAAAATAGTAGAAGTTTTGCACGAAAGTATTTGTGAGTAAGAGACACTGATGACGTTGGTCGCGGAGGAAGTCGGTGAGGCCGGCGTTCCCAATTAGTGAATAGAAATCCTCATAAATCCCGGCTCTCCTCAAGAAGTCATCAGAAGGCCATTCACACGGCCGGACCTCCGCGGTACGAGGCAAATTATATTTGGGCCTCTGTGCTTCTTCATTTTGTTTTTCCTTCGAGCTTCGGCTTGACGAGCCCCTCAAAAGTCTCTTCATTATTTTCAAGGAACAATCTCCCCAAGCAGTTTTGTGAGAGGTGCTTTGAGCAAGGAGATCGAAAATCACAGTAACGGGGGCTGGAACTCGTGTTTGAGCCAGATATTCGTGTTTGTGGGAGGAAGAAGAAGAGGATGGGTGAAGGCATAAGTGGAGGAGGGCCACCGTGGGCCCACGAGGCACGGGGCGCGCCCTCTACCCTCGTGGCCAGGTGGTAGCACCCCCCATGGTAATTTTTGCACCATAAATCCTAAAATATTCCCGAAAAAATCATATTAAATTGGCATGGCATTCTGAGGACTTTTATTTTCAGGATATTTTTATATTGCACGGATAAATCGAGAAAATGCATGTAAAAATACTATTCTTACTTTATTTAAACTAAATAACAGAAAGTATAAAGAGGGTATGAAGGTTGTGCCTTCTAGTTTCATCCGTCTCATGCTCATCAAAAGGAATCCACTAACAAGGTTGATCAGGTCTTGTTAACAAACTCATTTCGACTAACATGGAACCGGAGAAATTTCGAATAACACTATGTTACCTCAACGGGGATATGCACATCCCCAATAATAAGAATATCATATTTCTTCTTGACAGTAGGAAGAGGAAATTCAAAACCTCCAAATATAATCGATGGATTTTTCCAATAGAGTTGATGCTATAAACTTGAGGTTGTTTCCTCGGAAAGTGTAATGTATGCTCATTACCATTAACATGAAAAGTGACATTGCCTTTGTTGCAATCAATAACAGCCCCTGCAGTATTCAGAAAAGGTCTTCCAAGAATAATAGACATATTATCGTCCTCGGGAATATCAAGAATAACAAAGTCCGTTAAAATAGTAACGTTTGCAACCACAACAGGCACATCCTCACAAATACCGACAGGTATAGCAGTTGATTTATCAACCATTTGCAAAGATATTTCAGTAGGTGTCAACTTATTCAAATCAAGTCTACGGTATAAAGAGAGAGGCATAACACTAACACCGCTCCAAGATCACATAAAGCAGTTTTAACATGATTTCTTTTAATGGAACATGGTATAGTGGGTACTCCTGGATCTCCAAGTTTCTTTGGTATTCCACCCTTAAAAGTATAATTAGCAAGCATGGTGGAAATTTCAGCTTCCGGTATCTTTCTCTTATTGGTAATGATATCCTTCATATACTTAGCATAAGGATTTGTTTTGAGCACATCAGTTAATCGCATACGCAAAAAGATAGGTCTAATCATTTCAGCAAAGCGCTGAAAATCCTCATCAGCCTTTTTCTTGGATAGTTTGGGAGGAAAAGGCATGGGTTTCTGAACCCATGGTTCTCTTTCTTTACCATGTTTCCTAGCAACAAAGTCTCTCTTATCATAACGTTGATTCTTTGGTTGTGGGTTATCAAGATCAACAGCAGGTTCAACTTCTACATCATTATCATTACTAGGTTGAGAATCATCATGAACATCATCATTAACATTTTCGCTAGGTTCATGTTCATTAGGAGATTGTGTTTCAGCATCAGAAATAGATATATCATTTGGATTCTCAGATAGTTCAACAATAGGTTCACTAGAAGTTTGCAAAGTCCTACCATTTTTCTTTTTCTTCCTTTTAGAAGAACTAGGCACATCAGTATTATTTCTCTGAGAATCTTGCTCAATTCTCTTAGGGTGGCCTTCAGGATACAAAGGTTCCTAAGTCATTCTACCAGTTCTAGTAGCCACTCTAACATCATAATCATTTTTATTACTATTCATTTGATTGAGCAAATCATTTTGAGCCTTAAGTACTTGTTCTACTTGAGTGGTAACCATAGAAGCATGTTTGCTAATGAGTTTAAGTTTGCATCTAACATTAGCCATATAATCACCCAAGTGTTTAATCATATCGGAATCGTATTTCAATTGTCTACCAAAATAAGCATTAAAATTTTCTTGTTTGACAATAAACTTATCAAACTCATCCAAGGATTGTCTAGCAGACTTATAGTGAGGAATATCACCTTCATCAAATATATAGAGAGAATTTACCTTTACTACCTGTGTCGGGTTATCGGGATCAGGAGGTTCTTCAATAGGTAATGGTTCAAGATCATATGTTTCTCCAACAGGCGGTAAATTAAGACCATGTATTTCTTCAATAGGAGGTAAATTCTTAACATCTTCAGCTTTAATACCTTTTTCTTTCATAGATTTCTTTGCCCCTTGCATATCTTCAGGATTGAGAAATAGAACACCTCTCTTCTTCGGAGTTGGTTTAGGAATAGGCTCAGTAATTGGCTCTGGAGATGGCTCAGAAACTGGCTCAGGAAGTGCCCAATTATTTTCAATTGTCAACATATTATTCAATAGAATTTCAGCTTCATCCAGTGTTCTATCCCTGAAAAGAGAACCAGCACAACTATCCAGGTAATCTCTGGAAGCATCGGTTAGTCCATTATAAAAGATATCAAGTATTTCATTTTTCTTAAGAGGATGAGGAGGCAAAGCATTAAGTAACTTGAGAAGCCTCCCCCAAACTTATGGGAGACTCTCTTCTTCAATTTGCACAAAGTTGTATATTTCCTTTAAAGCGGCTTGTTTCTTATGAGCAGGGAAATATTTAGCAGAGAAATAATATATCATATCCTGGGGACTACGCACACAACCAGGATCTAGAGAATTAAACCATATCTTAGCATCACCCTTTAATGAGAACGGGAATATTTTAAGGATGTAAAAGTAGCGAGATCTCTCATCATTAGTGAACATGGTGGATATATCATTTAATTTAGTAAGATGTGCCACAACAGTTTCACATTCATAACCATGAAAAGGATCAGATTCAAACAAAGTAATTATATCAGGATCAACAGAGAATTCATAATCCTTATAGGGAACACAAATAGGTGAAGTAGCAAAAGCAGGGTCAGGTTTCATTCTATCTCTAAGAGATTCTTTACTCCATTTAACTAACGGCCTCTTAAGTTCGTTTCTATCTTTGCAGGCAAAAATAGCTGCAGAAGATTCCATATCAAAACATAACCCTCAGGAATAGCAGGCATATCTTCATCATCAATTTCATCAACATTATCAGTTTCAATAGTTTCTTTCTCTCTAGCCCTAGAAATTTGTTCATCAAGAAATTCACCAAGGGCACGATGAGTATCAAGCATAGAAGTAGTTTCGTCATAAGTATCATGCATAGCAGAAGTGGCATCATCAATAACATGCGGCATATCAGAACGAATAGCAGAAGCAGGTTTAGGTGTCGCAAACTTACTCATAACAGAAGGTGAATCAAGTGCAAAGCTAGATGGCAGTTCCTTACCCCCCCCCCTCGTAGTTGAGGGATAAATTTTTGTCTTAGCGTCTTTCAAATTCTTCATAGTGTCCAACAGATATAAATCCCAAGTAACTCAAAGAATAGAGTTATGCTCCCGACAATGTAAATGAGAAATTGGTCTTGATAACCCACAAGTGTAGGGGATCGCAACAACTTTCGAGGGTAAAGTATTCAACCCAAATTTATTGATTCGACACAAGGGGAGACAAAGAATATTCTCAAGATTAGAAACTGAGTTGTCAATTCAGCCACACCTGGATAACTTAATATCTGCAGCAAGGTATTTAGTAGCAAAGTAATATGATAGTAGTGGTAACGGTAAAAAAAGAGTAATGAAAGCAAAAGTAATATTTTTGGTATTTTGTAGTGATTGTAACAATAGCAACGGGAAAGTAAATAAACGGAAACCAGTAGATGGAAAGCTCGTAGGCATTGGATCGGTGATGGATAATTATGCTGGATGCGGTTCATCATGTAACAATCATAACATAGGGTGACACAGAACTAGCTCCAATTCATCAATGTAATGTAGGCATGTATTCCGAATGTAGTCATACGTGCTTACGGAAAAGAACTTGCATGACATCTTTTATCCTACCCTCCCGTGGCAGCGGGGTCCTAATGGAAACTAAGGTATATTAAGGCCTCCTTTTAATAGAGAACCGGAACAAAACATTAGCACATAGTGAATACATGAACTCCTCAAATTATGGTCATCACCGAGAAGTATCCCGATTATTGTCACTTCGGGGTTGTCGGATCATAACACATAATAGGTGACTATAGACTTGCAAGATAGGATCAAGAACACACATATATTCATGAAAACATAATAGGTTCAGATCTGAAATCATGGCACTCGGGCCCTAGTGACAAGCATTAAGCATAGCAAAGTCATAGCAATATCAATCTCAGAACATAGTGGATTTTAGGGATCAAACCCTGACAAAACTAACTCGATTACATAATAGATCTCATCCAACCCATCACCGTCCAGCAAGCCTACGATGGAATTACTCACGCACGGCGGTGAGCATCATGAAATTGGTGATGGAGGATGGTTGATGATGGCGACGGAGACGGATCCCCCTCTCCGGAGCCCGAACGGACTCCAGATCAGCCCTCCCAAGAGAGATTAGGGCTTGGCGGCGGATCCGTATCGTAAAACGCGATGATTTCTTCTCCCTGATTTTTTTCTCTCCGAAAGCAAATATATAGAGTTATAGTTGGCGTCGAAGGAGCTGTAGGGGGCCCATGAGGTAGGGGGCACGCCCTAGAGGGGGGCGCCCCCAACCCTCATGGACAGGGTGTGGGCCCCCTGGTCTTCATCTTTGGCAAGGATTTTTATTATTTTTTCTAAGATGTTCCGTGGAGTTTCAGGTCATTCAGAGAACTTTTGTATTCTGCACATAAAACAACATCATGGCAATTCTGCTGAAAACACCGTCAGTCCGGGTTAGTTCCATTCAAATCATACAAGTTAGAGTCCAAAACAAGGGCAAAAGTGTTTGGAAAAGTAGATACGACGGAGACGTATCATTGCCAACCTGCCTTATAGCTCTGAGCCATACAGCTCTAAGAGTTTTGCATCTTCACTTGGAGATGGTCATTAGTTATTACTCTCCTCAGTTAACCAATAGCTTGTTCTTCCCAGATTCTAATTCACGGGATCTCCGATCACAAAGGTTGGGTTACTACTATGGTGTAACATCAATGAGTCTCATACCCATCTCCCTCGATGCAATATCTATCACATTTCATGATAGTCCCTTTGTAAAGGGATCTGCCAGGTTTTTGTGTGTTTGAATATACGTAACAGTTATTACTCCGGAGTTCCTCAACTTCCTGACAGACTTCAAATGTCTCTTCACATGTCTTGATGACTTTGCATTATCTTTAGAATTTTTCACTTTAGCGATACCGTTTGGTTGTCACAATTCATAAGAATAGCCGGTACAGGTTTTTCAACCACAGGCAAGTCCAGCAAGAGCTCACGCAACCACTCCGCCTCAACAGTAGTTGTGTGCAAAGCAGATAGTTATGCTTCCATAGTTGACCTCGTCAATATGGTTTGCTTACAAGACCTCCATGACACTGCGCCATCTCCATGAGTAAATACATACCCACTTGTGGCATAGAGTACATCAACATCGGAGATCCAATTTGAATCACTATATCCTTCTACCACAGCAGGATGCACTGAATAATTAATTCCGTAACTCATAGTACCTCTCAGATAGCGCAAGACCCTTTCTAGTGCATGCCAATGATCATCACCCGGGTTGGACATGAACCTACTCAATTTGCTCACAGCAAAAGACATATCTGGTCTTGTAGCGCTAGCTAAGTACATGAGTGAACCAACAATTCGAGAGTGTCTTAATTGATCTCCCGTTTCTTTCTTGTTCTTTCTGAGTGTCACACTGGGATCGTAAGGTGTTGGAGAAGGCTTGCTATCCATAAAACCGAATCGGTTCAAGACCTTCTCAACATAGTGAGATTGCGTTAACGTAATCCCACTCTCATCCTGAATAAGTTCGATGTTTAGAATTACATCAGCTTCTCGCAGATCTTTCATGTCAAAACTTTTTGATAGAAAAGACTTGACCTCATTAATTGCATTAATGTTTGTACCAAAGATCGGTATGTCGTCCACATACAAACATAATATGACACTATTGCCCCCACCATGGCGATAGCAAACACACCTATCAGCCTCGTTAGTGACAAATCCTGCGGAAGTCACAGTTCTTTCACTACAAAAAAAGACACATCCGTGACATTTTGGGCCGAACGAATTTTTTTCCTGTCATGCTTATGACACTTCTATGACAATAATTGTGAAAAAATCCGGTATCATCGTAGATGTGGTGGGCTCCTACTTCTATGACAAAAAATCATGACAGATAATGGGCTTTTCGTCCTTGGCGGGCCAGAGACGCGGCTGCATGACATTCTTTGGGCCGTCCATGACGGAGAAAACCGTGGTAGAAGCAAGGGCGAGGAAAATATCGGGGGAGTTCCCGGTTACAGTGGGTGGGCGGATCAGAGGCGGTATTGTGTCGCGATCACAATCCCAAACTGACTTGGTTTCTAATTAGTATACTTACCGGACAAGAAATAAACTTGTCTGCCAAAAAATAAAATGGCAAAAGGAAGTTGTGCCCCTGCAAGGAGACAGACCGGATTTTGGCGGACCATTCACGCGCATGTCGCATGTACGCCTCGCCACGGCCGGGCGAGCGGGCACGTGTGGTCTTCCCTTTCTCTTCTCACACGCCACTTAGAGTGGTGGAGAGAACCCACTATATAAAGAGGTCCAACTCTTATTCAACTTTCAGGGTGGGACTAAACTTTAGCACCACCACTTGCCATTTTACACATGGGCCGCTATTAGAGATTTCAAAAATTGCTATGGGCCTAGCCCATTAATTCTAACAACTGTTGTACCCGAGCATGCAGGCAGATCACAGATGTGAACGGAACGGGGATGGATTCGAAACTGGCGTGGCAGAACCGAAGGTATCTGTCTTCGTGATAAGAGAAAGTGTCGACGGCTTAGGTGTGAATAGTTAGAGCAAGTATAATAGAGCTGAGTAAGCGGGCTATAAGGATTAAACTAGTATATTTCTGCTTAGTTGGAGGAAAGAGAAGAGGAGAGAGAAGGTAAGCGGGCTCTTCGTGAAGAGCCAGCTCTAGCACGTGCTCCTAGGCACATTGTGAGAATCCCCTCTCCTCTCCTTTGAGCCCGCTGTGCACCACTCCGGTGTCGGCGTCCACCCCCCCCCCCCCCCACCCACCGTCCGCCGCTCCGGCCTCGGCGGCCACCCCCTCCCGCCGCCTGCCACTCCGGCTCTGGCGTCCCCTTTCCCCCGCTCCCTCCTTCTTTGTTGTGGCAGCGCCCCTCCTGCTCTGTGGTGCGCTCTCATGGCGGACAGCCCCCGATCGGTGACCGCGTCATCCCGCGGGGCCGGTGACCGCCCCGTGGTGTCGGGACTCGAGATCTCTTCAGGTTCGGAGGCGTCAGGCGACCAGGCCGGTCTCGAGGTCGCAGTGGAGGCCGGCGGCGCTCCGGATGCGGGGGAGTGACATCACAAGGAGGCGCCCTGGATGCAGCCTGCTCCCTCAAAGAAGACCCTTTGGCGGCGATGCATTGGTCTGGAGGAGAATCTCGCGCAGCCGCGCCGTACCCCGACACCGCCACATCAGCCATCGCCGCCGCGCCGGGAGGTTTCGCCGGAGATGGAGAACAAGTGCTTTAGATGCCTTTTGGAGGGGCAATTTCGCAAGGACTGCACGAACGACATCGTCTGCACCAGATGCGGGCTTCCTGGACATGGCTCCCGCGACTGCAACCGACCGCGCATCCCTTCATCGGCGAAGGATCTCCGGCGCGAGGCGGCGGCCAAAGTGGCACATCGCGAGCTCGAGCAGAGAGCACCCGCACGTTAATCTCCGCCTGCTCCTGCCCGTGGTCTGGTTCATGTCAGACAGGCTCCCCCCCCCCCAGCCCCGCCCCAAGGCGGCCTCCCACTGACGCCGGTATGGCCTGCCCTGTTCGCCCCGCGCCTCCAGCCACCACCTATGCCGGAGTCGGAGTCGACGGACATCTGCGTGGTGCGTCGCTCACGGTCCTTGGAGGATCTGGAGCATCGTCTGCAGTTTGCTATGGTGGCTTATGCTGGTGGTGCGAGGCGAGATATCCCGCCAAAGTTCGTTCTGTAGGCGCTCAGGGCTCAGGTGGATGTAGATCGGGACTGGGTGTCGGTGATCAGATATCAGCTTGAGTATTTCGTTGTGGTTTTCAGGCGCGCCGAGCACCGGAACAGAGTCAGTGCTCTCCCCTTCCTCGAGCACCGTGGTGTCAGGCTCTACTTCCGGCCATGGAATCGTCAAGCGTAAGTTGTGCATGCCATGCTGGGCTAGAAAGTTCTAATCGAGATGGAGGGCATCCCGCCGCACGCATGGAGCCGGAGGTGGCGGAGCAGCTGCTTGGCACGACAGCCATGGTGGATGAGGTCGCGCCGGAAACAAGCTCGCGCTTTGACCTCGCTTTGTTCAAGTTGTCTGCTTGGACAGCCGACCCGGAGTACATCCCCTCCCTCCGGTGGCTTGCTGTCCCAGAGCCTAGGCAAGTGCCACCGTTCATGGAGCCCACAATGCTGCACTATCGGGTCCTGATTCATATTGGTGCGGTTAGGGATTACTCAGCTGTGGTTGACCGCCATGGCGGGAAGGAGATTCGCCAAGCAGCGGCCAGAGTGGGATCCCTGAGTCCAGCAACAGCATCGGCGGCGGCGGCGGGCCAGTTACACGTCGACGACAATGGCAGAGGGGAGTGCACGATAACCGAGCAATCCATGGCCCTGATCAGGCTGGAGGGAGTCGCCGGAGTTCTGGGCCTGGAGCAGAGGGCGGCTCGCCGCCGGCGTCGCAGGAGTGGGGATTGCCTCTGATGGAGCCGTTGGCTAAGGCAGGAGGCGTGCGTCACAGGGTGACAATTCAGGATAAGGTTTCGTTCAGGCCTTCGGCTTTTGATCGTATCTCGGGACGGTGACTACTCGTCGCAATAATTCAAACAGAAGGCTCGAGGGCAACGTGAGGCGTCCTAACTAATCAGATGGTGCGGGGCAAATGATTGGGGACAAGGATCACATCGTGCAAGACACGGACTCGCAGGAGACGGCCAGGGAGAGCCAGCTGGAGGCAAGGGAACCTTTGGGTCTCGCTGCGACGGTGGGGGCGGAACCAATGGACAAGGCTGATTCTGTGGGGACGCTGACACTGGTGGAGTTGGGACCATTGCAGAGGACAGGGAGTCTAGTAGTCGGTGCTACTCTCGCACCATTGGACGTACCGTTGCAGCAGGAGGCCCCACCATGTGCGGGACAAGAATCCCACCTGCACGTCATCGAGGGGGAGTGCTACTTGCAGGCAGACAAGACTGTTGATCGCGCCATCTCGATTGGGGGTGGCCTAGCAGCTGTCGTTGTCGCACCCACCTTGGAGAATCCACCGCGGGACGTCCCTGTTGCACCTATCCCGGTGCCAAATCCATCGCAGGACGTCGTTGTTGCACCAATCCCGGAGACGATCGTGCATGGGGTGGTTTTTCCTGGGATGCAGTTGGTGGATGGGACGGATACATGCATGCACGTACCTGTCACGTCACCCAGCGCTATGGAGTTTAACAAGAATCTGGAGTGTGAAAGGCTGGGCGAGCAGCAAAATTTGATCCTGGAGAGAGGTTCGGGTATGACCCCACAAGAGGAGATTGCATATGCGTGCATGAAAGCATTTTGCTCTAACATAATTAAAAGGTTAGCTCCCCCCCCCCTCATCAAGGAAGTTCAAGCCACCTCCCTGAGCTCTGAGGCTGTTCCGTGTACACCTCAACGCACCACTCGAGCTACCAATAGGACGGGAACGTCGGCCACATCCAAGGCCACACCTGCGGATAATGTTCTACTACGGGCACTTGGCCTTGCCCCTGATGACTTGGAACCAGATGAAAAAGTGGTGCGGGAGCTCAAGGAGCTTTTTGATTCACTGCTCGGCGAGCAGCATGTTAGGGTGATTGCTACCATCTTTGGCAAGACACCACCACAGGGGACGGAGATGAACGGCAACTCTATTGTGATCTTGGCTGCGTGATGCTCATGTGCAGTTCGGTGTAGGACGCTCCTTGCTTGTGTTATGGATATCAACCCATCCATTACATGCTGGAACGTGCGAGGCCTTAACAACCCGGCGAAGAGAAAGGCAGTTAGAGAGTTTATATCCTCGGTGAAGTGCAACATGGTGTGTTTACAGGAGACTAAACTGGATTTAATAGACCAATATATGATTATGCAATGCATTGGACCATCTTACGATGGTTTTGCTTATCTCCCGGCGATTAATACGTGTGGAGGTATTGTGTTGGCGTGGGACTCCACGGTGCTCGAGGTGGACACCATCTTCACGGATGTGCACTCCCTAACTAGCCTTGTGCACAACAAGGATGGCTTCAAATGGTGGATAACTGCAGTGTATGGTCCTCAAGGAGATGAGCAGAAATTGGCTTTTTTTTGCATGATTTGCGTGAGCGCAGGGCAGGGTGCATAGGACCATGGATTTGGGAGACTTCAACATGATCCTTAGGGCATCGGAAAAGAACAATAACAACATTAACCGGAGGATGCTCAACAGCTTCATATCGTTTGTGGATGACATGGAATTGAAGGAACCCTACATGGATGGGAGATGTTTCACTTGGACGAACGACAGGGAGTGCCCAACCCTTACCAAGATTGACCGTGTTCTCGTGTCGGTGGACTGGGACTTGGCGAACCCAGACTGTTTTCTGCAAGCCGTAGGGACTAACGTCTCAAACCATGCTCCGTTGCTGCTTACAACTAATGCGACCTGCAGCCCCAAGAGGAGATTTAGACTTGAGCTGTTCTGGACCAAACTGGAGGGTTTTGAGGATGCGGTTAGGGAAGCTTGGGTGTGCAATGATAACATCAACGATCCCTTCAAACAACTGGATGCTCTGTTCCGCAACACGGTCGTGGCTTTGCAAGCGTGGGGACGAAGTAAGATCGACAACATAAAGCTCAAGCTGGCGATTGCTAATTGGGTGATTTTGCGGCTCGAGCAAGCCCAAGAGGATAGGCCATTATCTTGCGATGAGCTCTGGCTGCGTCGTTCCTTGAAGCTGGTCGTCCTCAGCCTTGCTTCCTTGGAAAGAACCATATCTAGTCAAATATCGAGAATACGATGGATCGGAGAAGGGGATGCTAACACGAGCTTGTTTCAGGCGGTGGCCAACGGGAGGCGAACCAAAAACTACATCGCGCATCTCAAGCACGGGGATGAAATCATTACGGAGTAGAGTAGAAAGGAGGAAATCTTTACAGAGGAATACAGGAACTTGCTTGGCAAGCAACAGAATAAGGAGTTTACCTTGGACCTTGACTACCTTGGGATGGATCAAGTGGATCTGCGGGAGCTCGAGGCTATCTTTACTGAGGAAGAAATTTGGAACGTTGTGAAGGAACTGCCATCCGATCATGCGCCGGGACCTGACGGCTTCATAGGGATCTTCTATCAGAAGGCGTGGCCAATTATTAAGCATGATATTATGGCTGCAATCTTGAATCTATATGTTGTCGATGGGAGAGGGTTCGCTAAGCTTAATAAGGCATTGATCACACTCATCTCCAAGCGGGCGGATGCTGAAGCCGTTGGAGATTTCCGGCCTATCAAGTTAACCCACAGTTTCGCCAAGCTCTTAGCAAAAGCACTAGCCTACCGTGCAAGAAAAAGAATGCCAGAGATTGTTAGCACCAACCAGTCAGCTTTCATAGTTGGGTGATGTTTGCACGATAACTTCCTGCTCGTGAAACAGATAGCTAGGAAGCTGCATGTACGTAAGACACCGGGAGTGTTTCTCAAACTTGACATAACTAAAGCCTTCGACTCCCTTGCTTGGTCGTTCTTGTTTCAAGTCCTGCGCAAGAAGGGTTTTGGGGAAAAGTGGATGAGATGGATTGCAATCCTCCTATAGACAGCAAGCACTAAGATTGTAGTCAATGGATGCCCAGGATTGAGTTTCGCTCATGCTTGTGGTCTGCGACAAGGAGACCCGGTGTCTCCCCTTCTGTTTTGATTGCCATGGAAGCTTTGTCTTCCCTGTTCAGGAAGGGGGCGGAGGTTGGGGCTGTTAGCTGTTTCCCTGGTATCTCGGCGACTCAAAGATTATCTATTTATGTTGATGATGTCGCTTTGTTCATAAGACCCACCGCTCAAGATCTGAGATTTGTCAGGATGGCTCTGGATTGCTTTGGCACAGCTTCAGGACTGGTGGTGAACTATAATAAGTCAATGGCAATCGTGATAAGAGGTAGCGAGGAAGACCAGCATCGGGTGAGGGACACCTTGCACTGTGCTTTGGGCAACTTTACATGCAAGTATTTGGGCATCCCTCTGGCAATCAAGCAGCTCAAGCGGGGAGACTGGCAGCCCTTAATCGATCAGGCAAGGAAGTTCATACCAGCCTGGCAAAGAGGAATCATCCAAACGCCAGGTCGTTTGGTGCTGGTTAAGTCAGTGGTTGCGGCGAGACCTATAGATCAGCTAATGGTTCTCAATGCACCAGACTGGGTTTTTGAGGAGATTGATGCATGGATGAGATCCTTCTTTTGGGAAGGAAAGGACAAAGTGAATGGAGGGAATGCCTCGTCGCTTGGAGTACGATCTGTCGTCCAACGTGTTATGGTGGACTTGGAAACAAAAACCTCAAGCTGCAGGCACTTGCTCTTAGAGTAAGGTGGGAGTGGTTGAGGAGGACGGTCCCGGGGAGGCCGTGGCAGGGCATCCCGTTCTTGATTGATGCTGATGCTCGGGAGGTGTTCAATAGCTTGGTGCACATCACGATCGGCGGTGGGGCGAGTCCTCTTCTGGAAAGATAGATGGATCAATGGCACAATGGTGGCTGACATTGCACCGGCCATCTTGTCCTTGGTTCCGACAAGAGTGCACAACATGAGAACTGTGTGCCAGGCTTTGACCAATGACCAATGGGATCAAGACATACTCGGCGAACCACCATTCATGGCCCTGATCCAGCTCATGCATCTTCGTGCGGCAATTGCTGGAGTCCAGAGGGACCATCTTGAGCCGGACGTCTTCACTTGGCCGTGGGGTAGTTCTGGCACGTACACGGTCAGATCGGTCTACCAAAGGCTTTGTCTCGGCCTCATGAGATCGCCAACATATGAGTGCATCTAGAGGGGTGGGGCCATTCTCAAATGCAAAATCTTTGCTTGGCTGGCAACTCAATATAGGTTGTGGACTTTCGACAGGAGGGCGAGGCATGGGTTGCAGGACGACAAAGCTGCCTGCTTTCTATGTCTCCAAGAGGAAGACACCGTTGATCACATTCTGGTGCACTGTAGCTACGCTAAGGAAGTTTGGCACCTCTTCTTTACCAAGGTTGGAATCGGTGTACCCTACCCGAACCAAACTGATACCTTTACTGTTTGGTGGCTCTTGGCGAGGAAGAGCGTTATCGCAAAGCATAGGAGAGGATTTGACACGCTGGTCATAGCCACAGCTTGGTCCATTTGGAAACAACGCAATGCGCGTGTGTTCGGTCGCTTTGGGAAGCAAAGGACACCTCAACTCTTGGTGGACCAAATCATAGTGGAGCTGAATGATTGGAAAACCGCGGAAGTTGGTAGATTAGAACCTTTTGTGTGAGAGTAGTCTAGGTAATTATGTTTGGTGTTGGTGCCTCTAGCCGGTTGTTCACACCCCTGTCTAGACTCTTGTAATTATGTTGCTCCCTTCTATAAAAATATGGTACGCCATTGACGTATTCTCGAAAAAAGAATGAAGGATGGGTCACATAATAAAAAAAATAGTACACTCTTTTAATCTATTATTGTACATGTTGACTGTAAAATGGGCTATAAATGACATGGCACTGGCTTATAGCCAGCAGCTGGCTATATTATTAACCATGCTCTTAGAGCAAACAGTGTCACCTAACAGTTTGGCAGCTAACGTAAGAGAGTGTTTTCTTTACGGAGAGAGATGGGGGGCCGCTTATTGTAATCGCGGGCACCTGGGGATCGCCGCTGACAGTCACATGCATGCTTGCCGGTGCGGCGATCCATCCATCCAGCGCCCACAAATCTTATTTTATACTCTAATCTAACAACACGGTAGGATTGGCGAAGAGGAAGGCAGCAGACATGTCCCCGTGACTGCGATGGAAAGTGTAGAGAATGATTTGGGGCGCCGCGAGAGGTGCCGGCGGCGAGGGCGTGGTGCTGCACACGCTTCTTGACCCCCTTCATCCGGCGCTCCTCCAACCTCAAGTACGCCACAAACTTGGGAAAGGAGGGCTCCGGCATCAAGGTGAGGTTGGAGGCGGCGTTGCGAAGTCCTCGTTGAGGCCGGCGGTGAGCGTCTTTGAGGAGGAGGTCGTCGTCCACCTTGGCTCCAATGTCACGGAGCTCGTCCGCCAACGCGTCTTCAGCGGCGGCAGTAGTCATCAATGGACTGGTCATCCCGGTGACGATCAAAAATTCTCTTTGCAAAAAACGCGGCTGAAGCTTGTTGTCGGTGAAGAGGCCGTTCAGCTTGACCCACATGGCTGGCGTCGCCGCGGCGCCGACGACCGTGTGGAACAAGTCCTTGGAGATGGTGGTGAAGAACCACCGGATGATCGTGGCGTCGATCGCGGTCCACTCGGCGTCGTCCACCATGGTGCGGGAATCCACGGTGCCATCCACGTGATCCACGAGATTGTTCTCGCGAAAGAGCAGCGTGAAGTATGTCTTCCACGTGAAGTACGTGGAGTTGGAGGCGTCGAGGGTCACGGGGACGCGTGCATGGACGTTGATGTCGCGGATCTCGGCAAGGTCGACGGCGAAGGGGTTGGAGTAGGTGGAGGCGTTGGAAGACATGACGATGAGATCGTGGGGAGGGAGGCGTGGCGCGACTAAGGAGAGAGCGGCGGCGGCGAAGCGGCGGCAAGCGGAAGGGGCGGCGTGTAGGCGTAGCAGTGGGGAGGAGGTGGCGCGCGGGGAGGAGGGGTGGTGGCGGCGGCTTGGGGCGGCGGCGGCGGCGGCGGGAGATCGCGCGGCGACGGCCCGAGGCGGCGGCGGAGATCAGCGGCGACGGCCCGAGGCGGCTAGGGTTAGCGGAAGCGGGAGATCGACTGCGATAGATACCATGTAGAGAATGATTTGGTGCATCGATAATTGATTGATCGTGCACTAGGCATATATATAGGTACAAGGGGTGCGACCGGTATCTTGTCTCATAAGATACACGTACATACAGAGGGAGACAGATACTACAGGTACTGCATACAGAACCCAGACCTACGTACATGTACACATGTTCAACAGCAAGGAAGGAAGCGACTGCAATCAATGAACCAAACCGATCCATCAGTCCTCGGTTAATTAATTAACAACTACTCTCTCCGTCCAAAAATACTTGTCGCAGAAATAATGGTGCAACCATTTTTGCTCCCTCCCTCTGTCCTCTCCTCTCTCGTGGACTTTTAAAGTTTCTTAACCTCTAATGATCAATACTACTCCTTCTCTTTCAGTTTACAAGGCGTGTGTATACTTCTAGATCGTCAATTTGACCAACCTAATACAAATAATATATTACAAAAAATATAGCAATATAAACATTAGATGTTTTATTTTTAAAAGATATAACTTTTGTATTATATAGTTTATATTAGGGTCATTAAATTGGCAACCTAGGTATATTTGTAAACTGAGACGGAGAGAGTACTATGACGATCGGCGAGACAGCCGAGGCTTCTTACTTTTGGTACTTACATAAATTCTTTTGTACCACGACACACCACAGTGCGCGCGCGCAGCTCCGACGTGAAAGGCAGTGCGACGTACTACTACGCAAAGCTTTTGTTTGCCGGCCGCCCCGCCTCCAGACAAACAAAACACGCCGATTATTCCGTCCTTTTTCCATCCAGCCGAAGGAGGAGGCGCGTCGGCCGGTCTGCCTGCCTGCTCTAATCTCGCGCGTTTGAGGCCCCTCCTGGTACGCTAGATCGGGACTCGATCGCATCGTCAGTCCGTCCGTCCGTCCGATCGATCGTACCCAACAGACAGAGATCGCCACTTATTACACCTCTGTTCTAAACCACTTATTGTCACGGCCGGGCCGGCCCGTCATGCATGGACCATCATCGTCTGGCAGGGAGGAGATCGGGGCCTGCCCCCTTTGGTTGCAGCTGAGCTGATCATCGTCTGCTCCTTTGGTTGCAAGCAAAGAGCTCGATCGAGGCAGCAGGGGCAAAGGAACCGCCGGGGTGGTTAGTTGCCATCTCGCCGGCAATCATTGGGACCCGGAAAGCCCAGAACCAAAAATTATTCTCATCACTACTGGTAGATGGGATTGACTGGAGCGAATGAATGAGAGGTTTGTAAACGCATGCTCGCTCGCCGGAGTGAGCCACAAGCAAGCGAAACCAATGCTGCGTCCGTCGAGAACAGGGTAGGCAGTGCGTAGCTAGGAAGACTTTACATAGAAAAATGGCCCTGATCGGCAGTTTTCTTGGAGTTGATGCCGGCTTAGGGTTATTCCTTAGCACTCCTACTCCTACTACTTCGCTTGCGTGATTAATTTAGGGGTGTGGATCCATTATACTACTACGTGTTCGCATGTACGTGCTTCCAATATAAGTATGGGGGTTCAAACTTCGGGAACGGATCTGGCCGCCATCATGATTCATTCTATCAGCACCGGGGATGCCGTTGCCATTTGTTTATCAGAAGAGGCGTCTGAGTAAATAAACTACTCTTAACGTTTGCATCTCTTCTTCTTCGCTGAAAACTTGGCTTCGGTCCCCATCCCTGGTTGGTCAAGGCCTGGTTTCTCTCCCCTTTGCCGGCAAAACCCCTCATCCCTTTGTTGCGACCCAGCTGTTTGTTGTGAGTGACTCCGAGTCTCCGATGCTCAAATTCAGACAGTTTAGTGGACTCTCTTGCGCCCTCCTTAGAAGTCACCATCCTTCACTTCGTTGCTTTTTCTAAAACTACTTCGTCGCCTGTTTAATTAGCCGAGGCCCATTCGCAAAAAAAAAGAGGCCCGATACAATCTGGATGGACTTTACGTGCAACGGCACGACGGCTAGCATGATTAATCATCGACGCCATCATCCCTTTCCTTCAGTAGATATATAAATTGGAGTTCCGTCGCGAATTCGTGGTTTCTGGCACTGCCACAACAGGCCAGGCACGCAGTGCATCCCAACGATAATAAAATGGCCCGTCGCTCCCCTAGATGTAGGGAATTAGGGGTTAGCAGTAGAGTAGTACTTTCATTAGGACAAGACTACCCACCTCAGGCTCTCTCTTTTTTGAAAAAAAAAAAAAGTGAGACTAGCCACAATGAAGAGTAACATACACTAGTAACATAAGCGTAGTAACATGCAAAGCT
Organism: Aegilops bicornis; assembly: GCA_021605145.1. Lineage (NCBI taxonomy): Eukaryota > Viridiplantae > Streptophyta > Magnoliopsida > Poales > Poaceae > Aegilops > Aegilops bicornis. The sequence goes on along the minus strand of CM038671.1, from coordinate 726,267,884 downwards.
TCATTTATTACGTTATAGACTCATATTGCATTGGGACATGTGATGTTACAGTAACTAGCTAAGTTATTACAACTACCACTCTCCTCATTAACTACGTTCTTGCCACATAAAGAATTTCTTGAGTTGAACGATATTCTTCTTTGAGATTCTTCCACTGTGGCTAGTCTGATAGCAGCACTACCATCTTTGTAGCGTAGCTCTTAGTCTTACACTTTCTAAGATAGCTGCACTTCCTCAGGGCTAGGCAACGTCCCCCTCTTGCTACGCGAAACAGCAAAAGCCAAGTTAAATCATGCAAGGGAAAGAAAAAATCTACCAGTTACGTCTTCATCCTACAGTACATGCTGCATCTACGTAGGTGCATAGTAAAAGCCCATGTACAGTTACAATTACTATGAAGTACGTACTCTTGTACTCCACAAACATGACAAGGGGACCAGGTAGAGCAGCCGGCTAGGGAACGTACTCGCTGGCGCGGGCCCGCATGGCAGCGGACTGGTCGCAACAGTACACACAGCTGGTCAAGGCACAGTAGATTCTCTCAGCACCGGCTGGGCATGGCGACTGCTGAACTTGCGTGCATAGCCTCGCCTCTGCATGCATGCAGGCGCAGAGAGAGGGAGGGTACGCATACACTGATACGCGCTACATCGCGCGGTCCTTTTGGGCCTGAAATCAAGCCAGCAATCTGAAAAGGGGCCTTGGATCGTAGCCCAATCCGAGCTCGCCAAATTGATTTGACTCCACCAACCATGCACCGCACAGCACAGCACGCCCCCCGGCCCTGTCCCGTCACTGTGGCACGCTCACGCTTGACCCGAGACCACAGACGGGGTTTCACTGCCTGCTGCTGGTTGTTTCACTTCTTTTCCGGGTAAAGAAAAAATGCGTGGCATGGCATGGCCGAAGTAGTGGCTGATGGACGGACGGACGGATGGATGCAGCAGTGGCTGTTGACGTCTGCGTGCATGGCTAGTTGGAGAAGAGAGGAGGAATGGCAGGAAAAAGGAGGTCTCGCAGCATCCACGAGAAGACGAGCATGGCCGCACATGAACAGGGCAGAGATCGATCGATCATGGTGATGAGCAGATATCCACCCAGAGTAGGAGTGAGCGGTGGCGCTCCCTCGGAAAAACAAGTCGGCGACCAGCCTCGTCGCAGCTGGGAGATGCTCCGTCTCCGTCTCCTCTTGAGCGCCTCGCCGTCCGTGCATGTTTTCCGCGGCGATCACGCCACCGGCGACGTCAGGCCAACTCCACCGCGCGACCTCAAGCGGATGTCCGTTTTGTTTGGTTTTTATCCGTATGGGTAGGGATTTTGGGTCGTGTTGACTTGTCGCAGGATCACGGTGGCCGATGCGACCGTGGCAGCGGCCGCATCCATTTGCCTCATTCTGTCCATCAGAGCAAAAAATGCCCAAATTTGCATCAAAACTAATTTCCAATCCAAATATTTGTCTGAAAATTAAAATAGTTTTACAACCCAATTAAAATTGTCTTTAATAAAATAGTTTTACAACCAAATCGAAATTGTCTTGACTGAACATAAATTGGACCAATACATCTATTGGTTGCCAATGTGATCCCAGACGTGCTCAACCAAGTCATTTTAAAAATTCAAATGATTGTGCCAATCACGCATCTCACGATGGAATTGGACAAACTGTTCAAATGTGGCCTGGTCTTGGTGCAGGGGCTCAATATTTTCACCTTGATAATCAAATCCTTGGTCGAAGATACTCTCATCACGCTCGTCCTCGACGATCATGTTGTGCATGATCACACAAGCGATCATCACCTCCTAAAGCTTCCTTTCATCCCATGACGGTCTGCGGGGTTTGAGCGATACCCCACCGGGATTGAAGCACACCAAAAGCACGTTCCACATCCTTTCTTGCACTCTCTTGCATTTGAGAAAATCTCTTTCTCTTCTCACCTTGGGGTTTCGAGATTGTCTTCACAAAAGTTTACCACTGAGGATATATACCATCTGCTAGATAGTATCCCTTGTTGTACTGGTGGCCGTTGATCTCAAAGTTGACAAGTGGGGAGTGGCCTTCTACAAGCCTTGCGAAGACTGGAGAACGCTGCAAAGACGTTGATATCATTGTGAGAACCTGCCATGCCGAAAAAGAATGCCATATCCAAAGATCTTGCGATGCCACCGCTTCTAATATGACACTGCACCCGTTAACATGCCCCTTGTACTGGCCCTGCCAAACAAATGGACAGTTTTCTACTCTCAATGCATACAATCTATGCGCCAAGCATGCCCGAAAACCTCTAGCTGCGTTGGTCGCCAACAATCTCTGTGTCGTGACGGTTGGCTCCCTCAAGTACTCTGGGCCAAACACCTCGATCACAGCCTGGCAAAACTTATACATTGACATCAGACATGTTGTCTCACTCATACGCACATACTCGTCCACCAGATCGCCTGGAATACCATATGCAAGCATGCGGTTGGCCGCGGTGCATTTCTGGTAAGAGGAGAATTCAAGCTTGCCAAGGGCATCCGTCTTGCACTCGAAGTATGGGTCATGAGCAACTACTCCCTCTCGGATACGATTGAACACATGCCTTGCCATACGAAAACGGCGACGAAATTTATCCGGCTTGAAGAGCGGGGTATTGGCAAGGTAATCGGCATAGAGCAGGGCGTGGCCTCTCTCCCTGTTACGGTTCAGGTTGGGAGCACGGCCAGGGAATGACCCCCTGTACCGAGGAAGCTGCCATTGAATATGGTCGTGAACGACCAGTGCAGCCACCACAAGATCTTCATCATCCGACGACGAATCGTCCAATGAACAAAGGAAGTGATGAAAGAAAAACTCGTCTCCACTATCCATACCTTTGATGGCAAAAGGTCGAAAACCTTGCGGTCGTGGTGGCGAAGAGGCCGCGATGATCACCTCGACGCAGCAGGGGTGGTTGCCGGCCGGCTACTGGCCGCTCTAGAGCTCTCGTCGGAATCTGCCTCGGCCGCCGTGGTCCGTCGACGGCAGTCGTGTCCCCTCCGCCACCGGCAAGGATGGCGACGGACAAACCTCCCCCGATAGACGACCAAAACTACGGCGAAAGCGCGGGCGTGGTGGCGGCCATGTCGAGACGTGGTTTGGTATGAACGGCCGGGGGCTGCGCGGTAGTAGGCGGCCGGAGAATAAGGACGGCGCCGGCGGCGGGGCGGGGCGGGGAGAGAGGGTGAAGCGTTGGGAGCGGAGGGACTGCTAGTGTCCCCGACAGGCGGGCCACGAGGGGGACAAGGGTGTGCGTCACGGCCGTCCGTGCGCGTCCGTTTCACCCCAAACCGAGCGCAAGTTTGGGTCGGGGATGGGTCGAAAACGGACGGAGTCCGGATATTTGTTTGTTTGAGGCCGCGCGCTGGGCCACCTCTTTTGTCCCTTTTACCCTAAACGGACGAGGCCGAACAAGATAGGGTCGCGCGATGGAGTGGCAGAATTGACAAATTTAACCTTAAAGCAAAAGTATTTCACAAACTAAACTGTTTTTAAAAATATTTCACACTGCTGACCCTTTTGTGCAGCTCCCAACGATGGTAGCTGCACTCTCTTGTGCAACTCCTTACAGCTGCGCAAAGTCTGCAACTCTCCTTCTGATTAGGCGCTACCTGATGTGGCGCTTATGTGTTAGGCGCTGCGTAATAGAGTGTAGCGCCTTACTGTTAGGCGCTGCACATTAGGGTCAGCTGGATGAAATACTTTCAAACATAGTTTAATTTGTCAAATAGTTTCGCCCTGAGGTCAAATTTATGTCTTTTGCCCGATGGAGTTGGCCTCACCGGCTCTCCCGATCGGGATCTCCGTGTCCGTATGTGTGTATGTCTTCCGTGTCGCTGTGCCTCTGCAGTGTGTGGCGTGGGGCCGGGATTAACAGGGTCGTTTGTCGTGCTTGTCCGTCAATCCGTGGCGTGCGTGCGTGCGCGCCTCATTGTCGTCGATTAGGTATGTTCCGCGCCCGTTTCCTCAATCAGAGGCATCCTTGGAGGGATCTTCCTCTTTATCATCATCATACTACTATCCTCCGCCACCGGGGCGACTATACTAGTATAATTCTTAGAATTTCAAACGTGTTTCGGCGTTTGTTCGGATGCCCAGGGTGGCTGCACTGCACGCAACATCGTTTTGGGCTTTTTGGCCACAATTTTTGACTGATCTGACTAGTACGCACGTGATGGATCTCTACTTCTCTACTACTTAGGGCATCTTTGATTTGTAGGATTTTGAAAATATAGGAATAGAAAAAGTGTAGGGTTGGAGTGGCATGCCCATTTGAATCCTATAGAATTAGCAATGATTGTTTGATGCCACGGGAAAAACAAAAGAATCATAAAAAGAGGTTGGAGTGGATATTAAATTTCTTATGAAATATAGTACAAAAGATTTCATAGAAAAAATTCCTATGAGATCCAATCCTATGAATCAAAGGACCAACATAGGAAAAAAATCCTAAGGATTTCAATCCTCCAGAAATCCTATAAAATTTCTTTGAATCAAATAAGCCCTTATAATCTCTACTACTTATAAAAGAGCAAACATGATCTTCTTTAAACGCACCCCACAAAAAGTACATAGATTTATTACCATCGCATGATTAAGCCCACTAAACTTAATATCTAACGGTTAGCCATAATCTAATCCATTATTTTAGTTGGCTGACCGTACTCCACCCCAGAGCGGAACTCCACGCGTGATCAATTGCAAAACTATAATCACGGGGACATTCTGTTAGGAAACCAATTACAGATGCATCCATCCTATGAGGAGACTATCACGGGCACATCTAAATAAATTTAAGAAACTAATCGCGAGTTGTCTGCTGCCACTACGCACGCGTGCCACGGCGGGGGACGCCCAGGAGGAGGTTCGGCTTCCTCGTGGCACGCACGCGCCGTCGCCGCCATCATCTTCTGCTTGGAGGCCAGGACGCTCTTCTGCCACGACTGCGACGACTCCATCCACGTCCAGGCATCGGCATGCTATCCGGCAACCATCGGCATCCGCGCCGACTTCAGCTCCATTCGTAGCACCCACGCCGAAAACCCACCCACCACCGATGCCCTCCAACTCCAAGCCGACGTCCCCAGGGCGGCACCGATCTCGGCCGCGATGCAGGATTTGTCATCATCGTCGTTCCTGCCATCATCCGGCTGGGCCGTCGAGGACCCCATGCAGTTCTCCGTACGTGCACCGTCGAGGGCACCGAAGGTGTATCACAAATCAATCAGGTGAACCTTGCACTTTTGGCACTTGGTGGTCGGTCAGATCTTTTTGGTCTGCAATTTGATCGACAAACCAATCCTCCTCTGATGCATACTAGAAACAGTTTTGGGGACATGAAGAAATTGCTATTCCGAAGTTTAATTAATCATTTGATAATTCCTTTGGGAAATACATGTGATCTAAGCACTAAAATCATTCCCATTATATACATATAGGAGGAGTTCAGACTAATTGAAAGAGTGTGTTTATTCAGACCTGCATAGTTAAAATAAGGTCCATATTTAGCCCAAGATAGATTTAGAATTTGACCACCTGCTTAAGAGGTTGGTTGAGAAATTTGAATTCACAATCCCTCATAAAGAGTGTGTTCTGTGGGTGCATGTGCACTACAGACTAGATAAGAATCGTTGGGCTTCAAGCAATATAGAATTCTAGGTTTGGGATTATCTTAGGTTGCCAATGGTTGTACTGAAAATGTCTAATTACATATGAAACGTACATAAGAACTGTGCAGCTGTCTTAGCTTAGAAATTAGGATCAAAGGGATACTAAACAAGTATAGATGCAAAGTCTCTGTTTCCCAAGATTGCATCTCATGTTCATGCCGGCTTCCTTAGGCTTTACTTCCTACCACCAGATGCATTAAACTGGACCGTACCAAGAGGTAACGCCATTACCTTGTTTAGAATGGGGGAGACTTATTTGTGCTGTTTAGAATTGCCTTATTTGTGCTATTTGGTCAGTGTATGTTTTACATAGAGGTGGGTTCACCCTGCCTAGGCACTAGCTCCAGAAGTAGCTTGGAAATTAAAAAAACATGATTCATTCTTGGAGAAAACTTTGTACGCAGACTTCATGTGCTCATGTGTCATTTTAACGTAATTGCGTAGCAATCCAGTAAATTATGTAAGTTTCAGTACAAGGCAAGATATTTGTAGATGTACTATTATTTTAGTTACATGATTCTATTATACTTCTAAAAAAGGTCACATGATTCTGTAACTTTTGTTGGAGAACATCTCTCGCTGTTCTATAAAGGTGTGCAATCTCTACTGCTTTCCAAGAAAGAGAATTTTACTAAGCAGAAGGATCCAGTGAAGAAACTAATCCTGCCGAGTTCCAATAAATAGATCCTTCGAAGGATCTGTTCTAATATAGCTGCCGTATATTGTTACAGAGAAATCATATAAACTGGATTCAATCGGGCTTATTTTGTTTCATGACAATGTAAGTTCTTTTATTTCTTCATGCACATTTCATTAAGGACTTACTTAGTGTGTGATTTATGCTCCTGCTTTACATAGCTATCCCAATATCAAGAAATATGTTGCAGCATTTCAGATATCAAATCCTTTCCTATGTGGTGTAAACATTTGGAGGTATGATTACTTTCTAATGTTTTTTGTAGGATAATAACGATGCATGCAGGGGAGGTTGAATTAGTCTACAGTACTTTCACGTCTATCGAGCTGGCGGACCATCAAAGGTATTTCTTTCCGCAATTTGAGGAATGTTGTTTCATAGTGCACGATAGGCATGATTCAGTATAACAGTGCAACTTCAATTAGTTTGGAGCCATCCTTTACCAAAGATCATACCTTGATATTACTCTATTTTCTCCTTTATGTCCCATGCATTTTTAACTGAAATAATGAAATAATTATATACCATTGCATCATAACAACAAGGTTACTAGACTTGTGTGAATAGTCAAGAAAGCTCCAGTTAGCAATTCTTTTCCTACGATATGAGTTTATAATGCACATGAAAAAGGAAATACATATACCTTTCGCTATTTTGGTGCATACATTTATTCTTATTTACTTGTGCAATTTCGAATGATCCAGCTGTTGGGGAACGTAGTAATTTCAAAAAAATTCCTATGCACACGCAAGATCATGGTGATGCGTAGCAACGAGAGGGGAGAGTGTAGTCCACGTACCCTCGTAGACAGTTAAGCGGAAGCGTTATGACAGCGCGGTTGATGTAGTCGTATGTCTTCACGATCGACCGATCCTCAGTATCGAACGTACGGCACCTCCGTGTTCAGCACACGTTCACGATAGTCCTTGCATATCATGTAGAAATTGATTGACTAAATCTCATGATGATATGCTTGCTATATCTTGTTGCCATAATAATTTTCCTCGAGTTGTTGTGCTAACAATGTAGAGGAAACCCAACACTCCATGGAACAAGATGTGGTCTTGAATGGTTCTTCAAGGGATCCTACATCATCATCTATTGCATTTTGCCTTATGGCCAAGGCTTCAAAGGTATCTCCCACTTTGAATCCCAATATATCTTGTGATGATATTAATGATGGCAAGAGTAATGATGATGTTGATTATGATGAAGAGAATGATGATGTTTCCTCCTTAAAAATTAAGGGGGAAATGATTTTTAAAGCTCTTCTTAAGTATAGAATTGCTTGTTCCAACTTCATGGATATCATGTCTATTGCTATTGAGGGCAAGAAATATATTGATGAGTTGGAATCTCGTCTTGAGGAGCATGAGGTCACCATTGATAAAATGGAAGGTCATGAGTGTGATTACGCTAATGCGGTCGCGGACCTCTCCCAAGCTCTCGAACTTGAACAAACCACCAAGGAATCTCTTGAGGAGACTTCTGCTCTAGAATTATCTAGAGTGAAGGAATCACATGATAGAGCTCTTGAGGCGGCCAATGTTTTTGAAACTAAAAATGAGAAGCTTGAAGTTGCGCATGCTAAACTCCTTGAGGACTTTGGGCACCTCGAAAATGGCTCAAGGGTCATTAAGAGTGAACTCATCAAACTCACCGAGTCACATGCACAACTTAAAGCTTCATATTCAAAAGATCTTGCCGAGTTGCCTTCTCCTCTTGTTGTTAATGATGATGCTTGTGCTACTAACTCTATTTCTAGTGAAGCATCCATTTTGAAGGAGAATGTTGAGCTAAGGGCTCAACTTGAGTTGCTATCTAGCAATTATGGGAAATTGGAAAGTCATGTACTCCCGGCGAATTCCCGTAACTCTCCAGTACTTCGAAAAATACCCGAATCACTCGGAACCTTTCCGATGTCCGAATATAGTCGTCCAATATATCGATCTTTACGTCTCAACCATTTTGAGACTCCTCGTCATGTCCCCGATCTCATATGGGACTCCGAACTACCTTCGGTACATCAATAACATAAACTCATAATATAACCGTCATCGATCTTTAAGCGTGCGGGCCCTACGGGTTCGAGAACTATGTAGACATGACCGAGACACGTCTCCAGTCAATAACCAATAGCGGAACCTGGATGCTCATATTGGCTCCCACACGTTCTACGAAGATCTTTATCGGTCAAACCGCATAACAACATACGTTGTTCCCTTTGTCATCGGCATGTTACTTGCCCGAGATTCGATCGTCGGTATCTCAATACCTAGTTCAATCTCGTTACCGGCAAGTCTCTTTACTCGTTCCGTAATACATCATCCATAACTAACTCATTAGTTACAACGCCGCATAAGGCTTATAATGATGTGCATTACCGAGTGGGCCCAGAGATACCTCTCCAGGCAATCGGAGTGACAAATCCTAATCTTGAAATACGCCAACCCAACAAGTACCTTCGGAGACACCTGTAGAGCACCTTTATAATCACCCATTTACGTTGTGACGTTTGGTAGCACACAAAGTGTTCCTCCGGTAAACTGGAGTTACATAATCTCATAGTCATAGGAACATGTATAAGTCATGAAGAAAGCAATAGCAACATACTAAACGCTCAAGTGCTAAGCCAACGGAACGGGTCAAGTCAATCACATCATTATCCTAATGATGTGATCCCGTTAATCAAATGACAACTCATGTCTATGGTTAGGAAACTTAACTATCTTTGATTAACGAGCTAGTCAAGTAGAGGCATACTAGTGACACTATGTTTGTCTATGTATTCACACATGTATTATGTTTCCGGTTAATACAATTCTAGCATGAATAATAAACATTTATCATGAAATAAGTAAATAAATAATAACTTTATTATTGCCTCTAGGGCATATTTCCTTCACCATGAGGCCCAATTAACTCCCCGAGGGGGTTCCGGTAACCCCCTGGTACTCCGGTATATGCACGAAACCTTCCGAAACCCTTCCGTTGTCCAAACATAGTCATCCAATATATCGATCTTTGCGTCTTGACCATTTCGAGACTCCTCGTCATGTCCATGATCACATCCGGGACTCTGAACTACCTTTTGTACATCAAAACACAAAAACTCATAATACCGATCGTCACAGAACTTTAAACGTGCGGACCGTACGGGTTCGAGAACTATGTAGACATGACCGAGACATGTCTCCGGTCAATAACCAATAGCGGAACCTGGATGCTCATATTGGTTCCTACATATTCTATGAAGATCTTTATCAGTAAAACCGCATAACAACATACATTGTTCCCTTTGTCATCGGTATGTTACTTGCCCAAGATTTGATCGTCGGTATCTCAATACCTAGCTCAATCTCGTTACCGACTAGTCTCTTTACTCGTTCTGTAGTGCATCATCCCGTAAGTAACTCATTAGTCACATTGCTTGCAAGGCTTATAGTGATGTGCATTACCGAGAGGGCTCAAAGATACCTCTCCGACAATCGGAGTGACAAATCCTATTCTCGATCTATGCCAACTTAGCAAGTACCATCGGAGACACCTGTAGAGCACCTTTATAATCACCCGGTTACGTTGTGACGTTTGGTAGCACACAAAGTGTTCCTCCGGTAATCGGGAGTTGCACAATCTCATAGTCATAGGAACATGTACAAGTCATGAAGAAAGCAATAGCAGTAAACTAAACGATCAAGTGCTAAGCTAACGGAATGGGTCAAGTCAATCACATCATTCTCTAATGATGTGATCCCGTTAGTCAAATGACAACTCATGTCTATAGCTAGGAAACTTAACCATCTTTGATTCAACGAGCTAGTCAAGTAGAGGCATAATAGTGACACTTAGTTTGTCTATATATTCACACATGTATTATGTTTGCAGTTTAATACAATTCTAGCATGAATAATAAACATTTATCATGATATGAGGAAATAAATGATAACTTTATTATTGCCTCTAGGGCATATTTCCTTCAGTCTCCCACTTGCACTAGTGTCAATAATCTAGATTACACAGTAATGATTCTAACACCCATGGAGTCTTGGTGTTGATCATGTTTTGCTCGTGGAACAGGCTTAGTCAACGGGTCCGCAACATTCAGATCCGTATGTATTTTGCAAATCTCTATGTCTCCCACCTAGACTTGATCCCGGATGGAATTGAAGCGTCTCTTGATGTGCTTGGTTCTCTTGTGAAATCTGGATTCCTTTGCCAAGGCAATTGCACCAGTATTGTCACAAAAGATTTTCATTGGACCCGATGCACTAGGTATGACACCTAGATCGGATATGAATTCCTTCATCCAGACTCCTTCATTTGATGATTCTGAAACAGCTATGTACTCCGCTTCACACGTAGATCCCGCCACGACGCTTTGTTTAGAACTGCGCCTACTGACAGCTCCACCGTTCAATGTAAACACGTATCCGGTTTGCGATTTAGAATCGTCTGGATCAGTGTCAAAGCTTGCATCGACGTAACCATTTACGACGAGCTCTTTGTCATCTCCATAAACGAGAAACATATCCTTAGTCCTTTTCAGGTATTTCAGGATGTTCTTGACCGTTGTACAGTGATCCATTCCTGCATTACTTTGGTACCTCCCTGCTAAGCTAATAGCAAGGCACACATCAGGTCTGGTACACAGCATTGCATACATGATAGAGCCTACGGCTGAAGCATAGGGAACACTTTTCATTTTCTCTCTATCTTCTTCAGTGGTCGGGCATTGAGTCTGACTCAACTTCACACCTTGTAACACAGGCAAGAACCCTTTTTTGCTTGACCCATTTTGAACTTTGTCAAAACTTTGTCAAGGTATGTGCTTTGTGAAAGTCCAATTAAGCGTCTTGATCTATCTCGATAGATCTTGATGCCCAATATGTAAGCATCTTTGAAAGGACATGCGGTGCCCCCATGTGTGATTTTGGTAATTGATGACATTCTCTATGGACTAATGGTTGCATTGAGTTATATTTGAAGGATTTGTCCATAGGCATTTCTTGAAGTCCATGTGTTGGTTTCAAGGAGTTTATGTGTTGACCAAGGTGCTATTAAGGAATTATCCAAAGATTGGTCATGTGAGTGTTGAGCTTATTGCAAGCATGTCTTGAAGAAGAAGATTGTGTGATCATTCATGTTTACCTTCAAGACATCATCCAAGCGAAGAGAGTTGGAAAGATTCAAGGTTGATCAAGACTAAGTCAAGAGTGAATCAAGTTGATCAACTCACAAAGCGTAAAAGATGTACCGAGAGGGATCAAGTGATCCCATGGTATGGTAAGCATTGTCCATTGCACTTTGTGTACTAACCCATGGTCTATGTGAGAGTTCTATGTGGGGTTAGATACGTGTCCATGGACTTGCGTCAAGAGGAAGATATCATACAACCCATGGAAAGGATGACATCAAGTGGTGATCGTCATCAAGATTGCCGTGTGCAAGTTCAGGTGGAGCGTCACGAAGATATCTAGTTCTTGAAGCTTGCCATCCATTGTGGTGTCAATGGACTTGTGAAGATGTGCCGAAGAGTGGCTCACCCATAGTGGAGTATGGGGGAGAAATCATCTAGTCTCCATCGACCCAACGCAATCAAGAAAGGTGGTCCATCTTAAGGAGGACAAGATCGTCAGCATCTAGCTCAAGTGGATCATGTGCAAGGCAAAGGTTTTCCCTTGATAGATTTTCTATTTTACCGGTCTCATGGTGGTAGTTGGGAGACCGGGTTATAGGATCGTTTGATGTACTATCAAAGGGGGCTCTCAAGGTTGTAGCTTGATCGTATCGTTAGTAGAGAGCTCAAACCATTGCATCCTTGCATCATGTTTCTTGGTTCTTGTTTGGTCCTCTTTGTGAGTCTTAGAGATTATGGTCATCTTGATGACAAGCTTGAGTTCATCGAAAATGGAGTTCGCATGCGTCTTCTATGATGTTTTCAGTGTTGGAGGTTTTACCGGTCTTATCCGAGGAAGGGTTCTCACCATTTTATTATGGGCTTTTCTCATTTGCTTCTTACTGATATTTCTTTCAAGATTGTGTTAGCCCATGTCGCTAGCTTTCCAACAAACTTGGTTTCGTCGAATTCGGAGTCCGTTTGCAGAAGTTGTGGTAGTTTTGGTGTTCTGAAAAGGCTGCATCGGTACTACCGCGGACAGGAGCGGATGTAATTTTTTTACTACCGCTCTTGGGAGCGGTACTATCGCTCTTGGGAGCCGTACTATCGCTTGGATCGGTACTACCGCGACTACTTCCGGGGCTACTTCCGCTCCGGACCAAAAACTCGTCACAAGTCCAGCGGTGGTTGGCACGGATGTATTTTTTAGTACCGCTCGCAAGCAGTAGTACCGCTACCCTTAGCGGTAGTACTGCTACCCCTAGCGGTAGTACCATGAGGACGAACGGTAGTACCGCTCTGTGCGGGCTGTGAGCATAACGGTTGGATTTTTCTCCACCTATAAAAGGGGGTCTTCTTCCCCATTGAACCTTATCTCTTGAGCTCGTGTTCTTCCCCCATTGTTGACCTTCTTCGAGCTTGCTAACTCTCAATCCCTCCATGGATTCTTGCTAGTTTTTGAGGAAAAAGAGAGAGGAGATCTAGATCCAAATTTCCACCAATCACTTTGTCCTCTATGTGAGGGGAACCCCTTGGATCTAGATCTTGGAGTTCTTGGTGTTCTCCTTTTCGTCTTCCTCTAATTTTCCTCCCTAGCATTTGTTGCTTTGGTGGGATTTGGGAGAGAAGGACTTGGGCACTCCGTGTGCTCTTGCCATTGCATTTGGTGCATCGGTTTGAGTTCTCCGCGGTGATACGTGGAAGTTACAAGTTGAGAAGCTTATTACTCTTGGGTGCTTGGTACCCTTGAGCTTGTTCCTCTTGGGTTCCTGGGCGCCCTAGACGGTTGAGGTCACTTCGGAGCCATATTCCATTGTGGTGAAGCTTCGTGTTGTCGCTGGGGAGATAGCCCCAACCTTTTTGGTGTTCGGAGCTCAATCATTGTGGTGTAAAGCTCCGGGCAAGCGTCGGGGTCTCCAATTAGGTTGTGGAGATCGCCCTGAGCAATTTGATGGGTTTTGTTGACTGCCCCCAAGGGTTGCCAAAGTGTACGGATTCGGTGACCGCCCTCAAGGGTTGCCATTTGTACGGGTTCGGTGACCGCCCTCAAGGGTCCCTTAGTGGAATCACGGCATCTTGCATTGTGCGAGGGCGTGAGGAGATTCTGATGGCCCTAGTGGCTTCTTGGGGGCATTGTGCCTCCACACCGCTCCAAGCGGAGATTAGCATCCGCAAGGGTGTGAACTTCGGGATACATAAAGCCTCCGCGTGCCTCGGTTATCTCTTACCAGAGCTCTTTACTTATGCACTATACTTTGTGATAGCCATATTGTTTCTTGTCATATATCTTGCTATCACCTAGTAGTTTATCTTGCTTAGCATAAGTTGTTGGTGCACATAGTTGAGCCTAGTTGTTGTAGGTTTTGTGCTTGACAAATTAACCGCTAGGTTTATTCCGCATTTGTTCAAGCCTAAACTGTAATTATTTTAAAGCGCCTATTCACCCCCCTCTAGGCGACATCCACGATCTTTCAAGCTTCACCGAGGTCTTTCATTGAAAAACTCTTCTTCAAGTATCCTTTTATGCTATCCAGAAATTTTATATCATTTCCAATTAGCAATATGTCATCCACATATAATATTAGAAATGCTACAGAGCTCCCACTCATTTTCTTGTAAATACAGGCTTCTCCAAAAGTCTGTATAAAACCATATGCTTTGATCACACTATCAAAACGTTTATTCCAACTCCGAGATGCTTGCACCAGTCCATAAATGGATCGCTCGAGCTTGCACACTTTGTAAGCTCCCTTTGGATTGACAAAACCTTTCGGTTGCATCATATACAACTCTTCTTCCAGAAATCCATTCAGGAATGCAGTTTTGGCATCCCTTTTCCAAATCTCATAATCGTAAAATGCGGCAATTGCTAACATGATTCGGACAGACTTAAGCATCGCTACGGGTGAGAAAGTCTCATCATGGTCAACTCCTTGAACTTGTCGAAAACCTTTCACAACAAGTCGAGCTTTGTAGACAGTAACATTACCGTCAGCATCAGTCTTCTTCTTAAAGATCCATTTATTCTCTATGGCTTGCCGATCATCTGGCAAGTCAACCAAAGTCCACACTTTGTTCTCATACATGGATCCCATCTCAGATTTCATGGCCTCAAGCCATTTTGCGGAATCTGGGCTCACCATCGCTTCTTCATAGTTCGTAGGTTCGCCTTGGTCAAGTAACATGACCTCCGAACAGGATTACCGTACCACTCACAGTGCGGATCTTACTCTAGTTGACCTACGAGGTTCGGTAGTAACTTGATCTGAAGATTCATGATCAACATCATTAACTTCCTCACTAATTGGTGCAGGTGTCACAGAAACCGGTTTCTGTGATGAACTACTTTCCAATAAGGGAGCAGGTACAGTTACCTCATCAAGTTCTACTTTTCTCCCACTCACTTCTTCCGAGAGAAACTCCTTCTCTATAAAGGATCCATTCTTAGCAACAAATTTCTTGCCTTTGGATCTATGATAGAAGGTGTACCCAACAGTTTCCTTTGGGTATCCTATGAAGACACATTTCTCCGATTTGGGTTCGAGCTTTTAGGTTGAAGCTTTTTCACATAAGCATCGCAGCCCCAAACTTTAAGAAACGACAACTTTGGTTTCTTGCCAAACCACAGTTCATAAGGCGTCGTCTCAACGGATTTCGATGGTGCCCTATTTAACGTGAATGCAGCCGTCTCTAAAGCATAACCCCAAAACGACAGCGGTAAATCAGTAAGAGACATCATAGATCGTACCATATCTAGTAAAGTACGATGACGACGTTCGGACACACCATTTCACTGTGGTGTTCCGGGTGGCGTGAGTTGCGTAACTATTCCGCATTGTTTCAAATGTAGACCAAACTCGTAACTCAAATTTTCTCCTACACGATCAGATCGTAGAAACTTATTTTCTTGTTACGATGATTTTCCACTTCACTCTGAAATTCTTTGAACTTTTCAAATGTTTTAGACTTATGTTTCATTAAGTAGATATACCCATATCTGCTAAAATCATTTGTGAAGGTGAGAAAATAACGATACCCGCCGCGAGCCTCAATATTCATCGGACCACATACATCAGTATGTATGATCTCCAACAAATCTGTTGCTTGCTCCATTGTTCCGGAGAACGGCGTTTTAGTCATCTTGCCCATGAGACATGGTTCGCAAGTACCAAATGATTCATAATCAAGTGATCCCAAAAGTCCATCTGTATGGAGTTTCTTCATGCGCTTTACACCAATATGACCTAGACGGCAGTGCCACAAATAAGTTGCACTCTCATTATCAACTCTGCATCTTTCGGTTTCAATATTATGAATATGTGTATTACTACTATCGAGATTTAATAAAAGTAGACCACTCTTTAAGGTGCATGACCATAAAAGATATTACTCATATAAATAGAACAACCATTATTCTCTGATTTAAATGAATAACCGTCTTGCATCAAACAAGATCCAGATATAATGTTCATGCTCAACGCTGGCACCAAATAACAATTATTCATGTCTAAAACTAATCCCGAAGGTAGATGTGGAGGTAGCGTGCCGATCGCGATCACATCGACTTTGGAACCATTTCCCACGCGCATCGTCACCTCGTCCTTAGCCAATCTTTGCTTAATCTGTAGTCCCTGTTTCGAGTTGCAAATATTAGCAACAGAACCAGTATCAAATATCCAGGTGCTACTGCGAGCATTAGTAAGGTACACATCAATAACATGTATATCACATATACCTTTGTTCACCTTGCCATCCTTCTTATCCGCCAAATACTTGGGGCAGTTCCGTTTCCGGTGACGGTCTATTTGCGGTAGAAGCACTCGATCTCGTGTTTAGGTCGGACTTGGGTTTCTTCTCTGAGCAAGACAACTTGTTTGCTGTTCTTCTTGGAGTTGCACTTCTTCTTCCCTTTACCCTTTTTCTTGAAACTGGTGCTCTTATTGACCATCAACACTTGATGCTCCTTCTTGATTTCTACCTCTGCAGCCTTTAGCATTGCGAAGAGCTCGGATATTGTCTTATCCATCCCTTGCATATTATAGTTCATCACAAAGCTCTTGTAGCTTGGTGGCAGTGATTGAAGAATTCTGTCAATGACACTATCATCCGGAAGATTAACTCCCAGTTGAATCAAGTGATTATTATACCCAGACATTTTCAGTATATGTTCACTGACAGAACTATTCTCCTCCAGCTTGCAGCTATAGAACTTATTGGAGACCTCATATCTCTCAATTCGGGTATTTGCTTGAAATATGAACTTCAACTCCTGGAACATCTCATATGCTCCATGACGTTCAAAACGTCGTTGAAGTCCCGATTCTAAGCCGTAAAGCATGGCACACTGAACTATCGAGTAGTCATCAGCTTTGCTCGCGGGCGTTCTTAACGGCGTCGATTGCATCTGCGGCGAACTGGCACCCAGCGGTGCTTCGGGGACGTAATTCTTACGTGCATCAATGAGGATAATCCTCAAATTCTGGACCCAGTCCGTGTAATTGCTACCATCATCTTTCAACTTTGCTTTCTCAAGGAACGCATTAAAATTCAACGGAACAACAGCACGGGCCATCTATCTACAACAACATAGACGAGCAAAATACTATCAGGTACTAAGTTCATGATAAATTGAAGTTCAATTAATCATATTACTTAAGAACTCCCACTTAGATAGACATCCCTCTAATCATCTAAGCGATCACGTGATCCAAATCAACTAAACCATGTCCGTTCATCACGTGAGATGGAGTGGTTTTCAATGGTGAACATCACTATATTGATCATATCTACTATATGATTCACGCTCGACCTTTCGGTCTCAGTGTTCCGAGGCCATATCTGCATATGCTAGGCTCGTCAAGTTTAACCCGAGTATTCCGCGTGTGTAAAACTGGCTTACACCCGTTGTATTTGAATGTAGAGCTTATCACACCCGATCATCATGTGGTTTCTCTGCACAAAGAACTTTCGCAACAGTGCATACTCAGGGAGAACACTTATACCTTGAAATTTAGTGAGAGATCATCTTATAATGCTACCGTCAATCAAAGCAGAATAAGATGCATAAAGGATAAACATCACATGCAATCAATATAAGTGATATGATATGGCCATCATCATCTTGTGCCTTTGATCTCCATCTCCAAAGCACCGTCATGATCACCATCATCACCGGCGCGACACCTTGATCTCCATCGTAGCATCGTTGTCGTCTCGTCAACTATTGCTTCTACGACTATCGCTACCGCTTAGTGATAAAGTAAAGCAATTACAGGGCGATTGCATTGCATACAATAAGGCGACAACCATATGGCTCCTGCCAGTTGCCGATAACTCCGTTACAATACATGATCATCTCATAAAATAAAATTTAGCATCATGTCTTGACCATAACACATCACAACATGCCCTACAAAAACAAGTTAGACGTCCTCTACTTTGTTGTTGCAAGTTTTACGTGGCTGCTACGGGCTGAGCAAGAACCGTTCTTACCTACGTATCAAAACCACAACGATAGTTCATCAAGTTAGTGCTGTTTTAACCTTCTCAAGGATCGGGCGTAGCTACACTCGGTTCAACTAAAGTTGGAGAAACTGACACCCGCCAGCCACCTGTGTGCAAACCACGTCGGTAGAACCAGTCTCGCGTAAGCGTACGCGTAATGTCGGTTCGGGCCGCTTCATCCAACAATACCGCCGAACCAAAGTATGACATGCTGGTAAGAAGTATGACTTGTATCGCCCACAACTCACTTGTGTTCTACTCGTGCATATAACATCTATGCATAAACCTGGCTCGGATGACACTGTTGGGGAACGTAGTAATTTCAAAAAAATTCCTCCGCACACGCAAGATCATGGTGATGCATAGCAATGAGAGGGGAGAGTGTAGTCCACGTACCCTCGTAGACCATTAAGCGTAAGCGTTATGACAACGCGGTTGATGTAGTCGCACGTCTTCACGATCGACCGATCCTCAGTACCGAACGTACGGCACCTCCGCGTTCAGCACACGTTCAGCTCGGTGACGTCCCGCGAACTCACGATCCTGTAGAGCTCGTGGGAGAGTTTTGTCAGCACAACGGCGTGGTGACGATGTTGATGAAGTTACCGACGCAGGGCTTCGCCTAAGCACCGCTACGATATGACCGAGGTGGAATATGGTGGAGGGGGGCACCGCACACGGCTAAAAAAATCAATGATCAATTGTTGTGTCTTTGGGGTGCCCCCCTGCCCCCGTATATAAAGGAGCTAGGGGGGAGGCGGCTAGCCAGGAGGAGGGCGCGCCACCGGGAGTAGGACTCCTCCTTTCCTAGTTGGAGTAGGAGAAGGGAAGGAAGGAGAGAGGAAGAGAAGGAAAAAGGGGGGGGGCGCCGCCCCCCTCTTGTCCAATTCGGACTAGAGGGGGAGGGGGGCGCGGCTGCCCTGGCCGCCCTCCTCTTCTCCCACTAGGGCCCATGAGGCCCAATTAACTCCCCTGGGGTTTTCGGTAACCCCCCGATACTCCGGTATATGCCTGAAACCTTCTGGAACCCTTCCGGTGTCCAAACATAGTCATCCAATATATCGATCTTTACGTCTCGACCATTTCGAGACTCCTCGTCATGTACGTGATCACATCCGGGACTCTGAACTACCTTCGGTACATCAAAACACAAAAACTCATAATACCGATCGTCACAGAACTTTAAGCGTGCGGACCCTACGGGTTCAAGAACTATGTAGACATGACCGAGACACGTCTCCGGTCAATAACCAATAGCGGAACCTGGATGCTCATATTGGTTCCTACATATTCTACGAAGATCTTTATCTGTCAAACCGCACAACAACATATGTTGTTCTCTTTGTCATCGGTATGTTACTTGCCCGAGATTCGATTGTTGGTATCTCAATACCTAGCTCAATCTCGTTACCGGCAACTCTCTTTACTCGTTATGTAGTGCATCATCCCGTGACTAACTCATTAGTCACATTGCTTGCAAGGCTTATAGTGATGTGCATTACCGAGAGGGCCCAGAGATACCTCTCCGACAATCGGAGTGACAAATCCTATTCTCGATCTATGCCAACTCAACAAGTACCATCGGAGACACCTGTAGAGCACCTTTATAATCACCCAGTTACGTTGTGACGTTTGGTAGCACACAAAGTGTTCTCCGGTAATCGGGAGTTGCACAATCTCATAGACATAGGAACATGTATAAGTCATGAAGAAAGCAATAGCAGTAAACTAAACGATCAAGTGCTAAGCTAACGGAATGGGTCAAGTTAATCACATCATTCTCTAATGATGTGATACCGTTAATCAAATGACAACTCATGTCTATGGCTAGGAAACTTAACCATCTTTGATTCAACAAGCTAGTCAAGTAAAGGCATACTAGTGACACTTAGTTTGTCTATATATTCACACATGTATTATGTTTCTAGTTTAATACAATTCTAGCATTAATAATAAACATTTATCATGATAGGAGGAAATAAATAATAACTTTATTATTGCCTCTAGGGCATATTTCCTTCACCAACGTATCTGCAGTCATCAAACTTGCAGACATAATGTTTAAGGCTTTATTTGCAGGTTATTTGCACCACTTACCTTTCTTTGTCTGCGCACCTCTTTCCTCCGACAATAATAGTGAACAACTTTTTTCTGAATCAAGTATTGCACTGTCACAAATGTATGCTGAAGCTACTCCTTACAGCAAGGAGAAAGAGGATGAATGCTTTATATCTTCACCAGTTTTGTAGCATGTTCCAAATAGTTGGCTCTTTCATATGGAAATTCTAAAACTAAATGAGTTGGCCTGGAAGGCTTGCTTTTGACATAAGCATTCTGTTTATTTTTTAACGGGTAATATCCTTTCCAACATGGATTGTATCATACATAATGAAGCAGCTTTGTATCAATATACCCCACATTAATTTGTGTGATCAATAAATTTTTTGAGGTAGATGCATACAGTATCTGCCGAAGAATGTTGGCTGTGACTCAGCTGGGGGCGTTGATTGAAGGTAAACACAGGAGATTTAAGCATTCTTATTTGAGGTTTCATCATGTTGTTGTAAATTAGAAGCTGACATGCCTGAAAGCTCGATAATGTTAAGGTTGACAAATACTCTACTTTACTTTTCTTTCTGTCTTTATTTTTCTTGATATCTCATTTTAGTTTCTGTATGTACAGACTGTCTTGTAGTGTTGTAAGTTAGTCTGGTTGCCGACGTGTAAACATATACAAAACCGGATAAATACTTTGTGTCATGATTATTATTGGATTTCTTTTAGCCCTTTTACATTTCAGTTAGTTATTGTAAAGCATATTCTATTTCTGCACATATAGAAGTCATTATAGTCATATATCATCTTCAATTTCGTACTATCCATAATAGGTAGCTATATAATTTTGTACGTATACATAACCAAAAGGTATATATAATTATTATCTGAATTAGTACTAATATATATTTTGCTATGCAGATGTAGAATTGGCTTTTGTAGAATGAAAAAAGATTCAAGAGTTATGCATCTTGAACAAAGTAATTGCACCCTGAGGCAGTTTATATTTGTTTTCCTGGCTACATTTGAAGAGAAGACTACACTACATACCTATATTACTGCATTATTAAATAATTACTGATTTTATTTATATGAGTATTTTTCCTACGCAGTGGTAAAGTGGCTGCGTGGTGACCATAAGGTCACGAGTTCAAGTCCTGGAAGCAGCCTCTTACAGAAATGTAGCGAAAGGCTGCATACAACACAACCAAAGTGGTTGGACCCTTGCCGGACCCTGCGCAAGCAGGAGCTACATGCACTAGGCTGCCTTTATTTTTATTTTTCCTGCGATTACTCTATGCAGCAACATAACCACAGTGGTGTCTCACTTTTGCAAATACAATTTGAGCGACATCAAACATTGTGTGTCCATTTGATTTATATATTTTCGCAATATTTATTTTAATTTTATACTATGTGAATCTCACCTGGTTTATATTTGAGACGTGTGTTACACATGCACGTTTACTAGTTACTGAAAAGAAATAGACATCGGAATGTGGCCTCACATCGGAGAATGTGGCCTCTCCAGCCACCAACCTCGTCGAGTTTCCGAGCAGTTTGCGCCGATAATTTGACGGATCTTCGGCGGCACTAAATTGGAACTGAATTTATTGGGTATATCGAGACAGTCGACCAGAAAAAAGATGCGTGCGACGTGGGGTTCACTGTACCCGCAGGCAGGCAGAATCGACACCGCAACCTCCGTTCCCTGGCTTGTCGATCCGTTCATAGATCACATCATCGCAATACTACCAAACCCGTGCTACGCTTCCCTCAAAAAAGAAAAAAACCATGCTACGCTGTCTGACGTGTTTATGTGGCGATACAACACACTGTTTGATGTGATCCTCTCTTGTTTTGGGACGATAGCACTCGTGGCTGATGGGCTCTGGATTTGTTAGTCATGAGCATTTAATTCAGGGGCGAAAGGAAAATTGGAATGAGGTTTGTCTTTCATGCCTCATGGTCATGCCCTCATTTCTCCTACAGGGAAAAGAAAATTATTCTTCTTCTGTGCAGAAAGGAAAACTCCCGACACAGATAATACTCCCTTCATTTCACAATGTAGTGCGTCCACGCTTGTCAAAATCTAAGTTTGATCATAAATTTAGTCATTGCGATGCTCAAACTTAGATCTTGGAAAACACGGGCGCACTACATTACGGAATGGAGGGAGTAGTAGTTTCAGACTGTCTCTGACGGATCGCAGTAATCCTCACTCTGAAGTTTGTATTCTCCTTAAGAAGCTAATAATAGAAAGATAATATCCTTCCGAGGGGTGTTTAGATTTTAGAACACACAAGTTCAGCTAGCCTAGCTTGCTTCCACTCGCTGCCTCGTTGGCGTGTCAGGGTCTCATCTCATGGACGGATCGAAATCGCCAGAGCGCCATATAGATATACTTACTTAACAAAGCCATGCATTACTCTACATATATACTTGATGTTCTCGCTGCAAAGCGACACCCAACTTTGCCAGGCGCGCAGAGGCTAGTTAACTCTGCCATCCATGCTTTGGAGCTCCGGAGACCGGCAAAAGAAGCCGAATTTTGTATGGGGGGATGTCGCCGCCTGCCCCGTCGAACACCTGTCATGCATCTCGTCTCGCGGCATCTTTCTTTGACAAAAGGAAACCGAGACACGGTGCTCGCCAATTGGTTTACAGCTCCGTGTTTGAATCATCCCCAGATCTGGAGCCTTTCGCGTCTGTGCGTGCAATAAAATACGGATGTGTGCGTAGGGTGTGTGATGGCAATGTCTTGTCTCAACCATCTCCCTAACCCCTCCTATTATCTTTTACTAGTTTATTATTTATAAATAAATAAACAAGCACCGATCCGGTCCGGTTCGAGGCAAAGCTGAGATTGTATTTGAAGAGTCATCGTGCATGCATGCATGCATGCAGTGCAACTCATTACTGAAAGCTTGAAACCTGGACTGTTTGTCCGGCGCTGCATCAGCAGTGGTTGCAGGCTGCCAAGTGATTATGATTTCTGAACAAACAAACGCAAACGAACGAAGGGATCATTGAACGAACGAATGAATGAGGCGTGAGATAAGTCTGGTCTATGTCAGGCGACGAGTTTAAAACGATGCTCTGTACGGAACCCGCCGTGAAAAACAAACCTGCTGCTCTGGCTTAGTGTAATCCTGAACTCTCCATTTGTCAATGATTGCCTCGGGTTCCGCTTGAGGCGATCTTGAATTCTTGATCAGCTGCAGCGACGTACAGACAAGACGGCGAATTGGGAGGCGACCAGTGGCGCGCGGGCTGATTAGTCTAGGTTTTGTTATCTCTACGCCATGTGGGATTATCCTCCGTGACAGGCCTGGAGCAGCAGGACCGACTGACTTAGTAACCCGACCCGAGAAAACATATTCAGGCGCAGGCGCAGGCGCGGCGCCCGGTCAAGATCTAATCTAACCACCGCCAGCGATCGATCGTCGTTCGATTGCATCTCCAACTCGGAGCCGCGTCATCGGCGGACGCCTCCCGTCAGACCCCACCGATCGGATCGTATCATATCATTATCAGTAGCGATCCATTGCATGCTATGGAGGAATTTGTTTTAAAATCTCTTGTCGCAAGTTTTACTTGCATAAGTAAATATTTTCCGACAGCAGCGGGTGCTGGATCTAATCTCCACTCAGCTCGTCATCTTACGCCCGCGCAGTACAACTCATCACAGCACAGCTTGCTCATCACACGGTGATGGCTTTGTTGAGCAGCTTTACTTGATTAGTACTAGTAGTTGGTGAAAGGGGCAGCATGCACACACGCACGCACCAGCGATCCACTAGCGGTGGATCGACGTGGAGAAAAGAAAGCTGCTGCCCGATCGATCGATCGCCTTTTACCGGTGTCTTTTACACACACACACACTCGCAGGCAGGCAGACAGACATCTCGGTAACATGGGCTCCAATCATTGAGGTAACATAAACAGGGGTGGGTGATTAGAAAGTGGGCACTGCTGATGCTGTATAATTATTGGTTAGTACTCCTACTAGTAATAACAACCTCAGAGCATGACGGCATGAGAGAGAGAGAGAGAGAGTGGTGCGTGGGGTTAAACAGGGGAGTATCTGTCGCAGTACATGCCCTGTCTGATGGCTGGACGAGACTTGCCTGCTCCTTTTTCATGCTCCTAACCGTGCTCTCACATACGTGGCTTGATTTGATTGAAAGAAAACAAAGTCCGGCCCCATCTTCTGAAAATCAGGGGGAAGATGATTAGATTAGAAAAGAAAAAGGGGAAAGAATAGTCATAGGATGAAGTGAGAGCACGGATAAGAGCATGAAGAAGGCAGGCAAGCCGGATCCGTGACGGCTAGGATGGCACAGGTAGGGAGGTAGTACTGATAGAGACAAGTGACAATGGACAGGGATATTATTGGGACTTGTTTCACTAAAGGAGGCAATGGCGTTGTAGACACTAGGGTCCGTCTACGCTAGGCGAGGGCATCACCAATGAATCACGAGGGGTGGTAAAGAGAGACTGATCTTAAGGCAAATTTAACAAATTTGACTGTGGACGAAATCAAATTATAGAATGAACTGCCCGTGAAACTATTTCACGCATGGTGACTTTAATGTGACGATGAAGACGCCACACTATATCTTAACGCCTCACGAGATAGACACTACACACTTGGTCGGCGTTGTACCTGCGCTAAAATTGCTAAGTCATTGTGCGAGCCTAAAGCTTTATGCGCTTTGTATAGTGTGGCGCAGGCTACCGAGGCGTTGCACTAGTGGTTGCACTACAAAATGAAGCAAGCACTAGTGCAACGCCTAAGGTTAAGCGCGCTATATATAGTGTGGCGCTGGCTACCGACGTGTCGACTTAGTAATTTTACGATCACATGCGGCGGTCAGGCGTGTAGCGCCTATCTATGAGGCGTTGCACAATGTAGTGTGGCGCCTTCGTGTCGGAAGTCACACAAAAAGGTCAGCCACTTGAAATAGTTTCACAGGTACTTCATTTCTATGATTTGATTTTTTTCATAGGTCAAATTTATCAATTTTGCCTGATCTTGATCAGTACGTGTTCAGTTACGCAACCGAGCGACACTGTTACGGTGGGCACGTGTACGTGCGAGGACCGGTCCAGGACGTGCAGTCAAACCCGTGTATATTCTTACTGTCCTTGCAGAGAGAGAGAACTTGAGACTTGTGTGAGCGAATGTCTGGCCGGACAACCCTGCCACGAAACTCAGTTAAAAGGAGATTCTCTAGCCAGCTGCACCTCACTTCACTCGACAGTTTATTTTTTCCCCTCTCTTGCATTGCAGAAACATCACGTCACCGTCACGGGCACACACCACTAGCACTGGCACTAGCGCCACCGTCACCGTGGGATCGCGCGAGTGGCCGCCTTTTACTGCAGGGGCAGCGCGATGTGTGGGTGCACAGCCGCCGGACGGCCACGGCCATCACCACCGGAGGGGGAAGGCAACGGCACGCTTTGTCCGGTCTCTCTACCCCCGGGGCCGGCGACGTGACGTGACGACGCGCGCGCGTGCGGTGCGGTGCGTTGCTCTCCGGTCTACAGTCTACACTACCAGTAGGTACAGACGTACAGTCTACCGACGGAGGCAGCAGGCAGGCATCGCCCGCCGCGAGATTTTCGTAGCTCCCCGCGGCAGATTTTCTCCCGGAAAGAAAGGTACCCCTCGCCCTGCGCCGGTGTGCGCCCGCCCGCCCGCCCGGCGCGTCCAGTCGGTCGACCCCGCCTTGACCCGCCCGCCCGTCGTCGTCCTCCTCGGGTTCGTTCCACTTCGTTCGTGTGAAATCTAGACAAGCAAAGACGTACGTACGCACGCATGCATGCATCGAGATGCTGCTCTTGGAAACCTGGTCGAGACACGACTCGAGAGGTCCGTCTTGACGACTGTCGACCCAGCACCAGCAGTGCCCCGGTCAGTCACCAGGCTTGCAATCCTGCGCCAGTTTCGGGCCATCTGCGCGCCACTAACAGACACCTCCTCGTCAGGTTTGTACGTATAATACTGTTAGTCTACGATGGAGTAGTCGTTTGGTCAGGTGTCACTGCCCGTGCCGCTTGGCCGCATGCATCCGTGCGCGTGCGTCACTGCCGGGCTCTGCACTCTCTGGAGGAGCAAACGGCATTTTAGCGCGCAGGTGACAAGATCAGACGGTCCACAGTGGATCACGTACCTGCAACAAACCTACATCAAGACTACAGAGCAGGGTGCATGACATGGCATGGCATGCATTCCTCCCTTCAAGCCGTAGTTTGTGGACTCGAGAGTTGCTGCTCACAGAGCTGCAGGGTTTATCCCTGTGCCTGTGCCTGTGCCTGCGCGTCGACGGCAAACCGCATGCGCTCATAGAGGCGCGCACTGTGGCCTGCCCGATACTACGTGCTTCAATGAAGACTGGTGAAAAAGCTCGTGGCGATGCTGCCTGCCGCCGGAGCACTGGCGCACTGCGAGTGTTGGATAGTACCATGAACATGAAGAAGATATATTCCACGAGGCAAGGCCCGCGGGATCTCTGCCGCGGCACGCGAGAATGTGAGACCGGTGTTCACATGATGATTCTCTACTGATCACCGCACAGCATGCTCGCCTTGTGCACGTAGTATAACGTTCTGGTGCTCACTCATCGTTAACAGCCGCAGAGTCTGAAGGAACAGAAGATGCCCATCAGGAGTAAAAACATGTTTCGCGTGATAGATCAGCTGTTGTTCACAACGTTCCTTTGGTACAGCAATCTAACCGTTCTCTGTAACAGTTTAAACATGATGGAAATCGTTCGAAAACGGCGGCCCTTCCAGCTGATGAACTCGCAGAAACGCAAGTCAAACCACATCCCATTCCCATGTATATGTATCAAAGCTCGCTGTCGTCGCCCTCCGTGGTGGCGCCAGCAGACGTTTTCCCATTGACGGCGATGAGCTCCGTGTCGAAAACCAGAGTCGCACCGCCTATCATGAGAGTTAAAAACTGCTAGTCAGCATTGCTGGTCAATGAAAGAGTGCACAGCGGCATGCCGTGTTTGGATCAGAAGATACATGCAGGTGACAAACTCGCTAGAATGGCAATATCAAAGTTGACGATCCAAACATTACACGAGATACGATTTCATTGCAAGGACCATACCAAGCAAACATACAAATAACAAGCCATACCTGGAATCTTTGGTGAGGAGCCTCGCTCCCCGTAACCCATCTTTGCGGGTATTCTTAGCTTCCACCGACACACATACCTAGTAAGAGCATCTCCAGCCGCGCTCCTAATAGGCCTTTCTTAGACGATTTTTTTTGGCCGGTAGAAAAATCGGCCCGTCAGCGCTTTCGAGCTTCGTTTTTCATCGGTTTGAGCGAAACAGGTGCAGTGGACCCAAAGCCGAACCAGTTGTTGAGGCGTCCGAAGCGCGCCAGGCGGCGATTTTGGCCTGAAAGAGCCACGGGCCTGCCGAGTCAGCGACGCGCGCCTCTTCTCCCTCAGAACGCCTCGGTTTTCTCCGGGGAATCAATGGCAAGGCTGGCGCCGGTCAGCCTTGCCATTGATTCCTCATGGGCGCGCGACGACGCCTCTACTCCCGCCACGCGTACACACGGCGCGGGGCTATAAAACTAGCGCCTCCGCCTCGCCTCTGGCCACACCAGCCCGAGCCCAAACCCGCCGCCGAGCTCTGCCTCTCTCCCCGCCCGCCGGCGTTCATCCCCTTCCCTCTCTCCCCAAGCCCAAAGCGGTGGCCGCGACGAGGGAGGGGTCGTCGTCCTCGACGACAGTGACGAAGATGTGCTGCCGCCACCGGTCCGCCAGGGCGACGCTGGGCACGGGTCCAACAGGGGCGGCCGCGTCAAGAAGGAGAAGGCCGATGAAGACGACGAGAACGGCGGCGACGTCGGCGACTTCGCCGCACTCAGCGGCTTCTTCGCCCCTTAGTTGTTTTTTTAATAACTGATGTAACGTCGAACATGTCGAATATATGTCAAGTTTGCCGATCTTTAGCCAAATGTTTTGTCCAATTTGCCAAACTTTGCTGAATTCCATTTAAAAAAGAACCACGGCTGGGGGCGACGCTGGGGCCGGCGGCTGAGAACCCGCTCGCCCTCACGCCGATTGTACCGCCGGCTCGCCTCCAGATGGTGATTTTACACGCCCCTTAGAGGCCAACGGCTGAAGATGCTCTAAACCTTGGTCCCAACCTACACATAGACGGAAACAATAATGTGGGTTGGTGCCATTGCCAAGGTTTCTGATAAAAACAATATAGGCCGTTTCTCCACGTTTCTTTTTTATACTCCCCTTTTATCATCTCGTCTAAAAGAGAAAGTTCTTCTAATTCTATGAATCTTTCTAGAATCCTTTTCTCTTGAATATCAGTTAAGAGAGTTTCGGATTGCCTGGTATTCCACCAATTCTTAATCCAAAGTTCCAGACACTTGTTAAATGAGGAAGAGACCCCCCAAGGCAAAAGTACGATAAATAGTAACATGTTTGTTGCCTGTACAATATGGACCACAGATAAACCAATAATCGCATGCTGCTTCAGGAAAAGAGAATAACCTTTTATCACCTGCCCATTCCCAAGAGTGAATTCGAAGGGATCACCTCTGTCATAGAGTCAAATACTGATCCATCAATGAGTGTCCCCTGCACGCAGCATAGTCAAGGTTTCAGCTGAATGACAAAACTGTGGAGACAAATCGCTACAGGAAAAGCATCAAAGAGTTTCTTTGAGGCAAACATGACCAACTAACCAGTTAAACAACGCAATAAAGGCCATAAGAGCATCTCCTGCCGCGCCCCCAGGAAGTCCTCCTTAGGCGTTTTTTTCACGTCGGCGCTGAAAAAACGGCCAAGTCGCGTCCTCAGGAGCCCGATTTTCGCCGGTCTGGGCCGAAATCAGCGCCGGCGGTCCCAGACCATACCCGGCGCGCTGGGGGACGCCCGGGGGCGCCGGGGCGAGTGGTTTTGGCGCAAAAAAGCCGAGGGCCAGCCGCGTCAGCGACACCGCGCCTCGTCGTCCCCAAACGCCTCGGTTCCCGCGGGGAATCAATGGCAAGGCTGCCGCCGCTGGTCAGCCTTGCCATTGATTCCTCACGGGCGGCGTCCGCACGGACGACGCTACCGACACCTCCTCCTCGCGGCGCATACACACGGCGCGACAGCGGCTATATAAGCCGATGGCCTCGCCGCTGTGGCCACACCAGTCCGACCCTACGCCGCGAGCTATACCTCTTACGGCGCCGAGCCTTCCTCTCCTCTCCCTTCCCATCCCGATGGCGGCGTTTCCCGGAGCGGCGGCGGCCAACGGTTTCGGCCGCCGCCGCGCTCATGAGAGTCTGGCTCTGTTCGGCGGCTATCCGGCGCCGCGGACATGCTGTAGCCGGGCGGCGGTGAAGGCTCAGCAACGGGGGAGTGCCCATTCCCCCGTTGCCCGACGCCGTGGCCAAACCCGCCTACTTCGCCGAGGAGGTCGACGTCGTGCGCGCCTCCCTCACCGACGCCCAACGCTCCCTCCCCCAGTACGCCACTGACAACCATGCGGTTTGGGCGGCGTACTTCCAGCGCCGTCAGCGGCGGCGGATGGCGTCCCACCAACGGCGCGGTGGTCGGCGGCGTGAAGAACAGCGAGGGCGCCTCGTGTGGTGGGGCGTTCGGCCGCACACTCAAAGCGTCTTGGCGCACCTCGAGGCGGCAACGACCCGCCGTTAAGCGTACCCGGCGGCGGCCGCTCCGGCGCGCACCGCGGCTGACGAGCCATGGGCACCAAGGAGGTTCTGCTCCTCCTCCTCTTCCTCCTCCTCGCGCTCTTCCTCGCACTCCTCCGGCACTCGGCGCTGCTTTCGCCGTCAAAGGCCGAGCCTGCGGAGTCGCCCTTCGGCCGGCGACTTTCGAAGCGCCCGGCATCGTCATCAACGAGCGGCGGCGCGCCTCCTCGTCGGCTCCTCCTCCGCGCCGTCAAGCCAAAAGACGGGCAGGGGCTCGCGCCGGTGAAGGCAGAGCCGGGCTCGCCGCCGCCGTGAAGGCGAACGCGAGGTCGAGCGCGACGACGATGCGGCCCTTGAATGGGCACGCCAGGACTCTCTCAAGATGGCGATGGAGCGCCAGTGCGCCACCCTGCAGCGCTTCGCGGAGCGCCGCCGGGGCCGGGACGAAGGAGGAGTCATCGTCATCGACGACAGCGACGACGACGACGCGCCGCCGCCGCCACCAGTCCGCCATGGCGACGCCGGGTCCAGCAGGGGCGCCCGCATCAAGGAGGAGAAGGCCGACGACGAGGATGGCGGCGACGACGGCGACTACTCGGTGTTCAGCCAGTTTGTTTTAGATTAGTTTATTATATTTGCTATGTAGTGAAAATCGGCGAACTTTGTCGAAATATATGCCAAGTTGCCCGAAATTTGTCGTGTTTTAGCCGAACTTCGCCGAACTATGCCGAAATTTGGTATACATTTCTATTTTTTAAACGCGCCTAGGGGCGGCCCTGGGACCGGCGGCTGGGGACCAACTCGTCCTCAGGCTCATTTTACGCGCCGGCTCACCCCCAGGCGGCGACTTTAGGCGCTCCCTGGGAGGCCAACGGCTGGAGATGCTCTAAATTACTAGGGTCATTCTGACATGATGTTTCTCACTTTCTGTGCAATGCATCTCAACTGATTCATGTTAAGAGACATCGCGTTAAATAGCTATCACAATTGATTCATTATAAAGTTGCTGCACAAATGAGCATATGTATCGTACATTTGGACCATGTTGTTCATAAAGTCATTGGAAGGAACAGTAGGAAGGTTACAGTAAGGGAAACTCAGTGGCCCTTGCTTCTGAGACTTGGAATTGCAGGCTTGTTATAACTAGGTACAGTCATTATTTCTTTTGACTAGAGTACTATCAAGTATCATAAGGCTGGTTGTAATGGGGTGTATCATATACTAGTATCATGTATATGATACTAGTGTATGATACTACACCTGTAATGCATAGTATCATATGTTGGTATTATAGAGGGCTACATTTATTACCATACATGACACAAAGTAGCACGTCATTTAATATGATACAGTATTATGATAGTATGATACTCAAGCATCTCTTTCTTCATTAAATTCTATGCCACCTCATCAAAAGTGTGAGAAAAGGCTAGAAGCGTATGCCTATGCGGTAGGGACGTGTTCATGTTATGTAGATCGATTAGAGATCGATCGAGAGGTATAGGACGCATAGGTTGTTACGAAGACTTGATCCTTACGTAAAGCTATACAAGAGATAATTAGGAGTTCGTCTGTAACAACCTAGCTAGGATTACAACAGAATACAACTCGTGTACACGTCTCTATACATGATGTTTAATACTCTCCCTCAATCACAACTATCTAGGTTGAGATTGCGCCAAAATGCCTCGAGCTGTCGAACCGTGAGAGGTTTGGTGAATCCATCTGCCACTTGATCTCCAGTAGGTATAAACCGAATATTCAACAATTTATTTGCTACCCTTTCTCGAACAAAGTGGTAGCCAATCTCAATGTGCTTAGCCCTAGCATGAAAAATAGGATTAGCAGATAAATAAGTGGCACCAAGATTATCACACCAGAGAGAGGCTGATTTGGGATGTTGGACACTCAACTATGTTAATAAATTCTGAGCCCAAATGATCTCTGCAGTAGCATTAGCAAGTGCCTTGTATTCAGCTTCTGTGCTTGAGCGAGACACGGTTGCTTGTTTACGGGCACTCCATGAGACAAGATTACTGCCAAGAAAAACTGCGAAACCACCAGTCGACCGTCTGTCATCAAGAAAACCTGCTCAGTCTGCATCCGAAAAAGCACTGACAAACATGGAATCCGACTTCACAATTTTCAGTCCATGAGATAACACTAATAGAAAACAGGAAACTAGTACCGGTTCCAGAGGGCCTTTAGACCCGGTTCTGGAACCGAGACAAAAGGGTCGGGACTAAAGCCCAAAACCTTTAGTCCCGGTTCGTAAGAGGGCCTTTAGACCCGGTTCTGGAACCGGGACAAAAGGGTCGGGACTAAAGCCCAAAACCTTTAGTCCCGGTTCGCTTACGAACCGGGACAGAAGGGGCTCCACGTGGCCGCTGCGAGGCACCCAGACAGGAGGACCTTTAGTCCCGGTTGGTAACACCAACCGGGACCAAAAGGGAGCCATGCGTCAGCAGCTCGCAGGCGCTGGGTTTTTTTTGTTGGAAAGGGGGGAGGGGTTAGGGGTTTTGGAGGGTAAATTTAGTGGTTTCATATTGTGTTAGCTAGCTAATAGATAGAAGTGACCTTTCTTTCTCCGTGCTTGGTCGACGCTAGCTACTATACATATAGAGAGAACTCGACACGCTAGCTAGTAAGCAAATGAAGGAACCATTAATTACACAAGATCGTCATGAACATATACACAGAGAAGTGACCTTTCTTTCTCCGAGAGATTGGTCGAACCTAAAGTTTTCGTATATCTATCCGACGCTACTACATATATACAATATAACATCTCTTACAATACCTAACATCTAAAATCCATTTCAATTTCCAGATGGTATTCTCCCTTCTCATTTATGATGTGATCAAGAAAGAATCCCGCCAATTCCTCTTGAATTGCTCGTATGAGATCATGTGGTAGGAGTTCATCCCGCATCTGCCATATCTAATTTAAAGAAGGGGGTCAATACATATATATGAATGAAAATCAACACAAATGATGATAATAAAATAAAATTATGAATATTATTGTTTACGTACTTCATATTGTTTTTCATAGTAGCCCCTCTAAGAGGTCGCGTTGTAGATGAACTCGCAAACGTAGTATCCATATAAATTATTCCCGCCTTCCTGCCACAAGACCTTTATGAGAAATAGAGTTCAATCAAATTGATAATCAAGCATGATAAATGGTATTGATGAAACTAGAATAAATGGGAGATGCGCGAAACTAGCTAGTACTACTTACTTTCGGTTGTGTAAATCGTAGCTCCCTCGGCAGTCCCGGAACCATTCCGGTGAACTCTTTGCAAACCCTGTCATACAAAGAAAATAATTACTTGATATCAGGAAATGAACAAAGTTGCCGATATGGTGCGATAATGATAGATTGAACTTACTTCTGGAGCATTGCAGTCATGTCCGCATAGTCCTGGGGATCTTTTCATCTCGAGTCTAAGGCAGTTACTACTCCCGGTCAAGCTTAATCTCTAGCAGAATAAAGTGGAAGCTGCGCACACATGCATAACTCATCAATTACATTACTATAACCTCGAGTAAGCGAAATCGAATATGCACAAGACAGTAACACTCACGTGAAGTTGTAAGGAAAGACTATTTTCGCTTTGTTTTGATTTCGAAGTAACAATTGTAGCAAGTTGTCCTCAGTATCTTTGTCTCTGTTTTTAACCGACCATTCATTTATGGTATTTGGGTTAATGAACCCAGTGCCATAGATTTGTGCTTTTTTGCATTCGACGATCTTTAATCTGCATAATATAGTGAGGATAATTATATATACATGCAATGAAAGAGCTGAGCTATAGAGACTTAATTACAGAATTAATACTTACAGACAGTAGCAAGTCATGAGTTGTTTGTCGAGGGCGTCTTGATTGAATAACTGGAATAACTCCACAAATTCAACAAGCATCACCTCAGTTCAAACGAGGTCGTGCTCCTCTTTAATTCCCAGCATCAAACTATCCTTCCCAGACTTCCTGCAGGTATCCATGTACCATTCATGCAATCTTTGCATCATCGTTGTTAGAGGAGGATGATCAGGTTTGACGCGAGGCTTCCCGTACTCGTATCTGAAGATATCTACTTCTAATATTTCAATCAGTACATCATCGCTCAGGTAATCACCAGGGTTGGTACCGGGCACTAGCCCCGGATGATTAGCGGCGATATCGCTAGACACCCTGAGCGGGGGCACGATTGCTTCACCCTATTCGCCGAGCAGGGAATTGTTTTCCCACTTCTTCATTGTGCTAATCTTGCGTCACTGGAAGTACTTCCCAACCGGCGCGCATCTTCATATGTCTTTTTAATACAACAGACGAAGTTGGAATCCGGCGGAGGCGGTGGTGGTCGCTTCAGGACATCCAGAGTGCGCTTCACTTTCACCAGATCTACCGTTTCCTTCGGAGGTGGAGGTTTCTGTGCAAAATGCCCCCTCATTTCGGCAGCAGAGATGTTCGCGTTTTCCTCGCCGGTCCTCTCATATGGTAACTTCTCCGGAGCCTTGAGACATGGACCGTATTTGAATTGCTTCCGCCTCTGCTTGTACTGCTAGCAGCCGGAGCGACGGCGTCTCTTTTGCGCCATTGCTGACGCGGCGGAGTCCGTTGACATGCCGGAGGAGGCGGAGGAGGAGGAGGCGGAGTGCTCCGATGCGCCAGAGGAGGCAGAGGAGGAGGCAGAGTGCCCTGATCACTCGCCGGAGGAGGAGGAGGAGGCAGAGTGCCTTGACTCACTGGTGGAGGAGGAGGAGGCGTCCAGTTTGGAAGCTTGATGTACTCCGCAAAGCATAAACCAGTTGATTCTCCCCTTCACCTGTAGGGTAGTCAAGCTCCAGCTCCTCAAATCCCTCCATTATTTCATCCACCATCATAACATCATATCCATGTGGAATTGGACGACAATGAAAAGTTCCCTCAACTTCAGGAGGTACAACAGAGCCGACAGCCGCCTTCAAAGTTAGGTTCTGGCATTTTGTCATTAGCTCGCAATGTTGTGCCTCCGTGATAGTATCCACGGGGTAGCGAGGAGCCGTGAAATCAGGCTGAACGAGCTCCATGGAAGCTGATGTTTGCTTGAACTACGTCGGTATTTCCCCAAAGAGGAAGGGATGATGCAGCACAACAACGGTAGGTATTTCCCTCAGTGATGATACCAAGGTTATCAAATCAGTAGGAGAACCACACAACACCACGTAAACAGCTCCTGCGTACAAAGAACAAATACTTGCAACCCGATGTAAGAGAGGGGTTGTCAATCCCTCACAGGTAAAAAGATAGGTAAAATTATAGTAGATTGGATAAAGAGATCTCGCGGGAACGCGAGATAAAATAAATAAGAATAAATTGTAGCAAGGTATTTTTCTATTTTTGGTTTAATAGATCTGAAAACAAAAGCAAATAAAAATAGATCGCGAAGGCAAATATAATAAAGAAGAGACCCGAGGGCCGTAGATTTCACTAGTGGCTTCTCTCGAGAAAAAAAGTAAACGACGGGTAAACAAATTGATGTTGGGAAATTGATAGAACTTCAAATAATCATGACGATATCCAGGCAATGATCATTATATAGGCATCACGTCCAAGATTAGTAGACCGACTCCTGCCTGCATCTACTACTATTACTCCACACATCGACCGCTATCTAGCATGCATCTAGTGTATTAAGTTCATGTTGAAACGGAGTAATCCAATAAGAACGATGACATGATGTAGACAAGATTTATTTATGAAGAAATAGACCCCATCTTGTTATCCTTAATAGCAACGGTACATACGTGTCGGTTCCCCTTACATCCGGGATCAAGCACCGTAAGATCGAACCCATCACAAAGCACCTCTTCCCATTGCAAGACAAATAGATCAAGTTGGCCAAACACCACCCAAATATCGGAGAAGAGATATGAGGCTATAAGTAATCATGCATATAAGAGATCAAAGAAGACACAAATAACTTTCATGGATAAAAAGATAGATCTGATCACAAACTCAAAGTCCATTGGATCCCAACGATCACACCGCAAAAAAAGAGTTACATCATATGGATATCTAGGAGACCATTGTATTGAGAATCAAAAAAATAGAGGAAGCCATCTAGCTACTAACTATGGACCCGTAGGTCTACAATGAACTACTCACGCATCAACGGAGAGGCACCAATGAGGATGATGAACCCCTCCGTGATGGTGTCTAGATTCGATCTGGTGCTTCTCGAACTTGCGGCAGCTGGAATTGATTTTCGTCGTCTCCCCTAGGGTTTCTGGAATATTGGGGTATTTATAGAGCAAAGAGGCGGTGCGGGAGGCCACCGAGGTGGGCACAACCCACCAGGCGCGCTGAGGTCCAGCGCGCCTGGTGGGTTGTGCCCTCTCGAGCACCCAGTGCTTCTCCAGCCCATTGGGTGACTTCTGGTCCATTAAAAATCCACAAAGAGTTTTGCTGCATTTGGACTCCGTTTGGTATTGATTTCCTGCGATGTAAAAAACAAGCGGAAAACAACAACTGGCACTGGGCACTATGTCAATAAGTGAGTACGAAAAAATTATATAAAATGATTGTAAAACATCCAAGGATGATAATATAACAGCATGGAACAACCAAAAATTATAGATACGTTGGAGACGTATCAACATCCCCAAGCTTAATTCCTGCTCGTCCTCGAGTATTTAAGTTTTGACATGAGGATTTCAATACTCAAGCATATAAACAAGCAACCATGTCTTTCAAAATATCAACACTAAAGCAAGTTATCCCTAGCCCATTATGCTCAATCATTAATCCATTCATGAAACACACTCGCATGTTAGCTACACCCAATGCTCAAGTACGATCATAGTGCCCCTTAGTTGGTGCTTCATAAGAGAAGATTGAGACTCAAAATAAAAATAAAAATTGCATAAAGTAAAAGAAAGGCCCTCGTAGAAGGAAGTAGAGATTTGTAGAGGTGCCAGAGCTCAAAACGAAAAGGATAGAGATAAAACATTTTGGCAGGCATGATTTTCCCGTCGACAAAAAACGATCGTGTAGTTCCCAATACTTTCCATGCTAGATATATCATAGGCGGTTCCCAAACAGAAAATAAGGTTTATTCCTTTTTCAACCATACTTTCACTTTCCATGGCTAACCATATCCACGTGTGCCTTCCATACCAACACTTTCCAAGCAATTTATTATTTGACAACATAAAGTAAATTCATTTTTCATTTCGGGACTGGGCATCCCTAATACCTTTGCCTTACTCTCGTGCAATGACAAGTGAATAAACACACATCTTGAGAATAACATATCTAGCATGGAAATATATTAGCCACACCCTACCGTTTCATGAGCGGTACGAGCACACAAAAGAGAAGTTTATTTTGAAAATTAGAAATGACACATACAAATTTGCTTAAAACGGCAAAAGAATACCTCATATAGGTAGGTATAGTGGGCTCATGTGGCAAAACCGGTTTAAAGGATTTTGGATTCACAAGTAGTGATCATACTTAGTGCAAATGAAGGCTAGCAAAAGATTGAGAAGCGACCAATCAAGAAACGAAAAATCTCATAAGCGAGCATTAAGCATAACTAACACTAAATAATGCACCACAAGTAGGATGTAATTTCATTACATAACTATTAAATTTCGTGCTTGCATAGGGAATCACAAACCTTAACGCCAATATTCTTACTAAAGCATAATTACTCATCAACATGACTCACATATCATATCATCATATCTCAAAACTATTACAAGGAATCAAGTTTATTTTGTCCAATTATCTTCATGAAAGTTTTTATTATATCCTCCTTGGATACCTATCACTTTGGAACTAGTTTCATGTGTTGCTTTTGATAAGCTCAAACAAATATAAGTGAAGAACATGAGCATCATATTTCTTTCTTTCAAAATAATTTAAGTGAAGTAAGAGAGAATTTCTTAAATTTTTACTAACTATCAAATAAATCTAAGTGAAGCATGAGAGCATTTCTTCAAAAATACTAAAGCACACCGTGCTCAGAAATATATAAGTGAAGCACTAGAGCAATTCCATAGCTCATAAAGATTTAAGTGAAGCATAGAGAGCAATTCTAACAAGTCATGGCATAATTTTGGCTCTCTCAAATTGGTGTGTCCAACAAGGATTCAAGACTTAAAATACAAAGCAAAACAAGCAATGACTCATATCATACAAGACGCTCCAAGCAAAACTCATAATATGTGACGAATAAAAATATAGTTCCAAGTAAAATACCGATGATCGTTAGAAGAAAGAGGGGATTCCACTCGGGCATCCCCAAGATTAGTTGCTTCCTTCTCTTTGGATAATAGCTTGGGATGCCATGGGCATCCCCAAGCTTAGGCTTCTTACTCCTTATTCCTTCATCCATCGTAATATCACCCAAAACTTGAAAACTTCAATCACACAAAACTCAACAAAACCTTCGTGCGATCCATTAGTATAAGAAAGCAAATCACTACTATAAGTATTGTTGAAAACCCATTAATATTTTATTTTTTCATTATATATACTGTATTCCGACTTTTCTATGGCAAAAACTCTTCAAAAGAAACCATAGAATCATCAAAACAAGCACACAACGCAAAGAAAACAGAATCTGTCAAAAACAGAACAGTCTATAGCAATCAGGGAACTTCGTATACTTCTGTAACTCCAAAAATTCTGAACAATTAGGACAACATGGGAAATTTGTATATCAATCTTGTGTAAAAAATTCAGAGCAAAATCACATTTCTGTGATTTATGGAAATTATTTCTCTGAGCGCAAAAGTTTATGTTTTTCAACAAGATCAAATCAACTATCACCCAACATAATCCCAAAGGCTTTGCTTGGCACAAACACTAACTAAAACACAAAAAACACAATCATAATAGTAGCATAATTGTGTAAACACTCAAGAACAAAAAGCAAAAGACAAAAATAAATGTAAGTCATTGGATTGCCTCCCAACAAGCGCTATCGTTTTACGCCCCTAGCTAGGCATAAAGCAAGGATCTAAGTATTGTCATCTTTGTTTCTAGATCCATACGATGCCCTCATGATTACTTCATATGGTGGCCCAATTATTGTTCTTGGGAAGTGTTCCAGACGCTTCCTTAGTGGAAACGGAAATTTAATATTGCCTTGTTTCATATCAATCACAGCACCAATAGTGTGTAAAAACGGTCTACCAAGAATAATTGGACAAGACGGATTGCAATCAATATCAACAACAATAAAATATATGGGCACATAATTCCTATTTGCAAGAATAAGAACATCATTAAATATTCCCATAGGCTTTTTAATAGTAGAATCCGCCAAGTGCAAATTTAAAGAACATTCTTCAATATCGGTAAGACAAAGCACATCACATAAAGATTTCGGAATTCTAGAAACACTAGCACCCAAGTCACATAAAGAAAACACTCATAATTTTTAATCTTTACTTTGATAGTAGGTTCCCATTCATCATGTAATTTTCTTGGAATTGAAACCTCTAATTCCAACTTTTCTTCTAAAGCTTCCATCATCAACAATATGTTTAGTAAAAGCTTTATTTTGTTCATAAGCACGGGGTGAATTTATCATGGATTGAAACAAAGAAATACAATCAATGAAAGAGCAACTATCATAATTAAAGTCTTTGTAATCCAAAAGAGTGGGCACATCACTAGTTAAAGTTTTGACCTCTTCAAACCCACTTTTATCAATTTTCTCGTCAAGATTTTCACCCTCCAAGTTATCGGGGCGCCATCTAGATAAAGTTGACTCTTCTTCAGTCCCTTTTTCATCAATCTTAATTTTACTAAACAAAGAATGAATAGAAGAAACACCAATCATTTTAAGATCTTCGTCACTTTTATGAAAGCAATCACTAGAAAACGCTTTTTCTAAAAATTCTCTTCTAGCTCTAAGCATAGCGGTTCTTTTCTTACTTTCATCCATAGAAACATATAAAGATTTAATTGATTCCTCAAATTTAGGCACAAAAGTTTTCATCTTGAGATTTTCTACATCATGAGAAATTCTATCAATACTTCTAGACATATCATCAATCTTATTCAGCTTTTCTTCTATTGTAGCATTGAAAACTTTTTGATTATTGATAAATTCTTTAATATTATTCTCAAGATCAGAGGTGTCTGTATTATTATTATAAGAAAGATTACCATAGGAATTACAATAATTATTAGAGGAATTAGTAGGAAAAGGCCTAGCATTAAAATTACCTCTATAAGCATTGTTATTGAAATTATTTCGAGAGATAAAATTCACATATATGGCATTACTATTTTGCTCAATCAAAGTAGACTAAGGCACATCATTAAAATCAATAGGAGAACTTTTATTAGCAACCAATTTCATAAGAGCATCAACTTTTTCACTCAAAGAAGAAATTTCTTCAACCGAATTAACTTTTTTACTAGTAGGAGCTCTTTAGGCATGCCATTGTGAATAATTTGCCATAATATTATCAAGCAATTTTGGGGCTTCACCCAAAGTAATTTCCATAAAATTACCACCCGCGGCGGTATCTAAAAGATTACAAGAAACAAAATTCAACCCCGCATAATTTTTTTGTATGATCATGCAAAGATTTAACCCATGAGTTGGGCAATTCCTCCACATCAATTTCATCCTTTCCCAAGATTGTGCAACATGCTCATGTTCAAGTTGCTTGAAATTCATGATCTGGTTTCTAAGGGAAATAATTTTTGCAGGCGGAAAATACTTAGTAATAAAAGCGTCCTTGCACTTATCCCAAAAATCGATACTATTGCGGGGCAAAGAAGAAAACCAAATTTTTGCATGATCTCGCAAAGAAAATGGAAAATTTCAACTTCACAATACCATTGTCCGCATCTTTTTTCTTTTGCATATCGCATAATTCCACGAATGTGTTAAGATGGGATGCGGCATCCTCATTAGGAGTACCGGAAAATTGATCTTTCATAACAAGATTCAAAAAAGCAACATTAATATCACAAGACTCCGCACTAGTGGCGGGAGGAGCAATCGGAGTGCTAATAAAATCATTGTTCTTGGTATAGGAGAAATCACACAACTTGGTGTTCTCTTGAGTCATTGTGACTATGCAACAAGATTACACTCAAAAACAGATCTGACAAGAAAACGGCGAATGAAAAAGGGGTGAATAAAACAACAAATTTTTGTGAAGTGGGGGAGAGGAAAACGAGAGGCAGATGGAAAATAATGTAAATTGCAAGGAGATGAGATTTGTGATTAAGAACCTGGTAGATGTTGATGATGCCTCCCCGGCAACGGCGCCAGGAATTCCTTTTGATGTTTGCTTGAACTACGTCGGTATTTCCCCAAAGAGGAAGGGATGATGCAGCACAACAACGGTAGGTATTTCCCTCAGTGATGAGACCAAGGTTATCGTACCAGTACGAGAACCATGCAACACCACGTAAACAGCTCATGCACACAAAGAACAAATACTTGCAAGAGAGGGGTTGTCAATCCCTCATGGGTAAAAAGATAGGTAAAATTGTAGTAGATTGGATAAATAGATCTCACGGGAATGCGAGATAAAATAAATAAGAATAAATTGCAGCAAGGTATTTTTATATTTTTGGTTTGATAAATCTGAAAATAAAAGCAAATGAAAATAGATCATGAAGGCAAATATAATAAAGAAGAGACCCGGGGGCCGTAGATTTCACTAGTGGCTTCTGTCGAGAAAAATAGCAAACAACGGGAAAACAAATTACTGTTGGGCAATTGATAGAACTTCAAATAATCATGACGATATCCAGGCAATGATCATTATATAGGCATCACGTCCAAGATTAGTAGACCGACTCTTGCCTGCATCTACTACTATTACTCCACACATCGACCGCTATCTAGCATGCATCTATTGTACTAAGTTCATGGAGAAACGGAGTAATGCAATAAGAACGATGACATGATGTAGACAAGATCTATTTATGTAGAAATAGACCCCATCTTGTTATCCTTAATAGCAACGATACATACGTGTCGGTTCCCCTTCTGTCACTGGGATCAAGCACCGTAAGATCGAACCCATCACAAATCACCTCTTCCCATTGCAAGATAAACAGATCAAGATGGACAAACAAAACCCAAATATTGGAGAAGAAATATAAGGCTATAAGTAATCATGCATATGAGAGATCAAGAAGACTCAAATAACTTTCATGGATAAAAAGATAGATCTGATCATAAACTCAAAGTTCATCGGATCCCAACAAACACACCGCAAAAAAAGAGTTACATCATATGGGCACGGGCGCGGCAGGTGCAGCCAAACACACGGGGACCGGTGCCGCGGTGGGTGGAGGGGCGCGCACGGGCAGGGGCACAAGCGCGGCGGGTGCAGCCAAACGCACGGGGCCCGGCGCCACGGTGGGTGGAGGGGGGCGCACGGGCACGGGCGCAGGCGCTGGCATGTACATGAGCTCGCGCGGGTCAGCGGAGATCTCGCTGACGCCCGCGGCTTCCAGCTCTACGATAGTGCTCGGCGACCAGCCCGTCAATGCTCTGAGGATGAATTTGGCGTGGCGCGGGGATGGGAGCTGGGACGAGAGCGGGGGCAGCAACCGCCGTGGCCAGCTCGTTCTGGGCCATGTCCATGAGGCCCCATAACTCCTTATTTTCTATCTCCTCCGGCTCGGAGTCGACTTCACCAAACTTGAGGACTAGTGGCAGATGATCATTCTGCACCCTGGCGTTGGTGGAGGTCTCCGGGAGGGAGGGGAATGGGAGGCGAACAGTAAGGCCGCCCGTATTAAACAGCGGCTCGGGCGCCATTAATGGAGAGGAAGGCGGGCGGCCATGGAAGTCAAAGGGCTCGCTTTCGAGTGTGCCTGCGCAGTGTACAGCTCGCACGCTTCCCGGTGAGCCTGCGCATTGGAGGACAACTTGCACGCCTCTCGGTCAGCCTGCGCACCGGACTGCGCTCGCACGCCTCCCGTTCAGTCAAGCAGCTGTCCGCACGACACCTCCTATAGCCATTAAAACCAAGACACGTGGCGTCACGTGAATGGTTAACAGAACGCACACGATTTGAATTATACAAACGTTTGAGATATTAAAGTGGCAGCTATTTTTTCAAAATGCCTTTGTTGGCTGTTATTCAAGTGCGCCTTCTCTCAAAATGGACATGAAAAATACCAAAACATGTCGGGTGCAATTCCATGAAAGCATGCCAAGTTTCATGAATTTCAGACGAGTTTTGGATTTACTAGAATTTAAAAACAAAGTATCTCAACGTTTTGCCGGTAATCAATGGTGCCCCGGTGTTTGAAATTCATTCCCATTTCATGCATGGGACCTAAGCATGCACCCAAGGACACATATTTGATTTTTCAACCAATTTATATGCATTAGAACATGTGCATGTAGTTCAAATTTGAATTATGCACATAAATGCATCGGAAACTCAATTAATGCATAAAAATGTCCAAACGAACCCCCAAAATCCTAAAAATTGACACAACACTCTTGTTGTTCTATGTTGACACGAGAATTTTTTTGAAAGCAATAAGAGGCAATGGACATCGTTTCGTCCCCAAAGGTGGGACGTTCCCTACCAAAACCATTAGGCTTGTTGTGAGAAGCTCTGGTTTGTGAGAAGCATATACCCAAACCTGCCCCAAATGGGACAAAAAAATTACCACGACATGTTGATGCTGCTCCATGATAGCATGCCAAGTTTCATGAAATTCGGACGAGCTTCGGATTTACTAGAATTTAAAAACTCTGTATCTCAATGTTTGCGGCCGAGTGACCGTGGCAGGGTGTTTGACACTCATTCTCATTTCTTGCATGGGACCTAAGCATGCAACCATGGGCGCAAATTTGAATTTTCAACCAATTTATATGCATTAGAGCATGTGGATGTAGCTCAAATTTTAATTATGCACATAAATGCATTGAAAACTCAATTAATGCATAAAAATGTCCAAACGAACCCCGAAAAATCCCAAAAATTGACACAACACTCATGTTGTTCTATGTTGACACGAGAATTTTTTTGAAAGCAATAAGAGGCAATGGATATTTTTTCGTCCCCAAAGGTGGGACATTCCCTATTGAAACCATCAAGCTTGTTGTGAGAAGCTCTGGTTTGTGAGAAGCATATCCCCAAACCTACCCCAAATGGGACAACAAATTTACCATGGCATGTTGATGCCGCTCCATGATAGCATGCCAAGTTTCATGAATTTTAGACGAGCTTTGGATTTACTAGAATTTAAAAACTAGGCATCTCAATGTTTGCGGCCGAGTGACCGTGGCAGGGTGTTTGACATTCATTCCCATTTCTTGCATGAGACCTAAGCATGCAACCAAGGGCACAAATTTAAATTTTCAACCAATTTATATGCATTAGAGCATGTTCATGTAGTTCAAATTTGAATTATGCACATAAATTAAGTGAAAACTCAATTAATGC
Organism: Aegilops bicornis; assembly: GCA_021605145.1. Taxonomy (NCBI): domain Eukaryota; kingdom Viridiplantae; phylum Streptophyta; class Magnoliopsida; order Poales; family Poaceae; genus Aegilops; species Aegilops bicornis. Next base: position 726,223,685 of record CM038671.1, on the reverse strand, counting down.
ATAAAAAATATCCAAACGAACCCCGAAAATCCCAAATATTGGCACAACACTCCTGTTGTTCTATGTTGACACTAGGAAAAAAATTTGAAATCGAGAAGAGGTAATGGATATCGTTTCGTCCAGAAAGGTGAAACGTTCCCTACTGAAACCATCACACTTGTTGTGAGAAGCTCTGGTTTATGAGAAGCTTATACCCAAACCTGCCCCAAATGGGGAAAAAATTCACCACGGCATGTTGATGCCGCTCCATGATAGCAAGCCAAGTTTCATGAATTTCGGACGAGCTTTGGATTTACTAGAATTTAAAAACCAGGTATCTCAATGTTTGCGGCGAGTGACCGTAAGTGGCGGGTGTTTGACATTCATTCCCATTTCTTGCATGGGACCTAAGAATGCACCCAAGGGCACAAATTTGAATTTTCAACCAATTTATATGCACTGGAGCATGTGCATGTAGTTCAAATTTGAATTATGCACATAAATGCATTGAAAACTCAATTAATGCATAAAAATGTCCAAACGAACCACAAAAATCCCAAAAATTGACACAGCACTCCTGTTGTTCTATGTTGACACGAGAATTTTTTTGAAAGTGTCGGTGTTCTGGGAACGTGGGTCCCCAGACTTGCCTGCCTGCGGCCTGCGGCGTGGCTCAAAGGGGGGCCCATCACAGCCCATCTTTATCAACACAAGCTCAAGACCTTCGCGAGGGGCCAAGCCTCGCGGGGCGGATGACAGGGAGCTTCCTCAGGCACGGCCTCATCAGGCTGGCTCGCAAGGAGGCGGAGAGATCAAGGCGGGGTACCTCACGAGGTGCCCATGACGCAAGCCATAATGACCAAGGGCGCCAAAGTGGCGCTAGCCAGCGTAGTGTCCTCCTTTCCTCTTTGGTGCAAAGGGAGCAAGCACAAAGTAGAGCATCAAGCAAAGGCGTCCATTTCGGTGCAACAAGACCAAGACCAGCCCAACGACAGGAAGGAAGTCATTGTGGAGCCCAAGCCGACGTCACTACGAGCCTTTGACAGCGAGGACCAACTTTAGTCGGATAAGTGTACGGATGTTCCCCTTCAAAATGGCCAATTGTTGGCGCCCTTCCCGCTCAATATTTGGGAAGAGTCCCAGGGCCTCTGTCTATAAATAGGACTAGCCACGCACAGAGCTAGGGGGATCTGGCATCTTGAAGAGAGAGAGAGAGAGAGAAAGAGAGGGAGCGACTGAAGTCCTCCAAGCAGTTCATCGCCCGACCAAGAACAGACCCTCGCGAGGCTGTTCTTCCTTGTATTGTTCATCACCATCAGACCAAGAGGCAATCCACCACACCACAAACTAGAGTAGGGTATTACACCACAATGGTGGCCCGAACAAGTATAAACCTTGCGTCTCTTGTGTTGTTCCTTTCGTAGTTTAGATCACAGCGATGCGACGGGGTGCAGGTAGGTAGGGGGCGAGATCTCCGCGCGCACCCCATTGTTCGAACCTCAAGGGTCTGCCGGAACCCTAAATCCGACATTTGGCGCGCCAGGTAGGTGCGCTGAATTAAATCTTCCGCCACCCGTTCTTCGTCGACCACCGCATCCATGTCGACGCTCCCGGGCCTGCCCGGCTGAAGGCCGCTCTCGCTTGCGTCGCCAGACGGCTCCCGTCGGCGGGCGCCCTCGTCGTTCCCCATCGCTTGCCGTCAACGCCGCCACCGGCCCGGCGGGGAATGAGCAGCAAGCATCGTCCCAGCATCCCTCCGTGAGGCAAGACGGCCGCACTGCTACCCCCTCACTCGCCCCGGCTGGTTCTTCGTCTCGCGCGTTCCGCGCGCCCATGGAGGCTCGAGCTGCGCTCATCGCGGCAAACGAGCTCCTGCGCTACCGTCCAGTCGACGACGTCTACGAAGAGTGGCTCGACTGCGTCGCCGAGCTCGTCCGCGCCGCAGGGGGCTCCCCCGCGCCGTCCGTCCCGCTGCACCGCACCCCGCCCTGCGCGGGCGACGAAGCTCCGGGGGCGCCTCGGTCGTCTCCCCCTCAAGAAGGCGCCCTGGCCCCAAGAAGCGTGGTCCTCGGGCGGAACCCGCTCCGTCCGGCGCCAGTGCGGCAAGAGCAGAGCTGCCAGGAGGTCCCTCGCCCGCAAGAAGCTGCCCGAGTGCTCCCTGCTCCAGCTCGTCGCGACCAAGCTCATGCTCCAGCACGTCAAGACCCCGCGTTGCTTGCAGCTGCAGCGCATGGGGACCCGCAAGACCAAGCTCTTCATCACCCAAGGCCTCCCGTGGCCACAGCAGGCTGCTGTGCCTTCACCACCGAGCTGCGCAGCGTCGCGTGGCCCGGCAAGTTTAAGCTAGACCTGCCTCCTCGCTATGACGGTACGGCCGACCCCGCAGAGTTCCTCCAGCTCTACGAGCTGGGCATCGAAGCCGCCAACGGAGACGAGAAGGTCATGGCGAACTGGTTTCCCATGGCGCTCAAGGACGGGGCCCTTTTGGCTCTGAACACGGCTCGAGCACGATCTCCTCACAGGGGACGAGATGCGCACCGCTTCATCGCCAACTTCCAAGGTACTCGTGATCGCCACCCGCCGTAAGCGACATGCGCCGCATCAAGCAGCAACTGGTGGAGACCCTTCAGAAGTACATCCAGCGCTTCAACAACGCACGCCTCAAGATTCCCAAGGTGACCGAGGAGGCCATCATCTCCGCCTTCTCCGACGGTGTGCGCAACGTCAAGATGAAGGAGGAGCTGGCGATGCATGAAGACTTGTGCACTTCCTTGGGGCTGTTCAACTTGGCGACCAAGTGCGCCAGGGCCGAGGAAGGGCGTCTCTCCCTCCTCGAGCTGCCTGCCGCAGACCCAGAAGAGAAGAAATCCAAGGCCAAGGACGTGAAGCGCAAGGCGCTTCCGTGCTCATGCGTAACCGGACACCAAGCGGGCAGTAGATCAGCCCGAGTCTTCCAAGGGCAGCCGGTGCTGCGTGTACCACGACCTCCACACCCACAACACCAACGAATGTCAAGAGCTCGAGCCGTGCGAGAAGGAGGATCGGCCGGCGTCCCGATCGCAGCTGACCGGGCTACGGCCGAGGAGGAGGAAGGAACGCAGGGGCTTTGGGAAGACCGCGGCCCTCGCCAAGGGTGGCGCGACCAACCTCGCGAGGATCGCTGGCGGGACTCGCCTCGCGAGGGAGGCTGGAGGGATCAGCCTCGCGAGGATCGCCTGCAAGGCAACGCAGGCCTCCCTCTTCTGCCACCGCAGCCAAGGAGAAATGAAGACCATCATCAGGACGAGGGGCTGGGGCTTCCACGAGCCGCCACAATCGCTTTGCATCACGGGAGGAGCTCCAGCCCAGCCTCGCAACGCATCTTCAAGCGATTCGACCGAAGTGAATGCAGTCCTCCCAAGCTCGAAGCAACATGCCCCTCGGTGGTCGGCGTGCGCCATCACGTTCGCTTTCGGCCGGATCAGCTCAAGTGTGCGGCCACAGCCGGAGTCCTCCCGATGCTTTGCTCCCCAATCATCAGCAACGTGCTAGTCACCAAGACCCTCATCGATGGTGGGGCAGGGCTCAACGTCCTGTCCATGGAAACGATCAACAATCTCCAAGTGCCTTACAATCAGCTTCAGCCAACCAAGCCTTTCTCTGGGGTCACCGACGGCTCCACGGTCCCGATTGGGCAGGTTCGCCTCCCTGTCACCTTCGGCGCGCACGACAACTACCGCACCGAGCTCATCGACTTCGACGTCGCCCACATTCGCCTGCCATACAACGCCATCCTCGGGTACCCAGCGCTGGCCAAGTTCATGGCCGTAACCCACCACGGCTACAACATCCTTGTAACACCCCGGATGTAACTTTCCATATTTGTAACTCCAACTCTTGCCATTTTCGGCATTGTGATATGATATTCCCTCCGTGGTTGGGTTTTTCTTCATTTTTGCATTTTGTCCATGTCATGCATTTCATATCATGTCATCATGTGCATCTCATTCGCATACGTGTTAGTCTCATGATTCCGAGCATTTTCCCGTTGTCCGTTTTGCAATCCGGCACTCCTATGTCCCCGGTGTCCCCTTTTACATTTTTACGTGAGCGGTACTAAACTTTCTCGAATGGACCGAGGTTTGTCAAGTGGCCTTGGTACACCACCGCAGACCACTGTCAAGTTTGGGTCATTTGGAGCTCGTTTGGTATTCCAACAGTTAACCGCACTCTCGCAAAGGCCTCTTTTAAGTTGCAGCCCAACACCCCTTCAAAACAGCCCAATAACCCATCTAACTCCCCTCCATGCTCTCGGTCGTTCGATCACGATCGTGTGGGCGAAAACCGCACCCCATTTGGACACTCCTAGCTCCCTCTCCCTATAAATATGCATCTCCCCCTCCAAATCCGGGCAAACCCTAGCGAAATTCCCCTCGCGCCGGGACACCGTCCAGACGGGCAGACGCGTCCGGCGGCGCCCGACCAATCAATCCGCGGCCACGTGGGCAGCCGCGCCCACATCGCCAGCGCCTCCACATGAGCCCGCTGGCCCGTGGCGGCCCTCCCGCCGTCCGGGCCCGTCTTTGCCGCGCCTCGGCCAGCGCGCCGCACCGGCCGCCCCTGGCCGGTGCGCCGCCCCGGCCAGTCGCCGCCGCCCGGCGCCAGCGCGCGACGCCGTCGCGGCCACCGCCGCGCCCGCCCCCTCGTCGCCGGCCTCCTCCGCCGTCGCCGGCCACCGCCTCGCCGCCTCGGCCGTCGCCTCCCCCGGCCTCTCCTTCCTCCCTCCGGCGAGTCGCCGCGCCGGATCTGAGATCCAAAACCGATTCGTTTGACTTTCTCCTCCCCCCCGAAATCGCCCGTCTTTTTCTGTGATTATTTTGTTGCATCTTCAACGCATCATAACTTTGCACTCGTTGCTCCGTTTCGTGCGTGTAATATGTCAAAATGTTCGCCTCGATGAGCTCAAATGAAAACGATGTTATGTGATGTTAGTTTCTGTTTCTTAACAGAACATGCACTTTTGTCATTTTTGCCATGATTGATGTGTGCATCCTATGATCTTGAGTCCTACATGTGTTTTGTAATATGCCATGCCATCTTTACAGGGGTTTATGCCATGTATTTTTGTAATCTCTGTGGTGACTAGCACAAGCATGCAAACTAGGCTTCATGATGTTGCTGATTTCAGCCCCTGTTTTGCTGATATTTTTATACCATGTTAACTTGATGCTACCGAGAGATCCATGCATATTTTGAGATACTTCAGTAAAGATGTTTTAAACATATGGTTATTCTCTATCCATCCATGCCCTTGTTTGCAATTATGGAGTGCCATAGCTTGAGTCAATAGAGCTCTACTTTTGCTATAAAATGTTTCCTGGCAGATTGTTTACATGTTATTCAATTTTGCCAAGGTTGTTGTAGTTGATCCGTGTATGCTATGATGTTGTTCTTGCCATTTATAGCTTCTATGCCATGTCTTCTTGATGGACGTATGCTTAGTTTATCATGTAATGCTCTGTAGTGAGTGCATCGAGCTCGCGAAGATGCCTAGTTATTTGTTTTTGTCATGCCCTGTTGCTGAATCTGTTAACGAAACTTGCTATTTTGACATGGGTGTTATTATATTTTCTGATCCCTTTTGGCTCATGCTCAGTAAGGGACTTTTGTTCTATGATTTGAGTATATTCATGACATGCCTTGTTTTACTATTATAAGTTCCTGCAGCATGCTGTTTGCTTGCTCTGAACATTGCTTCCTGATGCTGATTCTGCCATGTTCAGTATTTTCACTAAGTCTGTGAAACTGATATGTTTTGCACTTTTGCCATGCTTGTTTGGACCTGGTATGATGTGATTTAGCCGTAGCTCAGTGTTCATCTTTTGTCAAGCATCTTGACTAGACCGCTTCCATATACTTTGTTGGTACGTTTGGGTGCACTAGCTTAATTTCTTGTTGCTTGCTATGCGGTATCATGCTGTTAATGGCAGATTTGTGCCATTCTTGTTTTGCTTGTCATTTGCAAACCGTGCATCCGATTCCGGTGATCTTTATATCGATTTCAACCGAAATCATCTCACCTTTCCAGCGGCATACTTGGTTTGCCAAGTTGATGCCTGGTTCATCATTTTCCTTCCGGAGCACGCATACGCATTGCATATCACATCTCGCATATCATGCCATGTATTGCATCATGTTGCTTGTGCATTGCACCGTGATTTATTGTGGTTCCTTTGTTTGTGTTCTTGCTTTGGGTAGAGCCGGGAGACGAGTACGTGAACGAGGAACCTGTTGAGAACGCTTACGAGGATCAAGCTTTCGACAACTCTGAGAACCTTGCAGGCAAGATGACCATACCCTCGAAATCACTTCTATCTTTGCTTGCTAGATGCTCGCTCTTTTGCTATGCCTATGCTACGATGCCTATCACTTGCTTACCATGCCACCCATATTGCCATGTCAAACCTCTAACCATCCTTTCCTAGCAAACCGTTGATTGGCTATGTTACCGCTTTGCTCAGCCCCTCTTATAGCGTTGCTAGTTGCAGGTGAAGATGAAGTTTGTTCCTTGTTGGAACATGGAGATGTTGTTCCTTGTTGGAACATGTTTACTTGTTGGGATATCACAATATATCTGCTATAATTAACGCATCTATATACTTGGTAAAGGGTGGAAGACTCGGCCTTATGCCTGGTGTTTTGTTCCACTCTTGCCGCCCTAGTTTTAAATCATACCGGTGTTATGTTCCTTGATTTCGCGTTCCTTACGGTTGGGTGATTTATGGGACCCCTTGACAGTTCGCTTTGAATAAGACTCCTCCAAAGCAAGGCCCAACATTGGTTTTACCATTTGCCACCTAAGACTTTTTCCCCGGGTTTCGCGAGCCCGAGGGTCATCTTTATTTTAACCCCCGGACGGTGCTCCTTCGAGTCTTTGGCCGAACCGAGCCGCCAAGGGGCCACCTCAGAAACTCGAGGCCTGGTTTTACTCGTAGCATGTCTCATCCGGATGTGCCACGAGAACGAGATATGTGCAGCTCCTATCGGGATTTTTCGGCACAATCGGGCGGCTTTGCTGGTCTTGTTTTATTGCTTTGTCGAAATGTCTTGTAGTCCGGGATTCCGAGATCGATCGGGTCTTCCGGTAGAAGGAATATCCTTCGTTGACCGTGAGAGCTTATAATGGGCTAAGTTGGGACACCCTGCAGGTATTATCTTTCGAAAGCCGTGCCCGCGGTTATGAGGCAGATGGGAATTTGTTAATGTCCGGTTGTAGAAAACCCGAAGTTGACCTTAATTAAAATACACATCAACCGCGTGTGTAACCGTGATGGTCTCTTCTCAGCGGAGTCCGGGAAGTGAACACGGTGTTGGAGTTATGCTTGACGTAAGTAGTTTAGGATCACTTCTTGATCGCTACTAGCTTCACGACCGCGCTTTGCTTCTCTTCTCGCTCTCTTTGCGAATGTAGCCACCATATATGCTAGTCGCTTGCTGCAGCTCCACCTCACAACTCTGTCCTTCCTATAAGCTTAAATAGTCTTGATCTCGCGGGTGTGAGATTGTTGAGTCGATGACTCACAGATTCTACCAATGTCTGATTGCAGGTGTGCCGACGATGCCGTCAGGTGACGCAACCGAGCTCAAGTGGGAGTTCGACGAGGAACGTGGTCGTTACTATGTGTCTTTTTCCTCGATGATCAGGTAGTGGTGCTCAGTTGGGACGATCGGGGATCTGTGTAGCAATTAGGGTAGTCTTCTTTCATTTTGGTTCCGTAGTCGGACCTTGAGTGTAATCTGAATGATGGATGTTTATTTATGTATTGTGTGAAGTGGCATTTGTAAGCCAACTATGTATCTCTTTCCCTTATGTATTACATGGGTTGTGTGAAGATTACCTCACTTGCGACATTGCTTTCAATGCGGTTATGCCTCTAAGTCGTGCTTCGACACGTGGGAGATATAGCCGCATCGAGGGCGTTACAATCCTCAAGATGCCAGGAAGTGGCGGAGTCATCACGGTGCCCTGCGAAGAGAAAGACGCGGTGTGCTCCCTGGAGCGAGCCTTTTAGGCCGCATCACTGGAAGACCCGGATCACGGAAGCAGGAGGCTTCCCGAGACCACCCCCAAGAAGAAGAAGACATCGCTCGACCCGAACCCTCAGGAGGCAGGCCCCTCAGGGTCCGCGCCTGCTCGGGGGGAACCTCCTTCTATCGCATAGGAAAGCGCGCTCGGCGCCCTCCTCAGGCAGGGCTCGGGGGCTCCCCCCTGGAGGGCCACCGACCTTGCTAAGGTCATGAGGGAGGCGCTTGGGCACCACTTGGAGGCGTGTTTCAAAGCATGTTTCCCTCAAGAAGGAGCAAGGCAAGGAGGGCCAAACCCTCAGGAGTTCGTCAGCAAGATCATTCAGGAGCTGCAGTAGTCAAGAGTCATGAGTGGCAGCCGCCGCTTACCTGCCATGGCTCCCCATCCAATCGAGGATGGTGGGCTGCGCGTCTGCATCGACATACCAGGGCTCAACCGAGCCGCCTCTCAGGAGCGCCTCTGGCCCTCTCGCGTGGGGCGCCAAGGTCCACCACGGCTATGTTCGCATGATGCTTACATGACTTGTCAACGCGCCACGCTGGCCAATACCATGAGGAGCATCCCGGAGGCTCAAGAGGTCAGCGCCTGCATCCTGGCAGAGATGGATACGGTCCACGAGGAGCCACCAGGCGCCTCGGAGCCTCCCGAGGCCCCCAGGCACAGGGGCTCGTGAGGATCGGCTCCGCAGCCCACCGAGTCTGCTGCACCAACACCCTTCGTCTTCAACGCTATCAGTGACATCTTTCAAGTTTCATTTCGGTGGAGCGCCCCAAGGGCTGCATTATTCCCAGGCTGCGTGGGTCCATCCCTGAGGCGTGTATCCCTTTTACTTCATGTTCCTAGCTTATCTTGTTGGGGGCGCCCTTCGGGCTGCATCATCCCCAAGCCGCTCGGGCCAGACACGGCGGCATGTATCCCTCTTGCGTTTATTTCGGGTCATGCGTTCAACCCATCATGCTTGTTATTTGATGCCAGTCCATGGCACCTTTTCTTCGTTCATGTCGACCGCTTTCACGTTAAAGGGGGGGGGGTACCTGAGCATCGCAACTCAGGGCTCCTACTGGCTCTCCAGCCCTCACCCTCTGGCCTTGTCCACGGCATCGCGACCTGGCATACCAGCGACAGCTGAGACCAGCTCGAGGGCCGGGACCCGAGGACGTAGAGCGCCGGCGTCTAACCAAATCTGCAGGAACACATCACAAGATAAGGCCCAATGCCAGGCGCAACCCACCTTGAGGTAGGGCCCCGTGAGTCCTGCGCTAGCTCACGGGTGCCCAGATACACCTCGTCAGGCCCTACCGTGCCCGGCCACGTGTCGCCAGGGTGGCCTGCGCCCGGGGCTCCTCCCGGAGGGGAGCCCCCTCCCATGCACCAGTGGGAGCACCATGCTCTGCGCTGGCTGACGACACTGCCGAGGAGCGTCTATGCCCGTACACATACGGAAACGCTATGCTCCACGCTGGTGATAAACAATTGAGGGTGGCCCCGGGCTGCATCAACCTCAGGGAGCCCAGAGCTCAGTGTCTGGCCTCATCGCAACGCCTCCCCTCGGGAGTGCCGTGCGAGGGGGCTGGGCACGGGGGCTGCGCCTGGGTCACGCCCAGACGGACGCCACCCAGCCAGGCCCCTCGGGCCTGGTTCGTCACACGTCCCTACCCGAGCGGAGCCAAGGTACGAAGGCCGTTTGATCATCAAGGGGGACTCCTGAGCATCACGACTCAGGAGCCTAACTGGTCACGTAGCCCCTCACTCAGTTCCGAAAGGCTAACGGCGGTTGAGGTATCTTGTGAGGCCGGGCTCTGCAGACGTAGAACGGTAGATCCACCCACATCTCACCTCCCTACTTGTTGTTAAATGCGCTTAAGGGGACTCTGAGCATCGCGACTCAGGAGCCTAACTTGTCACGTAGCCCCTCACTCCTTGGTCCCGTCCTGGTTTCCGGTCGGGGCTAACGGCCGAGTGAGGTATCTGTGAGGCCGGGCTCTCTAGGCGTAGAACATAAGCAAGTCTGAAGGAAAAGCCCAAATTTCAAGGAATTCAAAAGCAAATATTACAGTCCATAACTGTTATCACAACGCATAAATGCAAGTTTAAACGCCTCCCGAGGCATGATACATGTGCAGGAATTAAAAGCGAGCAGGAGCCACAACGGAGTCACTTGTCGGCGGTGGAGCTGCTTGTGAGCGGTTCGCCTTGTGGAGCCTTGAGGTTGGCAGCCCGCTTCGGCTTGATGCTGAAGGCCCAGAACTTCCCCAGCAGAGCCTCCGCATGACCCTTCACGGCCTCAGCAGCGGCAGCGGCAAGCTCGCCGCTCGCTGGCTCCAGCAGGCTGTCGAGGTCGACGTTGGGATCGCGAAGGTAGATGTGGGTGAGGACCCGCGTCAGCGCTGCAGAAGACAAGGCACGCGCCTCTGCCTCAGCCGTAGGGCCAAGGCCAAGGGTGATGTCTTCAAGAGCGCGAACCAGGGAGGGAAGCAGCTTGGCGGGGCCGTCCTATGCGCCGGCCAGCGGGCTCTCGAGACCGCTATCGTAAAGCTCCTTCAGCAAGGTGCGAGCCTTCACCTCCATATCCGTGAAGGCCACGCCGATCCTCGGCAAGGACCCGTGTCTTGCCGTCCAGCTCGACCTTCCTCGCCTCCAACTCTTGCTCTAGCACGCCTAGGCGGTCACGTCGCTTCTTGAGCTTGGCGTCCCGGTCCTTGACGGCCACCTCGCGAGCTTTCATGCCTTCCTCTTGCTCTTGGCGAAGGCAGGCCTCCTTGGCGAGCTGGTCCCTTGAGGCCACATCTCGCTCTCCGGCGCCTCGCGGCGACCTCGGACACCGGCTACCTCCCCAAAGGCGGCGTCATGAGCAGCTTCGCCCCAAGGCGGCCTGCTTCTCCTCGTCTCAAGTTGCCGAGGCTGGACCAGCGCCGCCCAAATCGAAGTGTCGAGCGAATCCAAAGGTTAGCTCCAAGCGCCCGGCCACTAGACGTGGGTCGGCGCCCAAAAGATCTCATCAAGAGCCGGTCCAGCCTGGCAAAGAAGACGATCCAGAACGGTAGGAGGAGTCGGAGAGACAACAGTCGGTTGGGTAGGAGGAGAAGGCGGCAGTGTGACCAGAGTATCCTGAGGCGGAGCCTGCTGCGCCCCAACGGCTGTGGTGCCAGCATCAGGCAAGGGCACCTCAGGAGTCGCTTGGGCCGTGGGGGCTGAGCTCGCCCAGCCGGCTCAGCCAGGCCTCGTGAGGACGACCGGGCAGGAGAGGCCCGTGCATTGCGGTCACCTTCTTTCGCGGGCAGAGGTGCTGCCCCAGATGGAACCTCAGGAGATCCCTTCGGCTTCTTTGCCGCGGGCGCCAGCCTAGCCAAGAGAAACAACCGTCAAGCCTCAGCGACAAAACAAGAAATAAGATAGGAATCGAGCACTTGCTGGTCGTCGCTCGCGGGCTCGAGCAACCTCCAGCCATACTTGAAGCCCGAGAGCCGGCTGCAAGGATCAGCCTCAAGGAGCTCGGGAGGCGGAAGCGCGCCTAAGGATCGCCTCGTGGTCGGGGCGAACCAGCTGGGATCAGCTCGGTCCTATCCTTCTTCGGGATCGGGGGCAAGCTCCCGCCGCCCTGCTCGTCATCATCCTCGTCGTCGTCGTCGCTCGGTGAGAGGCAGAGAACACGGGACTTGGACCGAGGGAGGGGAGCCCTCGACTCTCCATCGGCCGCCTCGGAGTCGAGCCCTCCTTCCTGCTCCCCTTCTCCCTTCTCTTCGCTGGTGTCGCCAGAGGACACATCCACCGGGCCCTCCGGAACCTCCGCGGGCACGGTCCCGTCCCCGTTGAAGACGGGCATGGACTCCACTACCTGCTCCCAGTTGTCGCGGAGGAACAGGGGCGTAGGAGCGCCCTCCAACCTCGCCACGTCGCCCCCGACCAAAGATTGGAGAACCGCAGCCAGGTCTTCGTCGGCCAAGACCGCGGGGCTCGGGTGGGGCCTCCACATCGGAAGTGGGTGCATCGACGGAGCCACCTGGTGCGCCAGGAATTCCCTCGGCGGTGGCAGTCGGCCAGCCCGCCGCCATGCTGGCCGGCCTCAGATCCATGTCCATCTTCTCCAACACCGGCCTCGCGCGGGAGTCCACGAGCTCCACTCGAGACCAATCGTCGGAGTACGTGGGGTGCTCCGTGGGCAAGAGTAGCCGAGGGTGGATGCGCCCAACAATCTACCAAGACCCACTTGCTCCTGAAGCCCTCAATCCTCTTCCCGGGGTTCGAAATGGCGATGGAGCTACCATACGCAACGAAGCTCGCACACGCAGAGATGGAACCACGAGAGGTCCGGAGGGAGAAATAGTGGCGCAGCAGGCCTTTGAGGGCTGCACCCCGACGTGAGCCTCACAATAGTAGGCGAAGATCGCGGAAGGAGAAACGAGTTGGGGTGGAGATGCACGAGCTTGTAGCTTGTAATGGCGGAGGACAGAGAAGAAGAACTCGGAAAAGGGAGGCATCAGACCGGCAACAATGGCGCTTACAAAGAGAGGATAGAAGGTGCTCCCTTGGCCCTCAGGGAGGGCGGAGCCGGCCTTGAACACCTTCGACCCATCAATGCCCTGCGCCGCCACCATCTGGCGCACCCGGGCAAGGCTCGCCTCCGACACGTTCGAGTCCAGTGGCAAAGTAGTACCAAGCTCGGCCGGTCTGGCGAGGCGCCATGCCTTGCTAGAGCGTGTAGTCGAAGTGGATCTGAAGATTTCGGAGGCAGAAAGGAGAGGCGCAAGAAAGGGGATCTGAGCATTAACCAGAGAAAGCAAGGGAAGCAAAGCCTAGGCGGACGCCGCTCCTTTATCAACTCGCGCGGTTGCTAAGGCACCCATGTCCAATCAGCCGCCACGCGGCGCCCAAGGCCGCAGGCTGTTAGGGTCCGGGGCGCTTCACACTTGCCCCTTCGCCTCTCTGCTCGGCCAAGCCCGGGCGCGCCTTGGGCCCGGGCTCTTGCTGCTTCCGGGAGCAGGGGTCCCTAGACTTGCCTGCTGCGGCCTGCGGCGTGGCTCAAAGGGGGTCCGTCACGGCCCATCGTCATCAACACAAGCTCAAGACCCTCGCGAGGGGCCAAGCCTCGCGGGGCGGGCGACAGGGAGCTTCCTCAGGCACGGCCTCATCAGGCTGGCTCGCGAGGAGGCGGAGGGATCAAGGCGGGGTACCTCACGAGGTGCCCATGACGCAAGTCATGACGACCAAGGGCACCAGGCGGGCGCCAGCCCGCGAAGTGTCCTCCTTTCCTCTTTGGTGAAAAGGGAGCAAACGCATGCGAGAGCATCAAGCAAAGGCATCCATTTCGGTGCAACAAGACCAAGACCAGCCCAACGACAGGAAGGAAGTCATTGTGGAGCCCAAGCCGGCGTCACCACCAGAGCCTTTGACAGGCGATGACCAACTTTAGTCAGGATAAGTGTACCAGATGTTCCCCTTCAAAATGGCCAATTGTTGGCGCCCTTCCCGCTCAATATTTGGGAAGAGGCCCAGGGCCTCTGTCTATAAATAGGACTAGCCACGCACAGAGCTAGGGGGATCTGGCATCTTGAAGAGAGAGAGAGAGTGAGAAAGAGAGGGAGCGACTGAACTCCTCCAAGCAGTTCATCGCCCGGCCAAGAACAGACCCTCGCGAGGCTGTTCTTCCTTGTATTGTTCATCACCATCAGCCCAAGAGGCAATCCACCACACCACAAACTAGAGTAGGGTATTACACCACAATGGTAGCCCGAACTAGTATAAACCTTGCGTCTCTTGTGTTGTTCCTTTCGTAGTTTAGATCACAGCGAGGCGGCGGGGTGCAGGTAGGTAGGGGGCGAGATCTCCGCGCGCACCCCAGTGTTCTAACCTCAAGGGTCTGCCGGAACCCTAAATCCGGCAGAAAGCAATAAGAGGCAATGGACATCGTTTCGTCCCCAAAGGTGGGACGTTCCCTACCAAAACCATTAGGCTTGTTGTGAGAAGCTCTGGTTTGTGAGAAGCATATCCCCAAACCTGCCCCAAATGGGACAAAAAAATTACCACGACATGTTGATGCCGCTCCATGATAGCATGCCAAGTTTCATGAATTTCAGACGAATTTTGGATTTACTAAAATTACAAAAGCAAGTACGTCGACATTTTGCCGGAGAGCCACGGTGCCGTGGTGTTCAAATTTGATCCCTATTTCTTGCATGGGACACAAGCATAAACCCATGGACACATATATGATTTTACAACCCATGTTGGTGCACCGGAGCATGTGCATGTAGTTTAATTTTGAATTGTGCACCTGAAATGGCTAGAAAACCAATTTAATGAATAAAATGTTCAAACGAACCCTGAATAATTCCAATTCTTTTACAAGACACATATAGTTGCATGTTCACTGCAGATAAAAGGTCTAGCAATTCAAACACCGTCCATTGCCGCTGTGACCCCATTATGTAATTCAAATCAAGATGAAAAATCAAGTACATCGCACACAATTTATTATCACCAACCGTGTGAGATGCAGCACAAAATATCCTGGAGCACCGTTGATGTATAGTACGCCTATGGCTTACGCGAGAAGGTGCGTCGGCAACAGTCCACAGCCGGCGTCTCAAGCACACTAGCTCGCTCCCCAAATATCATTTCACTGTTCAATCATCGCTGGTGAAAGTTGGGCACGTGGACCCGCGTCATGAGGGCAACTTCGGTGGCCCACTCCGGCGAGAGCGCGGCTGCAGCCACCATGCGCGTGCTAACAAGGTGCATGAGCGCGGCTGCAATTTGCGACTGGGCGGCCAAGGCAGCCCAAACGGCCGTTCTTGCTTCTCAGGTGGCGGCAGCAACATCTGCCTCAAGGATAACAACTGGCGAGAGCGGCACAACAACTGTCCATTCCGTAGCGGCGGCCTTAGCCCTGATGGAGGCCGCCCATGACCATTTTGAGGCCGCCCACGCCCAGGTCGTGGCGGTCACCGCACAAATCAAACGAAGCTTCTCCGACAACGGTCGGCAACCCACGACCGAAGAGCTGGCAATCACCGAGAGCGTTCGAGCAGCCATCCGTTCCTCCGTCGCATACCTTGCAACGACGGAGCCCGTCAAAGCCCAGATCGTGGCCGCCGATGCCCAGTTCGTGGTGGCCTTTTCCAAAGAGATGGAGGATGCGGATGGCGAGATGCTTGCCGAGTATGGTGCGATGGATGCCATGGAGCCCCTTCCCCGAGAGACCGTCGGGCGCGATCTGGACATGGAGGCGGTGGCGGAGATCGACGAGCACGAGCCATCGTAGTACTCTTTGTTTTCTTTAAGGAAACCCTCAGGAGCATGGCCCCCGTCAGCTTCACTGTCTTCGCGTTGCCCGGCTTCAAGTCGGCGGTCATCTTCTCCAGCACCAACTTCGCTCGGTCGTCAGTGAGCTTCGCGCGAGATCACCCCTCGTCCGACTGGGGCATCTCCATTGGCAGCCTCAACTGTGGATGGACACACTTGGCATCCATCATGACCCACATGCTCCTGAAGCCATCAGCCTTCTTTCCGGCCTTCGAGATCGCGTTGGCATTGCCGGCTGCGACGAAGTTGGCGCACCCAGAGGTGTGACTGTCATTGATTCGGAGGAAGAAGAAGTGGCGCAGCAGAGCCACGGACGGCATCACCCCGACATACGCCTCACAGTAGAAGGCGAAGATCGACAAGGGAAGAATGGAGTTGGGATGAAGATGAAGGGCCTGCAACCTGTAATGGCGGAGGACGTCATAGAAGAAGTCGGTGAAGGGGGGAACCAGGTCCGCGATGACACTGCTCATGACGAAGGGGTAGAAGGTGCTCCCCTGAGCCTCCGGCTCGGTGGAGCCGGCCCGGAGCTTGGTCTTCCCCTTCTCATTGCTCTCCCCCGCCGTTAGCAGGCACGTGGTGTCGAGGTTCTTCTCTGAGACATTGGGCGCGTCCAGAGCCGGCTCGTACCAAGCAGGCGGCGCAGCAGCCTTGGCCTTTCGGGGTGCCATTGGTAGGAGGCTCGGAAGGGGATTGAAGCAGATCTGGAGATTATGGAAGCAAGGAGTGAGAAAGGGGATCTGGAGCAAGGCGAAAGGAAGAAATGAAGGCAAGCGTTGCCTGCGCCAGTCTTTTGTCAGTCTGGCGGTTGCTGAGGCAGCGTGGGGAAGCGGAGACGCCGACGTCCAATCAATCGCCATGCATCAAGCAAGCCCGCAGGCTGTTGGGGCCCGCGGCGCACTGCACTTGCCCTTTGGCTTCGCCTCGAAGCCAAGTCCGAGCGCGCCTTGGGCCCGGGGGCTACTGTAGGCGTTCTGGGAACGGGGGTCCCCAGACTTGCCTGCCTGCGGCCCACGACATGGCTCCACCAGCGGCCCTGTACGGCCCATCTTCACCAGCAAACACTCAAGACCGTCGCGAGGGGCCAAGCCTCACGAGGCGGACGACGCAAGACCCCCTCGGGGGCAGCCTCACCAGGCTGGCTCGCGAGGGGCGGAGAGATCAAGGCAAGGGGAACCTCGCGAGGTTCCTATGACGTAAGCCATGACGACCAAGACCAGGCGGGCGCCAGCGAGCACAGTGTCCTCGTTTCCTCTTTGGTGCTAAAGAGGCAAGCGCAGGCAAGGAGTCCCGAGGCATCAGGCAAAGGTTTCCATATCGGTGCAACGAGACCAAGACCAGCAGGACGGTAGGACGGAGGTCACCATAGAGCCCAAGACGGCGTCACCACCAGAGCCTTTGGCAGGCGAAGACCACCTTTAGTCAGGATAGCTTGTACTAGTTGTCCCCCTTCAAATTGGCCGTGGTGGCATCCCTTCCCGCTCAATATTTGGGAAGAGGACCAAGGCCTCTATAAATAGGACTAGCCATCACCATAGGAGGCAACTCATCTTGGACTAGACCATCCTCACCCACACAAGCTCGCCAAGCACAAGAAAACCTCTCCTCAGGAGGCTGTTCTTCCCTTGTACTGTTCATCCTCAGCCCAAGGAGCAATCCACCACACCACACGGAGTAGGGTATTACACCACAACGGTGGCCCGAACCAGTATAAATCTTGTGTCCCCTTGTTCTTTGGGTTTGCCGAGCTAGGCCGTGAGATCATGATGCGTGCGAGCTAGAGGGAGGAGAGATCTTCGTGCGCACCCCAGTGTTCGAACCTCAAGGGTTTTGCCGAAACCCGAAATCCAACAAATAACAATAGGAAAACATGATGCAAAATGGATGTATCAACTCCCCTAAGCTTTGACCTTGCTTGTCCTCAAGAGAAAAACCGAAATAAAAAACATGCCCACATGCTTAGAGAGAGAGAGAGAGGTGTCGATAAAAACAAAATACAGACATAGAATCATCATGTTTATTATTATAATAACATCAAAGAACTTTAACATAAAATTTATCATACAACTTTTATCATATAACTTCTCATGAACAAGTAACAATTCATCACAACATTTAAGTATAAAGCATAAACCTTATTGAAAAACAACAAACTGTGTTCTCAGTCAACTTTGCAACTACAATTCATCATATTTTTAGGAAGGGTCATATGTCGGAGCATTTTGGCAGGTCCAGATACTTAACCATCATTTAACCTTTTATGATTGCTAACACTCACAGCATACCCATGAACAAAAAGTTTCAACCGGACACATAGAAAGATGGGATTTTTATTTCTGTGCCCTTGGTTCGTTAGTTCTACTCATTCATCCGCACGCTCTTAACTTTTGCTCACTTTTCCCCACTCCCTTGCTCGAAACCCTCATAACTGGTCACAGCGGACGTTGCCGTCGGGTCAATGGCTTGACCGTTAACTCTGACTAGTGGGGCCGCGTAGGGCGGAGTCCACATTTTGACCGTTACGTGGTAACCAGTGGGGCCGCGAAACTGACACTCACGGTAACCTGAATCAGATCCAGTCGCTTCCGCGCCGCCCCCTCCGCTGCTCTCGTGCCGCCTCCGTCGCACTCTTGCCGCCTCCGCCGCATCTACCCTCTCTCCCCATCTAGGATTAGGAAGCGATGTTGGGGGGCACCCCGTCCGACCCATCGATCGTGGAGATGATTGAGTCGAATCAGAGGCTGATAATTCATGGATTCCACCTGGGTAAGCATCATTTTCCTCTCAAATTGATAAGGAGATCCATAAATTAGGCTGTATTTGACCACCGTTGGCGTGAATTAGCGCAATTTATCTGAAATTTTTTGGCCTAACTGCGCCCTTTATCTTAATTCAATCGAATAGGGTTTTTCCTGCACTTGCTTTTCGGCTGGCAGTTAGAATGGAAACCAGCGAGCTGCGTGGAACTAAACCATGTGTGATTTCTGGATTTTTCTATCCTAAAGTGGTAGAAACCAGCGTTCCTTCAGAGATTTCCGCGAGGAACTTTGTTGTGAGTATCCGTGGAGACCTGCCGATGCTGTTGAACTGAGATATTTCGACAGTACCGAGCAGAGATTTCTCCCATTAACTTGTGATGAGCATCTGGGATTGCTATTTAGTTTGAATGCTGACATCCGTTTCGGTAAAATCCATATCAGTGTGCTTCAGGCACGCAAACAACGTATCCCGAAGGGTGTTCAGACACCATCTGTCTCTGCTAATAGCGAGCGTCCTCGCACTCCTTGTAGGTCGAGACCAAGTAAACCTCTGAAAGCCACAACATGTCGGTTGCCGCTAATTCTGACGCTTCTCCTCTCCCTTCTGCACCTTATGTAGAAGTAGATGCAGAGCCTGACGAGGAAGTGCCTCGACATGATGATGAGGATGAGATTCTATTCCCTGAACTGGTAGATAGAGTCAGTCAATGCTACCTCTTGAGCACTGCGTTGGATTTCCCCGAAGAGGAGAGGATGATGCAGCAAAGTAGCGTAAGTATTTCCCTCAGTTTTTGAGAACCAAGGTATCAATCCAGTAGGAGGCCACGCACAAGTCCCTTGTACCTGCACAAAATGATAGCTCCTCGCAACCAACACGATTAGGGGTTGTCAATCCCTTCACGGTCACTTACGAGAGTGAAATCTGATAGAGATGATAAATAATATTTTTGGTATTTTTGATATAAAGATGCAAAGCAAAAAGTAAAAGGCAAAGTAAAAACAAATCAAGTATTAAAGTGATGGAGATTGATATTATGAGAATAGACCATGGGGCCATAGGTTTCACTAGTGGCTTCTCTCAAGAGCATAAGTATTCTACGGTGGGTGAACAAATTACTGTTGAGCAATTGACAGAATTGAGCATAGTTATGAGTATATCTAGGTATGATCATGTATATAGGCATCACGTCCGAGACAAGTAGACCGAACGATTACGCATCTACTACTATTACTCCACTCATCTACCGCTATCCAAAGATGCATCTAGAGTATTAAGTTAAAAGCAGAGTAACACCTTAAGCAAGATGACATGATGTAGAGGATAAATTCATGCAATATGATAAATACCCCATCTTGTTATCCTCGATGGCAACAATACAATATGTGCCTTGCAACCCTTTACATCCTTTGGGTAAGGACACCGCAAGATTGAACCCAAAGCTAAACACTTCTCCCATTGCAAGAACTACCAATCTAGTTGGCCAAACCAAATGGATAATTCAAGAGACTTGCAAAATAACCAATCATACATAAAAGAATTCAGAGAAGATTCAAATATTATTCATAGATAAGCTGGATCATAAACCCACAATTCATCGGTCTCAACAAACACACCACAAAAAGAAGATTACATCGAATAGATCTCCACGAGAGAGGGGAGAACATTGTATTGAGAACCAAAAAGAGAGAAGAAGCCATCTAGCTACTAGCTATGGACCCGAAGGTCTGAAGTAAACTACTCACACTTCATCCGGAGGGGCTATGGTGATGATGTATAAACCCTCCGTAGTGGATGCCCCCTCCGACGGAGCTCCGGAACAGGCCCCAAGATGGGATCTCGTGGATACAGGAAGTTGCGGCGGTGGAATTAGGTTTTTGGCTCCTGTTTTGATCGGTACGTAGGTATATATAGGAGGAAGGACTACGTCGGTGGAGCAACAGGGGCCCACGAGGCAGGCGCGCCCTAGGCGCCCCACCCTCGTGACCGCCTCTTTTGTTCCTTGGAGTAGGGTCCAAGTCTCCTGGATCACGTTCAGTGAGAAAATCACGTTCCTGAAGGTTTCATTCCGTTTGGACTCCGTTTGATATTCCGTTTCTTCGAAACACTGAAATAGGCAAAAAACAGCAATTCTGGGCTGGGCCTCCGGTTAATAGGTTAGTCCCAAAAATAATATAAAAGTGGAAAATAAAGCCCAATATAGTCCAAAACAGTAGATAAAGTAGCATGGAGCACTCAAAATTATAGATACGTTGGAGACGTGTCGCATCCCCAAGCTTAATTCCTTTCGTCCTCGAGTAGGTAAATTATAAAAAGAGAATTTTTGATGCGGAGTGATAATTTGGCATAATTTCAATGTAAATCTTCTTAATTGTGATATGAATATTCAGATCCAAAAGATTCAAGACAAAAGTTCATATTGACATAAAAATAATAATACTTCAAGCATACTAATCAAAGTAATCATGTCTTCTCAAAATAGCATGGCAAAAGAAAGTTCATCCCTACAAAATCATATAGTTAGGCTATGCTTCATTTTCACACACAAAGATGTTCCCAACTTCTATACCCCGATGACAAGCCAAGCAATTGTTTCATACTTAAATAATCTCAAACTTTTTCAACCTTCACGCAATACATGAGCGTGAGCCATGGATATAGCACTATGGGTGGAATAGAATATGATGATGGGGACTGTGTGGAGAAGACAAAAAAGGAGAAAATCTCACATTGACAAGGATAATCAACGGGCTATGGAGATGCCCATCAATTGATGTCAACATGAGGAGTAGAGATTGCCATGCAACGGATGCACTAGAGCTATGAATGCTCAACAAAAGAAAACTAGTGGGTGTGCATCCAACTTGCTTGCTCATGAAGACCTAGGGCATTTGAGGAAGCCCATCGTAGGAATATACAAGCCAAGTTTTAAAATGAAAAATTCCCACTAGTATAAAAAGACAACTTATGAGACTCACTACATGAAGAACAGGTGCTACTTTGAAGCACAAGTGTCGAAAAAGAGATAGTAGCATTGCCCTTTTTATTTATTTTCTTTTTTTGGGCCTTTCTTTTTTTTGGCCTTTCTCTTTTTTTGGGCAATGCTCTAATAATGATGATCATCACACTTCTATTGATTACAACATAAGGATTACAACTTGAAACTTAGAACAAGATATGACTCTATATGAATGCCTCCGGCGGTGTACCGGGATGGTGCAATGAATCAAGAGTGACATGTATGAAAAATAATGCATGGTGGCTTTGCCACAAATATGATGTCAACTACATGATCATGCAATGGCAATATGACAAAAGTAAAGTATGTCATGATGATGATGAACGGAACGGTGGAAAGTTGCATGGCAATATATCTCGTAATGGCTATGGGAATGCCATAATAGGTAGGTATGGTGGCTGTTTTGAGGAAGATATAAGGAGGTTTATGTGTGATAGAGCATATCATATCACGGGGTTTGGATGCACCGGCAAAGTTTGCACCAACTCTCAAGGTGAGAAAGGGCAATGCACGGCAATCAAGAGGCTAGCAAAGGCGGAAAGGTAAAAGTGCGTATAATCCATGGACTCAACATTAGTCAAAAGAACTCATATACTTATTGCAAAATCTAGAAGTCATCAAAATCAAGTACTACGCGCATGCTCCTAGGGGATAGATTGGTAGGAAAAGACCATCGCCGTCCCCGACCGCCACTCATAAGGATGCACAAGCCGGTACACTTCATGTTTCAAATTTGTTACACAACTTTAACCATACGTGCATGCTACGGGACTTGCAAACTTCAACACAAGCATTTATCAAATTCACAACTACTCAACTAGCACGACTTTGATATTATCACCTCCATATCTCAAAACAATTATCAAGCATCAAAATTTTCTTAGTATTCAACGCACTCAAAAGAAAGTTTCACATATCTTGAATACCAAGTATATTAATATTAAGCAAATTACCATGCTATTAACGACTCTCAAAATAATCTAAGTGAAGCATGAGAGATCAATAGTTTCTTTAAAACAAATCCACCACCGTGCTCTAAAAGATCTAAGTGAAGCACTAGAGCAAAAATTATCACGCTCAAAAGATATAAGTGAAGCACATAGAGTATTCTATCAAATTCCAATTTATGTATGGCTCTCTCAAAAGGTGTGTACAGCAAGGATGATTGTGGTAAACTGACAATCAAAGACGCAAATGATACAAGATGCTCCAAGCAAAACACATATCATGTGGTGAATAAAAATATAGCTCCAAGTAAATTACCGATGGAAGTAGACGAAAGAGGGGATGCCTTCCGGGGCATCCCCAAGCTTTGACTTTTTGGTGTCCTTGGATTATATTGGGGTTTCCATGGGCATCCCCAAGCTTAGGCTCTTGCCACTCCTTGTTCCATAATCCATCAAAAGAATTTACCCAAAACTTGAAAACTTCACAACACAAAACTCAGTAGAAATCTCGTGAGCTCCGTTAGAGAAATAAAACAAAAGACTACTTTAAGGTACTGTAATGAACTCACTCTTTATTTATATTGGTGTTAAACCTACTATATTCCAACTTCTCTATGGATTATAAAATATTTTACTAGCCATAGATTCATCAAAATAAGCAAACAACACATGAAAAAACAGAATCTGTCAAAAACAGAACAGTCTGTAGTAATCTGAAAATAACGCAAACTTCTGGAACTCCAAAAAATCTACCAAAATTAGACGACCTAGACAATTTGTTTATTGATCAGCAGAAATTGTAATCAGTATTTTATCACGTTCTGGTGATTTTTAATAATTCGGGCACTGAGCGCAAAGTTTCTGGAAATTACAGCAAGATCAAATAACTATCATCCAAGAAGATCCAATAGGTCTAGCTTGGCACAAACACTAATTAAAACATAAAACCACATCTAAACAGAGGCTAGATGGATTATTTATTCCTAAACAGAAGCAAAAACAAAAAACTAAAAATAAAATTGGGTTGCCTCCCAACAAGTGCTATCGTTTAACGCCCCTAGCTAGGCATAGGATAGATCTAGGTATTGCCATCTTTGGTAGGAAATTCATAAGTGGCTCTCATGATAGATTCATATGGTAATTTTATTTTATTTCTAGGAAAGTGTTCCATGCCTTTCTTTAATGGAAATTGAAATCTAAGGAAAGGTCTACCAAGAATAATAGGACTTGAAGGATTGCAATCTATATCAAGAACGATAAAATCTACGGGCACATAATTCCTATTTGCAACAATAAGAACATCATTAATTCTTCCCATAGGCTTTTTAATAGTGGAATCTGCAAGATGCAAGTTTAGAGAGCAATCATCAAAGTCACGGAAATCTAGCAAATCACACAAAGTTTTGGGAATAGTGGATACACTAGCACCCAAATCACACAAGGCATGAAACTCATAATTTTTAATTTTAATTTTAATAGTAGGTTCCCACTCATCATAGAGCTTTCTAGGGATAGAGACCTTCAACTCAAGTTTTTCTTCATAAGATTGCATCAAGGTATCAACAATGTGTTCGGTAAAGGCCTCATTTTGACTATAAGCATGAGGAGAATTTAGCACGGATTGCAACAAGGAAATACAATCAATTAAAGAGAAATTTTCATAATTAAATTCCTTGAGATCCAAAATAGTGGGTTTAGCAACATCTAGGTTTTTATTTCTTTCAATCCCACTTTTATCAATTTCATCAAGATCTAAAACTCCAATTCTTAGAACGCCTTCTAGGTAAAGGAAGATCATATTCAGTTTCATTAAGATTCATATTGCAAAACAAAGATTTAATGGGGACACATCAATAACTTTTAGATCTTCATCTTGATTTTCATAGGAATTCGGTTTAGCGGCCATCTTATTGACTAAGGTAGCTTGCATATCCGAAATTTCAGCGGTCAACTTTTCAAGACGAGCAATTTGGGATCTTATACCATAAAATTCTTTAGACATATCATCGAGCTCTTTATTCATGTAACTCATAAAATCTTTTTGTTCCTTAAGCTCGTTTCTAAAGAAATTATTATGCTCAAATTGAAGAACCATAAACTTCCTGACATTGGTTTCGATCTCCTCCAACCTTTTAAGGTGAAGATCACCAAATCTAGGTAGAGCCATCGCGACAAACAAGCAATCCAACACACGAGAAAACAAAAAGGCAAGCGAGAAGGCAAACGGGAAAAAGAGGAGGGGATTGGGAAAGAGAGGGCGAATAAAACGGCAAGGGTGAAGTGGGGGAGAGGAAAACGAGAGGCAAATGGCAAATAATGTAATGCGAGAGATAGGGATTGTGATGGGTACTTGGTATGGTTGACTTGCTCTTGCTTGAGCCTCCCCGACAACGGCGCCAGAAATTCTTCTTGCTACCTCTTGAGCACTGCGTTGGATTTCCCCGAAGAGGAGAGGATGATGCAGCAAAGTAGTGTAAGTATTTCCCTCAGTTTTTGAGAACCAAGGTATCAATCTAGTAGGAGGCCACGACAAGTCCTCGTACCTGCACAAAAGCGATAGCTCCTCGCAACCAACGCGATTAGGGGTTGTCAATCCCTTCACGGTCACTTACGAGAGTGAGATCTGATAGAGATGATAAATAATATTTTTGGTATTTTGATATAGAGATGCAAGGCAAAAAGTAAAAGGCAAAAGTAAAACAAAGCAAGTATTAAAGTGATGGAGATTGATATGATGAGAATAGACCCGGGGCCATAGGTTTCACTAGTGGCTTCTCTCAAGAGCATAAGTATTCTACGGTGGGTGAACAAATTACTGTTGAGCAATTGATGTAATTAAGCATAGTTATGAGTATATCTAGGTATGATCATGTATATAGGCATCACGTCCGAGACAAGTAGACCGAAACGATTCTGCATCTACTACTATTACTCCACTCATCGACCGATATCCAGCATGCATCTAGAGTATTAAGTTAAAAACAAAGTAAAGCCTTAAGCAAGATAACATGATGTAGAGGGATAAATTCATGCAATATGATAAATAGCACATCTTGTTATCCTCGATGGCAACAATACAATACGTGCCTTGCAACCCTTTCTGTCATTGGGTAAGGACACCGCAAGATTGAACCCAAAGCCATGCACTTCTCCCATTGCAAGAACTACCAATCTAGTTGGCCAAACCAAGCGGATAATTCAAGAGACTTGCAAAGATAACTCAATCATACATAAAAGAATTCATAGAAGATTCAAATATTATTCATAGATAAGCTGGATCATAAACCCACAATTCATCGGTCTCAACAAACACACCGCAAAAAGAAGATTACATCGAATAGATCTCCACGAGAGAGGTGGAGAACATTGTATTGAGATCCAAAAGAGAGAAGAAGCCATCTAGCTACTAGCTATGGACTCAAGGTCTGAAGTAAATTACTCACAATTCATCGGAGGGGCTATGGTGATGATGTAGAAGCCCTCCGTGGTGGATGCCCTCCGTGGAGCTCGAACAGGCCCCAAGATGGGATCTCGTGGATACAGGAAGTTGCGGCGTTGGAATTAGGTTTTGGCTCCTGCTCGATCATTTGGGGTGCGTAGGTATATATAGGAGGAAGGAGTACGTCGGTGGAGCAACATGGGGCCCACGAGGCGGGGGCGCGCCCTGGGGCGCCCCCACCTCGTGACCGCCTCTTTGTTCCTTGGAGTAGGGTCCAAGTCCCGGATCACGCTCGGTGAGAAAATCACGTTTCGAAGGTTTCATTCCGTTTGGACTCCGTTTGATATTTTGTTTCTTGAAACACCGAAATAGGCAAAAAACAGCAATTAAAATTTGGGCCTCCGGTTAATAGGTTAGTCCCAAAAATAATATAAAAGTGGAAAATAAAGCCCAATATAGTCCAAAACAGTAGATAAAGTAGCATGGATCAATCAAAAATTATAGATACGTTGGAGATGTATCAGTCAACAGGCAGTGGAAGATCAATACGCAGAGGAGCCTTGCAGCCGTGCTAGATTTGATGACACTGATGATAAAGAGAGGGAGGACAACATCGACTCCTTAGATTTAGAAGAATATGATGGTGAGGACATGCCAACAATTGAGTGGAACAGGGAGAATCCTGACCTTACTCCAGGAACCGTATTCGAATCGATGGTGGACTGTCGCAATGCAGTGACTACATATTGCATTCTCACTAAAAACTCTTATGAGGTTGATAGGAGTGAGCCAGGAAGATTCATTGTTCATTGCCCTTATGATAGGTGTAGGTGGAGGTTGCATGCATCCACTATGCAAAAGAGCAAATTGATTCAGGTATTACAATTGAGTATTGTTATCAGATTATTTATCCATTCTATATTCAGATCATGTGTACTGTTTCTTAATTGTATTTGACATCATTTTTCATTTCGTTTCAGATAAAAAGCAACCCACACGGGCACACTTGCCCACCTGGAGGGGGAGGGGGAAAGGACAAATCTAAGCTTGCAAAGACTAGGTGGGTGGTACATGCAATTTTGGATTGGGTGAGGGAAACACCAACAGTTGGTCCAACAACACTCCATGGGAAGCTATTTGAGAAGTACAAGATTAATCTACAATACATGAAGATTTTCTATGCTAAGGAAAGGGCTCTTGATAGGATTAATGGTCCATGGAATGAGAGTTTTCAGTTGCTTTACACCTTCAAAGCTGAAGTGGAGATGGCTAATCCAGGGAGTGTTGCAGAGATTGATAAGCATACAGTTAAGTACAAATTAAAAGGGAAGGCTATAGAGAAGGAGTGCTTCAGGAGGGCTTTTGTTTGTTTCAAGGCTTGCTGGCAGGGGTTTGTGAATGGTTGTAGGCCCTATTTGGCTGTCGATGCGACTGCTTTGAATGGAAGATGGCGAGGCCAGCTAGCAGCAGCTTCTGCAGTGATGGACACAATTGGCTATTCCCAGTTGCATTTGGTGTGTTGGTGGTAGAGAGTGAGGAGAGTTGGGTTTGGTTTCTGCAGTAGTTGCGCAACATTATAGGTACACCCTCAGGTTTAGTTATACACGCAGATGCTTGCAAGGGTTTAGAAACTCGAGTAGAAATTGTATTCCCTGGAGTGGAACATAGGGAATGTATGCGACACCTAGCGCAGAATTTTAAAAAGAATTTCAAAGGCAAAGTTTATGATGGGAATCTATGGCCAGCATCATACACATGCAGCTTGAGGAAGCATGCGCACCATTTGAGAGTGTTGTATGCTCATAATCCTTTGGTGAAGGAGTACATGGATGAACATCATGGAAAGCTGTGGTCAAGAAGCAAATTCAATGAAATATGCAAAGTATACTATGTGACCAATAACCTCGCTGAGTGTTTCAATGCAAAGTTCAAGTCGGTGAAAGGGCTTTTTGTTGTGGCAAGCATTTGATAAGATCGAGCGGATGATCATAGTAAAGATGGCTCTTCGTAAAAGAATTGCAGAAACACAATATGTTGGCCATCTTATGCTCCCATCTCTGATTAAGGCATTGCATGCCAAGGCAAGAGGACTAAGAATGAAATGCATTCGACCGTCGACATACGAGGCTGAGGTGACATACACTGATAGTAAAAATAGGGAATGGAGATATCCTGTGAACCTTACAACCAATGAATGCAGCTGTAGGAAATGGCAGATGTCAGATTTCGGGTTCCGGCAAATCCCTTGAGATTCGAACACTGGGGTGCGCACGAAGATCTCTCCTCTCCCAATCTCTCACACTCCACGATCTCACGGACTAGCTCGTCGAACCCAAAGAACACGAGGACAAAAAATTTATACTGGTTCGGGCCACCGTTGTGGTGTAATACCCTACTCCAGTGTGGTGGTGGTGATTGCCTCTTGGGTTGAGGATGAACAGTACAAGGGAAGAACAGCCTCCTGAGGAGAGGTGCTCTTGTGCTTGGTGAGCTGGTGTGCGGGTGAGGATTGCTCAAGATGAGTTGCCTCCTATGATGATGACTAGTCCTATTTATAGAGGCCCTGGTCCTCTTCCCAAATATTAAGCGGGAAGGGATGCCACAACGGCCAGGTTTGAAGGGGGACAGCTAGTACAACTTATCCTGACAAAAGTAGTCTTCGCCTGCCAAAGGCTCTGGTGGTGACGCCGTCTTGGGCTCCACGGTAACCTCCGTCCTGCCGTCCTGCTGGTCTTGGTCTTATTGCACCGATATGGAAACCTTTGCCTGGTGCCTCGGTACTCTTCGCCTGCGCTCGCCTCCTTAGCACCAAAGAGGAAACGAGGACACTGGGTGCTCTGGCGCCCGCCTGGCCTTGGTCGTCATGGCTTACTCACGAGAAACCTCGCGAGGTACCCCCTTGCCTTGATCTCTCGGCCCCTCACGAGCCAGCCTGGTGAGTCCGCTCCCGAGGAGGTCTTGTGTCGTCCGCCTCGCGAGGCTTGGCCCCTCGCGAGGGTCTTGAGTGCTTGCTGGTGAAGATGGGTCGTACGGGCCCGCTTGGAGAACCACGCCGTGGGCCGCAGGCAGGCAAGTCTGGGGACCCCCGTTCCAAGAACGCCGACAGTAGCCCCCGGGCCCAAGGCGCGCTCGGACTTGGCTTCGAGGCGAAGCCAAAGGGCAAGTGCGGAGCGCCGCGGGCCCCAATAGCCTGTGGCCTTGGTCGACGCGTGGCGGTTGATTAGACATGGGCGTCTCCGCTTCCCCATGCTGCCTCGGCAACTGCCCGATTTGACGAGTCCCTGCTGCATGCAAAAGGGGTTATCATTACCTGCGATCGTGGGGGTTGACGGTTGGCCTCCCTTGGGCTATAAATGAGAAAGGGGGGGGGGCAGAGCCCCCGTCGTCCATCTCTTCCCATTTCGCTCGCTTCTCCCCCCTTGCTCCATTGCTAGCAGTGGCATCCATGGCGCCTATTCGGAGGTTTTCGGCAGCACAGAAAGGAAAAGCTCCCCGCGACGAGATCGGGCCGCTTCCATCAAACAAGAGGCCGAGCCACCGCCGCGATGTGGCTGTGAGGCCAGAGGTGACGAGGCCCTTGTACGAGCGACCTCCTCCCGGGTACCCGTTGCCCTTGTACGCCCGAGCTGAGGGCTCCCGAGGAAGAGGCGACGAGTGCTGCCGCCCGCGCCGGGGCGACGCCCGCTGTCGCCCCAGGAATCCACGCTGCGGACTCCTTGCGTGAGCTCGTGCTGTGGGCGGCGATGCCCCGCGCACTTGGATCCGCTTCCCCCTGTTCTTCTTGATACGTCTCCGTCGTATCTATAATTTTTGATTGTTCCATGCCAACATTATTCAACTTTCATATACTTTTTGGCAACTTTTTATACTATTTTTGGGACTAACATATTGATCCGATTGCCCGGTGCAGTTTACATACATTGCATGTTTTTGGTTTGGCAGAATATCCATATCAAATAGAGTCCAAACAGGATAAAAACGGACGGAGCTTATTTTTGGAATATTTGGAAAATCTGGGAGAAAGATCAACGCGAAACGGTGTCCGAGGTGGGCACGAGGTAGGGGGCGCGCCCTACCCCCCAGGGCACGCCCCTGATCCTCGTGGGTCACCCGTAAGGCGGTTGATGCCCTTCTTCGGCCGCAAGAAAGCTAATTTTTGGTAAAACATCACGACGAAGGTTTCAGTCCAATCGGAGTTACAGATCTCCATATATATACGAAACGGTGAAAGGGCACCAGAGGAGAACGCGGAAACAGAGAGAAACAGAGAGATAGATCCAATCTCGAAGGGGCTCTCGCCCCTCCCACGCCATGGAGGCCAAGGACTAGAGGGGAAACCCTTCTCCCATCTAGGGAGGAGGTCAAGGAAGAAGAAGACGAAGGGCCCCCCTCTCCCCTTCTCTTCTGGTGGCGCCGGAACGCTGCCGTGGCCATCATCATCATCACCGTGATCTTCACCAACACCTTCGCCATCTTCACCAACACCTCCATCACCTTCCCCCCTCTATCTACGGCGGTCCACTCTCCCGCAACCCGCTATACCCTCTACTTGAACATGGTGCTTTATGCTTCATATTATTATCCAATGATGTGTTGCCATCCTATGATGTCTGAGTAGATTTTCGTTGTCCTATCGGTGGTTGATGAATTGCTATGAATGATTTAATTTGCTTGTGGTTATGTTGTTGTCCTTTGGTGCCCATCATATGAGCGCGCGCGTGGATCACACCATAGGGTTAGTTGTATGTTGATAGGACTATGTATTGGAGGGCTAGAGTGATGAAGCTTCAACCTAGCATAGAAATTGATGCATACGGGATTGAAGGGGACCAATATATCTTAATGCTATGGTTGGGTTTTACCTTAATGAACGTTAGTAGTTGCGGATGCTTGCTAATAGTTCCAATCATAAGTGCATAGAATTCCAAGTAAGGGATGACATGCTAGCAGTGGCCTCTCCCACATAATACTTGCTATCGGCCTAGTAAAGTAGTCAATTGCTTAGGGACAATTTCGCAACTCCTACCACCACTTTTCCACACCCGCTATATTTACTTTATTTGCATCTTTATCTTAACAGCCCCTAGTTTTTATTCTCATGCTCTTTCTATTCTTGCAAACCTATCAAAAAACACCTACAAAGTACTTCTAGTTTTATACTTGTTCTAGGTAAAGCGAACGTCAAGCATGCGTAGAGTTGTATCGGTGGTCGATAGAACTTGAGGGAGTATTTGTTCTACCTTTAGCTCCTCGTTGGATTCGACACTCTTATCGAAAGAGGCTACAATTGACCCCCTATACTTGTGGGTTATCAAGACCTTTTTCTGGCGCCGTTGCCGGGGAGTTATAGCGTGGGGTGAATATTCTCGTGTGTGCTTGTTTGCTTTATCACTAAGTAATTTTTATTTTCTGTTCTGAGTTGTTCTTTATCTTTAGTTATGGATATGGAACACGAAATACCAAAAAAATTAGGTGTACTTTCTACTCATGGAGATGGGGAACCTCCTAAAACCCTCGATGCTCAATATGTGAAAAATATTATGTACCACTTTGATAATCCTGAGAAAACCTCATTGAATTTGGTAATGGGAGTAACGTTGGATCAACGTGAATACTTTAGGGATTATCGCTTGACACAAAAAGGGAAACTATTATGGGATCAAATTTATATATTGAAGTGGTATGCTCGGCAAGTATGCTTGAATTATGATTATACTTGTTGCTCTAGGATGAAGGCTCCACACCTTCCCTTTTCATGCAAATTTAATGATAATGAAACCTTAGCTTCTTATGCTAATGGTATATATGATTTCTATGATGTGGAACAAATAGAAGAATTTGTTGCTTTTAAAGGTGCTTATGAAATTGAATCTTTGTTTGAAAAGTACGAAGCTTTTGATGATGATGTTTACAGGCCTGAAAATTTAGCTATCCTAAAATATTGCTATGATAATTATGAATATAATTCCTATATTAATGCTCTTATTGAGAAAGTCTCCGCTGTCCAAGAAGAGACTAATATTTTGCAGGAATCTATGGAAGAAGAAGTTGATGAAACTGTGAGCTCATTGCATGAAAAAGATGAGGAGGAGAGCGAAGAACAAAAGGAGGAAGAGCGGATTGATAACCCGTGCCCACCTTCTAATGAGAGTAACTCTTCAATTCATACATTGTTTAATTCCCCTTCGTGCTTACCGAAGGATGATTGTTATGATGACTGTTATGATCCCTTTGATTCTTTTGAAATATCCCTTTTTGATGATGCCTGCTATGTTTGTGGCCAAGATGCCAATATGAATTATGCTTATGGAGATGAACTTGCCATAGTTCCTTATGTTAAACATGAAATTGTTGCTATTGCACCCACACATGATAGTCCTATTATCTTTTTGAATTCTCCCGACTACACTATATCGGAGAAGTTTGCACTTATTAAGGATTATATTGATGGGTTGCCTTTTACCATTGCACATGATAATTTTGATAGATATAATATGCATGTGCTTGCTGCTCCTACTTGCAATTATTATGAGAGAGGAACTACATCTTCGCATCTTTATGTTTCCAACACGATAAAATTGCAAGAAACTGCTTATACTATGCATTGGCCTTTACTTTGCGTGCTTGAATTGTTCTTTTATGGCATGCCGATGCATAGGAAGAGAGTTAGACTTCGTCATTACATGATATATGTTGCTTTGTGCTCACTACTAAATGCCAAATCATTGCTAATTAAAATTGGCTTTGATATACCTTGGGATCCGGTGGATTCACTACTTGAGCACTATATGCCTAGCTTAATGGCTTTAAAGAAAGCGCTGCCAGGGAGACAACCCGGAAGTTTTAGAGAGTCATTTATTTCTGTTTAGTGCTTTTATATAGTTTAAAAACAAAAAAAATAAAGAGGGTAACCAAAAAAAATTCAAAAAGAAAAGCGAAAGTGAGAAAGACAAGCATTGTTGAAGTGGGAGCTAGCCTTGAACTTTGTTCATGCTCACGGAAACTTTGTGAATCTTGATTACAGAAACTTTTCAATAAAAATAATTATCCTTGTACAATTCCATTGTATTATAAAAATAATGTGCCAAGGTTTGCCTTTAGGATGTTTACAATGCTTGTTGGTTTGTACGGTGCAGGAGAGAAACTTTGGCTGTAGTGCATGATTTTCAATTTTTTCTGGAATGTTAAATGGTTCTGATTCTTTTTGCACTACCTTTCTATACAAATTTTTTATTTTTCCTAATTTTTGCAGAATTTTTCAAGTATCATACGTATGGTGAATGTTCAGATTATTACAGACTGTTCTGTTTTAGACAGATTCTGTTTTTGATGCATAGTTTGCTTGTTTTGATGAAACTATCAATTTATATCAGTGCATTAAGCCATTAAAAAGTTATATTACAGTAGACACAATGCAAAAGCAAAATATGAATTGGTCTGCAACAGTACTTAGTGTAGTGATTTACTTTATTATACTAACGGATCTTACCGAGTTTTCTGTTGAAGTTTTGTGTGGATGAAGTGTTCGATGATCGAGACGGTTTCGATGTGAGAAGAAGGAAGAGAGGCAAGAGCTCAAGCTTGGGGATGCCCGAGGCACCCCAAGTAAATATTCAAGGAGACTCAAGCGTCTAAGCTTGGCGATGCCCCAGAAGGCATCCCCTCTTTCTTCAACAAATGTCGGTATGTTTTCGGATTCGTTTCATTCATGCGATATGTGCAAATCTTGGAGCGTCTTTTGCATTTATTTTTCATTTTTATTTTATGCACCATGCTGGTATGAGATGTTAATTGGTTCATTTATAGAATGCTCTTTGCACTTCACTTAAATCTTTTGAGTATGGCTTTATAGAATGCTTCATGTGCTTCACTTATATCATTTGAAGTTTGGATTACCTGTTTCTCTTCACTTAGACAACAGCCATTTGTAGAATGCTCATTTGCTTCACTTATATTTGTTAGAGCGTGGGCATATATTTTGTAGAAAGAATTGAACTCTCATGCTTCACTTATATCTATTTAGATAGATGACATGAACTGGTCATTCACATGGTTAGTCATAAAACCCTACATAAAACTTGTAGATCACTGAATATGATATGTTTGATTCCTTGCAATAGTTTTGCGATATAAAGGTGGTGATATTAGAGTCGTGGTAGTAGAGTAATTGTGAAATTGAGAAATACTTGTGTTGAGGTTTGCAAGTCCCGTAGCATGCACGTATGGTGAACCGTTATGTAACGAAGTTGGAGCATGAGGTGTTTATTGATTGTCTTCCTTATGAGTGGCAGTCGAGGACGAGCGATGGTCTTTTCCTACCAATCTATCCCCCTAGGAGCATGCACGTAGTACTTTGTTTCGATAACTAATAGATTTTTGCAATAAGTATGTGAGTTCTTTATGACTAATGTTGAGTCCATGGATTATATACACTCTTACCCTTCCATCATTGCTAGCCTCTTGATTGCAGTCCATTGCCCTTTCTCACCTCGAGAGTTGGTGCAAACTTCACGGTGCATCCAAACCCCGTGATACGATACGCTCTATCACACATAAACCTCCTTATATCTTCCTCAAAACAGCCACCATACCTACCTATCATGGCATTTCCATAGCCATTCCGAGATATATTGCCATGCAACTTCCATCATCACCATATACATGACTTGAGCATTTATTGTCATATTGCTTTGCATGATCGTAAGATAGCTAGCATGATGTTTTCATGGCTTGTCCATTTTTTGATATCATTGCTATGCTAGATCATTGCACATCCTGGTACACTGGCGGAGGCATTCATATAGAGTCATACTTTGTTCTAGATATCGAGTTGTAATATTGAGTTGTAAGTAAATAAAAGTGTGATGATCATCATTATTAGAGCATTGCCCCAGTGAGGAAGGGATGATGGAGACTATGATTCCCCCACAAGTCGAGATGAGACTCCGGGTGAAAAAATAAAAAAAATAAAAAAAGGGAGAAAGGCCAAAAAAAGAGAGAAGGCCCAAAAAAGAAAAAAAAAAGAAAACAAAAAATGAGAGAAAAAGAGAGAAGGGGCAATGTTACTATCCTTTTACCACACTTGTGCTTCAAAGTAGCACCATGTTCTTCATATAGAGAGTCTCTTGAGTTATCACTTTCATATACTACTCGGAATTTTCATTATAGAACTTGGCTTGTATATTCCAACGATGGGCTTCCTCAAATGCCCTAGGTCTTCATGAGCAAACAAGTTGGATGCACACCCACTTAGTTTCAGTTTGAGCTTTCATATACTTATAGCTCTAGTGCATCCGTTGCATGGCAATCCCTACTCCTCACGTTGACATCAATTGATGGGCATCTCCATAGCCTGTTGATTAGCCGCGTCGATGTGAGACTTTCTCCTTTTTTGTCTTCTCCACATAAGCCCCATCATCATATTCTATTCCACCTATAGTGCTATGTCCATGGCTCACGCTCATGTATCGCGGGAAAGTTGAAAAGGTTTGAGAAATGTCAAAAGTATGAAACAATTGCTTGGCTTGTCATCGGGGTTGTGCATGATGTGAATATTTAGTGTGGTGAAGATGGAGCATAGCCAGACTATATGATTTTGTAGGGATGAGCTTTCTTTGGCTATGTTATTTCAATAAGACATAATTGCTTGGTTGGTGTGCTTGAAGTATTATTGTTTTTATGTCAAAGGATAGACTATTGCTTTGAATCACT
Organism: Aegilops bicornis; assembly: GCA_021605145.1. Classification (NCBI taxonomy): domain Eukaryota; kingdom Viridiplantae; phylum Streptophyta; class Magnoliopsida; order Poales; family Poaceae; genus Aegilops; species Aegilops bicornis. The sequence continues at coordinate 726,188,466 of CM038671.1, read as the reverse complement.
CGTGTCTTAATATTCATGCCAGGATTAGACATATGATCAAGATTATGCTGGGTAGCATTCCACATCAAAAAAAATTTATCATTTACCTACTCGAGGACGAGCAGGAATTAAGCTTGGGGATGCTGATACGTCTCCGTCATATCTATAATTTTTTATTGTTCCATGCCAATATTATTCAACTTTCATATACTTTTTGGTAACTTTTTATACTATTTTTGGGACTAACATATTGATCCGATTGGGTGCCGGTTTACATACATTTGCATGTTTTTGGTTTCGCAGAATATCCATATCAAACGGAGTCCAAACGGGATAAAAACGGATGGAGCTTATTTTTGGAATATTTGGAAAATCTGGGAGAAAGATCAACGCGAAACGGTGTCCGAGGTGGGCACGAGGTAGGGGGGTGATACGTCTCCAACGTATCTATAATTTTTGATTGCTCCATGCTACTTTATCTACTGTTTTGGACTATATTGGGCTTTATTATCCACTTTTATATTATTTTTAGGACTAACCTATTAACCGGAGGCCCAGCCCAGATTCTTTGTTTTATGCCTATTTCGGTGTTTGAAGAAGAGAAATATCAAACGAAGTCAAAACGGAACGAAATCAACTGGAGAAGTTATTTTTGGAAGGAAAGCCACCGGATAGGCTTGGGCTCTACGTCAGAAGATACGGGAGCTGGCCACGAGGGTGGGGGGCGCGCCCACCCCCCTAGGGCGCGCCCCTGCCTCGTGGGGCCCCCGAAGCTCCACCGACGTACCCCCTGCACCCATATATACCTACGTATCATAAAACTTCCAGAACAGAAGATAGATCGGGAGTTCCGCCGCCGCAAAACCTCCAGAGCCACCAAAAACCAATCGGGACCCTGTTCCGGCACCTTCTTGGAGAGGGAACCCTCACTGTGGCTATCTTCATCATCCGGCGCTCTCCATGACGAGGAGGGAGTAGTTCACCCTCGGGGCTGAGGGTATGTACCCGTAGCTATGTGTTTGATCTCTCTCTCTTGTGTTCTCTCTCGTGTTCCCTCTATGGCACGATCTTGATGTATCCCGAGCTTTGCTATTGTAGTTGGATCTTATGATGTTTCTCCCCCTCTACTATCTTGTGATGAATTGAGTTTCCCCTTTGAAGTTATCTTATCGGATTGAGTCTTCACTTTGAGAACACTTGATGTATGTCTTGCCGTGTTTATCTATGGTTACAATGTGATATCAGTGCCACTTGATGTATGTTTTGGTGACCAACTTGCGGGTTCCGCCCATGAACCTATGCATAGGGGTTGGCACACGTTCTTGACTCTCCGGTAGAAACATTGGGGCACTCTTTGAAGTACTTTTATGTTGGTTGGATGAATCTGAGATTGTGTGATGCATATCGTATAATCATACCCACGGATACTTGAGGTGACATTGGAGTGTCTAGGTGACATTAGGGTTTTGATTGATTTGTGTCTTAAGGTGTTATTCTAGTACGAACTCTAGGGCTGTTTGTGACACTTATAGGAATAGCCCACGGATTGATTGGAAAGAATAACTTTGAGGTGGTTTCGTACCCTACCATAATCTCTACGTTTGTTCTCCGCTATTAGTGGTTTTGGAGTGACTCTTTGTTGCATGTTGAGGGATTGTTATATGATCTATCTATGTTATTATTGCCGAGAGAACTTGCACTAGTGAAAGTATGAACCCTAGGCCTTGTTTCCTATCATTGCAATACCGTTTACGCTCATTTTTACCACTTGTTACCTTGCTGTTTTTATATTTTCAGATTGCAAATACTCTTATCTACCATCCATATTGCACTTGTATCACCATCTCTTCGCCGAACTAGTGCACCTATACAATTTACCATTGTATTGGGTGTGTTGGGGACACAAGAGACTCTTTGTTATTTGGTTAAAGGGTTGCTTGAGAGAGACCATCTTCATCCTACGCCTCCTACGGATTGATAAACCTTAGGTCATCCACTTGAGGGGAATTTGCTACTGTCCTACAAACCTGTGCACTTGCAGGCCCAACAACGTCTACAAGAAGAAGGTTGTGTAGTAGACATCAAGCTCTTTTCTGGCGCCGTTGCCGGGGAGGCTAGATAAGTGAATGTATATCTTTAGATATTGCAATTGAATCTTTTTGTTTCTTGTTTTAGCACTAGTTAGTCTATAAAAGAAAATTTCAAAAAAATGGAATTGAGTTTGTCTCATACGCTTCACCTTTTTAATATCTTTCGTGAGAATGATGGAAAGGAAAATTGTGCCAAAGTGCTAGAAGAAGAATTACATAGAATGTGCATGAAATATGTGAATGATGAGCATGATTGCAATGTTGTTAGTATGAATTCCTTGAATATCCATGATACTAATGATATGCAAAGCCACAAGCTTGGGGATGCTATGTTTGATGAAGATGATATGTTTAGTCCCCCAAACTTTGATGAGCAAATTTACTATGATGAAAGCATGCCTCCTATCTATGATGATTATTGTGATGACACGTATGCTATAAAGAATAATGATAACCATGAAATTTTTCATATTGATCTTAATTTTCAATCATATGATAGTTATTTTGTTGAGTTTGCTCCCACTATTATTCATGAGAAGAAATTTGCTTATGTGGAGAGTAATAAAAATTTCTATGCTAGTAGATCATGAAAAGAATGCTTTAGGTGCTGGTTATATTGTTGAATTCATTCATGATGCTACTGAAAATTATTATGAGAGAGGATCATATGCTTCTACATATTGCAATAATATCAAGTTTCCTCTCTATGTGCTCAAAGTTTTGAAGTTATGCTTGTTTTACCTTCCTATGCAAGTTGATTCTTGTTCCCATAAGTTGTTTGCTCACAAAATCCCTATGCATAGGAAGTGGGTTAGACTTAAATGTGCTAGTCATATTCTTCATGATGCTCTCTTTATGTTTCAATTCTTATCTTTGATGTGAGCATCATTGAAATCATAATGCCTAGCTAGGGGCGTTAAACGATAGCGCTTGTTGGGAGGCAACCCAATTTTATTTTAGTTTTTTTCTTTTTGGTTCTGTTTATTAATAAATAATCCATATAGCTTCTGTTTATATGTGGTTTTGTGTTTTAATTAGTGTTTGTGCCAAGTAGAACCTTTGGGAAGACTTGGGTGAAGTCTTTATGATCATGCTGTAAAAAACAGAAACTTTAGCGCTCACGAGATTAGCTTCAACTTTTTACTGGAGAGTTCTATTTAGTTGATTCTTTTTGAATATGATTACTAGACAAATTCCTCAGGTCCACCAATTTATTTTAGAATTTTTGGAGTTCCAGAAGTTTGTGTTAGTTACAGATTACTACAGATTGTTCTGTTTTTGACAGATTCTGTTTCTCGTGTGTTGTTTGCTTATTTTGATGAGTTTATGGTTAGTAAAATAGTTTATAAACCATAGATAAGTTGGAATACAGTAGGTTTAACACCAATATAAATAAATAATGAGTTCAATACAGTACCTTGAAGTGGTGTTTTGTTTTCTTTCGCTAACGGAGCTCACGAGATTTTCTGTTAAGTTTTCTGTTGTGAAGTTTTCAAGTTTTGGGTAAGGATTTGATGGATTATGGAACAAGGAGTGGCAAGAGCCTAAGCTTGGGGATTCCCAAGGCACCCCAAGGTAAATCCAAGGACACCAAAAAGCCAAAGCTTGGGGATGCCCCGGAAGGCATCCCCTCTTTCGTCTTCCTCTATCGGTAACTTTACTTGGAGCTATATTTTTATTCACCACATGATATGTGTTTTACTTGGAGCGTCTTGTATGATTTGAGTCTTTGTTTTCAGTTTACCACAATATTCCTCGCTTAATACACTTTTGAGAGAGACACACATGATTCGGAATTTATTAGAATACTCTATGTGCTTCACTTATATCTTTTGAGCTATATAGTTTTTGCTCTAGTGCTTCACTTATATCTTTTAGAGCACGGTGGTGGTTTTGTTTTATAGAAACTAATGTTCTCCCATCCTTCACTTATATCATTTTGAGAGTCCTACAAAACAGCATGGTAATTTGCTTAAAATTGTGAAATTAGTCCTAATATGAGAGGCATCCAAGATTAGTAAAAACTTTCTTATAAGTGCGTTGAATACTAAGAAAAGTTTGATGCTTGATGATTGTTTTGAGATATGGAGGTAGTAATATTAAAGTTATGCTAGTTGAGTAATTGTGAGTTTGAGAAATACTTGTGTTGAAGTTTGCAAGTCCCATAGCATGCACGTATGGTAAACATTGTGTAACAAATTTGAAACATGAGGTGTTCTTTGATTGTCCTCCTTATGAGTGGCGGTCAGGGACGAGCGATGGTCTTTTCCTACCAATCTATCCCCCTAGGAGCATGCGCGTAGTACTTGGTTTTTGATGACTTGTAGATTCTTGCAATAAGTATGTGAGTTCTTTATGACTAATGTTGAGTCCATGGATTATACACACTCTCACCCTTCCATCATTGCTAGCCTCTTGATGCCGTGCATTGCCCTTTCTCACCTTGAGAGTTGGTGCAAACTTCACCGGTGCATCCAAATCCCGTGGTACGATACGCTCTATCACACATAAACCTCCTTATATCTTCCTCAAAACAGCCACCATACCTACCTATTATGGCATTTCCATAGCCATTCCGAGATATATTGCCATGCAACTTTCCACCGTCCCGTTTATCATGACACGTTTCATCATTGTCATATTGCCTTGCATGATCATGTAGTTGACATCGTATTTGTGGCAAAGCCACCATGCATATTATTTCATACATGTCACTCTTGATTCATTGCCCATCCCAATACACCGCCGGAGGCGTTCATATAGAGTCATACTTTGTTCTAGTATCGAGTTGTAATCATTGAGTTGTAAATAAATAGATGTGTGATGATCATCATTCATAGAGCATTGTCCCCAAAAAAAGAGAAAGGCCAAATAAAAAAGGAAAGGCCCAAAAAAAGGAGAAAATAGAGAAAAAAGGGGACAATGCTACTATCCCTTTTTTCACTTGTGCTTCAAAGTAGCACCATGATTTTTATGATAGAGAGTCTGTTGTTTTGTCACTTTCGTATACTAGTGGGAATTTTTCATTATAGATCTTGGCTTGTATATTCCAACAATGGGCTTCCTCAAATGCCCTAGGTATTCGTGAGCAAGCAAGTTGGATGCACACCCACTTAGTTTCTTTCGTTGAGCTTTCATGCATTTATAGCTCTAGTGCATCCGTTGCATGGCAATCCCTACTCCTTGCATTGACATCAATCGATGGGCATCTCCCTAGCTCGTTGATTAGCCGCGTCAATTTGAGACTTTCTCCTTTTTTGTCTTCTCCACATAACCCCCACCATCATATTCTATTCCAACCATAGTGCTATATCCATGGCTCACGCTCATATATTGCGTGAAAGTTGGAAAAAGTTTGAGATTACTAAAGTATGAAACAATTGCTTGGCTTGTCATCAGAGTTGTGCATGATGAGAGCATTCTTGTGTTACGAAAAAGGAGCATGACCAAACTATATGATTTAGTAGGGATGAACTTTCTTTGGCCATGTTATTTTGAGAAGCCATAATTGCTTAGTTAGTATGCTTGAAGTATTATTACTTTTATGTCAATATTAAAATTTTATCTTGAATCTTTCGGATCTGAATATTCATGCCACAGAATTGCGTTGAAAATTATGCTAAGTAGCATTCCATATCAAAAATTCTATTTTTATCATTTACCTACTCGAGGACGAGTAGGAATTAAGCTTGAGGATGCTTGATACGTCTCCAACAAATCTATAATTTTTGATTGTTCCATGCTATTATATATTCTGTTTTGGATGTTCAATGGGCTTTATTATACACTTTTATATTATTTTTGGGACTAACCTATTAACCGGAGGCCCAGCCCAAATTGCTATTATTTTTTTGCCTATTTCAGTGTTTCGAAGGAAAAGGATAACAAACGGAGTCCAAACGAAATGAAACCTTCAGGAACGTGATTTTCGAAACAAACGTGATCCAGAGGACTTGGAGTGGATGTCAAGCAATCAACAAGGAGGCCATGAGGCAGGGGGCGTGCCCTCCACCCTCGTGGGCCCCTCGTAGCTCCACCAACCTACTTCTTCCTCCTATATATACCTACGTACCCCAAGAACATCAGACCTGGAGCCAAAACCCTATTTCCACCGCCGCAACCTTATGTACCCATGAGATCCCATCTTGGGGCCTTTTCCGGCGCTCCGCCGGAGGGGGCATCGACCATGGAGGGCTTCTACATCAACACCATAGCCTCTCCGAGGATGTGTGAGTAGTTTACCTCAGACCTTCGGGTCCATAGTTATTAGCTAGATGGCTTCTTCTCTCTCTTTGGATCTCAATACAAAGTTCTCCTCGATCTTCTAGGAGTTCTATTCGATGTAATCTTCTTTTGCGGTGTGTTTGTCGAGATCCGATGAATTGTGGGTTTATGATCAAGATTATCTATGAACAATATTTGAATCTCCTCTGAATTCTTTTTTGTATGATTGGTTATCTTTGCAAGTCTCTTCGAATTATCAGTTTGGTTTGGCCTACTAGATTGATCTTTCTTGCAATGGGAGAAGTGCTTAGCTTTGGGTTCAATCTTGTGGTGCCCGATCCCAGTGACAGTAGGGGAAACGACACGTATTGTATTGTTGCCATCGAGGATAAAAAGATGAGGTTTATATCATATTGCATGAGTTTATCCCTCTACATCATGTCATCTTGCTTAAAGCGTTACTCCCTTCTTATGAACTTAATAGTCTAGATGCATGCTGGATAGCGGTCGATGTGTGGAGTAATAGTAGTAGATGCAGGCAGGAGTCGGTCTACTTGTCACTGACGTGATGCCTATATACATGATCATACCTAGATATTCTCATAAGTATGCTCAATTCAATCAATTGCTCGACAGTAATTTGTTCACCCACCGTAATACTTATGCTATCTTGAGAGAAGCCACTAGTGAAACCTATGGCCCTTGGGTCTATTCTCCATCATAGAAGTTTACATCTATTTTACTGTGCGTTCTTTACTTTCACTCTTTATCATAAAAATACCAAAAATATTATCTTATCATCTCTATCAGATCTCACTTTTGCAAGTGGCCGTGAAGGGATTGACAACCCCTTTATCGCGTTGGTTGCAAGGTTCTTATTTGTTTGTATAGGTGCGTGGGACTTGAGTGTGGTCTCCTACTGGATTGATACCTTGGTTCTCAAAAACCGAGGGAAATACTTACGCTACTTTACTGCATCACCCTTTCCCTTTTAAGGGAAAACCAACATAGTGCTCAAGAGGTAGCAGCGATGCTTAGGAGCCCCCCTTTTAATGCGCAGGCGGATCGCATGGGAGGAGAGGGAGCCCGCGGTACCGCCCGCTGTTGTCCTCGGGAGGTTCATGCAAGTCAACGCGAGGAGGGGCACAAATTTCCATTATAATTGCCGACCGGCCACTGGTCGCTCCATGAGAGAGTGAAGGCACTGAGGGCCTGGTGAGGTGGCCTTGAGGCGTCTGCATGAGCCGAGCTCGACCGCTCAGATTTGTCGACGTTGCAGGGACGGACCCATGCACAAGCGTCGTGCCGGTGTGAGCGGCTCCCGTGGTAGGTGTCAGTCAAGAAAGTGTCAGCCGTAGATAGATCATGCATGGAAAGCGAACTGACTTAGGTAAATGCACGAACGATTCATGCCACTGGGTCGGACCCGAGCGGCTTTGGGGATGATGTAGCCGTGGGGCGCCCCCAGCAAGGTAAGCTAAATATGTAAAGGGATACATGCCGCAGGGACGGACCCACGCGGCCTGGGAATGATGCAGCCCGAAGGGCGCTCCTAGCTAAAATAACTTGGAAAATGTCACCTGGTTCTGTTGCAGAAGGGGTGTTTGGGTAGCTGAAGGTGTGTGGTGCATGGGTTGCTCCTCACGAGCCACCGAGATCCTGGGCCTTGGGAGACTCCGGGGGTCCAGGCGGTTCCTTGAGGACCGTCTCCATCTCCGCCAGGACTGTGTGGTGCCTGGCCTCCTGAGCCGCCAGTATGCTCCGTATGCCGCGCTGGAAGGCGGACGCCACGCTCTGCAGGCCGAAAGGCATGCGAACGTAGCTGTGAGGTGGGCCCTCGCAGCGCCCCACGCACGAAGGCCAGAAGAGCCCCTAAGATGCGGCCCTGTTGAGTCCTGGGATGTCGATGCAGACGCGCAGCCCGTCATGCTCGCATGGATGGGGAGCTGCGCCCGGTGAGCGGCGGTCGCCGCGCATGGCTCTCGCGTCTTGCAGTTCCTGAGTGGTCTTGGCGATGAACTTCTGAGCGCTCCTCGCCCCGTGTCCTCCTGAGGGAGATGTGCCGTTAAAAGATCGTGGATGTCGCCTAGAGGGGGGGGGGTGAATAGGCGCTTTAAAATAATTATGGTTTAGGCTTGAACAAATGCGGAATAAACCTAGCGGTTAATTTGTCAAGCACAAAACCTACAACAACTAGGCTCACCTATGTGCACCAACAACTTATGCTAAGCAAGATAAACTACTAGGTGATAGCAAGATATATGACAAGAACCAATATGGCTATCACAAGGTAAAGTGCATAAGTAAAGAGCTCGGGAAAGAGATAACCGAGGCACGCGGAGACGACGATGTATCCGAAGTTCACACCCATGCCGATGCTAATCACCCTTTGGTGCCGTGTGGAGGCACAATGCTCCCAAGAAGCCACTAGGGCCACCGTAATCTCCTCACGCCCTCGCACAATGCAAGATGCCGTGATTCCACTAAGGGACCCTTGAGGGCGGTCGCCGAACCCGTACAAATGGCAACCCTTGGGGGCGGTCACCGAACCCGTACACTTTGGCAACCCTTGGGGGCGGTCACCGGTACCCGTCAAATTGATCGGGGCGATCTCCACAACCTAATTGGAGACCCCGACGCTTGCCCGAAACTTTACACCACAATGATTAAGCTCCGAACACCACCAACCGTCTAGGGCGCCAAGGCACCCAAGAGGAACAAACTCTAGGGTGCCCAAACACCCAAGAGTAATAAGCTTCTCAAACTTCACTTCCACGTATCACCGTGGAGAACTCAAACCGATGCACCAAATGCAATGGCAAGGGCACACAGTGCCCAAGTCCTTCTCTCCCAAATCCCACCAAAGCAACTAATGCTAGGAAGGGAAATGAGAGGAAGAACGAAAGAAGAACACAAAGAACTCCAAGATCTAGATCCAAGGGGTTCCCCTCACTTAGAGGAGAAATTGATTGGTGGAAACGTGGATCTAGATCTCCTCTCTCTTTTCCCTCAAGAACTAGCAAGAATCATTGGAGGGATTGAGAGTTAGCAAGCTCGAAGAAAGTCAACAATGGGGGAAGAACACGAGCTAAAAAGGATTAGTCTCAATGGGGAAGAAGACCCCCTTATATAGGTGGGGAGAAATCCAACCGTTATCCCCTCACTCAGCTCAAGACGACGCTGCAGATTATCAAGACCGCCTGCGGTACTACCGCTGTTGGCTGCGGTACTATCACGCAGTTGCGGTACTACCGCAAGTGCAAGATCGGCCGATGAAAGGCACAGAGCATTGCAGGCGGTAGAACCGCCGGAGCGGTACTACCGCGCGCCCCTACGGTACTACCGTAAGGCAGGCAACACTAGGCACAGAGAAAGCACGGAAGTAAAAAATTACTTCCGTACCTACTTCCGCTGAGGGAGGACCTGCGCAAAAATCCGGCACGGTACTACCGCACACGAAGAACGGTACTACCGCGTAGGGCGCGGATGTAAAAAATTACATCCGCCCCTACTTCCGCTCATGCTGCTAAGCCTGGCCAGAGCCCACGGTACTACCGCGCGCGCATGCAGATTATCACAGGCGCTGGATGTAAAAATTACATCCGCCCTACTACCGCTCGAGCAACAAGGCCTGGCATGAGGTTACGGTACTACCGCTCCCACAGAGCGGTACTATCAAGAGTGCCTCGGTACTACCGCTCGGAGAGCAATACTACCGCATGCCCCATATAAGCAACACTAGGAGTCCTTCATTTTGCGAGAGAAGACAACAGGGGAAACAATAAAACCAGAACTGCCATAACTTCTGCAAATGAGCTCCGAATTGAGCAAACTCAAGCTTGTTGGATACAAGACAACGAGTAGCATCGAAACAGAGACTGGTTATAGTGAGAAGAGGCAGGGGAGGTATGCCTAACAAAAGGAGGAGAGAAACCTCCAACAGAGAAGAACCGACATACCCTCCAACATCGAAAACATCATAGAAGATGCAAGTGAACTCCGTTTTTGATGAACTCGAGCTTGTCATAAAAATGACCATAAGCTCCAAAACTCGCAAGGAGAAGAACCAAACAAGAACCAATAAAGATGATGCAAGGATGCAATGGTTTGAGCTCTCTACGAACGATACGATCAAGCAACTCATCGAGAGCCCCCTTGATAGTACGGCAATCGATCCTATAACCCGGTCTCCCACAACTACCATGAGACCGGTAAAATGGAAAACCTATCAAGGGCAAACTTTTGCCTTGCACAAAGTCCACTTGAGCTAGATGACGACGATCTTGACTCCCTCAAGTTGGACCACCTTTCTTGATTGCGTTGGCCCGATGAAGACTAGATGATTGCTCCCCATAGTCCACTATGGGTGAGCCACTCTTGACTCATCTTCACAAGTCCATTGTCACCACAATGGACGGCAAGCTTCAAGCACTTGATCTCTTCGTGATGCATCACTTGAACTTGCACACCGCATCCTAACCCCACAAAGAACTCTCACGAAGACCATGGGTTAGTACACAAAGCATAATTGACAATGCTTACCATACCATGGGATCACTTGATCCCTCTCGGTACATCTTCTACGCTTTGTGTGTTGATCAACTTGATTCACTCTTGACTTAGTCTTGATCAACCTTGAATCTTTCCAACTCTCTTTGTTCGGATGATGTCTTGAAGGTAAACATGAATGATCACACAATCTTCTTATTCAAGACATGCTTGCAATAAGCTCAACACTCACATGACCAATCTTTGGGTAATTCCTTAATAGCACCTTGGTCAACACATAAACTCCTTGAAACCAACACATGGACTTCAAGAAATGCCTATGGACAAATCCTTCAAATATAACTCAATGCAACCATTAGTCCATAGAGAATGTCATCAATTACCAAAACCACACATGGGGGCACCGCATGTCCTTTCAGCCGTGAAGCACACCTCCAAGTGGTGCCCGAGCGCCTCCCTCGTGACGTTGGCCAGGTCTGAGGCCCTCCAGAAGAGAGCCCCCGAGCCCTGCCTGAGGAGGGTGCCGGGCGCGCCTTCCTATGCGCGGGAGGGAGGCGCCCCAGGCGCGGGCGCTGATCCTGACGAGGTACCACTTGCAGAGCCGCTCTCCTGAGGTCCGGCACTGAGTAGCCGCTTCTTCTTTTTGGAGATGATCTCAGGAGGGTACTGAGCTGCATTATTGTCGGGGTCTTTGATTGATGCTGCTTGGAAGGCGCGCTCGAGAGAGCACACCGCATATCTTTCCTCGCAGGGGACTGTGATGATCCCGCTGCTTCCTGGCATCTTGAGGATGTTGTAGCCGTGGTGCGTCACTGCCATGAACTTGGCCAGGTTCGGGTACCCTGAGGATGGCATTGTATGGCAGACGGATGTGAGCGACGTCGAAGTCGATGAGCTCGGTGCAGTAGTTGTTGCGTTCGCCGAAGGTGACGGGAAGGCGGACTTGGCCTATCGGTGTGGTGGAGCCGTGAGTCACCCCCGAGAAGGGCTTGGTAGGCTGAAGCTGATCGTATGGCACTTGAAGGCTGCCGAATGTCTCGATGGACAGGACGTTGAGCCCTGCGCCGCCATCGATGAGGGTCTTGGTGACTTGTACGTTGCTGATGACGGATGAACAAAGCATCGGAAGATCGCCAGCGGTCGCCGCGCACTTGAGCTGATCTGCCGAACTGAAGGTGCTGGCGCACTTGGACCACCTGAGCAGGCGCGTGGCCTCGAGCCTGGGGAGGTCTGCATTCACCTCGCGAGCAAATTGCTTGAAGATGCGTTGAGAGGCCGGGGCTTGAGCTCCGCCCATGATGCAGGTGATCGCACGTGGCTCCTGGAAGCCCCCAGCCCCGTCGTCCTGATGATGGTGTTCTTATGGGTGGTGGAGGCAGTGGAGGAAGACCGGCGTTACCCTGAGGGTGGTCCTCACGAGGCGGATACCTCCAGGCGCCCTCGCGAGGCTGGTCCTGCCAGCGGTCTTCATGAGGCCGGTCGCGCCACTCCTGGCATGGGCCATGGTCATCCCAGCGTCCTTCGCCATGTCCTCCTCCTCGGCCGTAGCCCCCGTCGTTGCGCTCGGGGCGTCGACCGAAGCGTCCATCTCGAATGACCCTGAGCTCTTCACAGTCGTTGGTGTTGTGGCTGTGCACGTTGTGGAAGGCGCAGAATGGTCGGCTGCTCTTGGATGACTCGGGCTGGTCCCTGCCGTGCTTCGTGTTCGGTTCTGCCGTGAGCACGGCCACTCCCTTGCGCTTCACGTCCTTGGCCTTGGCTTTCTTTTCCTCTGGGTCGGCAGCTGGGAGCTCGAGGAGGGAAAGGCGCCCTTCCTCAGCCCTTGTGCACTTGGTCGCGAGGTTGAACAACTCCAAGGATGTGCACATCTCCTCGTGGATGGCGATATCTTCCTTCATCTTGACATCGTGGACGCCATCAGAGAATGCCGAGATGATGGCCTCGTCCGTCACCTTGGGGATCTTGAGGCGAACGTTGTTGAAGCATTGGATGTACTTCTGGAGGGTCTCTCATGGTTGCTGCTTGACGCGGCGCAAGTCACCCGCGGCCGGGGGGCGGTCGCAAGTGCCCTGGAAGTTGGTGACGAAGCGGTCGCGCATCTCGTCCCCGGAGGAGATCGAGCCCGGAGGCAGGTTTAGGAGCCACGAATGGGCGTCGTCCTTGAGCGCCATAGGAACCAGTTCGCCATGACTTTCTCGTCACCGTTGGCCGCCTCGATGCTCACCTCATAGAGCTGCAAGAACTCTGCAGGGTCGGGGGTGCCGTTGTAGCGAGGAGGCAGATCCGGCTTGAACTTGCCCGGCCAGGCGACGCTACGCAGCTCGGGGGTGAAGGCGCGGCAGCCTGCCCTGGTCACCGGGGCCCGCCGTGGAGGTGGAGCTTGATCTTGGTGCCTGCGCGCCGCCACGACAAGTGGTGCAAGGCCATGCCGCGGCAAGTGATCCTGACGTGGCAGCGCGAGGAGCGGTGGAGCGTTCTCTGCGGTCGAGGAACTTCTTGATAGCTTCTTTCTTCACGCGCGGGTGCTTGGCGCGGCCGGTCACGCCGCGGGGCCGCGTGTCTTGGAGCCAGGGCGCCGTCTTGGTGCAAAGGTGGTGGAGGTGCTCTGTGAGCTACGTCACCCGTAGCTGGCGGTGGACGAGGCAGCGAGAGGGACGGTGCAGGGGAGCCCCCTGCGGCGCTGACGATCTCGGCGATGCGGTCCAACCAGTCCTCGTAGAGGTCGTCGACCGGGCGGTAGCGCAGGAGCTCGTGCACCATGAGCAGTGCAACCCGCGCATCCGTGGGAGCACAACGAGCGTGAGACGACGAACCGGCGGGGGTCAGCGACGGAGTGGCGGTGCGGCCATCCCGCCGCACCGAGGGGTGCATCGAGGACACTTGCTGCTTGTTTCCAGCCGGGCCGGTGGTAGCGTTGGCGGCGGGTGACGGAGAACGACGGGGAGGCCTGCCGACAGGAGCCGTCTGAGCGACGCGGGCGGCAAGGGCGGCCCGGCGCTCAGCACGGGCGCGACGAGCGTCCGACATGGTTGTGATGGAGCGGTGAAGCACGGATCGACGAGAGGAAAGCTTCAGCGCACCCCTACCTGGCGCGCCAAATGTCGGATTTCGGTTTCCGGCAAAACCCTTGAGATTCGAACACTGGGGCGCACACGAAGATCTCTCCTCTCCCAAGCTCTCACACTCCACGATCTCACGGACTAGCTCGTCGAACCTAAAGAACACGAGGACACAAGATTTATACTGGTTCGGGCCACCGTTGTGGTGTAATACCCTACTCCAGTGTGGTGGTGGTGGATTGCCTCTTGGGCTGAGGATGAACAGTACAAGGGAAGAACAGCCTCCTAAGGAGAGGTGCTCATGTGCTTGGTGAGCTGGTGTGCAGGTGAGGGTTGCTCAAGATGAGTTGCCTCCTACAATGATGACTAGTCCTACTTATAGTGGCCTTGGTCCTCTTCCCAAATATTGAGCGGGAAGGAACGCCACAACGTCCAAGTTTGAAGGGGGACAACTAGTACAACTTATCCTGACAAAAGTAGTCTTCGCCTGCCAAAGGCTTTGGTGGTGACTCCGTCTTGGGCTTCACGGTGACCTCCGTCCTGCCGTCCTGCTGGTCTTGGTCTTGTTGCACCGATATGGAAACCTTTGCCTGGTGCCTCGCTACTCTTCGCCTGCGCTAGACTCCTTAGCACCAAAGAGGAAACGAGGACAATGTGCGCGCTGGCGCCCGCCTGGCCTTGGTCATCACGGGAAACCTCGCAGGTACCCCCTTGCCTTGATCTCTCCGCCCCTCACGAGCCAGCCTGGTGAGGCCACTCCTCAGGAGGTCTTGTGTCGTCTGCCTCGCGAGGCTTGGCCGCTCGCGAGGGTCTTGAGTGCTTGCTGGTGAAGATGGGCCATACAGGCCCGCTTGGAGAACCACGCCATGGGCCGCAGGCAGGCAAGTCCGGGGACCCCCGTTCCCAGAACACCGACAGTAGATCCGCGCGAAGCCGTGCATACATGCCCTACATCTCATGACTGTTATTGGAGGTGAAGATGGTGAAGTTGATCAGTATTGCTCTGAATATTTCTTGGTTGCCAAATTTAGGGCTGCTTATGCTGAAAATGTGCATGCACTCTTGGGAAAAGACCAATGGAACATAGTAGACCCAGGGTTCAAACTCCATTCTCCTGTACTGACTAAACCACTAGGAAGACCAAGAAAAAATAGGATAAGAGCTGGTGAAGAGGGTCGTGTAAAAAAACAGCGTAAGTGCAAAAGATGTGGTATCTTAGGGCATATTGCTAGGCTTTGTACCGATCCAGTTGATGCATCATTTGGAGAAGAGGAACAATGGGCATCAACAAATGCAGAGGAGAATGCAGCAGCAATGGAGAATGCAGCAAGTTTGGAGGATAAGGCAACAACAATGGAGAATGCAGCAAGTTTAGAGGATAATGCAGCATCAGATGATAATGCAACAAGTTTAGAGAATGAAGCAACTGAAGTAGCATCTTGGTATGTGTGCAATCTTTCCATTTTTTTTGCACTTGTTCTCTTTTTTATCGATGGCTAAGCTTATTTCTATTTGACCTAGCTCTAGGATAATTAGAGGCACAAGACAGAAAATACCTAGAGAGGAAGAAACTTCGGTTGAATCATCATCTGATGCGGAATTCGAAACCATGGCTTACGAAGGTTTTGAAGCTATAAGAGAGGAGGAAGTTATTTTGTATGAAGTTCCTTTAAAAATTAGTGAGCCTACAGATGACCGTCAACTGGTCATCACTTGCTCGATTAGTCAAAGCTCAACAAAACCGCCACCACCAGAAGTGAAGATAAGAAGCAACAAGACAAAGCTTTCAAAAGCACAAAATATCCCATCCAAGGAAACCAAAAGCAAGACGGTTAACCCATCTCGGAACACAAAGAGCAAGGCAAAGATTTGAATTTGAACTTGAATGCAAGTCATAAACTTTGAACTTTAAAGATTTGTAATAAGTATTCTTTCTTTAATTTGAAGTACTGTGAAAACTTGTAAGGTGTAATAATTCTATATGTAAACGTTGAATTTGAACTACTGAGGCAAACTTTGAATTTTAGGCAAACTTTGAATTTGAACCAACACTTCAATCCATTCCCTTGTGGTGTGAGTTGCATAGTTTGTTGAACTATTATAAAGGTTAGGGTGATCAATCCGATCTCTTTTGCGTCTACAAAACTTGTAGTCATGAGAAATGTGCTCCAAATGAGCTCCCTAGCTAGGGTAAACAGCCCCAAGCTAGGGTAAAAACCACGTTTACCATATGAAAATGGAAAACTAAGTTCAGATCCTTCTTATTCACTTTGAAATCAAGCTTTGGTGAATTTTTTTGATTTTTTTAAAAAAAATCAAAAACCGAAGGGAAACCCTACCTCCTCTCCTTGGTCTGTATGAAACGTTGTACATGATAGCTCATATGTGTGAAGGTTTTTTCATGAAAATGTCCATAGACAAAGTTTATGATTTTTGGTTGGTAACATGTCACACAAGACAACACTGTTCGCAGGTTTTGTATTTTTTTGATTTTTTAATTAATGGTGCTCATTTTACCTCGATTGTGCTAGCTAGGTTTATTTTCTCTAAATGTACGTATACCAAGTTTATTATTTTTTTCACGTTAGTGTGTCCTATAAAACGACGAATGACGAAGGTTTCCTATTTTTTCGATTTTTTTAAAATTATTTATGCTCAGTCAAAGCCTTTGAAACCCCGTTGACCAGCTCTAAACCCCTCTAAACCCCGCGGGGTTTCGCCTAACCCTAGCTTCGAACGTCAGCCGTCCGATCATACCCTAGCGCCAAGCGAGAGCCCTCAGATGTGCTCTTCTAGAAGTAGTTCCGAGGGCAGGCTGCGACCAGGCTCCGCGCCGTTGGATCACATGGACGGCTCTGCATCGATCATGGGGTGATCCACAAGAGGTGATCCGCGAGACTTGTTGGTTGTGCCTCCCCTTTCTTCGGGTACCCCTTTATTCTGGTGCTTATTCTGCAGCGACGAGAGGAAGCACTCCTCCTCTGCTACTTCTTCTCTGGCGACTATAGGAGGCACTCCTCTGCTTCTTCTTCTCCGGCAACTTTGGGCGATATGTCAAGCTCCACTTCAGCCTCCCGCCCCTTGTGGACCCAGTATGGTCCACATCCCATGGAGCGATGTCCTGACTGCTCACGCAGCGCGCCACTGATCCGGTTGACTTTGAAGGAGGTCAAGAATGGCAACTATGGGCGCGAGTTCGTGAAATGCGAGAGCAAGCCAAAGGGGCAGGTTAGATCTCATGATTTTTCTCTGATTTCCTTTTCTATTTGCTTTTAATTATTTTTCGATCTGGGGTTTAGGGTTCATTTTTTCGATTCAGATCGTGAAGAAATGCACACGTTTTGAATGGCTGGATGACTACGTTAAGCGGATTCAATTCAATGGGGCCCCAACCGGGGAGCTCAATTTGCCGTCAGCAACAACAAATTTGGTCTTTGAAAGTGCTGCTCGGACAGTTGGGGATGCAGATCTAAAGGGGAAAATAAAGAAGATGAACAAGAACTTGAAGCGTATGATTCAATTGAACAACCAGGCGAATCTGATAGCTTTAGGATTTTATCCCTTCTATTTTTGTGTAGTTGCTCTAGGATTTGCTTACTTGCTGGTCATCACTCGTTAGAGATGTTATTAGTGTGGTGTCATGTGCTCTAGGATTTGGTTAATTTGTGGATCATGTGCTCTATTATTTGCTTAAATTTGTGGATCATGTGATGTATGCTCTGTGTTGCTTAATTTGTGGATCATGTGATCTATGCTCTGTGTTGCTTAATTTGTGGATCATGTCAGTTTTGGGTACCCGTCAGTTTCGTCAGACAACACCGACCGCAGAAGAAAAAAACATAGTTCTAGGGCCCAAATTGAAACTAAGCTCTGGTTCGGCCGTCTCATCGCATTGAGTGTCGAAGGTCCACGCGCTGGCTCTGTTTATAACCTTGATTATTACCATGGTAAATCCATGGTTTGCCATGCCGAACAAAAATAGTGGATGATGGTAAATCGATTTATTGTTGGACTTGCACATGTCAAATTTATTTGTACATATCTTGGAAATTTCCTTCTGTATATGGCCTACGGCACAACACTTTCATTTTTGGGTTCATTTTTTGACATGCGAGTATTATAAACAAGTTTTTGTTGCAAGAAAAATATTGTATACATGATTTTTTGTTTTTTATTAAGAAGTAGCTCGGCTACGGCACCATATCCATCGACCGATATCTCATGTAGCAAGCATACATCCATAACATAAAAAGTAGCAACCATAGCATACTTCTTACATAAAACATAATGTACCCTAAACCATAGCATAGTCCACAAATTATTCAAAAATTAGCTTGTTTTTGTTCATACAATATACGGAATAGGGCCACCAATTATTCAAAAAAAAAAAAAGCTTTTCTTCTTCTTTTCAGCATCAACATGGCTCATTTTTCTAGCTTTAGTTTCCTTTTTAACACTTCAACTACTCCATTATCCGCGCGTCCGGAAACTTGACCCTACTCTAAATGGGCGAAAACTTGCTGGTTTTCATTGAGGAATACTCAATCATTGATTGATTTAGCAAAAGGGATCATGTACGTCACCATATCCATATAGCGATTTATCTCACGTCAAATAAGTTAGAAATAGCAAGCGAAAACACTGATAACCAACGACATATCAAATAAGGGTAGCATTTCCCAAAAAAATAAACTCAGGGTAGCAAGCATAACAAAGTTCTTAGGGAGGGGGTAACACGACAGAGATTAAAAGTTCACGGTACAATCAATGACATAATTAACATAGAAATATATAAAAGATAAAAAGCCCTAACACCCTAGGGAAAGACAAGCTCACGATCGAGACCGGGACTTCACCACCATCTTCACTACGCCTTCTCTTCACTGCTCCCTCTCCATGCCATCCTGGCCGATGTAGTAGGGGAGGCTGTGCATACCATCGCGCGTGGGGAAGATGCAGTCGAAGTTTGTGAAGATGTTGTGGGCTGTGAATGCGATGAATTCGCATGCACACCAAAACACCTTGCCGAGGAGGTGGTACACATCAAATATGTTGGTGAAGGTGACGGTGAGCCCTATCGGCGGAGTCACGAGTTTGGGCACTTCATCCGGTCGAACATCACTGGCGAGCCCACGGGAGGTGGCGAAAGCCGCACGGAGGAACCACTCGGCAAACCCCTTGCACCCCTCCGGTAGCGAAGCCCCACACGTGGAGCGTCCTCTCCATGTCGACGCCGGCCGGATACCGTCTCTCCGGCACGGTCGGTGGGTGCTCGAAGGTGGGGCTGTTGTACTGCATCCTCGCCTCGCTTTGAGAGTGCTCTGGGTTTTTGGTGAATAAGATAAGGGGGCGGCGCAAATGGATGTGTATAGAATAGGTGGAGGGGTGGTGGTTTAAATTGGGAAAGGGGAAGGGAAGGGGAGTGGTACCGACCGTGCTTTGGATTTGCTACGTTCAAACGAGCCGCGTCGATCGATATGCCACTTTAATTGCCAACAGGTTTTAATTGCCACGTTGAATAGATGCGAGTGGATCGAAAAGTGTGAAACAATACTCTACATCGAGGAGACACGTGTGGGAGATGATACGAACCAACGGCAGCAACCGTCCCTACGTTCGTGGCGGCTCGCGTGAAAATGAGGCCGGTCAGCGTCAGTGGTGGCTCGCATGAAAAAGAGGCCGATCAGCGCATCGTGGCGGCGGGCGGCGGCGGGCGGCGGCGCATGCAGGTAGGCTAGCTACGTGCATGCATGCAGGCTAGCTCGACATGTCTTGCATGCATAATGGGCTTCTGTCGTTGCGGCATGCGCACGGCCCAAGTCTAACCACGGCCCAACGGGCTAACCGCGGCACCATCCTTCGCGACCCCACTCATCAGGTCCAACGGGTGACACAGTCAGCGCGGCCCCACTCGTCAGAGTTAACGATCAAAGCACCGACCCGACAGCATCCACTGTTTGTGACCAGTTCTGATGGTTTCGGGCAAGGGAGTGGGGAAAAGTGAGCAAAAGTTAAGAGCGTGGGGATGAATGAGTATGTCTAAGGAACCAGGGGCACATATGTAAAAAAACCCTAGAAAGATAGGGGCTTATAGTTTCGCCTCCCAATGTATTCACCTCAAGGGTGATGTCAACAAAAATAGCTCATGCCCACTCATATCCAACTGGATATATGTGCCTAGATCTTTCCTCACCACATGATGCTTGCAAAAAGAGAAAATAAAAAGTAGGGAAGAATACTTTGACTCTTACATAAAAGTAAATGCATAAAAGTAAAAGATAGGCCCTTCGCAGAGGGAAGCAGAGGTTGCCATGCGCTTTTTGTTTGTATGCCAAATCCCTTAATGCAAGAGAACGTCACGTTGTATTGCCCCTTATGATAGCAACCTTTATTATGCAGTCTGTCGCTTTTATTATTTTGCCATCACAAGTTTGTACAACGCTCGATTTTCTCTTACACTAAATGATCCAACACATTTAGAAGAAATTTTTATTGCCTTATTGCACCGATGACAACTTACTTGAAGGATCCTACTCAATCCATAGGTAGGTATGGTGGACTCTCGAAATAAGATTTTGGGTGAGGGAGTCCTGGATTAGGGGGTGTCCGGATAGCCGGACTATGACCTTTGGCCGGACTCCTGGACTAGGAAGATACAAGATTAAAGACTTCGTCCCGTGTCCGGATGGGACTTTCCTTGGCGTGGAAGGCAAGCTTGGCGATACGGATATGTAGATCTCCTACCATTGTAACCGACTCTGTGTAACCCTAACCCTCTTTGGTGCCTATATAAACCGGAGGGTTTTAGTCCAGAGACGAACAACAATCATACCATAGGCTAGATTCTAGGGTTTAGCCTCTTTGATCTCGTGGTAGATCTAGTCTTGTACTACCCATATCATCAATATTAATCAAGCAGAGTAGGGTTTTACCTCCATCGAGAGGGCCCGAACACAGGTAAAAACATCGTGTCCCTTGTCTCCTATTACCATCCGCCTAGACGCACGATTCGGGACCCCCTACCGAGATCCGCGGTTTTGACACCGACATTGGTGCTTTCACCGAGAGTTCCTCTGTAGCCGTCATCCTTAGGGCCGATGGCTCCTCCGATCATCAACAACGATGCGCTCGGGTGAGACTTTTCTCCTGGACAGATCTTCGTATTCGGCGGCTTTTGCTGCGGGCAATTAAGCTGGCCATCTGGAGCAGATTGAAAGCTACGCCCGCCACCTGAGTTAGATTTGGAAGTTTGAACTACGGTGGCGTCCACGGTGACTTGATCTTCGACGGGTTCGAGCCACAGCCAAGCGCGCCCGCCATCACGAGGGGCATGATCTAGCTCTGCGCCGCGAGCGGTGTCACGGAGGTCGCATCAGTGTCCGCTCCGACCTTTAGCTCGGAGCCGACTGCGCCGATCAAGGACGGGTGGCTGGACACCGCCTCGGGGGCTGCAATCTCTACGGAGATTGAGCCGTACACCTACCCCGTCCTTTGTGAAGCTCGTGACTCCAAGGTGCCGGACTCGTCTCCGGACTCCGAGCCTTCCGCGCCCCCGCCAATCGAATCCGATTGGGTGCCGATCATGGAATTCACTGCCGCGGACATCTTTCAGCACTCGCCCTTTGGCGACTTTCTGAATTCACTAAAGTCTCTCTCTTTATCAGGAGAGCCCTGGCGGATTATGGTCGGGAAGGTTGGGATGCGACGACGAAAAAATTCAAAGCCCACCCACCACCCACTTCGTAGCCACTGTCGATGATTTAACCGACATGCTCGACTTCGACTCCGAAGACATCAACGGTATGGACGACGATGCAGGAGACGACCAAGAACCAACGCCCACAGGGCACTAGAAGGCCACGTCGTCATACGACATATACATGGTGGACATCCCAAAAGATGGGAATGGCGATGGAACAGCGGAGGATGACCCCTCCAAGAAACATCCTAAGCGCCGGCATCAGCGGCGCCGCTCTAAATCCCGCCACAGCAAAAGCGGTGATTCCGCACGCGGAGACAATAACACCGGACAGTGCGAAGACAACCCCTCCAAAGCAGGATTCAGCGTAGGAGGATGGAGAAGCCAGCCCTCACGAGAGAGCGGCAGAAAGAGAGGTAGAGGACGATAATTACATGCCTCCCTCAGAAGATGAGGCAAGCCTCGATGACGACGAATTAAATCGTGCCGAGGATCCCGTCGAACAAGAACGTTTCAAGCGCGGGCTTATGGCCACAACAAGCAGCCTCAAGAAAAGCGACAACGACTTAGAGCTGACCAAGACTTGCTAGCTGACAGATGGACTGAAGTCCTTGCGGCCGAAGAGTATGAACTCGAGCGCCCCTCCAAGAGCTACCCAATTAGAGGAGGAAGCACCCAAACCTACATCACCAGCGCATGATACGGCGGACCGGCCACCTCGTGGTCGCGACAGAGAGGCCTCTCGGCCCTCAACTCAAGCCGCACCCCAGCGCCGCTCAAAAAATACCAAGGCACGGGGAAACGCGCCAGACCTGCGAGATATATTGGCGGACAAGGCAAGGCAAACAAGATCAATCTACGGATCGCGTGGGCGCCCCACGACACGTGACGATAACCGCCACGCTGGATATGGCAACTCCGGCCGGGCCGAACACAGTAGACAAAGCTCATTTGAGCTGCGTCGTGATATAGCCCAATACAGTAGGCGCCAAGACACCCACTCGCTTCACGGATGAAGTGATGGATCATCAAATCCCTGAGGGTTTCAAACCCGTAAACATTGAATCATATGATGGCACAACAGATCCTGCGGTTTAGATCGAGGACTATCTCCTTCACATCCACATGGCCCACGGTGATGATCTACACGCCATCAAATACCTCCCACTCAAGCTTAAAGGACCAGCCCGGCATTGGCTTAACAGCTTGCGGCAGAGTCAATTGGTTGATGGGAAGACACGAAGCCGCATTCCTCGACAATTTCAGTGGCACATATGTGCGACCACCAGACGCCGATGACCTATGCCACATAATTCAGCAGCCAGAGGAATCGGCCAGACAATTTTGGACATGGTTACTAACCAAGAAAAATCAAATCGTCGACTGTCCGGATGCAGAGGCCCTTGCAGCCTTCAAACACAACATCCGCGACGAGTGGCTTGCCCGGCACCTAGGACAGGAAAAGCCGAAATCCATGGCAGCCCTCACAACACTCATGACCCGCTTTGCACGGGAGAGGACAGCTGGCTAGCTTCGTAGTAACAACATGACCAAGAGCCACAGTAATTCGGATACCAAGGACAGCAATGGCAGCTCGGCGTAGCAACAAGCACAAGCGCCCGCATCAACGGCGATAATCTTGAGGATCTGACGATCAATGCCGGATTCAGAGGCTCCAAACCCGTCAGTGGAAAAAGCCATTTAAAAGAAATACTCGGGCCCATCAATTTGGACCGAATACTCGATCGCTTGTGCGGATACACGGCACCCCGAAAAACCAGCCAACCACACCAGCGAGGATTGTTGGGTGTTCAAGCAGCGAGCAAGTTAAATGCGAAAACAATGACAAGGGGCTACATAGCGATGACGAGGAGGAGCCCCGCCGTTGAACAATAGAGGACAGAAGGGCTTTCCCCCACAAGTGCGGACAGTGAACATGATATACAGAACCCACATACCCAAAAGGGAGCAGAAGCATGCACTAAGGGACGTATATGCGATGGAGCCAGTCGCCCCAAAGTTCAACCCGTGGTCTTCCTGCCCGATCACTTTTGATCGAAGGGACCACCCCACTAGCATCCGCCATGGCGGATTCACCGCATTGATTCTAGACCCAATCATTGATGGATTTCACCTCACTAGAGTCCAAATGGATGGCGGCAGCAGCCTGAACCTGCTTTATCAGGATACAGTGCGCAAAATGGGCATAGACCCATCAAGGATTAAACCCACGAAGACGACCTTTAAAGGCGTCATACTAGGTGTAGAGGCCAACATGCAGGCTCGATTACACTTGAAGTGGTCTTGGATCCCGGATAACTTCCGAGCGAGGAGTTAATCTTGACATAGTCCCGTTCATGGCGGCTATCACGCCTTTGCCGGACGAACCGCATTTGCAAAGTTCAATGTGGTGCAGCACTACGCATATCTTAAGCTCAAGATGCTAGGTTCTCGAGGAGTCATTACGGTCAATGGAAACACCGAACGCTCTCTCCAGACAGAGGAGCACACGGCGGCCCTCGCGGTGGAAGTACAAAGCAGCCTCTTAAGGCAATTTTTGAGTCCGGCTATTAAACGTCCGGACACCGTCAAGCGCGCCCAGAGTAAACTACAACAAGACAGCCTGGCACATTCCGAGCACGCATAGCAATGCAGCCCAAACCCCAGCCCTCGCGACTGCGAAAACCGATTACTGGCGTACATAATTACGCTCTGGAAATACCATGGGCATAGGGGGAGGGGCACGACCACGGCATGCCCAGAATGCGGCTCAACCGCACCAGGGGCTCCCGATTGTGTCATTCTTTTCTTTTCTTCTTTCTTTTTTACTTTCAGGACTCCGTTCTCACGAAGCCCTGTCCGGCAATAGAATCGCCGAACACACGATGCAACAGCCAGGGAAGCAGAAAGCTACGTCGAGTGTCCAGGTGGTCTCTTTTACGAAGCGGTATACCTGTTTTACATACCATCTCGCAGCTTACCCCTAGAGGGGACATGTTAAAAGTCCGTCCCTTGCTTATCGCACTATTTGTATCATTACGATCTTCTGCAGCCCTTTTAAATAAACAATACATAGCTTACGCCTATTATTGAATTCCTTTTTCTATATATATATATATATGTTCGGTTATGACATTGTGCAACCGTACACTTTAGTGCAGGCAATACACCGAGGGCTTAAGTACCCCACAATATGGTGTGATAAGTCCGAACACTTTCACAAGTGCGGCACCCGAACTTATAGCATTATATGCATCGGCTCGAATCATGTCTTGGGTCAATAGTTGGGTTTGCCGGCTCCCATGTTTTGGTACCTTATGTTCCATTATATCGGCTAAGGTAGTATTTGGGAGAACCACTGCGATTGTGCCCGGTTGAGATGGGTTAAGCACCTCGATGGAGAAAGCTAAAACTGACCGTCATGATAGGGCGAGAGCGATCGCTGTTCGAGAGGTTTTCGAGTCCCTAAAGACTTATGCCGCTTAGAGCGAGGAGTCGGCATTGTCCGGCCTAGGCATGGATAGCGCCCCGAACTCGGTCTTCCGAATACCAGGGGCTTCGCCGAAATTTAAAATTATAGAATTCTATGCATAAGTGAGAGTGTTCAAGCATTATAGTCCGGTTGCCTTGTTCGTTGCGTTGAGCGCCTCCCTCGAAGGACCCAAGAATGGGAACAAGAGCGCTCAAGTTTATCCCGAACACCCCAGCACTCGTGGCATGGGAAATTTGAAGCGACGACTCGCCATCTCTCAAATTTAATAAGCGGCCGCCTGAAGGTAGTATTTTAAATTCAAAAGTGTTGCTTAGCGCATATGAACAAGTTTTCAGCATACAGGATAACAAATGCGAGGCTACTAAAAAATTACATCTTTGGAGCATTCACCCGCTATAAGGCGGGCACCCTTCAGGACGCCCTCATAATACATTTCAGGCTTGCGATGCTCCTTGCCCGGTGGTGGTCCGAACGTCACAAGCTTCTCAGCGTCCATCTTGCCCGAGTGCACCTTAGCACGGGCAAGGGCCCTACGGGCACCTTTGATGCAGACGGACCGCTTGATGACTTCAAACCATGGACAGGCGTCCACCAGCCGCCTCACCAGCCCGAAGTAGCTCCCAGGCATGGCTTCCTTGGGCCACAACAAAGCTCCACCAGCTGCTTCAACTGGTCTCTTAAGGGCACCGGGTGTCCGGCCTCAGCATACCGAGACCAGAACACCTTCTCCGTCGAGCTTCCCTCCTCGGCTCGGTAGAATCTGGCCGATGTCGAGACACTGCTGCAGGCAGATCTGCGAATGCTCTGGAGAGCTCCGGATTCAGGTAAGTAACAGATAATTCACTTTCACATGCTTGCTTTGCATAAAGAACGCCTTACCGCCGCTATCTTCTTCATCGCCTCAATTTCACGGAGGGCTTTTTGGGCTTCGCCTTAGCGGCTTTGGCGCTCTCAAGGGCGAGGCGAGCTCGGACTCTCGAGTCTTTGAGTCACGCTCCAAACTCTCGTGTTTTTCCACGAGCACAGGCTCTCTTGCCGCACCTCCGCCACCCGTGCCTCCTGCTTCTCTCGCTCGATGCGCTCATTAGCGCATTGCTTCCGGCCTTGGACACCGCTTCCTTCAGGTCGCCACCTCGTTCGTGGCCCTGCAATATTCACGTTATTCCTGTCATTTTTTGCAACCACATCTTTTAAATACTTCCATAAGGTATTACTTACCTTCCTTGTCCTCGAGCTGCTTTTTGGCAAGGCCGAGCTCGTTCTCGGACCGCTCGAGGCTCTGCTTTAATGCATCAACCTCCATGATCGGTCTGGCAGATGTCGGCAGCAGCCTTTGCATTCCCATATTGACATACTTATGTTAGACTCCTGCGTATATCTTTTAGATCCTCGGTTCGGCTTTTTCTTTCCGAACACCAAACTGAGCATCGAGGCTCTTGTCTATCTGGTAATATTTTTACATATCTTAAATACATACCTCAAAGCCTGTTAGAAGGCAGCACGAGCTTGATCAGCCCGCTCTTGGCGGGTGAACTTTTCGGATCACCACACTCATAACAGTGCGGTGCTCCTTGTCGATGGAAGCGCCATTAAGCGCCTCCATCAAATTATCCGGTGCCTCCGGTTGGATGGAGGTCACCGGCGTCGCAGTCTTGCCCTTCTTACAAAGGGGTCGCCTGCCGGACTCCGGAACCAGAAGGTTCGATGCGGAGTCGGCAAGAGGCGGACTTAAAGCCCTTTGCGGTTTTATCCCCTTTGCGCTCGGAATCCGGGAGGTCACCTTGCGGCGCCTCCAGGGCCACCTCCTCTTGGCTGGGCCCCTTTTGGGACTCCACCTCGGCGTCATCCGCGGCAGGAGGAGACGAGGCGGTCGGAAGTGAGGTGCTATTCACATCCGACGAATCCAGGGAGCCGCTCGTCTCCACGTCAAGCCCGTCCTTGGGCGGGCTGCATGGTTATATTCGGCGTTAGAAGATGATGTGCGACAAATGGAACGCCATGAGTTATTCTGGTGTCCGGACACTTACGATTTCGCCAGGGGCTTGGTCCTCGGTGGCCACTCCTCTTCGCCGTCGTTGGCGTTGGTGGTGTAGTCCGGAGGAAGGGTCCTTCCCTTCTTGGACCCTTCGGCCTCCCCAGTTGGGGCGGCCTTCCTTTTCTTCTCTCCCCCCGCTGGGGGAGAGGCCTCTTTTTCCTCCTCCTCGTCTTCGCGGGAGGAGTCCGCCTCGGAGTCATCGGACGATGAGTCCGAAAACACGTGGCCTTCTTCTTGGCCTTCTTCTCCGGCACCACGTAAGGTGCCAGAACCAGCAGCCCCGTCAATCGGGCGTCCGCTGGGTCTTCTGGCAAGGGAGCCGGACAGTTAACCTGTCCGGACGTCTTCTGCCAGTCATGTCAAAGGTGAGGGAGTTTTAGATCCCGCATAGAGTCAAACTATGAAAAACAAGAGTCCCGTAAAGGGTAAAATAGTTTACCTCGCTGGCTTGATGCTGCAAGCTGAATCTGCGATCTTCGGTAGCGGATGCGGGAGCCTCGGCGCCCTTGAACAGCACCTTCTAGGCATCTTCATACGTAGTGTCGAAGAGCCGTCTCAAGGTTCGGTGCTATGCCAGATCAAACTCCCACAAGTTGAAAAAGGCCCGTTGCTGGCATGGAAGGATCCGGCGGATGAGCATAACCTGGACTACGTTGACAAGCTTGAGCTTCTTGTCCACCAGGTTTCGGACGCATGTTTGGAGTCCGGTTAGCTCTTCTGAATTACCCCATGCCAGGCCCGTCTCTTTCCATGAGGTGAGCCGTGTAGGGAAGCCAGATCGGAATTCGGGGGCCGCCGCCCATTTAGAGTCGCGTGTCTCGGTGATGTAGAAGCACCCCGATTGCCACCCCTTTATAGTCTCCACGAAGGAGCCCTCGAGCCATAAGACGTTGGCCATCTTGCCCACCATGGCACCTCCCCACTCCGCTTGGCGGCCGCCCCACTACCGGCTTGACATTGAAGGTCTTCACCATAAGCGAAGTGGGGCTAGATGCAGAAGGAAGGCCTCGCACCTGCGGCGATGAAACGCCGAGATGTTGAGGATGAAATTGAGGGCGGATCGTGGAAATCTAGGCCGTAGTAGAACATGAGCCCCGGACAAATGGGTGAAGTGGAAAACCTAGTCCAGCGGAGGAAGTGGGGAGGAACACCACCCTCTCATGGGGCACAGGGGTGGGGATGAGCTGCCCTTCTCGGGGAGCCGATGCGCGATGTCGTCGGACAAGTATCCGGCCTTCGCAGCTTTTTATGTGCCCCTCCGTGACGGAGGAGGCCATCTACTGCCTCCGCTCGGACATAGTTGGAGAAGGTTGAGGTGGGATGTGCGGACTTGGTATTTGGAGCTCGAGTCTTGTGAAATGGATAAGCAAAGGAGGAAGAAGGCGTGTGTGAAAAAGTGGATTCTTATCCCTTATATGGATGGACAAAGCTATGCGTCCCCTAGCGGCTGATAAAACTCGCTTATCTCCCAAGCGCCCGTAATCAATGGCGCGGTTGGGTTCTACGCCCGTATTGATGAGAATCACGGAATAAGAGGACACGATCTCTGCTTTGACAAGGCGTGCCAAGGAAACCGCCTCGCTAAACGCTACCGAGGTGGGACAGTAAAAACGATTCGAATAAAGGCTTGGCCGTGGTGTGATGTCACGCTGCGGAATACGTCAGCAGATTGAATTTGTGTAAATAGTATTCTCTCTACGGTGGTATGTGGAACTTATTTTGCAGAGACGAACACTTTCCTTGTGTTCAAAATCTTCTATGAAGAATTCGGAGGAGGAACCCGCCTTGCAATGCCGAAGACAATATGCGCCCGAACTAAATGCGTCATTGAAGCCGGGTTCAGGGGCTACTGAGGGAGTCCTGGATTAGGGGGTGTCCGGATAGCCGGACTATGACCTTTGGCTGGATTCCTGGACTACGAAGATACAAGATTGAAGACTTCATCCCGTGTCCGGATGGGACTTTCCTTGGCGTGGAAGGCAAGCTTGGCGATACGGATATGTAGATCTCCTACCATTGTAACCGACTCTGTGTAACCCTAACCCTCTTGATTGCCTATATAAACCGGAGGGTTTTAGTCCACAGGACGAACAACAATCATACCATAGGCTAGCTTCTAGGGTTTAGCCTCTTTGATCTCGTGGTAGATCTACTCTTGTACTACCCATATCATCAATATTAATCAAGCGGGAGTAGGGTTTTACCTCCATCGAGAGGGCCCGAACCTGGGTAAAAACATCGTGTCCCTTGTCTCCTGTTACCATCCGCCTAGACGCACAGTTCGGGACCCCCTACCCGAGATCCGCCGGTTTTGACACCGACATTGGGTTTAAGGGTTTTTGGATGCACAAGTAGTATCTCTACTTAGTGCGGAGTTTTTGGCTAGCAAAGATATTGAGCAAGCACCACATGTTGAAGGATCTATGACAATATAACTTCTATGTGAATATGAACAAACATAAATCATTACGTTGTCTTCCTTGTCCAACATCAACACTTATTTATTTTTCTTTCTTTTTATTGAAACAAAAAGTGTAAAGAAACAAAACTCAAACTACTTTTATTATATATATCTCACACACGATTACATAGATAGAAAGATCACTAATAAAACACTCGAAAAGAAAGGATTGAACTAAACTTTTATTCAACTGAATCATAAGATAACTAAAGATCAAACTAAAGTAGGTAAAGGCAAAGATAGTGGTGGTGATACGATACCAGGGCACCTCCCCCAAGCTTGGCACAATCCAAGGGGAGTGCCCATACCATGTACTCAAGTTTATTTTGTTGGGGAAGATGATGATGGTGGTGGTGATGTAGTAGCATCATACTTTAGGCTCAAGAGGTACTCCAATCTACGAATGATGCTCCGGGGGGCGATGACATGCTCTTGCAATAGAATATTTTCACGAGTGAGATATTTATTCTGCACATGAACCGTTTCAATGATCCTAAAAGCTTCAATTTCAGTATGGGTAAGATGATCATAGTAAGGTTGAAGGATGTCTTCTTCTTCTACTGCTGGAATGACTTGCCCCTTCGCCGGAATTTGATCTCCCACGACTTCCTTGACCTTGTCACCCTTGATGGTCTTCTCTGGTTCCTCTCTTCTTAGCTCTATCATCATTAACCAAGCATCTCCTTCTACTTTGTCCGAGGAGGGAGAAGACATGATGCCTGGCTTGACAGATCTGACAGAAGACAACAAGAAAGAAGAATAGAAGATTTCTCCGTGATACGGTGGTCAATACGTTCTGGGGGTATATAAAGATTTTTTATCTTGGGAAACAAGCAACCGGGAGAAAAACGGAGTCGGGAAGGTTCCCGAGGTGGGCACAACCCATCTGGGCACGCCAGGGGGCCCAGGCGCGCCCTGGTGTCTTATGCCCCCCTCGGTTGCCTTCCTGGTTGTTTCTTATTTTCCTAATTATAAAAAAATTCTAAAACTGACAAAAAATATTTTTGCGGATTTTTCGGTGTCCGTTTACTTACCGTATCACGTACCTCCTATTTTTCTAGTATTCTCGAGTGTTCGGGAAGATTTCCTTTATGTGTTGCTCCGGTGTCATGGCTTGACTAACATTGCTTTCAACATTAATAGGCATACCTGAGATATAGTGTTTAATTCTTTGGCCATTGACCACCTTCGGGTTTGTAACTTAGGCATTATTAATCTTGATAGCTCCAGAGTGATAAACCTCCTCGATAATATATGGTCCTTCCCATTTAGAGAGAAGTTCTCCTGCAAAGAATCTGAAACGAGAGTTGTACAAGAGGACTTGTTCTCGTACTTTGGATTCCCGCTTTTGGAACCTACTTTGAACATATTCTCCAACTTTGAATTCCTGCTTTTGGATTCTTTTGTCATGCCATCTTTTAACTCTTTCTTTGAATAATTTTGCATTTTCATAAGCTTGGGTTCTCCATTCATCTAATAAGCTAATATCAAATAACCTCTTTTCACTGGCAAGTTTGAAATCATAGTTGAGTTCTTTAGTTGCCCAATATGCTTTATGTTCTAGCTCAAGAGGCAAATGACAATCTTTTCCATAAACCATTTTATAAGAAGACATACCCATAGGATTCTTATATGCTGTTCTATAGGCCCAAAGTGCATCATCCAATTTCTTAGACCAATTATTTCGAGACCTATTAACAGTTTTTTGTAATATGAGTTTTACTTCTCTATTGCTAAGTTCAACTTGATCACTAGATAGAGGATGATAGGGTGATGCAATTCTATGATTAACATTATATTAGCAAGCATTTTACGGAAAGCGCCATGAATAAAGTGTGGAGCTCCAAACCTTGGGAAAATAACTTCTTTAAGCATTTTAAAGGAAGTTTTATGATCAACACTAGTAGTTGGAATAGCTTCTACCCACTTAGTAACATAGTCAACAGCAACCAAAATATGTGTATACCCATTAGAGGAAGGAAAAGGTCCCATATAATCAAAACCCCAAACATCAAATGGTTCAGCAGCAAGTGAATAATTCATAGGCATTTCTTGACGCTTACTGATATTACCAATTCGTTGACATTCATCACAATATAAAACAAACTTATGGGCTTTTTTTGAATAGAGTAGGCCAATAAAAACCAGAATGAAATACCTTATGAGAAGTTCTATCTCCCGCATGATGACCTCCATAAGCTTCGGAGTGACATTTCCGTAGGATTTGTTCCTGTTCATGCTCAGGTACACAACGTCTAGTAATACCATCTACTCCTTCTTTATAAATATGTGGGTCATCCCAAAAGTAATGTCTTAAATAATAGAAGGATTTATTCTTTTGTTGGTATGTGAAACTAGGTGGTATGTATTTAGCAACAATATAATTAGCATAGTCATCATACCAAGGAGTGTTATGAGAAACATTTATTGCAGCTAGTTGTTCATTAAGAAAGCTATCATCAATAGTTGGTGGGTCATCAAGTGTATTCTCTAATCTAGACAAGTTAACAGCTATACGGGGTTCTCAACTCCTTTTCTATCACTGATATGTAAATCAAATTCTTGTAGCAAGAAAACCCACCTAATGAGTCTAGGTTTAGCATCTTTATTTTCCATAAGATATTTAATAGCAGCATGATCAGTGTGAACAATTACTTTACAATCAACAATGTAAGACCTGAATTTGTCGCAAGCAAATACAACTGCTAAAAATTACTTTTCAGTAGTAGCATAATTTCTTTGGGCACTGTCTAGAGTTTTGCTAGCATAATGAATAACATTCAATTTCTTATCGGCTCTTTGTCCTAGAACAGCACCAACAGCATAGTCACTAGCATCACACATAATTTCAAAAGGCAAGTTCCAATCAGATGGTTGAACAATAGGTGCAGAAGTTAAGGCTTTCTTAAGTGTTTCAAAGCATTCTACACAATCATCATCAAAAACAAATGGAACATCCTTGTGTATTAGATTTGTAAGAGGCCTAGATATTTTAGAGAATTCTTTAATAAATCTCCTATTGAAACCAACATGACCTAGGAAACTACGAATACCTTTAATATCTTTAGGACATGGCATTTTCTCAATAGCATCAACTTTAGCTTTATCCACCTCGATACCTCATTCATAAATTTAATGCCCCAAGACAATACCTTCATTAACCATAAAGTGGCACTTCTTCCACTTCAAGACAAGATTAGTTTGCTCACATTTCTGCAAAACTTGATCATGGTTGCTCAAGCAATCATCAAAAGAAGTTCCATAAACAGGAAAGTCATCCATGAAAACCTCAACAATCTTTTCACAAAAATAAGAGAATATGGCAGTTATACATCTTTGAAAGGTAGTATGTGCATTGCATAAACCAAAAGGCATACGTCTATAAGCATAAGTTCCAAACGGGCAGGTAAAGGTGGTTTTCTCTTGATCAGGTTGTGAAATAGGTATTTGAGAAAAACCACAATATCTATCAAGAAAACAAAAATGTGTGTGCTTACATAATATTTCCAACATTTGTTCAATAAAAGGCAAAGGGTAATGATCTTTTCTAGTAGATTTATTTAATTTTCTAAAATCAATTACCATTCTACAGCCAGTAACAATTCTTTTTGGATTAAGTTCAATTTTATCATTAGGAACAACAGTAATACCTCCCTTCTTAGGGACACAATGAACAAGACTTACCCATCTACTATCAGCTATGGGATAGATTGTACCTGCTTCTAGAAGCTTTAATATTTCTGTTCTTACCACTTCTTTCATTTTACGATTAAGACGTTGTTGATGATCAACAACGGGTTTAGCATCAGGTTCCATATTATTGTGCTGACAGAGAGTGGGACTAATGCCCTTAAGATCAACAAGAGTATATCCAATGGCAGCACGGTGCTTCTTCAAAATCTTCAATAATCTTCTTCTTCATGTTCTGAAAGGTTAGCACTAATAATAACAGGATATATCTTTTTCTCATCAAGATAAGCATATTTCAAAGTGTCAGGCAATTGTTTAAATTCAAACACAGGATCACCTTTAGATGGAGGAGACCTCCAAGAGTTTCAATATGCAAATTGTGTTTGAGCAAAGGTCGTTGTTCCAAGAAGATTTTATCTATTTCATGTCGTTCATGCATATGCTTATCATTTTCATGGTCTAGCAAATATTGTTCTAGTGGATCAGTAGGAAGCACGACAATAGAAGTAAGACCAATTATTTCATCCTTACTAGGTAATTGATACGTCTGCATCGTATCTACTTTTCCAAACTCTTTTGCCCTTGTTTTGGACTCTAATTTGCATGATTTGAATGGAACTAACCCGGACTGATGTTGTTTTCAACAGAATTGCCATGGTGTTATTTTTGTGCAGAAATCAAAGTTCTCAGATTGACCTGAAAATTTACGAAGAATTTTTGTGGAATAAATAAAAAATATTGGTGTAAGAAGTTACTAGAGGGGGGCCACCTAGAGGCCACAAGCCTTGGGGGCGCGCCCTGCAGGCTTGTGGGCCCCCTGGACCGCCTTTGACCCTAATTCCAACGCTATATATTCCTATTTGGGGAGAAAAAAATCAAAGAGAATGAATCATCACGTTTTTCGATACGGAGCCGTCGCCGCCTCCTGTTCTCCTCACGAGGGCTGAACTGTAGCCTGATTTGGGCTCCGGAGAGGGGAATCCATCGCCATCATCATCATCAACCTTCCTCCATCGCCAATTCCATGATGCTCACCACTTGGAGTGAGTAATTCCTTCATAGGCTTGCTGGACGGTGATGGGTTGGATGAGATTTATCATGTAGTTAAGTTAGTTGTGTTAGGGTTTGATGCCTAGTATCCACTATGTTCTGAGGTTGATGTTGCTATGACTTTGCTATGCTTAATGCTTGTCACTATGGCCCGAGTGCCATGAATTTAGATCTGAACCCTTTATGTTTCCACAAATATATGTGTGTTCCTGATCCGTTCTTGCAAGTTGTAGACACCTATTACGAGTTATGATCCGCATACCCCAAGGGGACAATAATTGGGATTCTTTCCGGTGATTATTGTAGATTGAGGAGTTCATGTATTCACTGAGTGCTAATGCTTTGTTCCGGTTCTCTATTAAAAGGAGGCCTTAATATCTCTTAGTTTCCATTAGGACCCTGCTGCCACGGGAGGGTAGGACAAAAGATGTCCTGCAAGTTCTTTTTCATAAGCACATATGACTATATACGGAATACATGCCCATAGTATATTGATGAATTGGAGCTAGTTCTGTGTCGCCCTAGGTTATAAATGTTGCATGACGAATGCCATCTGACATAACTATCCATCGCTGATCCAATGCCTATGAGCTTTTCATATATTAATCTTTGCTGAGTTACTTTCATTGCTACTGCTGTTACAATCACTACACAATTGCTACTGTTACTTTTTCCACTGTTACCTTACTATCATACTACTTTGCTACTATATACCTTTGTTGTAGATATTAAGTCTTTCAGGTGTGGTTGAATTGACAACTCAACTGCTAATACTCGCAAATATTCTTTGGCTCCCCTTGGGTCGAATCAATAAATTTGGGTTGAATACTCTACCCTCGATAACTGTTGCGATCCCCTATACTTGTGGGTTATCAAGACCTTTTTCTGGCGCCATTGTCGGGGAGCATAGATCTATTTGCTAAGTTGCTTGGGATTTATGTCCGTTGATCACTATGAGGAATCTGAAAGATACCAGAACCAAGATTTTTTTCCCTCTACTACGAGGGGAGGTAAGGAACTGCCATCTAGCTCTGCACTTGATTCACCTTCTGTTTTGAGTAAGCTTGCAACACCTACACCTGCTATTAATCCTGATATGTCGCAAGCAATTGATGATGCTACTGGTTGTGTGCGTAGTCCCCAGAATATGATATATTACTTCTCTGAAAAATATTTCCCTGCTCATAAGAAACAAGTTGCTTTACAGGAAATATTTAACTTTGTGCAAATTGAAGAAGAGAGTCTCCCACAAGCTTGGGGGAGGCTTCTCCAATTACTTAATGCTTTGCCCGATCATCCTCTCAAGAAAAATGAAATATTTGATATCTTTTATAATGGACTAACCGATGCTTCTAGGGACCACCTAGATAGTTGTGCTGGTTGTGTTTTCAAG
The DNA here is from genome assembly GCA_021605145.1 of Aegilops bicornis. Lineage (NCBI taxonomy): Eukaryota > Viridiplantae > Streptophyta > Magnoliopsida > Poales > Poaceae > Aegilops > Aegilops bicornis. Next base: position 726,152,784 of record CM038671.1, on the reverse strand, counting down.
GAACAAACTATTGAACAAGCTGAAGTACTATTGAATAATATATTGAGTAATGATAATGATTGGACTCTTCCTGAACCACCTCCTGAGCCAACTCCGAAGAAGAGAGGTATTCTATTTCTCAGTCCTGAAGATATGCAATAGGCAAAGAAATCTATGAAAGAAAAAGGTATTAAAGCTGAAGATGTTAAGAATTTTCCACCTATTGAAGAAATACATGGTCTTAATACCCCGACACAGGTGGTAGAGGTAAATTCTCTCTATATATTTTATGAAGGTGATATTCCTTATACGAAATCTTCTAGTCAATGCTAGGATGAATTTGATAACTTTATTTTTAAACAAGAAAACTTCAATGCATATGTTAGTAGACAATTGAAATCAAATGCTTATATGCTTGAACACTTGAGTGACTATATTTTTAGAACTGTTAATGATCTCTAGATTGTTAGTAAACATGCTTCCATGGTAAAAACTCAAGTAGAGCAAGTTCTCAAAGCACAAAATGATTTGCTTAATGAGATGAATAATAAAATGGATGATAATGTTGTTAGAGTTGTGACTTGGGGAGGTAGAATGACTCAGGAACCTTTGTATCGTGAAGGCCACCCTAAGAGAATTGAGCAAGATTCTCAAAGAGTTAATACTGATCCACCTAGTTCATCTAAGAACAAAAAGAATAATGATAGGACTTTGCATGCTTCTAGTGAACCTGTTGTAGACACACCTGATAACCCAAACGATATTTCTATTTCTGATACTGAGACACAATCTGGTGATGAACACGAACCTAGTAATAATGATAATGATGATGTTCATGTTGATGCTCAACCTAGTAATGATAATGATGTGGAGATAGAACATGTTGTTCATCTTGATAACCCACAACTTAAGAATAAAAGATTGATAAGAGAGATTTCATTGCTAGGAAACATGGTAAAGAAAGAGAACCATGGGTTCAGAAACTCATGCCCTTTCCTCCTAAACCATCCAAGAAAAGGATGATGAATAATTTGAGCGCTTTGTTGAAATGCTAAGACGTGTCTTTTTGCGCTTGCGTTTGACTGATATGCTGAAAATGTCTCCTTATGCAAAGTATATGAAAGATATTGTTACTAATAAAAGAAAGATACCGGAAGCTGAAATTTCCACCATGCTTGATAATTACACATTTAAGGGTGGAATACCTAATAAACTAGGAGATCCAAGAATATCAACTATACCATGCTCCATTAAAACAAATTATGTTAAAACTTCTTTATGTGATCTTGGAGCCAGTGCTAGTGTTATGCCTTTCTCCTTGTATCGAAGACTTGATTTGAATAAGTTGACACCCACTAAAAGCTCTTTGCAAATGACCGACAAATCAACTGCCATACCTATCGGTGTTTGTGAGGATGTACCTGTCGTAGTTGCAAATGTCACTGTATTAACGGACTTTGTTATTCTTGATATACCTGAGGACGACAATATGTCGATCATCCTTGGTAGACCGTTTTTGAATACTGCAGGGGTTGTTATCGGTTGCAACAAAGGCAATGTCACTTTTCATGTTAATGGTAATGAGCACATGGTACACTTTCCGAAGAAACAACCTCAAGTGAATAGTATCAACTCTATTGGAGAAATTCCAACAATTGCTATTGGAGGTTTTAAATTCCCTATTCCTACTGTCAAAAGGAAATTTGATATTCCTATTGTTGGGGACATGCATATCCCCATTGAGGTAAATGTGAGCAATACCTCCTACTCACTAATACCTTCGTGGAAATTTTTCACTTTCATTCTGGAAAGGATCCTCCCATGGTAGAATTTCACTTATATGATGTGCCCAGGCGAATGACATTATATGATTTTTGCGATGTTTACAAAATACCTTATGAGGGCATGGTCAGTGAGCCACGTCCTAGAGACATGGAGGACTTTATTTATGAAACGATTGTGGGAGAAGAGAGAGGAGTGTCAGAAGCTAGGGTAGCTAGTTTGCATTTTCCCATTTTGCATTACTATTCATTATTTGCCGGGAGATGCTTGATAGGTTGTGGGGGCCTTAGTGCACCCGATCTCGCTATTGCTCCATGCTTTATATTCTGACAGAACTTTTAGTTTGGGCGCTATTATTTCTCAACGGTTAAACACAAAACGTTTGAAGGGCACTCTTTTTGGTGGTGTTTATGCCTCCCGCCTAGCTAAACATTTTGAGATATCTATTAGGCACGATGAGGAGGATGAGATGAAGTTACCCACTAAATATTTAGACTATGCTAGTATGGTAGCACACGATTTTCTTACGATGACAAGCGACTCCTCTACAATCTAGTATTTAGTCAGGGTACTTGTGAGATTATTACCTTGCCTGCACCTTCTTTGTTCGATATTCATTCAGGTAGGTACACTATTATGCCCGAGGACATCTACAGATTTTCGTATGTACATCCCACACAGTCGCCTCCAAGGAAAATGTTTTCGTTCACAGGTACATCACACACAATTTTTCCCGTTAAATCGTTTGCGTTATTGAATGTATCACACATGGTCCATAGAAGAAATTGTGTGGCAAAGGTTGTCCATCACACACAGGTTTTATGTGGTAAATGTTCGCGCAAGGTGGCCTAACGCAAACAGTTTTCAAGAGAAAGTCGTGTGTGATTGTTCATTGATCCAACACGGTTTATTCCTAGAAACTGTGTGTGTTGCCTGAGGTAATCACCCATGGTATTTTTTTAATAACCGTTTGCAATAGCAAAACCCAATTAGCAGGCTAATTGCCCTATTATTAATAATCCATTTATTAATCCAATTGACATTCATATTAAGCACATAATATATTTCATTTCCATATTAAGGAAGCGAATTTCATAATTGAAATACATCGAGTACAACATGATATAGCTTCAAAGACTCGGCTACCCCATTACATAATCAAGACCAAAGACCAAGTTTCACATGCAACATGTAGAACCTTTCAAAATTAACATCATAGACGGTATATAGACATATGCATCTCATCTGGAAAACTGCTGAAGCGGAAGGCGAATATTTAGCCTTCATTCATGTTGAAGGTCTTTGCAACTTTAGGCCAGTGCCTGTGGATGATTGACCCTCCGTCCTTCGTCCTCTTCAGGAACACTTCAATATTGAACCGTGGGTGTTGTATGAAAACCTTCCTCGCCTCCTGGCCATAGAGGTGGTTTGAGAGGTAATCATCAGTGAAGTGCTTTGGAAAGGCCTGAAAACAAGGATGTGCATAAATATCTTCTCTATATTGGAAATGGGGCAAAGGAATAAAAAAAGCAAGGTATAATAGTTAGTACCATCTTATAGTGAACTAATGTCTTCTTCATTGTGCAGACAAAGATCTTGTTGTTTTTTGTCGCTAATTTCTTTATCCTAACTATCTTTCTGAGTTTCTTGATTTGATTGATATTCATGGACAACTCATTTCCCCATATGCAAAAAGGGTCAAATAGTGGGTCAAAACCTCTGATAGCAGGACCTACATGTGCAAGACCAAATTGTTAAAAACCAAAATATTAGAATGGTTCCTGCAATTGCACAATAATGTGCTTTTAGACAACAGACCATCCACGTGCTAACCTCGATTGTAAACCTCAGCGCTTCCCATTGTTTCCCTGCAACACATATAAGGTAGTTAGTCATCAGGTTAAGTAAGGGTTCGCATGCTATCAGTAAAATATGTTGATGAAAAATAAGCACATTGCAGATTCATCAGATTAAATCAAGCCACATGAAAAACCCATTTATCCAAACCAAGCATGATTAAGAACTAGGAAATTGTGACGCCCCAAGACCGACGCTTCAGATGGCTTCCATGTTTTGCGTGTCAGTTGTGTTATTGATTTGCTTGTCGCATTTCATCATGTCATCATGTGCATTGCATTCACATGTTTTCATAAAACTTGCATCCGTTCATAGTTGCCGCTTCACCCTCGCCTCCGTTGACGTTTCTCAGACCAACCGTTCTTTTGGTGTCCGACCGTTTGAGCCTCTCTGCACAATGCACAAAACCCCCTCTCGTGTGCGTCCGAAACCCGTCGCGAACCCGACCCGCTCTGTCATCACCGTTGGGTCCGGATCATCCCCAAACATATATAAAACATCTCCGTTTTCTTAATTGAACTTCCTAACCTATTTATCTCGAACCATCCGATCGAAATCGTAGGAACGAGATATTCCCTAAAAAAAATTCATCTGATATAAATATCAGTCTAACCCTAGATTCTAGGGGCTTGTCCCATCCACGAAATCCCCTCACCCGCTGCCGCCAGTCCTCTTCCTCCTCGGGATCCCTTTTGATCCAATCCACCTCGAGCTCTTCACCCAACCAACCACCAAGCCGATCCAAAAATCCATCTCCGACCAACCTCACCGGCCTCTGCTCGATCCACCCCTACAGCCACAGCCACCCGAGCTCGTCTTCTCGCGCCTGTAGTCGTTCGAGCCTCCCCTGGCTCCTCTACCTCGCCTCGTCGTCTGGCGACCACGAGATAAGCTTCGGCTGCCCTTCTCCTCCTCCCGTGGTTTCTCTGCCTTCCTCGTCTCACCTCCCTGTCTCTCTTTCTCTGTTCAAACAGGAGCGCCCGACGCCTCCCATGGAGTTCCTTGCAGCCGCCTCGCTGCCCGGATCCACGCCGTCCCGACCTCCTTGTCGCCCGCGCGCCTGCAGCAACCAGGGCACCTTGACGCCTCCTCCTCCTTGCCCTGCTCCACCTTGTGCTCGAACAGAGGCTCGAGTCCGAACCTCCCGTCGCCAACATCACCCGTGGCCAGCCGCCGGAGTTCCAGGTCGCCGCTGCTTTGCGTCCCCTGCTTCCTCGTACTCTCCATCCCGTCCCCTTCCCTAACCTCTCTCTCATGCCCCGGTGTATCTCTCTCCCTCTGTACAGGAAAACCCCATGACCGCCCGCGCCATCTGTCGTCCTTCTCCGGCAGCCGCGCCGGCGAGCGCCCCGCCGGACCCGCTGTTCCTGGCCTCCTCGCAGCCGAACCGTAGGTTCTCCTCAGGCCGTCGCGCCCCTGCCATCTCCCTGCGGTCCCTCTTCTTCCCTTGTTTCCCCTCTGAATTTCTCTGTCTTTTTTCTTCAGACAACAGCAGCTTCCATGGCCTTGTAGCTCGCCGCCGGCCTCCACAAGTCAAGCGCCACCGGATCTGGAGGATTCGGGCCTCCCTCGCTTTCCCGTGTCCCTCCCCTGCCTCCCTGCTTCGCCGGAGTCCCGCGCGAGCCAGCATCGCGAGCTCCAGCGCCGCTGCTCCTCTGTTTTCTGTCGAACAGAGGGCGACGCGCCTGTAGCCTCCCCGCCTCGCGCGCCTGGGCCCAGTCAGCGCCTCCCTTCGCCTGTTGACCGCGGCCCAGCTCCCACCTCCACCGACCTGGGCCGAGCCCAGCTAGGTGAGCAGCCCAGCCGCCCAGTGCACTATTTAGATGCGGCCCGTGTCATGTTTTTTTCCCTGCCTGCGATTTTATCAATTATCCAGAGACTGCAGTTTTACAGAAAAACCCTCATGTTCATGCATGTAATAACTAATTAACCATGCATCGGTTTAAAATGTTTTATATATGTAAAATGCTTAGAATTTCATGTAGTTTCATAATTTGCAACTTTCATCAATGTTTAAAATGTTTAACTTGCTGATTGCATTAATTTGCCTAAATGCCATGCTAAAATGCTTTATTTCATAACTAAATAACCGTAGCTCGGAATTTTATAAATTTTATATGTAAATGGGGTGGAAAAATGCCTAGTTCAACATGGTGCACTTTATTTTGCTGTTTAACAATATTAAAATTGTGTTTAGGGTAGAACAGTAGAAAATTCGAAATATGCATATGAGGATTTTCCGGAATTGTTATTTGTTGTTCCGGCCTCATTTAAACTTGCCTAATAGTTAGTTTACTTATGCTTCACCTCTTTCCATTTTTAACAACATTTAATATTGTTTGGATACGTAAACGGGAGAGAGCTAAATAATTGAATGTGGTGTTTCGTCAATATGCAACTCGTTGCATATTGAGCTCCACTTAACTTGTAGTTTTGTTTGTTGCACTTTGCCATACCATACCTATTTAAACCGGACATGCATCATACTTGTTTGTGCATCATGCCATATTTATGCTTGTGTGTTTACCATGTTGTTTGCTTCTTTCCGGTGTTGCTTCTTCTTGATTGTTCCGGTTATGTTGCGATTGTGAGGATTCGTCCGACTACGTCCGTTTGTCTTCTTCTTGGACTCGTTCTTCTTCCTTGCGGGATCTCAGGCAAGATGACCATTGCCCTCGATATCACTTCTATCTTTGCTTGCTAGTTGTTTGCTCTATCGCCATGTCGCGCTACCCACCACTTGTCTTTCATATCATGCCTCCCATATTGCCATGTCAAGCCTCTAACCCACCTTCCTAGCAAACCGTTGTTTGGCTATGTTACCGCTTTGCTCAGCCCCTCTTATAGCGTTGGTAGTTGCAGGTGAAGATGAAGTTTGTTCCATGTTGGAACATGTTTATGTTGGGATATCACAATATCTCTTATCTTAATTTATGCATCTGTATACTTGGTAAAGGGTGGAAGGTCGGCCTTATGCCTGGTGTTTTGTTCCACTCTTGCTGCCATAGTTTCCGTCATACCTGTGTTATGTTCCTTGATTTTGCATTCCTTACGCGGTTGGGTGTTATGGGAACCCTTGACAGTTTGCTTTGAATAAAACTCCTCCAGCAAGGCCCAACCTTGGTTTTAACATTTGCCACCTAAGCCTTTTCTGCAGACTCAAGGGTCATCTTTATTTTACCCCCCGCCAATGCTCCTCATTGTTGGTCCAAACTAGAGCCCTTTGGCGCCACCTCGGGAAACTTGAGGCTGGTTTTAGTTGTAATGGATTGCTCATCCGGTGTGCCACGAGAACGAGATATGCGGCTCTATCGGATTTGTCGGCACATTAGGCGGTCTTCTTGGTCTTGTTTTACCATTGTCGAGAAGTCTTGTAACCGGGATTCCGAGTTTGATCGGGTCTTCCCGAGAGAAGGAATATCCTTCGCCGACCGTGAGAGCTTGTGATGGGCTAAGTTGGGACACCCCTGCAGGGTATAAACTTTCGAAAGCCGTGCCCGCGGTTATGCGGCAGATGGGAATTTGTTAATATCCGGTTGTAGAGAACTTGGCACTTGACTTAATTAAAATGCATCAACCGCGTGTGTAGCCGTGATGGTCTCTTCTCGGCGGAGTCCGATAAGTGAACACGGTCTTGGGTTATGTATGAACGTAAGTAGTTTCAGGATCACTTCTAGCTTCTCAACCGTTGCGTTGCTCCTCTTCTCGCTCTTATTTGCGTATGTTAGCCACCATATTTGCTTAGTGCTTGCTGCAGCTCCACCTCATTACCCCATCCTTCCTATAAGCTTAAATAGTCTTGATCTCGCGGGTGTGAGATTGTTGAGTCCTCGTGACTCACAGATTCTACCAAAACAGTTGCAGGTGCCGATGATACCAGTGCAGACGACACAACCGAGCTCAAGTGGGAGCTCGATGAAGATCTTGTTCGTTGTGTTGGTTCGTTTCCTGTTGATCAGTAGTGATGCCCAGTTGGGACGATCGGGGATCTAGCAGTTGAGTTATCTTCCTTTTCATTTGTTTGTCCGTAGTCGGACTATGTGTGTACTTTGAATGATGTATGTTTATTTAATGTATTGTGTGAAGTGGCGATTGTAAGCCAACTCTTTATCCCATTCTTGTTCATTACATGGGATTGTGTGAAGATGACCCTTCTTGCGACAAAAGCACCATGCGGTTATGCCTCCAAGTCGTGCCTCGGCACTTGTATATGTTTCTCATGTATTAAGTGTAGCCAAATTCTATTTATTCCTCACATGCACAACAATACAAAATTCTACCCACGACAATTGGACATCGCATTGCAGAATTGAACCAAGCAGTTAACTAAACACCACGACAAATGAACCAAACATTAACTGAGCACCACATTGCACAATATAACATACTCCTAATAGAAGATCATACAGTTAACCAAACAGTTAACTACAGCCAACCGTAGCAATTGTATTTGTTTCTCATGTATTTACTACAGCCAAATTCAATTTATTCCTCACATGGTATACAATAACAGAATGCACCGACAACTATTGAACATCGCATTGCAGAATTGAACCAAACAGTTAACTAAACACCACAACACAAATGAACCAAACGTTAATCGAGCACCACATTGCACAATGTATAACCAAACCAAGCATGCTTGACAACTTGGAAACATAGCAATTGTATTCGTTTCTCATGTATTTTGTAAAGATAAATTCGATTTATTTCTCACATGGAAGACAATACAAAATTGCAGCCTGAAGAATTGAGCATCACATTTGCAGAATTGAACCAAACCGTTAACTGAAGACGATAACTAATTAACAAAATAGTTAATAATTGAGAACCACACTGCACGACATATAGAACATATACACTAGAGCAATAGATTGCATGGTAAAATTAGATAGCACAATTCACTAGAATTTGCGAAGAAAAGGCAGGAGCAACACACGCAATGGGTAAACCGAGCATGCTTAACCGGCGTAGCTAGCAAATGGCAAGGTGCTCCTCCAAGATCTGGGGGTAGGCACGAACGGCAGCCACCGCAACCTCATCCGGGCGTGCGGCAACGATTTGCTTCTCCGCTGCCAAATGCTCCTTGAGATCCTGGCTATTCTGCGTGCACCATGGCTTAGGGCGGCGCTTATTTGGTGGAGGGGTCGGTGATTTGGGTGGAAGGTGTCGCGCTCGCGCCGGCGGTCGTGGCATGTGGGATGTGGAAGCAGGAGGAGGATGGGGGTTAGGTGTGGATTACCTTTCTGGATAGACGAGGCCGAGTAACGTGAAGGAGGGTCACCGACGAGGAGGCGACGCTGCAAGCAAGGAGTGAAGGTTTCAACTTGGAAAGGAAGGAGGAAACAGGGGAAATGTGGTTTTTGGTAAGGGGGAGGGGGCAAGGAGGTAGATATTTCCGCGGAAGTCGAAAATTTGGAAACGCTTCAGCGAAAAAACTAGCGTGCTAAGTGTCATCAGACATGGTCCCTTATTCAGAAGAGTGTATGACATGTGAACATCACAAACGATTTAGATAGCTTAACCCATGTGTGATGAGTTTGAAGGTCAAAAATTTTGGTTCGAATTTCCATGGTTACAGTGGTCATCCACGTCATTGCATAATTGGGTACACAAAGGAGACTACAGCACACCCACACTTCTTAATCGAGCAAGTTCGGCAATTAAGCAGAGCTAGCTGACCTAAACATTACTCTAACAAATTAAAGACCGGTGCTCTTAATTAAACAAAACAAAGAGAACTACTATGACTGGTGGTCGTCGATCTCCACCGCCACCTCCATGTCCAGCTCGCGCCCGACGGTCTCTTGGGGAAGGGGCTCCATGGCATCCATCCCACCATACTCGGCAAGCATCTCGCCATCCGCGTCCGCCATCTCTTTGGAAAAGGCCGCCATGAGCTGGGCGTGGGCGGACGCAATGTAGGCTTGGACAGGCTCCGTCGTTGCAAGGTATGCGGCGGAGGAACAGACGGCTGCTCGAATGCTCTCGGCAATTGCCAGCTCTTCGGCCATGGGTTGCCGACCGTTGTCGGAGAAGCTTCGTTCAATTTGTGTGGTGACCGCCAGGAGCTGGGCGTGGGCGGCCTCGACATGGTCGTGGGCGGCCTCCATCAGGGCTAAGGCCGCCGCTGCGGAACGGATAGCGGTTGTGCCACTATCGCCAGTTACTAACCCCGAGGCAGATGTTGCTGCCGCCACCTGAGAAGCAACATCGGCCGTTTGGGCTGCCTTTGCCGCCCGGTCGCAGATTGCAGCTGCGCTCATGCACCTTGTTAGCACGTGCATGGCGGCTGCGGCCACGCTCTCGCTAGAGTGGGCCACCGAAGTTGCCCTCATGACACGGGTCCACGTGCCCATCTTTCACCGGCGACGATTGAACAGGACATGATATTTGGGGAGCGAGCTAGTGTGCTTGAGAAGCCGGATATGGACTGTAGCCGATGCACCTTCTCGCGTAAGCCATAGGCGTACTATACACCAACGGTGCTCTAGGATATTTTGCGTTGCATCTCACACGGTTGGTGATAATAAACTGTGTGCAATCTACTTGATTTTTCATATTGATTTGAATTACATAAAGGGGTCACATCGGTAATGGACAGTGTTTGAATTGCTAGACCTTTTATCTGGAGTGAACATGCAACTATATGTGTGTCGTAAAAGAATTGGAATTATTCAGGGTTCGTTTGACCATTTTATACATTAAATTGGTTTTCTAGCCATTTCAGGTGCACAATTCAAAATTAAACTACATGCACATGCTCCGGTGCACCAACATGGGTTTTAAAATCATATATGTGTCCATGGGTTTCTGCTTATCTCCCATGCAAGAAATGGGGATGAAATTCGATGACCACGACACCGTGGCTCTCCAGCAAACATCGACATACTTGCTTTTGTAATTCTAGTAAATCCAAAATTCGTCCGAAATTCATGAAACTTGGCATGCTATCATGGAGCAGCATCAACATGTCGTGGTAAAAATTATGTCCCATTTGGGGCAGGTTTGGGTATAAGCTTCTCATAAACCAGAGCTTCTTACAACAAGTGTGATGGTTTCGGTAGGGAATGTTTCACCTTTCTGGATGAAACGATATCCGTTGCCTCTTCTCGATTTCAAATTTTTTCCTAGTGTCAACGTAAAACAACAGGAGTGTTGTGTCAATGTTTGGGATTTTTCGGGGTTCGCTTGGACATTTTTATGCATTAACTGAGTTTTCTATGCATTCATGTGCATAATTCAAATTTGAACTACATGCACAAGCTCTAATGCATATAAATTAGTTGAAAATTCAAATATGTGTCCTTGGTTACCTTCTTAGGTCCCATGCAAGAAATGGGAATGAATGTCAAACACCCTGCCACCGTCACTCGGCCGCAAACATTGAGATACCTGGTTTTTAAATTCTAGTAAATCCAAAACTCGTCTAAAATTCATGAAACTCGGCATGCTATCATGGACCGGCATCAACATGCCGTGGTAAATTTTTTGTCCCATTTGGGGCAGGTTTGGGTATATGCTTCTCACAAACAAGAGCTTCTCACAACAAGCATGATGGTTTCAGTAGGGAACGTCCCACCTTTGGGGACGAAATGTTCGTTTGGACATTTTTATGCATTAACTGAGTTTTCAATGCAATTATGTGCATAATTCAAATTTGAACTACATGCACATGCTCCAGTGCATATAAATTGGTTGAAAAATCAAATATGTGTCCTTGGCTGCATGCATAGGTCTCATGCAAGAAATGGGAATGAATTTCAAACACCAGGGCACTGTTGATTGCCGGGAAAACATTGAGATGCTTGGTTTTTTAATTCTAGTAAATCCAAAACTGTTCTGAAACTCATGAAACTTGGAATTCTATAATGGAGCGGCATCAACATGCCATGGTAAAATTTTTGTCCCATTTGGGGCAGGTTTGGGTATATGCTTCTCACAAACCAGAGCTTCTCACTGACAATGACATGTACCTAGGGTAGGGTAATAGACCTGATCTCGGCACGCTCGTTTTCGTCGCTGACGACTCCGCCTGGCTCCAGGAGGCCCCCCTCGATGTCGAGACGCTCCCCATCCGCGGGGCAACACACTTTCACGCGTGCGTCCGCGGCGTCCTTCTGCGGCAGGCGTCGACCCAGTATCGGTCGGCTCCCGTGGCATCTTCACTCCCCGCTGCTCGCTACCGCAAGCGGTCCGGCCGATCGCGACTCCTGCGGTGGGTGAAGCATGCGGTGGCCCGTTAGTTGGCCACCCCTCAGGTCGCGGCAATCGAGCTCGACGAATCTCTTTGCGGGTTGTTCGACCTGTCGAATGGCTCCATCGAGACACTGTCCGAGTGTGACAGCAGTGACCTTGTGGAAGAAGTCCTGATGGTCAACACGCCGTGCAGCCCGCCTGGTTTCCGTCGCGACGGCAGCGGCGATGGCGGCGACGATCCATTACGTGTCCACGAGGAATACCACCCCGAAGCTCTCTCTTTGCAGCAGAGGGAGGAACTGCACCGCCGCAACGTGGTTGTGCTCCACACTCCCATCGTCGGAGAGACCTCCGAGGCTCGGGCCTTGGAGGCCGCGCGCCTGGGCACTTTGGCTGACCGCACTCGACTAGAGAACCTTCAGCATGCACTCGACGAACATGCTCGGCGGCAGATCCCCGAGTCCAGTCGACGGCAACGACAACTGTTCCCGCCTGAACCACAGGTATACCGCACTCCGATTCAGAATCTTAAAGCTGCAGCCCCTATAGCAGAGTCTATTCAGCCGTCCCAGTCATAGGCTGGAAGAGGTTTGATGCAGATCAGAGCATTGCTCCGGGCAGCAGGAGAGCAAAACACAGCAGTATCTCAGTCCCGTAACAGGATCCATAGCAGATCCGTAGTAGCCGACACAGTCCAGTCGGCTCACAGCCCTAGATCGCCTCTGCGACGTGAGGGACGTGGGCATCGCCAAGAGTAGTACTTGGGTCGGAACCACGAGTAGTACGATCATCGACTCACCCGTGATGACCGCCGTCGAGTGCCTATGCCCCCCCCCCCCCCGAGGGGCGGATCATGATACGTCTCCAACGTATCTATAATTTTTTATTGTTCCATGCTATATTATATTCTGTTTTGGACATTAATGGGCTTTATTATACACTTATATATTATTTTTGGGACTAACCTATTAACCGGAGGCCCAACCCAGAATTGTTGTTTTTTGCCTATTTCAGAGTTTCACAGAAAAAGAATATCAAACAGAGTCCAAACGGAATGAAACCTTCGGGAGCGTGATTTTCGGAACGAATGTGGTCCAGAGGACTTGGATCCTACGTCAAGACATCAACCAGGAGGGCATGAGGTAGGGGGGCGCCTACCCCCCTGTGCGCGGCCTCCACCCTCATGGGTCCCATGTTGCTCCACCGACGTACTTCTTCCTCCTATATATACCTACGTACCCCCAAACTACCAGATACGGAGCCAAAACCTAATTCCACCGCCGCAACCTTCTGTACCCGTGTGATCCCATCTTGGGGCCTTTTCTGGAGCTCCGCCGGAGGAGGCATCGATCACGGAGAGCTTCTACATCAACACCATAGCCTCTCCGATGATGTGTGAGTAGTTTACCTCAGACCTTCGGGTCCATAGTTATTTGTTAGATGGCTTCTTCTCTCTTTTTGGATCTCAATACAATGTTCTCCCCTTCTATTGTGGAGATCTATTCGATGTAATCTTCTTTCGCGGTGTGTTTGTTGAGACTGATGAATTGTGGGTTTATGATCAAGTTTATCTATGAACAATATTTGAATCTTCTCTGAATTCTTTTATGTATGATTGGTTATCTTTGCAAGTCTCTTCGAATTATCAGTTTGGTTTGGCTTACTAGATTGATCTTTCTTGCAATGGGAGAAGTGCTTAGCTTTGGGTTCAATCTTGCGGTGTCCTTTCCCAAAGGATGTGAGGGGCAGCAAGGCACGTATTGTATTGTTGCCATCGAGGATAACAAGATGGGGTTTATATCATATTGCATGAGTTTATCCCTCTACATCATGTCATAAAGCGTTACTCTATTCTTATGAACTTAATACTCTAGATGCATGCTGGATAGCGGTCGATGTGTGGAGTAATAGTAGTAGATGTAGGCAGGAGTCGGTCTACTTGTCTCAGACGTGATGCCTATATACATGATCATACCTAGATATTCTCATAACTATGCTCAATTACATCAATTGCTCAACAGTAATTTGTTCACCCACCGTAATACTTATGCTCTCGAGAGAAGCTTCTAGTGAAACCTATGGCCCCCGGATCTATTTTCCATCATATTTAATCTCCCGACAACAAGCTCTTTCTTGCGCCGTTTTTATTTTACTTTCTTTACTTTGCATCTTTATCATAAAATACCAAAAATATTATTTTATCATATCTATCAGATCTCACTCTCGTAAGTGACCGCGAAGGGATTGACAACCCCTTAGTGTGTTGGTTGCGAGGGTTTATTTGTTTGTGTAGGTGCGAGGGACTCGTGTGTGGCCTCCTACTGGATTGATACCTTGGTTCTAAAAAACTGAGGGAAATACTTACGCTACTTTACTGCATCACCCTTTCCTCTTCAAGGGAAAACCAACGCAATGCTCAAGAGGTAGCAGATCATATGTGCCTCGACATTATGATGACAGGCGCCCGTACAGCGAGGATCTGAGGTTGCCAGCCGACCCCAGAGAGCCGGGATTTGATGTGAGGTCAATTTTGGTGCAAGGCTTAGTCGACAGAAATTGAGCACACAGAGAAAGGCAAGATAGAGATCACCCGACTGGAAACAGAGTGCATGTTTCAGGTCCCGAGTGTTTTAGCAGAGCCACCAGAGCTGCTGAAATCCCTCCCAACTTCAGGTTGGTGACTGGAGTTAGTAAGTTCACTGGTGAATTGAAGCCTGACACTAGGCTTGAAGATTACCGAGTGGCTATACAGATCGGTGGCGGAAATGATGAGGTGGCCATGAAACACCTTCCCCTGATGCTTGAAAGGTCAGCAATTGCTTGGTTGAACCAGTTGGCTCCGGGCAGTATATTCAGCTGGGAAGAGTTAGCCTGAGTGTTCGTCAGAACGTTTGAAGGCACATGCAAACGACCTGCAGGGTTGGCAGAGTGGCATCATTGTGTACAAAAACTGAATGAAACATTGAGAGATTACATACATAGGTGGACCACTTTGCATCACACAGTGGAGAATGTATCTCAACACCAAGAAGTTTGTGCCTTCAAGGAGGGTGTTCGGTATCGAGAGCTTAACCTGAAATTCGGGCGGACAGGAGACATGACCTTGACCCGAATGATGGAAATAGCCACTCGGTACGCTAATGGTGAAGAAGAAGACCGACTCCGTAGCGGCAAGAGCAAACCAGTCGGCCAGGACACTTGAGGAGGTAATTCCAATCGGAAGCAGAAGCGCAAAGCAGAACCTGTGGGTCCTGGAGAGGTTGCTGTCGCGACCCAAGGAAAATTCAAGGGAAAACCTAAGGGGCCCTGGACCCCCAAGAAGGTAAAAGATCAAGCAGGAAATGATGTGTTAGATTTACCGTGTCATATACACACCAAGAAGGATGAAGAGGGAAACCTGATTTATCCCAAGCATACCACTCGATAGTGTCGACTCCTTATCCAGCAGATCCGAGAGAAACAACCCAGTGAGAAAGAAAAGGAATCCGATAAGGATGAGGACAAAGAGGAGGATGATGGTTTCCCCAATGTCAATTTCACCTTGGTAATTTTTGCTGATGTCGAGAGCAAGAGTCGATTGAAAGTCATCAACAGAGAAGTGAACATGGTTGCTCCGGCAACGACAACATATTTGAAGTGGTCACAAACTGCAATCACATTCGACCAGTCTGATCACCCAGCACACGTTGCCACTCCAAGACGGCAAGCGTTGGTAGTCGACGCGGTTGTTGGGGGCACTCGACTGACCAAAGTTTTGATGGATGGTGGTAGTGGTCTAAATATTCTCTATGCTGAGACCTCAGAGGGATGGGCATTCCGATGTCCAAACTCAGTGAGAGCAACATGAGGTTCCACGGTGTCATCCCTGGAAAGAAAGCTGATTCACTCAGCCAGATCACTATTGATGTGGTTTTCGGTGATTCAAAGAATTACTGTAAGGAGAAGTTGACATTTGAAGTTGTGGATTTTCAAACTGCCGATCATGCTATTCTAGGCAGGCCTGCGTACGCTCGTTTCATGGCTCGACCATGTTACATGTACCTTAAGCTCAAGATGCCTGGTCCTAGGGACGTGATCACAGTAACCGGTAATCGGCAGCGAGCAGAAGAGTGCCTCCAAAAGGGCTCAAAGATTGACGATGAACAGATGGCAGCAGTAGAAATGGAAGAATACAAGAAGACTGCAGATCCGAGTGATTTGTTGAGAGCTAAGAAGCCTGCTTCAGACTCTCATTTCAATCGTGTGGTGAAACAAAATTAGTTCATATTCACCCGACCGATCCCAATGCTGCTCCGACTCATATCTCAACAACACTCGACAGCAAATAGGAAGAAGCGCTCATCCAGTTCCTCTGTGAGAACTGGGACATCTTCGCATGGAAACCTTCTGACATGCCAGGTGTACCCAGGGGACTCGCTGAGCACCATTTGCGAGTCGAACCAAAGGCAAAACTTGTCAAAGAGCATCTCCGACGGTCCGCCGTGGAGAAAAGAAAGGCAATTGGTGAGGAAGTGGCTCGGCTTCTGGCAGCTGAGCTCATCCGTGAAATTTACCACTCTGAGTGGCTCGCCAATGTTGTCATGGTCCCCAAAAAGGACAATTCACTTCGTATGTGCATTGACTTCAAGCATATCAATCGGGCCTACCCAAAAGACCACTTCCCTCTTCCCCGCATCGATCAGATAGCCGACTTGACTGCGGGATGTGAGCGATTGTCCTTTCTGGACGCATATTCTGGGTACCATCAGATCCGACTGTATGAACCCGACGAAATAAAAACAGCTTTCATCACCCCGTTCGGGTGCTTCTGCTATGTTACTATGCCCTTTGGTCTCAAGAATGCTGGTGCTACATTCATGCGCATGATACAGAAGTGCCTGCTCACTCAAATCAGTCGGAATGTGGAAGGATACATGGATGACATCATGGTTAAGTCGCGTAAAGGTTCTGACCTGCTGACTGACCTTGCTGAAACCTTTGCCAATCTACGGAGATATGATATCAAGCTTAATCCGTCGAAGTGTACATTCGGGGTTCCAGGTGGAAAGTTACTCGGTTTCCTCATTTCCGAACGTGGGATCGATGCAAACCCAGAGAAAGTTGGTGCAATACTCCGAATGAAACGCCTTGTGCATGTACACGACATTCAGAAGCTTACTGGTTGTTGGCCGCTTTGATTCGATTCATCTCTCGTTTCGGTGAAAAGGCATTGCCTCTTTACCGATTGATGAAGAAATCTGATAAGTTCGAGTGGACTCCTGAAGCTAACGCAGTGTTTGCAGAGCTCAAAACCCTGCTTTCCACCCAGCCCGTGCTCGCTGCGCCAATCAGCAAAGAGCCTTTACTTCTTTATATTGGAGCCACTGGACACGTTGTCAGTACAGTACTCATGGTCGAGCGGGAAGAAGAAGGTAAAGCCTACAAGGTTCAGCGCCCAGTGTACTATATTTCTGAAGTCTTAACTCCATCCAAGCAGAGATATCCGCATTATCAGAAGCTTGTCTATGGAGTTTACTTGACCACAAAGAAGGTTGCACATTATTTCTCAGATCATTCGATCACAGTCATCAGCGATGCTCCATTGTCAGAAATTCTGAACACAGAGACGCAACTAGTCGAGTGGAAAAGTGGGCGATTGAACTCCTTCCGTTGGATATCAAGTTTGAGGCAAAGAAAGCAATCAAGTCCCAAGCAATAGCAGATTTCCTCGTCGAGTGGATTGAGCAGCAGCCGCCGACTCAGATTCACTCGGAACATTGGACTATGTTCTTTGATGGATCCAAGATGCTGAATGGTTCTAGTGCTGGAGTAGTCCTGGTATCCCCGCGAGGCGACAAACTCAGTTACGTTCTCCAGGTTCACTTTGATTCCTCTAACAATGAAGCTGAATATGAAGCACTTCTGTATGGGTTGCGTATGGCCATTTCACTCAGCGTCTGTCACCTAATTGTCTACGGCGACTCAGATTTGGTGGTCAATCAAGCGATGAAGGAGTGGGACATCAGGAGCCCAGCTATGATTGGCTATTGCAATGCAGTGAGAAAGTTAGAAAATAAGTTTAAAGGGCTAGAGCTCCACCACATTCCCCGACTGAAGAACCAAGCAGCTGATGACCTGGCAAAGATAGGTTCCAAGAGGGAGCCCATTCCTAGCAATGTGTTCTTGGAACATCTTCACACACCATCAGTTCAAGAGGATCCTTTCACAGAAGAGCCCCCGCATCCTAAGAGTTCTACTGATCCGACTGAAGTTGAAATCCCTAACGTGGTCGACTTAATCATGGAGGTTTTGGTCGTCATTCCTGATTGGACAGTACCGCATATTGCATATATTCTCAGGAAAGAGCTTCCAGAAGATGAAGATGAGGCATGACAGATTGTCCGTCGATCCAAAGCCTTCACGGTGATAGGTGGACAGCTTTACAGAGAGAGTGTTACTGGAGTTGCTCAGCGGTGCATCACGCCAGAAGAAGGTCGAATGATTCTCAACGACATCCACTCGGGGACATGTGGTCACCATGCGTCCTCTCGGACCATTGTGGCCAAAGCATACCGAGCAGGATTCTATTGGCCGCGAGAAAATGAAATGGCAAAAGACATAGTCGACAAGTGTGAAGGCCGTCGGTTCTACTCCAACATGTCTCACAAGTCTGCATCAGCCCTGAAGACCATTCCACTCATCTGGCCCTTTGCAGTTTGGGGATTGGATATGGTTGGACCTCTGAGGACTGGCAAGAGTACCTTCACTCATCTGCTTGTTGCACTCGACAAGTTTACTAAGTGGATTGAAGCCAAACCCATCAAAAACCTCGACTCAAGTACCGTCGTCAGCTTCATCAGAGAGTTAACATTCAGATATGGGGTCCCGCACAGCATCATCATGGACAATGGTTCAAAATTTGATTCAGATGAGTTCAGAGCTTTCTGTGCTTCCCAAAGCACTTGGGTCGACTATGCTTCAGTCGCTCACCCGTAGTCGAATGGACAAGCAGAAAGGGCAAATGGTTTGATCCTCCAAGGGCTGAAGCCTAGGTTGATGTGTGACCTCAATCACGCGGCAGGTGCCTGGGTGGACGAGTTACCTTCAGTACTGTGGGGTCTAAGAACAACGCCGAATCGGTCGACTGGTCGGACTCCCTTCTTCATGGTCTATGGAGCTGAAGCTATGTTGTCATCTGATTTACTCCACAATGCTCCGCGAGTAGAACTTTTCTCAAAAGTAGAAGAAGAGCAAGCCCGGAAAGATGCTGTTGATCTTGTGGAAGAGGAAAGAGAGATGGCCCTGATCAGGTCGACCATTTATCAGCAAGACCTCCGTCAATTCCATGCTAGAAACGTGAGAGGTCGAGCATTTCAGGAAGGAGACCTCGTGCTCTGATGGATCAGCAACTGCCTCACAAGCTTGCTCCCGCCTGGGAAGGCCCCTTCATCATCACCAAGGTGCTCCACAATGGAGCGTACCACCTGTACAATGTGGAACACAAGAAAGACGAGCCACGCGCTTGGAATGCAGAGCTGCTCTGCCACTTTTATACTTAAGCGTTCAGACTATTGGGATGTAATAAGAAGTACCTTTCAATTTGTTTATCAAAGACATGGTTTTACAGTCTCCTAAATGATTGTTATTACTTATACATGTGTTCAAAATCCCCAGTGGATGGCTTAGCTGCGAATTCGATTCGCCTAAGTTTCAAAAACAAACACCGAGTGAAGAGCAAGCCTCTCACTCGGGGGCTTAGCCACGAACCCGATTCGCCTAAGATTTAAAAATCCTACCGAGTGAAGAGCAACCCTCTCACTCGGGGGCTTAGCCGCGAACCCGATTCACCTAAGTTTAAAAATTCCTACCGAGTGAAGAGCAACCCTCTTACTCGGGGGCTTAGCTACAGTCCCGTACTCGCCTAAGTTTTAAAAATCCTACCGAGTGAAGAGAAACCCTCTCACTTAGGGGCTTAGCTGCAGTCCCGTACTCGCCTAAGTTTTAAAAATCCTACCAAGTGAAGAGCAACCCTCTCACTCGGGGGCTTAGCTGCAGTCCTGTATTCGCCTAAGTTTTAAAAAAATCCTACTGAGTGAAGAGAAACCCTCTCACTCAGGGGCTTAGCTGCAGTCCCGTACTCGCCTAAGTTTTAAAAATATCATACCCAGTGATGAGCAAGCCTCTCACTCGGAGGCTTAGGTGCAGTCCCGTACTCGCCTAAGTTTTAAAAATCCTACCAAGTGAAGAGCAACCCTCTCACTCGAGGGCTTAGCTGCAGTCTCGTACTCGCCTAAGTTTTAAAAATCCTACCAAGTGAAGAGCAACCCTCTCACTCGGGGGCTTAGCTGCAGTCTCGTACTCGCCTAAGTTTAAAAATCTCCGAGTAAAGAGCAATCCCTCCCTCGAGGACTTGGTCACACGCTCCATCCTGATCCGCAAGGATGACGAGGTGCAGGTCGTCTGCGACCCGCTCCTCAGAGCTGCGCCATAAGTATAACATACGCTCCATCCTGATCCGCAAGGATGATGAGGTGCAGGTCGTCTACGACCCTCCCTCAGAGCTGCGCCATAAGTATAACGTACGCTCCATCCTAATCCGCAAGGATGAGGAGGTGCAGGTCGTCTGCGACCCACTCATTGGAGCTGCACCACAAATACAATGTACGCTCTCGATCCGCAAGGACGACGAGGTGCAGGTCGTCTGCGGCCTTCTCCTCGGAGTTGCATCACCTGTACAAAAGTCTGTTCCGAGTATAGAAACAAGTTCCACTCGGAGAGGAAGGCAAGCATATTCAAGGAAAAACCAAGTTCAGATAAGTCTCATGAAGTTCCGAACCGCAGATAAAAGTACTCGGGCATCAGGCCCGAAGGAGTTTAATGGTTACAAAATCACTCGGCATACCGAGGCAAATTTAATTAAGGATTAAAGTTTGTTCACTCCGCAAGAGGAGGGCTGGCAGGCTCGACGAACTCATCCAAGTCGATTCCATCTGCAATACGATTGGCAGAAGCAATGAAGGTCTCCATGAAAGACTGGAAGTCAAGTCTCTTGGTGTTGGCGACCTTGATCGCTGCTAGTTTCTCTTCTTTGGCCTCCTTGCAGTGGACGCGAACAAGGGACCGAGCTACATCAGCAACGCACCAAGCAAACGATTTATTCCATTCCTGCACTCGACCAGGGATCTCATTGAGTCGAGTCATCAGAGGCTCGAGGTCATTTTGGATCGTCCCTTGGCCAGAGCGCCGTGTCGATCCGCGACATCGCAACCTTCAGGCGAGCGAGGTAGCCTGTAATGCTGGCAAGTCGGGATTCCAATCGAAGCAGTTTCATGGCAACTTCATCTTTAACAGGGGAATTGATGGGGTCCAAGCTTGTCTCGATTCGCCCAGTTTCTTCCTCAAAGTTTTGGCATAAATTATGCACTCACAAAGAAATCATGAGTCGACGGCTTTATGATGAATCGACGATAGGAAAACAGTCGGACAAGGAAAGGGACCTTCAAGCATAAGGAATAACTTCTTGGCGAGTCCTCCCAGGTAAGTCTCCAGCTCGTTTCTCCTCCGACTGAGATCACCAACCTTGTCAGTCAAAGCACCCTTGTCCTTCAGCTGAGTCACCTCCTTATTGGCCTTGTCAAGAGCAGTCTTCAGCTTGGCATTTTCTGTTTCTAACTTTCCGACTGAAGCCAGCTTCTGGTCGGCAAGCGCTGTTTTCTCTTCGGCCGGTTTTTGTGCGGCTGCAAGGTCAAGATCCTTCTTCTCCAAAACCTGGTTCATTTTTTCTGAAAGAAATAACGCTCAGTTCAGAGGAAGGAAATAACACTCGGTTCAGAAAAGATTCAGTTAACAAGTTTTCCATACCAGCAGCATCATCCTTAGCCTTCTGCAAGTTCTCCTTGGCCAACTCCAGATCAGGATTGAGTTGGATCTGCTTCTACTCCAAGTCAGCAAAACGGGATCCAAGTTCAAAAGAATTCTGTGGTCAGAGGATAGTCAGTCGACAGATACAAAGTTTGGTTGCTTACCAGGCAATAAAGTTCAAATTCAAAAAGTTCTAAGACTACTGCCGAATTCAACATTCAACAGTAGTCTCGGGGACTACACCCAGTGGGTGCACTTAGCGTGCCCCCACTGGTTCATGTTCCACTCGACATGGTCCGCCCAGACCGAGTAGAAGAATGTCAAAAAAAGAGAGAAGCAACAGTTATTCTCAGACCACAACCGACTGCCAGCAGTCAATCGCGGTCTCGGGGACTACACCCAGTGGGTGCACTCAGCGTGCCCCCATTGGTTCAGGTTCCACTCAACATGGTCCGCCCAGACCGAGTGGAAGAACTGAAGAACAAGACATTTTTATCAAGACCCCCGCCGAATCACACATTCGACAGCGGCCTCGGGGACTACACCCAGTGGGTGCACTCTGCGTGCATCCACTAATCCAAAGATACAATCGACACAACCTAGTCGACTCAATTGGGAAAACTACTCAGCATAAATTGAAACACCCAGTGGGTGTACAGATGCGAAGTGCTGGCTGACAAATGGATGCACAATGAACGTTTTCAGGTAGCATATCCTAACAGAACAAGCGACAAGTAAGAAGATCAGTCAGAAATCAGCTAACCTAGACATTGGCCTGGAGTGTTGAGCGGGTGTAGTAGGCAGCTTGACTGGCCTCGCGCACGACTTTCATGTGCTCCATCATAAGGCCCGCCTGGCGTATAGCTTCCTTGGCGGCGCTCACTTGGTCCTCTAGGACATGATGGGTGGTGAAAAGTGAAGACGGCGGATCAGCCGTAGTGGCAGATGAAACAGGGGCCTGTATAGTCGACGCTGAAGGATGTGCACTCGACAATGGAACCGCAAAAGTAACAGAAGCACGGTTGAGGTCCCCGGACTGCTGGGTAGCCAGTTCTGCCACCGGCGTCGACTGAGGCGTCTTGCTAGCTGGTGCCCTCCTGTCCGAGGTCCTGCCCCTCCTTCCCGTAGGTCTCTGTGGCACATCTTCGTGGTCATCTGGAAGTTCAATAACATTGGGCGGAGCTGCAAAAGAATCGATTGCAAGAGTTCACTCGATCGTCAAAGTGGCTGGTAAAGTAAAGACAAGATGACAAGAGTTATACCCGCATTGGAAGTGATCGTGTCTTCCATCTCTTCATCATCACGATATTTATAAATAGAAGTCCCAGAGGTAGCAGCACTGCAAATTTCAGAATTCACTCGATCAAAACAGGAAAGTGAGTCGACCGAAGATCGAGTCATGCAAAAACTGAGAGGTCGAGCACAATGATTACCCAGAAGCGATGGGGACATCCACTTTAATCTTGGGCAAGCCCTTCCGAGGATTTGAAGGCGCGACTTTGGGCTGCTTCAGAGCTTTCTCAGTCGGCATAGGAGAATATGTTCGAGTGCGCTTTGAAGTCTGTCCAATCGGTGGAGTCGCTTTGCCACGAACACTTGCCGGGTCTTACCTCTGCTTGGAGCATCTTTCAGAGCGAGGTGGAGAATCGACCTCCTCACCACTGCTTGAGTCTTCACTCTCCTCGTCATCCCCTCTGTTAGAATGCCAGTCGCCGCTGTCACCTCCGCTCGCCTCTCCCTCCTGCTCCTGCTCCTGCTCTCCGTTGGGCATCGAATACATTTCAGTGTATATCTGCAAGGCACGGAGTTGAGCGGATATCAATCAGTTTTGAGAACAAATACATGTCAGAACAAAAACTCACTCGGAAGAAAAGAGTCAGACCTTGTCTGGTTCGTTGGCGTTGTCGAGTGGAGGAATCCTCCTAGACCCCCTAGGGTTGTCCTTGTTGCCAGTGATGCCTTGCAGCCACTGCGCCACCATCTCCTCGTCAACTTCCTCTGGGTGGATCCGAGTGCTGTCATCGATACCTGAGTACATCCACATTGGATGATCACGGGCTTGGAGTGGCTGGATGCATCGACTGAGAAACACCTCTAACAAGTTCATGCCAGTCACACCATCACAGACAAGTTGGACTACTCGCTCAACCAACATATTCACCTCCACTTTCTCAGCTGGAGTCACTTTCTAGGTAGAGGGCTTCTCAACTCGCTCCATGGAAAATGGAGTAAGGCCAGTTGACTGACCAGGGGTCGGTTGGTCCTTATAATAGAACCAGGTCGACTACCACCCTCTGATCGAATCAGGAAGAATCATATCAGGGAAACTACTTTTACCCCTCATCTGGATCCCTAGACCTCCACACATCTGAATCACATGCGTCCTCTCATCACTCGGATTAGCCTTTTTTACAGACTGAGAACGACAAGTGAAAATGTGTTTGAAGAGACCCCAGTGCGGTTGACAGCCCAGAAAGTTCTCACACATGGACACGAATGCAGCAAGGTATGTGATAGTGATGGGAGAGAAGGGTTGAGGTTGGGCTCCATAAAAGTTCAGAAAACCCCGAAAGAAAGGATGGGGGGCAAAGAGAAACCGTGGTCGACGTGGGTCGCAAGAAGGACACACTAACCCTCCTGCGGCCACGGCTCGGTCTCGTCCTGTGGAAGCCGCCAAGAACCATGGGAATCAATCCCCCCCTCAACCAGATCCTCCAGATCCTCCTGTTGGATGGTGGACCAAATCTAGTCGCCCTGGATCCAGCCGGGCGGCAGGCCAGATCTCGACAACGACCCTCCCCGGCTCGTCTTCTTGCCCTTCGCCTTTGTCGTCACCTTCTTCGCACGCTCCAGAGCCACCGTCTTGTCCTTCGCCATCGCAGTGGATTGCGCTCGGGCTGGGCGGTGGCGCCGTGGGTGGAGGCGAACGCAGTGGAGAAGCAGAGGAGGGAGAAAGAAAATGGGATGCACTGTGCGGAAAACACCGGTCCAGACACCTTATATGGGCCAATTCCCCGAGTGACTGACTTTTGGGCCCAGGCAATCCTGTCAAATCCCGCAATAGTCGCGCACTCGGTACGTGTCAAAAAAGGTGGTGCAAGAATCGAGGCGCCTCTGCCTAATCCGTTCCGCTTACTGCGGTCTCCTCCGTCCCGCGCGCTTCCCCAAATTTCCAATCCCATGAGATCCGAGAATGGCAGTACAGTCGATCGCGCTGAAGATTTTATACCATATAAGCATTCAAAGCTTATCAGCAAAGTTCATTCGACAACCTCGGAATGGCTCAAGGCGACTAAAAATGAGGCCGAAGTTTTTGCATGGTTCACCAATCCAAGTAAAATGCTTCCGAAGCGTGAAAATTGGGTCGGAACCATCTTCAACTCCATCTCCACTCGGACCCTGAACCATTAGGGGGCTAATGACGATGACATGTACGTAGGGTAGGGTAATAGACCTGATCTAAACACCCTTCCCAAGGACACTGCCCTACAGTCAAAGACATTCAAAGGACATCAACTTCTACCGATTGAAATCACCTCATAATGCAACCCACTAGACCAGCAGTTCCACTCGGAGAATTCAATTCCATTTGACCAGGATATAATCACTCAACCATATCAGAAACCACTCGGAGTACAGAAGATCTAAGGTCACTCTGGATGGCAACAGTCGGACGTTCACTCCGTAGTCTTAATGATCGTTTATATGACTTTAATGCTGACGCTACCAGTAACGTCTCTTCTTTATGTACATTGAAACCTATGTAATGGGGGATGGCTGGGGTCTTGGAGCACTCTATATAAGCCACCCCCTCCTCAGGGACAAGGGTTCGCACCCGCTGTAACTTCACGCATCATCCAATCGACCAGCCTCCGAGCACCGAGACGTAGGGCTGTCACTTCCTCTGAGAAGGGCCTGAACTCGTAAATCTTGCATGCACAACCTCATCGTAGCTAGGATCTTGCCTCCTCATACCTACCCCTCATTCTACTGTCAGACTTGGAACCACGACACTCACAACAAGCATGATGGTTTCGGTAGGGAATGTCCCACCTTTGGGGATGAAACGATATCCATTGCCTCTTATTGCTTTCAAATTTTTTCTTGTGTCAACATAGAACAACAGGAGTGTTGTGTCAATTTTTGTGATTTTTCGGGGTTCGTTTGGACATTTTTATGCATTAATTGAGTTTTCAATGCATTTATGTGCATAATCAAATTTGAACTACATGCACATGCTCAAGTGCATATAAATTGATTGAGAAATCAAATCTGTGTCCTTGGGTGCATGCTTAGGTCCCATGCAAGAAATGGGAATGAATTTCAAACACCAAGGCACCGTTGATTGCCGGCAAAACATTGAGATTTCTGGTTTTTTAATTCTAGTAAATATAAAACTCGTATGAAATTCATGAAACTTGGCATTCTATCATGGAGCGGCATCAACATGCCGTGGTAAATTTTTTGTCCCATTTGGGGCAGGTTTGGGTATATGCTTCTCACAAACCGGAGCTTCTCACAAGAAGCATGATGGTCTCGGTAGGGAACATCCCACCTTTGGGGACGGAACGATATCCATTGCCTCTTATTGCTTCCAAAATTTTTCTCGTGTCAACATAGAACAACAAGAGTGTTGTGTCAATTTTTGTGATTTTTCGGGGTTCGTTTGGACATTTTTATGCATTAACTGAGTTTTCAATGCATTTATGTGCATAATTCAAATTTGAACTACATGCACATGCTCCAGTGCATATAAATTGGTTGAAAAATCAAATATGTGTCCTTGGTTGCATCCTTAGGTCTCATGCAAGAAATGGGATTGAATTTCAAACACCAGGGCACTGTTGATTGCCGGCAAAACATTGAGATGTCTGGTTTTTAAATTCTAGTAAATCCAAAACTCGTCTGAAATTCATGAAACTTGGCATGCTATCATGGAGCGGCATCAACATGTCGTGGTAAAATTTTTGTCCCATTTGGGGCAGGTTTGGGTATATGCTTCTCACAAACCAGAGCTTCTCACAACAATCATGATGGTTTCGGTAGGGAACGGCCCACCTTTGGGGACGAAACGATATCCATTGCCTCTTATTGCTTCCACAAAATTTCTTGTGTCAACATAGAACAATAGGAGTGTTGTGTCAATTTTTGTGATTTTCAGGGTTCGTTTGGACATTTTTATGCATTAACTGAGTTTTCAACGCTTTTATGTGTATAATTCTAATTTGAACTACATGCTCATGCTCCAGTGCATATAAATTGGTTGAAAAATCAAATCTGTGTCCTTGGGTGCATGCTTAGGTCCCAGGAAAGAAATGGGAATGAATTTCAAACACTAGGGCACCATTGATTGCCGGCAACACATTGAGATGCCTGGTTTTTAAATTCTAGTAAATCCAAAACTTGTTTGAAATTATTGAAACTTGGCATGCTATCATGGAGCGGCATCAACATGTCGTGGTAAAAAATTTGTCCCATTTGGGGAAGGTTTGGGGTATATGCTTCTCACAAACCAGAGCTTCTCACAACAATCATGACGGTTTCCATAAGAAACGTCCCACCTTTGGGGACGAAATGATATCCATTGCCTCTTATTGCTTCCAAACTTTTTCTCGTGTCAACATAGAACAACAGGAGTGTTGTGTCAATTTTTGTGATTTTTCGAGGTTCGTTTGGACATTTTTATGCATTAACTGAGTTTTTAATGCATTTATGTGCATAATTCAAATTTGAACTACATGCGCATGCTCCAGTGCATATAAATTGGTTGAAGAATCAAATATGTGTCCTTGGGTGCATGCTTAGGTCCCATGCAAGAAATGGGAATGAATTTCAAACACGAGGGCACTGTTGATTGCCGGCAAAACATTGAGATGCATGGTTTTTAAATTCTAGTAAATCCAAAACTCGTCTGAAATTCATGAAACTTGGCATGCTATCATGGAGCGGCATCAACATGTCGTGGTAATTTTTTTATCCCATTTGGGGTAGGTTTGGGTATATGCTTCTAACAAACCAGAGCTTCTCACATCATGCATGATGGTTTCGGTAGGGAATGTCCCACCTTTGGGGACGAAACGATATCCATTGCCTCTTATTTCTTTCAAAAAAATTCTCGTGTCAACATAGAACAACATGAGTGTTGTGTCAATTTTTGTGATTTTTCGGGGTTCGTTTGGACATTTTTATGCATTAACTGAGTTTTCAATGCATTTATTTGCATAATTCAAATTTGAACTACATGCACATGCTCCAGTGCATATAAATTGGTTGAAAAATCAAATCTGTGTCCTTGGGTGCATGCTTAGGCCCCATGCAAGAAATGGAAATGAATTTCAAACACCAGGGCACCGTTGATTGCCGGCAAAACATTGAGATACTTTATTTTTTTAATTCTAGTAAATCAAAAACTCATCTGAAATTCATGAAACTTGGCATTCTATCATGGAATGGCACCTGACATGTTGTGGTATTTTTCGTGTCCATTTTGAGAGAAGGCGCACTCGAATAATGACAGCCAACAAAGGCATTTTGAAAAAATAGCTTCCACTTTAATATCTAAAATGTTTGTACAATTCAAACCATGTGCGTTCTGTAACCATTCACGTGACGCCACATGTCTTGGTTTTAATGGCCGTAGGAGGTGTCGTGCGGACAGCTGCTTAACCTTGACTTAACGGGATGCGTGCGAGCGCAGTTCCGTGCACAGGCTGACCGAGAGGCGTGCAAGCTGTCCTCGAATGCGCAGGCTCACCGGAAGCGTCACGAGTTATGCTGTTGTCTTGAGCTCACCGGAAGCGAGCCCTTTGACTTCCATGGCCACATGCCTTCCTCTCCGTGCCCCCCCCCCTCAGCGGCATGGGATACCGCCGTCGAACGCTACCTCTCAGCGCCCCGCGCCCCGCCCGTCGACCCCGGGACGATATGATGCAAAGTGAGAGCAGGATTTGTGCATCTCTTCAACGCAAACGGTTCTTTTGGATGACCCGTGTGCAACCACTTACAAAAAATTTGGTGCGATTTGCATCTGTCATATTGGGTATGTTACCATTTGTCAAACTTGAAAGATTGACATTTGTTGATCTAGTAACATTGCCATTTGTCAACCTTGTAACACTGCGATTTGACAAAATATGAAGCTAAAAATCACTAGCAGTATCTAATTTTTGCAACTAAAATTCAGTAATAAGCATAGATTTTATTCATAGATTAAGCAGTCATTCTTAATTTATACAAACAGTTCAATTTGAGTGCTGAACCGACCAAACTTTTCCCCAATTGTTGCCAACCACGTACTGAAATAGCTAGTTCAACTATATATACTAGCTAATTTTAAGTATGTTGTACAGTTCCACCACATCTATAGTCAGATGAACTGAACAAAATAGCCCTAAATACTACTAATTACTACTACTGCGGAGGGGCTTTGTACTACTTCGGCTGCCTCTCCTTTGCGGCCAAGTAAGAGGCGGAGGAGGAGGAGCCTACCGACGAGCTAGGCAACCGCAATACGGTGCCAGCCGTTGTTGCAGCTTCAGCGACGCTCACCTCGAACGCCCTCTGCCACTCCAGACGACCCCTCTAAAGCGGTGGTTCTCCTAGTAGATCTCCTGATTCCTCACCTCTGAGGTGGTGTGTGCCGCGGCCATGACGGCGGTAAGGCTCTTTGTGTGCTCGACGAGGCGCTCCTCCTCCTCCAGCAGGAACTCGGTGTAGCGCGCAAGGTCGCTG
This sequence comes from Aegilops bicornis, assembly GCA_021605145.1. Lineage (NCBI taxonomy): Eukaryota > Viridiplantae > Streptophyta > Magnoliopsida > Poales > Poaceae > Aegilops > Aegilops bicornis. The sequence goes on along the minus strand of CM038671.1, from coordinate 726,123,396 downwards.
ACGCACGTGCGGGCATCCACCTCTGCCTCCCGCCTTTGGGCGGTGGTGGCGGAGCGGGTGATGACCCCGGCGGTCGAAGGTGGGCTGGCGGCCACGGCGGCCGACGATGGGGTGGCGGCCACGACCACCACCTCCCGCCATCGGGCCGCGGTGGTGGAGCAGGTGATGGCCAAAGTGGCCGTGATGCGACCCCGTCTTTGGAGAAGAGGGAGTACAAGGGGAGGTCCGATCTTCATGGCGTAGGATCGATAAATGGATGGGGATAACTAGCTGCAAGCAGCCGAAAAAGGGAAAATAAGAGATTATGACCCGACAAGGAGGATGCTCACTGAAGCTTGCAATCCGATCATTCGCCGATCCACAACCCAGAATACTACCCCACACAACCACGCTCGAGTCGTGGAGCACGGGATAGGTGCAATCCGCAAGGGAAACCACAAACTCTAATCCACACAACACGATCTAGTCTGGAGCACGAATTAGGACCAATTTCCCAAGGAATCACGAGAATAAGGATAACAAGAGCTCTCCAATCTCAGGAGGAGTCTATGTCTTTGGTCTTTGATAGAAATGGCAAAAGTCCCCAACAAAGGGAAGAGCTAGCCTATTTATATTTGGGACAACACCCCTGGATAGATGTGGAAACAAACTAGCTTTGGGAACCAGCTTAGGTGTGAAAGAGAACCAGCTTTGATTTGACTAAATGGCTTCAAGACTTAATGAGGTAGCTTCTGGAAAACTCTCGTTGGAGGTGGTTGGCAGTTCCCGACCAAACACTGTTCACTGGATTCATACAATGTTTCCTTCAGCGGCATAGTCGAGTTCTGGAAACCTTTAGCATGTTGGGATATCCAAACTCGTGCAAAACATTGTTTCGTCAGAATCGGAACAATGTTTCTTCAACAGACAACTCATTTCTTCATGAACTCTGAACTTTGTTTCTTCGCCATAAAACATTGTTTTGCACGGACTGATATGTGTTTGGCCTTCTTCGATATTGCACCTGAGTTCAACCAACAACAAAGGAGGTGAAGGCACAACCATGTTTTCAAGGTTAAATGATAAACTTAAGTTAGCGTTCACCTGATCATGTATTTGCATTGCGTGACTTCTTGTGATTGGGCTGTTGATTATTGTTGGTGTGGTATCCTTGGCTGGTATGTTCTCATCATCCTCCCTCTCTTGAAAAGGAGTCGTACTCGACTCTAAGGGTTGAATGGTTTTCATGTACTTACCATCCTCCCACTCTTGAAACGAGTCGTCCTCGACTCTAGCTGATCATCACACAAAAGAGAATTGGCGAGTACAAAGAAACAATGCCAAGATTTTATCAAATCCTTAAGTTTAGCTTTCACCTTTGCGAACTTCAAATGTTTTGTTTGACTCAGCAATTCTTTCCAGCTAACATTTCCATGGGGTACAAACTTGTAATTAGGCACATCCATGTTTGTATCATCCTCCCTCTCTTGAAGAAAAGTCTCCCTCGACTTCCTTTGGTCTACAAAATAATAGCACAAGGACAATACAAAATATCTTGGCCAAGTAGAAGTCGAATAAGCATATTCCGTTTTTAGTTTTATTGGCTCCTTGACGGTTTCATTATGATTAACAAAAGGATATTGTTTGATGGATGGCATAGCAATCATCTTTTCTATAATTTCATCGCGCCAATTCTTCAAGAGTTCATAAGTGCATACCTCTGGGTGCTTCAAGATGAATGATCTCTTGTTTTACCTCATTGAGTACCGCCATGCCTTTTTGAAGATCACTTACCCCACATGATGTTTCTTTGACGGTGCTCCACGTGCGCCATAATTGTTCATGGATCTCATCCTCCCATCAACATGTGAGGGCAGCTAAGTATGATTTTTGAATCTGCACATACTTCAAAGAAAGAGAACTTTGTGAATGGTTAGTAATTGAATAGTATTCTCTCCCTTCATATGGTGGATCACTCAGCTCTTTGATATTGTGTGTAAACACCTCAAGCTCAGATTTGGTGGACTTAAGAAACTCACTACTCCTCTCACTTTGATGGTGTGGTATAATATGTTGTGGTTCACTCATTTCTCTAATCTTGTGGTGGATTACCTCACCCTCATATTTGGTGGACTCACTCACCTCACCTCTCTTATCACTCACATTATGTGGACTTTTGGGAAGTGAACTATCTTCCTCAGAGCTGGTGGAGTCACTCATCTCACCTCTCTTATCATTCTCAATATGTGGATTTTTGGAAAAAGGACATTCTTCCTCATATTTGGTGGAGTCACTCGACTCACCCCTCTTAGCACTCTCAATATGTGGAATTTTTGGAAGCGGGGTGCCCGGAACCAAGTTGATTTGGTGTTCAATGCCTCGCTTTAGCGGCAATCTGGTTGGCATCTCCTTGTGAAGCACATCCCCATACTCCTGCAAAAGATCCAATACAACACTAGGAAGAGTTGAGGGTAAGTCGTTAGCAGCCAATAAAGTTTCCTTGTACATGGGTACAAAGAATGGACCATCAGGTTCTCTCAATTCCCGCATATCCCTTTTTCTAGCCATCATAACTAATCCCTGTTTTTCCCGGGGCTTGGTCATATTTGGCTGTGGAGCTTTTGGTTGTGGAAACACTCCCTCACTATGTTGGTGGCTCACTCTTTGTGTATGATCACTCTCTCCCTTTTTCTTTTCATTTCTTTTCATCTCATCAAGATAGACTTCCTCGGGTGTCATGGGAAGCCAAGTGAACTTTTCTCCTTTATGGATAAAACATAAGCGATTCGCACGCCCGCTGATTTGCACATCACGGTCATGCAACCACGGTTGTCCAAGAAGCAAGTGACAAGCGTGCATCGGCACCACATCACACTCAACACCATCTTGATATTTCCCTACTGAAATTGGTATTTGCATGCTGCTAATCACCTAAATTGCGCCATAATCATTCAACCATTGCATGCGGTATGGGTGTGGGTGACGTTTTGTTTGCAATTGAAGATTCTCGACCATCTCCGTGCTTGCAATATTGTTGCAGCTGCCACTATCAACAATCGCTCGACATGTCTTTGAGGTTATAAGGCAACGGGTGTGGAAAAGATTATGCCGCTGCCCCTTGTCCTCCTCCACAACCTGGGCGTTAAGTGAACGACATACAACCAAAGCTTCTCCATCAAGATCCTCATGAGATAAAATATTTCCTCCTACTTCCTAACCTTTCTCATCTTCCACTTCATCATTGCCACCTTCAGGGTCACTTTCAGACTCCCATGCACCTCGTTCATTGATGATCATAGTTCTTTTGCTTGGACATTCCGAAGAAATATGACCGCTTCCTTCGCACTTGTTGCATTGAATGTTGCTGCTGCGTGTAGAACTCTTTTCTGGAGGTGGAGCAGAGGATACTCCTGCTGTAGCTGATGACCTCTTATCTTGATTGCGGATAGCAGGTGAGGAAGCCTTCGAGGCATGAGGATGTCTAGGTGGTGCACCCTCAAACTGAGAACCATATGGCTGTTGTGCTCGCTGCCATGAGCGTGTGGTGGTGCGGCCTTGGAAAGCATGAGTACGACCATTAAGCATATTCTTCTTCTCAACTCTTATAGCTTGATGTACCACATCTTGTACTGTATCATAAGGAAACATCTCCACAAAATCTGATATTTCATCATTCAGCCCATGTAAAAATCTCGCCATCTTCGCCTCATCACTTTCACGGGTTCTTGTCCGAATTAGCAGCACCTCCATCTCTTTATAGTACTCCTCGACAGTGCGGGAACCTTGAGTGAGCCCCTGCAACCGCTTGTACAATTGCCTCTCATAGTATGATGGAACAAAACGATGCCTCATGACTTCCTTCATCAAAGTCCAGCTGCGGATATGATTATTGCCTGACATCAACCGTTCGTCTTGCAGCTGATTCCACCATGTAAGAGCATAACCAGAGAACTCCATAACAGCAAGAGCAACTCTCTTGGCTTCAGAAAAACCATGGATACGAAAGATTTGATCACACTTCTCTTCCCACTCAATATATGCATCCGGGTCCTCTTTTCCCATGAATGATGGCACATGTAACTTCACCCTCGCTTGGTTTTCACGATCACCCTGATCACGACGGTCATAATGATGACCATTGCGACCAAAAACAGCACCACGGCGAGGCGGGGAGTAGGGTTCATAGTGCCTCATGCCGTCATCTTCGTCACCATGCTCGGAGAGATCTTCAAGGAAGATGGCATCGCCATCATGTGCCGCTCGTCGCCGGTGATCAGCAACAAACCCGCGGAGGTCATGGCCTCGCCCGCGAGCTTCTAATCCATGTATCCCACCCTCACGGGCACCAGAAAAGTCGCCACGCCTTCATTCAGCACCAACAGCAGGGACGCCGTCCGCAGCAACTCCTGCCGCTCTTCCACGACCAACATGGCGATTGTTGTTTCCGTGACGTTGCCGGTTGTCAACAGCCAACGAGGCAGCGGGGTTGTGTTGATGTTGATCCCCATTACCCATGATAGGAAGACAACCACCGAACATCCTTCGCATAGCTGCAACTATACTCTCCTCAATCATATCACCAAGTGCTGCACGAGTTTTTGGGAGATCATCTTCCACATGTTGATGTCCAAGTACACTCGAGTTGGATCATGTCATGTTAACTCTTGGAAACAAGTGGCAAAAAGGAATTTATATGTGGAAAACACTCAGCTCACCTTCTTGCTTACCCAAATTCTAATGATTCCTTGGTGGCTGTGCGGAAGTAGCAAATCAGGAGTGGACGGGCGAATGAAAGGATGGAAGCTGGCAGTTTCTAGGTGGATCTGGGTGGGGTAAAAAGGGAGGGCTAGTGCTGAGATCCAATCGATGCAAACCAAATGAACAAGAAAATTTTGTAGATCCTTGCACCACGTTTGAGCTGCAACACTTGCCACTTCAACTTCTGAAATTTCTCAACAAACTGAATATGATTGCACACTTGCTCAACACTTTCTCTTCTCTTTTTTTTGCTCTCTTTCTTTTGCTTTTTTTACTCTTTTTATTCTCTATCTCTCTTTTTTGCAGCACAAAAGATCCAACAAGACTCAAAGAAAAACAGCATCAACTTTGGATAGAACTTGGTGCAAACACAAAGAGGAAAGCAAACAACTAGATCTCAGCAACAAATGCTTGGATTTTTTTGTGGCTTTTTGGCTTTGGACTCTAGGACGGGGAAACCGAACTAAAAAGGATAGATCTAGCAACAAAGATATAGATCCTACCGTGTAAACCTTGCTCTGAATAACAGATGATGCGACCACGTCTTCGGAGAAGAGGGAGTACATGGGGAGGTCCGATCTTCACGGTGTAGGATCGATAAATCGATAGGGATAACTAGCTGCAAGCCGCCAGAAAATGGAAAATAAGAGATTATGACCCGACGAGGAGGATGCTCAGCGAAGCTTGCAATCCGAACATTCGCCGATCCACAACCCGCAATACTACCCCACACAACCACGCTCAAGTCGTGGAGCACGGGATAGGTGCAATCCGCAAGGGAAACCACGAACTCTAATCCACACAACACGATCTAGTCGTGGAGCACAAATTAGGAGCAATTTCTCAAGGAATCACGAGAATAAGGATAACAAGAGCTCTCCAATCTCAGGAGGAGTCTATGTCTTTGGTCTTTGATAGAAATGGCAAAAGTCCCCAACAAAGGGAAGAGCTAGCCTATTTATATTCCAGACAACCCCCCTGGATAGGTGTGGAAACAAACTAGCTTTGGGAACCAGCTTAGGTGTGAAAGAGAACCAGCTTTGGTTTGACTAATTGGCTTCGAGACTTAAGGAGGTAGCTTCTGGAAAACTCTCGTTGGAGGTGGTTGGCAGTTCCCGACCAAACATTGTTCACTAGAGTCAAACAATGTTTCCTTCAGCGGCATAGTCGAGTTCTGGAAACCTTTCGCAAGTTGGGATATCCAAACTCGTGCAAAACATTGTTTCGTCAGAATCGGAACATTATTTCTTCAGCAGACAACTCATTTCTTCATGGACTCCGAACTTTGTTTCTTCTCCATGAAACATTGTTTTGCACGGTCTGATATGTGTTTGGCCTTCTTCGATATTGCACCTGAGTTCAACCAACAACAAAGGAGGTGAAGGCACAACCATGTTTTCAAGGTTAAATGATCAACTTAAGTTAGCGTTCACCTGATCATACATTTGCATTGCGTGACTTCTTGTGATTGGACTGTTGATTATTGTTGGTGTGGTATCTGTGGTTGGTATGTCCTCATCATCCTCCCTCTCTTGAAAAGCAGTCGTCCTCGACTCTAAGGGTTGAATGGTTTTCATGTCCTTATCAGGCCGGCAGTGGGTGGCTGCCACGACGGCCACCTCCCGCCTTCGGGCCACGGCGGTGGAGCGGGCGATGGCCCTGGCTTTTGATGGTGGTGTGGCGGCAATGGCGTCCGGCAATAGCTGCCGACGGGCAGCGGCGACGGAGCGTGTGGTGGGTGTTCCGCGCACACCCAACAGGGACGCCATGCGCACTACACTATGTCGGGGACTGCACCGCCGCCGTGGTGTAGCCTCCCAGCTGGAGCTGTCCTCTGATGACGGTGGAGTGGTTGAGCGATGACGACAGACCGGTGCCATTGGTGATTGTGGGAGAAGCAGACGAGATAAGCTACAGGGAGGGAGGGGAAAATGCGACGCAGGACTCGCCGGCCGTGAGGGTTTTTATAGCAGGCCAGTAAGCAGTTTTTGGGGGATTTCATCGAGTCGAGCGGGAAGCTTGCGCGGGAACCTGCGAGGTTGCACGGGAACGGGCTCACCGATGATTCATTGGCGCCACCGTTTGGCCAAAAAGAACGCTTCACGCCGCCATGCTAAGCTATGCGTTGTTTCATCGCGGCAGCAGGGTGACAAGACGTGCGAGAGGAGGACGAAAGGCGTCGTACACATACGGTTAATAAAGAAAAATGTTTGCTATTTAATTACCTACTATACCCCCGTCCTGGTTTATAAGTATGATTTAACTAATAAAATACGAATGCATATCGCCAAAGATTATATAGTTGGATTCGTATTTGAACATAGTTTCCAATTATATAATTTTCATAACATGCATTAACATTTTGTTGGTTAAATTTGAGGGCAAAGTATGGCACAGAATATAAAGGGGACTATAGACTAGACGGAGGTGGTAGCACACGGCCGCTCTCTACGCAGCGACACAACTGTCAGCCGGCTTGTAGGCGACCATTTCCTGGGTGTTCAACTGCTCTATTCGGGTGGTTGCTTGCAGTTCAGGCAGCCGCGGCGCGCTCTGCTCGCGTCCCGCCGCGCGCGCTCTACTCTCGCATCCCTCCGGGTGCTCTGCCCTCGTCCCTCCACACATGCTGCCAGTGTTTGGGGCTGGCGCACAATCACGCACGTTCGTGTGCATGCGGTTGCGCTGGGCGCGCTGCGACAATGCAGTTACCCGCTGCAAAAACTATCGTGCGGGTGCGGAGAGAATCCAAGCCGCCCGGCCCCCTTTTATTCCTGCGGCCATTTACCTCCATCTCTCATTTCACACGACACAATAAGCACACCCACGAGGACACATAGAGAGAGGACATCCAGTGGTTCCAATGGCGCTCCCCGTGGCTCCAATGGCGCTCCCAGCGGCCGATGACGACAACGGGGGGCAGTTCACCACGCAACACGTCGTGGACACCCACGTGAAGGGGAAGGCTCTTTCAGTGGTGTACACGAATGATCCGGTCTCGGTGGAGAGCTCCATGCAAACTGTGGAGCAGTTCCTTACCGAGGACAAGTACCAAGTGGTCGACTTCGACCTCGAGTACACCATGGGTCATGCCGGGCACGATCAGAAGGTTGCCGTCACCCAATTCTGTGTGCGACATGACGTCCTCGTCTACCACTACCACCTGGCCACAATGCCTTGCAAGCGTTTCTCCAGGTTTATCAACAGCTCCGACTACAGTTTCGCTACGGTGGACACCACCAACGATCTAAAAGCGCTCAAGGTTTCGGGCTTGAAATGCCCGAATCTTGTCAATATCCAGCGCCACTACAAGGTCTGGGGCAGCGACAAAAACAAACTGAACTCCCTGGTTGACCTCGCCTCGGCCATCATTGGCCCCTACTAAGAATGAGAGCAATAAGGACAAGAACGCCTGGCAGAGTGTGTGGCATGAGAGACTGGATGTACAACATGTCAAGTACGCGGCCATGAATGCGTACACAAGCTACAAGATGTACAGGCGGATCATTGACATGAGGAACTGTCTTCTTCCTGACCCAGACGAGGGATCGAGCCACAAGAAGTAGATGACTAGACGATCGTTTCTCCTACTTTAGAATGCATGCAATTGTTTATTGAGGTGTGTGTGAATGATCTATATAGTCACTTATGTAATTGGATGTTTATTTCAGTTATATATATATATATACACACATGTTATTTTAATGTAGACATAGCAAATCACATGGCTTATTAGCAGCAATCATCTGTGTTAGTATTGGTCTTCGCACACATTTCTGATTACAGACCCGTTTGTTGCGTATCACACACATCTTTTTCAGTTGAACCGTTTCCATTGTGTTGCCTAATCACACACAGTTCATCCTAGTGAACTGTATGCTGTATATCGCAAATGCCTTCATCTGGTTGCCCGTTTCTTTTGTTCCTCCTCATCCCAAACAGTTAATTGAGCTAAACCGTATGCCCTGCAACGCACGCGCAACTAAAATCTGAACCGTGTTTGATGCATCCGTCATTGCAAATGTTTTGCAACTTTTTTGACGGTTTTTTTACACCACCATTTGCGATTATGGTATCGCACACAGTTTCGCCGAAGGGTCTCTGATCGTAGTGTCGCGTTTGGACCATCCTGCAGTAGTGAATGATGATATTTGATGAAGTGATTGAGATGAAGAAAAGTTGGTATGAACTCGACCTATTTTGTTTTTGTAAATATGATTAGCTCATCATTCTTGATTCAACCCATTATGAATGAAACATTTCTGCAATGACAATTCGAGATTATAGTTACTCATGCCATGCTTAATTAGCTAGGAGTGTATAATGGTTTGTCTTGTGTGCCAACATGCATTTTAAAATGCTTGTGATGTAGTATGATAGGATGGTATCCTCTTCTGAATGATTCAAGTGGCTTGGCTTGGCACATGTTCACGCATGTAGTTGAATCAAAAACAACATATCCTCCACGATATTTATGTTCATGGTGATTTATATCCTACTCATGCTTGCATTCAATGTTGATTAATCTCAATGCATGTTTATGACCGTTGTCGCTCTCTAGTTGGTCGCTCCTCAATCTATTTGCTAGCCTTCACTTGTACTAAGCGGGAATATTGTTTGTCCATCCACTTCCTTAAACCCAAAGTTGTTCCATATGAGTCCACCATACCTACCTATATGCGGTATTTACCTGCCGTTCCAAGTAAATTTGCATGTGCCAAACTCTAAACCTTCAAATAATAATCTGTTTTGTATACCCGAATCGCTCATGCAGCGACTGGGGCTGTCAATGTCTTCCATGCTAGGTGGCTTATTCTCACGATGAGTTTTTATTCACTTGTCATTCATGAGAGAGTGGCTAGTAATCGGGATGCCCAGTTCCATTCACAAAATCAAATCAAAATATAATAATGAAACAAAACTCCCCCGGGACTATTGTTGGTATGGACGGTACCCGTGGATTCGGCTAGCCGTGGAGTGTGATTGTTGGTCGAGGGGGAGTAAAAACTTTACCATTCTGTTTGGGAACCGTCTATAATGTATCTAGCATGGAAGATAGTGAGATCTCTTGGTTGTTATGTTGACAATGAAAGCATACCGCTCAAAATTAGATTCATCTCTGTTTTAAAAGCTTCGAGCTCTGGCACCTCTGTAAATCCCTGCTTCCCTCTGCGAAGGGCCTATCTATTTACTTTTATTGTTGAGTCATCATACTCTTATAAAAAGCACCAGCTGGAGAGCACCGCTGTCATTTTAGGCGTTGTTATTAATCGATGTTGAGTATTTTTTTTTGAATTAATCGATGTTGAGCATGAGTGTGACTGTATCTCCTTTGCCATGAATTATAATGTCTAGTCAGTCCTTGATCCTCAGGGGTGCTTTGTATTTATATTTTGCGGTCTTAGAAAAGGCTAGCGAGATACCATTTTGTCATATTATATCATGATTGTTTTGAGAAAGTGTTGTCATCTGAGATTTATTATTATTGATCGCTAGTTTGTTATGTCATTGATATGAGTAAATGTGAGACCTAAGTGCTGTTGTGAATATGGTTGGTTCATAATCTTTGCTGAAAGCCAGAACATCAGTTAGACATATTGGCAACAACAAGATCAAACAGAGTTTGTAAAAGTTTTTCTTTATCACTTTCAATTTACCAACTGAATTGCTTAAGGATAAGCAATGGGTTAAGCTTGGGGGAGTTGATACGTCTCCATTGTATCTACTTTTACAAACTATTTTGCCATGATTTGAATGGAACTAACCCAAACTAACGCTGTTTTCAGCAGAATTGCCATGGTGTTATTTTTGTGCAGTAATCAAAGTACTCAGATTGACTTGAAAATTTACGGAGAATTTTTTTGGAATAAATAAAAATATTGGAGCAAGAAGTTATTAGAGGGGGGCCACTGATATGTCTCCAACGTATTTTTAATTTTTTATTGTTCCCCGCTATTATATTATCTGTTTTGGATGTTTTATATGCATTATTATGTTATTTTATATTGTTTTTGGGACTAACTTATTAACCTAGAGCCCAGTGCCAGTTTCTGTTTTTTCCTTGTTTTTGAGTTTCGCAGAAAAGGAATACCAAACGGAGTCCAAATGGAATAAAACTTTACGATGATTTTTCTTAGACCAGAAGACACCCAGAGGACTTGGATTCCAAGCCAGAAGACCCATGAGGCGGCGGCAAGGGTGGAGGGTGCGCCCTAGGGGGGGCCTGCCTTGTGGCCCCCTCGGGAGTCCCCTGACCTACCTCTTCGTCCTATATATTCATGTATATTCCAAAACCCTCAGAGCGAGCCACAAAAATACTTCTCCACCGCCGCAACCTTCTGTTCCTGTGAGATCCCATCTTGGGGACTTTTTCGGCATCCTGCCGGAGGGGGATTCAATCACAGAGGGCATCTACATCAACCCTATTTCCCTTTCGATGAAGCGTGAGTATTTTACCTCAAACCTACGGGTCCATAGCTAGTAGCTAGATGGCTTCTTCTCTCTCTTTGATTCTCAATACCATGTTCTCCTTGATGTTCTTCGAGATCTATCCGATGTAATCTTCTTTTGCGGTGTGTTTGTCGAGATTCGATGAATTGTGGATTTATGATCAGCTTATCTATGAATATTATTTGAATCTTCTCTGAATTCTTATATGCATGATTTGATATCTTTGTATTTCTCTTTGAATTATCGGTTCGGTTTGGCCAACTAGATTGGTTTTTCTTGCAATGGGAGAGGTGCTTAGCTTTGGGTTCAATCTTGCGTGATTTCACCCAGTGACAAAGTAGGGGTGGCGAGACACGTATTGAATTGTTGCCATCAAGCATAAAAAGATGGAGTCTTCATCATATTGCTTGAGTTAATTCCTCTACATCATGTCATCTTACTTAAGGCGTTACTCCGTTCTTTATGAACTTAATACTCAAGATGCGTGTTGGATAGCGGACAATGTGTGGAGTAATAGTAGTAGATGCAGGCAGGAGTCGTTCTACTTGACACGGACGCAATGCCTATATGCATAATCATTGCCTTGGATATCTTCATAACTTTGCGCTTTTCTATCAATTTCTCGACAGTAATTTGTTCACCCACCGTATTATTTGCCTTCAAGAGAGAAACCTCTAGTGAAACCTATGGCCCCCAGGTCTATTTTCCACCGTATTTGTTTCCGATCTACTATTTTGCAATCTTTTATTTTTCAGATCTATAAACCAAAAAAACAAAAAAAATTAGTTATCTTTTTTATTTAATTTTATCTATCTCTATTAGATCTCACCTTTGCAAGTGATCGTGAAGGGATTGACAACCCCTTTATTGCATTGTGTGCAAGTGTTAGATTGTTTGTGTAGTGCATCTATTGGGGACTTGCGTGTTTCTCCTACTGTATTGATACCTTGGTTCTTAACTGAGGAAAATACTTATCTCTATTGTGCTGCATCACCCTTTCCTCTTCAAGGGAAAAACCAACGCAAGCTCAAGAAGTAGCAGCCACCCAGAGGCCACAAGCCCTGGGGGCGCGCCTTGCAGGCTTGTGGGCCCCCTGGACCGCCTTCGACCCTAATTCCAATGCTATATATTCCTATTCGAGGAGAAAAAATGGGAGAGAAGGATTCACCGTGTTTTACAATACGGAGCCGCCGCCGCCTCCTGTTCTTCCTCGAGAGGGCTGATCTGGAGTCTGTTTTGGGCTCCGGAGAGGGGAATTCGTCGACATCATCATCATCAACCTTCCTCCATTGCCAATTCCATGATGCTCACCGCCCGGACTGAGTAATTCCTTCGTAGGCTTGCTGGACGGTGATGTGTTGGATGAGATTTATCATGTAATCGAGTTAGTTTCGTTAGGGTTTGATGCCTAGTATCCACTATGTTCTGAGATTGATGTTGCTATGACTTTGCATGCTTAATGCTTGTCATTAGGGCCCGAGTGCCATGAACTCAGATCTGGACCCTTTATGTTTTCACGGATATATGTGTGTTATTGATCCGATCTTGCAAGTTGTAGACACCTATTACGAGTTATGATCCGCATACCCCAAGGTGACAATAATTGGGATTTTTTCCGATGATTACCATAGTTTGAGGAGTTCATGTATTCATTGTGTGCTAATGCTTTGTTCCGGTTCTCTATTAAAAGGAGGCCTTAATATCCCATAGTTTCCATTAGGAGCCCGCTGCCACGGGAGGGTAGGACAAAAGATGTCATGCAAGTTCTTTTCCATAAGCACGTACGACTATATACGGAATACATGCCTATATTATATTGATGAATTGAGCTAGTTCTGTGTCGCCCTAGATTATAACTGTTGCATGATGAATACCATCCGACATAATTATCCATCACTGATCCAAGGCTACGAACTTTTCATATATTGATCTTTGTTGAGTTACTTTCGTTGCTACTGCTGTCACAATCACTACACAACTGCTACTGTTACTTTTGCCACTGTTAGCGTTAGTAGCATACTACTTTGCTACTAAATAATTTCTTCATATATTAAGTCTTTTAGGTGTAGTTTAATTGACAACTCAACTGCTAATACTCGCGAATATTCTTTGGCTCCCCTTGTGTCGAATCAATAAATTTGGGTTGAATACTCTACCCTCGAAAACGGTTGCAATCCCCTATACTTGTGTGTTATCAGTAATTCTTTCTTATGAGGTTGTCTATTAAACTTGGAAAAAATAAATTCATGAGACTCATCACCAAAGCGAACACTAACAATTTCTTTATGACAATCTATAGTCGCATTGACAGTGTTCAAGAAAGGTCTACCAAAGATAATGGGACAAAAGTCATGTTGTGGGGAACCAAGAACTAGAAAATTAGTAGGGTATTTTATTTTCCCACACAATACTTCAACATCTCTAACAATCCCAAATGGTGTGATGGTATCTCTATTAGCAAGTTTAATAGTGACATCTATGTCTTCTATTTCAGCGGGTGCTATATCATTCATAATTTCTTGGTATAAGGTAAAAGGAATAGCACTCACGCTAGCACCTAAATCACATAAACCATGATAACAATGATCTCCTATTTTAACTAAGACAATAGGCATGCCAACAACAGGTCTATGTTTATCTTTTTCATCAGGTTTGGCAATTCTAGCAGCTTCATCACAGAAGTAAATAAGAAGCCCATCAATATTTTCTACCAGGAGATCTTTCACCATAGCAACACTAGGTTCTACATTAATTTGTTCAGCAGGTTTAGGTGCTCTAATATTACTTTTGCGAACTACAGTTGAAACCTTAGCATGTTCCTTTATCCTAACTGGGAAAGGTGGTTTTTCTATATAAGCAGTAGGCACAACTAGATCAACATTTTAAATAATAGTTTCATCTTTAACTATGTCTGGTTCTTTAATTTCTTCTTTAATAGGGTGATTATATTTAAACCACTTCTCTTTAGGGAGATCAACATGAGTGGCAAATGATTCGCAAAAAGAGGCTACTATCTCAGAGTCAACTCCATATTTAGTGCTAAACTTGTGAAAAGCATCAGTATTCATAAAAGATTTAACTCAATCAAACTCAAGCTTAATACCTGACTCTTTACCTTTGTCGAGTTCCCAATCTTCAGAGTTGTGTTTAATTCTTTCTAAAAGATCCCACCTGAATTCAGTAGTCTTCTTCATAAAAGAACAAGTACAAGAAGTACCGAGCATGGATCGATCATCATGAGAAAGCCGGGCATAAAAATTCTGAATAATAATTACTCTAGAGAGCTCATGATTGGGGCATGAATATAACATTGACTGAATCCTCCCCCAAGCTAGAGCGATACTTTATCCTTCACGAGGCCAAAAATTATATATATAGTTCCGATCACGATGAACTAGATGCATAGGATAAATTTTTTGGTGAAATTCCAATTTCAAATGATTCCAGTTCCAAGATCCAATATCATCGCGTAGCCTATACCATGTCAATGATTTTTCCTTTCAAAGATAAAGAAAAAACCTTCTTCTTAGCTTCATCTCCGGATAAACCTGCAAGCTTAAATAATCCACAAATTTCATCTACATATATCAAGTGCATATCAGGATGTTCAGTTCCAACTCATGCATAAGGATTAGCTAGCAGTTGTTCTATCATACCCGAAGGGATCTCATAACCAATATTTTCCGTAGGTGCAGTAGGTTGAGGGGCAACTAATTGTGCTTCCGGTCGAGGTGAAGATACCCCGAACAAACCCCTCAAAGGATTGTTTTCCATAGTAACAAGGACAATAAATTTCAGCACGTAGTAATAATTTTTCCTTACCAATTTCCAATTACCAAGAGCGCTTCACTCCCTAGCAACGGCGCCAGAAAAGAGCCTTGATGAGCCACAAGTATAGGGGATCAATCTTAGTCCTTTCGATAAGTAAGAGTGTCGAACCCAACGAGGAGAAGAAGGAAATGACAAGTGGTTTTCAGCAAGGTAATTTCTACAAGCACTGAAATAGTCGGTAAGAGGTAGTTTGATAGCAAGATAAGTTGTAACGAGCAAGTAACAGTAATGGCAACGGTAAATAAAGTGAAGCAAGGTAGCCCAATCCTTTTGTGGCAAAGGACATGCCAAAACGTTCTCTAATAATAAGCAAAGCGTTCTTGAGGGTTCACGGGAATTTCGCCATATCACTTTCATCATATTGGTTTGATTCGTGTTTGCTACTTTGATAATTTGATATGTGGGTGGATCAGTGCTTAGGTGTTGTTCTTACGTGAACAAACCTCCTACTTATTATTAACCCCCTCACAAGCATCCGCGACTACGAGAAAAGTATTAAGATAAAATCTAACCATAGCATTAAACTTTTGGATCCAAATCGGTCCCTTGCGAAGTAGCGCATAAACTAGGGTTTAAGCTTCTGTCACTCTAGCAACACATCATCTAATAACTACTCCACAATGCATTCCCTTAGACCCAAATATGGTGAAGTGTCATGTAGTCGACGTTCACATGACACCACTAAGGGAATCACAACATACATATCATCAAAATATCAAACACATATCAAGTTGACATGATTACTTGCAACATGACTTCTCCCATAACCTCAAGAACAAAAGTAACTACTCACAAATGATAATCATGCTCAAGATTGGAGGGGTATTAAATAGCATAATTGATCTGAACTTATAATCTTCCACCAAATAAACCATATAGTAATCAACTACAAGATGTAATCAACACCACTAGTCACCCACAAGTACCAATCTAAGGTTCCGGTACAAAGATTGAACACAAGAGATGAACAAGGGTTTGAGAGGAGATGGTGCTATTCAACATGTTGATGGATATTGCTCTCCCAAAGACGGGAGAGTTGTTGGTGACGAGGATGGCGATGATTTCCCCCTCCGAGAGGGAAGTTCCCTCGGCAGAATCGCTCCGCCGAAGGGCAAAAGTGCTCCTGCCCAAGTTCCGCCTCGAGACGGCGGCGCTTCATCCCGAAAGTCCCCCTCTTATTTTTTAGGTCAAAATGACCTTTATACCAGAAGATGGGCACCGGAGGTGGGCCGAGGAGGGCACAACCCACCAGGGCACGCCTGGGGGGCCTGGCGCGCCCAGGTGGGTTGTGTCCACCTTGTGGGCCTCCTCTGGTAGTTATCTGCTCTGGTATTTTTTATATATTGCGAAATAATTCTCCGTAAATTTTCAGCTCATTTGGAGATGTGCAGAATAGGTAACTCTGGCGTAGCTTTTTCACGTCCAGAATTCCAGCTGCCGGTATTCTCCCTCTTTGTGTAAACCTTGCATATTATGAGAGAAAAGGCATTAGAATTACTCTAAAAAGGCATTATTATGCATAAAAACAGTAGGAAAACATGATGCAAAATGGACATATCAGTTAGTACCCCCTAGCCCGGGACATCGTCAGTAGCCCCCGACCTGGTCTTCTACGCCGAGGACGACTCCTTTGATGTTAACAACCCTGGATCTGAAGTGCTTGGCTCGATAGACGAGTTCCTCTTTTTTGACAAATGGAATACCCTTTTCCTTTTTAGAGCCTCCATGGACCACTCCTCGAAGGAATGGCATCTCCCGAACAGATTCTGGCCGAATTCACCATGCGTCCAAAGACACGAGGTTACTTAGCCTTGAAGGCCTGCCACGTAGGTGTGAACAGTACTTGTGGCCTGACAACTTTACTGAAGCGGCACCACCCATGACTGCGTGGGTGGTTACTGCTCACTCCAATCGCGGTCCGAAGTAGTCCTCATATTGGCACGTCCCATCTAAATGGAGATCGTGCCCGTTTTCTAAGGGATATCATTAAGAGTTTGTTTCTCCCTATACGCATAACGGCATCTTTTACGGGTAGTGGCGATTTCAACAGCGTGCTGGAGGGACTCTTGGCCTTTTAGCCTTTATAAGAGCAAAAGGATAGCGACGAGAAAATTACGCTCTCCTTCCTCCCAGCCTACTGCCTCTCGAGCTACAGCGCGCAGATCTAATCCCAACCTAGGTTTGCCTCTATAGAACTTCTCCACCTCCCCTCCAGCAATGGCTGACGCCAACCTAAAGGGGCACTGCGGCGGCTCCTCCGTCACGGAGGGCACCATTCTAGAGTTGCGTAGTGTGGGGCACATCCCCATTGAAGTCAGCACCCATGCGCTGGACCCGTACCAGCGGGTGCCCGCTCCCAAACCCTAGGGAGCGGGTCGTCTTTGTCCCCCACCTCATCAGAGGCCTGGGGTTCATGCTGCACCCTTTCGTGCGTGGGA
This sequence comes from Aegilops bicornis, assembly GCA_021605145.1. Taxonomy (NCBI): domain Eukaryota; kingdom Viridiplantae; phylum Streptophyta; class Magnoliopsida; order Poales; family Poaceae; genus Aegilops; species Aegilops bicornis. Next base: position 726,105,943 of record CM038671.1, on the reverse strand, counting down.
TCATGTTCTACTACGGGCTAGATTTCCACCATCTAGCCCCAAATTACATCCTCCACCTTGCCTCCATCACGTGTTGCAAAGCCTTCCTCCGCATCGAGCCACACTTCGGATTGTGGTTGAAGATCTTCGGCGTCAAGACAAAGTCCAGCAGCTCCGAGCTTGCAGAGTGTGAAGGTGCGATGATAAGCAAGAACCAGAAGGTCGGCTAGTTCAAAGGTACATTCATAGATACCATCAAGGAGTGGCAGCGCGAGTGGTTTTACATCACTGAGCCACTCACCGCCGGCCAGGACGAGGTCCCGGAGTTCTCGGCTGGACCTCCGAAGAAGCTGGTGTCCTAGCAGAAGAAGGGCATGGACTACGGAAACCTCACAGAGGTGAAGACGCTGCTCTAGAAGATCGAGTTCTGGGCAGACAAGAAGGACCTCGAGCTGGTGGATGTGGTAAACTTCATGCTCCATCCCCACGTCCTGCCACTCCAAGCTCGGGCAACCCCAATATGGGTGCATAAGCCCGAGGACGTGGTGCCGGTCAACCACTTCTTCCACTCCACCTCGGTCGGGATGTGGATGTTGCTGTTCAAGCTGTCTGAGACGTGGTTCCCTGCTGAAGGGAGCGACCGCAGCTTTGAAGCCAGCCATGACGCCCCCGAGGTAATTCTAAGTGCACAATTTTATTTTCTGTGCTTCTCTGAGCCTCATAGATTCCGTCTGACTAGTTGGTTATGTATTCTGCAGAAGTGGATCTCCAAAGTGCGACAAATGTTGTGCCCGACACCACTATGCAAGGGGGAGATAACTCTCCTGCTCAGGGCCCTCTTAACCGAGGAGCCGCACGTGGCGGTCCCTAAGAAGTTGAAACCTCCAAAGGGCAGGCGGGTCGCCGAACAAGGGAGACCTTGGTCACCCGTTCCGAGGAGACACATGCCTCTTCCACCCACGAGGAAGACATGGAGGAGGACACATGTGAAGGGGATCCTTCTATTAAGGGGAAAATGGCGGTGTGTGAGGGCACCGAAGAAGAAGCGCCGCCGAAAGTCCTAAAGAGGCCGCGTAAGGCCTCCACTGATCCCGCCAGCAAGCCAACTCCGCCATAGAAGGATAACTTCTCCGACAAGTCGGACGGGGACCTCCTTGAGATGGAGAGAGAGAAGCCGGCGCCCCAGAGGTACGTTATCGTAGACTGATTTGGGCTCTGAAACTTGTCCATTGAATGAGACTTACAAAGGTAATTTTGCAACCCGCCAAAGGTACGCCTCAGTGTCGACGCCTCGGGCGAGCTTCCACTGACTGATAGCGGGTCATCCGAGCCCGCCAAGATCCCCCCAGCTCTTGAGGGGCTGGGGGAAGCATCGTCTGGCCTGGTCCCTCCTGTCAACACAAGGGGGCCAAGGTGCTGGTTATCATGCCTAAGGTTGATGCCTCAGCCGCACAAGGTCAAGGGGAGGTAGTCCCCGAGGTCCCCAAGGAGGGGCTGAGCCAGTCATCGGCCCAGCCCACACCACCTTCGGTGCCAGCGGCGCAGCCGGAGTCTCTTGTTTCCAGCACTTTGATGGTGGGTTCGAAGACTGTACCACCTCCGCATCCTGCCCTAGAGCGGGCTATCGCGGGGTCGACCAAGGAGATGGAGGTAGCCTTAACGGGCTCCTCCGTCGCAGAAGAGCATCATGCCCTGATTGGCATGGCGCTGCAGGGCTACCGGCGCGCAGAAGCCGGAATGCATGAGGTCTTCAAGAGCCACGTCAGAAGCTTTTAGGTATGTTTCCTTTTATTAAGAACAACCTTCAGTCTTAGAATTCCTTTTGTCCGAAGAATTTTATACTTATATCGTGGCGTAGCATTTGTAAGAGTGTAGCTAGCCAGTAGCCCTCGAGCCCGAAGATAGTTTAAAGAAATTGTCTTTGGGGTCGAAGTATATTATTGAAGAACGCTGATCAGTAGCCCCCAAGACCCTGGTTGGTCTTCAAAAAGGGATGGATCAGGGGATTGTAATCGAAACGGAGGACTAAGTCGTTAGGTTTATGCTTGCAGGTATCGACCTTGGCTCCGAGCTCCGCCTCCAGGAGATAGCGGAGATGAACTGGTAGCTCAAGAGGTCCGAAGAGGACCTCGATCTAATGCAGATGAAGATTGAGCTACCTCAAGGTAAGCACAAGAGATTGCAAGGTTTGGTCAAATGCATTTTGAAAATGTGTATAAATGTGTGATGCTGATGCCGAGTTATTTGACATGCCAGCTGCTAGAACAGAGCTTGAGGCGGTCAAGGCTGAGATGGCAAAAGCTCGGTAGGAGGCCGAGCAGCAGAAGACTGCGGCCGCCCAGGCCAAGAAGGATCTAGCCGCAGAGAAAGTGGCTAGGGGCAAGGATCAGGCGCATGTCCTCGAGGTGGAAGAGGCCCTTAAAGGCGTGTACCAGGAGCATGACACCCTCCAAAACAAGGAGAAGGACGCGGTCGCAGAGCTCGAGAAGCTGCGCCTAACGCACACCGAGGTCCAGACCCAGGCCCAGGCCAATCATGAAGTGCTCCAGCAAGTGAGGCAGATTGCTGCATGTAACACCCATTTTTTTGGCCCTTTCTTTTTCTTTTTTTTCTTTTTTCTTTTTGCTCTGATTTTTTTTTTAAGATCCGGGTTGGCCGGCTTCATTGATTTAGGAGAAAGCAGCGGGAAATACATAGAGGATCAAGTGACCATGGGCACATAAGGTGTGCAAATGGAGAGAAAAACAAGAAAACAAAAAGGCTCCCGGGTGCTCCTAGGGTTTTATCTCACGGCAATGACCCCAAACGGGGGCTCGAGGCAGACTGCTCCGGCAGCTCTCCATTGATCGTAATCCAGCATGATGGCGCGGATGGCATCGTCCATGCACGGCAGTTTTCCCCTGAAGACACATGCGTTTTGCTCCTTCCAGAGGTGCCATGCGACCAAAATGAGCATGGTTCTGCACCCCTTCCTCGCTCCGGCCGGAGTCCGGCGGATCACCTCCTGGCAATACTGCATGGTAGAGTGGAGAGGCGATTTTGCGGTGGCCAATGCCTCGCATCCAGGTTTGGACGAGAGGGTCTGAGGGAGTCCTGGATTAGGGGGTGTCCGGATGGCCGGACTATGACCTTTGGCCGGACTCCTGGATTATGAAGATACAAGATTGAAGACTTCGTCCCGTGTCCGGATGGGACTTTCCTTGGCGTGGAAGGCAAGCTTGGCGATACGGATATGTAGATCTCCTACCATTGTAACCGACTCTGTGTAACCCTAACCCTATTCGGTGCCTATATAAAGCTGAGGGTTTTTGTCCGTAGGTCGAACAACTATCATACAATAGGCTAGGTTCTAGGGTTTAGCCTCTCGATCTCGTGGTAGATCTACTCTTGTACTACCCATATCATCAATATTAATCAAGCAGTGAGTAGGGTTTTACCTCCATCGAGAGGGCCCGAACACAGGGTAAAAACATCGTGTCCCTTGTCTCCTGTTACCATCGCCTTAGACGCTGATTCGGGACCCCCTACCCGAGATCCGCCGGTTTTGACACCGACATTGGCGATTTCATTGAGAGTTCCTGTGTCGTCATCTTTAGGCCCGATGGCTCCTCCGATCATCAACAATGATGCGCCTGTGGTGAGACTTTTCTCCCGGACAGATCTTCAGATTCGGGCGGCTTTGCATGCTGGCGAATCCGCTTGTCCATCCGGAGCAGATTGAAAGCTACACCCCGCCATCAGGTCAGATTTGGAAGTTTGAACTACACGGTGACATCCGCGGAGACTTGATCTTGACGGGTTCGAGCCACGCCAAGCGCCGCCTTTGTCACAAGGGCATGATCTAGTTCTATCGCCGAGCAAAGTGTCTGGAGGCCGCACGAGTCCGGCTCCGACCTTTAGCTCGGAGCCGACCGCTACCGATCGAGGACGGGTGGCTGGACACCGCCTCGGGGCTGCGATCTCTACGGCGATTGAGCCGTACACCTACCCCGTCCTTTGCGAAGCTCGTGACTCCAGGGCGCCGGACTCCGAGCCTTCCGCGCCCCTGCCAATCGAATCCGATTGGGCGCCGATCATGGAATTCACCACCGCGGACATCTTTCAGCACTCGCCCTTTGGCGACATCCTGAATTCAATAAAGTCTCTCTCTTTTCAGGAGAGCCCTAGCCGGATTATGGTCAGGAAGGTTGGGATGCGGACGACGAAGAAATTCAAAGCCCACCCACCACCCACTTCGTAGCCACTTTCGATGATTTAACCGACATGCTCGACTTCGACTCCGAAGACATCGACGGTATGGACGACGATCTAGGGGAGGAACATGAACCAGCGCCTATAGGGAACTAGAGAACCACCTCATCCCACGATGTATACATGGTGGACACACCTAAAGGAAGCGACGACGAGGAACAACGGGACGCTACGAAGGATCGCTCCATCGAAAAGCGGTCAAAACAGCGACGTAAGCGCCGCTCAAAGTCCCGCCTCGACAAAGACAACAGCCATACAGACCCAGCTATAGAGCAGGGTGAACCGGTGGACGACGAGCATGCTATCGAGCAGCCGTCCGAACAGGACAATCTGGATAAACAACCCGTCCCCGGTGAAGATAACAGTCCGAACGATCTCACGCCGGACAAGTTGCTGGAGCAGAAGAACCTCCACAAAAGGATCGTTACACAAAGACGTAGTCTGAAAAAGCAAAAGCGAAGCTCAAAACAGTGGAAGATGCACTTTAATCAGATGGAGCAAAGTACTCAACATCATGCAGACAAATACGGGCGATCGCCGAACAAAGAGCTACCCAAAGCGAAAACTACTGCCTGAATTTGACGAGGAGGCCAGAGCCCCACAATCAAAAAACAAGAAGGCCGCCGGTCGGATGGACGACCCCATGGCAAACAGAGAGCGGCAAACGGCGCCAGACATTAATAAGCCGCACGATCCGCATAAGGATTCGCATCAAACAGATGGCCCGATTAGATCTATCTACGGGCCAAGAAAGAAAGCTCTAGTAAGCAAGGCAACACATCAAGTATCCGAACATCATGGTACACCTAAATATAGGGGTGCCGCACACCCCCTATGTTTCACCGATGAGGTGCTGGATCACGAATTTCCAGCGGGATTCAAGCCCATAAACATAGAGGCATACGACGGAACAACAGACCCTGGAGTCTGGATTGAGGATTACATCCTCCATATACACATGGCTAGAGGAGATGATCTCCACGCCATAAAATACTTACCCCTCAAGCTCAAAGGGCCAGCCCGGCATTGGCTTACAATCCTCACCGAAAACACCATTGGAAGTTGGGAGGAGCTCGAGGATGCTTTTCGAGCAAATTTTCAAGGGACCTATGTCCGACCTCCGGATGCCGATGATTTAAGTCACGTAGCTCAACAACCGGGACAGTCAGCCCAGAAATTTTGGAACAGATTCCTTACTAAAAAGAATCAAATAGTCGACTGTCCGGACACCGAAGCCTTAGCAGCTTTCAAACACAACGTCCGAGACGAATGGCTCGCCAGACACCTTGGCCAAGAAAAGCCAAGAACAATGGCCGCATTAACAAGTCTCATGACCCGCTTTTGCGCGGGAGAAGATAGCTGGCTACAAGATGCAGCACCAGCGACCCAAGTACATCCGAAGTCAGGGATGGGAACAGGAAACCACGACGCAGCAAGGACCAACGTCGGACCAAGGGAAACAGCCCGAAGAGCACGACAGTCAACGCCGGATTCAAAAGCTCTTGGCAGAACCATAAAAAGCTGCCCCTCAAGGATAACAGGGACGAGCTATCTAAGTTAAACAAAATCTTGGACAAGATATGCCAAATCCACAGTACTCCCGGGAAGCCTGCAAACCACACCCATAGAGATTGTTGGGTCTTCAAGCAGTCCGGCAAACTCAACGCCGAACACAAGGGGCTCGACACACCAAGCGAGGACGATGACGAACCCCAAAAGCAGAGCACCGGAAAACAAAAGAATTTCCCACAAGAAATCAAAACAGTGAACTCACTTCACGTGACAAAAGGGAAAAATAGAGCGGCGCCCATAGAGGAACACGCTAGACGGCCTATCCCGGAGGAGTCCTGCCACTGGTTGTTAAAACCAATCACCGTCGACCATCAGGATTACTATAGAAGTATACGGAACGCAGGTTGGACTGCCTTGATATTAGATCCGATAATTGGCGGACTCCAATTTTCACAAGTCTTAATGGACGGCGGCAGTGATCTAAACCTGCTATACCAGGACACAATCCGCAAAATGGGGATAGACCCAACCAAATTTCGCCATAGAAATACTTCCTTTCAAGGGTAATGCCAGGCCCATATGCCCACTTTACGGGCTCTCATCGCTAGAAGTTGTGTTCGGCTCACCCGACAACTTCCGCCGCGAAAAGTTAACCTTCCACCTCGCCCCATTCACAAGTAGCTATCAAGCACTATTGGGACGCGAAGCTTTCGCCCGCTTTAACGCAATACCGCATTATGCATCTCTTACACTTAAAATGCCTGGTCCAAGCGGCATCATCTCATTAAAGGGAAACATCGAGGGTCCCTCGAGTCCGGAAAATTGTGCGGATGCCTTGACAGCCCCACAATAAACCGGCTTCAACAATACAAGCACTTAGACAGGTCGTCCAGGCCCCGGACACGGCTGGACGAGTCCGGCGTAAACATACAAAGGGCTCCTCGCATCCACAACAAGAGACAATAAAGCTCAATTTTGTTCATTCTTTGAATTGTACTTTGTTTATATAATATAACGTATATTTTTGCACGATCTTTTCAACTAAGTTCCTCTCTTTACAGATGAACACCGTGCTACACCCGGCCAGGATACAAAGACAACGGAGACACAGCGCAGACGCAAGAGGGACCCGTTGCAAGGATTCTTTTCAGATTAAGACCCTGCGTAAACCTTTTTTTACTGTCTCTTGTTGATACACATCCCCCGGTTTCTTGCTATAACCAAGGAAGAGGCTGGCGTTTTGGCATAGGCCACGTCAGAATTTCACGCGTACCTGGACACCAGGGGCTTTTTACCAAGGACGATTGTTCGAACTGTTTTTCATAAAGACCGAATACCTTAGGGAGAGTTCGGCGTCTCGAGTTAGGCCTTATATGCATCAGCTCCAAATCATGTCTTTGGTCAAATGTTGGGTTTGCCCGGCTCCTGTGTTTTGCTGCCTTACGTTCCGCTCTATCGGCTAACGCGGCAGCAAGAGAACTACTGCGATTGTGCCCCCGGTTCGGCCAGGGGAGCACCTCAGTAGAGAAAGCCGAAAACTGACTGTCATGATATTGCGTGAGACTGGTCAACCACTCGATGACCCGCTGGAATCTTTAGAATTCCTCCGCCTTGACGAAGGGCTGCTTTCGGCCAGCACATACGCACTCGAATTCGGGTGAGCGTAGTGCCCCTAGGGGCTATATAGTAGCCCCAATCGTCGAACTCCTATGGCTAAGTGAAAGTGATAAAGCATTATAGTCCGGTTGCCTAGTTTGCTGCGCTATCACCTCCTTTGTAGGACCAAGACGTTGGATCAAGTGTGAAAATCGTTTTACGCAAACACCCCCGCATTATATGCGTGGGGGCTGAAGCCAAAGACTGCCATCTTTCAGGTTATATACACATATACATTAATGGCCGCACAGGAGGTATTTTTAATTCTTGAAAGCACAAGTATAAAAATATTTTATATTCCTTCGAAACATTGATTCACAATAATACATGTTATTCGAACATAATATCCTTCGAGCACTGCGTCTCTATTAAACGAGCGCCCTGAAGAATTTCCTGAAAATAGTGCTCGACGGGTACTCGGCTTCCGTCCGAATCTTGGGATGCAACATCGGTGGCCTTCATCTCCGCCAAAGATGTCTTGACACGGGCAAGAGCCATCCGCGCACCCTCTATGCATGCTGACCGCCTCATTGCTTTGATATGCGGCACCGCACCAAGGAACTGCTGCACCAAGCCAAAATAACTCTTCGGCTCGGGCCTTTTGGGTCACAAATGAGTCACGACATTCTTCATGGCAAGTCCGGACAACCTATTCAGCTCCGCCCATTCGGCCAAACGATCGGTTAATGGAAGTGGACGCTCTGGACTATGGAACTGCGACCAAAAAAGCTCTTCCATCTCGTGATCCTTTTGATCTCCGAAGTGTTCGGCCGCGTCCGTGTCTCTCGCCGCCAAGTCCAGATAAGCATCCGCACTACTCCACAGCCGGTCCAACTGAGCATATTTAGGATCCGTGAACTTCCTCCGCAGCAGAAAGGGCTTTCCAGCCGCGATATCTCCGGCCTGACGTAGCTCCTCCTTCATGGCTCTCATCGCAGAATGAGCATCCTTGGCCTCGGTGGTGGCCTTCTTCAGGTCCTCTTGCTCCGTTCGACCTTCTTTTTCAAGAAGCTCGCAGCGGTCGGTAGCATTCTTCAACTTCACGGCCATCTCGGCCATTTCCTTCTTGCTTCGGCAGTGAGCAGCCTGTTCGGCTTTTAGCTCTTCGGCCGCCTTTAAGGCAGCCGCATCACTTTTCCTGGCTCGCCTTTGGCTCGGGCAAGCTCCGCCCGAAGATTCTCCATGGCAGCGGCACCATCTGCATCAAGCATACATGTCATAAGGCACGGGCATCAAGCTCCCATACTAGGTGTCCGCGGAGAAACTGCATACCTTGTGACTCGTCTAGCCGCTTGTTGACAAGCGCTATGTCGGCATCCGCCACATCAAGTTGCCGCCTTAGTTCGGCAAATTCATCAGTCCGGCTAGCCACCGGACGCCCCGCCACCTACATAGGAAGGGCGACATATTAAATCTGGGATTATGATCCTCGGCACATTGTCATTTTTGACAACGCACCGAGTCTCAAGGGCTACTATCTACACGGGGCGCATCTTATATATGCAGAACCGTCAAAATGTACATCATTGCACGTACCTCAAAACCCACAAGAAACTCCTGGGCGTTCGCATAACCCGCTTTCATGGACGAAATCTTTTCAATCACCGTACCCATCAATGCACGGTGATCCTCTGACATAGACACTCGCCCGAGCAGACCCTTCAACTCCTCCGACCGTGCACCAGGAGGTGTCGGACTCGTCTGATGGCCTTTTTCGAAGGCTGCACACGGAGGGCTCTGGGGGGTCCTACCGCCCTCCACCCCTTCCTGATTCGGGGAAACCCTCCGCGACGACACCTCAGGATCGTCCGCCTCGCTATGCGGTACGGCAGGGGGAGGCGTTCCGCTCTCCATCATCTCCGGACGAAGATCCCCCGAAGACGAGCTCTGCTGAGAAGGGCTGAGATCCGAACTACAAGGTAAAATTTCGGTCATCTTCAGAGATAAAACAGGGATGTCTCTTATTTTAGGAAAAACTCCCCTCTCTACTTACGGCTCGCTGGAGGGCTGATCTCCTTGGGTAAATAATGCGGCCGGAGCATCTTCCGGCGCAGGACCCTCTGGCGAGGATTTCTTCCCGCGCTTTGAGGCCTTGGTCTCCGGATCTTCAGAGGCGGTCCTCTTCTCCCCTTGGATGGAGGGATTCTCGATCCCTCCTTGCTTGATAACCTCCTTGGAGACAAGAGGCTTCCTTGTTCCCCCTTCACCTTCTTCTAAAGGCACAGCCTCCAAAGATCTTGGTTAACACGGGATCCGGCATGGTTTCGTGGAGGGGGCGGACACCGATCAGCTTTTGCTTTTGCTATCCACTCCTCGTGTAAGGGACAACTCTTTAAGGGCAAGTTTATGATAAATATACGGATAGCGTGTCCGATGCACGGACTACTTACTTGAGCATCCGGCGATTGCAGCTCAGACCAAGGCCTCGGTCAAGTCCGGACACATTGCTTGTGATCCGAAGAACAGTTTGTACATCTCCACGGGCGTTGCGCCCATAAAATGTTGAAGAGCTCGTGGTCTCTCCGGATTGAACTCCCACAGGCAGAGGGGGCGACATTTGCAGGGCAGGATGTGACGAATCAGCATGACCTGCGCTACTACAACCAGATTGATCTCTCTCTCCAGGAGGTCTCGAATACGGCCCTGCAACAGGGGCACGTCTTTGGACGGCCCCCAGTCAAGCCCTTTATTGACCCATGACGCCAGCCACGGTGGAGGACCCGAGCGAAAGGCAGGAGGCGCCACCCATTTGGTGCCCCTGGGAGCTGTGATATAAAACCACTCTTGTTGCCATAGACTGAGCTCCTTTTGAAAAGAGCCCTCGGCCATGGAGCGTCAGCATTTTTGCTTATAACAGCCCCTCCGCACTCTGCCTGTTGCCCCTTGATCATCTTCGGCTCCACCTCGAAGGTCTTGAGCCATAATCCGAAGTGAGGGGTAATGCGGAGGAAGGCTTCCACACGACGATGAACGATGAGATGTGGAGGATGGACTCCGAATCCAAGTCGTGAAATTCCAGCCCATAATAAAACATGAGCCCCCTCACGAAGGGGTCCGTCGGGAAACTTAGCCCCTGAAGGAAGTGAGACGCGAACACCACGCTTTCACCGGGCTTGGGAGTGGGAATAACCTGCCCTTGAGCAGGCAGCCTATGCGAGATTTCACCGGTTAGATACCGGGCATCTCTTAGCTTTAGGACGTCTTATTCCGTGACGGAGGAGGGCATCCACCGGCCTTGGAGGTCGGAGCCGGACACCATCGAAGGTCCGAAGTGCCTGAATCTGGAGCTTTGGGTGTTGGAACTCGAAGCGAGGGGCGGATTCGATGGAGATTGATAAAAAGGAACGGGGCCTTGGTCTCTTTATAAAGAGGTTGAATACCAGGAGCCCTCCCCGTGACCGTTCGGGACTCGCCTTTGATAGAGGAGGCATGCCAACGGGCACGATTGGGTTACCCACGCCCGTATTGATGAGAATCCCGGAATAAGGGGACACGGTCTATGCTTTGACAAGACGTGCCAAGGAAACCGCCTCGCTAAACGCGCTGAGGTGGGACAGTAAAAACGATTCGAATAAAGGCTTAGCCGTGGTGTGATGTCACGCCGCGGAATACGTCAGCAGATTGAACTCGTGTAAATATTATTCTCTCTACGGTGGTATGTGGAACTTGTTTTGCAGAGCCGGACACTATCCTTGTGTTCAAAATCTTCTATGAAGTATTTGGAGGAAGAACCCGCCTTGCAATGCCAAAGACAATATGCGCGCCAGACTCGTCGTCATTGAAGCCTGGTTCAGGGGCTACTGAGGGAGTCCTGGATTAGGGGGTGTTCGGATGGCCGGACTATGACCTTTGGCCGGACTCCTGGATTATGAAGATACAAGATTGAAGACTTCGTCTCGTGTCCGGATGGGACTTTCCTTGGCGTGGAAGCAAAGCTTGGCGATACGGATATGTAGATCTCCTACAATTGTAACCGACTCTGTGTAACCCTAATCCTATTCGGTGCCTATATAAACCGGAGGGTTTTAGTCCGTAGGACGAACAACAATCATACCATAGGCTAGCTTCTAGGGTTTAGCCTCTCTGATCTCGTGGTAGATCTACTCTTGTACTACCCATATCATCAATATTAATCAAGCAGTGAGTAGGGTTTTACCTCCATCGAGAGGGCCCGAACCTGGGTAAAAACATCGTGTCCCTTGTCTCCTATTACCATCCGCCTAGACGCACCGTTCGGGACCCCCTACCTGAGATCCGTCGGTTTTGACACCGACAGGGTCGTCCAAACCTGTCGCGAAAACGGGCACTCCCAGAAGAGATGGACCGCCGACTCCAGGTTTCGAAGGCAGAGGCTGCAGAAATAGTTATTTGGCCATCCTCGCCTCTGCAGCCGATCATTGCACCAGAGCCTATTTTTGTGCATTAGCCAGGAGAAAACCTTTGCAGATCCCGGCGCCCAACACTTCCAGATCATCTTGACATCGCTAGTGTGTGGCTTGGAGAGAAAGGACGTGCGGTAGGCCGCCCTGGCTGAGTAGCGATCCCCGCCTCCTACCGTCCACTGTATTCTGTCCGGCACCTGACTGTCGAGGGCCAGCCCCGCTTGTTGGATTTGGCGCCAGAGTTTCAGGTATTCAGCGACGATGGTCGACGTGTTGCCATGGCGTAGGTCGTCGGTCCATTTGTCAATGGCGAGCGCTGTGGCGACTGTGCGGTTCTTGCACCTGGAGTGCATGAAGAGGCCCGGGAAGGATGACGCCAGGGGCGCGCGTGGCTTGCTGGAAGAGCGCCTGGTCCGTCCTGTCGCATGGCAGGGGGAAAGCCGCCCACGGCCTCCGCGACTCCTGCCAGGTCGTCCCGAGCCAGCGCAACCGGAGAGCGGAGCCGAAGGACTACAGGTCAAGAAGCCCCAGCCCACCCTTCTTTGTCGGCGAACAGACAGAGCTCCACGCCACCTTGCACTTGCCACCCGTCAGCGCTTCATCTTGCGCCCATAAGAAACGCCGGCGCGCTTTGTCGATCTCCTTCAGGACTTTCTTCGGCACCTTGAGTACAGATAGAGCATACATGGGCAAGGCGGAGAGCACGGCGCGCACCAGAACACGTCGGCCGGCCAAAGACATCAGCTTTCCCTTCCATCCTGCTAGTTGCTATTTGATCCGGTCAATGAGGAATTGAAAGTGAACGATCTGCAGCCTCTTCGGGGAGATTGGTAGTCCTAGATAGGTTGTGGGGAAGCCGGTGGTGACGCCCCCAAACCCGTGCAGCATGTGCTCCAGCGTCTGGGCCTCGTAGTTCATCGGGATGACTGATGATTTGGCCTGATTAAGTTTCAGACCCGTGGCTTCTCCGAAGGGATGTAGCAGATCCAGCAGGAAATCTACCTCTTCTTTTATTGGGCTTGCGAAGATTACCGCGTCGTCCGCGTAGAGGCTGACCCTCAGGCTTGCACCACGACCAGGCAGCGGCTCGATCAATTGTAGACTGGTGGTTGTCTCCAGGAGACGGTACAGGGGGTCGATCGCCAGGATGAACAACAGCGGCGAGAGGGGGTCGCCCTGACGGAGCCCACACGCATGGAAGAAGCCGGCACCCTGTACGCTGTTGAGCAAGCAGGACGAGGACAAGGATGACAGCAGCAGAGAGATCCAGTTCCTCAAGCGCTGCGAGAAGCCCATTTGTTGCAGCAGCTCGATCAAGTACGCCCAGGAGATAGAGTCGAAAGCGCGGGCGAAATCTAGTTTGAACAGCAGGGTCGGCTTCTTCTCTCTGTGCAGCATCCTGACATAGCCCTGAACGTATTGGAAGCTGTCGTGGATGCACTTCCCTTTCTGGAAGGCCGTCTGCGCCGGCGAGATCACTCCGTCCAGGGCAGCTGACAGCCGTGTCGCAAGCACTTTTGAGATCAGCTTTGCGACGGAGTGGATTATGCTGATGGGTCTGTAGTGGCCGATCTCCGATGCATCCTTGCGCTTTGGCAGCAGCGCGATCAGTGCGGTGTTGATGTCACTGGAATTCTCTTCGGCCATGTGGTAGAACTTATGGAAGATGGCCATGATCTCATCCTTGATGATGTGCCAGCATGAACGGAAGAATTGACCAGTGAAGCCATCAGGGTCTGGCGCCTTTTCTGCTGGGGAAGAAATTATCGCCGCCCATACCTCTGCCATGGTGAATGGGCCGTCCAGCTCGGCCGCGGTCACCACAAGGACTTGGACTTGCTCCCAGTTCAGGGTGCAGTTGCGTCTCTCGTTCTGGCCCAGGGAAGCAGAAAAGTGATCATAGATAGCTCGCTCCTTCTCGCTGTGATCAACGAGCACCGCGTTGTTGACGTTGATCGCGTGGATGAAGTTTCTACGTCTTCGTGACCTCATTTTTGCATGGAATAGCTTCGTGCTTGCATCCCCCGCTCGGAGCCAACTTATCCTTGAAGTCTGCCGCTTGCGAGCTCTTTCAATGGCTGCCAGCCCGAGCACCTTCGTCTTCAGAGTTTTCCTCAGCTCGAATTCAGCCGTTGTCAGCCTACAGTGTTCTTGCGCTCTGCCTAACTGAAAAATGACTTCATTGGCAATCTGCAGCTGGAGCTTGATCTTGCCGAACATGGCTCGACTCCAGATCTTCAGGTCACACGCGACCCTCACTAGACGCCTCTTCACCCTGATGAATGGGCAGTCGTGCTGGACTGGGCGTTGCCACGCCCTCAACACAGTCTCGGTGAAATGAGGAAACTTTGACCAAAAGTTCTCGAACCTGAAGCGCGCCTGCCTGAAGGGGGTTGTCGCTCTCGCGAGCACCAACGAGCAATGATCAGAGAAAGACGTTGATGCAGCCGTGAGGATGAAGTTTGGATGCAGCAGATCCCACTGATTGTTGTAGAAAAACTTGTCGATGCTGCACAAGGTGGGCTCTTCCCTCTTGTTGCTCCAGGTAAACTTTCTATTCTTGCACTTCAGCTCCATCAATCCAGCCCAGTCGAGCACTCGCCTGAACTTTCCCATCATTCTTCTGTTAATGTTGTTGTTGTTTTTGTCGCTAGCTTGGTAAATCATATTGAAGTCTCCGTTGATCAGCCAGGTCTCGCCGGCTGGTGGAGCAGTCGTAGCAATGTCGTCGAGGAATTCATCCTTCTGAGCATCGACCTCGGGCCGTAGACGGTGATGAGCCAGAACGGATCGCCCGCATGAAGAGGTTCTACCCTAACTGTGATCGAGTAGCGGCCGAGGAAATGCGACACTACGCTGACGATTTGCTTGTCCCAAAAGATCGCGGCGCCCCCCCTCGTCCCATGCGCAGGCAGCACCACGCAGCCCTGAAGAACGTTTCCTCTGATGTCGGCCGCACCAGGTCTCAATTTTGGTCTCTTGCAGGGAGAGAACCGCTATTCGGTTAGCACTAACTACATCGTTGATCGCCGTTCGCTTCGTCGGGCAGTTCAGGCCGCGCACGTTCCAGGACATGAAAATCAAACTGTTGTCACTCATGGGGGCACGAAGATCTTCTCCGCCGACTAATGAAACTAAATATCATAGCACAGTACACCTTACAGCAATCTGTGGGGCGATGACGGCCACCAGCAGGCCCAAAACCCCGTCGTCGTCGAGCACACCTCCTACCTGAAGCACTACACATGGAAACTAGCCCTAACTCTAGCCGGTAGAAGACCAGCCGTCGACGGAGACTAAACAAATAAGTAACTAACATAATCAACCAACAAGTGTCTCTTCCGCGCCGGCGAGCCCTGCCATGCCGGCGGCGATCTTGAGTGCGCCCTGGTCCAGCCCGGTGAACTTGGCAATGGCCGCAATGTCACCATTAGACAGGGGCTCCTGGAAGCGCTTCATGAGCAGCGCCGCTGCCTTCGGGGTCATCTTGTCCTTGGGGCCGAGCGCGTCGAGCTCCTGCATCAAGCGAAGAACTGCGCGCTGAGGCACCTGCGTGGTGATGGGCGCTGCAGCTTGGCGAGCGCTGCGGCACGAGGGGGTCGACCTGGCCCTGGACCTAGGGGGAGCGGAGAGGCGCGGCCGTGCCATATGCTGACTGTCAATAATCGGCAGGGGGACGGGAGCAAACAGAGCTGTGGAGGCGCCTGCCCCCACGTCCTCTCCGATCTGCATGACTCCCACGCGCTCTGTGACCACAGACAGCTGGAAGCCGGCGGTCGCAGCGGCAGGAGTGTTGATGCAGGGCAGCAGGCAGGGAATCATCTCCGGGCTTGCGGGGTCTTGTGTTACAGGCAGCGGGTGTGGAGGGGATCGTCCTCCGTCTTCGAAAGCGAGCGGCGTCCGCAGGGCGTCGATCATGGAGTTCTCCATCTCCAACTGCATGCAATCCGTGCGCGGAGGGGGGGAGAGCTTGTGGCCGGAGTCGAAGAACCTGAAGAAGCGGGCCACTGGATCTTCCTCAGCAGCGAGTGGCGGGGGAGAGGCGGAGCGGGGGGGCAGAGGCGGTGTCGCATGCAGAGGGGCGGAACAGCGTATGGGGCCGCCGAGACGTGGCCGCGGCTCTGAGATCTGCGGCGCCCGCTCACGGCTGTACGGCTGCAGTGTCGGTGGGAGCCGTCTACGACGTCCGCCTTGCTCCCCTTGGCGGGGCACCCGCGCCTGAGTAGGCGGTCCCGCCAGGAGCGCCCTGAGCCACCGCTGTTGTCGCCGTCCTTGTGGTCGCGCCTTGAGGACCCGAGGATGGGGCCGCCGCAGCCCGCGGCCGGGGCACGCAACGCCGAGCGGCGGCCTAGACCCTGGCCATCTTCGACGCGGGCCACCCACGTGCCCGGCTCGATACGCGGCATGGGGCGATTTTCGTTGGAGGAGGAGGAGGGCAGCCCGCTCTGGCCGGAGTGCGACAAATGCGGCGAGAGCGGGGTCCAAGCCTCCACCAGGTCGACGTGCACCAGGAGATCGTAACGGTGCACTCCTGGTGGTGGGGGGACGCGGCGGTCCAGCGGAGCGAAGCCGACCACCTCGTCGACGCGGCCGGCGCCGCGCTTGAGCACCCAGAGAGCGTGCCTCGTCGGGATATGGGCCACATCCCAAACCCAGAGCCAGTAGGCGAAGTGCTTGGTGTGGCCCCGCTCCAGCGTACGCGAGTCCATGCGGTCGATGCGGCCGAAGTCGCCGAACGCCTCCTCCGCCCCCTCCAGGGACCAGAGTTGCATGGGAAGATCTTCGATGACGACACGCACGTGCAGGTTCAACTTGAGGATCGCCGCGTGATCATCTTCATGCCAGGCTCGGACGAAGTACTTGCTGTCGTCGACCTTGAGCACGCCGCGCTACACCGCGTCGTCCCGGTGCACGGGGAGGTCGAAGTGGATGAGGAAGGCCTCCGGGTGGTGCGCGGTGACGCGGAGCAGGTGGGCAGGGGTGCTGAGCTGCTCGAAGATGGCCTTGCCGACCGCCATTGGGTTGGTGGAGCGGCGTCGGTCAGCCGTGGTGAGCGTGACAGCATGCTGGCGCAGGATGAACTCGTCGCGCTCGATGGCTGGAGTCGCCATGATCACCTTGTTGCTGGAGCGAGGCCGCCGCGCGGGGTCGCAGTGCAGCAGGCGGTCCATCGGCGGCGGCGATGGCGCCGGCAGGAAGCGCAGGCGATCGCGCACGGGGATCCGAGGAGGCTGCGGCCCCAACCTGGCACGGGCGGAGCCGCCTGGACCACTGTTTCTTGGATTCTGAGGACACTCTTTGCCGAAGTGCCCTGCTCGCTTGCAGATGATGCAACGCAGTGGATCTCTGCAATCCTTGCGGCGGTGGAGCTTGCTGAGGCAGCGGGAGCATTTGCCCCTGAACTGGCTAAAAAAGGCCTCGCGGCTGCCAACCGCATTGAAGGCCCGGCGACGGTCCGAGCGGTGCTTAGGGCGGCGCCGCGCATGGACCGACGTGGGGGAGAGCGCCTTTCGGTTTTTCCTCGACGAGACCACCGTCCATCCCCCGCCATCACCCGCTGTCCGGCTCGAAATGGAATGGCTGACCTAGGGGGAAGGACAGACCACCATGGACTTGAGGCGGCCGTCCTCCTTCGGGGGGGATTCACTCAGATCCGCCGGTCCGAGACGCGCCCCCGCCCAGGGTTGGCCATCCCTCCGCAGGATTCGCGACGTCGAGGCCGGATCTGACGCGGCCGTCGTTGACGCAATGGATCCAGGACAGGGGGGCTGAGAGGGACCGCCGGACCGAGGGGCGCCGCCAGAGGAAGGTGAGCAGCACCGGGAGGGGCCCGCCCGCGAGCGGGGGGCGGGGGAGCGGGGCATGCGGCCGGGTTTGGTGGCCGCCGGGGCCAAAGCGGCCAGCGGTGGGAGAGGGAGCGTGGCTAACCTAGGGCGGCCTACGCTACTCAAGATTCTTTGCTCTGATTTTCTTTTTGGAGTAGTTTTGTGGACTTGAAACCTGAGAAGATCATCTTTCCCTCTTCTCTCAAGTGGTTCATCATTCCCAACTCTCTCCCAAGATCATGACATTTTCATTCTATCCCAACCCCAATCTTTATTTCTTGAGAATATTCTTTTTTCTATTAAAGGAATAACCCTATCTGACCTAGGTTGTGAAGCAATCTATATTTTTGTCTTCCACAAAATTCTCATATTTTTTTGGGATCATATCTTCCACAAATATGTCAAAATATTTCCTTGCCTAAGTTCAAAAATAATTCAGGAATATTCATTCTTCCATTCTGTCCGGTGGCACTTTGTGAATGAAGTGCTATTTATCTTTTCTTGTTTGACCTCAAACTTTTTTAGCACTCTTTCATATCCAAATAATTGTCTCTTGCCAAAATCCAGCTCCATTTGCCTAGCCATTGTGAAGACCATTGCAAATTTGAGAAGTACCATTTGCCTAGCCTATTCAAAGTTTGTGTCCAGAGGCGATGGCAGGAGCAGTGATCGCTGCTCGCTAATTAATCCAGGCACTGGCGCTGCGATGCGGTGTAGGCGTACATGTCACTCTACGTCCAAATTTTTAGTACTCTTAATCATGGCTAGCAATGCAAGAGCAAGACACAATTAATACCAGGAGAGCAGGACGATGCGCTACAGCGTATGATGCGTGCTCGTGGTTCGTTCGGGAAGGCAATGCGTGATCTCGCAGATTTGGCAACGCCGTCTCGTCGTGGGTGGTCGCCACGACGGACGGCTCCGTCGTGAGCCAACACCTACGTACCCGGTACTCAGAATCTTTTCTTTCCCTACTACGGAGAACGTTTGGGCGCGGTGCACCGGCCGAACTTTCGGCCCGCTCGCTCGCCACGCTGGCCCAACGCGCAATACGCAGTGGTCCCCACACGCCCCGCCTCCATCTCCTATCTCCAGCCCTCACGCGCGCATCCCCTCCCCCTCCCCGGGCTGCGACGGGGGCCACCACGAGCTCCATCGCCGGCGGCCAGGCGCTCCCTCGCGCACCCGCCATGGCTGCCTGCTGCCATGGCCAGATCCATACTCTACCTACATCCTTCACGCGCGCACATCCCCTCCCCCTCTCCTATCGGGCTGCAACTGGGCCACCACAGGCTCCATCGCCGACGGTCAGGCGCTCCCTCGCCGGCCGCCATGGCTACTTACCGTCATGGCCGGATCCACCCGCGTATACAAGTGTTGCAACCGTCATCTAGAAAAGCTTCAACAACTATTGAAAAAAGTTTCAACCATAGACACAGAAAGCTTCAATGGCATTTCATAACAAGGGGAAGCTACAACCGTAGTTGGATTTTGCTACTACCGGTTAAGCTTTTTGCTACATCTATCAGGCGGAGCTGCGACCTCGCGATGACGACAACGACGATTTTTGCTGCAACCGTAGTAGATTTTTGCTACTACCGCTGAAGTTTTTGGCTACATCCATGTGAGGCGGGGTTGTGACCTCGCGAAGACGGCGATGGTGTTTGATTTTTGCTGCAACCGTAGTTATTTTTTGCTACTACGGTTGAAGTTTTTTGCTACATCCATTCAAAATGGCGTTGATTGACTGACGGCCGCCATCAACATAATTCCTTGCAGCGAGCATCAATTGCGAGGGGCGGCGGCCAAGCTACAACCACCGCTGTCAAGAGCTGCAATGTAGGTGGAGTTGTTGCATGGGGACCGGCGACGAGGACGGCCGGCGACGGCGGGGACCGACGACGAGGACGGCCAGCGAGGGCAGGATCCGGCAGCGACGAGGAAGACCGGCGAGGGCGGGGATCGACGACCACCGGAGGGGACAGGAGGCGCCGCGCTCCGCTCCCCCGAACAGGACTGCCCGAGGAAGAAGAAAGAGAGCTGGGGGTGATTCTTTTTTTTGTTGCTTGGATCCAATCAAACAGCCGTGCGCACATGGCATCGGGCGGTTGCGGTGCGACCAGACGAAACTTTCGGCCGGCGCACAGGCGTAGAGTGCTTACTCTGAATGACGTGGCGAGGTAAGTGTACTTAACTACTTATACTAGCATGTATACGGCCGATCGGATTTGGTGTGTGTGTTGCTCGTGATCATGAGTGGGCATGCCAGTATATATCTTTGTCATTCTTCGTCCAGTTCGTTTCCATTTGCATCTGCAAGGGACGTGCATGCCGGATTGGAGTTGTGAGGTGTATCAGCTTCGAGGCCAAGGCTAGAGCGCGTCACCTTCATAGAGAAAAAGTTGTGGGCGGCCACGGCAACAAGGTCAAACGTTTCGCTACCATCGGGCGAGGAGCTCGTCTTGGTTTCCAAGGACGATGGGCGTTGCTGGGTAATGATGCTAGCGTTACGTGACTAGCCATGACAGGCAGCCGATGATAAGCTATGGCGACACCTTTGCCTGTTGGCATCCTTCCTCAGTTTTTGCGGCTGTCGTGCAACCATAACCAAGATCAAGCGGAAAGGGCGCCATCGAATTACGTGATGAACGGTATAGACCTACCGTTCGAAAACAAGATAGATACTCCAGCAGTAGTGTTTATATTAGGTCCTGGTTACGGCTGAACTCAGAGTTCGCCGCGGAATTACATCCGCTGCTGAACCGAACAGCAAGCTAAAGAATTGTTCACTTGTTTCATTTTTTTTCCAACACCCGAACTGGTAAAAGCGCAAACCATGTCTTAGAACATCATATCACTAATCGCCCCCCTGCCCCCACAAAAAAAAAAATTGACCAGCTCTTAAAAAAACGCCACAGCTGCAATTTAAAGGCAAGGCCTTTAAATCCCTCTTTTTTCGGGGGTAAGCCAAAAGATAGGGCCGAACCTGCGAGTGGTAAAATATTTTCCAACCCAACGGCGTCTAGCGGGAATGAATTTTCACACCCAACCGCTCACCGCCTGCCTGTCGGGAACGGAGTCCAAAGCCTCCCCTGCTGCCCCCCGCACCAGTTCACCGCTTAACCCAACTCCGATGAGTCGATGACCATGAAAAAGGCGGCACCCGCAGAGGCGGCCATGGTCAAGCGGCACCGTCTAGGGAGCACGCTTCTGCTTTTCTCCCGTCATAGACGTTTTTGTGGCCTCTTCGCCATTGACCGCTCCTGTTTTGCCCAACATAGCGATTAGCAAACAAGAGGTGACGTGTGCCAGCAACACTAAGGACGGGATGACAACGTCATTGCTAAAGAAGAAGAGATTTGGCGGTGAGAGGGAAGCACCCTTCGGTGAACCCTACACCGCCTCCTCCCGCTCTGAGTCGGCCTCCTCCTCCAATCTCCCTTACTCTGATACCGGCACATGTGCGCACCAAATGTTGAGGCCTAAATTTGTGCACCTAGACATAGCATGGAACATGATTCAACAGTAGTGCATGAGTTCGTATCAAGTTTTAATGATTCGACGTGGGATGATCATGTTGGCGTTGATGACATCTACTTTGTTATGGAGGCGTCATCGATGCAACAAGAGGAGGAAGTGTTGGGGAACGTAGCATGCAATTTCAAAAAAATTCCTACAATCACGCAAGATCTATCTAGGAGATGCATAGCAGGGGGGGGGAGAGTGTGTCCACGTACCCTTGTAGACCGAAAGCGGAAGCGTTAGCTTAACGCGGTTGATGTAGTCGAACGTCTTCTCGATTCAACCGATCAAGCACCGAACGTACGGCACCTCCGTGTTCTGTACACGTTCAGCTCGATGACGTCCCTCGAACTCTTGATCCAGCAAAGTGTCGAGGGAGAGTTTCGTCAGCACGATGGCGTGGTGACGGTCATGGTGATGTGATCCGCGCAGGGCTTTGCCTAAGCACTACGATGATATGACCGGAAGAGTAAACTGTGGAGGGGGGCACCGCACACGGCTAAGAGAACAATTGATGTGCTTTGGGGTGCCCCCTGCCCCTGTATATAAAGGAGGAGGGGAGGACACCGCCGTCCCCAGGGGGCGCGCCATGGGGGGGAACCGACTAGGACTCCTAGTCCAAGTCGGCCCCCCTTCCTTTCTTTCGGAGGGGGGGAGGAAGGAGAGGGAGAGGGAGAGGGAGAGGGAGAAGGAAAGGGGGCCGCGCACCCTCCCCCTTGTCCAGTTCGGACTCCCATGGGGGGCGCGCGCCACCCCTTACGGGCTCCTCTCTCTCCCCTATGGCCCATGTAGGCCCATTACCTTCCCGGGGGGTTCCGGTAACCTCCCGGTACTCCAAAAAATACACGAAACACTCCGGAACCATTCCGGTGTCCGAATATCATCGTTCAATATATTAATCTTTACCTCTCGAACATTTCGAGACTCCTCGTCATGTCCGTGATCTCATTCGGGACTCCGAACAAACTTCGGTCACCAAAACACATAACTCATAATACAAATTGTCATTGAACGTTAAGCGTGCGGACCCTACGGGTTCGAGAACTATGTAGACATGACCGAGACACCTCTCCAGTCAATAACCAATAGCGGAACCTGGATGCTCATATTGGCTCCCACATATTCTATGAAGATCTTTATCGGTCGAACCGTTATGACAACATACGTTATTCCCTTTGTCATCAGTATGTTACTTGCCCGAGATTCGATCGTCGGTATCCTCATACCTAGTTCAATCTCGTTACCGGCAAGTTTCTTTTACTCGTTCTGTAATGCATCATCCCGTAACTAACTCATTATTCACATTGCTTGCAAGGCTTATTATGATGTGCATTACCGAGAGGGCCCAGAGATACCTCTCCGATACTCGGAATGACAAATCCTAATCTCGATCTATGCCAACCCAACAAAACACCTTCGGAGATACCTGTAGAGCATCTTTATAATCACCCTTTTACGTTGTGGCGTTTGATAGCACACAAGGTATTCCTCCGGTGTTCAGGAGTTGCATAATCTCATAGTCAAAGGAATATGTACAAGTCATGAAGAAAGCAGTAGCAATAAAACTTAACGACCATTATGCTAAGCTAACGAATGGGTCTTGTCCATCACATCATTATCCTAATGATGGGATCACGTTCATCAAATGACAACACATGTCTATGGTTAGGAAACTTAACCATCTTTGATTAACGAGCTAGTCTAGTAGAGGCTTTACTAGGGACACTGTATTGTCTATGTATCCACACATGTATCAAGTTTCCGGTTAATACAATTCTAGCATGAATAATAGATATTTATCATGATATAAGGAAATATAAATAACAACTTTATTATTGCCTCTAGGGCATATTTCCTTCAGGAAGATATTGTTGAGATGGAAACCCCATCGGAAGATCTAGCAATGACGAGGTGGAGCGGGATGTAGTATTGAGATATGCATGGTTGGATGTATCTCTTGACACGGTAGTGGACATTGATCAAATTAAAGGCATGTATTGAGGATTACTATCGTCACTCGATGAAGGTGGGTCCAACCAAACTAGATGTCCATTCTCGCGCTATCAATCTTCAAGATCGGTGCAAAACGTGGTCGGGTTTATGTTGAACAAATGAACAAAATTCCACCAAGTGGTGTGCCACTGAATGACCATGACTCCTACATCCAAGCCCTTCCCAAGCAAAATAACAAGAATAATGGTGAGAAGCCCTTCCGTTTTCATTATTTGTTGGAAATTCTCAAAACAAATGGGAAGTGGACGAGAAGGAGCTGGAAGACAACACCACATAGGGGAAGTGTGACCACCTTCTCTACCGGTGATGAAGATGAAGATGTGAGTAGAGGGAGGAAATCCCACTCCAACATATAGGCCAAGATGAGCACACGTTTGGGAAGGAGGATATGAAGAATGGTGGAGTAGCAAGTGGCACATACAAGAAGGAGATTAGAGAAATGATAGAGACAAATAAGAAGTTTGAAGATGTAAGGAAAATAAAGAAAATGGCAAGGTGGATGATTTTCATGTGACTGGATGAGGAGAGATTGAAGGTGAGCAGTTGCTGAGGAGAGGAAGGTGAATGCCGAGAAGAAGCATACCCTCGAGGTGGACATGGTTAGAACTGCCGCGGAGGTGGATAGAAACAAGAGTAAGGAGAGCGAGACCAAGATCTCATGTTCGTGGATGACAATGGATTGGGCAACATTGCAAAAGAATATTGGTATCATGCTCGTTGAGAAATCCCAGGAGCACCCAAACAGTCTTTCTCATGTACTAGGAAGTGCAAGTCGCGATGGGAGTGCTTGATCTATGCTCAATCATGCATTTTGTTGCTTCTTAATGAACCATGCTTTATAAATTGTGTTGATTTTTCAACATGATTCGTGATATGTGCATGTTCAATTCGCGGTTCATGAATTGACAATTTGAAACGTTGTTCGAATCTGTGCATTTGCAACATCAAGGTATTATTTAATATGTCAAAATAAGACTTACACATGCAATATGATAAGAAAATAACAAAGGAATTTCATTAGGAGGTACAATTTCGTGGAATGATTAGAATGTAGCTCAAAACCCCCATATTTTTTGGAAGTTAAGTTTGGGATTCAATTTAGAAATTGCCCTGAGTAACAAAACCAAGAAAATAAAAAACTACTAAAAGGTTAGAGTCATGTCTAGTTCATCAAGGTGGTCTTTTGTGAGCATAACTTAATCAATGTCAATTCTTGTTGTCCACTTGCCAACTCTCTTAGGCGCTATGGATGGATGATGCATTGATCCAGTTCAGCCTGAGGTTGTATTTCAGAGGTGTTTGAATTTAGTTGTGGCACGTCCTTGGTGCTTTGTGTTTCGCCTCTTGGCCGTTTGTGGCTAGGTTGGGCAAGTGGAATTGTGTATCTGTTGTAGACAGTCGTGGTGGTTGTGGTTGTTGCTAACCCTTTAGATTAGCATTGTAGATCGAAAGACATTGTATCGACCATCTTCACTCTTGTTTTATGAATCTGATACACCTCTCCATGGCATGTATTCTTGAAAAACTTTACCAGTGTCGAAACTCGCAATGTTTTCTTAACAAGCGAAAGGCGCCATGTATTCAGATCACTCACAGTTTACATCATGGATTACAAATCCTTGAAGGTCTAGATCTGCAACACAATGTTTTAGGGGATAATCTTTGCCAAGATAATCACGATTGTGACAACTAAAGGCATTAGAAATTGTCGTATTCTCATGAATTGCTTTTTGGGCCTGTAAGTGTGCTACTCCGTTGTAAGTTCTTGAAGTATGGAACACCTGAACTTGCATCTCTCTAGTTGCTGAACAAAAGTCAGTAACTATAGCTCTAATCTGCCAGTGTCCTGGTTCATCTGTTGGTGCTCTAGCAACTAGAGCCTTTGCTAGCATAAGGTTGTCAGTAAGAAAGATTGCACCCTTGAGTTGTAGATATTGAACTAAAATTGCAGCCAGCTTCGTTGTCTGGGCTTCACATTGCAGGGGAGTTGTTGCTCTGCCTGCCGATGCTAAAATTTTGACTTCCATCCTATTGTGTTTGTGTGACCTTTAGAGCATCTTCACCAGACGCGCGGTCGCGCGGCGCGCTAAAAACTTTTACAGCGCCGAAATAGTGTTTTCACGCGTGGGGGGTGGGGTTGCTTTTTCAGGCGCTGCAAATTTTAGCGCACCTCTGTAGCACAGCAGGCGCTGCAAAATCCAGCGCACGTGACCAGCCGGCGCTTGGCAAATATGAAACAACACATGCCAATTTGACAATATGATGATCTCAAACATAAACAAACATGCAAAATAATGAGTTGGAGCAACATAGCATAGTTCAAATGCATGGCATAGTTCAAAATCACCTAACCACAACCAAGTTCATGACAAATAAAGTTCACACAAACAAATGAAACATCAATAATCATGCCACATATTCTTCCTCCTCTTCCGAAGATGGTTCTTCTTCTCTTCTCCATTTTGAAGCGCCTCGTCATCATTGGAAACTCGGATGGTGTTGGCACTATATCCAAAGGCATCATGCGAAGGCATGTGAGGCACACCGGAAGACATGCGTCCACCCATGTCACCCGGAGGTGCTCCCATGCCTCCCATGAAAGACCCAAAACTCATGCCTCCCATGGTAGCTTCGAAGCCACCCATGCCTCCCGTAGGTGCTCCCATGCCTCCCATGCCGCACATGGCTCCCATGCTTGTTCCCAAGCCTCCCATGGCCGTCAATCTTTTTTGGACCAAGACTTCATCACGGGAAAGGTTGATGGACTCCTTTTGCTTATCATCGAGGTTAGATGTGTCCATGAATAACAAGTAGTTCTCTCATTCCAATAATCTAGCTCGCTCCTCCATGGCTACTTTCTTCTCCTCCAATGCCACCTTCCTCTCCTCGACCGCCACCCTCCTCTCGTCCGCCGCCAACCTCCTATCCTCCGCCGCCGACTCTTGGCTCCTTGCCATCCTCCTATCCTTGTTTGCTTCCTTTCTTGCCTTCACAATAGGGTCCATAGCATTCTTTATCTCATCATCTACTCCCTTCATCTTCTTCTTATTTTCTCTTGCTTGAATATCTCCATTTGGTCTTTTATGCTTGGAGTAGGTAACCGAGTTTGGTGTAGGGCTCCTCTTGCCGCCATCACTTGATGCCTCCTCCTCCCCATTATCATCCAAATCAATAGTTCCCTTACGTTTCTTGCTCTCCTCTAGGACATCATGGGGCTTCCATTTCTCTTCATCCTTCAACACTTTGTAGCAATGGGGCAAGACAAATGCTCTCCCTTTCTTGACCTTGCCTTTCTTGGTCTTCTTCTCTTCTCCGCGAAACAAGTTTTGTGCAATATTGAGCTACAAACAATAGAACAAGTTACTACTTGAAACACAAAAGATGGAGCATGGATATGGAACATAAAGAAATGACACTTACCCTATCTCTATCATTAGTGCCACTTGGGGTCATTGCCGCCGCCCACCTTTGACAATCTTTGTTGATCATCGACCATCGGGAGCGAAGAGATCTACCGGTGCGCTTAATTCCACTCTTGTTGTGTGCATCAAAGAACTCCTTCATCCGAAACCAATATGTATCTCTAGATTGGTCCCCTTCAACGGTGGCATCCGTAGACACGGTCAACCATGTATTGCATAGCAAGACGTCTTCCTCAATGGTGTAGTTGCACGCCCTTCCTTTCGGTGCATCGACGATACCCTCACCATCCTCATCCACTTCATACTCATGATCCTCATCAT
The DNA here is from genome assembly GCA_021605145.1 of Aegilops bicornis. Taxonomy (NCBI): domain Eukaryota; kingdom Viridiplantae; phylum Streptophyta; class Magnoliopsida; order Poales; family Poaceae; genus Aegilops; species Aegilops bicornis. Next base: position 726,079,060 of record CM038671.1, on the reverse strand, counting down.
GCACTTCATTGGTTTCAGACCAATGAGAATTGTTGGAGCCAACACCCATAGTTGACATGTATGTGTCATCATTGAAACTACAAAGTATGATAAAGAAAACTAATCAACCTATCCATATGTATACATTTATCTAAACAACAACAAAGAAAAGGGGAACAAATCATACCTTGTGGGCATTTCATCAAACACCTTGTGCGCATCAGCCATCGGCGCAACAAATTGCGAGCTATCCGACGCTTCGGGCGGCGGAGGCGCGTCCGGACGCGCTGCAGGTTTCTTCTTCGGGCGCCTAGAAGCGCCGTCCACTTTCTTCTTCTTTTCGGCCGCCGCCGCCGCCGCATTCGGTCGCTTGGAAACGGAGCCCCATGGCTTCACGGTGGGCGGCGGCGCCATTTCACCACCCTGCGAGGTCGTCCGGGGCGCCAAGAAAAGTCTGCACACGAGACCAGTGCTTGGAGGAGGAGGGGCGCCGACGGCGAAGCCGAAGGTCAACCCCATGCTAGGGTTTGCGGCGGCGGCGGCGGCGGCGGGGTCGCGGGTGTAGGGAGAGGTTGGGGAGATGTCGACGCGGCCTTCCATCGGTGCAATTTCGCCGGTGGCGGCCCGGGGCAGGGCGAAGTCGGGGCGGCCGGATAGGCCGGCGGCAGTTGGTCGCTCGCGCGGAAATGTTCATTGTCCAGCGCGCGGGAGCTGGCGCACCAGATACACAGTGCATGATGTTGTTTCGCTCAGCGCGCTGAACCAACTTTACCGCGCGCACGATTTTAGGCGGCTGCCGGAGCGCCAGTTTCGTTCCCGCGCGCGCTATAAAGTCGTTTTTCCAGCGCGCGGCTAATCTGACGCGTCTGTTGTAGATGCTCTTACGTGTGCACATTGAACTCTCCTCTACCTGCTCAATCAGAGCCATTGTTGTGCACTCAAAGTCTCAAACACATGATTAGGTGGTACAGTACTGCATGCACCGGATGAGCATCCACCATCATGCATGCGTTGGGTCCAGGCACAGGAAAAACTTGGGCCATCCGGAAGGGAAGGCGACCGCCATTAATCCCTCCCCGGCCGGCTGTTGTTCCACCATACCATACCTGACGCCACCACCACCATTGGCCCGGCCGTAGTTGGCGTGATGTCGATCCCCCTCCTAATACGCAAGCGACCAAGAAGCAGGGCGATCTACGTGCCAAGCTGCCAGGTGAGCCGTGCGTCCCCATCATCGGCAATTCAGCAGCACGATCCAGGGTCCAGATACCCGTGCACACATTGCGTTTCGACCTTCACGGTTTACGTTTACAGTTCACTACGTACGTCCGATGCGGCGGCGCACGCAGGGGAGCTCGACAGGTGGCCATGCGCTCGTTCGCTGGTACGTGGACCAGATACGCATGTGTGTGTCTGTCTATCCGTGCATCAGTGTATGTGGATTGCAGCTTACGCAGATTCCGCGGCCCTGCCAGTGCCAGTGATGCCGGCCGACCCCTGATGACAGTGATCATGATGATGTCGCCGACGGCCGGCCCCCGGCCGAGAGCGACGGCACCGCGTCGCGTGGTGCCCCCGTGCCGTGCCTGCCTGGTCCGGCCCCCCTGCGTGCATGCATCCATCTCTCCCTCGGTATCATCATCCCGTTGCCGTCGGCCTCGCCGGCCGGCCGGTCACCGCCGCCCGATGCGGCCCCGTCGGCTCGTCGGAGTACACGGACAGGGCGTGCGCGCGCCGGACGCCGGCACGTCCTGGCTGACGACAAACAAGTGTTGACAATAGGGCGCGGTGGTACGTGCAGCTCGCGCGCGGGCGAGGGACACACACGCCACACGTATGACATGATGCATCGCATCGGCCCGTCCCGGGCGGCGTGACCGGTCGCTCGCTCTCACCGCCATGGTTGATGGATGGATGGATGGATATGATATGGTGGTGATTTGATTTGAGACGTGTCCGTCCCTGGCAGTCACGTATGTGTCGCGTGGGCCGCGGCGCAGGCGGTCACTGGCCCGTCCGTCCGTCCGCCGATCGGCTGACACTGATTCCTCCTGGCGCTCGCGGCTGGACAGATCATGTCACATACATGGATTACTCATGGAAGAAGATAGCGTGGTACGTGATCGGTGCCGTCGCTTCCATGATCGATCGGCGCTAGGCTACAAACGTACCGGGCCTCTCTCTCACCACGTGGTCTGCCGCCTGCTACCTCCTGCTCCTGGCGCTGGTGAATGACCAGGTGGACATAATTAGACTGGCACTGGCACTGGCAGCCGGCCGGGTAACGGACGGAGGGACCAGCCCATCGTCATGCTACAGGAGTTCCCGGAGATGCCACCATGGACCCTGTTTGGATCATGGGGTTAGAGCTAGTTTGGGTTAGTTGGAGGCTTAAACCTCAAATAACCCAAAAGTATCCAAACAGAAAAGGTTAAAGTGGGTTAGTTCCATCTAACCCAACTATCCCGATGAAGAGGTGCTTATTTGGGTTAGAATGGGTTAAAAAATAACTCTAACTCTAACTATGTTAAAGTATCCAAACAGGGCCATGGTAGCCTCACGTGTGCGTGCGTGCGTGTGTACGCATACGCACGTCTTCTTCCTATGCGCGCGGTATCTCATTACTGTCTACTGCCGTACGTTCAGCCCCGTGCCCTGCCCAGCAGTCGAAAACGAAATAACTCCAAGCTGCAACTGAGTTTTTGGTTGAAGCTTGGTCGGGCCATGGAGTGCAGCAGACTTCAAACCAAGTCCGACAATATATATATGGAGGTAATTGACACAAGGGATGGTGGAGGTACGTACATCTTATGGTATCTCCAAAAACAAAGAGGGGTTTCAAGTGTCGATAGAAAAATGATACTCTTTCCATCCAAAAATACTTGTTCTAGATAAGTCTAGATACAACCATTCCTAGGACAAATATTACCGGACGGATGGAGTACATGTATTGGGTTCATTATGTGAAAGTGAGGTGGCAGCACGAATCCACATTGGTCTCAGATCAATGAATGGCTGGTACGACTCCAACAACTACTTCCCTCCGTTCCTAAATGTAAGTCTTTGTACAGATTTCATTAAAGTGGACTACATACGGAGCAAAATGAATGAATCCACACTTAAAATGTATTTATATACATCTGTATGTAGTTCATAGTGAAATCTCTACAAAGACTTATACTCCCTCCGTTCCGATTTACTCGTCGTGGTTTTAGTTCAAATTTGAACTAAAACCACGACGAGTAAATCAGAACGGAGGGAGTATTTAGGAACGGAGGGAGTATATCCTAGTACCCTCTGGATGTAGTTTTCTCTCTCAAATGATACATCTGCTGGAAATGTTATCTGCATTCCCATATCTTGTCATCCTGTAGCTCAATCGCCGCACTTCAATACTATATAACGAGCATGATCCTGTTTTCCCGACGAAATGCGGTAAATATTGATGGTGAATTCTACATATTTGAATCAACAACACGCCAGTGGCAGGGCCCTAGCATGAACCCAAACAAGGAAAAACAAAAACTTCACATCAAGAGGCCACAACATGTCTCCTGCCAATGGCAAACTTACATTTTATTCCGTCCGGTTCTAAAAGGAATTGACAACACAGTATTTCTAGTTTTCCAGTGTCCAGCTACTGTATATGTCCAATATATGGGTAAAAACATCAAACATCAACTGACCCCTCCCCTCCGAGCTGAACAAAACAACGCTTCTGGACCATCATGTACAAATTACACATCATGTAATAAACACATGTACACACTAGTCTCGACAAAGAAAATTTTGCCATGCGAAAAAAAGGCGACAGGAAAATTACCCCGCAGACACGTCCGCCCATCAACCCGCGCAAACCGCTCGCTCCCAGCTAAAAGCCTTGCGACTCAAACCAAATACACCGCTCGCACCTGTGCTGATCAAGCAGCCATTCACAGACAAGACCATCTCGGGGGCAAACTCGTTTTGCCCAACTTGTGCACACTGAAAATCTGCAGTATATTCTAGCCTAGAAGGTCCTTGAAAAGATTTGGGTTGTTCCCTGTTGGGGTCACGCCAACCTGCCTGGCGGTGGCATCCTTCTGCAGTGCATCTTGAAGGCTATGGCCCTTTTTCGTCGTCGCTCCTTTTTGTGCGGGTTCTGTGGATGCACCAGTGCCTCCAGTCTGTACATCATCCGAGAAGATGGACATAAGATCTGGTGTGTTGGAAGCGCTGGGAGCTGAGGTTCCAGAAAGCGCGGGAGAGGCTGATGCTGGTCCAAGAAGCCCGTCTAATTGCGAGAAGGGGTCAGCGGATGGAGCACTTGACGAAACAGGCTCTTCACCGAGATCCAACAGATCTGGTGGTGGGGCAGCAGGGGTTACTTGCTCCTTAGCAGGCTGAGGTGTTACTTTCTCAGTCGAGGAACTCTCTTTTGCTGCCTTCCGACCAGCATGTCCCTTCCGATTAGGTTTAGCAGCTGAGGAACCAAAAAGTGAAGCAGCCAGCCGTTGCTTTTCTGCTGAAACTTCTGTTCCCTGCTGACTCTTGGAACCATACGAGGACTCACGTGCCTGTGAAGTTACCAATCCTCCTCCATCCGAGTTAGAGCCCCCATTGGCTGCTTGTTGGCTAGAGGTCGAGCTTGAAGGTGTAGAAGAGGAGGTATAGGATTCCCTTCCCCATTTCTTTTGAACCCCATCAAGACGAAGTTTGGCACCAAATTCACCAGAAACTGCATTGCCTGATGGATGGGACCTTGCCTGATGATGGTCTTCCCTATAGTGACTTTGTTCTGGAACTGGAACAAGATCAGTAGTCGGCAGGGAAACACTACTTTGTGAGGTTGCTGTAGGTAGTGAAGGTTTAGGTAGCTCATAGGCTTCAAATCTAAGAGCATGGGCAGATGTCTCATGTTGGTCTTGGGCTCTGTAGTTACCAACACTTACAACGCCTGAGCGTTCACTTTCAGGAATGTAAGGTGTCGCACCGTTTTCCAAGGCTTGCTGCACATAACTGTTCAGAAATGAGAGGTTTCTGTCGACCTGCAACATAAATCAATATTCTTAAGTGTTAGATTTATATTACTAGATAATTTCAGAACATTGTGTAGAGAAACCAGATCATAATAAATGTGTCTATTTTTAGATGCCAACACTTGGCATATCTGGCATTTACATTGAGGCTATAAGTAAACGAATTCACACGAACATGCCAATATCCTGGTTTCCATGATGCCTTAGGTAAAAAAAATTAAGAACGCATTTGGTTTCATAACATTTTGTTGCAGCTTTATTTACTCTGAATGCTATATGTTTTGCTTCATCTTTTTAGTAAGGCTTCTCTTGGCATTTCACAGAATTGTGGTAGTATTGTCTGGTTGAATCGTGTTTACATATTTCCCTGTTAGGCAAGCTGTCAAATTACTTCATTAAGTTGCAAAAGAATCCGTTATTGTATTCCCGAAGATGAGATTAATGTTAGTGGATAACCATTGGATAATGTAATTGATAAAACTTTAGCTCAATAGTCAACAGGATAGATTTCTCATAAATTTTCTCACGGCCTTTAAAAAGATTTGTTTAAAAAATTAGGCCTGCTAGCGTAGAAAACATGTAATATATGCCACAACATATACCAAATTATTCTGCTGACTGTCCTCGGGTTCTCATAAAATTCCTCCATCCAAACTTCAGATCCCCACAAAACATAGTATACACGACACAAAAATCTAAATCAAGGTCACATTTTGTACTAATAAACTAAACAATCAAAGTGCCAGGCTTAGTAAAGAAATGCATAGCGTTACCTCAATATCTTCACAGCTTGCATCTATGGGCATTACGCTTTCAACAGCCTGTTTGTCCAAGCCTAGTAAAGCTTGTACCTCATATGCACGCTGCTGCAAGTCTGTTGAATGTGAAGATGATAATTCATCTACCAATGACTGAAACTGCAAGCAACAAGAGGACAGATTTATAAGATATTAGAAAAAGAAGATAAAGGAGCCAAACCTACAAACAGGAGTTCTTTAACTTATTGAAGCACTTTTGTCTGAACCAGAGTTCACAATTTCTTTACTGCACTTTCGCTACCAGGTGGACAGTACATCACATGCATTCCAGTGTTTTCTTCTCACATGAAATGCTTTCCTTTACATCATTCAGTGTTGAATCATGTACAAGGCCAAGCAGTGGTTTTACTTCTTTACAACCATACCGTTGCCATCATGAAATGAATTTAGGGAAAAGGTTGCCATACAGTTACACAAAAAAGACATGATACTATGACAACATAGATGACAAACTGACCATACTTGAGTTTCTTTAGTTGGTTGTGCTCAAACATCGCATTCCAAAATGATTTCACCAAGAATCTGGTGTACTATGCTCATCATATGAATAAATGAAAAGCATGACAGCTGCCTGCCCACAAAGGCAAATGCGCCAAGGATGAACCTTGCACATATGCATATCAATGTCATATAGCAGAACTTTAGGCAATACAAGTTCGATTATACCCAGCATCATTATACTTGTGAAAACAATACTTATTTCTTTCAGTGCACGTACAAAGCTGCATGTAAGAATCATAGTTCGGCTTGAAAACCAACACCTAGTGATGAGAAACGTTAACTGAGTCACAGAAAAAGGCACATATTTTCATTACCTCAGGCAACATATCAGATTTCCTTCCAACAGCAATTTCAAATGCAAAAATCTTCAAAATTGCCGAGACTGCATAACCCTTGAAGTAGCACAAAAAACACATGTCAAGTAAAACGAGAAGAAAATGTATATAAGCAATACAACATAGACTAGTACGACTGTACAACAACAAGAGTAGAAGCAATAGCTTGAGTATAACACATGCCATAAATGTGGTTGAGTCATCCAGACTAGATGAATTTGAACATGAGGATGAAGCACCTTCAATCATAGAATGAAAAATCGAAAGTCATGCATACTTGTGAAACTCGAGGGCAGTACATATTTGACTTGGTAATTGACCAAAGTCAATAGTATTAGTAATATTGGATAGCTATGCTGTAAACATTTTGATTGTCTAACAGATACGTACAACATGAAGTACTTTGCAAATTGCAGAAACTGGTCTGAATTGTAAATTGACACTACAACCAAAGATATCAGGAACCATTTCAGCTTGACTGAAGCAACTCCAAGTGTGTAATGTTCCCAAAACAAAAATGACAGACCATTGCCTCAACTACAATATTACGCATAAGTTGGTCAAAAAGGAGCATACCCTGACAGTATCATCAGTTGGGTGGGCCTCTGCAACATCACATAACTTCCCGATAATATAGGAAGCAGGATGCTTCCCATCTGCTGTTCCATATTCCCCCAAAACCCAGCATATGATCTGAAAGTAAAACGAAACGATATAAATTACCGCCCAAAACTCATCTTGGGATAGAAAGGAAATATAAAACACACAATTACCTGCAAAAATGAGGATGGAAGCTTTGGCTCCCCCAGAATACGGAGGTAGGAATTGACCTGTTAAAGAACGGGAGAGTTAGGAATCAACCAGTTCAAGAACAGGAGAGTTATATAATTGATCAAGTAGCGAGAAAATCCTAAAACAAAGAATTATGCATCCAGTTGAGGAGGCTGCTAGAGTCTTGTTGACATATTCCACCATATGAAGCTGAATAACATAACAGCAATTGAAGCATAAATAACATTACAGTTTCCCTCCAGGGCTCACTGTCAAGCTAGAAAAGCAAGGCTGTGGCCAGTTCAGAGAAAACATTTTTTCCCCATCTCAAGATATAAAACTCATTGGCTGATTATCACAGTTAAAAAAAAGTCCATACTGGCAGTATCACGTTAAGCATTAATAAACTGAGTGGCAAGGGGTTACAGGAAGAGTTCAGAGTACATACAGCTGATGATCTCAATTGACTATCAGCACCTTCATCCTCCTCTCCAAATCCTTCTGCGATAAGCCGCATTAAATTGTGTGCCACTCTAATGTTGACAAGGTCCCCAGCATGCTCAAAGACTTTGTTCATGGTCTGGAAAAATAATTAAAGGATTAATGGATCTTCTAAAAACTAAGCAACGACAACATAAAAATTACACCAAGTGCTTAACGAGAAATACACACACTCCTGGATTACCTGGATGAACCACTGGTTGCTGGGCGCAAATTGTTCTGCTAGCTCAACACAACGTGATGCAATTTCTGCCTTATAGTGGTGATCAGTTATGCTGATCATGTACTCGATCATCCGATCAACAATCACTTCAACATTAGTTGATTTTGTCATCTTATAAAGAAGCTCAAAAGTCTTACGCTTCAAAGTGTCATCAGGGTCCTATTCATAAGAACATCCAATGGTGAGAAATCGAAAGTACTAACGAGAAAATACAACAGAAGTGCTGATGCAATTACATGCATCAAACAAGGTCACGGATAATAACTATGGAAATGGATATGACATAGTGGCAACTAAACTAGGTGGAGTGGTAACCACAATGAATCAAACAAATTGACATAGCTTTAGCTCACTATAATTACTTTTTCCTAGAGTTAATACAAGGAAGCGTGAAAACGAACAACAAATATCACCATTTCCGACAAAATTAAGTTCAGTAGCTGGAACATGATTTTAATGAAGGATATTAGATTCATTTTATTGCAGCACAAAACAAATATATTTGAAATGGATGGCAGGAGCATAGTACATTGTCTATTGATTGACATGGATTCTGTAGATGTTAAGATTTCACATCCCTCACCTCTAAGCAATCGATAACAGCCAATTGGTGCTGTTCTGCAATATCAGGATTTATTTTTATTAGTCGTCCAAGAGCATCAATTCCCATGTACTTAAGATTATGGCTATCGCTCTGCAAACAGCATAGGGGCAAGCAAAAACGTTAGCTTCGTGATGTAACAACCACAGCATCATTAAAGTCACTTATTTTTCCCTAGAAAATGTCAAGACCTTCAAAAATTTCGATGTTGTTTCAGCAGCAGCGTCTAGCATCTTAGAGTTTGGGAAAATGCATGAGACACAGCATATGCATTCATACAATATTGCATTCCCAATGTTGCTCGCTGTGTCACCCTTCCTGAATATGTCACCCAAGACAGTGTACATATGACCACTCGCTGACTTGTCGCCGCTACCCAGCACAGCCAGTATTTTCAGTAGTTTTATCTGAAAGTAGCCACAGAAAAATCAGAGGAAATAAGATGGTGCCAATTAAAGAACTCCAAATCAGAACCTACCTATTAACCTAGCACCATTGAATACATCAACCAAGTTAAAAGTAAAGCTCACAGACCTGAATAAATGGTGCAGGCATTTGATGGTAATCGTAGGAAGTTGGAAGCCTCCTCTCCGCAACTTGTTTGAGGATGTTAACAAAACTAACAACTAAGTCCTTGTACGCATTTGGATCTTCCAAAATCAGGTCATAGAGTGGGCACAGAGTTGCACCCATCACCCCAGGATCATTATCACAGAGTCTCTGCAAAATAATAAGCACCACTACTCAGAACCCATCTCAGAAATAATAATGCATTTACATCTGCTAAGAGTTCTTAAAAATGCCAACGAAGCACTGTGGTTGCTTATCAGAGCTATGTTATGGTCTGAGGTAAAAAAATGTTGCTCTATCATGCATTAAATATAAACGGTAAATTGCATTGAACAGATAAAAAAGGTGCATCTTCAGGCTTAATGAACCCACATCTTTGCACAAAACTTGAAGCATGAGATATGAAAGACAAGAAGTAAACACCTAAGGTGTGCAAAACTCACAACATCTAACATCCAGCTCAAGCTCAATAAATGCAATTAGAGGCAATAGCTAGTTGCTGCAACTCAAAATATACATTGAACACATAAAAAACATGAAGCTTTAGCACGATTAACAGTAGCACATGTGCCTTTGAGCGAGATAAATTAACAGTAGCGCATGCGCCTCTGAGATAGGAGTAAGAAGCTACGGCATGAGAGGGACAAATTATTCTAGTACTTGTATTTGTAGTTGGGGAAAGAAATTGGAATTTGTACATGAGGTAAAATGTTTGGGGGGGGGGGACCTTGCGGAAGTTGGAGACGAGGTGGGAAACGGAGGAAGGGGATCGCTGGTAGAATCGGTGGAGCGCCATGACGGCCTTCTTCCTGACGGCCTCCTTGGGGTGCGCGAGGAGATCGACGACCTGGGGCAGCACGGCGGGGATGGCCTCCTCCCCGATGAGGCGGCTGGCGGCAGTGAGCGCGGCGCAGACGACGAGGTAGTTGTCGGACCTGAGGTCCTTCTGGATGGTGTTGACGACGAGGATGACGAGGTCGTGGCGCTCGTCGATGAAGAGCGCGACGGCGAGGTACCCCGTGCGCTTGAGCGGGAGGGACTCGTCGTGGGTCATCTTGACGGCGTGGATGTGGCCGAAGGAGGCGTCGTGGCCGAGCATCTCGGCGTAGACGAGGCGGAGGAGGAGCTCCTTCATCTTGCGGCGCGGCACGTCGGGGTCGGCGAGGCGGCGCTTGAGGTGCTCCAGCTCGCGGGAGATGATGCGGTCCTCCTCCGCCTTGGAGCGCGCCTCGCCGATGGACTTGACCAGGTCCAGGAACTCCTTCGACTGCCCCCACCCGCCCTGCGACCCCATCGCCAGCTCCCGCCCGATCGTCCGGAGCTGCTCCATTGCGTGCGCCCGCCGGGGGACGCGGAGGCCGGTCGGTGGCCGCCGGCGACGGCGGAGGTGGGAGCGGCCGGTGAGTGGGCGGGGAAGTGAGGAGGTGGAGATCTGGATCGGGGAAGGTGGGTTTCGTCGGGGTAGAGTGGGGATCGGCCTGGTTTTCTTTCTTCTTTGCCTTTCTTTTTTGGCTTTTCTTGAGGGTTGTTTTGCTTTTCCAAGGGAAGCCTTGTTCTATTCTATTGTGCATCGGTTTGCAAAAAGAAATATTTTTGATTGGAGAAATTTGTAATCTAGCAGAATTGTGTTTAAAATTGCACATATGTGTGTGTAAGGCGAAGGCGGCTTTTAAATTGTGCATGTGGCAAGCGTGCATTTGGCACTTACGTGTGTGTTGTCGCGGAAGGGTGAAGCACCGGCGGCGAGAAGCACAGGGGAGGAGGCATGTGTGAGGAGAGGGGACAAGGGCGGCGACAGCCGCCGCATTAGAGAGAGGGGGAGGGTGTGTGCGCGCGCGTGAAGGGGACATGGTTGGTGGCAGCACGGGGTGGGGAGGGGGCGTGTAGAACTATTTTATCATCGTCGATTTATGATTTTAGGAACATATACAGATACCAAAAGTGTATAATCAATCATATTTCCATAATAAAGTATATAAAAAGGTAAAAAGCAGAAGACATAGGGTTGTCGAGAGGACGCCACGCAAGCCAGAAAATTACTTGTGATGGAGAGAAAGGGGAGAAAGTGGCCAAGTGGCACGCAATCAGCTCTAGTCACTGTATTATCAGTAATGAATACCCAACTTCAAAAGGATAATAGTTTCAGTAGATAATAGCGTGCACACAAGAATTATCATACATCAAGCACCCGGTCTGGCCCTCGTTCGTCGTGTCAATCTAGAAAATCAATTGTTCATATTGCATGACCAAAACTTACAGTTTCCAGTACAAAATTCACAGAACTCAAGCATGTCATACCATGGCCACACTTTTTTGTAGGCAACAACCATAGTGAGCTACTGAACTCACACTGCAGCAGCCTGTCCAGGAGTGAAAACTCCCCCATGATATTAGCTTTATCGGCCGATAGGGCACAAAACCTCAGGTGAGCTCACACTGCACTAGCCTCTCCTCTCCGGCACTGGACTTGCTCCTGGTAATAATTTACAGCTGACAATTTGCTTCTTTTTTTAGCTAGCTAGCGGTCGGCCAATGTTTCAAACAACTTCCAAAAGGAGCGAAAGCCACCGGGATCTACTGGTTGCAGAGAAAGCTTACTAAGAAACTTAATCCGCTTCCCCAAGCCCATCACTGCCATCTCCTCTTTTGCTGATCGCAGACATACCACCGCGTTTCTTGCCGCCGGATGCCGCCTCCGCATTTTTCCTCAACACGGCGCCAGGTGAGGGATACGGTCTTTGTTGGAACAGAGGGCCCTGTTAATCAAAGCATAGAAAGAAGACTCGTTGTTCTCAGTACTATATTATTAGGGTTTGATCTGTATTTGGAATCACATGTATTGTGGTTCTTTAGGGAGATCCCATGTGTGATGGCTTCCATATAATTCCCACTTCCCCATAACAGATCAAGAGACACGGGAAGTGTGCACTGAAGTAAAAACTGATATAGTAATTAACAAGCGCTACCCAGTTTACAAGGCTCAAACAACCATGCTATGTGGAAGCCTGATTCAACATCTCACATAAGACGTCCTAGATTAGTCCTACATCATTTGTCACGATGAAGGTAGACCAGGCAGTAAGGTTTGCTCCCAACAAAACAGTATGTTATGCTACAGCGGGTGTTTGGGTACCGAGATAGGTACTTAACATTTAAATGGAAATCAGAGGCAGGCAAGTATAGTCAAGATTAGATAAAGGGAAGTTGCAAATCAGATGACGTACAGATGCAGTTGTATCCGCTGCTCGTGGCTGTACACCCTTCAGGCCAACAACCCTGAAGAAAGAGGATTAACTTGTCAGTCCAGGGACAGTTAACTTAATATACTCCCTCCGTTCAGAATTACTTGTCGTAGAAGTGGATGTATCTAGATGTATTTTAGTTCTAGATACATCCATTTCTGAGACAAGTAATTCTGAACGGAGGGAGTACATGCATTCTTCCTTGATTGGCCAAGCCAGACTGAAGCACGTCCCAACTAGTAACTACAAATGCCATTCTCAAAAAGAAATGCGAGGAAGATTATAAATTAACTGAAATAATAAGCTTCCAGGAAGAGAGAGATCAAGTACCAGCCACCCCGTGGAGCATCTGAGTAAGAGCTTGGATCCATTGGGTCAAGCTCATCCTCCTCAGCGCGACCTCTTTTTCGGTTATCTTTTTTGTTTAATTTTCCTGAAGGGGGTTTTGAACTTGATCTGCATGCATATGACAAACTCAGTAAATAATATGATGCTTGTGTGCTCAAGTATATGATGGGTGGAAATAGGTTAGCAGTATAAACTAGAAGCATAACCGATTAGGCTACCAATTGATGTGCCAAATGTAAATCTCATTTACCTGTCCTTAGCTGCAATGTTTCCTTGACTTTTGGGAGCATTGGCGACACTTGAGGGCACGATATTGTTCGAGTAAGATGGATACTGTTGAAAAGGCAGATTTTGAACCCTGCAGACGCAAATAACAAGCCAACATTAGCTAGATTCCTTAAATTGTTTATTTGTTACATTCGGAACATATGTGTATTCGTTGTTTATACTATAATATATACACAGAAAATGGAAATTATGTAGCCGCTGTGTTGTATCGCCTTCTATCTAAAATGAAAATTGGTTCAGGCTGGCTTTTGCCCACCATAGTCACCGTCAAAATATACACAGAAAACAAACATAAGTCAGATCTGGTGTTTGATTACAAGTGCATCTGCGAGGATATAAACATTACTCCCTCCGTTCCTAAATATAAGCCCTTTTAGAGATTTCAATATGGACTACATACGGAGCAAAATGAGTGAATCTAAACTCTAAGATATGTCTATATACATCCATATGTAATCTGTATTGAAATATCTAAAAAGGCTTATATTTAGAAACGGAGGGAGTAGTTTGAAAATGCATATGAATTCAAGTATGTGTGCTTTCAGATAAGATCACACCATTCACACGATAGAGATAACTCTCATAAGAACTTCACAACATTTATTCTACCTTACAAGGTTAGATTATCAACAGAGTACCTTGTGCAGTGATTGCAATATCCCCACGGCTGGACAAGACCGACTCCCCAGCCACCACAGCCTGAACATCTTTGTATGTGAGGGTTCCAAAGATCAGTATTTTGAGTGGTAGGCTGAACTGCAACAAGGGTGGGTGCTTGTGGCACAATAACTGGGTTCACCGAAGTAGGTGGCTCCCACTGTGTTGCCTGTGTCTTTGTGTTATAGTAGTATTTCTGGCCTAAAATAATGAACAAACCATATCAATGTGTCACCAAGAAAGTACTCCATCCATCGAGAAATAGGGTTTTAGAAGCATATAGACAAACTTCTCCAACTTTGACTACTAACACATTTGTCAAAATGGCATTAATAGATCTGTCAAAATTATTTTCATGACATGACAATTTATAAGTTATAATATCATACTATGTATTCATATGAAAAGGGAACGTTATTTAAATAGCATCACATATCCTTGACGAGCATGATTTAAGCCACAGGTGTTTCTCTGACCGGATGATGGTTGAATTTTACTTAAGCAGCATGTTATACGTAACAAGTCAGCTTGAATTTATAAACTTTTGTGTCCAACTTGTTTTCATCCTTGGAATAGCAGAAGATTGTTTTGGAATACTCCAAGAGTTCAGAGACAAAACAGTGACATATTTCATTCTAACAAACCTGTTGATTTGTCAAGTGCGTCCTCCCAATTTTCTGGCAATGATGGAGCAGCTTGATGCTGCACAGTATTCACGGTACCACCAGGACGATCCCATTGGGTCACTCCGGTGCTTTGGTTGTAGAAATAAGAAGCACCAGTCGTTGGATCCTTCGTCTCAGCCTAAAATAAAATAAGTTAATGCAGGGGAAAGAACTGTTGCTACTATCAACTCACCATAGATATAGCAAATATACAGCACATAAGAGCTGTTGAAAGATACTACATACACTTCCATGTCAAGGTTAGCAAATGAGAAGTAATAAACTGATGTCTCCAGATTCAAGTTTGTTAAATAATAAATGCATTGTAAATTGACCAAGAAAATCAGGAAGGCTATGCGCATCAGCTAGAAAAATTATTAACCACCTCACAGGACAGGTATGTACAAAAAAATATTAGCATATACTTACCCAACCAGGAGGTAACTCTTGGGCAGATTTGTTGTGGCCTTCTTGAGAATCTGCCTGGAATCCAGTGGCACGAGCACAAAGTGAATGCGTGAGATAAGGATCAACTGTGCAGTTAGGATCTCAGAAGAGAAGTTTATACTTAATACCAAAGACAGAAGGCAATTTTTTATGTGTTTCAATACACCAATCAGAGAAAAATATCACGGTTGGTATAAAATAGCATTTTTGCAATAAATTTTTTGGATTCTATTGTAGGTATCAGTGTACTCGGAATATTTTTTATTTGCCATACAGCTTTGATATTTCTATGTCCTGACATCTTCTCTCCAGCTAAGTCACTCATACACACAGACCCCACACGACATTAATTGTTTTCTGTCTATAATTGAATAATACTAAGATGGTGCCAGTACTAGTTCGAGGTTTTTCCATCTACCAGCATTCAGTTTGTAACATCCATGCATCCTTTCTACCAGAATGAGATGGAAAGTAAATGTAACATTAAGAACAAGTTAAGAACTGTAAGTTACATTTTGTTTAGCCATGCTGCTATCATTTGCTGCCTTGTCTTTAAGAATTCCCCTTGCTTTTAACCTCTGCTTCAGAAACTCGGGGAGTCCGTCATCACCTTTCGCTTTCTCAGCATCATCTTTTGGTTTATCTAAAGGAAAAAAACATTAGTTAGCATAATTGAAAGCAGCAGGTAACATAGATAAAAGAGGCATGTAATACCACTAAGCAGTGAGTAACATAGAAAGAGGTGGCATACTCATTTCAGCACTTGAAAAATTTCCAGCATAATAAGCACCACCTCCTGGTACACCATAGCCATTGCCAATTTCAACATTGCCTGTGAGCATGCTTAATCATCAGAAAATGACAGCCAAAATGCTAACAAAAAGAAACACCCTGAGACTAATTCTCTATAGAATTAAAAATCCTAATCACCGGATTAAAGGGATACTTAGACACTTTAAAAGTGTGAAACTGAAGAGATGAGGAGAATAAAAATAGACAAACAGAGTATTAATATGAAAAATAATGACCATTATCTGGATGAAGTGACTTTCCCCTTTTATTTGCCATCTCTGCACGATGGTCAACCGTCATCTTCAGCAAGTGGTCCTAAAAAATCAAGATAACAAAGCTGAACTAACTAAAGAAGTATAAATTTCAATAAAAAACAAATTTAGGAGGAAATGACACACAAAAAAAGATTATAAATTACTCACCTTCAGTGCATTAGGGTCGCGCCGGCTCGAAAGTATGTCTTCCCCATATTCTGTAGGGTCGTTTGTTGATTTTGCTTGCCTAAAAGAAAATGTGCACAGAAAACAGCTTCATCAAGCAGCAGCGGACAAGCGGCACAGAAGGAAACAGTGGAGAAACAAACCTTTGATTTTGTATTACTTGCTGCATCTCAATGTCCTAGTTATCATATAGAGAGCCAATTAAAAATAGAAACATAAATGCAAGTATAGTCTGGTTCTTCTGGAGGATATGAATACCTGTTCGTGAAGAACAGCCTCTTGGACAGCAGATTCGATGTTTGCTGCATTTGCGTTATGGTTGGCAACCTCGTGAGCAGTCTGATGGGCCTTGAGATCTGGTTGTCCATTCCCAGCTTCTGTGGTGATACTAGGAGCACTTTGAGCGGGAGTGAAAGGCATGCTAGGTTGTGTAGCATAGAACGTTCCTGCTGTATTTTGATTGTTGCCATTATTGGGCCTGGTGTCGTATGGTGTTGGATAAGCATGTGGATGTGGACTAGGATGAAAAGGTTGTGTTGCATAGTACATGTTTGCTCCATTTTGATTGTTACCACCATTGGGTCTGGTGTCATATGGTGTTGGATAAGCATGTGGGCGTGGAGTAGGTTGAAATTGCGAGGGATGCTGAAATTGTGGAGGATGCTGAAATTGTAGAGGATGATTTGAAGGTGACGGCTGCCATGCTCCAACACCAGGAGGTAATGGCTGACTCTGAGAGTTGTCCATCGGTACACAGCAAGTAAATTTGAAGCGTGACTCACGAAATCTCCACCAGCTTAAGTTCGCTAAACAGATCTGCGACACAATGCAATCAGTGTAGCAACATCAGCACGCAATTAGCTTCACTGTTATTGCTATTTGGTCTTGAAATCAAACTCATGTGTTTCCATGAATCCATAAAATCCTAATGTAAATGTAGGAATATGCAATTAGAGGGTGTTCAGTTCATGTCTTGGACACTGTCAGGCCTATTCAAGCTTGCTTCACTGCATAATTTCTTTACATCTTTGATTTACTTTTTGTCCGTGCACATTGAAACCTATGAACAGAAACCGCACCTGCGGCCGATATCACCAGGTCTAAGTTACTATTAATCTTTCCCGCAGCTTGCCAAAACATAAACCCTAACACCCAAATTTCACGACGATGCAGAGAAAATCAACAGGGCTGTTAGGCTCGTCACTACACCTAATTATATGATGACGATACCAAACGCAATAATCAGATATTAGAGCCCAAAATCGCCTCTGTAGGATGCCTGCGCGCCTTGAGCGCCTGGAGCTCGTAGCTACGGCGCAACTACACGATTCCCACCGGTCAAAGTGGAAGGTTCGAGCAAACACGGAGATCGAACGGGCGAGGAGGAGGGAACGGGAGAGGGCGTACCTTTTCACCGGCGAACTGCGCAGCGGGCGCGTGCCTCCGGTGACGAGCGGGCGGCGGCCGGCGGTGGGGGAGGGATAGAAGGGGACGACGGGTCGGTGTTGTTCCTGCCGCGAGCCGGTAGCCGGTAGACGGTTCCCTACGGTTTTCTCTGCCGTCGATCACGGCCGCTGCTCGGTTCAACGGCCAAGATGGCTTAGCGGTTGCGAGGTAAGAGCATCTCCAGCAGATCTCGTATAACTCTGGTTTTTTAATTAACCACGTATATATTCATAAAGTATATCTCTACTTCTAATGAAGCAATTGGTAATCTTTGTTTCACGGTTTATTTTCGCCCCACCTCTACACTTCGCTTGGTTTATTTTTGTCTATCCTCCCACCTCCCAGTTTCCTCAAGAAACCATCCCCTCGAAAAAAAACCCCACCAAACCCACGTTAGTAGGGAGCGATGCCTGCAGGTTGCGACCGAAGCCTCCATGAGCGAAAATAAACCTACGAAAAAAACCTGCCAAAATAAACTTGCGGCAAAAAATCCACGAGGCCTGGATTGCCCTCGCGAGAACCACGCCATCCCCGCCCTTGCACCGATCCCTGCGCTACCTACATCCCTTCGCCGCCGCCCTCACGCTCGCCGATCACCCCCGCCAATCCCTGCGGTACCTCCGTTCGCCGCTGCCGATCTTGTCGCTACGATCCCCTTCAGGAGTCGCCGCCGATCTCGTCGCTACGATCCGCTTGAGGAGTCGTCGCCGATCTCGTTGCTACGATCCGCTTGAGGAGCCGCCGCCGATCCCCTTCAGTTGTCGCCGCCGATCGCCATCCAGGTCACAGACGTTCTGGCGCCAAGATCGGATATAGGTATCATATTGTAGTTCATACAACATTGCATGTTCACATGCCAACAAATGTGCTATCCATTAACGCCTCTATGTCAGACCCCCTCCATTCATCCATGCATGAAATCTACAAAATTGTAAGGGTACCAAGATTAATACACATATGATATTTACTTTGTACTAAAAAGCTATGTTGGAGTTTAATGGATAGCATCATGTAAGCACAGTACTGTTATATAGTCTTCTCAGGTTATAGTTCCTTTTAGATTCAGGAAGATTGTTGTGGTCCTGGTCCTTGCCTTATTACAATCAGTAAAAAACACTTAAAACGGTGGGAAATAGAACAAAGACAATGTTTTATTTTGATAGATACGTATGGGAAAATAGAACAAAGGCAACGCACGGGCTTTTCAATTGTAAGCAATGATCTTTTCGTCTCAGGGATTTGCCATCTGATAGGGACATATGAGGAATTCAAAAGGCAAGGCAAGTGAGCATCAACCAGACGATGACGTACCTATAGGTATATTTCCCGCTATCAGAATTTCTTACACATGGCAAGCATAATGCCCTTCTGATAGTATGTGTTGCAGGCCATATTGATGGGAGAAATGTTGACGAATACAACACAAATATCATACCCGTAGAAGAAAATGTTGACGATACTTACTCAATGGATCCAGGTATAAGTCTGTGTGAACATGGCATGCATACTTTGTCACCTATTGACGCTACTTACTCATTGGCCTTGTAATGCTTCAGGCCACAACACATCAGATGGATCAAGTTTGGCATGGATAGGACTGCATCATGATGCTTCGTTGCCGGCTCCGAGTAATCTCACAATGGTTTATGGCACAAATGTACCACAAAATTCAAATGGTACTGCCGGATCCACCTTTCATATGAAACAATTTATGTTTATGGTTGTTCATCTTCATGTATGTATACAACTTACAACATTTTTTGTTGATCCATTACCTACAACTTCTGGTCATATGTATGAGGGGAATCAGGTAGGGCTTGATGCGAGTTTGAGGGGATGTCCGACATCCCAGTACCAGTCTTGAGTGATAATGCAAGGGAGCACGTTAATCCCCGCACGTGAGCTGATTATCAGAAGAAAAAAGATGAGTGTACGGTCAAGGTCCAGTATGAAGAACGATATGGTAAGTTTGTTTAATGATTAATTGTAGACTACGTTCTAAATGCCCGTGCGTTCTGCCAACCATAGAACCTACATCCCGCTACCCATCCTTATCACATGATATTCATACTTTTCATGGTTCGACTACTCTCACGTGTGGTTCCTTTAATGTTGAAGAATTAGCTACCATGCAACATGATAAAGAAGATAAAAGGGAACTTATAAATGCACGGAGGCGGGCATCTTATCGGAAGAAAAAGGAGGGTATGACCAAACTACAAGATGATACACAAAGTATTCCCCGACATGCTTATGCACCATCAAATGCGATGTCAGGTACACTTGACATTGATAATAGATGTATTCAGAATCGGATCGGGCAGGTTTGGTCCATTTTCCTTCATACATTGTGAAGCTTTGTGGGCTTTCTGGTTTGTTCTTTTTACATGATGCAGACGACACAACATCCGTGCAGCAGACAACATGAGTTGTATTGAATGAACGCAACAACAACTCCACTGACGAAAAAGGGAGCAGTTCAACGCACGGAGGCGGGCATCTTATCGGAAGAAAAAGGAGGGTACGCCCAAACTACAAGATGATACGCAAAGTATTCCCCGACATGTTTATCCACCATCAAATGCGATGTCAGGTACACTTGACATTGCTAATAGATGTATCCAGAATCGGATCCGGCAGGTTTGGTCCATTTTTCTTCATACAATGTGAAGCTGTGTGGGCTTTCTGGTTTGTTCTTTTTACATGATGTAGACGACCCAGCATCCGAGCAACAGACAACAGGAGTTGTATTGAATGAACGCAACAACAACTCCACTGACGAAAAAAGGGAGCAGTTCAACGCATAGAGGCGGGCTGCTTATCAGAAGAAAAAGGAGGAGGATATGGTCAGGTTCCAAAATGAGAATCAGCCTTCCCTCTCGATGTCTGGTAAGATTGTTTATTATTTAACAATTATGTTGAGATACCTATTGTTCAACCATACAGCACAAATATGTCTCGCTTGGATGACTTCTCACATGACATACTCATACTTTTTCGGGTGTGACTAACTCTCATATCTCTGGTAGACAAAAGTGAACTTATCAACGCGCGGAGGCGGGCATCTTATTAGAATAAAAAGTCAGATGGTACGATCAAGCAACAAGACGATGGGCAGATTGTTCGCCGCTCCCCTCTCTGTGATATGACGAATGTTCATCAACATTCACATTTGATATCAGGCGCACTTGTGAAATTTTCCAATGTCATCAATTATATTGGACGTAATCGGTAAGCATTCAATGTCAGGTTTTGTTTATCTTCTTTTTGGCTTCTGATTATGTCCTGAATTACACCAGGAGCTATCTTGAATGACGCCAAACAAACCAGTGAAATACGTGTTATACATTGCAATCCTACCTTGTCACAAGAAAAGAGTGAGCAGATAAACGCCGAGAGACGAGCTGCTTATCAGATGAAAAATGATCTGCTTATCCAAGATGAAAATCTGCGTGCCCTTACAATATCAGGTAAGATTGTTTTATGATTCATCTTAACATACATAGTATGTATGTACGTATAAATTAAGGGTTGCATGCTGTTGACGTTCTAGTCAGTAGCTTCATTCGTGTTTGAACCATTAAGTTATAAGAATGTTTTCACATCGTTGTTTAACCAGACAACCCAACTAGCCCCAGCTATACATCATTCTCACATAATGATGCAACATTTCCTCCTTCAACTATGGTCACATCTGGTGTCATTCATGACAAATACCTACAAGGTAATCATATTGTATGTATTCCATAATCATTTGATGCCAGGTTCTGTTTTTTTTCTCTGGCTTCTGGTTATGTCCTGAATGACACCAGGAGCTGTCTTGAATGACACCAAACAAACAAGGCAAAAAAGTGAAGAAGATGGCAACAAAGGCGGAACATGTGAAAAGAGAGAGCAGAAAACCACCCAGAGGAGAGCTGCTTATCGAAAGAAAAAAGATCGGCTTATCCAAGATGAAAATCTGCCTCCCCTATCAACATCAGGTAAGATTGTTTTATGTTTCATCTTGGCGTACATAGTTTATATTTATGTAGCAAAATAATGGTTACATGGGTTGACGCCCGAGTCAGTAGCGACAATCGTGTTTGAAGCTCCAAGTTTCATGGTTCATCTTACTGTACATGGTTCGTATATATGTAGCAAAATAATCGTTACATGGGTTGACGCTTGAGTCACTATGTCCATTCTTGTTTGAAGCATAAAGTTCTAATTATGTTTTCACTACGTTGTTGAACCAACCAACCCAACTAGCTCCAGCTATACATCATTCTTGCATGATGATGCAACATTTCCCCCTTCAACATTAGTCACCTCTGGTGTCATTCATGACAAGGACCTAGCTAGGAGGCAACGTGATAATAAACGCAAGTGTAATTTAACAGACGAGCAAAGGGAGCAGAGAAACACACGGAGATGGGCATGTTATAAGAAGAAAAAGGATGAAGGATCAGTCGATGTCAGAGAAAAACTGAATCAAAAGCTACGGGAGAAGCGCATGCAACGCCGCAAAAGCATGAGTGTGATTGAGAAGGGGGAGTCAAGTGCTCAGCGGAAGGCCAATTATGCTAGAAGGAAAAACACCCCGTGCGCTGAATCCATCGCAATGCCACGTCTAGACCTAGCAAACACAACCTCTGACTCTCCCTCTTTCACCTCTCGCGCATCACCCATCTCTCGGGACGCCAAAGTTGCTTCACCTGATGGCGGCCCTCCGACGATCATGCCGAGTTACGCTGTCTGTACCGATGGTAAGAAATTGCTATTGTCGCGATCTTCTGACATAATGTTGGCTATTGTAACAATCGCCACGACGACACTGCAGAAGACATTGAGGCATTCCTAAGCGGCATCATGGGCGATGATCCGACACCACCAGACTTGATTGATGAGGAGTAATATATGTTTCACGACCAAGGTATGGTCAGCGGTGAACAAGCACGTCGTGATTTTTTTTGTGATTACAAGTATTAGTAGATAATGTTTTGAATGGGATGTTTCAACAAATGCCCGCAGGATCCGATGTTGACAGCATGGATGAAGAGGAATCAGCGAGCATGTCTAGCGCTAAGCCTATTGACATTGATCCATTCAATTTTGTCTACTCAAGCCTCCCAAACAGCACACACATCCTCAAGCACGCCGCAAACTGCGACCACTGCAAGGCCATGAAGTTTGAGTATGAGACTGACGGCTTTTGCTGTCACAATGGACAAATCGAGCTCAAGCAACCGGAACCCATCCCGGAGCTAATGAGGCTTTGGTCTAGCACAGATGCGGACTGTAGACATTTTCAGGAGAACACACAGTTCTTCAATAGCCATTTCTCCTTCACAACCCTTGGCATCAGCCTCGATGAAAACTACACAAACATGAAGTCTGGGGTGTACACATTCCGGGCACACGACACCATCTACCACAATGTGCATTCGTTGGGGGCTAGCTCCCATCCAGAACATCTCCAGTTGTACTTCTACGACGACGAACCTAACCTAACCCATAGCAAGGCTGCCACCAAGCAATTAGAGCAGAATGTCGTCAAGAAGTTAGTGGACATACTCCGCGAAAACCCGTACTCCCAGAAGTTTAGGAGTTTGGGTGCACACAAGGACAACCTCGACGATTATA
This sequence comes from Aegilops bicornis, assembly GCA_021605145.1. Taxonomy (NCBI): domain Eukaryota; kingdom Viridiplantae; phylum Streptophyta; class Magnoliopsida; order Poales; family Poaceae; genus Aegilops; species Aegilops bicornis. The sequence continues at coordinate 726,055,793 of CM038671.1, read as the reverse complement.
GGATAGACCTCAACACCGACCAGAGGCTTGACCAACGAAAATATAATAGACCGGTGTCATCCGAGGTCGCTGCAATTTGGGTGGAGGGCACTGACCTAGCAAAAAGGTTCGAACATAGGATAACACTTTGCGGTTACGACAACCAAAGGCACAGTATACATGTGACTGATGGCTCATATGACCCGTTGTCTTATCCCCTCTTCTATCCAAGGGGGAGCTCGGTTAGCATCCAAAGCTACCTAAATGTAATGTCCCTTGGGAGGTTGTACAACAACTAAGAGTGGGCCATGATGACGAGGGGGATGCAGGTATGCCCTTTGTGTATTATGTCGTTCTGATAAATATTATAATTCTCATATGTATCCTAATTTCCGCGTTACTCATCCATGTGTAGAGGGGAATAGCAGGTTATGCGTCTCCGTCAAAGACTACTGCTGGTACATGCTGCAAACACGACATGCGATATTCAATCCCATACTCTGTGGAGCACGACTGCTCCAGCAATGGGGGGTCGACATGTACATCAAGATTGAGAGTTGTAGGTTGAAATGGTACAAGAAGAACCAGACAAAGATTCGTGCCGACCTGTATAAAGGAGTCGTTGATGCAATCACATCTGGGGAGACGCGAGCAAGCGCTGTTGGGGTAAGGATACTGCTCCCTGGAACGTACCCTGGTGGCGACCGCGACATGAAGCGGAGGCATATGGATGCCATGGCAATCGTCCATACATACGGGAAGCATGGCATCTTCTTGACCATGACCTGCAACCCTAACTGGGAAGAGATATCGAATGAGTTGTTTCCTGGTCAGACGACACAAGACCGACCTGATCTTGTGGCTCGTGTGTTCCATGGCAAGCTAGAGGCTATGAAAGAGATGTTGTTCAAGAATCATATCCTGGGTGTAGTTGTCCCTTATGTATATGTAGTCGAGTTCCAAAAGAGGGGCCTCCCCCACGCGCACTTTCTGTTGATCATGGATTCAGCATACAAGCTCGTCGTTCCAGAGCAGTACAACCGACTCATTCCGCCGAGCTCCCAGACAAGCATAAGTATCCGGATCTCTACGCCTTGGTGGTCAAACATATGATGCGCGAACCATGTGGTGTTCTCAACCCGAAGAGTGGTTGCATGCAACAGAACGAATGCAAGTGCAGATACCCGCGACCGTTCAATGAAAACACGACACAAGGCAAGGACTCATACCCAGTTCATCATCGTAGAGATGGTGGTAGTCGGGCTAAGGTCCGAGGTAAAATGTTGGACAACAGATGGGTTGTGCCTTATAACCCTTACCTTCTACAGATGTTCAATTGCCACATCAACGTTGAGGTCTTCTCTAGCATAAAGGTCGTCAAATACCTTTACAAGTACATATACAAGGGCCATGATAGAGCTTCTTTCAGCATCGACCAGCCCTACGCCGATGGTAACATTGATGAGATAAAAAGATACGTCGACGCGAGGTGGGTTACCCCTCCGAAGGCGATGTGGAGGATATTTGGCTTCCCCCTGTACACCAACTTCCCGCTTGTCCTGTAGTTACCTCTTCATCTCCCGAATATGCACAGGGTGGCATTCAATGCGCAGGCCGATTTGACCATTGTCCTCGCCTCTGAGAATGCTTCAAAATCCATGTTGACGGAGTATTTCAAGGCTAACCAGGACCACCCGTGGGCTAGGAATATATTGTACAAGGATTTTCCGGGAAGCTTCACATGGCAGAAGGGTAAGAAGTATTGGAGGCCGTGGGTGGAGCGTTATCAGATAGGTCGAATCGTGTCTGCCAATCCTGCTGAGGGGGAGTGATACTATCTGCGTGTGCTGCTAAACCATGTTATGGGCAAGACTTCCTTTGAGGACCTGCTCACTGTGGACGGTAGGCTATGTGGGAGCTTTAGAGAGGCTGCTGAAAGGTTGGGACTCATAGAGGCGGACAACACGCTCGATGACTATCTTACTGAGGCAGAGCAGTGGGCGATGCCATGTTCACTCAGGAGGCTATTCGCAACAATCTTGGTGCATTGTGAGCCGGGCGACGTTTGCGGTTTATGGGATAGGCACCTCGAGCCTATGTCTGATGACTACCATCGATCACACACATGCCCGAAAGAGGTAGAGCAGATGGTGTTGCTTGACATTAGGGGTATGTTGCAGTCCATGGGTAAAGACATAGCTGATTTCCCTCTTCCAAGCATTGACGATGCGTTCGACCCAGCCGGGGGTGAGGCCAGAGAGGTGATAGAGGAATCCAACGCCAACTTTGACGTGAACGACACTAAATTGGCATCATCGCTAAACTTGGAGCAGAGGGTTGCATACGATGAGATACTAGCTGCAGTTGAACGCGGTGATGGGGGTGTGTTCTTTGTTGATAGCCCGGGAGGTACAGAGAAGACCTTCCTATACAGGGCGCTACTCGCCTAGGTTCGAAGCGAGGGCAACATTGCTATCGCTACTGCCACGCCAGGCGTCGCCGCTTCTATCATGCCTGGAGGCAGGACTGCCCACTCGAGGTTCAAGATCCCATTGAGTTGCGACGATGGCGCCTCATGCAACTTCACCAAGCAGAGTGGGACTGCCAAGCTACTGAGGATGGCCTCATTGATACTATGGGACGAGGCAACCATGACTAAGCGACAGGCGGTTGAGGCACTGGACAACAGCATGCGCGACATAGTGGGAAGATGGGACCGACCATTTGGAGGAAAGACTGTTGTTTTTGGTGGTGACTTCAGGCAGGTGCTTCCAGTCGTCAGGAGGGGGTCCCGAGGTCAGATAAGCGATGCAACCCTCCAAAGTTCACATCTCTGGAAGGGTATGCGCCTGCTAAGGCTCGTCACCAACATGAGGGCTCATAATGACACCTGGTTGCGGATTACTTACTAAGGGTAGGCAATGGCACCGAGGAAGTTGACGATCAAGGAAACATACGACTCCCTGAAGATATTTGTGTGTTGTCTACAGGCGAGGTTGACGACCTGGAGAAGCTGATTAACCATGTGTTTCCGAGTCTAGATGACAACATGTCTGATCCGAATTACATGACTTCTCGCGCAATCCTCTCCACCACGAACGACAACGTCAATAAGATAAACATACGCATGGTACAACGTTTTTGTGGAGAAGAAGTAATCTATCATAGCTTTGATAGTGTAGAGGATGACCCATATGGCTACTACGCTCCTGACTTGAATGGATTGACTCCCAATGGTCTGCCTCCGCATGCACTCAAACTGAAGCTCAACTGCCCTGTCATACTTTTGAGGAACATTGATCCGGCTAATGGAGTGTGTAACGGGACGAGGGTTGCAATGCGAGGTTTCGAGAGGAACACCATCGACGCATAAATTGTGATTGGATAACACGCAAGTAGGAGGGTCTTCCTTCCTCGAATACCCCTATGCTCGTCTGACAACGACATGTATCCATTCAAGTTCAAGAGGAAGCAATTTCCTGTAAGGCGTAGCTTTGCTATGATGATTAATAAGGCTCAAGGACATACGATTCCGATTGTTGGCATGTACCTACCTAATCCGGTGTTCTCTCATGGTCAACTCTATGTCGCATTGTCTCAAGCCACCGCGAAGAGAAACATAAAGATCCTCATTGAGAAGGAGAAAGAGAAGGAAAATGGCAAGAAGCAAAGCAGTGAATCAAAGAAGCGAAAAAGACCTACCTTGTCCTTACAGACCTCCATGAAGAACATCGTCTATAAGGAAGTCCTTACAGGCTGAAGTCCGCTCTTAAATATGACAGATGATTTACTCTTATGCTACAGATAATTTGGTGCTCTTCGGTGTTCTTGTACAGATCTCTTATCTTTCGATGTTAGCAATTGAACTTTATTATGTTTATACAACAAGTTAAATATTAATAATATTGCCTCGGATTTGTGTCTTAGCAAGTTGCCAATTTTTGTTGTATGTGACATTATTTTTCCTTTTGCTGGATTGCTTATGTATATTATTCTTTTGTTGTTTTGTAATCAATCATCTACTACATCTAAACTCGGCTTTGTTTTCCTGCACAAATTTTGCACACTGTCTGGGTCACTCCATTGTTGTAAAACTAGACTCCACTGGAGTGTTCTACATTAGATAAATATTTATGATGCGGTCCCAAAGCAGGCATAATCATTGTTATTTATTTTTGTTTACTATGTTATTTATTTCCCTTATGCACAATAACTCTGGTTGCTTGATCATGACCAGAGACTTGGTATTAGAACTCCAGTTACACCAATTGGTTATTTGCATCTCAAGTTAAATTAGTCACTATTAATCAACAATGAAATGTGGCCATTGGTTCTTCGATAATTGATGGTGCAGATGGGCAAAGCAACAGTGATATACCCCAATGGATTAATGGTACAGATGGGCAAAGCAGCAATGATATACCCCCACACAATATCAGAACTATATCTTTATATTATTTATCATAGGTGGAGGTCAATGTATAGTCTCTTATTTCCCCATTATTTGAATTTTATAATCCTGGCTTTTCAATACTTGGTTTATGTTGGATTTCTTACATGTTTTTACTTAGTTTATGCTGTGACTCCGCCGAGATCTAGGGATTGTGCGGAATGGAGAGAGTGAGGGTGAGGGGGACTGGTGCTGGGTTGGGTGCTGGTTGGGCCGCGCTGGATAGCCGATTTGGACCTTGGATCGGCAACATTTGCTCTCCGAAGAAAAATACATTAAAGTATGTATATATTAAACATGGATCATACGAATAAATATATTTTTATACTTATTAGATATATATTCAGAGTATCACAAAAAAATCAAAAATTTGAGAAAAGAAACCAGATATACTTGGTTTATGTTGGATTGCTTGCATGCTTTTATCCTTTGTTGGACAATTTTCCTTAGCTTATATAAAAAAATTTAAAAATTCTCAAAAAAATATAAATACATTCAAATGATTTAAGAAATTTCAGATGACATATTATTATATATGAACATTATAGTTGGTTGTTTGCTCCGAAAGAAATGCAGCATCTTTTTTTTAATAATATGAAAAATGGTTGTTTCTTTTTTACAAAATAAAATAGTTGTGTTAGTTTTGCTTTTATTTTTATTATATGTTTATATGATGCAGTAGAAAATATCATTTATATATCATCAGAGCTAAAAAGTGATGGGTTCCGACATACACACTGATGTAACAATGACAGACAGGACCGAAACACCACGAGAAGAGGTATATGGCTAATCCTTCTTTGTCTGTGTCTTATACATGATAATACAAAATGTTTATTTTTTACATTTACTTATTTTATAGACTATAGGAGACATAGATATGGATTTTGGAGATGCACAAAAAGAATGCATCGACAAGGGTTCTGAAGCGGCGACGCTGAAAAGGGCCGAAAATTCACCCATTTTTCACAACATAATGATGTGGAGGCGGTGATGATACGTCCCCAACGTATCTATAATTTTTGATTGTTCCATGCTATTATATTATATATTTTGGATGTTTTATATGCATTAATATGCTATTTTATATTATTTTTGGGACTAACTTATTAACCTAGAGCCTAGTGCCAGTTTTTGTTTTTTCCCTTGTTTTTGAGCTTCGCAGAAAAGGAATACCAAACGGAATAAAACTTTCGTGATGATTTTTCTTAGACCAGAAGACATCCCGGAGACTTGGAGATGAAGCCAGAAGAGCCGCGAGGCGGTGGCAAGGCGGAGGGCGCGCCCATGGGGGTAGGGCGCGCCCCCTGCCTTGCCACTTCCTCGGGACTCCTCTGACCTGAACCTTGGCCCTATATATTCACATATATTCCCAAACCACCAGAAGCATACACGAAAACACTTCTCCACCGCCGCAATCTTATGTTCCTATGAGATCCCATCTTGGGGCCTTTTTCGGCATCCTGCCGGAGGGGGATTCATCACGGAGGGTTTCTACATCAACTCTATTGCTCTCCCGATGAAGCGTGAGTAGTTTACCACAGACCTACGGGTCCATAGCTAGTAGCTAGATGACTTATTCTCTCTCTTTGATTCTCAGTACCATGTTCTTGGAGATCTATCCGATGTAAACTTTTTTGCGGTGTGTTTGTCAAGATCCGATGAATTGTGGATTTATCATCAGCTTATCTATGAATATTATTTGAATCTTCTCTGAATTCTTATATGCATGATTTGATATCTTTGTAATTCTCGTCGAACTATCAGTTTAGGTTGGCCAACTAGATTGGTTTTTCTTGCAATGGGGGAAGTGCTTAGCTTTGGGTTCAATCTTGCGGTGTCCTTTCCTAGTGACAGTAGGGCAGCAAGGCACGTATTGTATTGTTGCCATCAAGGATAAAAAGATGGGGTTTACATCATATTGCTTGAGTTTATTCCTCTACAAAGACGTCATCTTACTTAAAGCGTTACTCTGTTCTTCATGAACTTAATACTCTAGATGCAGGCAGGAGTCGGTCGATGTGTGGAGTAATAGTAGTAGATGCAGGCAGGAGTCGGTCTACTTGACACGGACGTGATGCCTATATTTCATAATCATTGCCTTGGATATCGTCATAACTTTGCGCTTTTCTGTCAATTGCTCGACAATAATTTGTTCACCCACCGTGTTATTTGCTATCTTGAGAGAAGCCTCTAGTGAAACCTATGGCCCCCGGGTCTATTTACCATCATATAAGTTTCCGGTCTACTATTTTGCAATCTTTTACTTTCCGATCTATAAACCAAAAAAACCTAAAAATGTTTTACTTTATCTTTTGTTTAGTTTTATCTATCTCTATCAGATCTCACTTTTGCAAGTGACCGTGAAGGGATTGACAACCCCTTTATCGCGTTGGGTGCAAGTTGTTTGATTGTTTGTGCAGGTATTGGTGACTTGTGCGTTCTTCTCCTACTGGATTGATACCTTGGTTCTCTAACTGAGGGAAATGCTTATCTCTACTTTGCTGCATCACCCTTTCCTCTTTAGGGAAAAAACCAACGCAAGCTCAAGAAGTAGCAGGAAGAATTTCTGGCGCTGTTGCAGGGGAGATCTACGCCAAGTCAAGACATACCAAGTACCCATCATAAAACTCTCATCTCTTGCATTACATTATTCGCCATTCGCCTCTCATTTTCCTCTCCCCCACTTCTAAAACAATTTTCGAAAAGTTTTGCCTTTTTTATTCGCCCTTCTTTCGTTCGTCTTTTCATTTGCCCTTATGTCTTACTTGGTTTGGTTGCTCGTTTGCTTGGTATAATTGTGTGTCTATTGAAAATCAGAATCAAAGAGTTTATGTGTCCTCGTCCACTTTCTAATCTCTTTAAAAGATCCAACTATGATGAACCAATTGCTAGTGAGTTGAGTGCACTAGATTATCTTTATGAGGTTTTGCTTGAAATTCGTGAATCTGAAAATTGTGATGAAGTGCTTTATGAAGTGATTCAGATAGATCTTTGAATGAAAAGCATGATTGCAATGATGTTATTATAAATTCTATTAATGTCAGTTGTGTTAATGATATGCAAAACCCTAAGCTTGGGGATGCTAGTTTTGATATGTCCACTGCTTGTTGCAATGATCATGATTGGGGTGATTCTTCATATTATCTTGCAAATTTATTTAAGCCCCATAATAATGTTTGCAATAATATTGAAAGTGGGTTTGGAAGAGTGTCAACTCTAGATCCCAAATATTTGGAGAATGTTCAATCTTATGATTTCTTTTAGAAAAGTGGGTTTGGAGAGGTCATGACTTTAGTTAATGTTAATCCCACTATTTTGGAAGAGTGTCAACTTCCCATGCATGTGGATCGTGTTAAGAATATGTTATGTTATAGCTATATTGTTGAATTTGCTTATGATCCTACATGTAATTATTATGATATAAGAAAATATGGTTGTCGAAATTTTCATGTCACTAAATTACCTCTCTTCATGTTGAAATTGCTATCGTCTCTTTCTTCTTCCTTGCATATGCTAGTTTTTGCTTGCCTTGATAATTTGTTTGCTTATAAAATGCCTATGCATAGGAAGTATGTTATACTTAGATGTGTTTGTCACGTGTTTTATGATGCTCTCTTTGTGCTTCAATTCTTCTCTTTTATGTGAGCATCATCGAAATCTCAATGCCTAGCTAAAAGGGCTTTAATGAAAAGCGCTTGTTGGGAGACAACCCAATAGTTTTCCTTGCTGTTTTTTAATAAATAATTCATCTAGCCTCTGGTTAGATGTGTGTTTTAGTTAGTGTTTGTGCCAAGTAAGACCTTTGGGATGGCTTACGGTGATAGTTGATTTGATCTTGCTGAAAAACAGAAACTTTTGCGCCCAGAAAAATAATTTTCATAATTCACAGAAGCGTGCTTTTTATCTAATTTTTTTACACAAGATTGATATACTAATTTCCCAGGTTGTCCTAAGTTTTCAGAATTTTTGGAGATACAGAATTATTTGAAGTTCTCTGATTGCTACACACTGTTCTGTTTTTGACAGATTCTATTTTCTATGTGTTGTTTGCTTATTTTGATGAATCTATGGGTAGTATCGGGTGGTATGAACCATGGAAAAGTTGGAATATAGTAGATATTACACAAATATAAATAAAGAGTGAGTTCACAATGGTACCATAAAAAGTGGTGATTTATTTTCTTATACTAACTGACCTCATAAGATTCTCTGTTGAGTTTTGTGTTGTGAAGTTTTCAAGTTTTGGGTAAGGATTTGATGGAATATGGAATAAGGAGTGGCAAGAGCCTAAGATTGGGAATGCCCAAGGCACCCCAAGATAATATTCAAGGAAAACTAAGAACCTAAGCTTGGGGATGCCCCGGAAGGCATCCCCTCTTTCGTCTTCATCTATCGGTAACTTTACTTGAGGCTATATTTTTATTCACCACATGATATGTGTTTTGCTTGGAGCGTCTTGTATGATATGAGTATTTACTTCTTAGTTTGCCAAAATCATCCTTGCTGTACACACCTTTTGAGAGGGACACACATGAATCGTGATTTATTAGAATACTCTATGTGCATCACTTATATCTTTTGAGCTAGGCAATTTTGCTCTAGTGCTTCACTTATATCTTTTTAGAGCACGGCGGTGGTTTTATTTTATAGAAATTATTGACTCTCATGCTTCACTTATATTATTTTGGGAGTCCTTTTAAACATCATGGTATTTTGCTTTGGTTATGAATTTAGTCCTAATATGATAGACATCCAAGAGGGATATAGTAAAAACTTTCATATAAAGTGCATTGAATACTATGAGAAGTTTGATTCCTTATGATTTTTTTGAGATATAGAGATGGTGATATTAGAGTCGTGCTAGTGAGTACTTGTGAATTGGAGAAATACTTGTGTTAAAGTTTGTGATTCCCGTAGCATGCACGTATGGTGAACCGTTATGTGATGAAGTCGGAGCATGATTTATTTATTGATTGTCTTCCTTATGAGTGGCGGTCGGGGACGAGCGATGGTATTTACCTACCAATATATACCTCTAGGAGCATGCGTATAGTACTTTGGTTCGATGACTAATAGATTTTTACAATAAGTATGTGAGTTCTTTATGACTAATGTTGAGTCCATGGATTATACGCACTCCCACCCTTCCACCATTGCTAGCCTCTCTAGTGTCGTGCAACTTCCGCCGGTATCATACACCCACCACATACCTTCCTCAAAACAGCCACCATACCTACCTATTATGGCATTTCCATAGCCATTCCGAGATATATTGCCATGCAACTTTCCACCGTTTCGTTTTATTACGACACATTCCATCATTGTCATATTGCTTTGCATGATCATGTAGTTGACATCGTATTTGTGGCAAGGCCACCTTTCATAATTCTTTCATACATGTCACTCTCGAGTCATTGCACATCCCGGTACACCGCCAGAGGCATTCATATAGATTCATATTTTGTTATAAGTATCGAGTTGTAATTCTTGAGTTGTAAGTAAATAAAAGCGTGATGATCATCATTATTAGAGCATTGTCCCATGTGAGGAAAGGATGATGGAGACTATGATTCCCCCACAAGTCGGGATGAGACTCTGGATGAAAAAAAGAGGTCAAAGAAGCCCACACAAAAAATGAGAGAAAAGAGAGAAGGGGCAATGTTACTATCCTTTTTCCATAATGATGCTTCAAAGTAGCACCATGATCTTCATGATAGAGAGTCTCCTATGTTGTCACTTTCATATACTAGTGGGAATCTTTCATTATAGAACTTGGCTTGTATATTCCAATGATGGGCTTCCTCAAATTGCCCTAGGTCTTCATGAGCAAGCAAGTTGGATGCACACCCGCTTAGTTTTCTTTTGAGCTTTCATAAACTTATAGCTCTAGTGCATCCGTTGCATGGCAATCCCTACTCACTCACATTGATATCTATTGATGGGCATCTCCATAACCTGTTAATACGCCTAGTTGATTGTCGGGGAGGCTGATCGTACCCACGGACACCTATGGGGCCGGCGGACCAGGCCCCTTGTGGTTCGGAGGGGGGCGGAGATCGCACGAAGAGCGGATCGAGGCGAGGCACACGAGCAGTTTACCCAGCTTCGGAGCTCTCCGGAGAGATAAAACTCCTACTGCTGCTTGTTTTGATCTATTCTGTTCTTGCTAGGGAGCAATGCGAGCTACAAAACCTAGCGTGAGTGTCTCTGGTCTCTGGTGAGTCGAATGAACCGAACTAACCGAACCCTTTCTACGTTGCACACGAGCCTCCTTTTATATGCTCAAGGGGTCTCCGACAGGTGGCAACATAGACGAGGGTACAAATGTAAAAACAGGAGTTGGTACACCTACTTGAACAGTGTACAGTGCAAAATACCTAACTCTGACGGCAAGGGACAAAAGCAATAAATGCCCGTCATTGTCGCCCAAACAAAGGCAACAGAGGCCGTCAGCGCCTCCGCCGCCACGATGGCGAGCCTGTCCGCCGCTTATCGCTGCTCTCCGCTGGCTGCACACCCGCCGACACGCGCGCATGGAACGGTCCCATGGCGACACGTCGCTGGGTGAGCTGGAGCGGAAAGGGAGAGAGGTTGCATGCCGCGGCAAGCGCCTTGCCGCGGCCGAATCCTTGTCGCGCCCGGAGGCTTGCCGCGCTCCGAGCCTTCCCGGCAAGCTCCTCTTGTCGGGGCCTTGTCTTCTGCGTTCGAGGTGGCCTTCCCGACAAGCTCCTCTTGTCGGGCCTTGCCTTCTCAATCTAATACTTTGTTCTTGAATGGCTCCAAAGGAGCCACGGAGGATATTGGCGGTGACGAGGCAAACCTTGCCGCTGGTGTCAGAATCGTCTGCAGGCACGAGTACGGGATACTAGGGTACCCTACTCTAGTACACCGACAGAGCCCCGGCTCGGGCCGTACACGGTGCCGAAGCGCTTGTCGGGCCAGCCTGTAATCGCACGGCACGCGCGCCTCGACCACGCCGCCTTCGCCCGGACCCACCACGATCCCCACTAACGGCACGCACCGGACGTGGCGTCAGGCGAGAGATCGTGGGCGCGTCATGGGGGTTCTTTATTAATATAAGAGGAACGTCCGCCTCCTCCCTTTATAAGCGGAGGAAACAGAGGCAGGCCGACCACCCTGCCATTGCTGTCTTGTCAAGAAACCACCGCCGCTCCCTCTTCTTCTCCGGCGGCGAGAGCAGCGCCCGCCCCTTTCTCCACAAGCACACTCACCGCCGTCGACCTCCTCCGCCCCCCTCACCATGGCTCCGAAGCCGATAAGGAGAAGGGCGTCAAGTCGGCCGAGGCGCAGCTGCTCATGGCGCAAGGAGCGAGCGAGCCATCTTCCCCGCAGCTCGGGCGCACGGGAGCTGCGGACGCCTTTCTACCTTTTCGTCGACGGAGACTGTGGCGCATCCGCGCACGAGGGTGCTCCCCACCTCCGCCGCTGATTTGGCCCCAACAGGGTACCCTTTCTTCGCCCTTTTCTTCTATTGCGGTCTTTGCCCGCCGTTTTCCGAGTTCTTTTGCGACATAATGAACACCTTTAGCCTCCGCCTCCTTGATTTCACCCCCAACGCCATCTTGACCATGGCAGTTTTCGCGCATTTGTGCGAAAACTTTGTCGGAGTCCATCCGAACGTGGCACTCTTTCGCCATTTCTTTGTTCCCCGCGTCGAGAGAGGAGAACCACTTGCCGGGGGAATAGCCTGGGTCTCTAGGATCGACAAGAAAGAGGCCTACCTAGAGGGGGAGTTCCGCAACAAGTGGGAGGAGTTGAGAGCCAACTGGTGCTGGGTCGTAGAGGAGAATCCACAGCCCTTCACCGCCGTGTGCCAAACCCCAATAGTGCGCGGCAGGGATTGGAGTAACTTGGCACCGGAGGATGAGAAGCTGAAGATAGCCGTGACCCGAATCCTGCGCCTCAGGCTTGCCGGGCTGACCGTAGGCGCAGTTGGCGCAGACTTCATTCGGCCGCAGACGCTTCCCTTGCGGGAAAGGAGGAGGCTCGCTTGGGAGTTCCAAAATGCGGCGGACATCATGAGGCTGCGCCTGGGCCTGAATTGGAACTTCACCGTCATGGAGCTGGACTCGGTGCTGCTCGAGCTGTTCAAGAACGACCCGACCATCCAGAGAGTGGTTTAGGTTGCCGCTGGGGTCGCCCCACTGCGGCAACAACTCGGCGCCGACCGCATCCAGCGCCATGATGCCACTGCGTGCGACTCCCACGGAATCGCCCCAACATGGCAGGAGCCCCCGACGAGATCGTGCAGCAATTGTTTGATGACTTAGAAGAAGTGCTGATCCGCGCCGACGGCGTAAGAGGCTCACCCGCGACACCACCGACTGTGAGATGGCGAGGATCGCCACCAGGTGGGAGGAGGCGGCAGCCGCTGCCGCCGGAGCCTTCGGGTTCACCGTGGAGGAGGCGGACGCGGCGAAGGCGGCAAGCTCTGCCGAAGCGAGGGAGGTCGCCGGCGAGGACGAGCTTGTCGAGCCCGAGGCCGTCGAGTGGACTCCGCCGAGGGCGCTTCTTCCCCACCGCTAAGCGACTTGCCGCTGGTGAGCCCGGCCCGCCGAGGAGGCGTCTCCGCAAGGTGGGAGACGAAGTCGGGCGGCATCGCCCACAGCAAGAAGCCGCCGACGCTTCCACCGCTGCAAGCGAGGTTGCGCTGGAGCGCCTCTACACCGCAGCGACAATCGGGCGGAATCTTCTCGAGCCACCGCTGACGCCCGCTTAAGCGGCCTAGAGAGCCCACGCCCGCTTCTCAGACCGGAGGCGAGCCGGAGTTCGACTTCTCCGTGCTCAGCCCGAGGAAGAAGGCAAAGAGTAAGCTTCTCGGGATTGTGCTTGTGTTTCTTCGCTTTTATTGCTTCATCTTGAATCTGATTTGCTTGCTCGGACTCTTTCCTTTTCGTGACGCCGGAACAGAGAGCGGCGAAGAGGGCCAAGATCCCGACGGTCGTCGTCGTTGAAGACGATTCTCCGTGGCGGGCGATCGGGACGTCCGAGACCGCCTTTGCCGGACCCGCAACCCTTCCCTGTAGCAGCCCCAAAGACAACCCCTGCAGTAAGTGTGCAGTTTTCTTTTTACTATTAGGTGTGCAGGGGTGCTCCTTCTTTGTTGATATCTCGACTGTGCTTGTGTAGGAGCAGAGGAGCCTCATCGGGGAGGGCTCGGAAGCCGCCTCGAGATCCTGCCCCCTGCCACTAGGCCGCCAAGGGAGAACTCCCCGGCAAGGGAGCTCCCTCCAACAAGGGAGGCCACCCCGGCAAGGGAGGCCACTCCGGCAAGGGAGGCTACCCCGGCAAGGGACGGCGCCAGTGACCCTCCAGTGGTCGAGGCCATGGCTACGGATCCTGCAGTGTAACTCCCTTACGCGAAAATCTCCCTTGGGCTTGCTTTCTTTTGTTTCTTTTTGAACATCTCGCTGATCGCTCTTTCTTCGTCTGACGCAGAGCCGATGGAGGCCGAGGCCGCCGGCGAGGAGGAAGCGCAAGGCAACACCGACGAGGTCGCCACGAGGAAGAAGAGGTCGTCGTTGTGGAGGAAGAGGCCGCCGCCGACGAGCCTATTGGCGAGGGAGGCCACCGAGGCCGCCGACGCAGAGGCCGGGCGAGGGGTCGGGCGATCGCATTAACGGCTCGAGGCCGCAGGAGGCAAGTGCTACACCGACAGCCGACTTCGCTGCTGCCGCCAAGGCCAGTTCGAGGAGCCCCAGCCCGGTGCCTACCAAGGCCGGGCGAAGGCGTCTTCATCAAGCTCCCCGAGCCGAGCCTGTGGCGCCGGTCGAGGGCGAGACCTTCGACGGCGAAGCTACTCGCCTCACTGGCCGACGCTGGTGGACGCCAAGCAGCAGCAGCGGTGAGTTCGAGGAGGAGCAGGCCGAAGAAGCTGCTGTCGCTCTACCGCACCCGGCAGGCCAAGTTAGAGACCTGGGAAGCCCTTGTCGCGAGGGCGGGGGCGGATATGGAGAAACGCGCCGAGGAGCTCCGGAGCGCCAACAAAGAAGCCCTCCGTGACGTGGCGGAAGCGCGGGGGCAGCTCGCAGAAGAGCGCACGGCCTTCATCCTTGAGAAGGCCGCAACTGATGAGGAGCAGCGGCTGGCTGCCGAGAAGCTCGCCGCCAGCAGAAAGCAAGCCGGGCGCAGCTGAAGGTCAATCTGGACAGCCACGAAGAAGACCTTGCTGCTGAGGAGTCGCTGGGCGGGCGCCAGAGGCGGCGACGCCGCCGCAGCCGCCGAGGCCGCCAAGGAAGAGCTGAAGGCGAAGGTGGTACAGCCGGAGGCCACCCTCAAGAAGAGCGGCGAAGAGCTTGCCGTGCTCAAGCGTGAGCGAGAAGGACGCCTACACCCTTGGCGAAGCTGCAGAGCCGCCTCGGCCGACAGGCCAAGGAGCTCGACGCCGCCAAGGATTCCAAGGCGGATCTGAGCTGAACCGACCACTCGACGCAGACGTTGGATGGCGCCAGAGAGCGGAGGTGGGCTTGTTGGAGGCGATCAAGGCCAAGGAGGAGCTGCCGGCGAATGCCGTCTCCGCCCGTAACACCTTGAGGGAGAGCGTGGAGCACTGGATCAAGGTCTGGTGGACACCGCCGCCGACATCCACAACGAAATGATGGAGCTGGGATGGCGGACCTTGCGCATTCTCCGACGAGCATCTCCAACCCAGCGCCAAGCTCAGCTTATTCTTCAAAGGCGTGGCGACGGGCCTCCAGCCGACTCGGGAAGAGGTCCCAAAGCAAATGGCCGAGGAATCACGCCAGTCTCGCGGGAGCCCTCGAGAAGGTGTTGATCAAGGTGGCCTTCCGCAATCCGGGCCTCAACCTTAACGGCGTCCTCCGATCCTTGCCGCCAGACGCCAACGTGGAGGAGCTCAAAGCCCTTGTCGCACCCATTGTGGACAAGGTGAACAAGATCAAGCGGATTAAGGGCGACCGCGTAGACTAGGCCGCCAACTTTATCTTTCTCTTGTCGCTGTTGATCATATTTAGAAAACTTTGTTAGATCAGCGACAAGTTATTCTGTAATATACTCTATCTTAGGTGAACGATTAATGCAACGTTATTTCCTCTACTTGATTCCTTCCTTTGTACGTTTCTGCCTTACGCATTTAGGGGACTTGTTGGTGCGGGCACTTTTGTCATGAAAGCGCCGAGTAAAACGTCAAGAGCCTCGCCGGCGTTGCCGCCTCCGACAAGCAACCTTGACGCGACTAGCCGCAGCTCACTTAAGTTGTTGAGCGGACTCGAAACAAAGTAAGGGCGCGACTAGCCGGCGAGTTGGTTCCTCTCGCGCATGTGTTTTCCATACAAAGTACTATCGCTCGAGGAAGATAACTTAAAATTTTAAAAATTGATTGCTCAAACTTTGGCAACTTAGCTTTTCATCTCTTGCTTCCCGATGAGGTGAAACTTCCTCGAGCGGTGCTCGGTCCATAGTATTATCTCCTCCTTCCCCTGGTTAACTTGTGCGCGAGGGAGCCCTTCTTTCTTTGAGAAAAGAAAAGAAGAGGAAATAATGTTATGGAGCCCAGCTGACTTCGATTACGCTTACCGGTATGGTTGTTGCACAAAGTGTTAGCCAAAACATGCAATAAATTGATGAAAGCATGAACTTGACAAGTTGTGCGCAACACATGAGCTTTTATCGATGCACGGGTTCTGCGCCCGCTTTGTACAAAGGATTACATGCAATCGCTGCAAGACTTGTACAAAAGGTGGTTGCCGTGAACGGGTTCCGACAACCGCGCCTCTATGGGTAAAACTTACAAAGATGCTCAATGTTCCAGGAGTTGCTCACCGAATGCCATCTTCGGTCTCAAGGCGGACAGCGCCAGTGCCTAGTGACTCGCTTTCACCCGATAAGGGCCTTCCACTTCAAGGCGTCAACTTGTTTGAATTCTTGGCGACTGAACGCGCCAAGAACAAGGTCGCCTTCCTCGAGACTTCGGCACTAACCTGCGGCTATGGTAGCGACGCAGAGCTTGTCAGAAGCGAGCAGCTCGCCGCAATGACTCGAAGACGATCCTCCTCAAGGAGCAGCGTCATCTTGTCGCACCTGCTCTTGCTCAAGCTCATCATAAGCGAGTACTCGAGGCGATCCGACACGAAGTTCCGTGGGGAGAACTGCCTCTGCTCCATAGACTAGAGCAAAGGGTGTGCGGCCGGTGGCTCGATTTGGCGTCGTCTGATCGACCAAAGAACCACCGGCAGCTCCTAGATCCAGCTTCCGCGACTTGTGCAAATTCGTCGAAAGTTCTGGTCTTGAGCCCGCGCAGCACTTCTAGCATTTGCCCTTCTTCGCTTGACCGTTGCTTCTCGGGTGAGCAACAGCAAAAGCAGACCTTGGCGCCAAGGTCTTGGACGTCTTGCATGAAGGTGCGACTTCGTGAATTGGCGTGCCGTTGTCGGTGATGATCCATTAGGGATTCCAAACGGCAAACAATTGACCAAGAACTTGATGGCCGACCGTGCCGTCACCTTCCTCACTGCTTCCACTTCCGCCACTTTGTGAACTTGTCGATGGCGACGCATAAGTACTCAAAGCCCCGACAACTCGGGGAAGGGGCCGAGGATGTCGAGCCCCTGCACCTAAAAATGGCCGTGGATAAAGGGATCGCCCGGAGAGCTTGAGCCGGTGTATCTGCTTGGAATGGAACCGCACGCTTCACACTTGGTTACTTGTGCAGCTTGCATCCCGGAGGCTGTCGGCCGAAGAAACCTTGCCGGAAAGCTTTGCTTAAGCGCCCGGGCGCCAATGTGGTGACCACATATGCCTCCGTGTATCTCTGCCAACAGCTTACATCCATCTTCCCGGGAATACACTTCAATTTCACACCGTTGAGTCTTCTTCTGCATGCGATGTCGTCGACAAACCGGTACATACTTGACCGCCGGGCTACTCTTTCCGCTTCTTCTTGCTCTTGGGAAGTTCTCCGTCTGAAGGAAATGGACAATCTGCTGCGCCCATGCCGGAGCTTGCGGCTCGACAACAAGGACTAAAGGCACATTTGCTGCTGCGGGAACATCGCCTTCCACGGCAAGAACCTGCGGCCTGCCGGAGCTTGATGCTCCCGACAAGCTTCTTGCCGGAGCAAGACTTGTCGGGAGCGTCGCTTCAACGAAACAAACCTCGGGTCTGGCTTGAGCAGCATCGCTTCCTCAAAGATTGTTGGTGTTGATCTTGGGGACCTTTGCGACGACGGCTTCGGAAGCTCGCCGGAAAGTAGTCACCAGAGGCCAACTTCCTCTTCTTGCCTTGTCCAGTTGATGGTGTTACGGTTGGTTGAGTCAGCTTGAGCACAAAAATCCCTGGTTCCACAGGCACATTAAGTGAGGCACACTTTGACAGCCGTCACAAGAATATCATTCTGAGCTCTTGGAACATGTTCCATTTGTAGGCCGTCAAAGTGCTCTTCTAGCTTCCTCACTTCATCCACGTAGGCTTCCATCAACGGGCTCTAGTAATCTTTGTTGACTTGGCGGACGACGAGTTGCGAGTCACCCCTGACAATAAGCTTCTTGATCCCAAGGTCGGCGATCCTCGAGACCGGCAAGCAAACCTTCATACTCTGCAGTATTGTTTGTCGCTTGCTCCTTGGAAAAGTGCATCCGGACGACGTACTTGAGGTGCTCTCCGGTGGGTGCGATAAGCGACGCCGCACCGGCGCCTTTGCAGCGAGAAGGCACCATCAAAGTACATCACCCACTCTTTGCTTGCTTCTTTGACGGGATGCTCGCCTCCTAATCTCTTCATCCGGCGCTACGCCCATTCTGCTATGAATTCCACCAAGGCTCGCTTTGGATAGTTGATGTGCTTTCAAACTTGAGACCAAAGCTTGACAGCTCCAAAGTGCCCACTCGACAATCCCGCCTGCCGCTTCGGATTCTCGCGGTATCCTCTTCACCAAAGCGAGTGACAATTGTGATCTCATGTGCTTGGAAGTAATGGCGCAGCTTTCTCGAGGCCATGAGGAGGCCGAAAAGCAATTTACGCACACCGTAGTACCTTGACCTAGCCTCGCAGGATGGAACCGACAAAGTAAACTGGGCGCCGCACCATCCTTTTCTCAGATCTGTTCATGTGTCTGCGCGGATTCATCCTTGTCGGGACCAGAGCTTGTCGGTGATGCCCCCTGCTTGTCGCTGGATGTGCTTGCCGTGGTTGCCGGCTCGTCATCCGCCTCCCTCTCCGCTACTAACGCAGCACTAACCACTTGATTGGTTGCCGCTATATATAGCAAAGCAACTTCTCTTGTGGCTTAGGTGCGACAAGTGTTGGAGTGGAGGATGTATCTCTTCAAGTCTGCAGCGCAGCCTCCGCTTCGAGAGTCCATTTCATTGGACCCGCCTTTTTCAAAATCTTGAAAACGGCAGGCGCTGCTCAGCAGACCTAGAAATAAACCTGCCGAGAGCAGCCACGCAACCGCAAGTCTTCGTGACATCCTTGACGCGCTTTGGTGCTTCAATCTGCTCAATGGCCTTGATCTTGTCGGGATTAGCTTCAATCCTCGCTGAGACCACGAAGAACCCGAGAAGCTTGCGGAAGGAACTCCAAACACGCACTTCTCGGGGTTGAGCTTGAGGTTGATCTTGCGCAGATTTGCAAAGGTCTCGCTCAAATCTTGAACTAGAGTTGCTTTGTCCTTGCTTTTGACCACTATGTCATCCATGTAGGCTTCTACATTTACGTGCATTTGCGGCTCAAAAGCCGCCATGGACTACCCTTGCAAATGTTGAACCAAAGCATCTTCAAACCGAAAGGCATCCGTATGAAACAAAGATGTGCCACATGGTGTGATGAATGCAGTCTTCTCCTCATCTTCTTCAGCCATGAAGATCTGATGGTATCTCGAGTATGCATCAAGAAACGAAAGCAAATCACATCCAGCCGTGGAGTCAACAATCCTGGTCAATGCGCCGCAAGGGAAATGGATCTTCGGGACAAGCTCTATTAACATCCGTGAAGTCAATACAAAGTCTCCACTTTCCATTTGCTTTTATGCGACAACAGGATTGGCCAACCACGTAGGGTGGAGCACTCCTCCGACGAGGCCCGCCGCTTCCAGCTTCTTGATCTCTTCGCTATGAATTCTTGGCGCCCACCGCTTGCTTACGACTTTTTTGCTTGACGGGCCGCGCAAGATGAGGACAAACGGTTGCGGTGCTCAATCACTTTCACGGGAACACTGGGATATCGACGGTTGCCATGCAAACACGCCGACATTCGCCTGCAGGAAAGCAATGAGCGCCGCCTTTCCTATTTAGGGTCGAGAGAGGCACCGATGGTGAAGGTACCACCAAGTGCCGCCCTCCTTGGCGGGCACCTTCTTGGTCTTCGGGCGAGCCACCATCTTCTTGCACTTGCCGGTGGAGCTCGATGGTGCGTCCTCGACGGTAGCGCATCACTCCGAAGAGGTGCGCTTGCCGGAGTGAGCATCAGAGCCCTTGCCGGACTTGGACTTGGTCTTCTTCCCCCCGGGAGCTTCAGCGGCAAGTGCTTGGCAATCTGTCAGCGTTGCTGCATCTCGGAAGATCTTGTCGGCACGTATAAGGGCATCCTTCTTGTCGCCATGGACAGAGATGACGCTTATCGGCCTGGCATCTTGAGTAGGTTGTAGGCGTAGTGAGAGGCTGCCATGAACTTGGCGAGTGCCGGACGGCCAAGTATCCCATTGTAAGGCAATGGGAAATCGGCAACGCCGAATGTAACCCTCTCTCCCCGAAGTTCAGCTCACGCCAAATGTGACCGCAACGTAATCTTCCCTTCGGCTTGCTCCTTCCCGGATTGATTCCTTGAAGGTACCGGTCTCTTCGAGCTCATTGTCGTGGATTTGAAGCTTCGGAGCACCGCGGAGGAGATCAGATTCAAGCCGCCCCGCCGTCAACTAACATTTTGTGACCTTGAGGTTGCGGATGGTTGGAGAGACCAACATCGGCAAGCACCCGACCGCAGTTATGCGATCAGGGTGGTCCTCAATATCTAAAATGATAGGCGTCGGACCACTTGAGGCTTATGCGTGACTCTACGGATGGTTCCGCTGCATTGACCTCCGCATCCATTGCTTGAGTTGGCGGTGGGAGGTATGCAGGGAAGCACCTCCGTCCAACGCAAAGCGACCTCTCGTGGCTTTCGAAACTCCTTCTCATCGGGCGTCGTCGTCTTCCATGTCTTCGCCGTCGTCCTCATCTTCATCCTTGTCGCGTCATGGGGAGGTCTATCTCCTTGCCGCTTGCTTGGCCTTGCCAAGGCGTCCTCCCGGCCGGACGCTTGCTTGTTTCCCCAAAGCACCTTCCTCGGGCCTTCTCCTTGTCGCGCCGCTCGTACTCGGCTCTGCTGTTCGACAAGCTGCTCGACCTTCTTGCAGCTCTGGAGGTCGTGGCCCTTGGTGCGGTGGATCTTGCAGTACTGCTTGCCGGAGCTGTCCTGCTTATCGGCGGCCGCCACCGACTGGTGGTTGGCGTCAGCGGCAACCTCCTTGCCGGAGCCACCAGCCTTGGCGTTCTTGTCGCCACCTCCGTTGCCGGACTGCTCAACAGCTAGCACTTCTCTACTTTTCTTCTTCCTGTTGCCTCGCCACGGCCCTTCTTTGCCGGGCGGTGTCATCAACTGCCGATCTCGCTTCGCATTCTCTCCTGGAGTCTCCTCCCTTCCTCAGCGATGCACACTTATCGGCCAAGGCGTACAGCTCACCGACGTCCTTGACTTTGCACATCGCCATCTCCTCCCTCATCTCGCGTTCCGCACATTACGATGAAATGCGCTGATCACCGCGGCACGGTGGACGTCCGGGATGTTGTAGTGTACACGGCTGAATCTCCGGATGAACTTGCGCAGGACTCTCCTTCCTTCCGGCGAGCAAGTGAAGGTCACTCTCTTGGCCATGAGGTTTGTGGCCACCGTGAAGGCGCCAACAAACCGATGGCACAGATTCGCCCAAGAGGATATGGAGCTGTCCGGCAAGTGCATGAGCCAAATCTGACGTTGGGCTTGAGCACGGCGGGAAGTAGTTGGCGAGGATCTTGTCGCCCCGTCCCCTCGCAGCCTGCACCGCGATGGTGTAGATGCCGAGAAACTCCGACGGGTGCGCCCCGCCATCATACTTCTCCGCACGTCTGGTTTGAAGTTTTCTGGCTGGTCACATCGGACTTGCCGCAGCTCACGAGTGAACGCAGGGCAACCTACATCACAGACGGCAAGTCGCCTGCCCCTCCGGGCGTGCATGTCAACAGAAGGCCCAAAGGCGCTTGTCGGATTGACGTCGCGCTTCTCTTCGGGCGCCGATGCGAGTTCGAGCGTCCTCTTGTTGTCGCTCATGAAGAACTTGGCGCTGATCGTGGCGAAGCTTCGCGGATCCGACGACGCGATGGGAGTCGCTGTCGAGGTGGATCCGGTGAGTCGGCGATCTTGGCCTTCTTGGCGGAGAGTGCACGGTGGTTGCACCTCCGACAGTCTCGTCGCCACCGGCTCGTGCCTTGTCGTCTCGCCGCGGCAATGATGGCGTTGGTTGCCGCGGAGCGTCGTTGTTGGCAAAACCGATGAGGCTCGGATAGTGGCCCTCCACTCGTCGACCTTGTCGGCCGTTGGAGGGTAGTCGAGGAGCAGCTAAGCTCTCGCCAGAGCTTCTGCTCGAGTAGTGGGCGGCATTGGAGAACGGTGCGAGGCGGGACACGCCGGACTTCTAACTACGTTAGAAGGAGCAGCACTCGTCCGGGCGCATCAGATCTCACTCGTACAAGCATGTTACGCCGCATGCTGGTCTTGAGGGTCTCGATCCAACGAACGTATGGCATTGTGAACGCCATGACGTTGTTGGTCCCGCGTCTCCTGAGATGGGCGCGGGGGATGCGCGGACGCCGAGGTTTGCGGTGCCTTGTCCTTGGACTTGGCAACGTCGCGAGCACCTTCGTCGGCGCCCGTTCCTCCGCCAGCGTCTGCCCCACCACCCGTTCGCTGCGGTGAGGGTGGGTACGACGCGGACGGCTCTGCTGCCGTCGAAGCCTTCTTCTTCGGTGGCATGTTGAGGAAGATGTTGATGACGCTGCTCGTGTGAACGCCGGATCGGGTTCACACAGCCTCGACGCCCCCTACCTGGCGCGCCAAAGATGTGGGGAGGCTGATCATACCCACGGACACCTATGGGGCCGGCGGACCAGGCCCCTTGTGGTTCGGAGGGGGGCGGAGATCGCACGAAGAGCGGATCGAGGCGAGGCACACGAGCAGTTTACCCAGCTTCGGAGCTCTCCGAAGAGATAAAACTCCTATTGCTGCTTGTTTTGATCTATTCTGTTCTTGCTAGGGAGCAATGCGAGCTACAAAACCTAGCGTGAGTGTCTCTGGTCTCTGGTGAGTCGAATGAATCGACCAATCGAACCCTTTCTACGCTGCACGCGGGCCTCCTTTTATATGCTCAAGGGGTCTCCGGCGGTGGCAACATAGACGAGGGTACAAATGTAAAACAGGAGTTGGTACACCTACTTGAACAAAGGTATGCAGTAAAATACCTAACTCGGCCAAGCAAGGGACAAAAGCAATAAATGCCCGTCATTGTCGCCCAAACAAAGTGCAACAGAGGCCGTCAGTGCGCCTCCGCCGCCACGATGGCGAGCCTGTCAGCGCCGCTTATCGCTGCTCTCCATCGCTGCACAACCGCCGACACGCCAGCATGGAACGGTCCCATGGCGACATCGTCATGGGTGAGCTGGAGCGGAAAGGGAGAGAGGTTGCATGCCGCATGACAAGCGCCTTGCCGCTGCCGGTCCTTGTCGCGCCCGGAGGCTTGCCGCGCTCCGAGCCTTCCCGGCAAGCTCCTCTTGTCGGGGCCTTGTCTTCTGCGTGCCTGGAGTGGCCTTCCCGACAAGCTCCTCTTGTCGGGGCCTTGCCTTCTCAATCTAATACTTTGTTCTTGAATGGCTCCAAAGGAGCCACGGAGGATATTGGCGGTGACGAGGCAAACCTTGCCGCTGGTGTCAAGAATCGTCTGCAGGCATCTAGCACGGGATACTAGGGTACCCCTACTCTAGTACACCGACATTGATGTGAGACTATCTCCCTCTTTTTGTCTTCTTCACAACCACCATATTCTATTCCACCTATAGTGCTATGTCCATGGCTCACGCTCATGTATTGCGTGAAAGTTGAAAAGGTTTGAGAACACCAAAAGTATGAAACAATTGCTTGGCTTGTCATCAGGGTTGTGCCTGATTTGAATATTTTGTGTGATGAAGATGGAGCATAGCCAGACTATATGATTTTGTAGGGATAAACTTGCTTTGGCCATGTTATTTTGAGAAGACATAATTGCCTTGTTAGTATGCTTGAAGTATTATTATTTTTATGTCAATATTAAAATTTTGTTTTGAATCTTATGGATCTGAACATTCATTCCACAATAAAGAAAATTACATGGATAAATATGTTAGGTAGCATTCCACATCAAAAATTCTGTTTTTATCATTTACCTACCCGAGGACGAGCAGGAATTAAGCTTGGGGATGCTTGATACATCTCCAACGTATCTATAATTTTTTATTGTTCCATGCTATTATATTATCCGTTTTGGATGTTTTATACGCATTAATATGCTATTTTATATTATTTTTGGGACTAACTTATTAACCTAGAGCCCAGTGCCAGTTTCTGTTTTTTTCCTTGTTTTTGAGCTTCGCAGAAAAGGAATACCAAATGGAGTCCAAACGGAATAAAACTTTCGCGATGATTTTTCTTGGACCAGAAGACACCCTGTAGACTTGGAGATGAAGTCAGAAGAGCCGTGAGGCGGCGATAAGGGGGGAGGGCACGCCCAGGGGGTAGGGTGCGCCCCTGCCTTGCCACTTCCTCGGGACTCCTCTGACCTAACCCTTGGCCCTATATATATATAATACATATAATATATATATATATATATATATATATATATATATATATATAATATTCACATATATTCCCAAACCACCAGAAGCATCCACGAAAACACTTCTCCACCGCCGCAACGTTCTATTCTCGTGAGATCCCATCTTGGGGCCTTTTCCGGCATCCTGCCGGAGGGGATTCGATCACGGAGGGCTTCTACATCAACTCTATTGCCCTCTGAATGAAGCGTGAGTAGTTTACCACAGACCTATGTGTCCATAGCTAGTAGCTAGATGGCTTCTTCTCTCTCTTTCATTCTCAATATCATGTTTTCTTCGATGTTCTTGGAGATTGATAACCCACAAGTATAGGGGATCGCAACAGTTT
This sequence comes from Aegilops bicornis, assembly GCA_021605145.1. Lineage (NCBI taxonomy): Eukaryota > Viridiplantae > Streptophyta > Magnoliopsida > Poales > Poaceae > Aegilops > Aegilops bicornis. The sequence continues at coordinate 726,031,120 of CM038671.1, read as the reverse complement.
TCGAGGGTAGAGTATTCAATCCAAATTTATTGATCCGACACAATGGGAGCCAAAGAATATTCTCAAGTATTAGCAGTTGAGTTGTCAATTCAACCACACCTGGATAACTTAATATCTGCAGCAAAGTATTTAGTAGCAAAGTAGTATGGAAGTAACGGTAGCGGTGGCAAAAGTAATAGTAGCAGTTTTGTAGTGATTGTAACAGTGGAAACGGAAAAGTAACTAAGCAAAGATCAATATGTGAAAAGCTCGTAGGCATTGGATCAGTGATGGATGATTATGTCGGATGCGGTTCATCATGTAACAGTTATAACATAGGGTGACACAGAACTAGCTCCAATTCATCAATGTAATGTAGGCATGTATTCCGAATATAGTCATATGTGCTTATGGAAAAGAACTTGCATGACATCTTTGTCCTACCCTCCGTGGCAGCGGGTCCTATTGGAAACTAAGGGATATTAAGGCCTCCTTTTAATAGAGTACCGGACCAAAGCATTAACACTTAGTGAATACATGAACTCCTCAAACTACGGTCATCACCGGTAAGTATCCCGATTATTGTCACTTCGGGGTTAACACATCATAACACATAATAGGTGACTATAGACTTGCAAGACAGGATCAAGAACTCACATATATTCATGAAAACATAATAGGTTTAGATCTGAAATCATGGCACTCGGGCCCTAGTGACAAGCATTAAGGATAGCAAAGTTATAGCAACATCAATCTCAGAACATAGTGGATACTAGGGATCAAACCCTAACAAAACTAACTCGATTACATGATAAATCTCATCCAACCCATCACCGTCCAGCAAGTTTCACGATGGAATTACTCACGCACGGCGGTGAGCATCATGAAATTGGTGATGGAGGATGGTTGATGATGACGATGGCGACGGATTCCCCTCTCTGGAGCCCCGAACGGACTCCATATCAGCCCTCCCGAGAGAGTTTAGGGCTTGGCTGCGGCTCCGTATCGTAAAACGCGATGAATCCTTCTCTCTGATTTTTTTCTTCCCGAACGTGAATATATGGAGTTGGAGTTGAGGTCGGTGGAGCACCAGGGGGCCCACGAGGCAGGGTAGGCGCGCCCCTCACCCTCGTGGACATGGTGTGGGCCCCCCGACCTTGATTCTTTCGCCAGTATTTTTTATTATTGCCAAAAATATTCTCCGTGAAGTTTCAGGTCATTCCGAGAACTTTTATTTCTGCACAAAAATAACACCATGGCAATTCTGCTGAAAACAGCGTCAGTCCGGGTAAGTTCCATTCAAATCATGCAAGTTAGAGTCCAAAACAAGGGCAAAAGTGTTTGGAAAAGTAGATACGATGGAGACGTATCAGAGGTCTATCTGATGTAAACTTTTTTGCGGTGTGTTTGTCGAGATCTGATGAATTGTGGATTTATCATCACCTTATCTATGAATATTATTTGAATCTTCTCTGAATTCTTATATGCTTGATTTGATATCTTTGTAATTCTCTTTGAACTATCGGTTTAGTTTGGCCAACTAGATTGGTTTTTCTTGCAACGGGAGAAGTGCTTGGCTTTGGGTTCAATCTTGCGGTGTCCTTTCCCAGTGACAGTAGGGGCAGGAAGGCACGTATTGTGTTGTTGCCCTCGAGGATAAAAAGATGGGGTTTACATCATATTGCTTGAGTTTATTCCTCTACATCATATCATCTTACTTAAAGCGTTACTCTGTTCTTCATGAACTTAATACTCTAGATGCAGGCAGGAGTCGGTCGATGTGTGGAGTAATAGTAGTAGATGTAGGCAGGAGTCGGTCTACTTGACATGGAGGTGATGCCTATATTTCATAATCATTGCCTTGGATATCGTCATAACTTTGCGCTTTTCTATCAATTGCTCGACAGTAATTTGTTCACCCATCGTATTGTTTGCTATCTTGAGAGAAGCCTCTAGTGAAACCTATGGCCCCCGGGTCTATTTACCATCATATAAGTTTCCGGTCTACTATTTTGCAATCTCTTACTTTCCGATCTATAAACCAAAAAACCCAAAAATATTTACTTTATCTTTTGTTTAGTTTTATCTATCTCTATCAGATCTCACTTTTGCAAGTGACCATGAAGGGATTGACAACCCCTTTATCACGCTGGGTGCAAGTTGTTTGATTGTTTGTGCAGGTATTGGTGACTTGTGCGTTCTTCTCCTACTGGATTGATACCTTGGTTCTCTAACTGAGGGAAATGCTTATCTCTACTTTGCTGCATCACCCTTTCCTCTTCAATGGAAAAACCAACGCAAGCTCAAGAAGTAGCAGGTGATATCTCATAAAAAACCAAAAAAGGATGCCAATTTAAATATTGGCACAAGGTATTCTTTTCAATGTTATAATCGATCTTTCTTTCATCATATTGCCTTTTGTATTCAACCAATTTGTCTCATTTTTATACTAATTTGGCTCGTTTTTCTATCACGCCGACTAATGTTGGGGATATTGCTTATCGGGAACTTATCGGTCAACCCATGATAAGGGGTAAATCGGCCAGTTTATCGGCATATCAGCCGATTTATCACCATATCGGCTAATTTATCGGCCAGACACCGGTAAGCAATAAATCAACCAATCTATCGAAATATCGGAAGATATCTTGAACAGTGACACCGACAGACTATGTTTGTACCCCTAGAGATATTACAGTCATCGAATCAATCATTTCTGCCCCCAAGAAAACCAAGTTCGTGGACATTGAAGATGCCTTGTTATCAAACAACGATTTGGAATGCCTTATGAAGGATGATATGTTCTTACACGATGGTGTAATACCAATTGCACAAACTTTGTAATTAATAATATAAACAATATATAATATCATAAGACATAGATATAATGGTAATTGTGGAATTACGGGTGATAAATGCTTACATATATTACATCCTGGCTCACTACATATATTGCTTTTGTAGGATGGGTATGAGCTGAGGAAGCAGTTTTTATTATACTTGCTCAAACATCATGCAAATGAAGCTAAAGACAACTTTCCTGATATTGTGAGACAATTTCTTAAGTGCATCAAGTAGATCTCAATAATTTGTAATAGATTTTTAGCTGGATCATCCCTTATATGTATGCATTGTTAAAGTGCTATTTTGTTATCACTTTACATTACAAGTTAAGTGGACTTCAATTATTATTCAATTGGGACCATGTTATAGTGTTTCTATCTATGACTATTTCAGAAGCCCGTGGCAACGCACATGCATTCTACTAGTATTCATAAAATAAGAATCTACAACTAGTCCACGTGGATACAACAAGGGAGCACGAGAGAATACATATGTGCTGAAATTTTGCAAAAGACACTCCGAGTAAAGGAAAAAGGTGCTCGGTCTATGGAGATCCTTGCAGATGCCAATGAAACTGCTAACCACCGAAACACCAGCGACGCCGAGGCGTACATTGGAGATCCACTGGATTCAGAATGCACCATCGCACATGGGCTTTCTGAATCGATGAACGGGCCTGGCATGAACACGAAAGCCCACATCTTTGTGGCGCGTTAATTGGGGATTTTCCCCATGCTTCCCGAATCCCGAATTCGCCGCGACAAATAAAACTCGTCAGAGAATGGCATCGAATCCTCCTTCGAGCAACCACTTGCCCAATTCCAACATAGCCGAAACCTCGCACGAGCCAATGTAGACATCAACTAGGACATCAATCGCTGACCCTGCTCCTGAAACAATCTTCACGAACTCCACCATGGCGGCGAAGGAGACACCATAGCAACAGGGTCAGAGGCGGAAGAAAACATACCCTGGTGCAGCTGTCGTCGCCGCCTCGCCGGTAGCACCCGAACACACTAGATCTGACTGTTGGGGAACACAGTAATTAAAAAAAAATCCTAAGATCACGCAAGATCTATCTAGGTGATGCATAGCAACAAGAGGGGAGAGTGTTGTCTACGTACACTCGTAGACCAAAAGCGGAAGCGTTATGATAATGCGGTTGATGTAGTCGTACGTCTTCACGATCCGACTGATCCTAGCACCGAAGGTACGGCACCTCCGCGATCTGCACACGTTCAGCTCGGTGACATCCCACGAACTCTAGATCCAGCTGAGGTCGAGGGAGAGTTTCACAAGACGACGGGCGATGATGACGGTGATGATGAAGTTACCGACGCAGGGCTTCGCCTAAGCACTACAACGATATGACCGAGGTGGAAATCTGTGGAGGAGGGCACCGCACACGGCTAAACAATCAACTTGTGTGTCTATGGGGTGCTCCCCCTCCCCCGTATATAAAGGAGTTGACGAGGGGAGGGCCGACCCTCTCTATGGCGTGCCCAAGGGGGGGAGTCCTACTCCCAGTAGGAGTAGGTTTCCCCCCTTCCCTAGTTGGAGTAGGAGAAGAAGGAAGAGGGAGAGGGAGAGAAGGAAAGGGGGGCCGGCCCCCCTCCCAATTCGGATTGGGCTTGGGGGGCGCCCCACCTTGGCCGCCTCGTCTCTTCCACCATGGCCCATTAAGGCCCATTAACTCCCGGGGTTCCAAAGAACCTCCAGATTCTAAAATGCCCGAACCACTCGGAACCTTTCCGGTGTCCAAACATAGCCTTCCAATATATCAATCTTTATGTCTCGACCATTTCAAGACTCCTCGTCATGTCCGTGATCACATCTGGGACTCCGAACAACCTTCGGTACATCAAAACACATAAACTCATAATACCGATCGTCATCGAATGTTGTTGCAAGGACCCTACGGGTTCGAGAACTATGTAGACATGACCGAGACTGATCTCCGATCAATAACCAATAGCGAAACATGGATGCTCATATTGGTTCCTACATATTCTACGAAGATGTTTATCGGTCAAACCGCATAACAACATACGTTGTTCCCTTTGTCATCGGTATGTTACTTGCCCGAGATTCGATCGTCGGTATCACTAGTAGAAAACAGGGCAATGGTCCAGGCCCGGCCAGCCCATTAGTCCCGGTTCAATCCAGAACCGGGACCAATGGGGGTATTGGACCCGGTTCGTGAGCCCCGGGGGCCGGCCGGGCCACGTGGGCCATTGGTCCCGGTTCGTCTGGACCTTCTGGTCCCGGTTGGTGGGACAAACCGGGACCAATGGGCCTCGCTCCTGGTCCACCACCATTGGTCCCGGTTGGTGGGACGAACCGGGACCAAACACTACCCTTTAGTCCCGGTTCAAGTCACCAACCGCGACCAATTAGTTGCCTATATATACCCCTTGCCCGTGAGCAGAGCACTCCCAGTGCTCTGTTTTTCGTGGCAGGCGAGGGTTGAGCTTTGTGGTGCTCTAGCTCACCTCCTATGCACACGAGGTGTTCGATGGAATGCCTGAGCCACACTACTTAAGCTTTCTCCTCTCCAAGCTCGACCTCCAAGCTCCATTTTCCTTAATATTTGTCTAGGTTTAGCGGTCCGTCCACGCCCTGTCTCCCTGTCTTCACCGCTGCCGATCGCCTGCGCCGATCTGCCAAGCACCACCGTGGTGAGCCTCTTGTTCTTATCTTATCTTCTTTCCGAAAGGAAAAAATTCTTACTTGTATGTTTATATGGATACTTGTATAATTTTCTTACTTTTATTATTGCATCTTATATATTGCGATGGTTTTGGTATCCGCCTTCGGCCCTCATTCTCGCTCTATGATTCGGATGTGGTATATATTATATTTTCATAACTATTGGTTCATTTATTGTTTATGACAATTATGCCGACCAACGTGACATAGATTTTATTTATCTAGGAGGTTGTTGAACCGAAATTCCAACCGACCCTATTGTCGAGAGGTTAAATTTAGTTGAAGAAGAAAACAATTTGTTGAAGAAAAAAATTAGAAAAATTGAGGAGGAGAAGATGATATTGGATTTGCATGTTGCGGATGTCGCCGATGATCACAAGATCAAGATGGATGCAATGCGCTTGAAGATTAGAAAGATTAGAAAATATGCCATTCATACCGAGGCTTGGTATCATTATGCCGTTGGATCGGTTGTTACATTGGTTGCGATTATGATCGCATTTGTTTTCGCATTGAAATGTTTTACATAGTTTCAAAGTGTATGGTTTAATTAATTTAGATGCTCTGCAGAGCTTTATGTTGTTAGATGAGAACTATGTATGTACTTTGGTTTTAATGTGATGATGAACTTCTATTAATTTGGTCACTTAATTATCTATTCATGATGTTCTGTAATGATTTTTGACACACTTAATTATATATAATGCACGCAGATGAACCGGGAATGGATGTACGGTTCAAGACACACCTCCGAGTACATTATAGGGCGTGCATGATTTTCTCAAGTGGCTGAGGCAAACAAGTAGAATGGTTTTATGTGTTGTCCATGCCCTATATGTGGGAATATGAAGTCTTACTCGACCGGAAAATCCTCCACACCCACCGCTTTACAAGGGTTTCATGCCACACTATAATGTTTGGACGAGGCACGGAGAAATAGGGGTTATGATGGAAGACGGCGAAGAAGAAGAGTACGATGACAACTATGTGCCCCCGAATACGGTGATGCTCTTGAACATCAAGAGGAACCAGACGATGTGCACGATGATGTCGCAACGGGCTTAAGCGCTGAAGATCAAGAGGAACCAGACGATGTGCCCGATGATGATGATCTCCGCAGGTCATTGTCGATGAAAGGACGAATGCGAAAGTCAAAAGGAGAAGCTGAAGTTCGATCGCATGTTAGAGGACCACAAAAAGGGTTGTACCCCAATTGCGAAGATGGAAACACAAAGCTCGGTGCAGATCGGAATTGCTGCAGTGGAAAGCAGAGAATGTTGTGCCTGACGAAGGATTTGAGAAGCTACTGAAAATATTGAAGAAGAAGCTTCCAAAGGATAACGAATTGCCCGACAAGTACATACGCAGCAAAGAAGGTCGTATGCCCTCTAGGATTGGAGGTGCAGAAGATACATGCATGCCCTAATGACCGCATCCCCTACCGCGGTGCGTACAAGGATCTGAACGCATGCCCGGTATGCGGTGCATTATGGTATAAGATCAGACGAGATGACCCTGGTGATGTTGACGGTGAGCCCCCCAAGAAGAGGGTTCCTGCGAAGTTGATGTGGTATGCTCCTATAATACCACGGTTGAAACGTCTGTTCAGAAACGGAGAGCATGCCAAGTTGATGCGATGGCACAGTGAGGACCGTAAGAAAGACGGAAGTTGAGAGCACCACCGACGGGCGCAGTGGAGAAAAATCGAGAGAAAGCATCGGGATGAGTTTGCAAGTGAGCCAAGGAACGTATGGTTTGCTTTAAGCGCCGGATGGCATTAATCCTTTCGGGAGCAGAGCAGCAATCACATCACCTGGCCCGTGACTCTATGTATGTATAACCTTCCTCCTTGGATGTGCATGAAGCGGAAGTTCATTATGATGCCAGTTCTCATCCAAGGCCCTAAGACATTGATGCGTACCTAAGGCCATTAGTTGAAGAACTTTTACAGCTGTGGAATGGAAACGGTGTACGTACGTGGGATGAGCACAAACATGAGGAATTTAACCTAAAGGCGTTGCTGTTCGTGACCATCAATGATTGGCCCGCTCTCAAGAACCTTTCGTGATGCATACAAACAAGGGATACCACGCATGCACGCACTGTTTACTTGACACCGATAGTATATACCGCAAGCTACAGGAAGAATGTGTACCGGGCTATCGCCGATTTCTTCCGACCAACCATCACCGCCGAAAGAAAGGCAAGCATTTCAAAGGCGAGGCAGATCACCGAAAGAAGCCCGCCATGCGTACCGGTGATCACGTACTTGCTATGGTCAATGATTTACACGTAATCTTTGGAAAGGGTCCCGGCAGACTAGCTGTTCCGAATGACGCTGAGAATCACGCACCCATGTGGAAGAAGACATCTATATTTTGGGACCTACCCTACTGGAAAGACCTAGAGGTCCGCTCTTCGATCGACGTGATACACGTGACGAAGAACCTTTGCGTGAACATGCTAGGCTTCTTGGACGTGTATGGGAAGACAAAAGATACACCTGAGGCACGGGAGGACCTGCAACGCTTACTAAAAAAGAGGGCATGCCTCCAAGCAAGATGAAGGAACCGCGACTACACACTTACTTAAAGAAGAGAAAGAAATCTTCTTTGAATGCCCGCTCAAGATGAAGGTCCCGACCGCTTCTCGTCGAATATAAAGGGAATAATAAATATGCCAGAGAAAAAGTTCCAGAACCTAAAGTCTCGACCGCCACGTGATTATGACGCAATCGCCTTCCGGTTTCATTGAGGGGCTTCTACCGAAAACGTCCGATTAGCCATTGTGAAGCTATGTGCATTCCTCAATGCAATCTCTCGAAGGTGATCGATCCGTAAATCATACCAAGGCTAAGGAGTGATGTGGTGCAATGTCTTGTCGGGCTTTCGAAATGGCGTTCCCACCATCCTTCTTCAATATCATGACGCACGCCCTAGTTCATCTAGTTGACGAGATTGTCATTCGGGCCCTCAGATTTCTACACAATATGTACCCCTTTGAGTGGTTCATGGGAGTCCTAAAGAAATATGTCCGTAATCGCACTAGGCCGAAGGAAGCATCTCCATGGGCCATCAAATGAGGATGTCATCGGGTTTTGTGTTGACTTCATTCCTGCCTTAAGAAGATAGGTCTCCCTAAATCGCGGTATGAGGGGAGACTGATCGAAAAGGCACGCTTGGAAGGGACTCAATAATATGCATGGACGGATATTCATGGTCTCAAGCACACTACACAGCTTCTACGTAACTCTACCTTGGTGACCCCTTATGTCGATGAACACAAGAACGATCAAGCGCTCCAAACACCCGGAGCAAAGGCGACGATCGGATTACATGTGAACACATCAGGACTTTCAGCAGCTTGGTTGGAAGCACGACGAGGTGACAACACTGTTTGTGATGAGCTGTACTTGTTGTCCAGGGGACCATCTTTGATCGTATTGATTTGGAAAGGATACGAGATAAATGGGAATACATTTTACACGATTGACCAAGATCAAAAGAGCACCAACCAAAACAACGGTGTCCGCTTTGATGCAACAACCGAGAGGGGAAAGGACACATATTATGGTTACATAGTGGACATATGGGAACTTGACTACGGACATGATTTTAAGGTCCCTTTGTTTAAATGCAAATGGGTCAATCTGTCAGGAGGCGGGGAATGTAGACCCACAAAGACGGAATGACAACAAAGGATCTGAAAAATCTTGGGTACAATGACGAACCGCTCATTCTAGCCAATGATGTGGCACAGGTTATCTATGTGAAGGACATGTCTACCAGACCGAGAAAGAGAAAAGATAAGGAAGCAAATACATCATACGATGAGCCAAAGCGCGACATAGTTCTTTCAGGAAAAAGGGACATGGTGGAGTGGAGGACAAGACAGACATGTCTGAAGATTATGAAAAGTTTCATGAAATTCCTCCCCTCAAAGTCAAGGCTAACCCCAGCATCCTGATAAACGATGAAGATTATCCATGGTTACGGCGCAATAAGGAAATGACACAAGCGAAGAAAAAGTGAAGACTTTCTCCCGCAACTATTATGATGATACCATGCCAACTTTGTAATCGATTTAGTATGATACCATGCCAACTTTCAACTTTTTCAGAGTTCATTCGAAATGCTTTAATGTCTTATGGTTCGGCCCTCGTAATAATTAAAAATAGCAACAATAAGTTTTTTGTTGTAAGTAGAAACAAAATAAAATAAATAAAGCAAGAAAGAAAACAAAAATAGTGTTTTCAAATTTGAAAACTAATGGCACTAACAGAAAGTTCATAATTTTCCTAAAACTAAAAGCAAAAAGAATTGAAAAATAAAGCAAAAAACAAAATAAAATAAATAATGAAGAAATCAAAACAAAAAACAACAATAAGTATTTTGTTGTAAGTAGAAACAAAATAAAATAAATAAAGCAAGAAAGAAAACAAAAAACAAAATAAGTGTTTTCAAATTTGAAAAGTAATGGCACTAATGTAAAGTTTATAATTTTCCTAAAACTAAAAGCAAAAAGAATTAAAAAATAAAGCAAAAAACAAAAGAAAATAAATAATGCAGAAAACGAAACAAAAAAACTGGAAATAAAAATAAAAATAGAAACAATAAGTAAAGAAAACAAAAAAACAAAAAAATTGCCACCTACTGGGCCACCACAGCCTGAATACGACTAGAAACCCATCCATGGGCCAGATTCAGTTCGCAAGCAGGCCAACAGGCCCATCAGGCATAGCAGTAACAAGTAGGCCTGTAAGCCTGCAATGGAGAGGAGGTTGAGAGGGGCGCGACAGTGGGGCTTATAAACCACTGCGCGCCCCTCTCAACTAGCGAGGTGGGACTAAACTTTGGCCCCGACGCGTGTAGCACAGGGGCCTTTGGTCCCGGTTGGTGGCACCAACCGGGACTAAAGGGAGGGCATTGGTACCGGTTTGTGGCACCAACCGGTACCAAAGGCCGCCGATTCCCGCCCGTTGGGCTAGAAAAAAGAGGTTTGGTCCCGGTTGGTGGCACCAACCGGGACTAAAGGGTGCATTAGTCCCAGTTGGTTTCATTTAATCGGGACCAATGGCTTTGCTATATAAGCAAACACTTTGCAAAAATTCAGACTCTCATCGCTGATTGCCCTCGACGACGCCGACCCTCCTCGATGCCGCCAGTTGCTCCACCGCTGTCGCCGTCGCCGCCGCCGCCAAGGTCGCCGCCTCAACCCGCTGTCTCTCGTCGCTGCCTCCCGAGCCCGGGCCGTCCTTGTCGCCGGCCTCCCGAGCTCACGCCTGCCCTGCCTCGCCGCCCGAGCCCCTGCACCGTCGTCCCACGGCTGGCGCCTCGCCGCCCGCCATCGTCATCTAGTCAGCCATTGTGAGAGCTGCCACAAGACTGCCTGCTTTTTTTCACTTTTACTAGTTTAATTTTTTGTTCATATATATATATAATGTATATGTGTATGTATGTGGCTATGTGTATGTAGATGTTCAAAATGTATAAAAAAATTGTTCAGAGCATGTTTTTCTTCATATATGTATTTTTTGTTCATATGTGTATTAATGTTTTCATATATGCAAAAGATAGATTTTTAGAAAAGTTAGGTTTTTTTTGTTCATAGATTTTTTTGGTGATATTAATTATTGTAGAAATATGCAAATGTTTGTATATTCATATGAACAATGCATTAGGCAAAACCTTTGTTTTTTTTTCGAAATTTTCCATTTGAACATTTTTTTAAAACAAGCTACTAAAAGAATGAGAGGAAAAAGGAAAATAAGAAGAGGAAGAAAGGATAAGAAGAGGAGAGGAAGAAGAGGAGAAATAAATAAGAAGAGGAAATAAGAAGAAGAAGAGGAGAAGACGACACGAATAGAGGAGAAGAAAAATAGAAAATTTCTATTTTCTTCTTCTCCTCTATTCCTTTCTTCTTCTCCTCATTTTTTTTCTTCTTCCTCTTTTCTTCCTTTTCCTTATTTTCCTTTCTCACGAGAAGAAGAAAAAGAAGAGTAGAAGAAGAAGAAAGGAATAGAGGAGAAAGAAGAAACTTCAACACGAGGGGGGGGGTACCGATACCCCCTCCCCGATAACATTATTTTCCCATGTATATGTATGTCGCGTCATTGTCGATATAACCCCCTCGAGATAAATTCGACATGAGGGGCGGTCGATATATATACCCCCTCTAGGTCGTGATAACATATACAACGGCAGCACCCCCCTCGGCCCTCTCGGTCGACCAAAACTCTCGAGGACACCCAAACCCTAGAGAGAAAACAATGTTGGTCTCTTACCCCCTCCCGCCGCGCCCCTACCCAACAAATTAACTCTCTCGAGGCCACCCAAATTAACCCTTGAAGCGTTGTGTCGAGGCGACCCCAAACCCTAGAGAGAAAACGATGTTGGTCTCCTACCCTCCCCGCGCCCCTACCCTACAAATTAACTCTCTCGAGGCCACCCAAACTAACATGATTCCTTATTGTGATTAGCTAGCTAGTTCTATGTTTGCCACTAATATATATATATATATATATATATATATATATCCATCTGTACCATGATTGAATAATAATTGACATGTTGTAAATATATGAATAAACTATGGAGAACTCACGAGACGAAGAAAGCGAAGCGATGTTGGGGCACATAATCGCACAAGGAAGTGATGAAGTGCGTCATTTCTCAACGACACGGACTGGGTGAAGAAGAGGGCTATGTTCATGATGGCTTCACCCATTAATGCCAAGACAAGAAGAGGACTATGTTCATGATGGCTCGTGACACAATGGAGGTACAAGCGAAGGAGACCGTGGCCGATCGCTTCCGTGACCGAACCGAGTCCGCTAGGTATATATATATTAGTTAAGCCCGTCGACTAGTTAATTGATGCATCCATTGTTTTGGTATATGTACACATATTAATTACTCTCGTCTTTCTTCCTTAGAATTTCTAGCCCTCGGATCGAAAGCACAACTTCGTAAGGAGACGAGGCCCAAGAAAAGTTGAGCTCGGATGAAAAGTTTGAGATCATAGAAATCGCGCCGACGGCGAACCGATTGAACCCATGCGGACAAGGAAGGCATTTTCTGCTCGGTCGGGGGTTCTTGTTAGGGACAAGATCCCGATCAGCATCCATCAATGGTATAAGCCTAAGGAGGAAGACCCCGAGGTGTCTTATGTCAATGATATGCGTAAAGAAGATCTTTGACCGAGTCAAGGCAAATTTCACCCTACCGCCAGAGGAGGATCCGGAGAAGCCAGTTAAAGAGCAATTAATCAAGTCTTATGATCTTAAGAAGATGGCAACCCTAATGAGGAGGTGGAGGAAAGAGCTAAACCAGTTTGTCGAGAAAGATAAGACACCAGAATTCATCGGCAAATATGAGAAGATCAAAGATCACTGGCCCGCATTTGTGGCCCACAAGACATCGGAAAAGAGTAAGAAGATGTCGGTGACAGACAAGCAAAATGCTGCGAAGAAGAAGCTTCACCATCGCACGGGGTCGTGGCTACCTCAAAGCCCGCCTAAGTGGTCCAAGGCTGAGCATGATCTGCTTGAAAAGGGATGGAACCAGAGACAATGTCTTGGCAGACCGTTGCGGACTTGGTTCTTCGGGCTGGCGGAGCCTTGGACCCCGTAATGAGGAAGTGCCAAGGACGGACGAGCAACTGCAAATACCAGTCAGGAAGTTTCGACACTATATCGATGTAGCGCAGCGAGGGACGTTCCTTCCAAACAGGGAGAAGGACGAGCTCACAATGGCCCTTGGGAATCCTGAGCACCCTGGACGGACACGAGGCACGCCAGGCTCCCTTTTGTGGAAGGTTGGTTTTCCGGACGCAGGGGGTTACAAAACCCACGAGAGGAGGAAGAAACTGGAGCAGGACCAACTGCAGCGCTGCACGAAAGGGTAATGGGGCTAGAGGAACGAGAAGCGCAGATCGCAAAGAACGACTCCGCCAAGCTTCCCCAAGCTACCCCGCCATCTCGGCGGAGAAGCGGCGTGGCTTCCACCGAGCTGCTTCACCGGAGCATGTTTTGACGGCTCTCGCCGGCTATCCCGTGGATGGTATCACGGAGTTTCAAAGTTGCCACATTATGGCGCGATGGATGACTTTGAAGGTCAAGGCGGCTGTTGGCCAAGTTTATCCTAGTGGACCCGGCACAACTTATCACCGCCACCGATTCCGTATGATATGCTAAGGTGATGGTGGATGAAATAACGAAGGGATTTGAGGACCTCCCGCTTGACCACCCTACCGGTGAAGGGGAGACTAGGCTGGGTTCGCTCAAGACTCCATGCCTATGGCGGAAGGAGCTCATCAACCTTCCGAACTGGACGCCTCCGCCTCCTCCTCCTCCTCCGAGTCAGGGCACTCCGCCTCCTCCACCGCCTCCTCCTCCGGCGAGTGACGATCAGGGCACGCGTGGCGGCACTCCGCCTCCTTCTCCGGCGCGTGGCGGCACTCCGCCTCCTTCTCCGCCTGTGTCGGCGTGCCCAAGCAGCCAGCCTCCTCCTTCTCCGCCTCGTCAGCAAGGGCGGAAGAGACCCGCCGCCGCTCCGGCTGCTCCGGCGCGTCGTAGTCCTTCTCCTCCGCCTCGTAAGCAAGCAAAAAATAAGACATCCGCCTGCCTGCTTCTGGGCGTCTAGCAAGAGAGCCAAAGGCGGGAGGAGATACAGATACGGCCCTTCTCAAGACTCCAGGAGAAGTTACTGCACGAGAGGACCGAGGAGGAAAACGCGAAGATCGCGCATCAAGTGCATGACTGGTTTGAAGGGTTGAAAGCAAAGAGACGCCCACCTCCAGAGGAGAAGGTAGATCCGGTGAAAGCGAAGCGCACTGCTGCCCCGAGGAAACCACCCAAGTCTCCGCCGAAGGCAACTATGAGCGCATTATTGGAAAGGCATTTGCCAAAGCGGAGAGGTCGGAAGTACTAAAAGTGACCAAAGTATGAAATAAGGACGTGCTGGGAAAGAAATTGCCAATATCTTCGAACAAGCGAAGCAATCGTGCCCCCCACTCAAGGTGCCTGCTAGCGACATCGTCGATCCGAGGATGGTGTCCGGTTATGGCAATCCTGAAGATTACCTGCCCGACGATTTACATTATGATTTCTTGGAGGTGCAGATACAAAGATACGAGTACGGGAAGCCTCTCATCAAAGATGAAAGCTCTCTATCAACGATGATGCGAAGATTGCATGATTGGTACATGAAAACCTGCAGAGAGTCCGAGGGGAGGAGTACTTTGTATGTGAGAGTTAAAAGGAGCATGACCTCGTTGGAATTGAACTGCTTGCCTATTCCATTTGAGGAGTTCTATCAGTTTTCAATCAATTGGCCCTCGATAAAGCAAGGGTCACCTGCTACTATCTCGTAAGTAGTACTACTTACATCATTAAGTCTCTCTATATAACTCAGCTCTTTCATTGCATGTATTTATAATTATCCTCACTATATTATGCAGATTGAAGATCGCCAATTGAAGAAAAGACAAGTGGGTTCCATTGGGTTCATTAACACATATCTCATAGATGCAATCGAGGTTGAATTTCATGCCGAAAATACCGAGGCCAACTTGCTACAATCGTTGGTAATAAATGAACACAAGGATATAATACTCTTTCCTTACAACTTCAAGTGAGTGTTACTGTCTTGTGGCATATTCGGTTTCCTTATTAGTCCGAGTTATAGTAATGTAATATTGATGAGTTATGCATGCATGCGCATGTACCACTATATTCTCCTAGAGATTAAGCTTGAGCAGGGAGTAGTAACTGTCTTAGACTCCAAACGAAAAGATCCCAAGGAGTATGCGGACATGACTGAAATGCTCGAGAAGTAAGTTAAATCGATCATTATCCACCATATCAGCAACTTTGTTCATTTCGATATCAAGTAATTGTTTTCTTTGTATGGCAGGGTTTGGAGAAAATTCACCAAAAAGCTTCGGGACTGCCAAGAAGCTGCAATTTAGACACCAAAGTAAGTACTATAGTAGCATATTCCACGCATCTCCTAGTGATTCAAGCGCTTAGTTTCATCAATACCATTTAACATGCTTGCTAATTATCAGTTTGATTGACCTCTATTTCTTGTAAAGTGGTTGTGGCAGGAACAAGGGAATGATTTACTGTGGATACTACATTTGTGAGTCCATCCGCCACACGACACTGTGAGCGGGCTACTCGACAAACAATATGAAGTGCGTAAATAACAATATTCACAATTTTATTTTATTACCATCATTTGTGTTGAGTTTCATTCATTCATATATATATATATGTATTGCCCCCTTCTTAAAATTAGATGTTTCGGATGCGGGATGAACTACTAGCACCAGATCGCTGCGAAAGCAATTCAAGAGGAATTGGCGGCATTCTTTCTTGACCACGTGATCGCTGAAGACGGAGAATACTATGTGGACCACACGTCCGTATGTTAGGAGATTATTTTTGTAAAAGATAATTATTGTATATATGTAGCCGGTAGTGTCGGATAGATATACGAGAACTTGTTGTTCGACCAATCTCTCGGAGAAGGAGAGGTGGTCGATATAACTTCCCTCTGTATGCATATATGTTCATGACGATCTTCTGTTTCCTTCCTTTGCTTACTAGCTAGCTAGCGTGTCTAGCTAGTCCTCTCTATAATGCATGTATAGTACGTAGCGTCGACCAAGCACGACGTAAGAGAGGACACTTATCTCTATTAATTAGCTAGCTAACACAATATATGAAACACCTAAATTAACCCCCAAAACCCCCAAACCCCCCCTTTTCAAAAAAACAAAACCCCAGCCATCGAATGTCGACGCGTGGATGTTTTTGGTCCCGGTTGGTGCTACCAACCGGGACCAAAGGCCCCGCTCGGGCTCGCAAGACCGCCACGTGGCGGACCATCTGTCCCGGTTCGTTTTAGACCCGGGACTAAAGGGGGGAGGCATTAGTAATGACCCATTAGTCCCGGTTCATGAACCGGGACTAAAGGCCCTTACGAACCGGGACTAATAGGTGTTTTTCTACTAGTGTATCTCAATACCTAGTTCAATCTCGTTACCGGCAAGTCTCTTTACTCATTCCGTAGTGCATCATCCCGTGACTAACTCATTAGTCACATTGCTTGCAAGGCTTATAGTGATGTGCATTACCGAGAGGGCCCATAGATACCTCTCCAAAACGCGGAGTGACAAATCCTAATTTCGATCTATGCCAACCCAACAAACACCATCGGAGACACCTGTAGAGCATCTTTATAATCACCCAGTTATGTTGTGATGTTTGATAGCACACTAAGTGTTCCTCCGATATTCGGGAGTTGCATAATCTCATAGTCATAGGAACATGTATAAGTTATGAAGAAAGCAATAGCAACAAACTAAACGATCATAGTGCTAAGCTAACGGATGGGTCATGTCAATCACATCATTCTCTAATTATGTGATCCCGTTCATCAAATGACAACTCATGTCAATGGCCAGGAAACTTAACCATCTTTGATCAACGAGCTAGTCAAGTAGAGGCATACTAGTGAAACTCTGTTTGTCTATGTATTCACACATGTACTAAGTTTCTGGTTAATACAATTCTAGCATGAATAATAAACATTTGTCATGATATAAGGAAATATAAATAACAACTTTCTTATTGCCTCTAGGGCATATTTCCTTCAGTCTCCAACTTGCACTAGAGTCAATAATCTAGATTACATTGTAATGATTCTAACACCCATGGAGTCTTGGTGCTGATCATGTTTTGCTCGTGAGAGAGGCTTAGTCAACGGGTCTGCAACATTCAGATCCGTATATATCTTGCAAATCTCTATGTCCCCTTCCAACACTTGATGACGGATGGAACTGAAGCGTCTCTTGATGTGCTTGGTTCTCTTGTGAAATCTGGATTCCTTCGCCAAGGAAATTGCTCCAGTATTGTCACAAAAGATCTTCATTGGACCGATGCACTAGGTATGACACCTAGATCGGATATGAACTCCTTCATCCAGACTCCTTCATTTGCTGCTTCCGAAGCAGCTATGTATTCCGCTTCACACGTAGATCCCGCCACAACACTCTGCTTATAACTGCACCAACTGACAGCTCCACCATTCAATATAAACATGTATCCGATTTGTGACTTAGAGTCATCCGGATCAGTGTCAAAGCTTGCATCGACGTAACCATTTACGACGAGCTCTTTGTCACCTCCATAAACAAGAAACATATCCTTAGTCCTTTTCAGGTATTTCAGGATGTTCTTGACCACTGTCCAGTGATCCACTCCTGGATTACTTTGGTGCCTCCCTACTAAACTTATAGCAAGGCACACATCTGGTCTGGTACACAACATTGCATACATGATAGAAACTAAGGCTGAAGCATAGGGAATGACTTTCATTTTCTCTCTATCTTCTGCAATGATCTGGCATTGAGTCTCACTCAACTTCACACCTTGTAACACAGGCAAGAACCCTTTCTTTGACTGGTCCATTTTGAACTTCTTCAAAATCTTATCAAGGTATGTGCTTTGTGAAAGTCCAATTAAGCCGCCTTGATCTATCTCCATAGATCTTGATGCCCAATATATAAGCAGCTTCACCGAGGTCTTTCATTGAAAAACTCTTATTCAAGTATCATTTTATGCTATCCAGAAATTCTATATCATTTCCAATCAACAATATGTCATCCACATATAATATTAGAAATGCTACAGAGCTCCCATTCACTTTCTTGTAAATACAGGCTTCCCCAAAAGTCTGTATAAAACCATATGCTTTGATCACACTATCAAAACGTTTATTCCAACTCCGAGAGGCTTGCACCAGTCCATCAATGGATCGCTGGAGCTTGCACACTTTGTTAGCATCTTTTGGATCGATAAAACCTTCTGGTTGCATCATATACAACTCTTCTTCCAGAAATCCATTCAGGAATGCAGTTTTGACATCCATTTGCCAAATTTCATAATCATAAAATGCGGCAATTGCTAACATGATTCGGACAGACTTAAGCATCGCCACGGGTGAGAAAGTCTCATCGTAGTCAACTCCTTGAACTTGTCGACAACCTTTTGCAACAAGTCGAGCTTTGTAGATGATAACATTACCGTCGTGTCGGTCTTCTTCTTGAAGATCCATTTATTCTTGATGGCTTGCCGATCATCGGGCAAGTTAACCAAAGTCCACACTTTGTTCTCATACATGGATCCCATCTCGCATTTCATGGCCTCAAGCCATTTTGCGTAATCTGGGCTCATCGTCGCTTCCTCATAGTTCGTGAGGTTCGTTATGGTCTAGTAACATGACGCCCGTAACAGGATTACCATACCACTCTAGTGCGGATCTTACTCTGGTTGACCTCACGAGGTTCAAGAGTAACTTGATCTGAAGTTTCATGATCACTATCATTAGCTTCCTCACTAATTGGTGTAGGAATCACTGGAACTGATTTCTGTGATGAACTACTTTCCAATTCGGGAGAAGGTACAATTACCTCATCAGGTTCTACTTTCCTCCCACTCACTTCTTTCGAGAGAAACTCCTTCTCTGGAAAGGATCCATTCTTAGCAAAGAATATCTTGCCTTCAGATCTGTGATAGAAGGTGTACCCAACAGTCTCCTTTGGGTATCCTATGAAGACACATTTCTCTGATTTGGGTTCAAGCTTATCAGGTTGAAGCTTTTTCACATAAGCATCGCAGCCCCAAACTTTCAGAAACGACAACTTGGGTTTCTTGCCAAACCACAGTTCATAAGGTGTCATCTCAACGGATTTATATGGTGCCCTGTTTAACGTGAATGCAGCCGTCTCTAAAGCATAACCCCAAAACAATAGCGGTAAATCAGTAAGAGACATCATAGATCGCACCATATCTAATAAAGTGCGGTTACGATGTTCGGACACACCATTGCGCTGTGGTGTTCCAGGTAGCATGAGTTGCGAAAATATTCCACATTGTTTCAAATGAAGACCAAACTCGTAACTCAAATATTCTCCTCCAGATCAGATCGTAGAAACTTTATTTTCTTGTTATGATGATTTTCCACTTCACTATGAAATTCTTTGAACTTTTCAAATGTTTCAGACTTATGTTTCATCAAGTAGATATACTCATATCTGCTCAAATCAGCTGTGAAGGTTAGAAAATAACAATACCGGCCGCGAGCATCAACACTCATTGGACCGCATACATTAGTATGTATTATTTCCAACAAGTCTGTTGCTCGCTCCATAGTTCTGGAGAATGGAGTCTTAGTCATCTTGCCTATGAGGCATGGTTTGCAAGTATCAAGTGATTCCAAAAGCCCATCAGCATGGAGTTTCTTCATGCGCTTTACACCAATATGACCTAAACGGCAGTGCCACAAATAAGTTGCACTATCATTATTGAACTTATATCTTTTGGCTTCAATACTATGAATATGTGTATCACTACTATCAAGATTCAGCAAAAACAGACCACTCATCAAGGGTGCATGACCATAAAAGATATTACTCATATAAATAGAACAACCATTATTCTCTGATTTAAATGAATAACCATCTCGCATCAAACAAGATCCAGATATAATGTTCATGCTCAATGCTGGCACCAAATAACAATTATTTAGGTCTAAAACTAATCCCGAAGGTAGATGTAGAGGTAGCATGCCGACAACGATCACATCGACTTTGGAACCATTTCCCACGCGCATCGTCACCTCGTCCTTAGCCAATCTTTGCTTAATTCGTAGACCTTGTTTTGAGTTGCAAATATGAGCAATGTAACCGATATCAAATACCCAAAGCGCCATCATGAGCATTAGTTAAGTACACATCAATAACATGTATATCAAATGTACCTTTCACTTTGCCATCCTTCTTATCTCGCCAAATACTTGGGGCAGTTCCGCTTCCAAAGGACTACCCTTTGCAAGAGAAGCACCTGGCCTCGTGCTTAGGTCCAGACTTGGGCTTCTTCACTTGAGCAGCAACTTGCTTGCCGTTCTTCTTGAAGTTCCCCTTCTTCCCTTTACCCTTTTTCTTGAAACTAGTGGTCTTGTTAACCATCAACACTTGACGCTCCTTCTTGATTTCTACCTCCGTAGCTTTTAGCATTGTGAAGAGCTCGGGAATTGTCTTATCCATCCCTTGCATATTATAGTTCATCACGAAGCGTTTGTAGCTTGGTGGCAGTGATTGAAGAACTCACAATGACACTATCATCGGGAAGATTAACTCCAGCTTGAGTCAAGTGGTTGTGGTACCTGGACATTCCGAGTATATGTTCACCGATTGTAACTATTCTCCTCCATCTTGCAGCTATAGAACTTATTGGAGACTTCATATCTCTCAATCCGGACATTTGCTTGAAATATTAACTTCAACTCCTGGAACATCTCATATGCTCCATGACGCTCAAAACGTCGTTGAAGTCCCGGTTCTAAGCCGTAAAGCATGGCACATCGAACTATCGAGTAGCCATCGCCTTTGCTCGCCACACGTTCTTAACGCCATCAAGAGCATCTGCACTGTGCCTAGCACCTAGCTTCCGTGACGTAATTCTTCTATGCGGCAATGAGGATAATCCTCAAGTTATGGACCCAAATTCCGTGTAGTTGCTACCATCATCTTTCAACTTAGCTTTCTCTAGGAATGCATTAAAATTCAACTAATAAAGAGTACGGGCCATTTGTCTACAACAACATAGACCTACAAAATACTATCAGGTACTAAGTTCATGATAAATTAAAGTTCAATTAATCATATTACTTAAGAACTCCCACTTAGATATACATCCCTCTAATCATCTAAGTGATCACGTGATCCATATCAACTAAACCATGTCCGATCATCACGTGAGATGGAGTAGTTTTCAATGGTGAACATCACTATGTTGATCATATCTACTATATGATTCATGCTCGACCTTTCGGTCTCAGTGTTCCGAGGCCATATCTGCATATGCTTGGCTCATCAAGTTTAACCCGAGTATTCTGCGTTTTCAAACTGGCTTGCACCAGTTGTATGTGAACCTAGAGCTTATCACACCCGATCATCACATGGTGTCTCGGCACGATGAACTGTCGCAACGGTGCATACTCAGGGAGAACACTTATACCTTGAAATTTAGTGAGAGATCATCTTATAATGCTACCGCCGAACTAAGCAAAATACGATGCATAAAGGATAAACATCACATATAAGTGATATGATATGGCCATCATCATCTTGTGCCTTTGATCTCTATCTCCAAAGCACCGTCATGAACTCATGATCACCATCGTCACCGGCGCGACACCTTGATCTCCATCGTAGCTTCGTTGTCATCTCGCCAACTATTGTTTCTACGACTATCGCTACCGCTTAGTGATAAAGTAAAAACAATTACACGGCAATTGCATTGCATACAATAAAGCGACAACCATATGGCTCGTGCCAGTTGCCGATAACTCTGTTACAAAACATGATCATCTCATACAACAATTTATATCTCATCACGTCTTGACCATATCACATCACAACATGCCCTGCAAAAACAAGTTAGACGTCCTCTACTTTGTTGTTGCAAGTTTTACGTGGCTGCTACGTGCTTCTAGTAAGAACCGTTCTTACCTACGCATCAAAACTGTCAGTGTACAAAAGTAGGGGCTCTACTTTTGACCCCTTTACTCGTGCACGGGCAGTCAGAGCCACGCGCTGCGACCACACGTAGCAGGGAAAAGGAGGGAAGCCGGAGAGAAGCCGAAGCCCAACACAAGACGATACGATCAAGGCAACGCCAATACCAGAAGCACAAGACAGCAAATGGGCGAGGTGGAGTCCCCCGGCAAGGCCCTTGCCGGGGCAACTTTCCCAAATACCAACAGAGCGAGCCACCCTTGAGCCCATAGGTTCCAACCCAACCAACCACAATTGGACCAGGGCTCGGGAGGTACCTCTGTGGTGGCATGCAGATCTTTGTCAAGACCACAGACATATGAGATCAGATGAGGACTAGAAGACGGCGACCCTCGGCGGGATCCTTGCCGAGGAAAGCCACAAGACCCCCGGCAAGACCCTTGCCGGGGACGACTGCGTGCCACGGCAAGATCCTTGTCGGGCCCCCGGCAAGGCCTTTGCCGAGGACATTAGCGGGGCCACTGCCAGGCCCGCACCAGCCAAGTTTCCACCGCCGTTCGCATGCAGCTGCCAGCCCAACCAGCTGGGCTGGCACCTGTGTGGCAACATGCAGCTTCTAGGCCAGATCGGCAAGCGCCTACATGGCGGCATGCAGATCTTCGTGAAGACCCTACCACCGCGCCACCTCAGCTGCCTGCCTGCCTACATGGCGTCTCATGCACCGCTGGCCAGGGCGCGTGTCGAAGCGAGGAGGAGCGGGGACGGACGGGACGGGCCTCGCTCCCGTCCCCGATAAAGCTAGGGGACACCTCAGCGGCCCATTAAATGCGTCTTGTACTGTAATACAGGCGATAAGCTCGTATTACTGTAGGCCTTTCCACCTCCTGTGTGCCATTGTGGCAGCCCATTTCGACTATAAAAGGAGGCCCATGGCGTACTGGAGGGGGATTCGGCTTTTTGGAACTACACAGTGAAAGTGCGTTATATCGACTAGAGGGGGGTGAATAGGCGATATTTATGAATTCTTCACTAAGGAATTTGGTGGTGAGGAAATACCTTAGCGAAGAACTACTTGCAGCAGAATAAGTACTCAGAAGTAAGCATAATATAATACAGGCATGGTCATCATTATGAAATGAAGACAAGCACAGAGTACAGAAAGCGTAATCACAGGATAACACAAGATGAAGACAAACAGACTGAAGAAATTAAACTGAGGAAATTGAGGATGTCTTCAGTCAAAGTCTTCAAACACAGATATGATGAAGCACTTAACACAGTAATGAGGAAATGAAAGAGTTGAGGAAATAGAACCAGTAAGCTTGGTGAAGACAATGATTTGGTAGACCAGTTCCAACTGCTGTCTCAGTTGTACGTCTGGTCGGAGCGGCTGAGTATTTAAACTCGAGGACACACAGTCCCGGACACCCAGTCCTGAGCACATAGCTTAGGACACCAAGTCCTCACCGTATTCTCCTTGAACTAAGGTCACATAGACCTCGTCCAATCACTCGTGGTAAGTCTTCATGCGACTTCCAAACCTTCACAAACTCGGTCACCCGATGATCCACAATTCCTCTTGGATGCTCTAGACCATGACGCCTAACCGTCTGGAAGAAGCACAATCTTCAAAGGTAACAAGCGTCGGATGCACGCAGGATCAATCTCTTCAGTGATGCTCAATCACTTTGGGTTTGTAGGTGTTTGGGTTTGGGTTTTCCTCACTTGATGATTTTCGCTTAAAGTCCTCAGAGGATGGGATGCTCTAAAATGACAAGTGTCAGTTTCTCTCGGAGCAGCCAACCAGCTAGTGGTTGTAGGGGGCGGCTATTTATAGCCTAGGGAGCAGCCCGACATGATAAGACATAAATGCCCTTCAATGATATGACCGTTAGGTGGATAAGATATTTTGAGACAGCCGGCCAGAAGACAAAGAACGGTCGGAAATTTGAGGTTCAAATTCCTCGTGGCTATCATGTTCCTCATCGTAGGCAATCCAAGACCGGTGAATTCCTAACTCCTCAAGAAGAACAAATTCCTTAGCGACCGTAAGAACTTCGCCTCTCACATCAAGAAATTGACTGAATCGTATGAGATTTCCAATGGCTTCACTTGAAGGGATTGGTAGGTGTAGGATTTTGAGTTGAGCATCACATTGAAATTTTTCCTTAGTATTTCCTCGACCCCTTTTAACAAAGACGGTGTTTCCTATGACTCAAGAAAGAGAAAACGAAACTACGAAAACAAAAGTCTTCACGCTTCATGTTCCTCAAATGAATACCAAGTCTTCAAGGTCACACCAATTTCTTCACTTTCAAAGTCTTCGGAAAGTCTTTAGAATACCAAAGTCTTCAAATAAGAACTTCATTTTTAGGGGTCGATTTTCTCTCAGAAATATCAAACTCCTCATAGACTTATAGATCTGTGTACACTCATAAACACATTAGACCCTTGACCTATAAGTCTTCAATACACCAAAATCATTAAGGGGCACTAGATGCACTTACAATCTCCCCCTTTTTGGTGATTGATGACAATATAGGTTAAGTTTTCAAAAGGATAAACATATGAGGTGTAAATACTGATACTGAGGAATTTGATTGCAAGATATAGAAGAACTCCCCCTGAAGATGTGCATAATGAGGAATTTTCTTTTGAGGCAATGCACACTTGAATAGTTGAATCATGGAGATCTCCCCCTATATCTTGTAATTCATACACGCATTTGACATATAATTTGAAGAATTTGAAATGCATGATGAAATATGGTGACTGATGTAATTCAACATGCATGTATCAACATATAACTAGGAATAAGCATGTAGAGGAACAGATCAAAAGCATCAGAGCACCATCGGGTTTAAGATTACAACTCGATCCAATAAAGTTTCAGAAGAGCGAGAGTTGTAACTTAGCAAAAAACGCCCATATAATAGACCCGCTTGAAGACTAACTCAACTTTCTCCCCCTTTGTCGTCGAATGGCCAAAAGGATCGAAACTGAGGACTAACGCCCCTGAAGAATATCAAGTTGATGGAGGAGCGCCCGGCGTTGTCGGGTCGTTTGTCGTAGTAGGACCCGCCGCATTGTCGTCCAAGTCTTCATGTTCATCAGTGTCGCGCGATGAAGAATAGGAGCTGGCCACCAAGGAAGGAACCTTGACCTTCTTGTATTTCTTCGGTGGAGGTGCAGACCAGTCAAATTCTTCCTTGAGACCCATTTTCTTCAGATCTTCTTCACTGTAGACATGAGACAAAACAGCCCAGGTACGGTTGAAGGTTTCATGGAGGTAGTATTGATTTTTCTTCACTGCATTATGGGTTGAGATCATGTTGTGAAGAATTGAACCAAACTGACGCTTGACCCATTTATGATTGCGATCAACCTTCTGATGAAGACTGAGGAGAAGCTCACGATCAGTCATCACCCTGGGTGCTGTGCCTTGAGGATCTGGCTGGGTTGTGTTGGCGGCAGAGTGATGGGTGGCAGAGTCATCATTGGTTGAGTAGGATGCAACCTTGCGAAATTGATCATCCAATGGACGAATGCCTTCATCTATCACAACAGCGGCCTTGCCTTTGTCATCAGCTAAGGAAAATGTCCGTTTGAGGACTTCAACCGGAGGCAAGTAGCTGCAGTGATTCAGAGTATTGGCTTTGTAATTGAGTGAAGACCTTGTTCTAATGAATCTCATAATCCAAGGTGCATAAGGCTTCAGCTCAAAAGGTGACATAGTGACATTGGACAGAGTCCTCATGAAGAAATCATGGAAGTTGACGGGAACGCCATGAATGATATTGAAAAGCAGATTCTTCATGATGCCAACGACTTCTTCTTCATTCGAGTCGTGGCCTTTGATAGGACTCAATGTCTTCGTCAAAATGCGATAGACAGTCCGAGGCACATACAGTAATTCCTTGACAAGGAATTTGGTTCGTGGGGCCTGCCCTGGCTTCAAAGGCTTCATCAGAACTTGCATGTAGTGATTTGTAAGCTCAGGTTCACTGTATATGCAAAGAGCACCTTCAAGGGGAGGACTGAGTGGTAGGGCACGAAGCAATTCTGTAGCTAGTGCTTTGTAGTGAGTGTTTTCTGACATCCAATCCAGCACCCATGAGTTCACATCTTCAGAATTTCCTATGATGTGCAGCGTCGCAAAGAATTGAAGAATGAGTTCTTCATTCCAATCACATATGTCAGTGCAGAAATTTAACACCAAAGGTCGTGAAGAACACCGAGGATCGGCTCGAAGCCCGGCAGAGATTCCATGTCCACATGAGGAATGTGTGCATGATCGAAGACTTTGTCTTTGTTGAACAGCACTGAGGAATAGAAATTGGCCTGGCTGGCCGTCCAGAAACGCCTCTTCCTTATGCGAGCAGAGTCATAGGGGTTGTAATCTGTGAAGAACACATGCTCGCCGAAGAAATCTTCAGCCTTGAACTTTTGCTTCCTTGAGAATGGATCCTTTGGCTTTGGCAGTGGAGTGTCAGTGAGTTGCATCACGACTTCAGGAATCGCAAACTCGGGTTCTTCAGGCTGAGGAATTTCTGGTTCCTCTTCAGTGGTAGTCTGCGTGTTCAACTGATCAGCAGCAACAGTTTCTTCAGCACTAGTGGCTGGAATTTCTTTACGTATAGATGAAGTGGGGTGAGTTTCTTCAGAGCCCATTTGAACGGTTGGTGCAGGGGACTGAGGTATTTGTCAGAAGGGGTGAAGAGTGGAGAATTGGGGTACTGACTTTCCCAAAAGTCATCATTCATCACTGGCGTAGTGCACCCAATATCCACGTCTTCATCTTCTATTTCTTCAATGCCAGCCTCTTCAGCTGTGACCTGAGGCATGGGCGAGGAGACAACATGTGTTGAAGGGATAGCATCCACTTCATTTCTTCATCAATCTGCTCTGACGAAGCAGCAGAATGATTTTCTTCATCAGATCCGCTAGGGATCACATATTCTTCACCAAAAGGAACAAGGTCCTTTGATGGCATGGTTGAGATCGGAACAACATCAATTGGATTTGCAAATGAACCCGCCGAGGCTTCATTTTCTTTGAGCCGAGGAATCAAGTACCGATGCTTTCCTTTTCTTCACGTACCGCATCTTTGTGCAGCCTTGGTCTTCTTCACATCTAATGCAGATGGAAGGATTGGAGTTGGTGTAGGCGCAGGAGGAGCAGAGGAATCTGGTTGATTTTCTTCAAAGAATCGATGCAGGTTGCTCGATTTCTTCATTTTCTTCAGCGCACCACTAGTGGATGCCCCGCAATTTCTTCGGCCGTTGGAATGCAGTCATCAGCCTCGAACTAACATTTTCTTCAAGAATGAAAGTCATCAGGTGGTCTTGGCATGTTCTTCGCTTTGTCGAGCGTAAGCTTCAGCCTGAGGAATTTCCTTTTGCGATGGAGCTGCAACATTGGAGGTGAATTTCTTAGTCAGTTTAACAAATCTCACTTTGGCACCTTGCCAATCAGCATAGTAGGCATTGAAGTTATTGCTGAGGGCTTCGATTTCAGACTGGATTTTGATAAGATCATCAGTTGTCATAGAGACAACATTGGTCTTCAAAAACTCTTCTTTCCTGTATTGTGCTTTCTTGATCTGCCCGGCCTTCTCAAATTTCCATTTTTCTTCAGAGATGAAATGGGTCAGCATGTGACTTTGGCCAGGAGTCAAATGGAAATCAGGCATATGAGTGTCTGGATCCTTGTGCTAGAGATCTATATAATCGAGGATCAACTCAGGATCCAATAGCAGTGGCACATTGGTGCCTTTGGCTCTAGCGGCCCTGACTTTCCTGTCTCTGATGATTTCAGCAAGTTCATCATCATCAGCTTCGCCTTCTTCAGACGGTACTTGGAAGGCAACCTGCTTCTTCTGAGGACTAGGGCGAGGACCTCGTCCAGCAGTTGCCTTTGTCTTCAGCAGGGATGGTCCCGTTGAAGAATTTGGTGCAGCTGAGGAACTAGCTGAGACACCTGAGGCAATGGAGATGCCTGCCGTCCTTTGGCACGTGGCAAGATGCACAGGTGCAGAGGACTTTGTCGGAGCGGCCGAAGACTTTGGCGGAAGAGCTGAAGATTTTGGAGGAGCAGGAGCAGCATGAGGAATTGGCCGTGAGGGCATTGATGAGGAACTAGGCCTTGAGGGCACTGGAGGTGAAGCACTTGGCTTGCGCGCAGGCTTCTTTGCCATAGATTTCTTTGGCTTGACATCAGAGGCCTCAACAGAGGCAGCAGCAGCAACAGAGTCCTCATTGAATTTCCTCACTGCTTCTTTGGCTTGCCTGGCCAGCTTGGATTGGCGCTTTGCCCATTCATCAGGATAATCCTCACCGCGCTTGAGGCTGGTGGGATCTGCACTTGGCCAGTGCCAATGGTGGTCTTGGGCATGGAGGATTGAGTGCGAATTTCTTCATGTATTTTGGAGTTACATACTTGCATTCCTCCATTCTCTTGCCCATCTCCTTTCTATCCTCTGGATGCGCACCTTGCGCTGATTTTTGTTCTCCTTACCAAACTTGGCCTCATCAGAGTGCAATAGTCTTTGTATATGTCATCGGGGATCTCAAAGGCGGTCATGACCTCGTGCTTCTTTCCTCCTTTCGTGGCTTTCATCATTCGCCATTTTCTTCAGCTTGAGGAATTTGGACAATCAAATTCTCTCAAGAAGTATGCAACTTTTCTTTGAGGAACACCGCAAATGAGTTAAGTTGATGTGAACCTAGTGATTCAAAGAAGGACATGAGTACCGTGAACAGAGAGTATAGTTGCGAGGAATTTGGAGAGGTCATATGCTCGTTCTCAGAAGGTTTTTTAAAAAGAACAAGTTTGAGGAATTTTGACCAGATGAGTCTTGAAGAATTTCACTAAGCGTTCTTTGTCTTAGGTTCCAGAGTTGTATAGATCGAAGATCCACACAATTAAGGAATCTTGAAGAAAAATGATGCTTAGAGAAACGAATCAAGAATAGGTGACATGTGAGGTGTTTAGTGTGTGAGGATTTGAAGAATAAAACACCTTTGAGGATTTTTTAGAAATCATTTGAATCAAAGAGGGCAGTAAAAGTAACTTTTAATTACCCTGAACGAAGAACACGCATTTAACCGAGAGATGTAGAGGTGAAGTTCGTCAGTGCAGATCTTCCATGCCCTAACTCGGCGGAGGAAGACGGCTACGGCGGCGGCGGAGTGAAGATTTCCGCGGCCGGAGCGAGTACGACGGCGACGAGGTCGAGGCAGTGAAGCTCTTCCTCACTGGCGATGATGAAGTAGCGGTGGCGCAAGAGTTTGAGAAGCTCGAGCGGGAGAGAGAGGTCGAGCAGAGTAAAGGAAGTGAGGAAGGGGAGAGGGGTATTTATAGCCACGGTGAAAAACTGTTCGCCCAAAGATTTAGGACGAACGCGTTAATCGACCCTTCTCATTCGTGATGACATGTGGCACCCACGTACTAAAAAGTGGAGATCGTGTTAGATCGTGGGTGAATAGATAAGTCTATCGTGGGAAGCGGAACGGTTTGAGCGGCAAAGCCGAAAATTTTGGATAAGATAAGTTTTAACGTTCCGTTCGCAAATTCTTCAGCTGACAAGGACACAGTGAAGATTTTGAACGAAGTTTCAAATAGAACGCACATGAAGAATTTGTGAATAGATTGGGTTGAGTATAGCATAGAGGGGAAGGGTCCGATCACATTCACTTAGCGTAAGAACAACTTGAAGAAATAGCCATAAGTGAATGTTGTAGAGGACATAAACCCATATATATATATATATATATATATATATATATATATATATATATATATATATATATATATATATATATTAGCCAATGAAGAAAAACGACGGAACCAAAGTGAAGATTTTGCAAAGTTGAAGAATTTGAAAACTCAAGAATTGCAAAATCGAGGAAAAACTCAAATTGAAGATTTTCAACTTTGGTGGTGGCGTGACTCAATCAGATAAGAATGATGATTTCGCATACACCGTGTACAATTGTCGAGGGTTCTGAGAATCAAATTCTTCATTAATTTCTTCACACTTAGAGTGTTGTTCTTCGTTGATTGAAGAAAAACATTTCTTCATGTGTTGCACATCTAAGTCATCAATTTGCATAAGTGTTAGGGTGAATGTCCTATTCAAAGAACATTCGAAGATTCTAAGATATTTAGCTCACACCGCAACTTGCTAAATCTCTTCTCATCCAAGGGCTTTGTGAAGATATCGGCTAGCTGTTCTTCAGTCTTCACATGCTCGAAGGAGATGTCGCCCTTCAACACATGATCACGAAGAAAATGATGACGAATCTGAATGTGCTTTGTCTTCGAGTGCTGAACTAGGTTGTGAGCAATCTTGATGGCACTCTCATTGTCACAGTAGAGAGGCACATTCTTCACATTGATGACGTAGTCCTTGAGAGTTTGCTTCATCCACAACAATTGAGCACAACAAGAACTAGCAGCAATGTACTCAGCTTCAGCAGTAGACAGTGATACACAGTTTTGTTTCTTCGAGGACCAACAGAACAAAGATCGTCCGAGGAAATGACAAGTACCAGATGTTGACTTGCGGTCCACACGATCACCAAAGCATAGTCGAGTCGAATATCCAATGAGATCAAAAGCAGAGCCCTTGGGGTACCATAATCCTAGTGTTGGAGTGTGAGTTGGATATCGAAGAATATGCTTCACAGCCTTATGGTGTGATTCCTTTGGTGTAGCTTGAAATCAGGCACACATGCAAACACTAAGCATTATATCTGTCCTAGATGCACATAAGTACAATAAAGAACCAATCATGGAGCGGTATACTTGTGATCAAAGTTAATACCATTTTCATCAGTGCATAGATGGCCATTTGTGGGCATAGGAATTTTGACGCCTTTGCAGTCTTGCATGCCGAATTTCCTCAGAACATCCTTGAGGTATTTCTCCTGAGATATGAATATGCCATTGCGCTGTTGATGAATTTGAAGACCTAAGAAGAATTTCAACTCTCCCATCATAGACATTTGATATTCTTCACTCATCATATAGGCAAATTCATCACTATAACGTTGGTCAGTACAACCAAAGATAATATCATCAATGTATATTTGGCACACAAATAGTTCACCATCATAAGATTTAGTAAAGAGAGTAGGGTCGAGTGAACCGGGTATGAAGCCATTCTTCATGAGGAATTCCTTCAAAGTGTCATACCACGCCCGAGGGCCTCGCTTGAGGCCATAGAGGGCCTTGTTGAGTCTGAAGACTTTGTCAGGATTCTTTGGATCTTCAAAACCTGGGGCTTGAGCAACATATACTTCTTCCTCAAGCTTACCATTGAGGAATGCACTTTTCACATCCATTTGATATAAAGTGATATCATGATGGTTAGCATAAGCAAGTAATATGCGAATAGCCTCAAGTCTAGCAACAGTGCAAAAGTTTCATCGAAATCAATTCCTTCAACTCGTGTGTAGCCTTGAGCTACAAGTCGTGCCTTTATTCCTCACCACAAGGCCATTTTCATCTTGCTTGTTGCGGTAGATCCACTTTGTGCCAATGATATTATGCTTGTGAGGATCTGGACGTTTGACCCGGTTCCACGTTGTTTAGCCCGGAATCGATGTAATTCTTCTTGCATGGCCTGAATCCACTCAGTTCTCGTAAATGCTTCATCTACCTTAGTGGGCTCTGTGATAGAGACAAAAGCATAGTGCCCACAAAAGTTAGATAAATGTGAAGCTTTTGAGCGTGTGAGAGGACCTGGTGCTTCAATGTCATCATTGATCTTTTCAACTTGCACTTCTTTTGCAACGCGAGGATGAGCTGGTTGTCGTCGAGGAATTTTATCAGCATTTTCTTCAGCACCATTTTCTTCAGGTGCATCAGCTCGACGTTCTTCACGTTCTGGAATGAATTCTTCAGCAGATTCTTCAGTAGGAATGACATCCTCGGTAGCCTTGAACTTGATTGAATCCTCAGGTGTTGGTTCATCTATCACAGAAGGTAGGTGCTCTCTTTGCAAGCCATTAGTTTCATCGAATCAAGACATCTACAGTTTCAACAATCTCGTGAAGAACATTGTTGAAGACTCTGTACGTGTGCGAGTCCTTTCCGTAACCAAGCATAAAACCTTCATGTGCTTTCGGTGCAAATTTAGCGTTGTGATGAGGATCTCTAATCCAACATTTAGCACTGGAGACTTTCAAATAACTCACATTGGGTTTCTTGTCAGTGAGGAGTTCATAGGCAGTCTTCTTGAAGAATTTGTGAAGATATACCCTGTTGATGATGTGGCACACAGTGTAAATTGCTTCAATCCAGAAGTGAAGAGGCGTCTTGTACTCATCAAGCATAGTGCGAGCCATCTCAACAAGAGTTCTATTCTTGCGATCCACGACGCCATTTTGCTGAGGAGTATAAGGAGCAGATAACTCATGAGTAATACCAAGTTCATCAAGATAGTCATCAAGACCAGAATTCTTGAAATCAGTTCCATTGTCACTCCTGATGTGCTTGATCTTCACACCAAAGTTGGTTGAAGCCCTCGAGGAAAATCGTTTGAAGACTTCCTGCACTTCATGTTTGTAAGTAACAATGTGTACCCATGTGTAACGAGAGTAATCATCAACAATAACAAAGCCATATAGAGATGCATCATTAGTGACTCATTGAGTAATGATTAGGACCAAAGAGGTCCATGTGAAGCAATTCGAATGGTCGAGTAGTGGTCATGATAGTCTTCGCTGGATGCTTGGCCTTGGTAATTTTTCCAGCTTCACAGGCCCCGCATAAGTGATCCTTGAGGCATTTGACATTCTCAATGCCAATGACATGCTGCTTCTTCGCAAGCGTGTACAAATTCCTCATGCCTGCGTGACCAAGTCGTCGATGCCATAGCCAGCCTTCTGAAGCTTTTGCAAGTAGGCACACGGCTGGTTGAGGTCCTGTAGAGAAATCAACAATATACAAGTATCCTCTCCTAAAGCCTTCGAAGACTTTGGAATTGTCAGCTTCCATAACCACAACACAACGATAGTTGCCAAAGACAACAACCATATCAAGATCACAAAGCATT
The DNA here is from genome assembly GCA_021605145.1 of Aegilops bicornis. NCBI lineage: Eukaryota > Viridiplantae > Streptophyta > Magnoliopsida > Poales > Poaceae > Aegilops > Aegilops bicornis. Next base: position 725,997,939 of record CM038671.1, on the reverse strand, counting down.
GAGACAAACATAAGATTGTATCCTAAGGACTCAACAAGCATGACTTTGTCCATGTGTCGATCCTTTGTAATCACAACCTTACCTAGACCCAATACCTGACTTTTGCCTTTGTCAGCGAAGATGATATGCTTCAGATGCGATGGTGATAAGGGAGCATCAATCAACAGATTCTTGTCACCACCATGTGATTTGTACATCCACTATCGAGGACCCACTCGGTGGCTTTGGGTTGATCATCCCGTAGATGAATTAGTGCAGCTTACGAACTCATATACTTCATCAGTGAAGAATATGATATCAAATTCATCAGATGAATTTCATCAAGCAGTAAAACAGATATAGCAGTATGAGGACGTGTGAAATGAAAGTTCATTTCTTCATGATTAGCCTGCGTCCTTTCAGGTATTTTTGTCAGGCCCCCAGCAAATTCTTCAGACGTTAAAGCACATCTGGAGACCTGACCATGCAGAAGAGATTAGTTCTTTTTCTTCACCACCCACATCTAAAGGGGTGGCAAAGAGTGCATCACTCTGCGAGCTCCATATGAGAATGGTGGCAAAGAAGCCAGACCATTTCGTTTCACATAAGAGGGGTTAGGGTAAGCATATGAATAAGCAGAGAAATTCTTCGAGGACTTATGAATAGCTCTACCCTGCGAAACAGAGTTGTTAGCATGATGATAATCATGTGAGGACTTTGATCCTTTTGAGGAATTTGATCCATGTGAGGAATTTGGTCTGTATGAGGACTTGGATCCATATGAAGAATTTGGTCCATATGAAGAGTTTGATCTGGGGTTCCTATTCTTCATGTGTGGTGTCATGAGGACATTCACCAAGACTTTCAAGGCACCTTTTGGGAACCCAGATTTTCTTCATAGGGGAACAGTTCCTGCAGTTAGTGCCAACATATCTAGCAAATACTTCACCATTCTGATTTTTGAACAGTTTATAGTTGGAGTCAATTGACTCATGAGAAGAATGAGGAGATTCACATGTAAAGCTAGATAAGTTAGATGGATCAACTGGTGGTCCCTTTGCAAAGAACTCCATGAGGTTTTGGGGTACCGCTCAGCTTCCAATATGTACCATCGGCATTGATTTTCCTCTCAAAGGCAATACCCTCTTTCCTAGGGTTCTGTTGAGGATCCGCTTTTAAGCACATCACAAAGAGTCTCGATGCCCTTTGAGGCTTTTGTACATGCTGTTATGTACAATTCCTTCAAATTTCGCATCGTCAAGTGATACTAGCAATGTCCTCAGATGAGGAATTAGTGATAGCAGAGGCAGGTGAAGAATTTGTAACAATTGAAGCATTTGAACATTCTGTGAAGAATTAGCAGATTCACGTTCAATGCACTTTAAGCATGGAGGAACAAATTATTCCCGAGAAGCGCTGATTTGTTGAGCAAGTAATGAATTGCGCTCCTTCTGAAGATCTTCATAACTCACTCTTAGCTTCTCAAGATCTTGCTTTCTTTGAAGAAATTCATAAGAAAGTTTCTCATGATCAGATAAGAGAGTGTTATGTTGATCTTGAAGGGTGTCATACTCAAGATGAAGTCTCTCGAAGACTTTCACCAAAGCTTTGATCGATCCATTTCTTCACCCAACATATCATCGCTCTTATTTAGCATATATTGAACTTTTTCCAAAGCTCTTTGTTGTTTAGTGGCAAGGGAAGCAAGTTTGACATGGTTGGGTCCAAATTCATCACCAGATTCATCATCACTAGACTCGGATAGGTAGCATCTGGCCATTTACCTCAAAGACTTTTTGCCATGAGGCATGATGGAGAGGATGATGATTCTGGTTCAAATGTCATCGCTTTGAGAGATTCCTTGAAGTCCTCAAACCAAGGATCATGACGGGTTCGATGACCTTCATAGACCACAGAGAGACGGTCCCAGATAAGCTTCGCATGATCGAGATGCATGATGTTCCTAAACTGATTTTGAGACAGACAAGAGCAGATGACGTCCTTCGCCGTGAGGTTGAGAAGAGTGTACTTGAGAATGTCATCAGCTCCCGCCGTCTTGCATGTATCAAGAAGACCAATCTCAAAGGATTTATCCACGCTTTGCTTTTTCATCGCCATGAGACGCTTCTTCATCATGGCCTTCCACTTGGGATACTCGTGCCTGGCCAAAGATGGGGCATGTCACTTTCTTCATACCTGTGGTCGACATAACTAAAACTCCAGACGGTTAAACCAAAATCACACAGAACAAGGGAGTACCTTGCTCTGATACCAATTGAAAGTGCGTTATATCGACTAGAGGGGGGGTGCATAGGCGATATTTATGAATTCTTCACTGAGGAATTTGCCGGTGAGGAAATTCCTTAGCGAAGAACTACTTGCAGTGAAATAAGTACCGGAAGTAAGCATAACAGAATACGTGCATGGTCATCATTATGAAATGAAGACAAGCACAGAGTACGTAAAGCGTAATCACAGGATAACACAAGATGAAGACAAACAGATCAAGAAATTGAACCGAGGAAATTGAGAAAGTCTTCACCAAAGTCTTCAAGCACGATATGATGAAGCACTTAACACAAGAATGAGGAAATGAAAGAGTTGAGGAAATAGAACCAAGAAGCTTGGTGAAGATAATGATTTGGTAGACCAGTTCCAATCTGCTGGTTGTACGTCTGGTCGGAGCGGGCCGAGTATTTAAACTCGAGGACACACAGTCCGGACACCCGATCCCCGAAAGCACGCAGCTCAGGACACCAAGTCCTCACCGTATTCTCCTTGAACTAAGGTCACACAGACCTCGTCCAATCACTCGTGGTAAGTCTTCAGGCGACTTCCAAACCTTCACAAACTCGGTCACTCGTGATCCACAATTCCTCTTGGATGCTCTAGACCATGACGCCTAACCGTCTGGAAGAAGCACGATCTTCAAAGGTAACAAGCGCCGGATGCACGCAGGATCAATCTCTTGATGATGCTCAATCACTTTGGGTTTGTAGGTGTTTGGGTTTGGGTTTTCCTCACTTGATGATTTTCGCTCAAAGTCCTCGTGAGGATGGGATGCTCTAAAATGACAAGTGTCGGTTTCTCGGAGCAGCCAACCAGCTAGTGGTTGTAGGGTGCTATTTATAGCCTAGGGAGCAGCCCGCCATGATAAGACATAAATGCCCTTCAATGATATGACCGTTAGGTGGATAAGATATTTTGAGACAGTGCCAGCGTACAAAGAACGGTCGGAAATTTGAGGTTCAAATTCCTCGGGGCTATCATGTTCCTCATCGTAGGCAATCCGCACTGGTGAATTCCTAACTCCTCAGTAAGAACAAATTCCTTAGCGACCAGAAGAACTTCGTCTCTGTCACTGAAGAAATTGACTGAACTGTATGAGATTTCCAATGGCTTCACTTGAAGGGATTGGTAGGTGTAGGATTTTGAGTTGAGCATCACATTGAAATTTTTCCTTAGTATTTCCTCGACCCCCTTTAACAAAGATGGTGTTTCCTATGACTCAAGAAAGAGAAAACGAAACTACGAAAACAAAAGTCTTCACGCTTCATGTTCCTCAAATGAATACCAAGTCTTCAAGGTCACACCAATTTCTTCACTTTCAAAATCTTCAGAAAGTCTTCAGAATACTAAAGTCTTCAGTCGAAGAACTTCATTTTTAGGGGTCGACTTTCTCTGTAAATATCAAACTCCTCATAGACTTATAGACCTGTGTACACTCATAAACGCATTAGACCCTTAACCTATAATTCTTCAATACACCAAAATCATTAAGGGGCACTAGATGCACTTACACACAGCCACCACAGCTAGTTCGAGAGCTCAAGAACACTCAGTACATCCACCAAAGCAGGACTAGGGTTTTACGCATCCTCGCGGCCCGAACCTGGGTAAACGATCCTCGTGCTGACTATTATCCCTGCTCTTTTCACAACCCCGCGACCCGACAACCGTAGTAGGGATTCCTGTGATCCCATAGGTGTCTTTTCCACCGACATCTTTGGCGCGCCAGGCAGGGGGCGCTATTGTGAGAATCTGGTCTGGTAGTTAGCCTAGCAGTTCTTCATCGCCATGGCTCCCAAGAAGAAGACGGCCACGACGATCGGCTCGTCGGGAGCCGAACGGCCCGTGCCAGTGCGGACGAGCAGTGGGCCAGTCACGGATAGGACCCAGGCCGCAGTCCGCGAGCACCGGCATCGCTCTGGCAGTTAGAGCTTGGCGAGCGGCGTCGTTCGTGCGCCAGGCGACGGGCCGCACTCCGTCAAATCCAAAGACGGAGCTGGGCCCCCCGCAGGCGGCACGGGGCCCTCCATGAGTGTCGTTGTGCCACCCACGAGCGGCGCAACAACCTCCAAGACGCCCACACCGGCGCCCACAACGCCCTCTTCCCACGGTGCGCGCGACGAGCAGCGCCACCATGCTGGAGACCCCGGGCACCGCCATGGGAAGAGCCCTGTGCATCATCCGCGGGACGAAGGAGTCCAGCATGCTCGCCAAAGTGCTGGCGAAAACGGCACGCAGCCGCTGGGCCGTGGTAGAGCTCCTTCTAATGTAGTTAGAATTCGAAGCGCGCCACGGTCCACGCAGCTGTCACCACCACCCACGCTAGCAGAAGCTTTGCTGGCAGCCTGCTCCTCGACTTCCCTCCTGCTGCGGAGAAGCTCGACGAGTGGAGAGCCACCATCCGGAGCCTCGTAGCCGTCGCCAATAAAGATGATCCGCGACCAGCGGGACCCTCGGGCCGGCGCTCCATCGAACCACCGCATGCTAGCGGTGGAGGGGTCGGGGGTGCTGCGCCCACGGTGCACTCCCCTCCTCCACACCAACCACCGCGGGTGTCGGTCCGTCGCGGTGATGCATGTGATAATATTTCCATGGCGTCGTCCGACCCACGGACCCACCGCAACCAACGCCAAGTTCTTTGAGAACAAGCTCACGAAGATGCTTGAACCACTATCGAGCGTCGGCGTGATACACGCCACCAGTCGGACAAGTGGGCGGGACCCGCTATGGACCACCCAGCATCGGGGGGCTCTGGCGGCCTACCTTACGAGGTGGGTTGCCCAGCCTTTACCCGTGAGCTGCGGCAGTTCCAGTGGCCGTCCCACCGCACGTTCAAGCCCGACGTCGGCGAGAAGTACACTGGCAAGACCCATCCGTCAGAGTTCCTCAGCATCTACACCATCGCGATGTAGGCTGCTGGAGCTTGCGACGATAAGGTGCTTGCCAACTACTTCCCGTTGGCACTGAAGCCCAACGTCATGTCTTGGTTGATGCACTTGCCGGCGGATTCCATTTCTTCTTGGTCGGATCTGTGCCATGAGTTCGTTGGCGCCTTCACTGGAGGCCACCAAGCTCATGGCCAGGCTAGTGATTTGCATATCATTCCCCAGAAGGAAGGGGAAACCCTGTGCAAGTACATCCAGAAATTCAGCCGGGTGCAGTACAACATCCCCGACGTTCATCCCGCTGCCATGGTCAGTGCATTCCATCAAAACGTGCACAACCGCAAGATGCGCAAAGAGCTGTCGATGACCAAGGTTAAGGATGTGGCCGAACTTTATGTTCTGGCCGATAGGTGCACCCGGCCTGAAGAGGGAAGGAAGTACCCCGGCGAGGACGCCGGCACGGAAACTGACTCTACTGATGAGGACACCGCTGCCCCGACGAAGAAGGGCCGGCGTCGCAACAGGAAATGCAAGGGCAAGACCGTGCTTGCCGTCGAGGGATCCGACAGCATTGGCGATGCCAAGAAGGCCAAGGCAGATGACCCCGGCAAGGAGATTGCCGGGTGCACCGCCTTCCGGGCCCTGGCAGCTGGCGACAAGCCAGGAAGCTCCGACAAGCAGTACTGCAAGATCCACCGCACCAAGGGCCACGACCTCCAGAACTGCCGACAAGTCGAGCTGCTTGCTGAGAAGCAAAAAGCTGAGTACGAGAGGCGGGACGAGGAGAAGGGCCAGGATGGTGCCGAGGGATCCAGCAAGAAGTGTGGCGGCCAAGGAGGCCGCCGCAGCAAGGACAACCAGCAAGAGAGGCCCGCCCGGGGTTGTGACAAGAAGCAAGAAGACGATGATCATGACGAGGACGATGAGTCCGGCGAGCAAGAGTTCCAGAAGGCTACGGAGGCCATGTGCGTTGATGGCGGTGCCTCGCTGCATACTTCTCACCGCCAGCTCAAGCAATGGGCATGTGAGATTATAGCAGCGGAGCCGTCGTTTGACGCTCAGAAGCCGCTGAAGTGGTCCAGCACGCCCCTCATCTTTGACGCCTAGGACCACCCTGACCGCACAACCGCGGTCGGGTGTTTGCCGTTGTTGGTTTAGCCAACGATACGCAACCTCAAGGTGAACAAGATGTTGGTCGATGGCGGGGCCGACCTGAACTTGATCTTACCCGTTGTGATCAAAAGGTTGCAAATTCCAGATGGAGACCTCGAGGAAACGGGCACGTTTCAAGGGTTCAATCCGGGGAGGAGTCGGCCGAAGGGAAAGGTCACATTGCCCGTGACGTTTGGAGGAGAGTTGAACCACAGGACGGAGAGGATCGTGTTCGATGTGGCCGAGATCCCCTTGCCCTACAACGGGATCTTCAGCCGCCCGACACTAGCCAAGTTCATGGCGGCGTCGCACTACGCCTACAACATGCTGAAGATGCTTGGGCCATTGACCATCATCTCCGTCCCCTCTGACAAGAAGGATGCACTGATTTGCGCCGACCAACTCTACCGGGAAGTAGTCGCAGCAGCTGCCGCCAAGGCACTTGCTCCTGCCGCTGAAGCCCCGGGAGGGAAGAAGAAGCCCGGCAAGACCTCTCGCACCCACTCCGGCAAGCGCACCTCTTTGGAGTGTTGTCCTACCGTCGAGGACGTGCCAGAGAGCTCCACCGGCAAGAGCAAGAAATCCAGAGCTGAGCCACCGCAGACCAAGAAGGTGTCTGTTAGGGAGGATGGCACGGGAGGAGCTTTCACCATAAGCTCCACCCTCGACAGCAAATAGGAAGGCGCGCTCGTCACCTTCCTGCGGGCGAATGTCGACGTGTTTGCATGGCAAGCATCCGACATCCCCGGTGTTCCCAGGGAGGTGATTGAGCACCACCTAGCTGTCTGTCCTCATGCGCGGCCCGTCAAGCAGAAGGTCAGGAAGCAGGCTCTGGAAAGGCAGGAGTTCATTACAGAGGAGATCAGGAAGTTGGAGGCGGCAGGTTTCGTGAGAGGAGTGCTCCATCCGACGTGGCTGGCCAATCCGGTGGTGGTGCGCAAGGCAAATGGGAAGTGGTGGCTGTGTATTGACTACACAGATATCAATAAGGCTTGTCCCAAAGACCCCTTCCGCTGCCGCCAAGATCGACCAGATTGTTGACTCCACAGCCGGGTGTGATCTGTTGTCATTCCTTGACGCCTACTCGGGCTACCACCAGATCTTCATGACAAGAGAAGATGAAGAGAAGACAACATTCATCACCCCGTGTGGTACGTATTGCTTTTTACGGATGCCTTTCGGGCTGAAGAGTGCTGGCTCGACGTTTGCAAGAGCGGTCCAAATTGGTTTTGAACCCCAGCTCCATAGAAATGTGGAAGCATACATGGATGACATAGTGGTCAAAACCAAGGACAGGGCCACTCTTGTACGAGACTTGGAAGAGACGTTTGCCAACCTGCGCAAGATCAACCTCAAGCTGAACCCTGAGAAGTGTGTCTTCGGCGTTTCGTCCGGCAAGCTTCTCGGGTTCTTTGTGTCGCAACGCGAGATTGAGGCAAACCCAGACAAGACCAAGGCTATCGAGCAGATTGAGGCGCCCAAGGGGATCAAGGATGTGCGTTGGCTCACTAGCTGCGTTGCCGCCATGAGCCGATTCATCTCCAAGTCTGCCGAGCGCACCCTTCCCTTTTTCAAAATCTTGAAGAAGGCAGGCCCAATGGAGTGGACCCCAGAAGCCGAGGCGGCGTTGCAAGATCTGAAGAAATACCTTTCCTCCACGGAAACACTGGTTGCACCTAAACCACAAGAGCCGTTGCTGCTGTATCTAGCGGCAACGAATCAAGTGGTCAGCGCCACACTGGTGGCATAGAGGGAGGTCGACGAGGAGGCAGTGGTGACGGTAGGACCGGCGGATGGTGAGCCAGAGATTCCCCCGGTAGGGCCTGGTGCCGGCAAGGCAAGGCCCCCGGCAGAGTCTGATGCCATCGGGGCGGTGCCCCCACAGTCAAGTGAAGTGGTGCAGAAGAAGAAGATGATGCAGCACCCGGTTTACTTTTGTCTCCCTCTTATGGGGGCTAGGTCGAGGTACTCCGGTGTGCAGAAATTGCTCTTCGACCTCCTTATGGCCTCGAGGAAGCTGTGTCATTACTTCCAAGCCCACGAGATCACCATCGTCACCCGTCTCCTGTTGCAACGGATACTGCACAACCCAGATGCGACCGAAAGGATTGTGGAATGGGCCTTGGAATTATCAAGCTTTGGGTTGAAGTTTGAAAGTACCTCGACAATCTAGAGCAGAGTCTTGGCGGAGTTCATTGCAGAATGGACCTCAACGCCCGATGAAGAAATCCAGGAGACCGCACTCCCCGGCAAGGAGGCAAGCCGCAACTAGATCATGTACTTTGATGGGGCTTTCTCGCTGCAAGGCGCCGGTGCCGGTGTGCTGCTTGTCGCACCCACTGGAGAGCACCTCAAGTATGTGATCCAGATGCACTTTCCCAGGGAGATGTCCACAAACAACACTGCTGAATACGAGGGGCTGCTTGCTGGTCTTAGGATCGCGGCGGACCTCGGGGTGAAAAAGCTCATTGTCAGGGGTAATTCACAGCTTATTGCCAGACAAGTTAACAAGGATTATCAGAGTCCGTTGATGGAGGCCTACGTAAATGAGGTGAGGAAACTGGAGGAGCGCTTCGACGGTATACAGACGGAGCACGTTCCCCGAGCGGAGAACGACATCGCCGACTACCTGTAAAAACGCGATGCATTCAAGCTACCTGTGGAACCAGGTACCTTTTTGCTTCGGTTAACTCAACCATCCGTCGAGCCATCAACATAGCAGAACAAGCGGAGGAAGTCACGCCCCGACAAGTACTTTCCTGCCGAACCCCCGGGGGCTGCCAGCAAGGGTGTTGCCGCAGATCCTGAGCCCGCCGAGGGAAGGCTGACTCCGGCAGGGCAGGAAGCCCTGGCCGTAGAGACGGTTGCCCCCATGGCGGAAGAGATGCCTTTGGTCCTTGCCGTCGAGCCCCAGGCTCCAGCATGGGTACAGCATACCGTCCATTTCCTGCAGACAGGGGAACTTCCTGAGGAGCAGGAAGAAGCAGAAAGAGTAGCCTGTCGGTCTGCCCTGTACCAGTTCGTCGATGACGTCCTGTATAGAAGAAGGCCGAACGGTGTGAAATTGAAGTGCATCCCTCGGGAGGAAGGACTGGAGCTGTTGGCGAAGATACATGGAGGCATATGTGGCTCCCACATAGGGTCAAGGGCCCTTGCCGGCAAGGCATTCTGGTAAGGCTTCTTCTGGCCCACCGCCCTCCAGGATGCAACGGCACTAGTAACCAAGTGTGAAGCGTGTTAGTTCCATTCAAAGAAACTTCATCAACCAGCTCAAGCCCTTCAAACAATCCCTCTCTCCTGGCCATTTTCGGTCTGGGGGCTCGACATCCTGGGCCCCTTCCCCCGTGCTGTCGGGGGCTTTGAGTACTTGTACGTTGCAATCAACAAGTTCACAAAGTGGCCGGAGGTGGAACCAGTGAGGAAGGTGAGAACACAGTCAGCCGTCAAGTTCTTCAAGGGACCAGTCTGCCGTTTTGGTGTGCAAAATAGAGTCATCACCGATAACGGCACACAGTTCACAAGCCACACCTTCATGCAATACATTCAAGACCTCGGCAGCAAGGTCTATTTTGCTTTCGTGGCACATCCATGGAGCAACGGCCAAGCGGAGAGGGGAAATGCTGAAGTGTTGCGAGGCCTGAGAATGAAGACTTCTGACAAGCTGCACAAAAGCAGAAGGCGCTGGATTGATGAGTTGCCGGCGGTTCTTTGGTCGATCGGGACAACGCCAAATCGAGCCACCGGCCAGACACCCTTTGCCCTAGTATATGGGGCAGAAGCAATTCTCCCCACGGAACTCATATTCGGGTCACCTCGAGTGCTCGCTTATGATGAGCTTGAGCAAGAGCCGTTGCGGCAAGATGACACAACGCTCCTTGAGGAAGATCGTCTTCGGGCGGCTGTGAGAGCAAAGACGCTACGGCAGGCCTTGCGCCGCTACCATAGCCGCAAGGTCCATGGCCGAAGCTTTGAGGAAGGCGACCATGTTCTTCAGCGCGTTCAGTCGGCCAAGAATTCCAACAAGTTGACGCCAAAGTGGGAAGGCCCTTATCGGGTAATATGAGTCACCAGGCCTGGCGCAGTCCGCCTGGAGATCGAAGATGTTGTCCCAGTGAGCAACTCCTAGAACATCGAGCATCTTAGCAAGTTTTACCCATAAAGCGGCGGCTTTGCCGGAGCCTCCCGACAAGCCACCTTTGTACAAGCTTTGCCATCAAGGCATGTAACCCTCTGCATAAAGCCGACGTAGACCCTGAGCATAAATAAACGGTTACCGGGCGCCTAAGTTATAGCATGCATGCTAGGTTGAGTCTCTCCCTCGGTTAGGGTTGATAGTGCTTAGCAGCGACTAACCCCTAGCCTAGAGGTCGAGTCTGCATCTTTCTGTCTCCTTTGGTTCGCAGGACGCATGGACACTTCTCCTGAGCCGCTTGGGAGAAAGAGGACGGATCGGTGCTTCACCCGGCAAGCCCGAGGATTCTTTGAAATTTGAAGACGCAAGGATCCAACCACGACAAGCCAAGGTTGCCAGGGGCTGCGGATTCAGATAAGTCTTTCATTCCCCTGTTATGCATTCCCATACGGGACTGGGACGTGTGAAACCTCGTTTATTTTCTTAAAACCACCGTGCCCCCCTTTTCCCGTGCCCAAGAGCTATCCACTGGGTCGGAACTTGGTCGTAGTCGCGGTGGCAAGAGAAACAGACGAGGGGCCTCACTCTACATCGCCCCTGCCTCCGCCAAGAGCGTGAGAATGGTTGGCTGAAGTGGGGGAACGGCAAGGCCTATTGCCGGGCGACAATGTTTATCTTAAAATTAACAAGGATTCGTCCTTGGCATGGGCCTCGCTCACGCACAAAGAACCCGGCAAGCACCCATTTTCATTAAAAATGTCCCATACATGTACAAGTTCGTACGGAAAGAAAAACATGAGCAAGGGGATTACAAGTTTCAAATCTAACAAGTGCCCGCAGGCTTACAAACTAAAAAAAGATAAGGTGCCCGTAATCCCTTTCTTGTCCCTATCCTCAGGAAATGGAACAAGATGATGGAAGGGCAAAAAGAGCGCCTATGCGAGGCATGAGCAGCAGAAGGCACCAGGAGAACATCCTGGTGGCCATCCCGGGGAGAGGCTGGTGATGATGATGACGGGAGAAGAGCTGGAAGACGAGGCGGCAGGACCGTCAATACGCGACGAAGGCGTCAGTGCCCATGTACTCCGAATTGGCGTCCCTCCACCCGCCTTCTTCGCCTTCTCCGGGCCTCCTACGCCAGCCGACCAAGGAGGTGACCCCGAGAAGTTCAAAGGGCCCGGTGCAGATGCTGTTGCTGCCGACACCGCCTCGGGACAGCGGGCCCAACACCTAGTCAGACCCATCATCCTCCCGCCTACTACCCTCGTCATCGTTGTCACTGTCCTCCTCGTCGCTCTCGCTCGAGGAGGAATCTTTATCGTCGGAGGAGCTCTCCGCACAGCACTTCAGGCGAGTGCCAAGATCTCCGAAGACCTTGACAGAGAGCAGGCCGCCCTCCATTAACTTGAAGTAGAGAATGAGCCCCACTGCCAGGCTATGGATGCGGGCGAATGTCTTCCATCCGCGACGGAGATACATGACGTGAGGAGCAGGGAAGTCGACGTCGACCCGCGTGCCGCTGGTCCCGCAGCCCCTCATGTGCAACCTGAGGGTCTGGGGCGGGTCGAGCTCCATCTCCTGAGCAAAAGGGGTGGGAAGACGGAGACGACGACGTGGTGGCCGGCGCAGCCTGATGAAGAACTCGCGGGGCCGGTGAAAGTGCAACTATCCCTAGGTGGTTTTGGTAATTCCTAACAACATATAGCTCATTGAGCTAACACTATTTCAAGACTAATATTTCAGGAAAGCTCAATGATTGGCATGGCATGGATGAGAAAAGTGGACCCCTCAAAATGCTAAGGACAAAGGGATTGGCTCAAGCTCAAGACTCTACATTTTCTATTTTAGTGATCCAAGATCACATTGAGTCAATAGGAAAAGCCAATACTATCATGGAGGGATGGGGTGTTGCTTAATGGCTTACTTGCTCAAAATGCTTAGTGATATGCTCCAAAGCCCTCAACTACTTTCTCACATCCACATATGACCTAAACCAAAAGTCAAACTCGGCCCTACCGATTCTTTCCATCCGGCACCACCGAGTTCAGATGTCATAGACACTGCCACAAACCCTAGGCAAATTGGTCTCACCGATAGGGATCTCGATCTCATCGAGATGGGATTGTAATCTCTCTGTTTCCCTTCGTAACGTTTTGGTCCTACCGAGATGAGCGATCGGTCTCACCGAGATTGCAATGTAAACTCTATGTTTCCCATTTGTAACATTTCGGTCTCACCGAAAAGAGCGAATCGGTCCCATCGAGTTTACCTGACCAACTCTCTGGTTAGCTTATTACCAAAATCGGTCTCACCGAGTTTGTGTAATCGGTCTCACCGAGATTACGCTATGCCCTAACCCTAACCATATCAGTCCTACCGAGTTGCATGTCGGTCCCACCAAAAATCCTAACGGTCACTAGATCTGCTAAATCGGTCCGACCGAGTTTAACTATTCGGTCCCACCGAGTTTGGCAAGTTGTGTGTAACAGTTCGATTTTGTGTGGAGGCTATATATACCCCTCCACCTCCTCTTCATTCGTGGAGAGAGCCATCAGAACGAACCTACACTTCCAACTTACATTTTCTGAGAGAGAACCACCTACCCTTGTGTTGAGGCCAAGATATTCCATTCCTACCATATGAATCTTGATCTCTAGCCTTCCCCAAGTTGCTTTCCACTCAAATCTTCTTTCCGCCAAATCCAAATCCTGTGAGAGAGAGTTGAGTGTTGGGGAGACTATCATTTGAAGCACAAGAGCAAGGAGTTCATCATCAACACACCATTTGTTACTTCTTGGAGAGTGGTGTCTCCTAGATTGGCTAGTTATCACTTGGGAGCCTCCGACAAGATTGTGGAGTTGAACCAAGGAGTTTGTAAAGGCAAGGAGATCGCCTACTTCGTGAAGATCTACCGCTAGTGAGGCAAGTCCTTCGTGGGCGACGGCCATGGTGGGATAGACAAGGTTGCTTCTTCGTGGCCCTTCATGGGTGGAGCCCTCCATGGACTCGCGCAACCGTTACCCTTCGTGGGTTGAAGTCTCCATCAACGTGGATGTATGATAGCACCACCTATCGGAACCACGACAAAAACATCTGTGTCTCCAATTACGTTTGAATCCTCCAAACCCTTCCCTTTACATTCTTGCAAGTTGCATGCTTTACTTTCCGCTGCTCATATACTCTTTGCATGCTTGCTTGAATTGTGTTAAGATTGCTTGACTTGTTCTAAAGTTGCTAAAATCTGCCAAGAACTAAAATTGGGAAAAGGCTAGATTTTTATTTGGTCAAGTAGTCTAATCACCCCCTCTAGACATACCTTCGATCCTACAAGTGGTATCGAGCTTTGGTCTCCATTTGCTTTGATTTCCATAGCTTTTGGTGGTCATAGCCTTGGTTTCACAACCTAGGAGAGTATGGCGTCTAGCGAGGGAAATTATCACCAGAGAGGTCCTTACTTTGATGGTACTAATTTTGCTAGTTGGAAGCATAAGCTGAAAATGCATATTCTTGGACATAACCCCCCGTTTGGGCTATTGTGTGTATTGGCTTGCAAGGTGAATTCTTCGATGGGAAAGAACCGAACCGTGAAGCTAGCACAGAAGAGTTGAAGATGCTGCAATACAACGCTCAAGCTTGTGATATCCTCTTCAACAGATTGTGCCCCGAAGAATTCAACAAAATCAACTGTCTTGAGAATGCAAAGGAAATTTGGGATACTTTGAGGCCCAACAACATGAATCCGTGGGAGGCGTAGGATGAAGATGGTCTCTCTCAAGCAACCCTGCAACCAAATAACAAAGAGTCTCTTGTGTCCCCAACACACCCAATACAATGGTAAATTGTATAGGTGCACTAGTTCGTGAAGAGATGGTGATACAAGTGCAATATGGATGGTAGATATAGGTTTTTGTAATCTGAAAATATAAAAACAGCAAGGTAACTAATGATAAAAGTGAGCGTAAACGGTATTGCAATGTTAGGAAACAAGGCCTAGGGTTCATACTTTCATTAGTGCAAGTTCTCTCAACAATAATAACATAATTAGATCATATAGCTATCCCTCAACATGCGACAAAGAGTCACTCCAAAGTCACTAATAGTGGAGAACAAACGAAGAGATGATGGTAGGGTACGAAACCACCTCAAAGTTATTCTTTCCAATCAATCCGCTGGGCTATTCCTATAAGTGTCACAAACAGCCCTAGAGTTCGTACTAGAATAACACCTTAAGATACAAATCAACCAAAACCCTAATGTCACCTAGATACTCCAATGTCACCTCAAGTATCCGTGGGCATGATTATACGATATGCATCACACAATCTCAATTCATCTACTCAAACCAACACATAGAACCTCAAAGAGTGCCCCAAAGTTCCTACTGGAGAATCACGACGAAAACGTGTGCCAACCCCTATGCATAGGTTCATGGGTGGAACCCGCGAGATGATCACCAAAACATACATCAAGTGAATCACGTGATATCCCATTGTCACCACAGATACGCACGGCAAGACATACATCAAGTGTTCTCAAATCTTTAAAGACTCAATCCGATAAGATTACTTCAAGGGGAAAACTCAATTCATTACAAGAGAGTAGAGGGGGAGAAGAAACATATGATCCAACTATAATAGCAAAGTTCGCGATACATCAAGATCGTGCCAAATCAAGAACACGAGAGAGAGAGAGAGAGAGAGAGAGAGAGAGAGAGAGATCAAACACATAGCTCTCGGGTACATACCCTCAGCCCCGAGGGTGAACTACTCCCTCCTCGTCATGGAGAGCGCCGGGATGATGAAGATGGCCACTGGTGAGGGTTCCCCCCTCCGGCAGGGTGCCGGAACAGGGTCCCGATTGGTTTTTGGTGGCTCTGGAGGTTTTGCGGCGGCGGAACTCCCGATCTAATCTCCGTTCTGGAAGTTTTATGGTACATGAGTATATATGGGTGCAGGAAGCACGTCAGGGGAGCCACGAGGGCCCCACGAGGCAGGGGGCGCGCCCTAGGGGGTTGGGCGCGCCCCCACCCTCGTGGCTTCCTCGTTCCTTCCTTGACGTGGGGTCCAAGTCCATCCGGTAGCTTTCCTTCCAAAAATAACTTCTCTAGTTGATTTCGTTCCGTTTTGACTCCATTTGATATTCCTTTCTTCGAAATACTGAAATAGGCAAAAAACAGCAAATCTGGGCTGGGCCTCCTGTCGGGGATATACCCCGCGGTATGACCCGGCCGGATGTATGACCCGGCGGAAGCTTGGCGATTCACTGACGACCCACTTGGACCTGGAGGTTTATGATTCATTGGTAATCCGGCAGGCGGGTCAGAGGAGCGACAAGACCCGATGGCCCAACGGGTGGTTTATGGAAGGCCGGATCACGCTATGGTGGGCCGGATTAAGAGGAAAGGGATGACGAATATTTCCTTCACGAGGAAGCATGACCCGGACTTGTAATCAACTTGTAAGAGAAGATAGACTAGTCCTGGTCCTACTAGGACTCCACATGTAACCCGCCCCTCTAACTTATATAAGGAGGGGCAGGGCTCCCCAAAGGAGGGACAAGAACAATCTCTAGGGCTAGACACAAAGAGCCGGCTTACCGGCGACTCTCTCATGATCATAATGAGACCTAGCCACAAACAGCATGTAGGGTTATTACCGGATGATGTTTCCCGGGGCCCGAAGCTGTCTAAATCCTTGTCTTGTGTTGCGTCTCTCGTTCCGATCAACCCCTCTCAAGCTACCACATAGATGCGTTGGCCTCACGACTAAGTCCTGACACTAAGGACATCTGCCGTGACAAATCCACGACAGTTGGCGCCCACCGTGGGGCCTGCGCACGGTGGTGTTGAGTTCTTGGAGGGCTATCCCCAGAGATCGGAGAGTTTGCAATTTTCTGGATGAGGATGTTTACAATCGGTGAGATTAATGTCAGAGAAGAATTAGGGTTTTGCGGTCAGTCTACCGCGCCCGTCTTTAGCAATCCGTCGAAACCAACAGAAGATTAGCTTTTTTGCTTTTTTGCATCGCCGCAAGTCACCGAGTACGACAGGAGTTCAAAGGACTTCCTTTGTTTGGGCGGTGTGCTATACGCCACGGAATCGGTCCAAACGTAAGTTTCCGCCGAGAAACAGATCTCTGCTGCGATCGACGTGGGGATTGAGAAAACTGCTACTATCAACACATCGAATCATGAGATAATTCTGCCGCATACTTACGCATCAGCGTCAAACTCCACGTGAAATCCCAAGCACCAATGCACCACTAGTATTTGCACAAAGACCGATGTCTAATTGATCTGGAGGTCAACTAGCACTACCACGACGCGTGCACGTGAAGCGATAAATCAGCGGTGAGGGGCCACGACCTGGAGGACACGGACTTGGATTCATCAAACCAACAACGACCCGGAGGGAGATCTGGGCACGGACTCAGGCCTCGCTGGAATCGCCGTACCTCTGCGCCATGGCTCGCCTCGCGCTGTTTCGAGCGACGACTGTTCAGCCTCGCTCTGAGCCGCCCTCACGGCCCACGCGGCCTCACCTGTGTTGATGCGCCTCAAGCCGGCCCCGCCTCCACGTGCCTTAAGTCGGTCCCACTTCCGCTCCCGAGTCACCAACTCCTTCACCTAGCCAGGAACACAACCGCAGCTGCTGATTCTCCTCCCCTGGTGCGCATCCTCACATGCGGCCTCACCTCCTGCTACTGTTCTGCTGCGATCAACGGCCGCATCCCGGGCCGCCGTTTCGTCAACTCACCTCACCAGATCGTCGGGTCATCTCCACTTTGAGCCTCCCTCACGCAAGCCCGTGCCCTCGCCACGAGGCGCCCGCCTCTGCTGCCGTTCCGAGCCCGAGCCGGCCTCGCCGTGCTGCCTCCGGGTCAAACCGACCCCACGCTGCCTCCGCTGCCGCGGCCTGCAAGCCACCGGCTCGCTGACCACTCCCGCTGTGGTTGACTCTGGGTTGGCCGCCATGTTCGCCCGTTGTGCTGGGCCTCTTTGAATCAAGCCACCCTCGCCTTGCCGAAAACACACCATGTTGAGTTGCACCAGACCTTCGCAACCGAGCCGCCACCGGTTTTCATTACCGCGGCCGCCTCACCGCGTCGCTGGTCCAAGAGTCGCCACCAAGCTCGCCATTGCTGGATCCTGTCGAGCCGCTGCAGCAGCGTCACGTTGCCGGCTCACTTCGCTTCCTCCGCGACCTCGTCACATCGTAGACCCGCCGCTGCCATGAGCCATTGCGCCGGATTATCTCCGCAGCAGGCGGACCATCTGACATTACCTCGCGCAAATGCCTGACAAAGACGCCAAGTCGCTGCACCTGCTCCCTGGGCGTCCCGGGTTAGTCAAAGGAAGAAGACGACAATTTACGCCGCGGCCTCCTGAAGACTGCTGCACGAGAAAACCAACGCGGCAGTGGGAAGAGGAAAGTTGAATTGACTATTCCTGCTACTGTTCACATAATTCACTAGTACAAGTGCTACAACCGGTATGTCATCATATAAAGGAACATGGGCTACGGTGCTAAGGCCATATCAGAACATGTTTTTTATCCCTAAATATCCACGTTCATCCGACAGAAAAAAGCCAGGTGCTATCCTTTCTATATATTTTATCAATACGTATTAAATTGTTTGAGAACAATTACTCTAGTCCGCAATATTTTTTGTGCAGGACAAGGATTCATTACAAAGGTGGTATCATGCTGCGCCTATGAAATGCGTGTTAGCATCATGGTGCACCGGCATCCGCGTCCACCTGTTGTTGAACGGCTTGACTGCACCAGCTTACAAACGTCGTGGCCGACTCTCCGGTCCGCACTGGCTTACAATGCTGCGGTTAACTCGCCCATCCGCACCGGTTTACAGTGTCGCGGCCGACTCATCTGTTGTCCGGGCGAATCAGCAAAGGTGTGCACAAGTCGCCGCCCGTACAGCTTAATCAAAATCAACCCGTCGGAACCGCGTTGAGCCGCCCCTGCTGCTTTGAGCCGCCGGGGTTATACTAAGTCGCCGGTCTGCCTGAGCCGCCGGAACTATATTGAGTCGCTGGTCTATCTGAGCTACCTCTGTCGTGATAAACGGGTCATCCGTCGTCCAAACAAATCAGGTGATATCCATCTGAGTTTGTTTTATTAGCACATGTTGTTTTTGCCAAAGAACAAGTTTGTCTTTGCCTTGGTCTGCAATATTTTTTATGCAGGGCAATTATTTATGACATATTATACCGCGGAGATGGAGGCATGCCAACATCTTTGGGCATAGGTGGTCGTCGTTACTCAACGGACTCCCGCACCGGCTTACAACGTCGTGGCCGTCTCTCGTGACCACGCCGGCTTACAACACCGTGGCCGTCTCTCGCGACCACGCCGGCTTACAACAAGGAGGACAACTTGCCCGTCCGCACCGGCTTACAACGCCACGGTCGGTTCCTCTGTCTATGCCGCCTCTGATGTTACGGTCGTCTTTACCGCCCGTCTCTCGCGGCCTGGTCTACATAGACATACCGAGCCGCACTTGCTGGGAAGCCCGGTTTTCTTCCAACAAATTAAGAGGCAAATTATCATATATTATCAGCCGCCGTCTGCACTGGATGGTTCAATGGGCAGGTGCACAAGTCGCCGCCACTACAGTTTGGTTAAATTCAAACAGCCAGTTGGAAGGAACCATTGGCCGAGTTGCTGATACGGCTCATACGGGATCATTTATAACCCGCCGCAGTCACCTCAACCTTCTGTGGATTCACATCGCGCTATCAACACCAATGATGTATACCTTCTGCTATGGTCAAATATGGAGAATCTCAAGCCAACTCCACGAGTCGTCTTGAGACTCGGGGGCTACAATGGTATGACTCGGCAAAATTAGCCGGTTTCAATGAATTCAAAAACTCCGGGTCATTGAAGGGAAGATAACCCGGCCCTGGAGGCTACTGCTTTATTGGCAAATATTTAAAGGCCGTCAGAAAAATTTCCGGTTCAAAATGAAGATTCCGGTTTAAAATACAGCTCAAGAGACATCTTTCTCCCGCAAAGCTTTGAAGCTCTCAAAACCGGTTCAACATCCGGATCAAGGTAAATTTGTCCCTTACAAAGCTTTGAGGATCTCAATATCCGATTTAAGAATTAACGGTTCAAAAGAATTAATCTCTTGCAAGTTCGAGATCTCAGACAAATTAATGGTTACCAAAGGGAACTTGCTGCCATGATGCACGGTTCAAAACATGGGTATCCTGCCTTACGGCTTATTTTATTATGGTCACTTGGGGGCTTCCTGCTCATCGGGCATAGCTATCAGTACCCTCTTGATCGGCGCAATGCCAAAACTTTTAAGGTCATTTGGGGGCTTCCTGTTCAAACATAGGTCGTATTCGAACCAAAGAGAACATAGCTGTCGATACCCTTTTGATTAGCAAACTGCTGAACCTACTTGGGGGCTTCTTGATCGTATCCGAATCATAGCTCAACCCCTTTGGGAATCGACGTGGATCGTATTCGAATCAGCGTCGTTAAACAACTTTTAAGGTCATTTGGGGGCTTCCTGTTCAAACATAGGTCGTATTCGAACCAAAGAGAACATAGCTGTCGATGCCCACTTTGATCGGCAACGCCAACGCACTGGGGGCTATATGATCATATTCGAATCTTAGCTTAACCCCTTTGGAACGGTTTACTGATCATATTCGAATCAGAAGCCTCAAAAATTTTATCTGTTTTTATAGAGTCGCAAGTATTTGAGTTGTCACAAAGATCATATGTGCCGGCTCTTACAGAGTTGAGTTATCAACTTCACTGTCCGGGTCACATAAGCCGGCGGTATCATTCAAAGGATCATAGGGATCTTGTGATCTACTTGTGTGCAGGATACACTACTGGAATCTAGCACTTTGCCATCTGCCATGGCAGATGGCAAAGGCATGTTCGGCGGATGGCAAAGGCTTTGCCATCAGCCAGCAGATGGCAAACAGGTCGTCCGAAACCCGCCGGTAAAGGCTTCTTTGCCATCTGGTCGATGGCAAGAGTAACTTTGCCATCTATTTGGCTGATGGCAAGAGCTCAGGCTTTGCCATCCGCTAGCAGATGGCAAAGCCTCTTAACGGGTTAGCTCCGTCGAGGTTAACGGCATACTTTGCCATCGGCCACCGATGGCAAAGGCTGCAGCTCTTTGCCATCGACCACCGATGGCAAAGGCTTTAGCTCTTTGCCATCGACCAAATAGATGGCAAAGGTTGCGGGCTCTTTGCCATCGACCACAGATGGCAAAGGTCGGGCTCTTTGCCATCGACCAAATAGATGGCAAAGTGACTATATTGCCCCATCTAATTTTGTTTTTCTTATATCAATTCATTTTCACGTAAATCAAACACAAATATATTTATATGACCAATATAGCATATTCAACACATATTACCAATAGTCATGAACACATATGTATCCAACACATGTTACCAATAGTAGCAAGTTTCATCCGTACAAATACATAGTTTCATCAATATTACACAGTTTCATCCATAGGTAGCAAGTTTCACAAGGTCAAAACAAAAACTAAATACAAGCACTCCATCAACCCAAGCTTCCATGATCTTAAGCAAATCTGTAAAATGGGAAAGAAGAAAGTTAGAAGAAGAAGATTATTATGATGCAACTAAAATGTGAAGATTATTATGATGCAACTTATATCTGTAAAATAGGTCATTTTGGAGCTAAGTATGGTTATTATGTCATTTTGAGCATACTATAACGACACACTACCGGGCATCTTATGCCCAGTCTTATTCCCGCCAATCTATAGTCATATTTCTCCTTGCTTATATGTACTAAGGCCCTCTCTTTTGTATGAGTGACCCTATACCTTATTCACAGTAATATATATAGGTGAAGCACACACTGCTGCAAACAAAGATTATGCAAGCACACGAAGTCATTTTGAAGCTAGCTAAGCATATTAAGTCATTTTAGAGCTAGCCTAGGTTGAATAGGTCATTTTGAAGCTAAGTAAGGTTATTATGTCATTTTGGAGCTACCTACGCATATGAAGTCATTTAGGACCTAAAATATGTCATTTCTTAAGCATACTATATCATTTTAGAGCTAGCTAAGCATATTAAGTCTTTTTGAGGAAAAGATGCTAAGTATAGGTCATTTTAGAGCTATCCTAGGTTAAATAGGTCATTTTGAAGCTAGCTAAGCATATTAAGTCATTTTGAAGGAAACAATGCTAAGTATAGGTCATTTTAGAGCTATCCTAGGTTAAATAGGTCATTTTGGAGCTAATTAAGCTTATTATGTAATTTTTGAACTAGCTAAGCATATTAAGTCATTTTGGAGGAAAAATGCTAAGTATAGTTCATTTTAGAGCTAGCCTAGGTTGAATAGGTCATTTTGAAGCTAAGTAAGGTTATTATGTCATTTTGGAGCTACCTACGCATATGAAGTCATTTAGGACCTAAAATATGTCATTTCTTAAGCATACTATATCATTTTAGAGCTAGCTAAGCATATTAAGTCTTTTTTGAAGAAAAGATGCTAAGTATAGGTCATTTTAGAGCTATCCTAGGTTAAATAGGCCATTTTGAAGCTAGCTAAGCATATTAAGTTATTTTGAAGGAAACAATGGTAAGTATAGGTCATTTTAGAGCTATCCTAGGTTAAACAGGTCATTTTGGAGCTAATTAAGCTTATTATGTAATTTTGAACTAGCTAAGCATATTAAGTCATTTTGGAGGAAAAAATGCTAAGTATAGTTCATTTTAGAGCTAGCCTAGGTTGAATAGGTCATTTTGAAGCTAAGTAAGGTTATTATGTCATTTTGGAGCTACCTACGCATATGAAGTCATTTAGGACCTAAAATATGTCATTTCTTAAGCATACTATATCATTTTAGAGCTAGCTAAGCATATTAAGTCTTTTTGAGGAAAAGATGCTAAGTATAGGTCATTTTAGAGCTATCCTAGGTTAAATAGGTCATTTTGGAGCTAATTAAGCTTATTATGTAATTTTTGAACTAGCTAAGCATATTAAGTCATTTTGGAGGAAAAAATGCTAAGTATAGTTCATTTTAGAGCTAGCCTAGGTTGAATAGGTCATTTTGAAGCTAAGTAAGGTTATTATGTCATTTTGGAGCTACCTACGCATATGAAGTCATTTAGGACCTAAAATATGTCATTTCTTAAGCATACTATATCATTTTAGAGCTAGCTAAGCATATTAAGTCTTTTTGAGGAAAAGATGCTAAGTATAGGTCATTTTAGAGCTATCCTAGGTTAAATAGGTCATTTTGGAGCTAATTAAGCTTATTATGTAATTTTTGAACTAGCTAAGCATATTAAGTCATTTTGGAGGAAAAAATGCTAAGTATAGTTCATTTTAGAGCTAGCCTAGGTTGAATAGGTCATTTTGAAGCTAAGTAAGGTTATTATGTCATTTTGGAGCTACCTACGCATATGAAGTCATTTAGGACCTAAAATATGTCATTTCTTAAGCATACTATATCATTTTAGAGCTAGCTAAGCATATTAAGTCTTTTTGAAGAAAAATGCTAAGTATAGGTCATTTTAGAGCTATCCTAGGTTAAATAGGTCATTTTGAAGCTAGCTAAGCATATTAAGTTATTTTGAAGGAAACAATGCTAAGTATAGGTCATTTTAGAGCTATCCTAGGTTAAATAGGTCATTTTGGAGCTAATTAAGCTTATTATGTAATTTTTGAACTAGCTAAGCATATTAAGTCATTTTGGAGGAAAAAATGCTAAATATAGGTCATTTTAGAGCTAGCCTAGGTTGAATAGGTCATTTTGAAGCTAAGTAAGGTTATTATGTCATTTTGGAGCTACCTACGGATATGAAGTCATTTAGGACCTAAAATATGTCATTTCTTAAGCATACTATATCATTTTAGAGCTAGCTAAGCATATTAAGTCTTTTTTGAGGAAAAGATGCTAAGTATAGGTCATTTTAGAGCTATCCTAGGTTAAATAGGTCATTTTGAAGCTAGCTAAGCATATTAAGTTATTTTGAAGGAAACAATGCTAAGTATAGGTCATTTTAGAGCTATCCTAGGTTAAATAGGTCATTTTGGAGCTAATTAAGCTTATTATGTAATTTTTGAACTAGCTAAGCATATTAAGTCATTTTGGAGGAAAAAATGCTAAGTGTAGTTCATTTTAGAGCTAGCCTAGGTTGAATAGGTCATTTTGAAGCTAAGTAAGGTTATTATGTCATTTTGGAGCTACCTACGCATATGAAGTCATTTAGGACCTAAAATATGTCATTTCTTAAGCATACTATATCATTTTAGAGCTAGCTAAGCATATTAAGTCTTTTTGAAGAAAAATGCTAAGTATAGGTCATTTTAGAGCTATCCTAGGTTAAATAGGTCATTTTGAAGCTAGCTAAGCATATTAAGTTATTTTGAAGGAAACAATGCTAAGTATAGGTCATTTTAGAGCTATCCTAGGTTAAATAGGTCATTTTGGAGCTAATTAAGCTTATTATGTAATTTTTGAACTAGCTAAGCATATTAAGTCATTTTGGAGGAAAAAATGCTAAGTATAGTTCATTTTAGAGCTAGCCTAGGTTGAATAGGTCATTTTGAAGCTAAGTAAGGTTATTATGTCATTTTGGAGCTACCTACGCATATGAAGTCATTTAGGACCTAAAATATGTCATTTCTTAAGCATACTATATCATTTTAGAGCTAGCTAAGCATATTAAGTCTTTTTGAGGAAAAGATGCTAAGTATAGGTCATTTTAGAGCTATCCTAGGTTAAATAGGTCATTTTATGCTAGCTAAGCATATTAAGTTATTTTGAAGGAAACAATGCTAAGTATAGGTCATTTTAGAGCTATCCTAGGTTAAATAGGTCATTTTGGAGCTAATTAAGCTTATTATGTAATTTTTGAACTAGCTAAGCATATTAAGTCATTTTGGAGGAAAAAATGCTAAGTATAGTTCATTTTAGAGCTAGCCTAGGTTGAATAGGTCATTTTGAAGCTAAGTAAGGTTATTATGTCATTTTGGAGCTACCTAAGCATATGAAGTCATTTAGGACCTAAAATATGTCATTTCTTAAGCATACTATATCATTTTAGAACTAGCTAAGCATATTAAGTCATTTTGGAGGAAAAATGCTAAGTATAGGTCATTTTATGCTAGCTAAGCATATTAAGTCATTTTTGAGCTAGGTAAGCATATTGAGTCATTTTGGAGGAAAAAATGCTAAGTATATGATTATGTCGCTAGTATCCATATGGCGTAGTACCGGGCCGACATGACTAGTCATAGAACCAAGGTGGCACAAACGTCTGAGGACAGGCATACATGACCCAAAGCAATGCACGTGTCGGTCATCGCCGAGTGCAACCAAGTCGTAGCAAGCTACAAGGACTTCGGTGATACACCGCGTGACATTTCCCGTGAGGGGAACACGAGGAGCAAAGAAGGACACATGCGGTCAATCCATGTGTTCGGGAGCGATGAGTGAACTACCATGGCTCGGTGGAAGCACTAGGAGGCATTTCCCTATATGGAAGGCTACCAAAGGCACACGACTAGGTGTCGAATCCCACACATACAATGCATTTCAAACATACACACATTATGCACGATATGTCTAGATATATACAACATGGCATCACAACAAAACTCTATTAAGCAAAACACTTCGCAGAGAACCGGGCCGACATGACTAGTCATAGAACCAAGGTGGCACAAACGTATAGGGACAGGCATACATGACCCAAAGAATGCACGTGTCGGTCATCACGAGTGCAACCAAGTCGTAACAAGCTACAAGGACTTCGGTGATACACCGCGTGACATTTCCGTGAGGGACAGGACATTGTGAGCAAAGAAGGACACATGCGGTCAATCCATGTGTTCGGAGCGATGGCGAACTACCATGGCTCGATGGAAGCACTAGGAGGCATTTCCCTATATGGAAGGCTACCAAAGGCACACGACTAGGTGTCGAATCCCACACATACAATGCATTTCAAACATACACACATTATGCACGATATGTCTAGATATATACAACATGGCATCACAACAAAACTCTATTAAGAAAAACACTTGGGACACTTACCGTCATCACGGAGGTGTAGGTGTAAGTGTAGGTGTAGGACCGGTCGCGCCTGTGGCAGACGGAGAAGGATCGGTCGATGCTTGTCGGGAGTTACGCTGCACCAAAGATTATTTCCAATGTATCATTAGCATGATGCAACTCAAATGTGAAGACTAGTAACTAAGGACCGTTCAAATGAAACTCACCGTGCCCGCCGGAGCAATGACTGGCATCGGCGGAGGGGTCTGGCCGTTCTTCTCGCACATGGACTGCACATTTGGTTTTGACGAGTCAGTCATATTAGTTACTAATGAAAGGAACATTGCGTGCATGATTTAGCTAATATGCAGAAGAAACTTACCACGAAGAGCTCGTACATGGCCCGGTTAGCCAAGTCGTTCGGTTCCTCTCCTCCTCCAACAGCCTAGCCGTCCTCTCCTCATTCTCCTGTCCCTCTCCGCCACCGCCGGGTCCCTCTCCGCCAACTGCCGGTCCCTCTCCTCAAAAGCAGCCTGGGTCTTCACTCTCTACGCCTCAATAGCAGCCTGCAACACCACTCGTTAGCATTGTAATCATCGACGACCGCAAACACAATGTAATGGAGGAAAGGCTATCGAGTCCGTATAATTAACAAACCTGAATTCGATTTCCACCGGTCAGAACGACGCGGTATCTCAGGATCGAGCTGATGCAGGCGCTTCTTGATCTGCGGAGAGTGCTACTACAACGTGTCAGTCCATTACCAATGGCTAACGAGCCATGGGACCTCCCGCCACCAGATATCATCACCAGCTCTGGATCAAGAGGCCGGCTCGGGTTAAAGTCCGCCCTTTCCTCGCCTTCCACAGCTTAACGTCTTGCACCATCTTGTGGTGCGAGGCCTCGTTCTTTGAAGTTATTTGCATTTTCGAGGTCGACTCAGAGAATGCCTTGGCCTTCTTATGCGGTGCAATATTGGACATGCCATAGAGGTCGAACAGCTCCAGCACTTTGGAGCCTTGTTGTGTTTTGACTAAAAGAGAGGAACAGAGTATTAGTTAAGGACTCAAGCTAGCACAAAGAATGAATTTGCATGAATCATGAAGCAAACCACACATACCCAGTTTTTCCCGTACCCATGTAGGTCGACGCTGCCTAGATGGTGTGGCACACCTTTCATTTTGAAACGCTTCTCCTTTGCTATGTTGTGGGCGACGCGCCATTGGGGAGAGCACCACTCATCCACCAACACCTCCCAGAGTCCATCTTGTCCGCACACCATCTCGGAGGCACCTAAGTTAAGCAAGAGAAATTTGAGCGCCACGCCTCTGAATCAAATCAAGGAAACTAAGTACAAGGCCTTAAGAATAGGTAATTACCTTCATGTACTTCTCCTTACTCAGATACTTGTCCGGCACTTCTCTTTTCTCCTCCTAATACCCGATCATGCTAAGTAGTCTCGAACAGCTCAAGGCCCGAGCCTCGTGCCGAAAGTTTCAAGTAGGCGCCAGACTTCGGCGTCGATAACCCGAGCCGCCGCCTCCTCCTGTCCCTCAGCACACCTGTAGAAGGTCTGCAATCAAACAAGAAAACACGGATTAGAAGGTCTGCAATCAAACAAGAAAACACATGTAGAAGGTATGCAATCAAAGAAGAAAACACAACATAAATGGCAAAGGAGAAATTACCCAAAACGTGGCGATCACAATGTCGGCCACCGTGGTCGCACTCGACATCGCCGACCCTATGCTCAAGGGGCCGGGCAGCCAAGTAGTGCTCCTGTGTCATTCCTAGCTCTGGAACCCGGCCCTCACCGAGCAACGTGACCCACCGGGAAGCACCGGGCGACAAATCACACCAAGGACAGTGTTGGGCCTGCGGACACCATCTTCGTGTGTCCAAGAACTTTAGTATGACAAGGCCAACGCATTAGATATTCGAAGAAAGGTCAAGGCAAAAGGTTAAAAAAAGAGTAAATGCACTTACTTCTCCCGTTAGGCGCAATCAACCACCTCTGGTCGGGGTCGCTGGGTGGGCGGGAGCTTTATGCGACCACGTTGGTAGACTTTGCGCCTCAACCCACTCACCCTCGCTATAGCTATCAGGACTATTGTCTCCACCCTGAACACAACCACGTGCACTCGACTCCGACTCAGCGTGACCCCGGCTGAGCTCCGGAGTCTCGTGGGGCGAAGACTCGGCAGCCCGAGGCTCCAACTCAGCGTGACCCCGTCTGAGCTCCGGAGTCTCGTGGGGCGAAGACTCGGCAGCCCGAGGCCCGGCGGCCCGAGGCTCGTCATCGGCCCGAGGCTCGTCGGCCGTAGGCGCGTCTGCCATAGACGGGTCCACCTCAGATGGCTCGATCTCGCACGGAGCAGCCACGTGGTCGGGTGACTCAGGGGGTGGCGGCGAGGAAAGGCGTGGCAGCCTTCCTACCTCTCCCGACGCCACGTCCACCTCTAGCAGCCTTCTCCTTCTTACCCCTCGACCTCTCCCGGCCGAAGAAGAAGCGACCGTCGCTGGACTCTGCAAACTGAGATCTAAGCGCTCTCCGGAGGCTATGGGGGAATGGAACTACCCCTCACACCACAGCGAGGTAGGAGCCGGGCGCTCTCGACCCACGCCCACCATCTGTCAACACGGAATGACAAAGAGTAAACGAAATTAGTACAACATAAAAAATGAATACACGACATTAATAATAATATGTATATAAATTCATTTTAGAGGAATAAATGCTAAGTATATATATAGCTCATTTTAGAGCTATCCTAGGTTAAAGTCATTTTGAGCTAATTAAGGTTGTTATGTCATTTTTGAGCTAGCTAAGCATACAAATTCATTTTGGAGGAATAAATGCTAAGTATAGCTCATTTTAGAGCTAGCTAGGTTAAAACTTGAACTAATTAATAATATATATGTATATAATAATAATGGAATACGACATGAACTATAATATTAATCTTCATCGTCATCATTAATAAATGCATCATCATAAATGCATATATGCTTCGGGGTCAATAAATGCATCATCCTCATCACTACTCGGTAATAGCGTGCTCATCATCATCATCAACATCTGGAAGGCCTCACGCATGTAATCGGTCAAGCATTGATGGTCATCCGCAGATAACCTCTTCTTGTTCCGGCTCTTCTTGTTCACCTTTCGAGCTCGGATTCACCGTCATTGTCTACTTGAATGTTATGAGGTGAGCGGTTCTTGAAACGTTTTTTGGAAAGACGTGTTTCTTGGAACAATTCTCCTTCATATGTGTCTAGATTAACGTGAGGTTCATAATCCTCTTCATTGGGGGGAGGTGGTCTAACACGTGGCGGCACTTCATAAACGACATCCCAACCTTCGAGATTTGGATCACTTTGGCAGGCCCACGGTAGATAGAAAACTTGGGTTGCCTGTTGAGCCGTAATATAGACATCGGGAACATCCAAATGGGTGCTTTGTTTAATTTCGACTAGCCCTAGATGTCCATGAGTCCTTCTAGTCTCTTTCGGCTGGAACCAATGACATTTGAAGACTACGACGTTCGGTGGGTTTGCACCATAGAATAGAAGTCCATAAATTGCTTCAACTCTTCCATAATACTCGGTATCTCCTTCACGATAGCGAGACACAACAATTTGTAGACTTTCGGTCGGCCATAGATAGCTCTTTGCCATAGGTACGAAAGCGATACCCGTTGATGTCGTATTTGTCAAATGAATGTACCTTATAGTCAAAACCATTAGCGACTTGTCTCAATTCAGCGTCCATAGACTCTGAACTAGCCTACAAGTTTAATACGAAAGGATTGTTGCATTAGCCAGAAATTAGAAGAAGAAATGAAATGGTCTAATGGAAATTACCGTTTGTTTGAACCAAGAGATGAAACCAGGATAGCCGCCTCCATGCATTGCCGTAAGCTCATACTCTTGACGGAATCCTTTTGGATAACCGCTCCATACGAGAATTTGGCGACGTATCGACTGTATCAAATATCCAGGAATAAGAGCAGTTCAAATGAAGTAGAGGTTGCGAAACAATGTACCGAGAACTTACTCGATGTGCGGCCGCACTTCTGTTAGATTGTTCAAGATATACAACGTAATGGTCCGCCATTCGTCGTTATCCAACAATAAGGGAGTATAAGCACCGGCTGGTGCGAGCTTCCCTTTGAATAGGCTGAGGTTGGATCCACCCTTTTTAGGGTCGCCAACATTGTACCGAGGCTTGGATTATGCAAATGACAATTTTGGCTTTGTAGTGTGCTGTCACGAAGTTTGCCGCCTCCTCGATAATGAATGCCTCGGCCATCGATGCTTCAATTCGACGTTTATTTTTACATTTTGCTCAAGCGTCTTACGCATCCTCTCGATTCTGCGTAGCACCAACGATTCTGCACGGGCCCCCCAATCGTGCCTCGGTCGGGAGATGCAAAATCAAATGCTGCATTGGATTAAAGAAGCCGGGTGGAAACATCTTCTCCAACTTGCAGATCAACTCCGGCGCCAACTCTTCCATTTCTTCTAGCAAGCCAGGCGATAATTCTTTCGCACATAGAACACGGAAGAAATAGCTCAGCTCTGCCAGTACTAGCCATTCATCCTCAGGGATAAAGCCACGCAACATCACCGGCATTACCCGCTCAAGCCATATGTGTCAATCATGACTCTTGAGACCAAATATTTTCAATTTTTCAAGACTCACTCCCCTCTTTAGATTCGCTGCATACACATCGGGAACATCAACTCCTTTTTCACCCACATGAGTATTTCCCTCATAACCGCCTTCCAAGATTGAACCATGCCTTTGGCTTCGCTTGATTCTTCTTTCCTTTTGGTTGTTTCATGTTTTGTAGCGGTCTATCACATAGAGCCTCTGATCGACTCTAGCCTTAGGATTATCCTTCGTTTTCCCCTCTATGCGAACAATGTACCAAAGAGGGCCTCGCCGACATTCTTTTCAGTGTGCATCACGTCGATGTTGTGTGGGCAAAGGAGGTCTTTAATCTGGCAGATCCCACAAACATATCTTGTGGGTCCAGCGTGTTCCGTATTATATCCCTTGAAATACCTCGGGCGCTCTGGATCCGGCTCGAGGCGTTTAAGCGATCCAGGTCTGCATTGGCTGTCAATGCAGGTGGTGCGAGTTTTTGACATCTCTACCTTTGATGAAGTTCTTCTTGTCTTTTCTGAACTTATGGTGAGGATCCGAGAACTGTCT
Source organism: Aegilops bicornis (assembly GCA_021605145.1). Classification (NCBI taxonomy): domain Eukaryota; kingdom Viridiplantae; phylum Streptophyta; class Magnoliopsida; order Poales; family Poaceae; genus Aegilops; species Aegilops bicornis. The sequence continues at coordinate 725,967,240 of CM038671.1, read as the reverse complement.
ATGCATGTCGAAGCAAGAAAACTTGCCACCCGCTGCGGTAAGCCGAAAACTCAAGAGCTGCCTTGCATGTGGGGCACGGGAACCTTCCATGCACACACCAGCCAACGAATAAGCGATACGCCCGGCAAGTCATGCATCGAGTACATGTACCACACACGCATTAGGAAGTTTTTTTGTAGCGGCGTCGTATGTCTTGATCCCATTATCCCAAGCTTCTTGCAGTTCATCCTTAAGCGGCTGCATGTACACATTCATATTCTTCCCGGATAGTTGGGCCGGAATTATCAACGTCGGAAAATGTTCTTCCTTTGCATAATCTGTCCGGGGAGATTGAGTGGAATGACAAATACAGGCCAACAAGCTGTATTGGGCTGCCATCATACCAAACACATTGAACCCATCTGTCTTTGTGGCTACTCGAGGATTCCTTGGATCCGCCGCTTTTTCATCATGCAATGCATCGAAGTGTTTCCATGCAGCACCATCCGATGTGTGTACCATCATCGATTCCCATCGCATCCCGTTCGGTTCTTTTGCCCAATTTGTGCCATGTCATCTGTCCGGCCGTCTCTTCGACCATGAATAGGCGTTGAAGTCTTGGTATGATTGGCATATACGAAGAACGTTAATGGGGATTTTGGTGCGACTCTTCTCACCCATACCGTTGTCTACCTCAACATACGGAAGACTTGCAAATGGGACAATAGTTCAAGTCCGCATCTTTGGAGCCTAAATAAGGCACATCCATTCTCACGAGCATCTATCTTCTCATAGGGCATCTTAAGTACCACGGAGGATTTTGTCCGACCGGTACAGGTTTGTAGGCATTATATGGCCTTTGGGTAGAAAGCGTCCAAATAGTGTCACTATCGGCGTCATAGCATTCTCTGCCCAAGTTGAATTGAGCCTTGAGCCATTACTTGTGCGATGGCATCCGGTGACAAAGCTCGGTGTGCTCATGGAGAGGACGCTTCGAAGACTCCAACATATCATTGAAGGCCTTTGCAGATTCCTCCATCTCATCGTCCGAATCCCGAGCATCATCAAAGTCTTGCACCATGTCTTCCATCCGGTACCATGCTCGTCGGTGCGACGACAGCCCTCCTCTCGGCTGGAGCGTTGGGCGGACTCACCATGAAATGTCCACATCGTATAACAAGGCGTAAACCCCACTTCTGCGGTGTTTGATCATTTCAAGCGCCGACATCTTACGATCGTTGTCGCAGGGGCACCAGGTTGTTTTCTGTCCATTTGCAAATGCGGCTCTGATAAACCCCTTGGTTTTTGTCATCCATTCAGGGGTCATGTCTTTCTGACTAGGGTGACCGGTGTACATCCACGCACGATCACTCATCTTGCCTAGCTACTGGACACACAAGAAATACACACATAACTTAGCAAACCATATTCATCGAGTTAATAAAGTTTCTCGGTTTTATTACGTCCATGCAACCTAGACGCTAATAGGTAAAGATAGGTCCTAATCCCACGGGTATGTGTAGATTGGGTTCGTTTTCCCATGCTCTGCTCCGGATCCGACACAAAATTTGGCAGCACCTCCCATTGTTCTCTGATACGTCTCGGCAATAGCGAGAGAGGATGTGTACCCGGAGAATAACAGAGAGGCACGCGACAAAATTACTGCATCGATCCGAGCAGAGCATATGGGAAAACGAACCCAATCTACATACTCGGGTTGTCCATGGATAACGTTGGACAATTCGAAGAATTACGGTTATAAATATGCAAATGAATGCATATTTATAGATGTAACCCTTTCGAACGGGAGACGATAGTGGTCACGCATATCGATGATTGAATACACCTATAGCTAGCAAGTTTCATCGGCACGAAGACCGGAACAGAGCAAATGAAGGGGAGAGGAGGAGATGTCATTTGTGGTCACCCACGAGCAGGCGGAGCTAAATCGAACGCCGCAGGGAGGTTGTTGAACACCAGACCCTCACAGCGATGAAACAACTGCACATTTAAATCCACCCGATCAACGCAAATATATATGATGTTTTTCATAACAAAATTGGAAAATATATGACCTAACTCATAATTCACAAATAAATAGGGAGTGCCTATTTAGTACTTGATTGTTATCCAATTCGCTATCATTCACATTTCATGACACATAAATAGAGGATTGTGCATGGAGTTGTTTTTCTAAGCGTGCTCAGTTTTTTAAAGAGGTGCAGGGTTCTTTTTTAAAGCAGAGAAAAATTGTGGTATTTAAGAAAAACTTTGGTATTAAATACTGTGGTTTTTAAGAAAAACTTTGGTATTAAATACTTTGAAGTGTACGGCTCAAAAATTAGGCTCCGTTTGGAAGTAATGTTTTTATAAAACCTTAGGCCTAGTTTGGCAACAATGTTTTCTCAAAACCATGGTATTCCAAAACCTAAGTATTACAATACATGGGCAATAAATACTCCGGTTTCTAAAAAGCATAGTTTTCTCAGTTTTGGTAAAGCGCCAAGGTGTTTGGCAAGTGGCAGTTTTTCTCAGTTTTCTTCGGTTTGCATTGGTATTACGTTGCTGCATGCATATTCAGCTACACTCAGCGATCAGCTTGTACTAATAGCCACCATATGCATTCAGCCTTGCGAGAGCATGTTCTCCTAGCTGCTAAGATCTGTAGTAGAGTTATCTCTTGTAATCAATCAAAGACCAAGGTAGTTAACACATACCTTTGAAGGTCGGCGTTTTCAGCTCGTGGTACGTGTAAATACGCCTCTAGCGGGACATATCGATGGGCTAGCTATCGATTTATGCATCACATCCGTTGATGGCGGAAGTTAGACACAAGAGAGACCAACCAGCCATAGCGCTTTCTCGGTTTTAGAAAAAGAGGTCGTGGTCTCTTTTTATATACAACAAAAATACCACAGTTTTAGAGATACCACGGTTTGTTGAACTGCAGTATTTTTTTGATCCAAACGACTCAAACGCACCCTTAGTATTCCGATACTACAGTTTTTTATACCAACGACAATGTATCTTTGTAGTTTATGAAAACAACAATCTTCATGAGGCAGCAGGAGGTCTCTTCCTCGAAAGCAAGGCACCTTGACTTCATGCAAAGCTGGAACAAAACATACAGTGTACCGAAATTTTAAGCGGAGAGTTTGTGTTGTGGCTGTTTATTCTAATTTTCTGTTTGATAAAATTGTTCATGCTCATACCTTGCACGACGCTTTGTTTTTACTTACTAAAATTTCCTGAGCGTGCATATCTTGATATTCATGATTTCAAAACATAATACATTGCCGCTCCTAACGCCTTTTATCCTAGAAGCTTAGTTTATTTTGTTATCATGGGAAGCTATAAAATTTCACGACAATGACAAGCATACTATTTCTTGACATGAGTTTCCAAAGTACTAGAATCAAGAACATCATATAGACCAACTGCAAATTATAAAAATCAAGAATGCATGATTTGACAAAATACCAGAAAGGAGAAGGGGGCAGCGCCGTGGCCTGGCTCGGTGGAGGGGCGGGCATGAGGCATCTGTGATGGCCGGGAGGCGGGCGGGCATGGGCACGCCTTGGTGGCCGGGGAGGCGGGAAGGGGCGGGAGGGGCCGGGAGGCGGGAGGGGCGGGAGGCGGGAGGCGGGAAGGCGGGAGGGCCGGGAGGGTCGGGAGGGGCGGGAGGGGCCGGGAGGGGCGGGAGGGGCCGGGAGCGCTGCGGTGGCCGGGAGGGGCGGGCATGGGCACGCCATGGCCGGGAGGCGGGAGGGGCCGGGAGGGGCGGGAGGGGCCGGGAGGCGGGAGGGGCGGGAGGGCGGGAGGGGCCGGGAGGGGCCGAGGAGGGGGGAGGCAGTGGGTGGGAAGGGCGGGCCGGGCAGTCTTGTGGTCGTCCGTTTGGGCGCGTGGGTGCGGTGGGAGGGTGAGGTGGGGAGAGAGAGAGAGGGTGGGGCCGGGCTGGAAGAGAGAGAGAGAGGGGGCGGGTGGGAGAGAGGGAGGGAATTTTTTAGAAAAGAGGGGGATATAGTTCGACCTCTTTGCCATCTGCCTTGACCGGGTGATGGCAAGATATGGGCCTTGCCATCATTTGGCCGGCAGATGGCAAAGAGGTGGAGCTCTTGGCCGTTATAACGCCCGTTACCCATTGGGCTCCACCCACTTCTTTGCCATTCGCCAACAGATGGAAAGATTCTTTGCCATCTGTTGGCGAGATGGCAAAGAGGTGAGTTGACAGCCGTTGCGACCTTTGGACCCTACCCACCTCTTTGCCATCTGTGGCGAGATGGCAAAGATTATTTTCCATCCACTAGCGAGATGGCAAAGAATTGGCTGATGGCAACCATGTTCTTTGCCATCTGTCAGTTCTTTGCCATCTGCTTATAAAAAACAGATGGCAAAGAGGTTCTTTGCCATCAGCTGGCAGATGGCAAAGAGCTGGCTGATGGCAAATTCCCAGTTTCCAGTAGTGATAAGACTACATTTGGGTGGTTACCCGCCCTGGCTTTTGACGTTAAGTCGCCAGGGCATATGTTGTTTAAACTCTTTGCAGGATTTGCAGAAATATGACATATAAATGATTAAGTTCAAGCTCATTACCAAAGTTGATGCTTCAAAATGATTATCCGTTCTGGATTTTTCTCAAAGGCTATAAACCGCCGGGTTATAAAAATTCCGGCTTACAATGGAGGTGTATTAAACCGCCATCGGCCAAGAGCTGCCGGTTATTTAAACTCTGGATTTACTTATCAACAGATGAGGTATTCAAAGTCGCTTTGGCGCAATGGCTATTATTTTATTAATGGATATGATTTATTCTACAATGGAAGGAATAGTCCCGAGTCGCTCGGGCTTACGACCCGGCACTTGGGGGCTACATTATTCAAATTGAGGTTACATCAAATATGCAAGTCTCATGTCGCCGCAAGCATGCACCATGACACTTGGGGGCTAATGCAATGTCATTTTATTCACCTCATTGAAGACCCGACTCATCACATCGTAATGAGCGGTCCTTGGGGGCTACCAATGGCTCCACATCAGCAGTGCAAGGTACACTAGTCTTAATCCATTATATTGAAGGATCCATTTCTCAGTTGGTAAAGCACAAAGCTCTTAACCTTGTGGACGTGGGTTCAAGCCCCATGGTGGAGATTACATCATATGATGTTATTATCAATGAATTATATACAAAGTCCCAGATCAGTAATATCTTACTGAGCCGACCCTTGGGGGCTACATGTTGCTACTCCAATTTACATGATAATATTTACAAAGTCCCTTCTCATTATTGCATAATGACCCGGCCCTTGGGGGCTACACTGGTTGAAGTTTTATGAGCATAAGGCAATTACAAGTCCCAGGTTGCTGCAAGCATGACAACCCTGCACTTGGGCGCTACAGGTGATATACATATAAAGGAAAAAATCTTCAAATTCTCAGTTTTGAGCAGATCAGATTGACCCGGTGTCACCAATAATTATGACCCGGCGTCGGCTACAGTTATGACCCGGTGCTATCAATATTTACAAGCTGGCAATTTTGGTTATGATAAACCGGTAAGTTTTACCTCTTCAAGCCGGCTGAAAGTCAGATGAGTATTTCAAGACCAATATGTTTTAAGCCGGCGCTTTGGAAGCTGTTTCAAGTGGATTATTTCTTACAATATTTTTCTACAAGAGATCAATGCCAGCAAATTGACTCTGAAGCTGGCCTATTGACCCGGATTTCTCAAAAGAAGTATCAGGATTTTTTGCATTCACAAAGTTTGAACATATCTACTAAAGGAGATTTGCTATGAGTTCATGGGCATGTATCAAGAAGGAAATGACAAGGATTTAAAGATGATCAGGTGCCGGCTTACAAGAATTTTTAACCCGGAGCACAACCTGTCAAAGTTGTTTTGGTGTTTATTTTGTAGGATCAGTTTCACATGGATACATCCAAATTAAACTGGGGGCTAATGTCGGGGATATACCCCGCGGTATGACCCGGCCGGATGTATGACCCGACGGAAGCTTGGCGATTCACTGGCGACCCACTTGGACCTGGCGGTTTATGATTCATTGGTAATCCGGCAGGCGGGTCAGAGGAGCGACAAGACCCGATGGCCCAACGGGCGGTTTATGGAAGGCCGGATCATGCTATGGTGGGCCGGATTAAGAGGAAAGGGATGACGAATATTTCCTTTACGAGGAAGCATGACCCGGACTTGTAATCAACTTGTAAGAGAAGATAGACAAGTCCTAGTCCTACTAGGACTCCACATGTAACCCGCCCCTCTAACTTATATAAGGAGGGGCAGGGTTCCCCAAAGGAGGGACAAGAACAATCTCTAGGGCTAGACACAAAGAGCCGGCTTACCGGCGACTCTCTCATGATCATAATGAGACCTAGCCACAAACAACATGTAGGGTTATTACCGGATGATGTTTCCCGGGGCCCGAAGCTGTCTAAATCCTTGTCTTGTGTTGTGCCTCTCGTTCCGATCAACCCCTCTCAAGCTACCGCATAGATGCGTTGGCCTCACGACTAAGTCCTGACACTAAGGACATCTGCCGTGACAAATCCACGACACCTCCGGTTAATAGGTTAGTCCCAAAAGTAATATAAAAGTGGAAAATAAAGCCCAATATTTCCCAAAACAGTAGATAATATAGCTGAGCAATCAAAAATTATAGATACGTTGGAGACATATCAAGCATCCCCAAGCTTAATTCCTGCTCGTCCTCAAGTAGGTAAATGATAAAAAGATAATTTTTGACGTGGAATGCTAGTTGGCATAATTTCAATGTAATTCTTCTTACTTGTGGTATGAATATTCAGATTCGAAAGATTCAAGACAAAAGTTCATATTGACATAAAAATAATAATACTTCAAGCATACTAACTAAGCAATTATGTCTTCTCAAAATAACATGGCCAAAGAAAGTTCATCCCTACAAAATCATATTGTTTAGTCATGCTCCATTTTCATCACACAAGAATGCTCTCATCATGCACAACCCCGATGACAAGCCAAGCAATTGTTTCATACTTAAGTAATCTCAAACTCATAAACCTTCATGCAATACATGAGCGTGAGCCATGGACATAGCACTATGGGTGGAATAGAATATGATGATGGGGGTTATGTGGAGAAGACAAAAAAAGGAGAAGATCTTACATCAACGAGGCTAATCAACGGGCTATGGAGATGCCCATCAATTGATGTTAATGCAAGTAGTAGGGATTGCCATGTAACGGATGCACTAGAGCTATAAATGTGTGAAAGCTCAACAAAAGAAACTAAGTGGGTGTGCATCCAACTTGCTTGCTCACGAAGACCTAGGGCAATTTGAGGAAGCCCATCGTTGGAATATACAAGCCAAGTTCTATAATGAAAAATTCCCACTAGTATATGAAAGTGACAACATATGAAAATCTCTATATGAAAAACATGGTGCTACTTTGAAGCACAATATATGAGACTCGCTATATGAAGAACATGGTGCTACTTTGAAGCACAAGTGTGGAAAAAGGATAGTAACATTGTCCCTTCTCTCTTTTTCTCTCACTTTTTTTGGGCCTTCTCTTTTTTTTCTTTTTTTGGGCCTTCTCTTTTTTTATGGCCTTTCTTTTTTATTATTTTTATTATTTTTTATTCCTCACTTCGGACAATGCTCTAGAAAATGATGATCATCACACTTCTATTTATTTACAACTCAATGATTACAACTCCATACTAGAACAAAGTATGACTCTATATGAATGCCTCCGGCGGTGTACCAGGATATGCAATGAATCAAGAGTGACATGTATGAAAGTATTATGAACGGTGGCTTTGCCACAAATACAATGTCAACTACATGATCATGCTAAGCAATATGACAATGATGAATGTGTCATGATGAACGGAATGGTGGAAAGTTGCATGGCAATATATCTTGGAATGGCTATGGAAATGCCATAATAGGTAGGTATGGTGGCTGTTTTGAGGAAGATATCAGGAGGTTTATGTGTGAAAGAGCGTATCATATCACGGGGTTTGGATGCACCGTCGAAGTTTTCACCAACTCTCAATGTGAGAAAGGGCAATGCACGGTACCGAAGAGGCTAGCAATGATGGAAGAGTGAAAGTGCGTATGATCCATGGACTCAACATTAGTCATAAAGAACTCACATACTTATTGCAAAAATCTACAAGTCATCAAAAACCAAGCACTACGCGCATGCTCCTAGGGAGATAGATTGGTAGGAAAAGACCATCGCTCGTCCCCGACCGCCACTCATAAGGAGGACAATCAAAGAACACCTCATGTTTCAAATTTGTTACATAACGTTTACCATACGTGCATGCTACGGGACTTGCAAACTTCAACACAAGCATTTCTCAAATTCACAACTACTCAACTAGCATGACTTTAATATCACTACCTCCATATCTCAAAACAATCATCAAGCATCAAACTTCTCTTAGTATTCAACACACTCATAAGAAAGTTTTTACTAATCTTGAATACCTAGCATATTATGATTATTTAAGCGAATTAACATGATATTTAAGACTCTAAAAATAATATAAGTGAAGCATGAGAGTTCATCTATTTCTTCAAAATAAAACTACCACCATGCTCTAAAGGATATAAGTGAAGCACTAGAGCAAGCAACAAACTACTCCGAAAGATATAAGTGAAGATCAATGAGTAGTCGGATAATTATGCAATTATGTGAAGATTATCTCCCATTTAAGAATTTCGGATCTTAGTATTTTATTCAAACAGCAATCAAAGCTAAAAAAGTAAAATTACGCTCCAAGCAAAACATATATCATGTGGTGAACAAAAATATAGCTCCAAGTAAATTTACCGATGAACGAAGACGAAAGAGGGGATGCCTTCCGGGGCATCCCCAAGCTTAGACTCTTGGTTATCCTTGAATATTACCTTGGGGTGCCTTGGGCATCCCCAAGCTTAGGCTCTTGCCACTCCTTATTCCATAGTCCATCAAATCTTTACCCAAAACTTGAAAACTTCACAACACAAAACTTAACAGAAAACTTGTAAGCTCCGTTAGCGAAAGAAAAAAAACACCACTTCAAGGTACTGTAATGGACTCATTATTTATTTATATTGGTGTTAAAACTACTGTATTACAACTTCTCTATGGTTTATAAACTATTTTACTAGCCATAGATTCATCAAAATAAGCAAGCAACACAATGAAAACAGAATCTGTCAAAAACAGAACATTCTGTAGTAATCTGTAACTAACGCAAACTTCTGGAACTCCAAAAATTCTAAAATAAATTGGTGGACCTGAGGAAATTGTCTAGTAATCATCTTAAAAAAGAATCAACTAAATAGCACTCTCCAGTAAAAAGTTGAAGCTAATCTCGTGAGCGCTAAAGTTTCTGTTTTTTACAGCATGATCATAAAGACTTCACCAAAGTCTTCCCAAAGGTTCTACTTGGCACAAACACTAATTAAAACACAAAACCACATCTAAAAATAAGCTATATGGATTATTTATTCCTAAACAGAACCAAAAAGCAAGAAACTAAAATAAAATTGGGTTGCCTCCCAAAAAGCGCTATCGTTTAACGCCCCTAGCTAGGCATGATGATTTCAATGGTGCTCACATTAAGAACAGTAAAACTGAACCTAAAGGGAGCTCTCTCACGCCATCAACAATTTCGGCCATCGGATGACCCATTTAGATCGTTTATGGCCATCAGGTCATTGTTTAACGCCAGTTTACCATGACTGGGCCGGCTGTCCTGATGGGCAGCTATTCTGGAGGCTTTTTTGAAGGCCTGTCATTCACTAGGATTCAACAACCCATTATCCAACTCACAAAACTACGGAGGAATCAATGCTTCGTTGGCCCATTTATCATCGGCCGAGACCAAGCCGAGGCAACGCTAGCGAAGGAACCAGCGGTCGGGGGGATCTAGTGGACGCCAGACATGCACGAGGGATCCAGAATCACACCCCATCAATCCCCATTAATGGCAATTGATGCGCACCACTCGCAGGTCGGTTTCCATGACGATTCACGATCCATGCGCGTCCATATAATCTCCCTTGCCCTGCTCCTCCTTCCCCACTCCACTCCTTACTTTGATATAACCCTCCCCGGAAAGCATGGTTGACCTTCGCTTACTAATTCTTCTGCCTGTTCTGCCAGTTTTCCGTCCCTCATTCATTCATCCACTATTTCCCCCAAATCTTCATCGAATTTAAGAATTTATGTTTGTTGATGTTGTTCTTCTATTTCTAAACGAACACAGGTTAATTCTTACCAACCGATTCGAAACAGAAAAAACTACATTCTCTTGATTAATATTACTGTTGTTGTCAATACTCGATTCAAAAAACTTTGAAAGGACATTCGAGTCCTGCTTTTGGCTTCTTATTGACTGATTATGATAGACCTACAGCTACCTCTAAAGCTGAACCTGTTATGAAGTATTTCTTAATTAAGTTTTGTTCTACTTTCTCCGTTTTGTACCTACTAACTTACATCAAACCATACACATAAACCCTAGTTCCCTGGTGGTCAGAGATGAACCTCTAACTCCTTTCGTGATCCCCACGCATCATGTCCACTGCTTGCAGCACCAACTGCTCAACTGGTTCTTTGTCGGCCTTTGTTCCCCAACCCTTGTTACAGATAGTGGACGATCCACCATGTTCAGTTAGTGTTAGGGATGTGCATAAAAACCAAGAAATCGATTACCAACGGATTTGAAACTGATAAATCTACATTCTCATGCCTAATATTACTCTCGTTATCAGTGCTTGATACTAAAATGTTTGAAAGGGCATTGTGAGTGCTGCTTTCGACTTCTTATTCACTGATTATTATAGACTTGCAACTGCCTCTAAATCTGAATCAGTTGCCCAGTATTTGTTCAATTAATTTCTGTTCTGCTTTCTCCTTCTTGTACCTACTAACTTACATCATCAACCCATACGCCGAAATCGCAGCTCCTTGGTAGTTAGAGATGAACCTCTTAACAGCTTAACTCCTTTCGCTGTGTCCACGCATCATGTCCGATGCTTGCATTACCAACTTCTCAGTAGCTTCTTTGTTAGCCTTAGTTCCCCTTTCCTTGCTACAGATATATAGTGGATGATCCAATGAGGAGCTCATTTGAATATATTAAATAGCTGTATTACATGTTCTTCCACCGTTAATTCTTCTGACTTCAAGACGCTTTGCAGAGATATCAAAGAGTGTTGTCCAAGCGAAATACCAAGATGATCTTTGAGGAGAAACCTAGATATGACCCTATAGCCCCTCAAAAGAAAAAAGTTATTCTCTACAACCCCTCACAAAAGAAAAAGATACGACCCTACAGGGATTGAGAATTTTGCTATCCAAACAAGTGATGTTGTAGCATCACAAATTGGTCTCTGTCTACAAAATGTGAACTACGAATATTGGTAATGTCTTTCTTCTATATTTGTGGGAGAATTTTTAGGAGCCATTTTCGGAGCCAAAATCGTGATCAATCATGCAACATGTATCCATAAATCATCCTAATTCTTACAATTATTTTATATCCCTAACAACTATGAGCCAAAATAGACGGGCGCAGCAATGCGCGCCATCAACGATCTAGTAAAAGATAAGAATTGAAACATAAAGAGAGCATCATGAAGAATATGACTAGCACATTTAAGTCTAACCCACTTCCTATGCATAGGGATTTTGTGAGCAAACAACTTATGGGAACAATAATCAACTAGCATAGGGAGGCAAAACAAGCATAGCTTCGAAATTTTCAACACATAGAGAGGAAACTTGATATTATTGCAATTCCTACAAGCATATGTTCCTCCCTCATAATAATTTTCAGTAGCATCATGAATGAATTCAACAATATAACCAGCACCTAAAGCATTCTTTTCATGAATAATAGTGGGAGAAAACTCAACAAAATAACTATCATGTGATTGAAAATTAAGATCAAAATGACAAGTTTCATGGTTATCATTATTCTTTAAAGCATACGTGTCATCACAATAATCATCATAGATAGGAGGCATGCTTTCATCATAGTAAATTTGCTCATCAAAGCTTGGGGGACAAAAAAATCATATTCATCAAACATAGCTTCCCCAAGCTTGTGGCTTTGCACATCATTAGCATCACGGATATTCAAGGAATTCATACTAACAACATTGCAATCATGCTCATCATTCACATATTTAGTGTCAAACATTTTATAGCATTCTTCTTCTAACACTTTGGCACAATTTTCTTTTCCATCATACTCATGAAAGATATTAAAAAGGTGAAGCGTATGAGAAAAACTCAATTCCATTTTTTTTGTAGTTTTGTCTTATAAACCAACTAGTGCTAAAACAAGAAACAAAGAGATTCGATTGCAAGATCTAAAGATATACCTTCGAGCACTAACCTCCCCGGCAACGGCGCCAGAAACGAGCTTGATGTCTACTATGCAACCTTCTTCTTGTAGACGTTGTTGGGCCTCCAAGTGCAGAGGTTTGTAGGACAGTAGCAAATTTCCCTCAAGTGGATGACCTAAGGTTTATCAATCCGTGGGAGGCGTAGAATGAGGATGGTCTCTCTCAAGCAACCCTGCAACCAAATAACAAAGAGTCTCTTGTGTCTAACGCACCCAATACAATGGTAAATTGTATAGGTGCACTAGTTCGGCGAAGAGATGGTGATACAAGTGCAATATGGATGGTAGATATAGGTTTTTGTAATCTGAAAATATAAAAACTGCAAGGTAACTAATGATAAAAGTGAGCGTAAACGGTATTGCAATGCTAGGAAACAAGGCCTAGGGTTCATACTTTCACTAGTGCAAGTTCTCTCAACAATAATAACATAATTAGATCATATAACTATCCCTCAACATGCGACAAACAGTCACTCCAAAGTCACTAATAGTGGAGAACAAACGAAGACATTATGGTAGATGCGAAACCACCTCAAAGTTATTCTTTCCAATCAATCCGTTGGGCTATTCCTATAAGTGTCACAAACAACCCTAGAGTTCGTACTAGAATAACACCTTAAGATACAAATCAACCAAAACCCTGATGTCACCTAGATACTCCAATGTCTCCTCAAGTATCCGTGGGCATGATTATACGATATGCATCACACAATCTCAATTCATCTACTCAAACCAACACATAGAACCTCAAAGAGTGCCCCAAAGTTTCTACCGGAGAATCACGACGAAAACGTGTGCCAACACCTATGCATAGGTTCATGGGCGGAACCCGCAAGATGATCACCAAAACATACATCAAGTGAATCACGTGATATCCCATTGTCACCACAGATACGCACGGCAAGACATACATCAAGTGTTCTCAAATCTTTAAAGACTCAATCCAATAAGATTACTACAAGGGGAAAACTCAATTCATTACAAGAGAGTAGAGGGGGAGAAGAAACATAAGATCCAACTATAATAGCAAAGCTCGCGATACATCAAGATCGTGCCAAATCAAGAACACGAGAGAGAGAGAGAGAGATCAAACACATAGCTACTGGTACATAGCCTTAGCCCAGAGGGTGAACTACTCCCTCCTCGTCATGGAGAGCGCCGGGATGATGAAGATGGCCACTGGTGAGGGTTCCCCCCTCCGGTGAGTCTTGAACAGGGTCCCGATTTGTTTTTGGTGGCTCTGGAGGTTTTGCGGCGGCGGAACTCCCGATCTAATCTCCGTTCTGGAAGTTTTAGGGTACGTGAGTATATATGGGTGTAGGAAGCACGTCAGGGGAGCCACGAGGGCCCCACGAGGCAGGGGGCGCGCCCTAGGGGGTGGGCGCGCCCCCCACCCTCGTGGCTTCCTCGTTCCTTCCTTGACGCGGGGTCCAAGTCCATCCGGTAGCTTTCCTTCCAAAAATAACTTCTCTAGTTGATTTCGTTCCGTTTTGACTCCATTTGATATTCCTTTCTTCGAAATACTGAAATAGGCAAAAAACAGCAAATCTGGGCTGGGCCTCCGGTTAATAGGTTAGTCCCAAAAGTAATATAAAAGTGGAAAATAAAGCCCGATATTGCCCAAAACAGTAGATAATATAGCATGGAGCAATCAAAAATTATAGATACGTTGGAGACGTATCAAGCCCCCACATCATCAAGTGAGAAACAAACCTTCAATGAAGAATTGAGCCTAATGGTGAAGAACTTCAACAAATTCTACAAGAGTAGAAGCAAAGAGAGAAGCTCCAAGTCAAGGTCCTACAATGATAAAAGATCTTCTAGTCGAGAGCGTAATTGCTACAATTGTGGAAGACCCGGACACTATTCAAATGAGTCTACGACACCCTACAAAAGAAGAGAAGAATCACCTAAGAGGAGAAGTAGTAGAGAAGAATCACCATCAAGAGAGAGAAGGAGTAGGGATGATTGTTATGAACGAAGACCCTCACGGAGAAGGAAGGATTCAGAAAGGAAGGACAAGTCATCAAGGAGCTACATAAAACGAAGACATCAAGCTCATGTTGGTGAATGGGTATCCGGCTCCGACTCCGACAATCACTCCGAGAGAAGCTATCACTCTGACTCCGAATATACTCAAGATGAAGGTGTTGCCGGTCAAGCACTTGTGTCAACCAACTCCTACGACATATTTGATTCACCAAATGAAGTAATTGGAAGATGCTTCATGGCCAAAGGTCCAAAGGTATCACACCCCGAGTATGTTGATTTCAATAGTGATGAAGATGACTTGTTGGGTGATGATGATTTACTTGTTGACAACTCTAGTGATGAGTACTATGATGAAACGTCAATTAATCATGATAATCAAGATAAAACGAATGACAATGATAAGGAGAAGATTGAGTCTCTAACTAAAGAACTAAACACTCTTAAGTTAGCTCATGAAACTATCTTAGGAGATCATCGAGAACTTTTAAGGACTCATGAGAAATTACGCTTTGAAAAGCTCAACCTTGAGCAAGAGCATGAGTTCTTAAAGGCAATCAATGATGATCTTCGCAAGAAAAGTTCTTCTTACATTGCCCAGCGTTTACTCTTATCCACTTACATGCCTCAAGTCAAGTCTAGTAACAAGAACAAGAAAGATTCTTCCTCTAGTAGTAACAATAATCATGCTAAATCCAATGTTGTTGCTTCTAGTAGTTCTCTTGATTCCACTAATGATTCTCTTAGCCAAGTTACACTTGAGCAAGAAAATAGCTTATTGAAGGGAATTATAGAGAAAGGTGTTTACAAGAGCCTTGCCGAGAGTAAGCAATTCGAGGAAATTGTACGCAAGCAAGGAAGGCACCGGGAGAACCAAGGTGTTGGTTTTGAACGAAAGTTCAATGCCAATGGAGTTGAGTGGGAAGAAGATCAATACCCCAAGACGAAGTTTGTTCCTCAACAAGAGAAGTATGAGCCTACTTATTTCAAAGGGGCACAAGCTCAAGATGATCTTCCACCACAAGACCACAAGGAAAAAGGCAAGGACAAGCTTCAAGAAGAAGTTGATGCATTTGAAGAAGCTCCTAAGGTCTTGGTCAAGTGGGTTCCCAAGACTACATCAAGTTCTACTTCATCAAGTACGACTACAACTCCAAGGATTCCCATCAAGATGATGTGGTCCCGAAGAAGAAGAACTAGAGAGTTCTTGAGGGTGACTCCGCCAACATATTTCACTCATATCATTTTGGCAAGAAAAAGTGCAATCAAATTCCACATCTTGCACTAGTTCAAGGAGTCACAAACCCTCTTGTTGGTAAGACAAGGACAAGGTAACCTAATGCTTTCATAGACATCATATTGTGTGTGCATCACTCTATGTCTATGGATATCCTTGCTTGTTTCTTGTGGGACTAACCCGTGTAGGTATTGAAAGTGCAACTCACTCCAAAGGATTGCTCCAAATGATCTACATCAACATTGAGCACCCACATCTTCAACACCTACATGAAGTCATCGTCGACAAAACCCAAGGTTAGTTCATCCCTCTAAGGGGGAACTCACATCTAGGGCGAGCATTACCCAAAGAATTGAGCTAAAGCAACTCTAATAGTGTGAACACAACAACGCTTTATGTAAAAGTGGTAACCCCACTTGTGCTTAAACGATGAGTATGACCTATGATCAAATGTTCTCATTTGACTCCTAAGTCAATACAGTCATATATAGATGACCTAGTCATCGCCAATTGCTTGATAGATGCTAGAATTGGTTGTGCATGCTTTGCCACATATTTCGTTTGCCATTTTATTGTGTGAGCATGTTGGTTGCATAATTTACCTGCTCGAGGACATCCACTTGTTGTTTTGATTGTTTGGATTCCTTTTCTTTTGCCAAGTGGATGGACAAGAATGCCTAAGAACCTTCTCTAGCTATCTATGATCTTCTTGTCTCAAACTCTATTCATGCTACATCACAAAATTTGATCAAGTCAGATTCGAACCACTCTGTGTGAGGAGCACTCGAGTCCCGATTTTTCATAGACTTAAACTTCCAAAACTTCTTTGTGCGTTTCGGTCCGGCCGATTCTTCCATTTCGGTCATACCGAGATCACTAAGTCGATCTAGGTTTTCAATCTCGGTGCAACCGATTTGAACTTCGGTCACACCGAGTTCTTTATCGCTTGCGATTATGCATCTCAGTGCCACCGAGTTGTTCCACTCGGTCACACCGACAAGGTCGAGCTATATATATATGTATATATATATATATATATATATATATATATATATATATATATATATATATATATATATGCACGGGTCAAATTTTGGAAATTTCTCCTAACTTTTTCGCCCGCGCTCAGCCTGCTCTGCCTCCCTGGGTCTTCGAATCGTCCTCCTCATCGCCAGCTGCCTCCTGCTGCTGGTCTCCGCCGCCGACAACGGGAATCGTCTCCGCCGTTGCCGCCGTATCAAGTCCATCGCCGAACTAGGGTATGGACTTGATCTTTGTGCTATTCCTAACTCTGAATCCCTAGCACATTGTTTTGTCATTAATCTTGCCACGATTGAGATCATCTTATCCACCGAAAACACTCCGTAGATTAGATGTGAATTGAAAATTTAGGGTTAGGTTTCATGAAACCATCTCGGACCAACCGAGTTGTAGAACTCGGTACCACCGATTCGGCTAAGGCCATTGCACATGTAATTCTCGGTCTGTCCGAGAATTTCAAATCCGTGTGACCGAGTTCAGGACTTTGTGAAACCCTAGCAGTCTTGGTGCCACCGAACTGTGACTCGGTCTGACCAAGTTCACTAGTTTAGGTTCCAAAAGCTGCTTCGGTATCACTGTGTTTACAAATCGGTAGATCCGAAATGCTTTCTGTGGAAAACTAAAACTAAGTTTTTGAGTCATTCTATTGCAAAAACCTCTGTATTTTGTGATGCTCATCCACTCTACCTCATCTATAAACTATTCACAGGGTCAGCTGTCAGTGTTTGCATCATGTCGGATCAGGTGAGTGAGAACAAGTCGAGGAGCAGGTTCGGTGAGTGAGGGCACTAGTCCCTCTAGCAGCTCGAGATGATGGAAGCAGGAGCACACCCAAGAACTTGCCAAAGGCTGCCACGGAGCCAACAAGAAAAGAACCTCAGATTCAGAGGATGAGGACTATGTGGCTGAGGAGGAAGAAGCTACCTCAAAGAAGAAAGTCTTTGAGAGAGGAGTTGGCACAACAGCTCCACTAAAGCCAGGTCTGAAAACAAAAATGGCAGCAAGAAGAGTTCCAATGTCCAAAGCGAGAGCTTCAACTGTTGAAGCCTCAAAAGCTATTCTTTGAAGAAACTGGAGATGGCAAGAAAAGAAAAGAAAGGGTCAAGAAGACCATGGGCCGAGTAATTGGGAAGCCCTCAATGATGGAAGATGAAGAGGAAGAGGTTGTCGCGCCAGCACCTAAGGCACAGAAGCTTATGGGAGATGCCATAAGATCAGGGGCTGCTCCATCTAAGCCCAAAGAAGCTCCCAAGCCAGCTGCTCCAAAACCCAAAACTGCACCTAAGAGAAGCCCCAGGAACATTCCAGCTGCAGAGAAGAACAAGGCCCCAGTGCCTGAAGCTGCAATTGAAGAAGAAGATGATGAGTCACATGTCTTGAGAAAGCTGAAGCCAAAAATTCCAGATCACAATGATGCTCATCCATTAGCTGAGAACATGAAAATCAAGAAAGATTCAGGACTGAGACTATGGAGAGAGTCAGATCCATATGCCACCAGGAGAAGGACTGCTGTGGACTATAGATTCCACACTAAGGAACAACAGGACTTCTATGAGACAATTCTGCTTGACAAGAAGCCTATAGTCTGTGATATGAGATGGGTAGACTGGGAATACATCAAGGAGAATGAAGAACACTATCCTGGAGTCTATGATAGTTTCAAGGCTTGTGGAGTTGATAAGTTTGTGGCTCAGAAGCTCACAAAGTGGAATGATGAGCTTATTATGCAGTTCTACTCCACAGCTCACTTCTACCCAGATGGAAGGATTGTCTGGATGTCTGAAGGTACTAGGTACCAATCAATAGTTGAAGAATGGGCTCAGTTGATCAATGCCCCAGAAGAACAAGAAGATGACTTGGATGTGTATGCCAAGAATAAGAAGGATCACAACTCAATGGCTAGCATGTACAAGGAGATTCCAGATGCAGATCTTGAGAATCACCAATTTGGTTCTGTGAAACACTTGCTATCTGGACTGCCTACAATCAACTGGATCCTCAGGCACACACTTCTTCCCAAGTCAGGTGATCACAGAATGATCAGAGGACACTCCATCAACTTGCTGCACATATTTTATGTCCCACAGAAGTTCAAGGTCATGAGCCTAATTGTGGAAACCATAAAGAGAACAGCTGCAGATCAGAAGAGAAGTTGTGGGTATGCCCCACAGATCCAGGAGCTCATCAACTCCAAGATGGGCACTGGCACATACCTCTTGGACAAGGAACACATGCCCATCTATCTAGATTTTGAGGACGACATAGTGGTGATGGATGAAGATGAACCATCTTCTGTGCAAGCACAAGCAAAGAGGGAGAAGGCAAGGACTGAAAAGGCTGCAAAGATGCCAACCATTGATGAGGCACCTCAGTATCTTCTGAAGAGCAAGCAAGATCAACTTGGCTACTTGATTGCCTCCACTCTGAGAATTGAGAAGGGACTGGACACCCTGACTCAAAATCAGGAGAGCGGGGAGAGGATCATGGAGCAGAAGTTCTATGACTTGGATGTGAAGGTCACTGAGATACAGTCAGTTGTTGAGCAACTTCAGGATGATATGCACGAGAGGAAGGGCAAGACTACTACTGATGCTTTTGCCAGAGTGCCCACGAGCGAGAGATCACCGCAAGGCTCACATGCATACCCGAGCCACTACATACGCACCAGCTCTGACCACATGCAACCAGCTCCAGCACCTACTCCTCCAGCACCATCTACATCGACTGATGCCTTCATTCTTGGAGTTCTGTCCACACCACCACCACCCGAAGACCAAGCCTGAGATTCGATTTAGTGCTATGCATTTTCTATGAACTTTTTGGTAACTTGTTGTCAAAGGGGGAGAAAAATGTATAGATCATAGGCTTCGAGAGAGTGTTGCTTTTGTTCTCTCTTGTTTTGGTGGTTGAACTTTATTTGCTTGTTTGAGATACTTTATGCGTTTGTGAGATACTTGGATGATTATGTGTTTGATCATATGCTACCTTAATGCTTGTTGGATGATTTTATCCTTTTATCTCCCATATGATCATTCACTTTGCTTGGTGATGAGTGCATGTATTTATTTATTATCATTTTGAGCGCTCCACCAAGATGTATGTGACATGGAAGAGTAACCCATGATCCTAACTCGTTGTGCATTTGCAGTCCAAAGCAAATCTTAAACTATGCACAAATTTAGGGGGAGCTCTTGCTTTTCACATACTTCTCAAAGCGACAATGTTTTTCACTCTTATTATCATTTGTAGAAGCTTTGATCTATATGTTGTCATCAATTACCAAAAGGGGAGATTGAAAGTGCAACTATCCCTAGGTGGTTTTGGTAATTCCTAACAACATATAGCTCATTGAGCTAACACTATTTCAAGACTAATATTTCAAGAAAGCTCAATGATTAGCATGGCATGGATGAGAAAAGTGGACCCCTCAAAATGCTAAGGACAAAGGGATTGGCTCAAGCTCAAGACTCTACATTTTCTATTTTAGTGATCCATGAACACATTGAGTCTATAGGAAAAGCCAATACTATCAAGGAGGGATGAGGTGTTGCTTAATGGCTTACTTGCTCAAAATGCTTAGTGATATGCTCCAAAGCCCTCAACTACTTTCTCACGTCCACATATGATCTAAACCAAAAGTCAAACTCGGCCCTACCCATTCTTTCCATCCGGCGCCACCGAGTTCAGATGTCATAGCCACTGCCACAAACCCTAAGCAAATCGGTCTCACCGATAGGGATCTCGGTCTCATCGAGATGGGATTGTAATCTCTCTGTTTCCCTTCGTAACGTTTCGGTCCCACCGAGATGAGCGATCGGTCCCACCGAGATTGCAATGTAAACTCTCTGTTTCCCTTTTGTAACATTTCGGTCTCACCGAAATGAGCGAATCAGTCCCACCGAGTTTACGACCAACTCTCTGGTTAGCTTATTACCAAAACCGGTCTCACCGAAGTTTGTATGTCGGTCTCACCGAGATTACGTTATGCCCTAACCCTAACCATATCGGTCCTACCGAGTTGCATGTCGGTCCCACCAAAAATCCTAACGGTCACTAGATTTGTTGAATCGGTCCAACCGAGTTTAACCATTCGGTCCCACCGAGTTTGGCAAGTTGTGTGTAACGGTTAGATTTTGTGTGGACGCTATATATACCCCTCCACCTCCTCTTCATTCGTGGAGAGAGCCATCAGAACGAACCTACACTTCCAACTTACATTTTACGAGAGAACCACCTACCCTTGTGTTGAGGCCAAGATATTCCATTCCTACCATATGAATCTTGATCTCTAGCCTTCCCCAAGTTGCTTTCCACTCAAATCTTCTTTCCACCAAATCCAAATCCTGTGAGAGAGAGTTGAGTGTTGGGGAGACTATCATTTGAAGCACAAGAGCAAGGAGTTCATCATCAACACACCATTTGTTACTTCTTGGAGAGTCGTGTCTCCTAGATTGGCTAGGTGTCACTTGGGAGCCTCCGACAAGATTGTGGACTTGAACCAAAGAGTTTGTAAGGGAAAGGAGATCGCCTACTTCGTGAAGATCTACCGCTAGTGAGGCAAGTCCTTCATGGGCGACGGCCATGGTGGGATAGTGATAGAGGCAAAGGTGTCCCGTCTTTCAATGAGATGGTGGCTATCGTTTAGGATGAAGTCGACTTTGACGATCCGACTACGAACGTGCGAGGATGTCGCGCCTTAGCAATTGCTAAACCAACTCCGAGAGGTTATTGACCACGCCGGAGCACGATCAACCTGACCACGAAGGTCTATTTCCTGCAGCAAACGAAGAACAAGCAAGAAACTAAGATTGCAATCTGGATATTGCGAATATAAGAGGAAAGCTTTATTGATCAAGGTGGGGTTCGATGGCGCCTTTGTGCGGCCGTTGAACACAAGCGAAATGCATAAAGTTGCAGCTATGGCGAACTTTTAATCTAAACAAAACCGAAGTCTAAGCAGCGCCCTAAGGGCTGTATATATGGAGGAAGAGGAGGGAATTTCGTGGCCCTTGAGGGAGGGGTCCGAAACCAACCCTAACTCTTGTTTCCCCACACATACGGACTCTAAAAATAGCCTATACTTAAGTATTTCGAAATTACAAGGGCCTGGCCCAATAATAGGGTGATGCAACACCTAGAATAGCCTATGGACGAATATTATGAAGTGACATCTTGTATATTTCATCCAAGGCTTCATGCACTCATTATGGGGGCCTCAAAGTCCTGAAATCATCACTTGTAACTCCGTTCTTGTTCCCCTCGTGCATGCCATCATCTCCATGCTTGGTCTTGCTCCAGTGTTCATCCCTCTTATCCATGACAGGCCCTAAATTTGTAAGCAAAACAAATGTATCCAATTTAGGCAGCATCATATTCTCATGAACTTTAGAATCATTACCAAGAAACGGAAGTACCTGATGATTTAATTGGCGTGCGCGAGCTCTAGTAATTGGTCCAGTATGTATAGCAGCAGGGGTTGTGGGTGTAACAATGGTATTGATGTCCTCATCATCCTCCCCTTCTTGAAATGAAGTCGTCCTCGACGGAAGCTCATCTTCCTCACCCAAATAAGGCTTCAAATCTGCAATGTTAAAAGTGGGACTAACCCGAAAATCTGTAGGCAACTCAAGTTTATATGCATTATCATTTATTTTCTCCAACACCTTAAAAGGACCATCATCACGTGGCATTAACTTTGATTTGCACAAATTAGGAAATCTATCCTTACGCAAATGTAACCAAACAAGATCTACAGGTGCAAACACAACATGTTTTCTACCCTTATCTCCAGCAAGTTTATATTTAGCATTCATACGCTCAATGTTTTCCTTAGTTAACTCATGCATTTTTTAAATCAATTCAACACGTTCTTTAGCATCAAATTAACCTTCTCCGAAGATGGAAGAGGCAACAAATCAATAGGTGCACGAGGTAGGAAACCATACACAATTTCAAAAGGGCACATCTTAGTAGTAGAATGCAATGAACGATTGTAAGCAAATTCAATATGAGGCAAGCATTCTTCCCACATTTTCTTATTATTCTTCAAAACAGCCCTTAGCATAGTAGACAATGTTCTATTGACTACTTCAGTTTGTCCATCAGTATGGGGGTGACAATTAGTACTAAAAGCAGTTTAGTCCCCAACTTAGCCCATAAACATCTCCAAAAGTGGCTAAGGAATTTAGTATCACGATCTGAAACAATAGTATCGGCACACCATGCAAGCGAATAATTTCCGAAAGATCAAATCAGCAACATTAATGACATCATCGCTTTTATGACATGGTATAAAGTGTGCCATTTTCAAAAATCTATCCACGACAACAAATATGCTATCCCTCCCCTTCTTTGTTCGAGGTAAACCTAAAACAAAGTCCATAGATATATCCTCCCAAGGAACACTAGGTACAGGCAACGGCATATATAAACCATGAGGATTGAGTCGTGACTTAGCTTTTTGACATGTAGTGCAGCGAGTAACAAAACGTTCAACATCCAGCTCATCTTTGGCCAAAAGAAATGTGTAGCAAGTACGTCCTCCGTCTTCTTCACGCCAAAGTGTCCCATTAATCCTACTCCATGCGCCTCCTGCAACAACAAAAGACGAACAGAGCTAGCAGGAGTGCATAGCTTGTTAGCACGGAACACAAAGCCATCATTAATAATGAACTTGTTTCATGTTCTTCCTTCTTTACAATTCTGCATTACATCTTTAAAATTAGCATCATGCACATATTGATCTTTGATGGTCTCCAAACCAAATATTTTGAAGTCAAGTTGTGAAAGCATAGTATAGCGACGAGACAAAGCATCAGCAATAACATTTTATTTACCCTTCTTGTGTTTAATGACATAAGGGAAAGTCTCAATGAATTCCACCCATTTAGCATGTCTACGATTCAGTTTAGCTTGACTTTTAATATGTTTCAAAGATTCATGATCAGAATGTATAACAAATTCTTTGGGCCATAAATAATGTTGCCATGTCTCTAAAGTCCGAACAAGAGCATATAATTCTTTATCATAAGTAGAATAGTTCAGACTAGGCCCACTCAATTTTTCAGAAAAGTATGCAACAGGTTTGCCATCTTGTAATAACACACCTCCTAATCCAATTCCACTAGAATCACATTCAAGCTCAAAAGTCTTATTAAAATCAGGAAGCTGGAGAAAGGAGCATGTGTCAACTTATCTTTCAATACCGTGAAGGCTTCTTCCTGTGCGGTACCCCAAACAAAAGGCACATCCTTCTTTGTAAGCTCGTCGAGAGGTGCAGCAATGGTGCTAAAAACTCTCACAAAACGCCTATAGAAACCAGCGAGTCCAAGAAAACTCCTCACTTGTGTGACCGTTTTGGGTTGTGGCCAACTCTCAATAGCTTCAATCTTGGCTTTATCAACTTCAATTCCCCGTCGAGTAACAACATAGCCAAGAAAAGATACTTGGTCGGTGCAAAAGGTGCACTTCCCAAGGTTACCAAACAAACGTGCATCATGAAGAGCAACAAAAATAGCACGTAAATGTTCCAAATGTTCTTCCAAAGATTTTCTATAAATCAGTATATCATCAAAATAGACTACCACAAATCGTCCAATGAAATCACGTAAAACTTCGTTCATTAGTCTCATGAAAGTACTAGGTGCATTAGTTAACCCAAAAGGCATGACTAACCACTCATATAAACCAAACTTAGTTTTAAATGTTGTTTTCCATTCATCTCCCAATTTCATACGAATTTGATGGAATCCACTATGCAAATCAACTTTGGAGAATATTGTAGAGCCACTCATTTCATTAAGCATATCATCTAGCCTAGGAATAGGATGACGATAACGAATAGTAATATTATTAATGCCTCTACAATCAACACACATATGCGACGTACCATCCTTTTTAGGCACTAGTATAATAGGAACATCACAAGGACTAAGAGATTCGCGTATATAACCTTTGTCGAGCAGCTCCTGTACTTGACGCATAATCTCCTTCGTCTCCTCTGGATTGGTACGGTATGGTGCACGGTTGGGTAGCGATGCACCGGAATTAAATCAATTTGATGCTCAATCCCTCGAATATGTGGTAATCCGGTGGCACGCCCCGTGGGAAGACGTCGTGAACTCCTGCAAAATGTTAGTGATAGCGAGGGCAAAGAGGAAGGCACGTCCTCGAATGAAAATAATGCCTCTTTGCACACAAACGCATAGCAAACAGATTTGCTAAAATCTAGCTCATCAATATCAGATTTGGTGGCAAGTAAACATGCACTTTTCAATTTAATTTCAGAAGAAACACCAGATGGTTTATTGTTAGGCTTGATTTGTTGCTCAAATTCTTTTGCCACAATCTGATTTTCACTCTTATTTTTCTCCTGTTTTGCTTTATTAGCTCTATGAATATCATCTTTCAAAATGGAATCAGGAGTCATAGGAAGCAAAGTAATATTTGTATCCTTATGAACAAGAGTATACTGATTGTTTCTACCATGGTGTATGGAATTTTTATCAAATTGCCATGGTCTACCAAGTAATAAGGAACATGCTTGCATAGGTACCACATCACAATCAACATAATCAGCATATGTAGAGATACTAAAATGCACCCGAACAGTACGTGTTACCTTAACCTTGCCGCTGTTGTTGAACCATTGGATGTAGTAAAGATGTGGATGTGGTCTTTGGTGAGAGATAGCTTCTCCACCATCGCCATGCTAGCCAAGTTGTTGCAGCTCCCTCCATCTATGATGACGTGAATAGAATGTTCCTTCACAACTCCCTTTGTATGGAACAAATTATGCCTCTAATTTTGCTCAGCTTGTGTAACCTGCACACTCAAAACACGTTGAGCAACTAAACATTCATACCTGTCAGCATCTTCAGCAGTCATGTATTGCGTCTCATGATCAGAATCATCTCCATCGTGTTCTTCATGTGTAATAAGAGCCAAAGTCTCCTCATCATAGTCACTAGTGGACTCATACCCACCATCCTCAGTAGCAATCATCGCACGCTGAGATTTGCATTCTCTCGCAAAATGTCCTCTTCCCTTACAACAACGACAAATAATATCACTTGTGTGCCCTGTTGACGCCATGGAAGAAGAAGAGCTACATGCAGGCCCGACAGTGTGCTCTTGGCGAGATAGTGGTGGTTGTGCCTGCTTTCTTGTATCACGGTTGGAGGTGGCACCTGAAGGAGGTGATGGTGCAGTGGAAGTAGATAATGCACGTGGTGTCCATGATGAAGGTCGACCTGCAGAAAAGTTAGTTCGCGCCAATGCTGTCGATCCTGCACTTCACGTTAAGCTTTACAAGCAAGATGGAATAAACGAGTGATATTATTATAATCCTTATACTCTAGAATGGTTGGAATCTCTCTATTTAATCCACCCATAAAACGTGCAAGCATAGCTTCATTATCCTCAACAATACCACATCGAATCAAGCCGGTTTGTAATTCACGATAATATTCTTCTACAGAATTTTTTCCTTGTCTTAAGCTAATCGCAATTTTTGAAGTAATTCACGTTGATAATATGGTGGAACCCAATGAGTACGCATAGCAGTTTTCAAAGCAGCCCAAGTAGCTGGAACAGGATATAATCTACAATGTTCAGACCACCAAACACATGCAAAGCTAGTGAAAGCACAAACAGCGGCAGGAACACGTCTCTCCTCAGGATATTGTAAACATGTAAATCGTTGTTCAGTTTCTAACTCCCAAGTAAGATATATATAGGAACATATCTACCCTCAAATGGTGGAATATTCAATTTCAGTTTAGGGAGATGGTCATGATCTCGTACCTGAGGGGGAGCCCTAACATTGCCATTATTTGCATGTGGACGACTTGGTGGTTGTGGTGGTGGTGGTTGCACATAGTTCTGATTTTGATCAACTTCATCCTCGTAATCTCCCACAAAATCATCCTCCTCCGCATCAGCAGCAGGAGCCACAGAAGTATCAACAGCAGCACCAATAGTTTGGCCAAGTGCAAGAGGGACACGACTCGCTCGGCGGAGGGATGTTTCACGATGTGGAGGTAGTCGTTGTTGTTGTTGTAGAGGTGCGTTAGGTGCAGCCGGTGGTGGTGGTGGAAGACGCGCGAGCAATTCATTAAACTTGTTATCGAGCTTTGCTTCGAACGTCTTCTCCATGCCATCTATCTTCTCCATGGCCTCTTCAAATCTGTTTAGCACATCTTGCACCTGTCCACTCATCATTTTCTGAAATTTATCATGCAACTCCTTATTCATCATGTTCTCCCGGTCGGTCTAAACGACATGTGATCCTGGCATGGTTAGCAGCAATAGAAACACACAAGAATATGATCCTACAGACTACTAACAAGAGGTGGTGGTGGGTGTCACAAATCCATCAAGCAAATCTCAAATTCTTACCAGTTCTTACCCAGCAGCAGGCGGTGATCGTCAACCGTTGTAGTCAAAACTCTCAAAGCTTGGATAGAGCGATTACCAGGGAGAGTCAAATGCACGACATAGATGTATGTGGAGCTGGGAAGGCTTATAATATGGTAGCAAAAAGGGTCAGCAATAATCAATTCAGAGATGCAAAGTTGAATAAACGCTCAACAGCAGATCTTGTCTTTGGTCCTAGGCTAGACCGTGCTAGAGACGCGAGCCTAGAACACTAACAAAATCACGGCGCTGCACACTAAACAAGGGAAAAGCACACTCTGGAAAAAAAATCGCTCTGTTTTTTTTGCGCTCTTTTTTTTGCGCTCCTCTTTTTTTGCGAAAAATCGCTATAATGGCGAGTGTCTCAAAACTCTTCCCAGGTCAAACTGACAGGATGGGCATGCAATTTTTTTTTTGATTTTTTTTCCGGAAATCATGGCAACGACGATGAAAAAGTGCGACAAAAAATCACTATGATGGCACGTGGCTCAAAAGACTCAGAAAAGCCTAAAAACAGGATAGGGAAAAAATTCGGCTGCCAAAATTTTGGCCTAAAAACTGCCCGGGGGTCTCCAGACTCTTTTTTTTTCGAGACCTACTCAGGCAAGGAAACACGAATCGGAAATTAAACGGACCTAAAAAACAAACCTAATATGAAAGTAACTCGGATTGGTGGTGGATATATGGTGGTAGGATATGGCAGCGGTGCTGGTATATGGATATAGATTGGTAGTGGTATATGGATACGGATTGGTGGTGGTATATGGATACAGATTGGTGGTGGTATATGGATATGGAATGGTGGTGGTATATGGAAACGGATTGGTGGTGGTATATGGATATGGATCGGCGGCGAATAAGAGGCGGTTGTAGATGGCAGGGGCGATGATGATGGTGCGGCGGCGGCGTGACAACTTATGACCAGAACTCGAAACTCTAAAAGACTAGACTCTAAGACCAGCAACTAGACACGACGATGCAACCGCAAATTCAACAAAGCAAAATACTGAAAATACTATGCAAAGGATCAGACTGGTTCGGATATGATGAACTAACCCTAATTTTTTTGTGGCTTTTTCGTGGACTGTAGGTATGAAGGACAAACTCGATCTAAACTACGAAAAACTGGAAAATCTCACCGAGCAACCTGGCTCTGATACCACTTGATAGAGGCAAAGGTGTCCCGTCTTTCGATGAGGCTATCGTTTAGGATGAAGTCGACTTTGACGATCCGACTACGAACGTGCGAGGACGTCGCACCTTAGCAATCGCTAAACCAACTCCGAGAGGTTATTGACCGCGCCGGAGCACGATCAACCTGACCACGAAGGTTTGTTTCTTGCAGGCAAACGAAGAACAAGCAAGAAACTAAGATTGCAATCTGGATATTGCGAATATAAGAGGAAAGCTTTATTGATCAAGGTGGGGTTCAGTGACGCCTTTGTCTGGTCGTTGAACACAAACGAAGAACGCGAAGTTGCAGCTATGGCAAACTTTTAATCTAAACAAAACCCAAAGTCTAAACGATGCCCTAAGGGCTGTATATATGGAGGAAGAGGAGGGAATTTCGTGTCCCTTGAGGGAGGGGTCCGAAACCAACCCTAACTCTTGTTTCCCCACACATACAGACTCTAAAAATAGCCTATACTTAAGTATTTCAAAATTACATGGGCCTGACCCAATAATAAGGTGACGCAACACCTAGAATAGCCTATGGACAAATATTATGAAGTGCATTCTTGTATATTTTGTCCAAGGCTTCATGCACTCATTATGGGGGCCTCAAAGTCCTGAAATCATCACTTGTAACTCCGTTCTTGTTCCCCTCGCGCATGCCATCATCTCCAT
Organism: Aegilops bicornis; assembly: GCA_021605145.1. Classification (NCBI taxonomy): domain Eukaryota; kingdom Viridiplantae; phylum Streptophyta; class Magnoliopsida; order Poales; family Poaceae; genus Aegilops; species Aegilops bicornis. The sequence continues at coordinate 725,938,318 of CM038671.1, read as the reverse complement.
GCTTGGTCTTGCTCCAGTGTTCATCCCTCTTATCCATGACAGGCCCTAAATTTGTAAGCAAGACAAATGTATCCAATTTAGGTAGCATCATATTCTCATGAACATTAGAATCATTACCAAGAAACGAAAGTACCTGATAATTTAATTGGTGTGCGCGAGCTCTAGTAATTGGTCCAGTATGTATAGCAGCAGGGGTTGTGGGTGTAACAATGGTATTGATGTCCTCATCAGATAGACAAGGTTGCTTCTTCATGGACCCTTCGTGGGTGGAGCCCTCCGTGGACTCGCGCAACCATTACCCTTCGTGGGTTGAAGTCTCCATCAACGTGGATGTATGATAGCACCACCTATTGGAACCACGACAAAAACATCCGTGTCTCCAATTGCGTTTGAATCCTCCAAACCCTTCCCTTTACATTCTTGCAAGTTGCATGCTTTACTTTCCGCTGTTCATATACTCTTTGCATGCTTGCTTGAATTGTGTTAAGATTGCTTGACTTGTTCTAAAGTTGCTAAAATCTGCCAAGAACTAAAATTGGGAAAAGGCTAGATTTTTATTTGGTCAAGTAGTCTAATCACCCCCCTCTAGACATACTTTCGATCCTACAGCCGGTCACCGACGTGGCCCTCCACCGCGGGGGGCACCGTTGGCAGAGGCAGAATCGCCGCGTCACCTCGTCCCCCTCTCCCCCGAACGCCGCGGCGACCTCGGCCATGCCCCCTATCCCTACCTCTTGCGGCTGGCTCCGCCGTCGCAAGCTCGTGGGGAGGAGGGACGCGCTGACGAGCAGCGACCCTTGCCTCCACCGACAAAGGCCCATCACATCCTCTCGCCATGGCAGGTGGAAGAAAGAAGCAAAGATGAAGGAGGATGGGTGCTGGAAGAATGCGGGACGACGCCCTCCCTCCCCTTCCTTATAAAGGGGCGAGGTCGAGGCTCCAGCCGTCGGAGGCGCAGGGAATCAGGACCGACCCGCCGCCCCAATCAGTGATGGCCCGGTTTTCCGCCTCCACCACCCGCCACTTGCATGAAGGACGTGTGGCGAACGTGCAGGGTCGAAAGGACGGGTGAGGCGATCGTTCCCCGCCCCATGATCGGGGGGAGTGGGCGCCTTGAAGACCGCGACCCAAGTCCATCCAGTAAATGAGCCGCACCTCCACGCCTCCCTCTTTTATGGGGAAGGCGCGAGCCGCCTCTTTACCACGATGTGACGCATGCATGCGGAAACCGCCCCACGCATGACCCCCACGTCACGCACGACCCTCCACGTCGCGCGCAGGGCGTGGGGAAGCGCAGCGGACGAAAAATTACAGCGGTAAAATCCACCCCGCCTGCCCGTGCACCGTTTTGGGCCTGGCCAACAATGTGTCGCGCTTATGTGTGGCCCAGGCCCGGGGGCTCCTGTCGGTGTACAAAAGTAGGGGCTCTCCTTTTGACCCCTTTACTTGTGCACGGGCAGTCAGAGCCACGCATCGCGGCCACATGTAGCAGGGCAAAGGAGGGAAGCCGGAGAGAAGCCGAAGCCCAACACAAGACGATCAAGGCAACGCCAAGACCAGAAGCACAAGACAGCAAAGGGGTGAGGTGGAGTCCCCCGGCAAGGCCCTTGCCAGGGCGGCCTCCGCGGCCCCGGCAAGAGCCTTGCCGGGGCAACTTGCCCAAACACCAATAGAGCGAGCCTCCCTTGAGCCCACAGGTTCCAACCCAACCAACCACAATTGGACCAGGGCTCGGGAGGCACCTCTGTGGTGGCATGCAGATCTTTGTCAAGACCACGGACATATGAGATCAGATGAGGACTAGAAGACGGCGACCCTTGGCGGGATCCTTGCCGAGGAAAGCCACAAGACCCCCGGCAAGACCCTTGCCAGGGACGACTGCGCGCCATAGCAAGACCCTTGTCGGGCCCCCGGCAAGGCCTTTGCCGAGGACATCAACGGAGCCACTGCCAGGCCCGCACCAGCCAAGTTTCCACCGCCGTTCGCATGCAGCTGCCAGCCCAACCAGCTGGGCTGGCACCTGCGTGGCAACATGCAGCTTCTAGGCCAGATCGGTAAGCGCCTGCATGGCGGCATGCAGATCTTCGTGAAGACCCTACCACCACGCCACCTCGGCTGCCTGCCTGCCTACATGGCGTCGCATGCACCACTGGCCAGGGCGCGTGTCGAAGCGAGGAGGAGCGGCGACGGACAGGACGGGCCTCGCTCCCGTCCCTGATAAAGCCAGGGGACACCTCAGCGGCGCATTAAATGTGTCTTGTCCTGTAATACGGGCGATAAGCTCGTAGCACTATAGGCCTTTCCACCTCCTGTGTGCCACTGTGGCAGCCCCTTTTGACTATAAAGGGAGGCCCATGGCGTACTGGAGGGGGATTCGGCTTTTTGGAACTACACATCCACCACAGCTAGTTCGAGAGCTCAAGAACACTCAATACATCCACCAAAGCAGGACTAGGGTTTTACGCATCCTCGCGGCCCGAACCTGGGTAAACGATCCTCGTGCTGACTATTATCCCTGCTCTTCTCACAACCCCGCGCCCCGGCAACCATAGTAGGGATTCCTGTGATCCCATAGGTGTCGTTTCCCACCGACAAAAACCAAAACAATTTTTCGTCAAGTGTGTTGTTTTAACCTTCAACAAGGACCGGGCGTAGTCAAACTCGATTCAACTAAAGTTGGAGAAACAGACACCCGCATAGCCACCTGTGTGTGAAGCATGTCGGTAGAACGAGTCTCATGAACGCAGTCATGTAATGTTGGTCCTGGCCTCTTCATCCAATAATACCGCCGAATCAAAGTAATACGTTGTTGGTAAGCAGTATGACTATTATCGCCCACAACTCTTTGTGTTCTACTCGTGCATATATCATCTACGCATAGACCTGGCTCGGATACCCACTGTTGGGAACGCAGTAATTTCAAGAAATTTCCTACGATCATGCAAGATTTATCTAGGTGATGCATAGCAACAAGAGGGGAGAGTGTTGTCTACGTACCCTCGTTGACCGAAAGCGGAAGTGTTATGACAACGCGGTTGATGTAGTCATATGTCTTCACGTCCCGACCGATCCTAGCACCGAAGGTACGGCACCTCCGCAATCTGCACACGTTCAGCTCAATGATGTCCCACAAACTCTAGATCCAGCTGAGGTCGGGGGAGAATTTTGTCAGCACGACGACGTGATGACGGTGATGATGAAGTTACCGACGCAGGGCTTCGCCTAAGCACTACAACGATATGACCGAGGTGGAAATCTGTGGAGGGGGGCACCGCACACGGCTAAACAATCAACTCGTGTGTCTATGGGGTGCCCCCTCCCCCGTATATAAAGGAGTGGAGGAGGGGAGGGCCGACCCTCTCTATCGCGCGCCCAAGGGGGGAGTCCTACTCCCAGTAGGAGTAGGTTTCCCCCTTCCCTAGTTGGAGTAGGAAAGAAGGAAGAGGGAGAGGGAGAGAAGGAAAGGGGCTGGCCCCTCCCAGTCGGATTGGGCTTGGGGGCACGCCCCCACCTTGGCCGCCTCCTCCCCTCTTCCACCATGGCCCATTAAGGCCCATTAACTCCCCGGGGGGTTCCGGTAACCTCCCGGTACTCCGGAAAAATGCCCGAATCACTTGGAACCTTTCCGGTGTCCAAACATAGCCTTCCAATATATCAATATTTATGTATCGACTATTTCGAGACTCCTCGTCATGTCCGTGATCACATCCGGTACTTCGAACAACCTTCGGTACATCAAAACACATAAACTCATAATACCGATCGTCATCGAACGTTAAGCATGCGGACCCTACGGGTTTGAGAACTATGTAGACATGACCGAGACTCATCTCCGGTCAATAACCAATAGCGGAATCTGGATGCTCATATTGGTTCCTACATATTCTACGAAGATCTTTATCGGTCAAACCGCATAACAACATACGTTGTTCCCTTTGTCATCGATATGTTACTTGCACGAGATTCAATCGTCGGTATCTCAATACCTAGTTCAATCTCGTTACCAGCAAGTCTCTTTACTCGTTTCGTAGTGCATCATCCTGTGACTAACTCATTAGTCACATTGCTTTCAAGGCTTATAGTGACGTGCATTACCGAGAGGGCCCAGAGATACCTCTCTGAAACACGGAGTGACAAATCCTAATCTCGATCTATGCCAACCCAACAAACACCATCGGAGACACACAGAGAGCATCTTTATAATCACCCAGTTACCTTGTGACGTTTGATAGCACACTAAGTGTTCATCTGGTATTCGGGAGTTGCATAATCTCATAGTCATAGGAACATGTATAAGTTATGAAGAAAGCAATAGCAACAAACTAAACGATCATAGTGCTAAGCTAACGGATGGGTCATGTCAATCACATCATTCTCTAATGATGTGATCCCGTTCATCAAATGACAACTTATGTAAATGGCTAGGAAACTTAACCATCTTTGACCAACGAGCTAGTCAAGTGGAGGCATACTAGTGACACTCTGTTTGTCTATGTATTCACACATGTACTAAGTTTCTGGTTAATACAATTCTAGCATGAATAATAAACATTTATCATGATATAAGGAAATATAAATAACAACTTTATTATTGCCTCTAGGGCATATTTCCTTCACTAACACCCCATAGGAATGAAGGAAGAAAAAGCCCACGAACTCCTTATCGCTGCCGATGTGAACGCCGCCGAGGTGTAGATGGAGTTGGGGAAGATTTATTCGATATGGCAACACCGCTACCGCCAGAGCACTTCTGTTGGACATACTGACTCTGACCCAAACTAGGATGCCAAAGCGGAGGACCTGGGTCCACCTCCCTCCCGCTGCCAGAGCAGCAAGCAGAGGAAGAGGGGACCAACTGCCTCGCCGGTGTAAATCGGGGGAAGAGGAGTCGGTTGCTGAAACGCCACGCTCGTGGGAGAGAGAAGCTGTCGGCGTTCTGGGAACGGGGGTCCCCAGACTAGCCTGCCTGCGGCCTGCGGCATGGCTCAAAGGAGGCCCAGGACGGCCCATTTTCATCAACGCAAGCTCAAGACCCTCGCGGGGCGGACGACCAGGAGCTTCCTCAGGCACGGCCTCGTCATGCTGGCTCATGAGGAGGCGGAGAGTTCAAGGCAGGTACCTCGCGAGGTGCCCATGACGCAAGCCATGACGACCAAGGGCGCCAGTCGGGTGCCCGGCCAGCATGGCCTCCTCCTTTCCTCTTTGGTGCAAAGGGAGGCGGCGCAGCGAGAGGATCAAGCAAAGGCATCCGTTTCGGTGCAACAAGACCAAGACCAGCCCCAACGGCTGGAAGGGAGTCATCGTGGAGCCCAAGCGGCGTCATCACGAGCCTTTGGCGGCGAGGACCAACTTTAGTCAGGATAAGTGTACCCGTTGTTCCCCTTCAAAATGGCCAATTGTTGGCGCCCTTCCCGCTCAATATTTGGGAAGAGACCCAGGGCATTCGCCTATAAATAGGGGTAGCCACACTCAGAGCAGAGGACGATCGGAAGAGATCTGGCATTCGGAATCCAGAGAGAGATAGAGACCCGATCCTCAAGCTAGAGCGACGGAACACCACCTAGCAGTTCATCACACCCACCAAGAACAGGCCCTCGCGAGGCTGTTCTTCCCCAGACTGTTCCTCATCAGCCCAAGAGGCAATCCACCACACCACAAACTAGAGTAGGGTATTACACCACAACGGTGGCCCGAACTAGTATAAATCTCATGTCTCTTGTGCTGTTCTGTTTAGTAGTTTAGGTCCCTGCGATTCGGCGAGGTACGAGATGGTGGAAGGTTGGATCTCCGCGCGCACCCCAGAGTTCGAACCTCAAGGGTTTGCCGGAACCCGAAATCCGACAGAAGCGGTGGTAAAACTGGTACGCACTCCTGCATTACTCTGTTGAAGTGCGTTTTTCCGGTTGTTTTACGGGATGGCCCAAAAATACGACCAGAGCAGGTCCACTAAAAAGGGCCCGGCCCGTAAACTGTTTACGAGAGGCCCGCAAGCCACCCGCGATTCCAGTATATATGCCGGATCCAGGACGATTTAGGGTTCACATCCCGCTTTCCCCCAATCGGCCTCCGCCACGATTCCCCTACTCTAGCGAGAACTCCAGCTGCGATTTGCACCGCGTTTAACCATCGAAAGTTGCCAGAGATGGCGTGAGCGGGTGCCTGTCGTGGGGGGGTGTGGGGGGATCGACAGTCGTGGCGGGCTCGGTGACGACCTGCCCCGCAAGCGGCACAACAATGCGGAGGCCGGAGCTCCTCCCTCCGCCAGCCGGTGGATGAACGGCAGGGGGACAGGCGCGAACCCGTGGTGCCTGCTCCCGTAGCGTCGGCGCTCGGGCGTGGGCGAACTTCAACCGCGTCAACCGCATCTTCTCCCCCGCGCTCAAGCATCACCGGGAGGCGGAGAAGGCGTGGTGGGAGGCCAAGGAGGATGCTACCGCCAGAGATGAAGCTGCGGCCGCGCGCTTCCTGATGCTCTTCGAGGAGTACCATCTCGCGCAGACCCTCTTCAGCACGCTCATGTACCGCTCCCTCCACAACAACGAGCCCCCGTCATGCAAGGACGAGGGCGACAACAATGATGAGCAGATGTAGTATGCTACTATGCTTTCTGTTCAGTAGAACTGTTTAATTTTTGTAATATGGTATGTAGTATGATGAACTCCCATATGCTATGTTTGAACTCCAGTGATTATGTTGTATCAGTAGAAGGATCAGTTCTGGCTACGCGTCCGGCATCCTGCAAAAATCATTTCTGGGATACCGAAATGAGTTTTACGGGATGGCGGGTTGCTGGATCTGCAAGAGATGCTCTAAGGCCAACTCTAACCAATCCCTATCCAGTGTTAGAGGAGTAACCAAATAGTGGTCTGTCGCTTATCTCGCGTCTATATTTGCTCGGTTGTTGCCGCTTGGAGGAAAAACTCTGCCTCTCTCGCACCTCTCCCCTACCACTGCCTCTTCATCGGCGCACCTCCCAGCGACCGTCCACCCGGACTGACGCTACCTCATTTCCTTCCTTGGCCCTCGGCAACCTTCTGCCGGACCCCAAGGTCGTTCATCGCCCATCGCCGTCGTTGGAATCAAGGTGAAACGTCGTCCCTGCCGCCATAGTCGTTTCATCGGATTGCTTTGAATCTTCTCCCTCTTGGCGGCCGTCGCATCTGACCTTGCTTACGCACCGCTATAGAACATTCCCACCCGTCGCCGGCACTGGTTTGGCCTAAACGACATCGGCTAGCCGGTGCACTGATACATCTCCAACGTATCTATAATTTTGATTATTTCATGCTATTATATTATCAATCTTGGATACTTTATATGCTTTAATTTGGAATTTTATATCATTTTTTAGAACTAACCTATTAACCCAGTGCCTAGTGCCAGTTGTTGCTTTTTGCTTGTTTTTGGATTTCCAGAAAATCAGTACAAAATGGAGTCCAAATGCTACGAGAGCTTTTGATGATTTTTTCTGGATAAAAGAGACCCTAGAAGCTTCAAGAGGAGAACATGCGGAAAACGAGGAGACGACAAGGTAGTAGGGGCGCGCCCTGGGGGGTAGATGTGCCCTGATGCCTTGTGGGCCCCACATGGCTCCGTCTGACCTAATTTCACTTCTATAAATTCTCAAGTATTGGGAAACGCCCAGAGAGACACCCAAAACAATTTTTTCTCCGCCGCAGGTCTCTATTCTTTTGGGATCCCATCTGGAGGCCTTTTCCGGTACTCTGTCGGAGGGGGAATCGATAACGGAGGGCTTCTACATCAACCTTGCTGCCCTACCAATGATGTGTGAGTAGTTCACCATAGACCTACAGGTAGATGGCTTTTTCTCTATCTTTGATCTTCAATACAATGTTCTCCATGATCTCCATGGAGTTTTATCTAATGTAATCTTTTGCGGTGTGTTTGTTGGGATCCGATGAGTTGTGGGTTTAGGATCAAATTATTCATTGAAAGTAATTGAGTCTTTTCTAAACTTTCTTATCCATGATTATGATAGTTTTGTATTTGATATGTCTCCAACATATCTATAATTTTTTTAGTGTTATGATTGCTTGTATCTGTGTTGGTTTTTCCCTTGAAGAGGAAAGGGTGATGCAGCACAACAACGGTAAGTATTTCCCTCAGTTATGAAAACAAAGTTATCAATCCAATAGGAGAACCAAGCAACACTATATAAACGGACCTGCACACAAAGAAGCAAATACTTGCAACCCAACATGTAAGAGGGGTTGTCAATCCCTCCCCGGTAAAAAAGATAGATTAAATTGTATGAGATTGGATAAATAGATCTTGCAAAAACACAAAATAAAATAAATAGAGAAAAGTGCAGCAAGGTATTTTTGGTTTTTTGGAATAATAGATCTGAAAACATATGATAGAAAATATACCCGGGGTCGTAGATTTCACTAGTGGCTTCTCTCGAGAAAATAGCATACGGTGGGTAACAAATTACTATTGGGCAATTGACAGAAAAGCAAATAATTATGAAGATATCCAAGGCAATGATCATGTATATAGGCATCACGTCAAAGATTAGTAGACCAACTCCTGCATGCATCTACTACTATTACTCCACACATTGACAGCTATCCAGCATGCATCTAGTGTATTAAGTTCATGGAGAAACGAAGTAATGCAATAAGAACGATGACATGATGTAGACAAGATCTATTCATGTAGGAATAGACCCCATCTTTTTATCCTCATTAGCAACAATACATGCGTGCCTGGCTACTTATACATCCTTTGGGTGAGGACACCGCAAGATCGAACCCATCACAAAGCACCTCTTCCCATTGCAAGAAAAATCAATCTAGTTGGCCAAACCAAACCAAAGTTTCGGAGAAGAAATACGAGGCTATAATAATCATGCACATAAGAGATCAAAGAAGACTCAAATAATATTCATGGATAGATCTGATCATAAACTCATAATTCGTCGGATCCCAATAAACACACCACAAAAAGTCATTACATCAAATAGATCTCCAAGAACATCGAGGAGAACATTGTATTGAGAATCAAAAAGAGGGAAGAAGCCATCTAGCTACTGCCTACGGACCCGTAGGTTTGTGGTGAACTATTCACACATCATCAGAGGAGCACCAACGAGGATGATGAACCCCTCCGTGATCGTGTTCCCCTCCGGCAAGGTGGCGGAATAGGGCTCTAGATTGGATCTCGTGGTTCTGGAACTTGCAGCGGCTGGAATTGTGTTTCGTCTGCTCCCCTAGGGTTTCTAGAATATCTGAGAATTTATAGAGCGAAGAGGTGGAGAAGGAGACCTCCAGCATCGGGGGCCTATGGCGCGCCCTGGTGGGTGGTGGGCCCCATGGGCCTCCCCGAGGTGCTTCCTTGGCTCCCAAGTTGTCTTCTGGTCCAAAAAATCTCCATAAAGTTTTGTGGCATATTTGGAATCCATTTGGTACTGATATTCCGCGAAGTAAAAAAACAAGAAAAAACCAGCAACTGGCACTGGGCACTATGTCAATAGGTTAGTCCCCAAAAAATGATATAAAGTTGCTATAAAATAACTGTAAAACATCCAAGAATGATAATATAACAGCATGAAACAATCAAAAATTATAGATACGTTGGAGATGTATCATGTTCCATGCTATTATAGTATCAATCTTGGATGTTTATTATGCAATTACATATCATTTTTGGACTAACCTATTAACCTAGTGCCAACTACCGGTTGCTGTTTTTTGCTTGTTTTTAGTTTTCCAGAATATCAGTATCAAACAAAGTCCAATTGCCACGAAACTTTTTGGAGATTTTTTTCTGGACAAAAGAGACAGTAGAAGGTTCGGGGGGAGACCAGAAGATGAAGGAGTGGCCCACAAGGAACCACGGCGTGCCCATGGGGGTGGGCGCACCCTGGTGTGTTGTGGGGCCCACATTCAGCTATTTGACATAATTCCGCCTCTATAAATTCTCTAAAATTGGGAAACCAATAGAGAGCCATCCAAAACCCTTTTTCCGCCGTCGCAAGTTCCTGTTTTTGAGAGATCCCATCTGCGGCCTTTTCTAGCACTCTGCCGGAGAGGGATTCAACCACGGAGGGGCTCTACATCAACCTTACTGCCCCTCCGATGTGTGTGAGTAGTTTACCACAGACCTACGGGTCCATAGCTAGTAGCTATATGGCTTCTTCTCTCTCTTTGATCTTTAATACAATGTTCTCCTTGATGTACTTGGAGATCTATTCGATGTAATCACTTTTTTGCGGTGTGTTTGTTGGGATCCGATGAATTGTGAGTTTATGATCAAATTATCTATGAATATTATTTTGAGTCTTCTCTGAACTCATTTATGCATGATTATTTATAGCTTTGTATTTCTCTCAGGTCTATTGATTTGGTTTGGCCAACTAGATTGATTTGTCTTGCAATGGGAGAGGTGCTTTGTGATGGGTTTGATCTTACGATGCTCAATCCTAGTGACAGAAAGGGGCATGACACGTATTTGTATCATTGCCATTAAGGATAAAAAGATGGGGTTTATTCATGTGTGAGTTACTAACACTTAGAAGTTTCAAACAATTTATCATCAAATATGAGCATGAATACGATCTATGAATATCTTAGATTGATAAATATTACAATAAAGAAGGTCTCCACGTTTCCTTTGCCACACAAGAAGTTTCACTATGAATAGATTGACTAATTTCATGGTACAAGACTGGTAGCAATAACATCATGTGTTGCGGCCATGGTACCATCATCTTCTGGTGGTAGTGCGTTGGCGCCGGTAACTGGCAATGGGTTGCACATATAATCCATCTATCGATCGATTATTCTCTATACAGACAAATACATCCATCTATCGATCCATCAATTTTTTCTATGTACAAAGATTTAACGGCATGACAAATTCTATAGAGACGAACACATCCATTCACCAGTCCATCCATCCATCCATCAATTTCTGTGCGAACTAGGAACAGAGAAGACAGGGAGGAGAGGAGAGCTCACCTGAGGCAATGGCCTGACCGAACTTCTACGTGGCCACGTCCGACGGAGTCGGGCGGAGGCGGCGTGCGGCGGAGGCGGATCGAGCGGAAGCGGCTTTGGGTGGAGCAGCGGCTATGGGCCTGAAGACGAGTAGGCGGGATGGAGGAGCGGCTTCAGGCAAGCGGGCAGGGCGGAGGAGCAGCCGGGGCGGGTTGTCGGGCGGTGTGGCGGCGGCCCTGTAACCCTATCGCGAGCGCGAGGGGGGAAGTACATGCTGCTATACCCACAGCTGCACTGATCACTAGATGTATAGATGGTACAGATTCCGGGATCGTGTGAGCTCGGGCTCACATTAGTACTTTCGCTATATTGTGCTCTTTTGTCCATTTTTACTTATATACTACGAGGCGACTACTTATTGCTATTCCTGCTATTGAAGATCTTGGTTAATTTTGCCTCTCTTGTCATGACCATACTAAGTGAATATGACATTAGTTTAGCCTCTCATTGTCTCATCTCTATCAAAGGTAAATGAAGTTGGTGTTATTTTGTGTGACCATTATCTTCTAAGACTATTTTGTTAGCTTGTGCATTATTTTAAATTTCGTTAATTTAGTGGTTGGGTGCTAACATATATCAAGATAACACAAAATTACTTTTTGACTCGGAGCATGATGCTATGGGAACTTTGGGAGTGCAATGTTGGTGCAAGAATATCTGTAAATGCTTATTGTTGAATGCTTAACCTCACAATTTCTGTTTGTAAAACAATAATATTTTACTGGAAGTAAATTTAATCGATGTATGACTACTTCTAAGTCTGCCTTCAGATGTACATGATGAAATAAAATTACTATTTAGACAGAAATTGGTGTGTCTACTACCTGTGCCAAGTGTGCTTTGTATGTTAGTGATCGGACTATAGGATACTAGGACAAAACATGTTCCACGAGTTATGTGTTCTTCACTGATACGTCTCCAATGTATCTATACTTTTTGTATTGTTCCATGCTATTAAAGTATCAATCTTGCATGTTTTATACTCATTTACTAGCAACTTTATATCATTTTTTGGGACTAACCTATTGACATAGTGCCCAATGCCCTCTGCTATTTTTTGCTTGTTCTTTACTTCGCAGAAAATCAATACCAAATGATGTCCAAATGCCACGAATCTTTTTGAAGATTTTTCTATCCAGAAGACACCCAGGGAGCCAAAGGAGCACACGGGAGGAGGCCCGTGGGCCCACTAAGCACCAGGACGCGTCAGAGGCCCCTGGCGCGCCCTGGTGGGTAGTGGAGCCCACGGGTACCCTCTCAACCGACTTCCACCTCTATAAATACTCTAAAATCCCAAAACCCTAGGGGAGTCGACGAAACACTTTTCCAGCCGCCGCAAGTTCCAGAACCATGAGATCCAATCTAGAGGTTGATACGTCTCCAACGTATCTATAATTTTTATTGTTCCATGCTATTATATTATCGGTTTTGGATGTTTTATATGCATTGAGATGCTAATTTATATTATTTCTAGGACTAACTTATTAACGTAGAGGCCAGTGCCAGTTTCTGTTTTTTTCCATGTTTTTGAGTTTTACAGAAAAGGAATATCAAACGGAGTCCAAATGAGCTGAAAATTTACGGTGATTTTTTATGGACCAAAAGAGACCCCCGAAGCACCGGAGCTAGACCAGAAGAGTCCCGATGAGTCCACAAGCTAGGGGGTGTGCCCTACCCCCTAGGGCGCGCCCCTAGGGCTTGTGGGCCCCTCAGGCACCTCCTTGACTTGTTTCCGACGCCAAAAATTCTTATAAATATAGAAACCTCCGAAAAGAACCCTAGATCGGAAGTTCCGCCGTCGCAAGCCTCTGTAGCCATGAAAAACCAATCGGGATGCCGTTCCGGCACCTTGCCGGAGGGGGAAACCATCACCGGAGGCCATCTTCATCATTCCAGCAGTCTCCATGACGAGGAGAGAGTAGGTCACCCTCGGAGCTGAGGGTATGTACCAATATCTATGTGTTTGATCTCTCTCTCATGTTCTTGATTTGGCACAATCTTGATGTATCGCGAGCTTTGTTACTATAGTTGGATCATATGGTGTCCCCCCCCCCTCTACCTTCTTGTGATGAATTGAGTCTTGCTCTCTAAGGTTTCATTATGTTGGATTGAGTATTGGATTTGAGAACACTTGATGTATGTCTTGCGATGGGATAACTGTGGTGACAATGGGATGTTCTATTGATTCACTTGATGTATGTTTTGGCACTCAACTCGCGGATTCCCGAGGTGACATTGGGGTAATCTATGCATAGGGGTTGATGCATGTTTTCGTCCTACGTTCTTCGATAGAAACTTTGGAGTGATTCTTTGTTGCATGTTGAGGGATTGTTATGTGATTCAATTATGTTATCATTGTTGAGAGAACTTGCAGTAGTGAAAGTATGAACCCTAGGCCTTGTTTTCAAGCATTGCAATACCGTTTTTGCTCACTTTTGTTACTTCCTACCTTGCTGTTTTTATATTTCAGAATACAAAAACCCATATCTACTATATACATATTACACTTGTATCACCATCTCTTCGCCGAACTAGTGCACCTATACAATTTACCATTGTATTGGGTGTGTTGGGGACACAAGAGACTCTTTGTTATTTGGTTGCAGGGTTGTTTGAGTGAGACCATCTTCATCCTACGCCTCCCACAGATTGATAAACCTTAGGTCATCCACTTGAGGGAAATTTGCTACTGTCCTACAAAACTCTGCACTTGGAGGCCCAACTACAGTCTAGAAGAAGAAGGTTGCGTAGTAGACATCAGAGGCCTTTTCCGGCACTCTGCCGGAGGGGACAACGATCATGGAGGGGTTCTTCATTATCATCCTTACCCCTCCGATGATGCATGAGTAGTTTACCACAGACCTATTTGATGGCTTCTTCTCTCTTTTTAATCTTCAATACAATGTTCTCCTCGATGTTCTTGGATATTTATTTGATGTAACTCCTTTCTGCGGTGTGTTTGTTGGGATCCGATGAATTGTGGGTTTATGATAAGTTATATCCATGAATATTAATTGTGTCTTCTTTGAACTCTTTTATGCATGATTGTTATAGCCTTGTATTTCTTCTCCGATTTATCGGTTTGGTTTGGCCAACTAGATTGATTTGTCTTGCCATGGGAAGAGGTGCTTTTTTATGGGTTCGATCTTGTGGTGCTCAATCTTAGTGATAGAAAGAGACATGACACACATGTATCGTTGCTATTAAGGGTAACAGGATGGGGTTTATTCATACGTGAGTTTATCTTATCTACATCATGTCATCGTTCTTATTGCATTACTCCATTTTTCAATGAACTTAATACACTAGATGCATGCTGGATAGCGGTCGATGTGTGGAGTAATAGTAGTAGATGCAGGTAGAACTTGTTCTACTAATCTTGGATGTGATGCCTATATACATGATCATTGCCTTGGATATCAGCATGATTATTCGCTTTTCTATCTGTTGCCCAACAGTAATTTGTTTACCCACCTATGCTATTTTCTTGAGAGAAGCCTCTAGTGAAAACTACGGTCCCTGGGTCTATTTTCCTATCATATTAAAACCAAAAATACCTTGCTGTAATTTTTCTTTATTTATTTTATTTTGTGTTTTAGTTAGATCTATTTATCAAATCTCATACAATTTAATCTATCTCAATACCGTGGAGGGATTGACAACCCCTCTTACGCGTTGGGTTGCAAATTTTTGTTGTTTGTGTGCAGGTGCTATTTATATAGTGTTGCTTGGTTCTCCTACTGGATTGATAACCTTGGTTTCATAACTGAGGGAAATACTTACCTTTGTTGTGCTGCATCATCCCTTCCTCTTCGGGGAAATACCAACGCAGATACAAGCAATCATTTACCTATGCTCCTTTTCATGACTTTGCTTTTTTTGGCTTTCGCTATATGCTTATTTGGTTTGTGCTTGGCAATTGATTTTCAATTCATGTTATGTCAATAATAACTTGGTTATTTCATACTACTATTCAAGGATTACCTTGAAAGGTTTGCAGATCATATTTGTTTGAGCTTGTTGGTTCAGCATCACAAATTATTTCCTTTTACATTCTCTGTTCTCGCATCACCAATATATATTTTCTTGGTTTTGATCTCACCTCTATGCATTTTTTGGGCCATCGACGGATGCCGATCCCCCCGTCCTCTTCAACTTCGCCGTTGACGCTTTGGCTGGCATCCTGGATAAATTTAGGATGGTAGGTTACCTCTCAGCGGTGGTTGGTCATATCCTGTCGACACCATGATTATGGTGGAGGGGGCGGACCTTGAGATTGTGAATCTTAAGTTCCTCCTCCTTTGTTTTGAGGTTATGTCGGGACTAAAGATCAACTTTGATAAGAGTAAGGTTGTTGCCCTAGGATTCCCGATGGAAGAACAATAATGGATCGCGGACAACTTAAACTATAGGCTGGCCTCATTCCCCATCATATACTTGGGGATGCCGATGGCCGATTCAAAGATTTTGATGAGTGAATTCGACCCGCTGGTGGGGCGAGTGGCGTGTACGGCCGAGCCATGGCATGAGCGGTTTACCTCCAAGGGGGGTAAATAGGTCCTTATTTGCTCTAACCTTGCGAGCCTCCCCATGTACATGATGGGGATGTATATCCTAGCAGAGAGCATTCATATCTCGTTTGATAAGGAGTTCACTAGGTGTAGGATCGAAAGTATGTCTAGAGGGGGGGTAATTAGACTACTTGACCAAATAAAAACTTATCCTTTTGCCAATTTTAGTCTTTGGCAGATTTTAGCTATTTTAGCACAAGTCAAGCAATCCTAACACAATTCAAGCAAGCATGCAAAGAGTATATGAGCAGCGAAAAGTAAAGCATGCAACTTGCAAGAATGTAAAGGGGGAGGGTTTGGAGAATTCAAACGCAATTGGAGACACGGATGTTTTTGTCGTGGTTCCGATAGGTGGTGCTATCGTACATCCACGTTGATGGAGACTTCAACCCACGAAGGGTAGCAGTTCTTGTGAGTCCACTGAGGGCTCCACCCATGAAGGGTCCACGAAGAAGCAACCTTGTCTATCCCACCATGGCCGTCGCCCACGAAGGACTTGCCTCACTAGCGGTAGATCTTCACAAAGTAGGCGATCTCCTTGCCCTTACAAACTCCTTGGTTCAACTCCACAATCTTGTCGGAGGCTCCCAAGTGACACCTAGCCAATCTAGGAGACACCACTCTCCAAGAAGTAACAAACGGTGTGTTGATGATGAACTCCTTGCTCTTGTGCTTTAAATGATAGTCTCCCCAACACTCAACAATCTCTCATTGGATTTGGATTTGGTGGAAAGAAGATTTGAGTTGAAAGCAACTTCGGGAAAGCTAGAGATCAAGATTCATATGGTAGGAATGGAATATCTTGGCCTCAACACATGAGTAGGTGGTTCCTTCTCAGAAACAGCAAGTTGGAAGTGTAAGTTTGTTCTGATGGCTCTCTCTACGAATGAAGAGGAGGTGGAGGGGTATATATAGCCTCCACACAAAATCTAACCGTTACACACAACTTGCCAAACTCGGTGGGACCGAATTGATAAACTCGGTCGGACCGATTCAGCAAATCTAGTGACCGTTAGGATTTTTGGTGGGACCGCATGCAACTCGGTAGGACCTATATGGTTAGGGTTAGGGCATAACGTAATCTCGGTGAGACCGATTAGACAAACTCGGTGAGACCGATTTTGGTAATAAGCTAACCAGAGAGTTGGTCAGGTAAACTCGGTGGGACCGATTCGCTCTTTTCGGTGAGACCGAAATGTTACGAAAGGGAAACAGAGAGTTTACATTGCAATCTCGGTGGGACCGATCGCTCATCTCGGTGGTACCAAAACTTTACGAAGGGAAACAGAGAGATTACAATCCCATCTCGGTGAGACCGAGATCCCTATCGGTGAGACCGATTTGCCTAGGGTTTGTGGCAGTGGCTACGACATCTGAACTCGGTGGCGCCGGGTAGAAAGAATCGGTAGGGCCGAGTTTGACTTTTGGTTTAGGTCATATGTGGATATGAGAAAGTAGTTGAGGGTTTTGGAGCATATCACTAAGCAATCAGAGAGCAAGAAACTCATTAAGCAACACCTCATCCCTCCTTGATAGTATTGGCTTTTCCTATAGACTCAATGTGATCTTGGATCACTAAAATATAAAATGTAGAGTCTTGAGCTTTTGAGCTCGAGCCAATCCTTTTATCCTTAGCAGTTTGAGGGATCCACTTTTCTCATCCATGCCATGCCATCCATTGATCTTTTCCTGAAATATTCATCTTGGAATGATGTTAGCTCAATGAGCTATATGTTGTTAGGAATTACCAAAACTACCTAGGGATAGTTGCACTTTCAATCTCCCCCTTTTTGGTAATTGATGACAACATATAGATCAAAGCTTCGACAAATGATAATAAGAGTGAAAAACATTGTCGCTTTGAGAAGTATGTGATAAGCAAGAGCTCCCCCTAAATTTGTGCATAGTTTAAGATTTGCTTTGGACTGCAAATGCACAAGGAGTTAGGCTCATGGGTAACTCTTCCATGTGATGTCTACTACACAACCTTCTTCTTGTAGACGTTGTTGGGCCTGCAAGTGCACAGGTTTGTAGGACAGTAGCAAATTTCCCTTAAGTGGATGACCTAAGGTTTATCAATCCGTGGGAGGCGAGGGATGAAGATGGTCTCTCTCAAACAACCCTGCAACCAAATAACAAAGAGTCTCTTGTGTCCCCAACACACCCAATACAATGGTAAATTGTATAGGTGCACTAGTTCGGCGAAGAGATGGTGATACAAGTGCAATATGGATGGTAGATAAGAGTATTTGTAATCTGAAAATATAAAATCAGCAAGGTAACAAGTGGTAAAAATGAGCGTAAACGGTATTGCAATGATAGGAAACAAGGCCTAGGGTTCATACTTTCACTAGTGCAAGTTCTCTCAACAATAATAACATAGATAGATCATATAACAAGCCCTCAACATGCAACAAAGAGTCACTCCAAAGCCACTAATAGCAGAGAACAAACGTAGAGATTATGGTAGGGTACGAAACCACCTCAAAGTTATTCTTTCCAATCAATCCGTTGAGCTATTCATATAAGTGTCACAAACAGCCCTAGAGTTCGTACTAGAATAACACCTTAAGATACAAATCAACCAAAACCCTAATGTCACCTAGATACTCCATTGTCACCTCAAGTATTCGTGGGCATGATTATACGATATGCATCACGCAATCTCAGATTCATCCAACCAACACAAAGTACTTCTAAGAGTGCCCCAAAGTTTCTACCGGAGAATCAAGAAAACGTGTGCCAACCCCTATGCATAGGTTCATGGGCGGAACCCGCAAGTTGGTCACCAAAACATACATCAAGTGGCACATGATATCCCATTGTCACCACAGATAAGCACGGCAAGACATACATCAAGTGTTCTCATAAAAGACTCAATCCGATAAGATAACTTCAAAGGGAAACTCAATTCATCACAAGAGAGTAGAGGGGGAGAAACATCATAAGATCCAACTACAATAGCAAAGCTCGGGATACATCAAGATCGTGCCATAGAGGGAACACGAGAGAGAGAGAGAGAGAGAGATCAAACACATAGCTCCTGGTACATACCCTCAGCCCCGAGGGTGAACTACTCCTCCTCATCATGGATAGCGCGGGATGATGAAGATGGCCACCGGTGATGGGATCCCCCTCGTGAGTGCCGCAAGGGGCCCCAATTGGTTTTGGTGGCTCTGAGAGGCTTGCGGCGGCGGAACTCCCGATCTATCTTCTGCTACGGAAGTTTTAGGTGCGTAGGTATATATGGGTGAAAGGAGTACGTCGGTGGAGCTACGGGGGCCCCACGAGGCAGGGGGCGCGCCCAGGGGGGTGGGCGCGCCCCCCACCCTCGTGAGCACCTCCCGTATCTTCTGACGTGGGGTCCAAGTCCATTAGGTGGGTTTCCTTCCAAAAATAACTTCTCCAGTTGATTTCGTTCCGTTTTGACTCCGTCTGATATTCCTTTTCCTCGAAATACTGAAATAGGCATAAAACAGGAAATCAGGTTGGGCCTCCGGTTAATAGGTTAGTCCCAAAAGTAATATAAAAGTGGAAAATAAAGCCCAATATTGCCTAAAATAGTAGATAATATAGCATGGAGCAACCAAAAATTATAGATACGTTGGAGACGTATCAAGCATCCCCAAGCTTAATTCCTGCTCGTCCTCGAGTAGGTAAATGATAGAAAGATAATTTTTGACGCGGAGTGCTACTTGGCATAATTTCAATGTAATTCTTCTTACTTATGATATGAATATTCAGATCCGAAAGATTCAAGACAAAAGTTCATATTGACATAAAAATAATAATACTTCAAGCATACTAACTAAGCAATTATTTCATTTCAAAATAACATGGCCAAAGAAAGTTCATCCCTACAAAATCATATAGTTAGGCTATGCTTCATTTTCGTCACACAAAGATGTTCCCAACTTTTATACCCCCGATGACAAGCCAAGCAATTGTTTCATACTCAAATAATCTCAAAGTTTTTCAACCTTCACGCAATACATGAGCGCGAGCCATGGATATAGCACTATGGGTGGAATAGAATATGATGATGGGATTGTGTGGAGAAGACAAAAAAGGAGAAAGTCTCATATCGACGAGGATAATCAATGGGCTATGGAGATGCCCATCAATTGATGTCAACATGAGGAGTAGGGATTGCCATGCAACGGATGCACTAGAGCTATAAGTATATGAAGCTCTACAAAAGAAACTAAGTGGGTGTGCATCCAGCTTGCTTGCTCACGAAGACCTAGGCACTTTGAGGAAGCCCATCATTGGAATATACAAGCCAAGTTCTACAATGAAAAATTCCCACTAGTATATGAAAGTGACAAAATGAGAGACTCTCTATCATGAAGATCTTAGTGCTACTTTGAAGCACAATATATGAGACTCACTACATGAAGAACAAGGTGCTACTTTGAAGCACAAGTGTGGTAAAAGGATAGTAGCATTGTCCCTTCTCTCTTTTTCTCTCATTTTTTTATTTGGGCCTTTTCTCCTCTCTTTTTTTTGACCTCTTTTTTTTCGTCCGGAGTCTCATCCCGACTTATGGGGGAATCATAGTCTCCATCATCCTTTCCTCACTTGGGACAATGCTCTAATAATGATGATCGTCACACTTTTATTTCTATTACAACTCAACAATTACAACTCGAAACTTAGAACAAAATATGACTCTATATGAATGCCTCCGGTGATGTACCGGGATGGTGCAATGAATCAAGAGTGACATGTATGGAAAATAATGCATGGTGGCTTTGCCACAAATACGATGTCAACTACATGATCATGCAATGGCAATATGACAAAAGTAATGTATGTCATAATAATGATGATGGAAGTTGCATGGCAATATATCTCGGAATGGCTATGGAAATGCCATGATAGGTAGGTATGGTGGCTGTTTTGAGGAAGATATAAGGAGGTTTATGTGTGAAAGAGCGTATCATATCACGGGGTTTGGATGCACCGGCGAAGTTTGCACCAACTCTCAAGGTGAGAAAGGGCAATGCACGGTACCGAAGAGGCTAGCAAATGCGGAAAGGTAAAAGTGCGTATAACCCATGGACTCAACATAGTCAAAAGAACTCATATACTTATTGCAAAAAATTTAGAAGCCATCAAAAATCAAGTACTACGCACAATGCTCCTAGGGGGATAGATTGGTAGGAAAATACCATCGCTCGTCCCCAACCGCCACTCATAAGGATGCACAAGCCAGGTATACTTCATGTTTCAAATTTGTTACACAACTTTAACCATACATGCATGCTACGGGACTTGCAAACTTCAACACAAGTATTTCTCAAATTCACAATTATCAACTAGCACGACTTTGATATTATTACCTTCATATCTCAACAATTATCAAGCATTAAATTTATCTTAGTATTCAATTCACTCAAAAGAAAGTTTCACATATCTTGAACACTAAGTATATTAACATTAAGCAAATTACCATGCTATTAACGACTGTCAAAATAATCTAAGTGAAGCATGAGAGTTCATCTATTTCTTCAAAATAAAACTACCACCATGCTCTAAGAGATATAAGTGAAGCACTAGAGCAAATGACAAACTACTCCGAAAGATATAAGTGAAGATCAATGAGTAGTCGAATAGTTACGTAACTATGTGAAGAATCTCCCATTTAATAATTTCAGATCTTGGTATTGTATTCAAACAGCAAGAAAATCTAAATAAAACTACATTGCAAGGATAGCACAACTCATGTGAAGAAGCAAAAACTTAGGCTCAACAGATACTAACTGATAGTTGTTGAAGAAGAAAGGTGGGATGCCTACCGGGGCATCCCCAAGCTTAGATGCTTGAGATTTCTTGAAATATTATCTTGGGGTGCCTTGGGAATCCCCAAGCTTGAACTTTTGTGTCTCATTAATTCCTCTCATATCATGGTTTCTCTTTTTATCAAAAGCTTCATTCACAACAAACTCAACAAGAACTCGTGAGATAGGTTAGTATAAACCAATGCAAAACCTTATCATTTCCTACTGTAACAAATCACTCAAATTATTATTCAAAATTTCATACTAAATGCCTCTGAATATTTAATACTCCTATCCTCAAATAGAATCATTAACCAAGCAAACATATGCAAACAATGCAAACATAACAGCAATCTGTCAAAACAGTATAGTCTGTAAAGAATGCAAGATTAATCATACTTACCTAACTCCAAAAATTATGAACTAAAATTCCCACTGTAATAAATTTATCAGAGCTCAATATGAAAAAATATTCAAAATTATATCACTCTCTGACTTTTCTAGGGAATTTTTGCAACAGCGGTAAACTTTCTGTTTTCAAACAGCAACATGTATAGTAGCAAAATAAGCATGGCAAAGGCTATCCTTGACTTTTTTATTGAAACTAAAGATGCAAAACATTATTCTAAATAACAGCAAGCAAATACTAACAAAATAAAATGATGCTCCAAGCAAAACACATATCATGTGGTGAATAAAAATATAGCTCCAAGTAAAGTTACCGATGAACAAAGGCGAAAGAGGATGCCATCCGGGCATCCCCAAGCTTAAACTCTTGGTTATCCTTGAATATTACCTTGGGGTGCCTTGGGAATCCCCGAGCTTAGGCTCTTTCCACTCCTTATTCCATAGTCCATTGAATCTTTACCCAAAACTTGAAAACTTCACAACACAAAACTTAACAGAAAACTTCGTGAGCTCCGTTAGCGAAGAAAACAAAACACCACTTCAAGGTACTGTAATGAACTCATTATTTATTTATATTGGTGTTAAACCTACTGTATTCCAACTTCTCTATGGTTTATAAACTATTTTACTAGCCATAGAGTCATCAAAATAAGCAAACAACACATAGAAAACAGAATCTGTCAAAAACAGAACAGTCTGTAGTAATCTGTAACTAACGCAAACTTATGGAACTCCAAAAATTCTAAAATAAATTGGTGGACCTGAGGAATTTGTATAGTAATAATTTGCAAAAAGAATCAACGAAATAGCACTCTCCAGTAAAAAGTTCTAGCTAATCTCGTTAGTGCTAAAGTTTCTGTTTTTTACAGCATGATCATAAAGACTTCACCCAAGTCTTCCCAAAGGTTCTACTTGGCACAAACACTAATTAAATCACAAAACCTCATCTAAACAGAAGCTAGATAGATTACTTATTCCTAAACAGAACCAAAAGGCAAGAAACTAAAATAAAATTGGGTTGCCTCCCAACAAGCGGTATCGTTTAATGCCCCTAGCTAGGCATGATGATTTCAATGATGCTCACATAAAAGATAGGAATTGAAACATAAAGAGAGCATCATGAAGAATATGACTAGCACATTTAAGTCTAACCCACTTCCTATGCATAGGGATTTTGTGAACAAACAACTTATGGGAACAAGAATCATCTTGCATAGGAAGGTAAAACAAGCACAACTTCAAAACTTTAAGCACATGGAGAGGAAACTTGATATTATTGCAATATGTAGAAGCATATGATCCTCCCTCATAGTAATTTTCAGTAGCATCATGAATGAATTCAACAATATAACCAGCACCTAAAGCATTCTTTTCATGATCTACTAGCATAGAAATTTTGCTACTCTCCACATAAGCAAAATTCTTCTCATGAATAATAGTGGGAGCAAACTCAACAAAATAGCTATCATGTGATTGAAAATTAAGATCAAGATGACAAGTTTCATGGTTATCATTATTCTTTATAGCATATGTGTCATCACAATAATCATCATATATAGGAGGCAATCTTTCATCACAATAAATTTGCTCATCAAAGCTTGGGGGACAAAATATATCATATTCATCAAACATAGCTTCCCCAAGCTTGTGGCTTTGCATATCATTAGCATCATGGATATTCAAGGAATTCTTACTAACAACATTGCAATCATGCTCATCCTTCACATATTTCATGTAATTCTTCTTCTAGCACTTTGGCACAATTTTCCTTTCCATCATTCTCACGAAAGATGTTAAAAAGGTGAAGCGTATGAGACAAACTCAATTCCATTTTTTGCAATTTTCTTTTATAGACTAACTAGTGCTAAAACAAGAAACAAAAAGATTAAATTGCAAGATCTAAAGATATACCTTCACTTACCTAGCCTCCCCGGCAACGGCGCCAGAAAAGAGCTTGATGTCTACTACACAACCTTCTTCTTGTAGACGTTGTTGGGCCTGCAAGTGCACAGGTTTGTAGGACAGTAGCAAATTTCCCTTAAGTGGATGACCTAAGGTTTATCAATCCGTGGGAGGCGTAGGATGAAGATGGTCTCTCTCAAACAACCCTGCAACCAAATAACAAAGAGTCTCTTGTGTCCCCAACACACCCAATACAATGGTAAATTGTATAGGTGCACTAGTTAATGAAGAGATGGTGATACAAGTGCAATATGGATGGTAGATAAGAGTATTTGTAATCTGAAAATATAAAAACAGCAAGGTAACAAGTGGTAAAAATGAGCGTAAACGGTATTGCAATGATAGGAAACAAGGCCTAGGGTTCATACTTTCACTAGTGCAAGTTCTCTCAGCAATAATAACATAGATAGATCATATAACAAGCCCTCAACATGCAACAAAGAGTCACTCCAAATCCACTAATAGCGGAGAACAAACATAGAGATTATGGTAGGGTACGAAACCACCTCAAAGTTATTCTTTCCAATCAATCCGTTGGGCTATTCCTATAAGTGTCACAAACAGCCCTAGAGTTCGTACTAGAATAACACCTTAAGATACAAATCAACCAAAACCCTAATGTCACCTAGATACTCCATTGTCACCTCAAGTATCCATGGGCATGATTATACGATATGCATCACACAATCTCAGATTCATCCAACCAACACAAAGTACTTCTAAGAGTGCCCCAAAGTTTCTACTGGGAGAATCAAGAAAACGTGTGCCAACCCCTATGCATAGGTTCATGGGCGGAACCCATAAGTTGGTCACCAAAACATACATCAAGTGGCACATGATATCCCATTGTCACCACAGATAAGCACGTGAGACATACATCAAGTGTTCTCATAAAAGACTCAATCCGATAAGATAACTTCAAAGGGGAAACTCAATTCATCACAAGAGAGTAGAGGGGAGAAACATCATAAGATCCAACTACAATAGCAAAGCTCGGGATACATCAAGATCGTGCCATACAGGAACACGAGAGAACACGAGAGAGAGAGATCAAACACATAGCTCTTTGGTACATACCCTCAGCCGAGGGTGAACTACTCCCACCTCGTCATGGATAGCGTCGGGATGATGAAGATGGCCACGGTGATGGGATCCCCTCGCAGGTGTCTTGAACAGGGTCCCGATTGGTTTTGGTGGCTCTGAGAGGCTTGCGGCGGAACTCCCAATCTATCTTACATTGCGGAAGTTTTAGGCACGAGGGTATATATGGGTGAAAGGAGTACGTCGGTGGAGCTACGGGGGCCCCACGAGGCAGGGGCCGCGCCTAGGGGGGTGGGCGCGCCGCCCACCCTCGTGAGCACCTCCCGTATCTTCTGACGTGGGGTCCAAGTCCATTAGGTGGGTTTCCTTCCAAAAATAACTTCTCCAGTTGATTTCGTTCCGTTTTGACTCCGTCTGATATTCCTTTTCCTCAAAATACTGAAATAGGCATAAAACAACAAATCTGGGCTGGGCCTCCGGTTAATAGGTTAGTCCCAAAAGTAATATAAAAGTGGAAAATAAAGCCCAGTATTGCCTAAAACAGTAGATAATATAGCATGGAGCAATCAAAAATTATAGATACGTTGGAGACGTATCACCATGTCACAAATATCTTGGTGGAGCGCTCAAAATGATAATGATTGAATACATGCACTCATCACCAAGCAAAGTGAATGATCATATAGAGATAAAAGGATAATGTCATCCAACAAGCATAAATGTAGCATATGATCAAACACATGATCATCCAGGTATCACATGACATAGAGTATCTCAAACAAGCAAATAAAGTTTAACCACCAAAGCAAGAGAGAACAAAAAGCAACACTCTCTCTCGAAGCCTATGATCTATACATTTTCTCCCCTTTGGCAACAAGTTACCAAAAAGTTCATAGAAAATGCATAGCACTAAATCGACTCTCAAGCTTGATCTTCAGGTGGTGGTGTAGACAGAACGCCAAGGACGAAAGCATCAGTTGATGTAGACGGAGCTGGAGGTGTAGGTGCTGGAGCTGGTGGCACTTTGAAGTCATGGTAGTGCAGATGAAGTGGCTCTGGTGTCTGTCACTGGCATTGCAGCTGATCTGTGAGCTCTAGGCACTCTGGCAAATGCATCTGTGGTTGTCTTGCCCTTCCTCTCCTGCATATCATCCTGAAGCTCCTCAACAACATCGGATCTCGATTACCTTTATATCCATGTCATAGAACTTCGCTCCATGATCCTCTCCAAGCTCTCCTGGTTTCGAGTCAAGGTGGCCAGCCCCTTCTCAATCCTCGAGTGGATGCAATCAAGTAGCCAAGTTGATCCTGTTTGCTCTTGAAGGGTCTTGAGATGCCTCTTCCATTGTTGGCATCTTGGCAGCCTTTCTGTCCTTGCCTTCTCCTTTTTAGCTTGTGCTTGCACTGAAGATGGTTCATCTTCATCCATAACCACTTGGTTGTCCTCAAAGTCTGGATAGATAGGCATGTGCTCCTTATCCAATAGGTATGTGCCCGTGCCCATCTTGGAGTTAATCAGCTCCTGGATCTGTGGGGCATATCCACAACTTCTTTTCTGGTGTTTGTCCTCTTGATAATCTCAACTATAAGGCTCATGACCTTGAACTTCTGTGGCACATCAAATATGTGTAGCAAGTTTATTGCATGGCCTCTAATCATTCTGTGATCACCAGACTTGGGCAAGAGAGTGTGCACGAGGATCCAATTGATTGTAGGAAGACTGATGACAAGTGTTTCACTGATCCAAACTAGTGAGTCTCAAGATCTGCTTCAGGAATCTCTTTGTACATACGTGCCATAGAGTTGTGATCCATCTTTTTCTTGGCATAGACATCCAAGTCATCGTCTTCCTCCTTAGGTGCATTGATCAGATTGCCCCATTCCTCAATAGTTGATTGGTACCTTGTACCTTCAGACATCCATACTATCATGCCATCTGGATAGAAGTGTGTTGTGGAGTAGAATTGCATTATGAGCTCCTCATTCCACTTTGTGAGCTTCTGCCCAACAAAGTCTGCAACTCCACAAGCACTGAAACTGTCATACACACTAGGATAGTGTTCCTCATTCTCCTTTATGTAGGTCCAGTCGACCCACCTCATGTCACACACTATAGGCTTCTTGTCTAACAAGATTGTCTCATAGAAGTCCTGCTATTCCTTTGTGTGGAACCTGTAATCAACAGCAGTTCTTCTTCTAGTGGCATATGGATCTGACTCTCTCCATAGCCTCAATCCCGAGTCTCTCCTGATCTTCATGTTCTCAGCCACAGGATGAGCATCATTGTGGTCTGGAATCTTTGGCTTCAACTTTCTCAGGATAGGCTCTTCTTCTTCTTCTTCAGCAACAGTCTCAGGCACTGGGGCCTTGTTCTTCTCAAGAGCAGATATGTTTCTGGTATTCCTCTTTGGTGCAATCTTTGGTTTGGAGACAGCTTTGGGTGCTTCTTTGGGCTTTGATGATGCAGCCTCGACCTAATAGCATCACCCATAAGCTTCGAGCCTTGGGTCTTTGGTGCAAAGAACCTCTTCTTCTTCCTCCTCTTCCATCATGGAAGGCTTTCCAATAACTCTGGCCATGGTCTTCTTGACCCTTTCCTTTCTCTTCTTCCCTTCTGCAGTAGCCTCTTTGGGTTCAGATTCCAAAGATGCTTGAGTGGAGGCTCTGGCTTTAGACATGGGTTGTCTTCCTGCTGGCCTTTTGGTCTTCGGGACACTGGCTTAACTGGCCGCACTGAGCTATACTCCTTCTTGAGCACCTTTTTCTTGGAAATGGCCTCATCCTCTCTGCCACATAGTCTTCATCCTTAGATTCTGAGGTTCTCTTCTTCCTTGTCCCGGTGGCTGCTTTGGGTAAGTTCTTTGGGAGTGCTTACGCTACCCTCATCCGAGCTGCTAGAGGGACTAGTGCCCTCACTCATCTGAATCTGCTCCTCGACTTGTTACATTGTCACTCTGATCAGACATGTTGCAAACACTGACTGCAGACCCTGTGAATAGATATAGATGAGATAGAGTGGATGAGCAGCACAAAATACAGAGGTTTTTGCAAAAGAATGAGTCAAAAACTTAGTTTTTGTTTTCCACAGAAAGCATTTCGGATCAACCGATTTGCAAACTCGGTGATACCAAAGCAGCTTTTGGAACCTAAACTAGTGAACTCGGTCAGACCGAGTCACAGTTTGGTGGCACCGAGATTGCTAGGGTTTCACAAAGTCCTGAACTCGGTCACACCGATTTGCAATTCTCGGTCGACCGAGAACCACATGTGCAATGGCCTTAGCCGAATCGGTGGAACCGAAGTTACGCAACTCGGTGGGTCCGAGATGGTTTCGGTGGAAACCTAACCCTAAATTTTCAATTCATCTCTAATCTACGGAGTGTTTTGACTGGATAGAATAGTTTCAATCGTGGCAAGAATCATGATGAATACAATGTGCTAGGAATCGGACGGGGATAGCATTGTGATCGAGTCCATACCCTAGTTCGGTGATGAACTCGCTACGGCGGCAACGGCAGGGTTGAATTCCGTTGACGGCGGTGGAGACCAGCGACTAGAGGCGGCTGGCGACGAGGAGGACGATCCGGAGACCCTGGAGGCAGAGCGAGCTATGCGCGGGCGAAGGGGTTTGGAGAAAGTTTCCAAATTTTTGCCCGTGAGTATATATAGCCCGACCAGCCGGTGTGACCGAGTGGAACAACTCGGTGGCACCGAGATGCATAACTGTTGACAGTTACAACAACTCGGTGTGACCGAAAAGTTCAAATCGGTTGCACCGAGATTGAAAACTTAGATCGACTTAGTGATCTCGATATGACCGAAATGGAGGAATCGGTCAGACCGAAATGCACAAAGAAGTTTTGGAAGTTTAAGTCAATGACGAATCGGGGACTCCGAGTGCTCCTCACACAGAGTGGTTCGAATCTGACTTGATCAAATTTTGTGATGTAGCATGAATAGAGTTTGAGACGAGAAGAGCATAGATAGCTAGAGAAGGTTCTTAGGCATTCTTGTCCATCCACTTGGCCAAAGAAAAAGAAACCAATCAATCAAAACAACAAGTGGATGTCCTCGAATGAGTAAAATATGCAACCAACATGCTCACACAATAAAATAGCAAATGAAATATGTGACAAAGCATGCACAAACAATTCTAGCATCTATCAAACAATTGGCGATGACTAGGTCATCTATATATGAGTACATTGACTTAGGAGTCAAGTGAGAACATTTGATCATAGGTCATACTCATCGTTTAAGCTCAAGTGGGGTTACCACTTTTACATAATGCATTGATGTGTTCACACCATTAGAGTTGCTTTAGCTCAATTCTTTAGAGTAAAGCTCCCCTAGATGTGAGATCCCCTAAGAGGGATGAACTAACCTTGGGTTTTGTCGATGATGACTTCATGTAGGTGTTGAAGATGTGGATGCTCAATGTTGATGAAGATCATTTGGAGCAATCCTTTTGGAGTGAGTTGCACTTTCAATACCTACACGGGTTAGTCCCACAAGGAACAAACAAGGATATCCATAGACATAGAGTGATGCACACATAATATGATGTCTATGAAAGCATTAGGTTACCTTGTCCCTTGTCTTACCAACAAGAGGGTTTGTGACTCCTTGAACTAGTGCAATATGTGGAAGTTGATTGCACTCGTTGTTGCCACAATAATATGAGTGAAATATGTTGGCGGAGTCACCCTCAAGAACTCTCTAGTTCTTCTTCTTCGGGGTCCACATCATCTTGATGGGAATCCCTGGAGTTGTAGTCGTACTTGATGAAGTAGAACTTGTCGTAGTCTTGGGAATCCACTTGACCAAGGCCTTAGGAGCTTCTTCAAATGCATCAATCTCCTCTTGAAGCTTGTCCTTGCCTTTTAGCTTGTGGTCTTGTGGTGGAAGATCATCTTGAGCTTGTGTCCCTTTGAAAGAAGTAGGGTCATACTTCTCTTGTTGAGGAACAAACTTCGTCTTGGGATATTGATCTTCTTCCCACTCAACTCCATTGGCATTGAACTTTCGTTCAAAATCAACACCTTGATTCTTCTGGTGCCTTCCTTGCTTGCGTACAATTTCCTCAAATCGCTTACTCCCGGCAAGGCTCTTGTAAACACCTTTCTCTATAATTCCCTTCAATAAGCTATTTTCTTGCTCAAGTGTAACTTGGCTAAGAGAATCATTAGTGAAATCAAGAGAACTACTAGAAGCAACAACATTTGATTTAGCATGATTATTGTTACTACTAGAGGAAGAATCCTTCTTGTTTTTGTTAGTGGACTTGACTTGAAGCATGTAAGTAGATAAGAGTAAAAGCTTGGCAATGTAAGAAGAACTTTTCTTACGAAGATCATCATTGATTGCCTTTAAGAACTCATGCTCTTGCTCAAGACTGAGCTTTTCAAAGCGTAACTTCTCATGAGTCCTTAAAAGTTCTCGATGATCTTCTAAGATAGTTTCATGAGCTAACTTAAGAGTGTTTAGTTCTTTAGTTAGAAGCTCAATCTTCTCCTTATCATTGTCATTTGTTTTATCTTGATTAGCATGATTAATTGATGTTTCATCATAGTATTCATCACTAAAGTTGTCAACAAGTAAATCATCATCACCTAGCAAGTCATCT
The DNA here is from genome assembly GCA_021605145.1 of Aegilops bicornis. NCBI lineage: Eukaryota > Viridiplantae > Streptophyta > Magnoliopsida > Poales > Poaceae > Aegilops > Aegilops bicornis. Next base: position 725,907,906 of record CM038671.1, on the reverse strand, counting down.
TCATCACTATTGAAATCAACATACTCGGGGTGTGTTACCTTTGGACCTTTGGCCATGAAGCATCTTCCAATTCCTTCATTTGGTGAATCAAATATGTCGTAGGAGTTGGTTGACACAAGTTCTAGACCGGCAACACCTTCATCTTGAGTATATTCGAGTCGGAGTGATAGCTTCTCTCGGAGTGATTGTGAGTCGGAGCCAGATACCCATTCACCAACATGAGCTTGATGTCTTCGTTTTGTGTAGCTCCTTGATGACTTGTCCTTCCTTTCCAAATCCTTGCTTATCCGTGAGGGTCTTTGTTCATAACGATCATCTCTACTCCTTCTCTCTCTTGGTGGTGATTCTTCTCTTCTACTTATTCTTTTTGGAGAATCTTCTCTTCTACTTATTCTTTTTGGAGAATCTTCTCTTCTTTTGTAGGGTGTCGTACAATCATTGGAATAGTGTCCGGGTCTTCCAAAATTGTAGCAATTAAGCTCCCGACTAGAAGATATTTGTCATTGTAGGACCTTGACTTGGAGCTTCTCTCTTTGCTTCTACTCTTGTAGAATTTGTTGAAGTTCTTCACCATTAAGCTCAATTCTTCATTGAAGGTTTGTTTCTCACATGATGATGTGGGGGCTTCACATGAGGCTTTGTAAGCACCACTTGACTTGTTGTGAAGTTCCTCCTTATCCTTGAGCGACATCTCATGAGCAACAATTCTTCCAATGACTTCCGTTGGCTTGAGATCTTTGTAATTGGGCATCATTTGGATCAATGTGCACACGGTATCATATTTTCCATCCAAAGCTCTTAGGATCTTCTTGATGATGAATTTGTCGGTCATCTCTTCACTTCCTAAGCCGGCAATCTCATTTGTGATAAGAGCAAGCCTAGAGTACATTTCAAATGACACCTTCACCATCCTTCATTTTGAACTTGTCAAGTTGACTCTAGAGCACATCCAACTTGGATTCCTTGACGGAGTCGGTACCTTCATGCATATCAATCAAAGTATCCCAAATTTCCTTTGCATTCTCGAGACGGCTGATTTTGTTGAATTCTTGAGGCACAATCCATTTGAAGAGGATATCGCATGCTTGAGCGTTGTATTGCAGCATCGTCAACTCTTCCGCACTAGCTTCACGGTTCGGTTCTCTCCCATCAAAGAATTCACCTTGCAAGCCAATACACACAATAGCCCAAACGACGGGGTTATGTCCAAGAATATGCATTTTCATCTTATGCTTCCAACTAGCAAAATTAGTACCATCAAAGTAAGGACCTCACGGTGATAATTTCCCTTGCTAGACGCCATACTCTCCTAGGTTGTGAAACCAAGGCTATGACCACCAAAAGCTATGGAAATCAAAGCAAATGGAGACCAAAGCTCTAATACCACTTGTAGGATCGAAAGTATGTCTAGAGGGGGGTGATTAGACTACTTGACCAAATAAAAACTTATCCTTTTCCCAATTTTAGTCTTTGGCAGATTTTAGCTATCTTAGCACAAGTCAAGCAATCCTAACACAATTCAAGCAAGCATGCAAAGAGTATATGAGCAGCGGAAAGTAAAGCATGCAACTTGCAAGAATGTAAAGGGAAGGGTTTGGAGAATTCAAACGCAATTGGAGACACAGATGTTTTTGTCGTGGTTCCAATAGGTGGTGCTATCGATACATCCATGTTGATGGAGACTTCAACCCACGAAGGGTAGCAGTTCTTGCTGAGTCCATGGAGGGCTCCACCCACGAAGGTCCACGAAGAAGCAACCTTGTCTATCCCACCATGGCCATCTCCCACGAAGGACTTGCCTCACTAGCGGTAGATCTTCACGAAGTAGGCGATCTCCTTGCCCTTACAAACTCCTTGGTTCAACTCCACAATCTTCTTTGGAGGCTCCCAGTGACACCTAGCCAATCTAGGAGACACCACTCTCCAAGAAGTAACAAATGGTGTGTTGATGATGAACTCCTTGCTCTTGTGCTTCAAATGATAGTCTCCCCAACACTCAACTCTCTCTCACAGGATTTGGATTTGGTGAAAAGAAGATTTGAGTGGAAATCAACTTGGGGAAGGCTAGAGATCAAGATTCATATGGTAGGAATGGAATATCTTGGCCTCAACACATGAGTATGTGGTTCCTTCTCAGAAACAGCAAGTTGGAAGTGTAAGTTTGTTCTGATGGCTCTCTCTACGAATGAAGAGGAGGTGGAGGGGTATATATAGCCTCCACACAAAATCTAACCGTTACACACAACTTGCCAAACTCGGTGGGACCGAATTGATAAACACAGTCGGACCTATTCAGCAAATCTAGTGACCATTAGGATCTTTGGTGGGACCGACATGCAACTCGGTAGGACCGATATGGTTAGGGTTAGGGAATAACGTAATCTCGGTGAGACTGATTACACAATCTCGGTGAGACCGATTACACAAACTCGGTGAGACCGATTTTGGTAATAAGCTAACCAGAGAGTTGGTCAGGTAAACTCAGTGGGACCGATTCGCTCTTTTCGGTGAGACCGAATGTTACGAAAGGGAAACAGAGAGTTTACATTGCAATCTCGGTGGGACCGACCGCTCATCTCGGTGGTACCAAAACGTTACGAAGGGAAACAGAGAGATTACAATCCCATCTCGGTGAGACTGAGATCCCTATCGGTGAGACCGATTTGCCTAGGGTTGGTGGCGGTGGCTATGACATCCCCGAACTTCGGTGGCGCCAGGTAGAAAGAATCGGTAGGGCCGAGTTTGACTTTTGGTTTAGGTCATATGTGGATATGAGAAAGTAGTTGAGGGTTTTGGAGCATATCACTAAGCTAATCAGAGAGCAAGAAACTCATTAAGCAACACCTCATCCCTCCTTGATAGTATTGGCTTTTCCTATAGACTCAATGTGATCTTGGATCACTAAAATATAAAATGTAGAGTCTTGAGCTTTTGAGCTTGAGCCAATCCTTTTATCCTTAGCATTTTGAGGGATCCACTTTTCTCATCCATGCCATGCCATCCATTGAGCTTTTCCTGAAATATTCATCTTGGAATGATGTTAGCTCAATGAGCTATATGTTGTTAGGAATTACCAAAACCACCTAGGGGTAGTTGCACTTTCACTAGGTTCTTCTGATAGGCTACCAATGGCCGCCAAAAGTATCACATGGTCAAGTGGGAAAACGTCTGTCTGCCCAAGGACCGGGGAGACCTGGGTATTATGGCCTGATACGTCTCAATTGTATCTACTTTTCCAAACTCTTTTGCCCTTGTTTCGGACTCTAATTTGCATAATTTGAATGAAACTAACCCGAACTGACGTTGTTTTCAGCAGAATTGCCATGGTGTTATTTTTGTTCAGAAATCGAAGTTCTTGGATTGACCTAAAAATTTACGGAGAATTTTGTGGAATAAATAAAAATACTGGCGGAAAAAGATACCAGAGTGGGGCCACCCAGGATCCACAAGCCCTGGGGGCGTGCCCTGCAGGCTTGTGGCCCCCCTGGACCTCTGGCAACCCTGATTCCAACTCCATATATTCCTATTTAGGGAGAAAAAAAATCAAAGAGAAGGATTCATCGCGTTTCACGATATGGAGCCGCCGCCACCTCCTGTTCTTCATCGGGAGGGCTAATCTGGAGTCCGTACAGGGCTCCAAAGGGTGGAAATCGGCGCCGTCGTCATCATCAACCTTCCTCCATCACCAATTTCGTTATTCTCACCGCCGGGAGTGAGTAATTCCTTCGTAGGGTTGCTGGACGGTGATGGGTTGGATGAGATTTATCATGTAATCGAGTTAGTTTTGTTAGGGCTTTATGCCTGGTATCCTCTATGTTATGAAATTGATGTTGCTATGACTTTGCTATGCTTAATGCTTGTTAGTAGGGCCCGAGTGCCATGATTTCAGGTCTGAACTATTATGTTTTCATGAATATATGTGTGTTCTTGATCCGGTCTTGCAAGTTGTAGACACCTGTTATGAGTTATGATCCGCATACCCCAAGGTGACAATAATTGGTATTCGTTTTGGTAATTACCGTAGTTTGAGGAGTTCATGTATTCACTAAGTGCTAATGCTTTGTTTCGGTTCTCAATTAAAAGGAGGCTTTAATATTCCTTAGTTTCCTTATGGACCCTGCTACCACGGGAGGGTAGGACAAAATATGTCATGCAAGTTCTTTTCCATAAGCACGTATGACTATATACGGAATACATGCCTACATTACATTGATGAATTAGAGCTAGTTCTGTGTCGCCCTAGGTTATAACTGTTGCATGATGAATGCCATCCGACATAATTATCCATCACTGATCAATGCCTACGAGCTTTTCAAATATTGACCTTTGCTAAGTTACTTTCGCCGTTCTGCTGTTACAATCACTACAAAATTGCTATTGCTACTGTTACTTCCATACTACTTTGCTACTAAAAACTTGCTGCAGATATTAAGTCTTTCAGGTGTGGTTGAATTGACAACTCAACTGCTAATACTCATGAATATTCTTTGGCTCCCCTTGTGTCGAATCAATAAATTTGGGTTGAATACTCTACCCTCAAAAACTGTTGCGATCCCCTATACTTGTGGGTTATCAAGACCTTTTTCTGGCGCCGTTGTTGGGGAGCATAGCTCTATTTGCTGAGTCACTTGGGATTTATATATGTTAATCACAATAAAGAATTTGAAGGATAACAAAACCAAGATCGTTCCCTCTATGACGAAGGGAGGTAAGGAACATCCATCACACTCTACACTTGATTCACCTTCTGTTTTGAGTAAGCTTGTGACACCACCACCTGCTAGTAATCCTGATATGTTGCAAGTAATTGATGATGCTACTTCTTCTATGAATGATACTTATGATGATGCTAGTACTTTGCTTGCCAAGACTGTGCCACTAGGTGATTTTCTTGATGAATGACTTGCTAGAGCTAAAGAAAATGAGATTACTGAAACTGATGGAATTATTGAAACTGAAGATTATGATTCTCCTCCTAGATAGGAATTGCCTGATATACCTGGAGGTTATGTTATGGATGGAGAGGTAGCTAGGGACTTTCTTGCTTGTGAGGATAGAGATGGTCTTAAAAAATTATTAGGCAAGGGGAAAGAAAAATCTTTGAATGCTAGAATGAAATATGATCCTAAGTTTGCTACTTCACTTATCTTTGTTACTGATAAGGATTATGAATTCTCTGTCGATCCAAAGTTATTTACTTTAGTTGAATCTGATCCTTTCCATGGTTATGAATCTGAACTGTTGTGGCATCTTACTAAATTGAATGATATAGCCACCCTATTTGCTCGTGAGGAAAAGATTCGCTATTATTATATTCTTAAGTTGTTTCCTTTCTCATTCAAGGGTGACGCTAAGATATGGTTTAATTCTCTTGCTCCTGGTTGTGTGCGTAGTCCCCAGGATATGATATATTACTTCTCTGGAAAATATTTCCCTGCTCATAAGAAACAAGCTGCTTTACGGGAAATATTTAACTTTGTGCAAATTGAAGAAGAGAGTCTCCCACAAGCTTGGGGGAGGCTTCTCCAATTACTTAATGCTTTGCCTAATCATCCTCTCAAGAAAAATGAAATACTTGATATCTTTTATATTAGACTAACCGATGCTTCTAGGGACCACCTAGATAGTTGTGTTGTTTGTGTTTTCAGGGAACGAATTGTTGAAAAAGCTAAAGAATTACTGAATAATATATTGAGGAATTATAATGATTGGACTCTTCCTGAACCACCCCCTAAGCCAACTCCAAACAAGAGAGTTATTCTATTTCTCAATCCTGAAGATATGCAAGAGGTAAAGAAATCTATGAAAGAAAAAGGTATTAAAGCTGAAGATGTTAAGAATTTACCACCTATTGAAGAAATACATGGTCTTAATACCCCGACACAGGTAGTAGAGGTAAATTCTCTCTATAGATTTGATGAAGGTGATATTCCTTATACTAAATCTGCTAGTCAATGCTTGGATGAATTTGATAACTTTATTGTTAAACAAGAAAACTTCAATGCATATGGTAGTAGACAATTGAAATGAAATGCTTATATGATTGAACCTTGAGTGACTATATGTTTAGAACTGTTAATGATCTCAAGGTTGTTAGTAAACATGCTTCCATGGTAAAAACTCAAGTAGAACAAGTCCACAAGGCACAAAATGACTTGCTTAATGAGATGAACAATAAAATGAATGACCATGCTGTTAGAGGTTTGACTAGGGGAGGTAGAATGACTCAGGAACCTTTGTATCTTGAAGGCCACCCTAAGAGAATTGAGCAAGATTCTCAAAGAATTAATACTAATGCACCTAGTTCATCTAAGAAGAAAAAGAAAGATGATATGACCTTGCATGCTTCTAGTGAATCTACTATAGACACACCTGAGAATCCAAATGGTATTTCTATTTCTGATGCTGAGACACAATATGGTGATTAACATGAACCTAGTAATAATCATAATGATGATGTTCATGTTGATGCTCAACCTAGTAACGATAATGATGTGGAGATAGAACCTGTTGTTGATCTTGATAACCCACAACCTAAGAATAAAAGATATGATAAGAAAGACTTCATTGCTAGGAAACATGGTAAAGAAAGAGAAACATTTAAAGGTGGAATACCAAAGAAACTAGGAGATCCTGGAATACCAACTATACCTTGCTCCATTAAAACAAAGTATGTTAAAATTGTTTTATGTGATCTTGGTGCCGGTGTTAGTTTTATGCCTTTCTCTTTGTCTTGGAGACTTGATTTGAATAAGTTGACACCAACTGAAATCTCTTTGCAAATGGCTGATAAATCAACTGCCATACCCGTCGGTGTTTGTGAGGATCTACCTGTCGCAGTTGCAAAAGTTACTATCTTAACGAACTTTGTTATTCTTGATATACCCGAGGACGACAGTATGTCAATCATCCTTGGTAGACCCTTTTTGAATACCGCAGGGGTTGTTATTTATTGCAGCAAGGGCGATGTCACTTTTCATGTTAATGATAATGAGCATACGGTACACTTTTCGTAGAAACAACCTCAAGTGAATAGTATCAACTATGCCGGAGAAATTCCAACAATTATTATTGGAGGTTTTAAATTACCAATTCCTACTGTCAAAAAGAAATATGATATTCTTATTGTTGGGGACATGCATATCCCCTTTGAGGGGAAAATATCTAATGATACCATCCATGGGATGATACGCTGCTCCAGGGATGCATGGTACATCAGATCTGAAATAAAGGGACAGGATCAAGTCACTTATGCATTTACACACGGGCCCTTGGAACATTTGCACTTTGCCCCTAGAAACTAGCATGTCTTTGCAGAAATTGCCTTAGACAGTACCGTTGGTTCTTTCCTGGACCTAAGCACAAGACGTCGATCTCCATCTGAGCTTGCACTTTTAAATCCAGAAAAAAGAATCAAGTCAAGAAACTGAAACTTCCATAGCTAATTAGATCATTTACATGTTAAACACTAGCACTAGTACTAGGGCGACAACATGCTAAATCCAAATTGAGTTACATGGCCACCAAGGCTAGTTACTGATTCAGCTACTACAAGATGAGCTTCTGATCGATCACAATTACAATTAGATCCAAAACTAACCATGACAATTCCCAATACTAGAACGAACCACTAAAGTTTGTCGTGGCTTATCAAGAGACTAACAACTAACTGAACTTGAGAGTCATGAGCCGTTGAGTTTGCGCCATGTACACATCCATTGGTGGGCTTAAATGCACACCTACATGATAAAATCAAGAACTAGAACCTAAAATGACTTTCAAAAACAACCCAATCTTCTTCACCCTAGACCATCTAAAATAAACGAACCAATTCATTTGTGTACTTGTATCGAGAGGTCTCCAGGGTCGAAATGATGGGCACACACACATGAGTAACCTGGTTTTAAGAACTCACCACATCAACCCTGTTTTAAGGATTCGGTACAAACCGTGTTCTGTTACCTAGAAAATGACAGAATTAACTGTAAGTTCTTATATCAACAAACAACCAAACTTCTACAGTTTTCTCAGAAATGAGAGGCATATAAGAAGAGTAACAAACCTTAGGTGATTCAGTTAGCCCAAAGTAAGCTTTCCATTTACGTGACACAATCGGTACAATAGAAAATTCAGATGCCACTAGACCAGCAACCACAAGCCATATAAAAACATGTACTCCACCATCCTGTGTATTAAGAAGAAATCACTAATGTAACAAATATTACCGATGTAATCTACATCATACCACATGTTTCACATGAAATTTAAATAGTCATATGGTGTCACTACATTCTATCAACTTCAAACCGCAAACTAAGTTTGAACTAGATCCCAATACTTGGAATAACTCTAGCCTCAACTTGTGTGTGGAACATCTCCAGAGACACATGATCTCAAGAAGCACACAATGTTAGTTCTATTACCACCGTACAACATCAAATATGAGAAATCTGCAAACACTTTTGTCATGCCAAATAACTCTGCATATATGTCGCATCATCTAATTCTCCCGGTCGATTTTGCTGTTTCTTGACTTATAAGAACATGTAAAAGGAAATCATTTGTTGAACTACAAAACCATGACATGTTCACAACTAAGTGAGTTATATTCACTTCCTTTTCCTTTTCCCACTCATTGTCGGCTGTTTCTTGAACTATTTCTACATAGCTAACTAAGAAAGTAGCAATCGATAATCGCACATGTATTGAGTTCGCAGTGTGCAGTGCGAAAAGGTTGTTACTCACCCTCCATGCCATCGTTTCCATTTGAGGAATCTAAACAGTCCTAACTTCTTATTTTACCATAATATTTGTTAAAAGTCAAAGACTCTATGTTTTTCACTTGAGAAACGCAATCATCCTGAAAAGGCAGGAACATAATTATATAAGCCAGATCAAACATATTACGCTGTCTCATGTTCCCGTAATATTTCCAAATCCAAAAATGATGTGAGACAAGAATGCATAGTTGTAGTTGTCCCAAAGATTTTTGGTCCGGTAGCTATGCGCCATAAACCTCATCGTAACATAAAAGGCCGATGAAGTCAGTTTATTACACCGTGAAAAAGTATTGATCCGTCAAACTTTTCTAGTTCCGACTTCGTGATGTGAGAACAAGCACATAGATTTCAAGATTACTCAGTGGTCTCGTTTGACCGAGAGCCTACCGGGATTTCATTAGCCAAACCTTGTTGAGCCTCATTTGGCATGAATTTTGTCAATTACTCGATCTATAGACATGACTCAAAGATAAGTCTAAATGCTCACTTACGCTTAGGTCAGACGTGTGATTTTCAACTACTGTATGTAAGAAACATTCTAGAAAACTTTATAAGAAAGATTGTGTGTATTTACAATTCAGATAGACATGTTATTGTTAGGAGGAAGTGGCAGTCAACATTATAACACTGATAAACATTCTTCTAGTTCTTCAAAGATTAAAATACTTATACATATCTCTGCTCCAAACTAACTTTACCGTCTTTCTCTCTTACAGCGACGAAGCTGCCATTTGGACAAGAAAAACAAAGATTGCGACATTCCTGTAGCCAAGCGCGCGGAGTATAGGCGGGCGGAGGCCTTTGGAGAGGTTCCAACACTCAAGAGCAAAGGAAAAGCATCTGAGGAAGACCTGAATGAGAAGATGCAACACTATCTGCAGATGTACAAGAAGGAACACACGCCCAAGGCGATCGAGGCGGTGCGCATTAGTTCAAAGCCAATGCTTGACCATTTCGCTATGTAGGGTGCACTTCGATTGTGCTGCCATTGTAGAGAGTTTGTGGGTGTTTATGGAGTTCGTCTTTGCTGGATACAAGGCATGGCCTCCGTTCCTAGATGCAGGGGCTCTTGTTTCCGCAGATGATGTGCCATGAGTTATTTTGTGTGGTTTTTTTTGCCGATTTCCCATATTAACTGCGCGTTGTATGGTTTTCAGGTCCGGTTTCCCTATTAACTGGACCATTTTCCCTCTTCTATAATGCAAAGGCAGAGCTCCTGCTGTTCGCGTCAAAAACTAACTTTACCATCTATTGAGACTGAATTGCGAGATAATTTTTTATAACTCAGTGCTACATTGTGGACAGCAATTGACAAGCCAATCTTTTATTCTAAAAACAAGATGTCTCGACGGACACCGAGATTAAAGGATGAACTAACCATATGAGCTTGGCTCCTCCCATATGTGTTGCATTCCGTGGGCAATCATGGCGCACAACTCGATTGGTCCAGAATCGCTAATGCACGCAACATCGCAGCTTGAGGAGGCAAATCCTGCTGCAACTGCAGACAAGTTGACCAGATCACATACCACTATGTCCAATCGCCGGTGCGGCCGAGACATGCGCCATGGTATACCACCGGATCGGATCGGATAGGAACCCTCGAACGACACCGACTCGCAATACCGATATCCATCCTAAAACCAAAGAATCAAATCAGAATACTAAGAGAAAGGAGGCGCCGCCTCCTAGCCAAACGCCATTAGGCGGGGGTCTCGGCTCGCGACTTGGTCGGCTTCAGCGGGGGAGGAGGGGGGTGGGGGTTAAGGCGACCAACGTGGAGGGAGCACGCACCATGGTGGCCGGGCGGTAGGACATGACCAGGCGGCGGCGGTGGGGAAACAAGTCAGATCGAGAAGAACGGCCAATGTAATGAGCGATATCCACTTAGTCGCCGAATTTCGAAATAGTCCAGGGTGTCTCGTGCATAATTTCCAACGCGAACTAAGCTACTCAATCATGCGCCTCCAGTCCAGATCCAACGGCCCACATGATCCGGTATCAGCGTATCATACCACGCACAGTATCACCAGATATGCACTCCCCCTTTGAGGTGACCTAGTGTTATTCAAAAATTCTCCGGTTTCATGCCAGTCGGAAGAAGTTTGTTAATAAGACTTGATCAACCTTATTAATGGATTCCTTTGGATGAGCATGTGATGGATGAATTTAGGAGAGATGACCTTCTGTACCCACCCTTTACTTTCTGTTATTTAGAAATAATAAAGTAGAAATGCCATTATTTTACTGTTTTCTGAATTACCCGTGCAATAAAAGATGACCAGAAAATAAAAGTTCTCCAAATGCCCTGAAAATTTAGTATGATTTTTATGCAATATTAGATTTTTTGGCACTAAGCACACCCCAGGGGGGTGCACCTGTGAGCCACAAGCTCATAGGGTGCGCCCACCCCCTAGGCGTGTCTAGCAGGCTTGTGGGGCCCACGTAGGCCCACTCACTTATTCCAGCCGCCCATGCACTTCGTCTTCCTCCAGAAAAAATCACACCATTGCTCAAACTCGTGTTCTTGCTATCTTGCTGCCATTTTCGATCTCCTTGCTTGTAGCTCCAATTGCAAAACTGATTTGGGGATTGATCATCGGTATGTGACTCCTCTAATGGTCCAATTAGCTTTTGTTCTAGTGCTTTATATATTGCAAATTTTTGCTGCTGTGGTGACCATGTTCTTGAGCTATCATGTCAAATTTATATGGTCCAAAATAGTTTTGTTGCATGATATAGCCTCTAGACACTTGTGGGAGTAGTTGCTATCAATTTTGTTGAGTTTTGTTCACTTTTATTTTGAGTCACTAAAAATTTCAGAAATTTTCAGAAAAAGGAAGAGCCATGAGGAGGTGGTTAAGGGGCTCATCTAGTTGTAATTATGAGGAAGAAACTTCAAAGGAAAATTTCAAGTACAATCTTCCTCGCGCGGCGGAGGTTTGGCCGTGTGAGTGGCCAAGTGATACATTTTTTAAGGAGGCGGGAATATATGAGGATTTATATTATTTGGCAGAGAATGCCGACATCATCCCCTTCCTCCAAGATAAGTGTGATCAATACCTCCTACTCACTAATACCTTCGTGCAAAATTTTCGCTTTTATCCTAGGAAGGAACCGCCCATGGTAGAATTTCACTTGTATGATGTGCCTAAGGAAATGACACTATATGATTTTTGAAATGTTTGCAAAATACCTTATGAGGGCAGCGTTAGTGAGCCACGTCCTAGAGACTTGGAGGATTTCATTTCTGAAAGTATTGTGGGGGAAGAGAGAGGAGTGTCATAAGCGAGAGTGGCTAGTTTACATTTTCCCGTTTTACATTATTATTCATTATTTGCCGGGAGATGTTTGATTGGTCGTGGGGAGAGTGGAGGCCTCATTGCCCCCAACCTTGCCATTTTGCGCCATGCTTTATATGCGGAGAGACCTTTTAGTTTGGGCGCTATTGTTGCTCGACGGTTAAACATGAACCATTCGAAGGGTATTGTTTACGGTGGTATCTATTCCACCCGCCTCGCAGCACATTTTGAGATTCCTATTAGGCATGATGAGGTGGAGGAGATGTTGCTACCCACTAAATTTTTAGACTATGCTAGTCTTGTAGCGCATAATTTTATTGACAATGACAAGCAAAAGCAACTCCTCTACAACTTAGTATTCAGCCAGGGCACGCGTGAGATTATTACTTTGCCTGCACCTTCTTTGTTCGATATTCGTCCAGGCAGGTACATTATTATGCCTGAGGACATCTATGCATACTGGAGTCTGACACAACCTCCAGCACCTGAGCCAGCACCAGTGCCTAACCCGTATCGGGAACCTCTTTATCAGTGGGAGCCACAGGAGCTCTCTAACCAGTGGAACCCTCAGGACCCTCAGCAGTATCCATGAGAGGGTACTTCGAGCGTGGCCATAGACCAACTTAGGCCAAAATCCTAAACTTGGGGGAGTACGTATTTCTCACCTGTCGGGGATATACCCCGCGGTATGACCCAGTCGGATATATGACCCGGCCGGATATATGACCCGGCCGAACTTGGCGTTTCATTGGCAACCCGCTAGAAGATTGGCGACTCATGTGTCTGGTGGTTCACTGGTGTGACGACTCACGAGCCTGAAGACTCATTGGTGACCTAGCGGGTGTTTCAGATGGATGACAAGGCCCAAAGCCCAGAAGGCCGGCTCATGTTATGGTGGGCCGGCTTAAGAGGAAGACATAAGGAATATTCTCCTACAAAGGAAGCAAGACTAGGACTCCACTTGTAATAGAGTAATCCTAATCCTACTAGCAGTAGTCATGTAACCCATCCCTTCAACTTGTATAAGGAGGGGCAGGGCTCCCCAAAGAAGGACAGGTAACAAGAAACAATCTCTAGGGCTAGACACAAAGAGCCGGCTTACCGGCGACTCCCTCATGATCATAATGAGACCTAGCCACAAACAGCATGTAGGGCTATTACCGGATGATGTTTCCTGAGGCCCGAAGCTGTCTAAATCCTTGTCTTGTGTTTCGTCTCTCGATTCCGCTCAACCCCTCTCAAGCTACTACAAAGATGTGTTGGCCTCACGACTAAGTCCTCACACTAGGACATCTGCCATGACAATTCCACGATAGTTGGCGCCCATCGCGGGGCCTGCGCACGATGGTGTTGAGTTCTTGGAGGGATCTATCTCAAGGAGTTCGCGATCATCCGGATCATCAAGAACCGAAACTGAAAGCTCCACATCAAACAAACAGATTCCATGTGGTCGCTATGAAGTTTTCTGCCGCTGGCATAGAAGGATCCACGTTGTTGACGAATAGTCAGGACATCATATACAAGATTGGATCAAGATGAGAGTTAGGATTGCATTTGTGTGCACTGCCATGCGCGACGAGGCGATCCATCTAAACGGATTAATTTCCGCTGCAACACCGTCAGATCATCAAGTCGCCGAGACGGTTTCTATTATACGTCTATTTTGCTGACCGGACATGCCACAAGTACCGAGGCATCGATTCATGGTTGTTTGTGATATTCCCTTCGTGTGAAAGCTAAAAGCATGTTCATCTACTAGTACTACGCACGTGGAGGCAATACTACTAGAGTACTATATTTCATATTTTTAAATCCTTCAATGGCTGTTGAGCACTACATCTACTGATCCATCAAGCCATCACATCAAATCAACATGGTGCTATATGTGGAGTTCAGGATGAAAATATCTTCCACGCTCTGGTGACCTTCCCTAAGGCGCATGCTTTGCGTATCGCCTTGGGGGATGTGTGGAATATTCCGAGGGAGGAGTTGTTCAGATTTACGGGCCAGATCGGCTTCTCATCCCGCTTAACCAATTGGGGTCTCGATGACGCGAGCAAGTGTTATTTATGTTCGGAGAGCTTGGCATCCGAGGAACGATTTGATTTTTGAAGAGGGAAAGAATCGGTGAATGCGTCATTATCTTCGTGGATAATTATTGGAAGACTTTCTCCACTTCCAACGCTCGTGTGCAAGTGGACCAAAGCACCAAAGGGAAGGGGGTGATGGGGAATGGGGAGAATCTTAGTCCGCAAAAAGAAAATGATCATGCTGATTGGAAGCCTCCAGAGCGGGAGTATATTAAGATAAATGTTGATGCTAGTTTTGTGGAGAGCTTGAGATCTGCTAGCGTTGGGGTTGTCGCTAGGAATCATCTGGGAGAAGTCCTGGTGTCTTCTTGGGATTTTATTGAATGTGCTCCGGAGCGGAGGAGGCGGAACTTCGTATGCGTTTCGCCGGGATGTACATTGGTATTTCTCTTCACAAACCAATTATCTTGGAAACTGACTGCTCCTTTGTTGTATCTTTCCTAGCGAAAGAAACTGTTGACAGGTCTCCTTATGTGGATCTAAAAATGGAAGCGGTCAGCGCCTCCAAGTTTATTGTTGATCTCAAGATTGTTAAGATTGATAGGCAGGCTAATAAGGCGGCGCATGAGATAGCAAAATTTAGTTTTGATACCATGTCTGATGGTATTCTGTGTAATTCTGTTCCGCCCTGTGTGGCTAATTATGTAATGAACAATTGTAAGACTATTGTTATTTGATCAATATATGGGTGGAGTTTTTCAAAAAAAAAAATCAACGTGGTGCTAGATACTGGTACTAATACTGGATCGACAAATCAAAGGTGCGAGGGCTCTCCGTGTCCGACCGTTTGACTGCGTCGTATGAGGTTCGGAGCTAAGATCCTGTTCAGAGGACACCGTCTCTGCCTCCAACTCGGCACTCGTGGCCCCACCAAGGACTGTCTCCGAGCTCCGCTGCCGGACCGCTCCGTGCTCTGCACGCCTCACTTCTGCGGTCTCCGTCAAGCCATCGAGCCGGCCGCCCGTGGCTTCAATCCAACCCGCCGCGCATCGCTTCCACCAGTCGCTGCTCCAAACTGCTCGAGAGCCGCCGCCGGTGCTCTGGCTTACCCACTGCAGAAGTCAAATATAATAGGAAAATAACTTTTTTAAATTATGTTTTTGTCGTATATGGGAGTCCTATATCTATTAGAAGTCAAATATAATTTTTGAAAGATTTTTCACACCCTTAATTAAGTACTTGTAGTTCAAGTCTCAATTCAGGGGTTGTTGGAAAACCTAATTTAGAAAATACTTTTTGGCCAAAATATTTTTGTAAGAAAATACTATTATGTCCTATACACATGGCATGGTCATTGGGCAAAGTTTTAGACCAAGGAGAAGGAGTATAAGAGTTGGAGGATTTATTTGGTTTTTAGAGCACTTGCAAACAACAAACAAAAACCAAATAAAGCAAAGTCCAAAACACTCAAAAGTTTTTGTCAAACCACATTTTAGCATGATTATTAGCTTAAGTGTTGTGGTATGGAAATCAGGGTGTGACAACTAAGCGGGAATACTGCTTGTGCATCCACTTCCTTAAACCAAAGTTGTTCCATATGAGTCCACCATACCTGCCTATATGCGGTATTTACCTACCGTTCCAAGTAAATTTGCATGTGCCGAACTCTAAACCTTCAAATGATAATTTGTTTTGTATGCCCGAATTGCTCATGTAGCGATTGGGGGCTGTCTGTATCTTCCATGCTAGGTGGGTTATTCTCACGATGAGTGTTTATTCACTTGTCATTCACGAGAGAGTGGCTGGTAATTGGGATGCCCAGTCTTATGAGCAAAATCAAAATCAAAATATAATAATGAAACAAAACTCCCTCGGATTGTTGTTGGTATGGACGGCACCCGTGGATTCGGCTAGTCGTGGAGTGTGTTTGTTGGTGGAGGGGGAGTAAAAACTTTACCATTCTGCTTGGGAACCGCCTAGAATGTGTCTAGCATGGAAGATAATGAGATCTCTTGGTTGTTATGTTGACAATGAAAGCATACCTCTCAAAATTATATTCATCTATGTTTTAAAATCTTCGAGCTCTGGCACCTCTGCAAATCCCTGCTTCCCTTTGCGAAGGGCATGTCTATTTACTTTTATTGTTGAGTCATCATATTCTTATTAAAGCACCAGCTGGAGAGCACTATTGTCATTTATATGTTTTGTTTTTAGTTGATGTTGAGTATGACTGGATCTCTTTTTCCATGAATTACAATGTCTAGTCAGTGCTTGAACTTTAGAGGTGCTCTGCATTTATGTTTTGCGGTCTCAGAAAGGGCTAGCGAGATACCATCACATCATATTGTATCATGATTGTTTTGAAAAAGTGTTGTTATCTGAGATATCTTATTATTGCACGCTAGTTGGTTTTACGAGCTTAACGGTCAGAGCTTCCAGCGGTTGAACGAGGCCCTCCTCACGCTGCTCCCCAGGAGACCAGACGCTGCCTCCCTCTCTGACTACCGGTCGATCAGCTTGATCCACCTCCTCGCAAAGGTCTTTGCGAAGGTTCTCTCCCTCCGGCTCGCCCCCAGGCTTGGGGAAATGGTCTCCCCGAACCAAAGCGCATTCATCTAGGGCCGTTGCATCCATGACAACTTCTTCCTTGTCCAACAAACCGCCAGGCACCTTCATCATCGCAAGCTGCCTCGAATCCTCCTCAAGCTTGACATTGCCAAGGCGTTCGACTCGGTTTCCTGTCCGTTCCTCCTTGAGACTCTCCGCCATCTTGGATTCGGCCCTCGGTGGAGGGAATGGATTTCCATCCTCCTCTCCACGGCCAGCACCAGGGTATTGATAAACGGGCATCCTGATCCGCCCATCCCCCATGCCAAGGGCCTCCGCCAGGGGGATCCGGTCTCCCCGATGCTCTTCACGATCGTCATCGACATGCTCCACTCCTTCATCCAAAGACGCCGTCTCATTGTGGTGTTCTCAGACGCCTCACTCCGCAATGCGCGACCCCAGTATCCCTCTTTGCGCATTTATGTGGTGATCTTCTATCATCCGGATGCCCACGACCTCGACGCGGTGCGAGAGATACTCCGGATTTTTGGGGTGGCCTCTAGCCTCCATACCAACTACACCAAGTGTTCCATCTCTCCCATTCGCTGCTCTGATGAGCTGTTTGCGGAGGCGAGCACCGCCCTGGCATGCCCTATTGGCCAGTTTCCGATTACCTACCTCGGCCTCCCTCTGTCACTCCGTAAGCTGCCATCCTCCGCCTTCGATTCGCTCATTGTTCGCCTCCAGAAGAAGCTGCCCACCTGGCGAGCCGCCCTGCTCTCTAGGGGCGAGAGGCTTGCGCCGCTCACACGCCCTCTCGCCATGCCGACTCACATCCTGGCGGCAATCGCGCTCAATGCCAAGACCCTCAAGCGCGCCAACCGGTGATCCGCGACTTCGTGGCACGGGCGCAAGGATGCAGCGTCGATGTCGCCTGCCAATCTGGCGCAGGGGTGCATGCCCCTCGGCCTCGGTGGCTCGGGCGGCGCGATCTCTTTCATGTGGGCATTGCCCTCCGGTCCGGTGGCTCTGGCTCCAAAGACACCGACCACAACCGGCCGTGGAAACACCTCGAGCTCCCCCATGACGCAGAGGTCCACGCGATCTTCAGGGCGTCTACCAATTGGACCATTGGTGATGGCCACACCTGCCGCTTCTAGACTGATCACTGGATCCAGGGACAATGCATGGCCGAGTTTGCTCCGGCGATCTTTGCCCTTGTTCCCAAACGGCGCCGGAAAACCCGCTCGATGGCGGACGGCCTTAATCTTCGCTCCTGGACCCAGGACATCCAAGGATCTCTTGGCCCCATGGCGTCTCTTCAGTACTTAGAGCTCTGGCGTCGCGTCCGCGACACCCCCCTCTCCTCAGCTCCTGACGCCATCCGCTGGCGGTGGACGGCTTCGGCGTATACTCGCAAAATCCTGCTATGATGCCCTCTTTCTTGGTTCCACCACGGCAGCGCGACGCCCGGCTGATCTGGAAGCGTGGGCTCCGCTTTGCTACAAGGTCTTCATCTGGCTAGTCACTCTCGACCGATGCTGGACTGCGGAGCGCCGCGCCCGCCATGGCCTCCCCCACAGCCCTACCTGTGTCCTTTGCGACTCGACCCTCGAGACGATCGACCATCTCCTGGTTGGCTGCCCATTCTCCCGCGAGGTATGGCACCGTGTGCGATCGGGCCTCAGCCGATGGCGGCGATCCCGACGTCTCGTGACAGATTCATCAATCGGTGGAGCGCCGCCACCCTCAACACCCCGCCGCTTCGCAAAGGCTTCGCCTCCCTTGTCGTTCTTCTTGCTTGGAGCATATGGAGGCACCGTAATGTCTGTGCTCTTTGACTCCATGGCCCATCTATTGACCTAGTAACGCAAAACATTCTTGACGAGTCACGGACTGGGCCCCGGGCTGGGCTCGAGGACTTGCCGCGATCACGCAATTCGAGCCGCCTTAGGCGCGCCTGCCTCGCTTTTCCGGGTTGAGCATCCCGGTCTCTTCACGAACCTAGTTTCTAGCTCTCCCGTTGGCGCTGGAGTTGTAATTGGGCCCCTGTAACTCTCGCTTTCTACCTATCAATGAAATGATACACAACTTGCGTATTCGCGAAAAAAAAGAATATGGTTAGTTCATAATCTTTGCTGAAAACCTGAACATTGGCTAGACATACTTGCGACAACAAGATCAAACAGAGTTTGTAAAAGTTTTTCTTTATCACTTTCAGTTTATCAACTGAATTGCTTGAGGACAAGCAATGGCTTAAGCTTGGGGGAGTTGATACGTCTCCATCTTATCTACTTTTCCAAACTCTTTTGCCCTTGTTTTGGACTCTAATTTGCATGATTTGAATGAAACTAACCCGTATTGACGCTATTTTCAGCAGAATTGCCATGGTGTTATTTTTTTGCATAAATCAAAGTTCTCGGGTTGACCTGGAAATTTACGGAGAATTTTTGTGCAATAAAAAATATTGGCGAAAAAAGATACCAGAGGGGGGCCACCCAGGAGCCACAAGCCCTGGGGGGGCGCCTACCCCCCTAGGCGCACCCTGCAGGCTTGTGGCCCCCTGGACCTCCAACAGCCCTAATTCCAACTCCATACATTCCTATTCGGGGAGAAAAAAAATCAAAGAGAAGGGTTCATCACATTTCACGATACGGAGTCGCCACCACCTCCTGTTCTTCATCGGGAGGGCCAATCTGGAGTCCGTTCGGGGCTCTGGAGGGTGGAAATCGACGTTGTCGTCATCATCAACCTTCCTCCATCACCAATTTCATGATGCTCACCGCCAGGAGTGAGTAATTCCTTCGCAGGCTTGCTGGACGGTGATGGGTTGGATGAGATTTATCATGTAATCGAGTTAGTTTTGATAGGGCTTGATTCCTAGTATCCACTATGTTCTGAGATTGATGTTGCTATGACTTTGTTATGCTTAATGCTTGTCACTAGGGCCACTCCAGAATAAGCAATATTCACTGGACCAGCAGCACCTCCTCGAGTAAAGGCTTCCACAGCGGGTTGACCAAAATGAGGATCCCAAATCGCATGAGCAATAGGTCTTACGTGTAAAGGATCCTGTGAGTGCCATGATTTCAGATCTGAACCTATTATGTTTTCATGAACATATGTGTGTTCTTGATCCAATCTTGCAAGTTGTAGACACCTATTACGAGTTATGATCGGCATACCCCAAGGTGACAATAATTGGGATTCTTTCCGGTGATTACCGTAGTTTGAGGAGTTCATGTATTAACTCAGTGCTAATGCTTTGTTCTGGTTCTCTATGAAAAGGAGGCCTTAATATCCCTTAGTTTCCTTATGGACCCCGCTGCCATGGGAGGGTAGGACAAAAGATATCATGCAAGTTCTTTTTCGTAAGCACGTATGACGATATACGGAATACATGCCTGCATTACGTTGATGAATTGGAGCTAGTTCTGTGTCGCCCTAGGTTATAACTGTTGCATGATGAATGCCATCCGACATAATTATCCATCATTGATGCAATGCCTACGAACTTTTCACATATTGATCTTTGGTAAGTTACTTTCGTTGTTCTGCTGTTACAATCACTACAAAATTGCTATTGCTACTGTTACCATCGTTACCGTTACTTCCATACTACTTTGCTACTAAAAACTTTGTTGCAGATATTAAGTCTTTTAGGTGTGGTTGAATTGACAACTCAACTGCTAATACTCATGAATATTCTTTGGCTCGCCTTGTGTCGAATCAATAAATTTGGGTTGAATACTCTACCCTCAAAAACGGTTGCGATCCCTATACTTGTGGGTTATCGTGGCCTCCCATCATATGGATGTCGCAATCATGTTATGATGGGTCTGGCGGATCCTGCAAGGCAAGGGTGGCTTGTGGCTTCAGCTCCTTCATGCGAAATACCTTAGGGGTGAGCCTCTCCTGGCCTGCTCCCGCTTGGGAGGGTCTCAGTTTTGGAGATCCATCCAAAAGATCAAGGAGGACATTTGTCTTGGAATCTCCTTCTCTATAGGAAATGGGGATGGGACACATTTTTTGCTGGACCCCTGGGTGGGTACCGAGCCGCTTAGGGTGAGCTTTCCTGGCCTATTATTAATCTGCGCTGACCCACTACTGCTCATCTCCATGGCTTCCCGATCTAGACAGTGGAATATCCGCTTCTGTCGTACATTTGGGCAACCGAAGCATGACGAGTGGACTAGCTTGCGGGCGGCCCTACCGTCGGTGCTGCCAGACTGTCTGGACACCATGTCTTGGCGGCTCTCACCATTGGGTGAGTTCTCGGTGAACTCAGCATACCGGGCATTATGCCAGTCACCCACTATTCCATGGCTTTCTCCCAC
This sequence comes from Aegilops bicornis, assembly GCA_021605145.1. Taxonomy (NCBI): domain Eukaryota; kingdom Viridiplantae; phylum Streptophyta; class Magnoliopsida; order Poales; family Poaceae; genus Aegilops; species Aegilops bicornis. The sequence goes on along the minus strand of CM038671.1, from coordinate 725,886,910 downwards.
GTGGAAGGCCCCTTTGCCCTTGAAGATTAAGATTTTTGTGTGGCAACTACTACGAGATCGCATCCCTTTGGGGACAAAAGTGCTTTAGTGGCATGGCCCCGGTGATGGCTTGTGCCCCTTATGCACGGAACCGGAGACTGGGACTCACATCCCATTCTCATGTACGGCGACACGGGTTCTACAGACGTTTATCTGCGAAGCACTAGGGCCCGGAGGCCTTGGACCTCGCCGAGTTCCTCCAAACTAGGGCTACCCAACTTGGGTGACATCGCCGCCTATTCTGGCCTATCTTTGGACTGACATGTTGGACTCTATGGACGACGCGTAATAAAATGGTGATTGAGCGGGTCTTTTTGCGACAGGCGACTGACTCATTATTCAAATCCCTTTCTTTTCTACAGCACTAGCACCCGCTCTCTAGGCAGCGCAGCCGCGATCGACTTGGACTCATGCTGGATGCGCTACTAGCTACAACACGCCGACTATCGTCTTTGTAGGGCCGCTTGGCAGCAACCACTAGGTTCTTTTTTTTCTTATTTCTCTTGTGTTTTTTTGGACATGATTGTGTTGTTGTCCCAGCCGTCGTTCATGATTCGGAGCTTGGATGTTTGTTGTATGGTTCATTGCTTTACTTATAAAGCGGGGCGAAAGCCTATTTCGAGAGACATGTTATTCATCAAATTCTTCAAACTCAGCAAGTGTAAGGTGACTATGCGTAAATTCTTTTGTTCGACATCTTATATTTTTTTGCCGATGCATATATCTATTTCATCAAACTGTAGGTGTTTTCCTATTCTCTGGTTGGTGATCGATGGTTGTTCTGGTTTTTTGTTTGTGTTGGATCAATCACATTTGTTTAAATTAAGCATATGCATAGGTACTGTGCGCAGTTGCAGCCTCCACCCATATGTGTCGACTGAATCTACTTCCTTTTCTTCGTGTTCAAATATAGGGTAAAAAATAATGTTTAATTTTTTCCGTTCAATCCACCATATTCTTTTGGGAATCAAGTTCCAGACATGTGGGTAGCTGATTGACAGTGGAGCTGCGGGAGTGGTGGACATGCAATGAGGGAAGGAGAAAGAAGAAAGGATGAAGAAGGAGGGAAGGAGGTTCCAGAGCCGAGAGAAAGGAGGGAGACACCAAGGGAGGTGACATGGGAAGAAAAGCAAAGTTATGCCCTAAGGCGAGAGCGTGATCATGTTCAACTGTTCCCTTTCCATCAATGCTCAAGTTCATTATCTTTTTTGAAGTCCGCAAGTTTGGAAGCTCCACACAACTGTTGTCGAGGAAGATGGTAAACTCATTGAGGATGATCATTGGGTTATTGTGAAGCTCATTGTTTGGTGGAGTAGTCCGCGACAAGAAGGACAAGCCATGAGACATGAGTAATTGATAAATTTGTACAATCACTTTCATTTTTCCTAGAACACTGGATATAATTGATTTGGTAAAGAAAACGACATGGGACTATGCTATGATTGATGTATCATGTATGATAAATTTGCGATGAGGTATGTGTCTGAATCAAGTATCATCCACTTAATCTTTGATTTATTAGTTTTGCTAAATCTCATGTGCATCAAGTTGTGTCAACAACTTTTTGCTTTGCACGAGCCCAAAGATGAGGACGACGCGAGGAGCGCCCGCCACGATGAGGTCGAGCCGCGTACGGGCAGGAGCCAGCGATAGCTGGTGGGAGTGTGTCTGAAGCTTAACCGGTGAGGGTGCATGGGGGTGATAGTGTCGAAGTTGCTCATTAGGGTGGGGCTTAAAGGGATGGCTAGGGCGGTAGTCAGCAGGATGGTGGGGGAGGAGGTCAAGGGGAGGGTGGGGCCGCAATAGCCGCCGGCCACGGGGGGTGGAGGCAGGTGGTTAGGCCTGGGTAGGCCACGATGGAGGAGGAATCGTCGCGGGTGAGGGAGTCATGGACTAAGGGGTCCTCGGGGCGACGACCCATCATACATGGGCCAGATTGGTGGAGCCATACAATGACAGGAGGTCTATGAAGCCGTGGTGTGCCCTCCAAGTCAAGGGGGCGCAGGATCTTTTCTTCCTTATTGTAATCTATCTTCGGTAACCCTAACCCTACCGGTGTCTATATAAACCGAGGGTTTTTAGTCTTTAGGGCTAGAGCTCCATCCATTACTTCATAGCCTTAGGGCTTAGCTCATGCTAATCTCGAGGTAGATCTACTCTGTAAACCACGATATATCATCAATACAATCAAGCAGGACGTAGGGTTTCACCTCTTCGAGAGGGCCCGAACCTGGGTAAACACTGTGTTCATCGTCCCCTGTTATCCATTGATCCTAGATCCACAGCTCGGGACCCCCTACCCCGAGGTCTGCCGGTTTTGACACCGACATTGTTGCTTTCATTGAGAGTCTCACTATGCTATCGCCGAAAGAATCAATGGCTCAACTGGTCAATGGAGACCATGCCTGTACTAAGCGCTTTACCGCCCCGGATCACCTCCTCGTCTTCAACGGCTTATTAGTGCGCGCCGACCTTGCCGGTCGCCTCAACCAGATTGGAGGCCTCACCCCCATTGAAGGATCCATCAGTTCAGGGGCATCGACCCCAGGACTAGTAAACTCACGAAAGTCTGGTATCTTTTAAGATCTGGCTCCGAAGCCCAACTCCGACGGACCGCCCACAAGGCCTCCCGTCGAATCACCGGAGCGTTCTGCACCCCTATGTCCCCAGCCGGCAGATCAGTTGGCAGATCTGTTCCGCGCAATGGGAATTTCTGTTGTCAGGCCTACAGCCTACGACCGGGTCGGGCTTAAACTCGATGACCGAGAGATAAACATCCTTCTGGTCACTCACCTTGTCGCCACAGTCGAAGAGGCCCAGGAGGGGCCACAACCATATAATCTAAAGACAGTGTACACTCGAATCTCCAGCTCGGAGTCAGACACCAGTCCGGATGTGCCTCCGAACATAACATCCGACACAAGTCCCGGCCTTGAGCCTATTCGGCCATGCGCCAGTTTGGATCCGAGCACAGTGCGGTCAGAACCGGACATGCCTCAACCTCCCATCAAGGACAGTCCAGGCCTGCAGCAGGGGGGAATTCTCGAAATTCTCCCACCCACCCACCACACGGAATACTCTCTGGATCCGGGAAGCCCAGACATATGGGACCTCATGTATGTCAAACAGCTGCCAAACGAGACAGTCCACCATTATTGGGCTAGATTTCTCCTGATGAAAAACAGGATGGCACCTTGCTGCGACAAAGAAATAATCAAAGCGTTCCAGTTCAACTGCAGGGACGAGGGCCTCTCAAACGCCCTCGCGCACCGCCGGATTCAAAGCTTCACCGAACTATTAGACATGGCGCGCAAATATTGCGCCATGGAGGACACATGGAGGGTCCAACAGCTGAGCATGGGGCCACAGCCCACCGCACATCACAGAAAGCCTCGCCTTAAACGAGCACACACAAATCGGTCACCGGAGTGCGAGCCCAATGAGAAGAAAGCCAGGCCCAGATCGGTGTTAGATGAGTTGCTGGATAAATCATGCCCAATAAACTCGGTCTTGCTAGACGCAAACCCAACCTACAAACTTCGAGCCTGCTGGGTGGTAAGACAAGTGGCCAAATATGGCGAACCAATCTTGGGCCTTACACCCCCAGATAAACATGTTGGGGAACGCAGTAATTTCAAAAAAATTCCTACGCACACGCAAGGATCATGGTGATGCATAGCAACGAGAGGGGAGAGTATTGTCCACGTACCCTCGTAGACCGTGGCGGAAGCGTTATGACAACGCTGGTTGATGTAGTAAATGCGTCTTCACGATCCGACCGATCCAAGTACCGAACGTCTGGCACCTCCGAGTTCTACACACGCTCAGCTCGATGACGCATCCCGGACCGATCCAAAGCAAAGTGTCGGGGATGAGTTCCACAAGACGACGGCGTGGTGGACGATGATGATGCTCCACCGACGCAGGGCTTCGCCTAAGCTCATGACGATATGACTTCACCGGCGCAGGCTTCGCTAAGCTCATGACGATATGACTTCACTGGCGGGGCTTCGCCTAAGCTCCATGACGATATGACCAAGTGGAATATGGTGGAAGGGGCACCGCACACGGCTAAGGAACGATCCGTAGATCAACTTGTGTGTTCATGGGGTGCCCCTGCCCCGTGATATAAAGGAGGGAGGGAGGAGGAGGCCGGCCCTAGGAGGGCGCGCCATGGGGAGTCCTACTCCCACCGGAGTAGGATTCCCTTTCCTAGTCCAACTAGGAGTCCTTCCATGTATTAGGAGTAGGAGACAAGGAAGGGAAGAGAGAAGGAGAAGGAAGGAAGGGTGCGCCCCTCCCTAGTCCAATTCGGACTAGTCCAAGGGAGGTGCGGCCACTCTTTGGCCCTTTCTCTCCTTTCCCGTATGGCCCAAAGAGGCCCAATACGAATTCCCTAACTCTCCGGTACTCCCAAAAATACCCGAATCACTCGGAACCTTTCCGAACTCCGAATATAGTCGTCCAATATATCGATCTTTACGTCTCGACCATTTCGAGACTCCTCGTCATGTCCCCGATCCCATCCGGGACTCGAACTCCTTCGGTACATCAAAACTCATAAACTCATAATAAAGCATCGTCATCGTAGCGTTAAGCGTGCGGACCCTACGGGTTCGAGAACTATGTAGACATGACCTAGAACTATTCTCGGTCAATAACCAATAGCGGAACACGGATGCCCATATTGGCTCCTACATATTCTACGAAGATCTTTATCGGTCAAACCGCATAACAACATACGTTGTTCCCTTTGTCATCGGTATGTTACTTGCCCGAGATTCGATCGTCGGTATCCAATACCTAGTTCAATCTCGTTACCGGCAAGTCTCTTTACTCGTTCCGTAATGCATCATCCCGTAACTAACTCATTAGCTACATTGCTTGCAAGGCTTATAGTGATGTGCATTACCGAGAGGGCCCAGAGATACCTCTCCGACAATCGGAGTGACAAAACCTAATCTCGAAATACGCCAACCCAACATGTACCTTTGGAGACACCTGTAGTACTCCTTTATAATCACCCAATTACGTTGTGACGTTTGGTAGCACCCAAAGTGTTCCTCCGATAAACGGGAGTTGCATAATCTCATAGTTACAAGAACATGTATAAGTCATGAAGAAAGCAATAGCAACATACTAAACGATCAAGTGCTAAGCTAACGGAATGGGTCAAGTCAATCAGATCATTCTCCTAATGATGTGATCCCGTTAATCAAATAACAACTCATGTCTATGGTTAGGAAACATAACCATCTTTGATTAACGAGCTAGTCAAGTAGAGGCATACTAGTGACACTCTGTTTGTCTATGTATTCACACATGTATTATGTTTCGGTTAATACAATTCTAGCATGAATAATAAACATTTATCATGATATAAGGAAATAAATAATAACTTTATTATTGCCTCTAGGGCATATTTCCTTGATCTCCCACTTGCACTAGAGTCAATAATCTAGTTCACATCGCCATGTGATTTAACATCAATAGTTCACATCTATATGTGGTTAACACCCATAGTTCACATCGACATGTGACCAACACCCAAAGGGTTTACTAGATTCAGTAATCTAGTTCACATCGCTATGTGATTAACACCCAAAGAGTACTAAGGTGTGATCATGTTTTGCTTGTGAGAGAATCTTAGTCAACGGGTCTTTCATATTCAGATCCGTTATGTATTTTGCAATTTTCTATGTCTACAATGCTCGCACGGAGCTACTCTAGCTAATTGCTCCCACTTACAATATGTATCCAGATTGAGACTTAGAGTCATCCGGATCAGTGTAAAAAGCTTGCATCGATGTAACTCTTTACTGACGGGCTCTTTTATCACCTCCATAATCGAGAAATATTTCCTTAGTCCTCACTAAGGATGTTCTTGACCAATGTCCGATGATCTACTCCTAGATCACTATTGTACTCCTTGCAAAATTCAGAGCAAGGTATACAATAGGTGCAGTACATAGCATAGCATACTTTATAGAACCTATGATCGAGGCATAGGGAATGACTTTCATTCTCTTTTCTATTTTCTGCTGTGGTCGGGATTTGAGTCTTACTCAATTTCACACCTTTGCAACACAGTGCAAGAACTTTTCTTTGACTGTTCCATTTTGAACTACTTCAAAATCTTGACAAGGTATGTTCTTATTGAAAAAAACTCATCAAGCGTTTTGGATCTATCTCAATAGATCTTGATGCTCAATTTGTACGCAGCTTCACCGAGGTCCTTCTTTGAAAAACTCCTTTCAAATACTCCTTTATGCTTTGCGAGAATAATTCTACATTATTTCCGATCAACAATATGTCATTCACATATACTTATCGAAATGTTGTAGTGCTCCCACTCACTTTCTTGTAAATATGAGGCTTTTCCAAAAGTCGCATAAAACCATATGCTTTGATCACACTATCAAAGCGTTTATTCCAACTCGAGATGCTTGCACCGGTCCATAGATGGATCATTTGGAGCTTGCACATTTTGTTAGCTCCTTTAGGATTGACAAAACCTTCGTTGCATCATATACAACTCTTCTTTAATAAAACCATTAAAGAATGTAGTTTTGACATCCATTTGCCGATTTCATAAAATGTGGCAATTGCTAACATGATTCGGACAGACTTTAAGCATCGCTACAGCTTGAGAAAATCTCATTGTAGTCAACACCTTGAACTTGTCGAAAACCTTTCTGCGACAAGTCGAGCTTTGTAGATAGTAATACTACTATCTGCATTTGTCTTCCTCTTGAAGATCCATTTATATAATATGGCTTGCCGATCATCGGGCAACTCCATCAAAGTCCACACTTTGTTCTCATAAATGGATCCCATCTCAGATTTCATGGTCTCAAACCATTTCGCGGAATCTGGGCTCATCATCGCTTCCTCATAGTTCGTAGGTTCATCATGGTCTAGTAACATGACTTCCGAATAGGATTACCGTACCATTCACTGCACGGAATGTACTTTGGAAGACCTACAAGGTTTTGTAGTAACTTGATCCGAAGTTTCATGATCATCATCATTAGCTTCCTCACTAATTGGTGTAGGAATCACTTTGGAACTGATTTACGTGATGAACTACTTTCCAATTCGGGAGAAGGTACAAATTACCTTATCAAGCTCTTACTTTCCTCCCACTCACTTCTTTCGAGAGAAACTTCTTCTCTAGAAAGGATCCACCTTAACAACGAATAACTTGCCTTCGGATCTGTGATAGAAGGTGTACCCGATAGTTGCCTTTGGGTATTCTATGAAGATGCACTCCTCCGATTTGGGTTCGAGCTTATCGGTGAAACCTTTTCACATAAGCCTCACAACTCCAAATTTTAAGAAACGACGACTTAGGTTTCTTGTTAAACCATAGTTCATACAGTGTCACCTCAACGGATTTAGATGGTGCCCTATTAAACGTGAATGCAGCTGTCTCTAATGCATGACCCCAAAACGATAGTGGTAAATCGGTAAGAGACATCATTGATCGCACCATATCAAAATAAAATGCAGTTATGACGTTCGGACACACCATAACGTTGTGGTGTTCCGGTGGCGTGAGCTGTGAAACTATTCCACTTTGTTTTAATTGAAGACCAAACTCGTAACTCAAATATTCATCTCCACGATCGGATCGCAGAATCTTTATTTTCTTGTCACGATGATTTTCTACTTCACTCTGAAATTCTTTGAACTTTTCAACTATTTCAGACTTATGTTTCATCAAGAAGATATACGCATATCTGCTCAAATCATCTGTGAAGGTCGAAAATAATGATACTTGCCACGAGCATCAACACTCATTGAATCGCATACATTGGTATGTATTATTTCCAATAAGTCAAGAGCTTGTTCCATTGTTCCGAGAAGCGGAGTTTTAGTCATCTTGCCCAAAAGGCACGGTTCGCAAGCATCAAATGATTCATAATCAAGTGATTCCAAAAGTCCATCGGCATGGATTTTCTTCATGCGCTTTACACCAATATGACCTAAACGGCGATTGCCACAAATAAGTTGCACTATCATTATTAACTTTGCATCTTTTGGTTTCAATATTATGAATATGTGTATCACTATGATCGAGATCCAATGAACCATTTTCATTGGGTGTGTAACCATATAAGGTTTTATTCATGTAAACAAAACAACAATTTATTCTCTTACTTAAATGAATAACCGTATTGCAATAAACATGATCAAATCATATTTATGCTCAACACCAAATAACACTTATTTAGGTTCCACACTAATCCCGAAAGTATAGGGAGTGTGCGATGATGTTCATATCAATCTTGGAACTACTTCCAACACTCATCGTCACTTCCCCTCAACTAGTTTCTGTTCATTCAGAACTCCGTTTCAAGTTACTACTCTTAGCAACTATACCAAAGATCAAATACCGAGCGGTTGCTATGAACACTAGTAAAATACACATCAATAATCAGTATATCAAATATACCTTTGTTCACTTTGCCATCCTTCTTATCCACCAAATATTCAGGGTAGTTCCGCTTCCATGACCAGTTCCATTGCAGCAAAGTACTTAGTCTCGGACTTAGGTCCGGACTTGGGCTTCTTCACTCGAGCGAGCAACTTGCTTGCCGTTCCTTTTGAAGTTCCCTTCTTCCCTTTGCCCTTTTCCTTGAGACTAGTGGTCTTGTCAATCATCAACACTTGATGCTCTTTCTTGATTTCTACCTTCGTTGATTTCAACATCACGAAGAGCTCGGGAATCGTTTTCGTCATCCCCAGCATACTATAGTTCATCACGAAGTTCTAGTAACTTAGTGATGGTGACTAGAGAATTACATCAATCACTATCTTATCCGGAAGATTAACTCCCACTTGATTCAAGCGATTGAAGTATTCGGACAATCTGAGCACATGCTCACTAGTTGAGCGATTCTCCTCCATCTTTTAGCTATAGAACTTGTTGGAGACTTCATATCTCTCAACTCGGGTATTTGCTTGAAATATTAACTTCAATTCTGGAACATCTCATATGGTCCATGACGCGTTCAAAACGTCTTTGAAGTCCCGATTCTAAGCCGTTAAGTATGGTGCACTAAACTATCAAGTAGTCATCATATTGAGCTAGCCAAACATTCATAACGCCCGTGATCTGCTCCCGCAATAGGTCCGCTACCTAGCGGTGCATTAAGGACATAATTCTTACAGGCGACATTGAGGATAAACCTCGGATCATGGATCCAATCCGCATCATTGCTACTATCATTTTCAACACAATTTTCTCTAGGAACATATGAAAATAAACATATGAAAGCAACAACGCGAGCTATTGATCTACAACATAATTTGCAAAATACTACCAGGACTAAGTTCATGATAAATTTAAGTTCAATTAATCATATTACTTAAGAACTCCCACTTAGGCAGACATCTCTCTAGTCATCTAAGTGATCACGTGATCCAAATCAACTAAACCATAACCGATCATCACGTGAGATGGAGTAGTTTTCAATGGTGAACATCACTATGTTGATCATATCTACTATATGATTCACGCTTTCGACCTTTTCGGTCTCCGTGCTCCGAGGCCATATCCGCATATGCTAGGCTCGCCAAGTTTAACTCGAGTATTCCGTGTGCAAAACTGGCTTGCACCCGTTGTAGATGGACGAGAGCTTATCACACCCGATCATCACGTGGTGTATGCAGGCACGACGAACTTTGGCAACAGTGCATACTCGGAGAACACTTCTTGATAATTAGTGAGAGATCATCTTAAAATGCTACCGCCAATCAAAGCAAGAATAAGATGTATAATAGATAAACATCACATGCAATCAAAATATGTGACATGATATGGCCATGATCATCTTGCGCCTTTGATCTCCATCTCCAAAGTAATCTTGTCATGATCTCTATCGTCACCGCACGACACCATGATCTTCATCATCTTGATCTATATCAATGTGTCATCACATGGTTGTCTTGCCAACTATTGCTCTTGCAACTATTGCTATCGCATAGCGATAAAGTAAAGCAATTATTTGGCACTTGCATCTTATGCAACACAGAGACAACCATAGGGCTTACGCCATTGCCGATAACTTCAACAAAACATGATCATCTTATACAACAACTTATATCTCATCACGTCTTGACCATATCACATCACAACATGCCTGCAAAAACAAGTTAGACGCCCTCTACTTTGTTGTTGCAAATTTTACGTGGCTTCTACGGGCTTAAGCAAAACCAATCTCACCTACGCATCAAAACCACAACGCGATACTTCGTCCAAATAGACTCCGTTTAACCTTCTCAAGGACGGGCGTAGCCACTCAGTTCAACTAAAGTGAGAGAGACAGACACCCGCCAGCCACCTTTAAGCACGAGTGCTCGTAACGGTGAAAACCGGTCTCGCGTAAGCGTCTGGCGTAATGTCGGTCGGGCCGCTTCATCTCACAATACCGCTGAACCAAAGTATGACATCTTTGGTAGGCGGTATGACTTGTATCGCCCACAACTCACTTGTGTTCTACTCGTGCAAAACATCAAACCATAAAAACCTAGGCTCGGATGCCTTTGTTGGGGAACGCGGTAATTTCAAAAAATTCCTACGCACACGCAAGGATCATGGTGATGCATAGCAACGAGAGGGGAGAGTATTGTCCACGTACCCTCGTGAGACCGTAAGCGGAAGCGTTATGACAACGGTTGATGTAGTCGACGTCTTCACGATCCGACCGATCCAAGTACCGAACGCACGGTACCTCCGAGTTACGCACGTTCGGCTCGATGACGCATCCCGGACTCGATCCGGCAAAGTGTCGAGGATGAGTTCCGTCAAGACCTGACGGCGTGGGACGATGATGATGCTCCACCGATGCAGGGCTTCGCTTAAGCTCATGACGATATGACTTCACCGGCGCGAGGCTTCGCCTAAGCTCATGACGATATGACTTCACCGGCGCAGGCTTCGCCTAAGCTCATGACGATATGACCGAAGTGGAATATGGTGGAAGGGGCACCGCACACGGCTAAGGAACGATCCGTAGATCAACTTGTGTGTTCATGGGGTGCCCCTGCCCCGTGATATAAAGGAGGGAGGGAGGAGGAGGCCGGCCCTAGGAGGGCGCGCCATGGGGAGTCCTACTCCCCACCGGAGTAGGATTCCCCTTTCCTAGTCCAACTAGGAGTCCTTCCATGTATTAGGAGTAGGAGACAAGGAAGGGGAAGAGAGAAGGAGAAGGAAGGAAGGGTGCGCCCCCCTCCGTAGTCCAATTCGGACTAGTCCAAGGGGAGGGGTGCGGCCACTCTTTTGGCCCTTTCTCTCCTTTCCCGTATGGCCCAAAGAGGCCCAATACGAATTCCCGTAACTCTCCGGTACTCCCAAAAATACCCGAATCACTCGGAACCTTCCGAACTCCGAATATAGTCGTCCAATATATCGATCTTTATGTCTCGACCATTTCGAGACTCCTCGTCATGTCCCCGATCTCATCCGGGACTCCGAACTCCTTCGGTACATCAAAACTCATAAACTCATAATAAAGCATCACATCGTAACGTTAAGCGTGCGGACCCTACGGGTTCGAGAACTATGTAGACATGACCTAGAACTATTCTCGGTCAATAACCAATAGCGGAACCTGGATGCCCATATTGGCTCCTACATAGTCTACGAAGATCTTTATCGGTCAAACCGCATAACAACATACGTTGTTCCCTTTGTCATCGGTATGTTACTTGCCCGAGATTCGATCGTCGGTATCCAATACCTAGTTCAATCTCGTTACTGTTAAGTCTCTTTACTCGTTCCGTAATGCATCATCCCGTAACTAACTCATTAGCTACATTGCTTGCAAGGCTTATAGTGATGTGCATTACCGAGAGGGCCCAGAGATACCTCTCCGACAATCGGAGTGACAAAACCTAATCTCGAAATACGCCAACCCAACATGTACCTTTGGAGACACCTGTAGTACTCCTTTATAATCACCCGATTACGTTGTGACGTTTGGTAGCACCAAAGTGTTCCTCCGTAAACGGAGTTGCATAATCTCATAGTTACGGGAACATGTATAAGTCATGAAGAAAGCAATAGCAACATACTAAGCGATCAAGTGCTAAGCTAACGGAATGGGTCAAGTCAATCAGATCATTCTCCTAATGATGTGATCCCGTTAATCAAATAACAACTCATGTCTATGGTTAGGAAACATAACCATCTTTGATTAACGAGCTAGTCAAGTAGAGGCATACTAGTGACACTGCTTGTCTATGTATTCACACATGTATTATGTTTCCGGTTAATACAATTCTAGCATGAATAATAAACATTTATCATGATATAAGGAAATAAATAATAACTTTATTATTGCCTCTAGGGCATATTTCCTTCAAAACAGTCTTCAGATTCACCACGGGACCACAGTGTCCTTATGGTATACGAGACGTTCACCTCAAACAACAAAAGGAAAAAGGCTCTTCGAGAGCTCAGCCAGATATATCAAGTGATAGCCGCACACCCATGGGCAAATACTCCAATCACCTTCAACGAGAAGGATGAGCCAAGCCCCCGTATCAGCCACGCACCAGCCGCACTGGGTTCTTGACCCCATTATCGATGGTTTCCGGCTGACCAAAGTACTAATGGACAGAGGCAGCGGCCTCAATCTCATTTACGAGGATACGCTCGATAAGATGCAGTTCAACAGGTCTCGCATCGAGCGTAGTAACACTACATTCCGAGGTATAATACCCGATAGGGAGGCACACTGCTCGGGACGCATAACCCTTGATGTGGTGCTCGTCACACCCGATAACTACAGATCCGAACCCTTGCTATTCCACATTGATCCCTTCCGCAGCGGATACCACGCCCTTCTAGGGCGCGAGGCATTCTCGAACTTTCAGGCCATACCACATTACGGGTATATGAAACTCAAAATGCCAGGGCCCAATGGGGTAATTTCACTTAGAAGCGACCCAAGCAGAGCCTTGAAAGCCGAAAACAAAACGGCATCCCTCGCCCTAGAGGCACTATCCGATGCCCTCACGGCCAAAGAATTGACAACTTTACGCACTATTGTCGACAGGGACAATGTGGTTCTCAGTAAAAAGACAAAAATCCATGTCATTCAAGCCAGCAGACGAAATAGTAAAATTTCAAGTGCACCCAACAGATCCTAACAAAACGGCGTCCATAGGAGCACAGCCGGACCCCGCGGTCGATGAGGCATTAAGGACATTCCTACGTGAAAATTGGGACATATTCGCGTGACACCCCTCTGACATGCCAGGAATCCCACGCAGGAAAGCAGAGTACAACCTCAACATTCTAAAAGGCTTTAAGCTAGTGAAACAGACCCTGCGCCGATTTTTTGAACCCAAACGACAAGCCATGGGTGAAGAACTCGCAAAACTGCTGGAGGCCGGATTCATTCGCGAGATCAAGCACCCCGAGTGGTTATCAAACCTGGTAATGGTACCAAAGAAAGATAAGTCCTGGCGACTCTGTGTTGATTTCTAAAACCTTAACAAGGCCTGCCCCAAGGATCCTTTCCCTCTGCCGAGGATAGACCAGATTATCGACGCCACTGCCGGACATGACTCACTATGCTTCCTTGACGCATACTCTGGATACCACCAGATCAAGATGAAAGAGTCCGACCAAGCGGCAACCGCATTCATTACCCCTTACGGGCCCTTCTGCTTCAACACCATGCCATTCAGATTGAAAAACGCAGGAGCCACATACCAATGCATGATTCAAACATGCCTAAAAAATCAAATTGGCAAAACGGTCGAGGCATAACGTGGACGATGTGGTTGTCAAGACCAAACACATAGACCAACTGGTAGACGACCTACGCCAAACCTTTGACAACTTGCGAGCTTACGACATACGGCTCAACCCCGAAAAATGTATCTTCGGGGTCCCCGCCAGAAAGCTGCTCAGATTCATCATTTCCCATAGAGGAATCGAGGCCAATCCGGCTAAAGTCAGAGCGCTATCTCAGCTTGCAATACCAACAGAGCTCAAACATATCCAGAAGCTGGCAGGGTGTGTGGCAGCCTTGAGCCGCTTCATATCCCGCCTCGGAGAAAAAGCATTACCACTCTATAAGATGCTCAAAAAGACTAAGAATTTCCAATGGACTGACGAAGCAACTACGACGCTGGAGGAGATTAAAACACTCCTAGCCAGCAACCCTATCCTGACGGCACCTAGTATCGGCGAGCCCATGCTGTTATATGTTTTAGCCACCAATCAGGTGGTAATTAAGCGCGGCGCTTGTGGTGGAACGGGAATCAGAGGGACATAAATTTCAAGTCCAGAAGCCGGTCTATTACATGTCTGAAGTGCTAACACCATGTAAGACACGGTACCAGCACTATCAAAAGACAGCCTACGCAGTCTTCATGGCGTCCCGAAAGCTTCAGCACTACTTTCAATAATGTTCGATCACAGTGGCATCGGGGGTCCCCTTGAACGATATAATCAACAACAGGGATGCCACAGGCCGCATCACCAAATGGGCCATCGAGCTTCTCCCCTTCGAGATAATATACAAACCACGCCGAGCCATTAAATCTCAGGTACTGGCCGATTTCATAGCCGAGTGGACCGAGGCCGAATTACCCCGAGAGTACTCTACATACTCGCACTGAACAATGTACTTCGACGGCTCCAAGATGTTAGCCGGACTGGGGGTTGGGGTCATCCTTATTTCCCCCATAGGCGACACTGTTCGGTAAGTCCTCCAAATAATGTACACGGACTCCAACAACGCAGCCGAATACGAGGCACTGCTGCATGATCTCCGTATGGCCACATCGATGGGTGTACAACACCTCGAGGTAAGGGGAGATTCAAACTTGGAGATCTCTATGGTGAATTCGACGCCAAGGACCCCAAGATGACGGCATATAGAAACGCAGTCCTCCAAATATCAGCTCGATTCGAGGGCCTAGAATTTCACCATGTCGCTAGAGACAACAATCAAGCGGCCGACGCCCTCGCCCGCATGGGCGCCAAACGTGACCTGGTTCCCAAAAACACCTTCCTCGAGCGGCTCTTCAAGCCCTCCATGGTGTGGCAGGACGACGCCGCCGGTACACTATCCAACGAGCTCGCTCACAATACCTTGCTCGAAAAGGAACAAGACAATCACGTCATCAGCGGCTCCGCACTTGAGGAAACGCCTTCCGCACACGAGGTAATGGCCGTAATCCCACCCTAGACAGAACCCTGCTAGCCTACCTCATGCAACAACAGCTTCCAGAGTATCAAATCGAAGCGCGACGCATAGTTCGCCGCTCTAAAGCATACAAGGTCCATGAGGGTGAACTCTATAGGAAGAGCACCACAGGAGTTTTACAAAGGTGCATCTCCGAAGAAGAGGGGCAGAAACTCTTGGTAGAAATACACGCGGGCATGGGGGACACCACGCGGCAGCTCGGGCCCTCGTTAGCAAGGCTTTCCGAGCAGGTTTCTTCTAGCCTACCGCTCGCGAAGATGCCCGGACATTAGTCCAGCATTGCATCGGATACTAGTTGTTCGCCAACCAAAACCACATGCCCCCCACAACTCTTCGGACAATACAGATCACATGGCCTTTCACGGTCTGGGGTCTTGACATGGTCGGGCCGCTCAAAGGGGGGACAAATAAAAAGAAGTACGTACCTATTGGTCATGGTCGACAAATTCACCAAGTGGATCGAGGCAAGACCCATCACCTCGGCAGAATCCGAACCAGTCATTGACTTCTTATCCAATGTCGTACACCGTTATGGTGTCCCCCACAACATAATTACCGATAATGGTACCAACTTCACCACCCAGAAAGTTAAAGACTAGTGCGGCAAAATGGGCATCAAGCTTGATTACGCGTTGGTGTACCACCCACAAACCAACGGGAGGGTCGAACGGGCCAACGGACTCATCATGAGCGGCATTAAGCCTCGCCTAGTACAATCCCTCAAACAATCAGACCGCCATTGGGTCGAGGAGCTCGACTCTATACTCTGGGGCTGCGCACTACTCCTAATCGATCAACCAGATACACACCATTTTTTATGGTATACGGTGCGGAAGCAGTTCTCCCGTGTGACATTATCCATGATGCGCCTCGAGTGCGCATGTACGAGGAAAAGGAAGCTGAACTTGATCGACACGATGATCTGGACGCCTTGGAAGAAGAGCGAGATATAGCTAGAGCTCAGTCCGCATTCTATCAGCAACAAGCGCGACGTTACCACAACCGTGAAGTCCGGGCAAAGACATACACGGTAGGAGACCTTGTCCTCCGACTCCCTGAAAAACAGAAGGATAAACTATCACCTAAATGGGACGGCCCGTACATCATTGATGAAGTACTCATAGGAGGAGCGTATCGTCTTCGTCGCCCGTCCGACGATGGCCTAGAGCCGAACCCGTGGAACGCAGCAAGGCTGCGGCGTTTTTAGCCCGAATCCGACAAAACTTTCGCCTCCCCCCCCTCTTTTGTTTCTTACCATTTTCCTTCTTCTTCTGCTGTGGTGCTAGTTCGGCTAAGCCAAACCATACCAAGCGCATACTATATAGACCATTGAATGTAACACCCAGCTCTGCTTGGGGGCTCCCTTAGAAGAGCTTAATAAACGTATAAATCGCATTCGTCCTGATTGCAACCTTCTCATATGTGTTAAGCCATCATATGCACTCGTTTGACTTAAGATCTTTGCCATGCTGGGTTGCTTGGCTCCAGTGCTTACCCCTACGTTCCCGATTGTTCGGCTAGGGCGTAAAGAGAGCACCTATGCGATTGTTACGACTGGGTCACCCGGGACCGTACCTCAGACGGGTGAAGCCGAAAGCTAGCGTTCTTACAGAATATAACAAGTCGGCCTACCAGAAGTGAATACAGCCTCGAGCTTATGGCCAGGGCTCCTTTTACATCCATTGGCGTCTGTTGACCCTACGCGTCCGGACTATAATTTTACCCGACGAAAGGAACTCTTGGAGGTACTATTTTCATAGGAAAATGTTTCTTACGTTAAACAACAATATAACATCGCTCTCCGCATAAGTTTCGTCTGTTTAAACCAGAGAGCCGGATTGCCTGGTTCCCGAATTATTGCCTTGTTTCCTATGGCACAAAGTACGGAACACTCCCCGATCTCTGATTGGAGAGGCAGAAGTCGATGGCCGGTCAAGACAAAAATAACAATAAGAACGCGGATTGAGCACGGTCAACGTAAAGTACATAGATACATATAATTGACAAAACTACTCATTCTCAACATTGTCTATCAGTTGTTCTAAACCACAATTCTGTTGAGAAGAGCGAGCAACTTGCGTCACTTCATCATACACCAAGCTTAGTGGTATCTCCTGACCGTCAGGGCCCACAGGATCAGCCCGGGCCATATGCATCGGATCTAGCTTGGTGAAGCGGGTCTTTACCATAGCCCACGCCTCGCGCGCCCCTTCTCGCAGGCCGGGATCTTCCATAATTCAAACCTTCGCCGAACCCCTTTAAAACGACTAGCTAGTTCGGCCATACTGTCCGACGACATATCTAACGGCCATAATGCCTTCGCCATGCTCTTCATGGATTTCCGGGCCTTTTCATAGGTCATCGTCAGCTCCTTTAGAAGGTTCCCGTCATATGTGCCTACTTCTTCCTCAGGCCGCCCAGTCAGGAGACCTACCAAGCAGGCGTGGCACATCATTAACATATCAATGACAATCGCCAAACAGTACGGTACGATCAACGCTTACCGAATATGCCACGTTTCAGCCTCTGGTTTTCCTCCGCACTTCGGGACAATTGAGCTCTCAATTTCCTCGGCTTGCCGTTGATTTTTGGCCTTGAGCTCATCTTTCTCCACCTGACTTCGCGTCAGCACCCTTTTACCAGCTTCTAGCTCCCTCCGCAGCTCGCTTACAGCTCCTGCGGCTGTACAAAGAATACGATGCTAATGCTTGACATACAACGCATACTCACGAAAACAGTCTTTTTACTCACCGGACACATCGCCAGTTCGGGCCGCCTCTAGTTCGGCTTTTGCTTCGACCAACTGTGTCTGACTCACTTCTAGGTCCTCGGACAACTTTTTGTTCTGCTCTCTTGTGGCCTGCAACAATAATACCAATTGATACCCTCAACACGGTCATCCCGCCCGAATTACGGCTTGGGGGCTAGTTGGTTAGGAAACATGATCCGCTTTTAAGCTATATACCTGCACCCTGGCGACAAATAGACCGCAATTCCGTCCAGACCTGTCCGGGCTGCCCCAAGGTATGAGTCCACCAAACTGAAAGCATTAAATTCCTGTTCGATGAAGGCAGCATGACGTAAAGTCTCCCTCCGGCGGCGATGGTTCATTACACTCTCAACCTCGGAATTCATGACCAAAACATCGTCGGCGTCCGCCGAAGGTACACCAGCAGCCACGTGTTTGGAGGAGGCTCTTGCTTGTGCCGAAGATTGGGGCCCAGGGTTGCGGTTCGGTGCATCTGGGAGATCTTCGGGTGGACGTTGGGGCATACGCCTCCTGCAAAATTGAGCAAGCTCTTATAAGAAAGTGTTAACGACAACGCTCACTGTAATTCCAAGATGCATTACCTTTGAGCCGAGGGGGCAGGTGCCTCCGCCTCCGCGGAAACTTTCTGCTTTGATCTCCCGTCAAGGGCCGAAGCTGGCGCGGTCCGCGCTCCTCCCGAAGCGTTCTTGCGTGAGGTGCGGCGACCCTTGGGAGTAGAAGTCAGCACGTGGGGGCCACCGTGAGACGAGCGCCCTGTTCGGGGGAGGGTCTTCCTTTCACTTACTATGGATGAGGGAAGAGCCCCAGGGTGGTCGCCTGTTAGGGCCACCTTGCTACCATCAAGGCCCTCCTGATAGTACACACCATCTTCAAATTCGATCGACATCTCTGGGTCATCATGGTACCCTGGATCGCCATCGCGTGAGTGATTCTCTGGTTGAGGAGGAGGACAGCCAATGGACTCGACCTGACGCCTCAATCCCTGTTTAAATGATGATCAGTAAGAATTCAGTGTGATTTGTGGGCTCGACGTAACGGATTGAGGCTTACATAGTCCGCCGGATTGTATCTAGAATAGCCTTCTCGAATACTCATGCAAGTGAACTCTGCTTCGTCTCGCTTGAAGAGGCCGACTAGTATTTAGCTAGGGCCGCCTTGTCGTCCGGTCCTTGCCGCTGGTGGCGTGTCACATCATTGGTCCCGTTATAACAACATAAAGGGTATCTCATTGTTGGAGGGGTTGCACGCAACGGGTAATGGAGATGGCCATAACTTCGACCATGGTCAGCTTGATGTGAGTTAACAGCCTGACCTTGGTTGACAGCATAAACACTTCTTCGTCGTCCTGTTGGGGAAGGCCTCTTGGCCCGCCAGTTGTACCGCTTTATGGTTGGAACATTTGAATATTAGGGAAGCCCTCGCCGAATTGGATCGGTAAGGGGAACGTCTTCGATATAAAACCACTCCGAAGTCCATCCTTCGGGATCTGTCCACGGGGTCCCAACTGGGTACCCTGTCCCCGCTATTCGCCATAGTTCGGCACCGCCTACCTCAAATATAGATCCTTCCCGGAGGCGAGGGACGAGACAGAAGTACTTCCTCCACAAGTCAAAGTGGGGCTCGCAACACAGGAATATCTCACACAAGGCTACAAAGCCGGAAATGTGCAAAATGGATCCCGGGGTGAGGTTGTGGAGCTGGATCCCATAGAACTCTAGTAGACCCCGCAGAAAGGGATGAATAGGAAAACCCAGACCTCTTAGAAGGAAGGGCATGGGACATACCCTCTCTTCCTTGTTTGGGGCAGGGGAGCTCTCGGCAAGGGCATTACCGTCAACGGAGATGAGACCGGCACGGATCGAGACTAGATCGGCCGGAGGAAGGAGGCGTTGCGTTTGTAAGCGACTGAGCTGGAGATGCGAGACCGAACAGCTTGACCAATCGCCTGGGAACAGGCCGTGAGGGCGCGAGGAAGAACCTGGGACGTCGGCCATGGCTTTGGAGGGAATTTTTGGTGTCGTTCTTGATGAAAGGGATCGCAGTTGTTCTCAGTACCTTTTGGATCTATAAATAGGCGTCTCGTTTTGAAGACGAAAATACGGGAGCGTGAAAAGGCGGCATCGGGCCGCACGCCTTCTAGAAAGACATTGAAAGATCGAGGATGTCGCCTAGAGGGGGGGGTCAATAGGCGCTTTAAAATAATTACAGTTTAGGCTTGAACAAATGCGGAATAAACCTAGCGGTTAATTTGTCAAGAACAAAACCTAAAGCAACTAGGCTCACCTATGTGCACCAATAACTTATGCTAAGCAAGATAATTAACTATGTGATAGCAAGATATATGACAAGGAACAATATGGCTATCACAAAGTAAAGTGCATAATTAAAGGGCTCGGGTAAGAGATAACCAAGGCACGCGGAGACGCAGCGATGTATCCCGAAGTTCACACCCTTGCAGATGCTAATCTCCGTTTGGAGCGGTGTGGAGGCACAATGCTCCCCAAGAAGCCACTAGGGCCACCGTAATCTCCTCACGCCTCGACAATGCAAGATGCCGTGATTCCACTAAGGGACCCTTGAGGGCGGTCACCGAACCCATACAAATGGCAACCCTTGGGGCGGTCACCGAACCCGTACACTTTGGCAACCCTTGGGGCGGTCACCGTGCCCGTCAAATTGCTCAGGCGATCTCCACAACCTAATTGGAGACCCCGACGCTTGCCCGAGCTTTGCACCACAATGATTGAGCTCCGAACACCACCAACCGTCTAGGGCGCCCAAGCACCCAAGAGGAACAAGCTCAAGGGCGCCAAGCACCCAAGAGTAATAAGCTTCTCAACTTGTAACTTCCACGAATCACTGTGGAGAACTCAAACCGATGCACCAAATGCAATGGCAAGGGCACACGGAGTGCCCAAGTCCTTCTCTCCCAAATCCCACCAAAGCAACTAATGCTAGGGAGGAAAATGAGAGGAAGAACGAAAGAAGAACACGAAGAACTCCAAGATCTAGATCCAAGGGGTTCCCCTCACTAAGAGGAGAAAGTGATTGGTGGAAACGTGGATCTAGATCTCCTCTCTCTTTTCCCTCAAGAACTAGCAAGAATCATTGGAGGGATTGAGAGTTAGCAAGCTTCGAAGAAGGTCAACAATGGGGAAGAACACAAGCTCAAAAGAATTAGATCTCAAGGGAAGAAGACCCCTTTTATAGGTGGGGAGAAAACCAACCGTTATCCCTCACTCAGCCAAGACGACGCGATACTATGACGGAGCTGCAGTACTACATGATCGCGTCGGTACTACCGCAGTTGCGATACTACCATAAGTGCGGCCAGCGAATGAAGGCACATTGCAGGCAACGAACGGTAGAACCGCCGAGCGGTACTACCGCGCGCCTGGTACTACCGTAAGGAAGGCAACACTAGCCGCAGAGAAAGCACAGAAGTAAAAAATTACTTTCGTACCTACTTCCGCCGAGGGAGGACCTGCGCAAAAATCCGGCACGGTACTACCGCACACGAAGAGCGGTACTACCACGTAGGGCGCGGATGTAAAAATTACATCCGCCCCTACTTCCGCTCATGTCGCTAAGCTCGGCTGAGCTCACATTACCGCTACCATGCAAGGCAGATTATCACAGAGGGCACGGATGTAAAAATTACATCCGCCCCTACAACCGCCGAGAAGTCAAGGTCAAGCTCGAGGTTGACGGTGATTACCGCTTCCCACAGAGCGGCATTACTGCGTGAGCACTGCAATACTATCAAGAAGCTGCAGATATCAAGGGGCTCAAGGTACTACTTCCCCGAGAGCAAAGACTACCGCATGCCCCTGATTAGCAACACTAGGAGTCCTTCATTTTGCGAGAGAAGACAACAGAGGAAACAATAAAACCAGAATCGCCATAACTTCTACAAATGAACTCCGAATCGAGCAAACTCAAGCTTGTTGGAAACAAGACAACGAGTAGCATCGAAACAACGATCGGATATAGTAAGAAGAGGCAGAGGAGGTATGCCTAACAAACAAAGGAGTGAAACCTCCAACAGAGAAGAAGAAGCATATCCTCCAACATCGAAAACATCATAGAAGATGCATGTGAACTCCGTTTTCGATGAGCTCGAGCTTGTCATAAAAATGACCATACGCTCCAAATCTCACAAGGAGAAGAACCAAACAAGAACCAAGAAGATGATGCAAGGATGCAATGGTTTGAGCTCTCTACGAATGATACGATCAAGCTTACTCATCGAGAGCCCCCTTGATAGTACGGCAATCGATCCTATAACCCGTCTCCCAACTACCATCATGAGACCGGTAAAATAGAAAACCTATCAAGGGCAAACCTTTGCCTTGCACATGGTCCACTTGAGCTAGACGATGACGATCTTGACTCCCTCAAGTTGGACCACCTTTCTTGATTGCGTTAGCTCGAAGAAGACTAGTTGATTGCTCCCCCATACTCCACTATGGGTGAGCCACTCTTCCGCACATCTTCACAAGTCCATTGTCACCACAATGGACGACAAGCTTCAAGCATTTGATCTCTTCGTGATGCTTCACTTGAATTTGCACACCGCAACCTAACCCCACAAAGAACTCTCACGAAGACCATGGGTTAGTACACAAAGCGTAATGGACAATGCTTACCATACCATGGGATCACTTGATCCCTCTCAGACATCTTGTACGCTTTGTGTGTTGATCAACTTGATTCACTCTTGACTTAGTCTTGATCAACCTTGATTCTTTCCAACTCTCTTCATATGGATGATGTCTTGAAGGTAAACATGAATGATCAAACAATCTTCTTCTTCAAGACATGCTTGCAATAAGCTCAACACTCACATGACCAATCTTTGGATAATTCCTTAATAGCACCTTGGTCAACACATAAACTCCTTGAAACCAACACATGGACTTCAAGAAAAGCCTATGGACAAATCCTTCAAATGTAACTCAATGCAACCATTAGTCCATAGAGAATGTCATCAATTACCAAAACCACACATGGGGGCACCGCATGTCCTTTCAGACGTGCTAAACCCTTGCCCTGAGGAATGGCGTTAAAGCCTGATGGACCCACCTTCATCCCGAGATGTCTTCAGATCTTAGAATGTTGACACTATCCGGGCTGCAGATGCGTTAGACCGGGAGCCGGACAATGTTCTGTGAAGTCGACTAGGCTCCAAGCAGAATAAAGGAATAGAAGAACTCGTCTCGCAAGCCGATGATGTAAAGGTTCCAGAAGATGATCCCCGGCGTTGGAGGCAAGTTCGGGGCTACTGAGGGAGTCATGGACTAAGGGGTCTTCGGGGCGACGGCCCATCATACATGGGCCGGATTGGTGGAGCCATATAATGATAGGAGGTCTATGAAGCCGTGGTGTGCCCTCCAAGTCAAGGGGGCGTAGGATCTTTTCGTCCTTATTGTAATCTATCTTCGGTAACCCTAACCCTACCGGTGTCTATATAAACCGAGGGTTTTTAGTCTTTAGGGCTAGAGCTTCATCCATTACTTCATAGCCTTAGGGTTTAGCTCATGCTGATCTTGAGGTGGGTCTACTCTGTAAACCACGATATATCATCAATACAATCAGGCATGACATAGGGTTTTACCTCTTCGAGAGGGCCCGAACCTGGGTAAACACTGTGTTCGTCGTCCCCTGTTATCCATTGATCCTAGATCTACAGCTCGGGACCCCCTACCTCGAGGTCTGCCGGTTTTGACACCGACAGTGGGAGAGGAGCAAGAAGATGAACAGGTGGTGGTGTGCTCCTAACCGTTGGATATTTGATGGCCAAAAATAGAAGTGATTCACGCGAAGAGTTTTCAGGTGCCTAATGTATAGGTGCCCCTTTAATTTATGAACAATAATTTACTCCTAGCAACGCACGGGCATTTCACTAGTTATTTGAAAAGCTTAGAACCAGTAGCACACCATGTGGAAAGTAGAGAAGAAAAAGCCAGGATGATATCCTCATACTCATCGACAATTATTTTAAAAGCCTTGAGATAATAGCACATCATGAAAGAACTAAAAAGAAAAAACTAGCAATGCTTGTTCTTTAGATGCTAAGTATAACTAGAATAGACATGCTAAAATTTATGAATTAAGTGACGAATATAGTGAATATTGTGATAAAAGACTGTCATGGTCCCTCTAATGATAAGTGGATAGCTAAATTTTCCGAACACGAAATCACTTGATAAAAGTATTGCTATGCACGATGAAACTATATCTATTGCCTACTGATGATGATTACGATATTTCTATTAGTTATTTATTTTTTACCCTTGAAACCACTGGGGTGTACATCTCTACTATATAATCAAATCAGAAGTCGGGAATTACAAAAAGGTTAGGGGGTGGTTAGGATATTACAAAAAAGCCACCGCCTCGGCCCACGGACCCAAAACATCCAGCTGGGCTGCATTTCCTGCGGAAAGGCCCAAGGCCCAGGCCGACAACCTATACCTGGAGCTCAAGCCGAAGTCAGGGGAATCTCCATCAACTCCTTCCCCAAGCCGCAACCTCGCACTGTCGCACAAATCTCCGCCTCGCCTCCCCTTCCGACCCTTCCAGGCCGCAGCAGAGCGCCATGTCGTCCTCCCCTACCCCCGCACCAGACGCCGGCGCCGCCGCGATGGCCGTCGACGACTCGTCGGAGACCGACCAGCTCGACTCCATGTCCACGGAGGACATCGTCCGGGCCACCCGCCTCCTCGACAACGAGGTCCGCGTCCTCAAGGTACGGCCCCCCTCCCCCGAACCCTAGCAGCCGCTATCCCGTTCCGTCGGTCCAGGGTTGCCTGATCTGGTTTGTCTGTTCGCGGGGGTGCAGGACGAGCTGCAGCGGAACAACCTGGAGCTCGAGAACGTCAAGGACAAGATCAAGGAAAACCAGGAAAAGATAAAGCTCAACAAGCAGCTGCCCTACCTCGTCGGCAACATCGTCGAGGTTCGTGCCTCACCTGCCCCAGGAATTTACCCGATCTGGTCTTGGATGCGGAAATTATGGGTTTCTGTACCAATTTCATTCATGCCGGATTCACGATTCCCCGATCCAGTATTAGTTCGTGCAAACCAGATTAGTAGCCCAGAGTAGTGTCTGACCTCACATGCTCTAGTTTTGAGCTTCACTGCGTGCTGATTGATGAGGGGCCAGTGACTGTATGCCCTAGTTTAGTTGTTGGAAATGTTTGACCTCACAGAACCGCAGTTACACGCCAATTTCCCTCTTGTGACCAACCTCGTAAACTAGTAGAACGCCCCGTGCGTTGCTACGGGCAGCAATGTGGGAGCAGTGAACGGCTTGATTGATGGGCGTGGAGAATAAACCGGGTGTGGTTGGAAACTTGGGGCGACGGGGCTTTAGTTTTGGAAGAAAATCCCTGGTGGGAGGAGAATAAAATCAGTGGGGCACTTACGTGGTGGGTCTTGTATCGATTGATGGGCAACGAATGAACGACTTACGGACTGCACCTTTAGGAGTGGAGATTATCTAGGAGGTAGTAATTCAATTGCAACTGTATTGCTTGCTATGTGGTAGCTATCTGGAATCAGTCGGTGGGTATCAGTGCTGTTGTTCATTAGCTTCTGATAACTTATCTGGCAAGGATAAACTGCTGCACTCATTTAGTCTTTTCCTTAAATTCAGAACTGATATTTTCAAGGTTATAGTCTGCCAGGTTACTGATAAATATCTTGACTTCAGATGCATTTTTACTTTGAAACCTACTAATGTAATTTGTCACCTGTTTCAGATTTTGGAAATGAACCCTGAAGATGAGGCTGAAGAGGATGGTGCTAATATAGATCTGGACTCACAGAGGAAAGGAAAATGTGTCGTTCTTAAGACATCCACAAGACAGGTAAATAAACTTGCTCAAACTTGCTGTGGTGCTTATACATCTCTAGTATCAGTTATTACTTCTACTCCAACTGTATATGCATGAACTGTCGTGGATGTAGCCCAGGCATGCCGGTGGTTGGTGCCATAGAAACAAGTACTCACAGAGGAAAGATGCTCCATGGTTGATTAGTTGTGTGTATTCAGGTTGACTCCGATTTTAGTGTTTCTGCCTATATTTGGGAGAGCCGAGGAGTACAACAGAAGTTAGTTAAGTGCTAGTGTTGTAGCTCAGCGCACTTCAGGAGGTAGATAATTAGGAAAGAGATAAGATTATGAGTTCATTTGGTTTCAAGTTAGTACAAGCATTAAGTCTCACTGGCCTAGTTAGGTACATAGTTTTGTACAAGAGCAGGTGTTGTAATTTTTAACACTATGGACCTTTTCCATCTAAACAAGCAGTAAAATTCTTAAGTAGATTTTAATTTTGATTGACAACTCTCCTTTAGGCTATAAACACCACCATTTGTTATTTTAACTGAGTTTGGCATGTCAACCATGCCAAATTCTCCTGGGAGTTGTTACCATGATACATCAATCACAAATAGCCGAATTTATTATGTCAGACATCACATCCTAGTACTTTGCAGCGTCAATATTCCTGTCCCTGCCTGTGTACAGCATTTTACTTGGTCAATTTATCTGTATCCATATTAACCCTTTCATTTATGAGCCTATGGGCTTTTAATTTAGATTTTTGGAACTTGACAAGGTTTATTTCCACATACCATTCGATGAATCTCATTAGTTGGGCAATCTTAGCTGTTTTAGAGAATCAATTTACTTGTGTGCTGTAAAGAGTTGGACGTGCTGCTCAAGGCTTCTCTGTTCATTTTCTATTCTTGACTGCAGACTATATTCCTTCCTGTGATCGGGCTAGTTGACCCTGACAACCTCAAGCCTGGTGATTTGGTTGGAGTCAACAAGGACAGCTACTTGATATTAGACACGCTACCTTCGGAGTATGACTCTCGAGTAAAGGCAATGGAGGTAGATGAAAAGCCTACGGAGGATTATAATGACATTGGTGGCCTTGAGAAAGAGGTATTTACTATGATCGCCAGTTTATCTTTCTGTAGGTAGTACAATGTTAAGTTTCTTACCTCATGTTCTGATTTTGTATTGTCTAATTTCTAATGCAGATTCAGGAACTCGTTGAAGCTATAGTGTTGCCAATGACACACAAGGAGCAATTTCAGAAGTTGGGAATCCGTCCCCCGAAAGGAGTTCTTTTATATGGACCACCTGGGACGGGAAAGACGTTGATGGCTCGTGCATGTGCTGCACAAACCAATGCAACCTTTCTGAAACTTGCTGGTCCGCAGCTAGTGCAGGTAACTAAACTTTGGATGTTCATTGAAAGCAGAATGTGCAATATCATGTTATTATTCATTTTAATGAACTAGATGGTCATGCTAATTGACTTATTCTAGGGCTAGCAGGCTTATTCTACCAATCATTGAACACTGCTTTGGCATGCTTTGCAGACTATGATCAGTTCTGTTAAGATGATTGTATCTTTCTTCACACTAAAGTGAACTTTGATTGTAATCCTTAACTCTGTAGTTGATAGTGATTAAGGATTCTTTAGCATCATTGGCTCAGGATATGACTTAGGATATCGACTTGCATCTAAAATTGCTGGCTCCAACTTAGAATGTCCATTTGCATCTGTAATATTCCCAGGTCCAGCATTTTTTTATTCTTCTGGGTATTTTTCAGTCAGGTATTAACATTTTTGTGAATTGTTTCAGATGTTCATTGGTGACGGGGCAAAGCTTGTCCGAGATGCCTTTGAGCTGGCAAAGGAGAAGGCCCCCTGCATCATTTTTATTGATGAGATTGATGCAATTGGAACAAAGCGTTTTGACAGGTGCATTTTGCATTTCGTTTTGCATGCATCGCTTGTACACTAAGCGTAGTTTTTTTTTAGTTTAGTCCAGCATAAATGCTTAGTTTCTCTTTACCTATTGTGGTTGAAGTATGCCTTGTCATGTCGTTACTCTTGTTTTTAATTTAGCGAATTGTCTGATGAACACCATGGTAAGTATAATCTTTGTAAGAAGAAAATCGGTTAGTGTCCCTTCAAGTCAAACACTCCTTCAACCTTCTATGTCATCATATGTAAAATAAGATAAACTGTTCATGATTTTATACTTCAAGAGATAAATACATCTTAACTACTTTCAGCATATGCTGCACATATCATATGTGATGATGTTGTTAACCTATTAATGCAGGGTAAAGATATTGATTACTTGCAACTAGATATGATTTTTTTACCGGGAAGTATATATTTGATATTGTTTGTATTTTTCTTTTTCTATTTGACTGCAGTGAAGTGAGTGGTGACAGAGAAGTGCAACGAACTATGTTGGAGTTGCTGAATCAGCTAGATGGATTTAGCAGTGATGAGAGGATAAAGGTCAGCATGTCCTAATATTTGTCTCTGTAATCTTAATGCATGCAAGCTCAACCTGTAAAGATAATTTATTTTGTAAAACAGTAATTTGATAAAAAAATATTTTTATTTGATTGATTAATGAGTAGCCACAAATTGGCTTCAGTTGGTCATAATTTGAGAGATGATGAATACCTGATCAGATGTTTTATTCATCCTGTTTCCTTAATGCATTGTTGTTATGTGACTTGCAGGTGATAGCGGCAACCAATCGTGCAGATATTCTCGATCCTGCTTTACTCCGTTCTGGTCGCCTGGACAGAAAGATTGAGTTCCCTCATCCCACGGAAGAAGCAAGAGCTCGGATTTTGCAAGTATGTCTCTTGCAATTTGTTAAAGGCTGATAACTCTTATTGCAAAAATCTTTTGGTTCTGTGGACTCAAAGAAGTTTCTTCTGTGTTCTATCTTGTAGATTCACTCAAGAAAGATGAACGTACATCCTGATGTCAACTTTGAGGAGCTGGCTCGTTCAACTGATGATTTCAACGGTGCACAGCTGAAGGCTGTTTGTGTGGAAGCTGGCATGCTTGCTCTCTCATGAGGGACGCTACAGAGGTTTGTGCTGACTCTTGTTCTTTTGCCACATTGGTGCCTTTATGGAAGTATCAGTTTGTTGGTAGATAATGGAAGATGTTAACCGCAGATAAAATCGATTAGTATGTTAGATCAGAAAATGAAATTATAAACAAATCAACATTAGTCTATGGTATGTTCAGCATGAACTGAACAGCCTGAAATATCTTTCCTACTTCTAAAGATTTGAGTTCGTGGTGAGTTCACTCAGCTCAACTTCCTACCCTTAATCGTGGGTCCTACTACACAGCAGATGAAATAGAAAATGTATTGACTGATGTTGAACCTGGTACGTCTCCTGTGCATGGATAGCAACCTGGTATGCTTAGTTTTTTTAGAGAAAAATACAGATCTCTTCCTCACGACTTCCAGTTACGCCGCCCCCATCATCCCCTGACAGTCTTCCTTCTCCTGGCGCCTCTATGCTCCAACTGTGACCACTGGCATTCATTTTTTTCAATCCTCGCCTCCTGACGCTGCAACCCATAGCTTGCTACGAGGAGAGTGGCAACTGTGGGACACGCTAGCCACCAGACTGCTGCTGCAGCTACTGGAGCTCGGTGCCGGTGGGTTCTAGACCGGTGTGAGAATATGCATGGGCAACGGGGTTGGGGCTGGGGATTTCTGCTGGTGCCTGGGCGTATAAGTTGTATTTGGTTGTTCCGTGGTAACGCACGTGCACTGATCTAGTAATACATTTTACAATAGAGAATCATAGTGGAATATAAATAGTATATAAAGATGCTGCTTTGATATCTCGAAGCATTTATGTGTCTTGGTAGCTCGTACCATCAATTTTTGTGATTTGACTGCCTGAAGTGCACTTCCCTCATGAAGCATGTTTAACTGTATTCAGAAACAACGGATAATGCGCTCAACCCTATCTTTTTGCATATGCAGGTGATCCATGAAGATTTCAACGAAGGCATTATCCAAGTGCAAGCAAAGAAGAAGTCCAGCTTGAATTATTACGCTTAGTTTCCCTTGAGTAATCAGAACGCTTGGTCCTGTGATGGCCGCTGTTTGTAACACTCGGCTACCATTTTTATTTGGAATATAGTTTAAGTCTCGAATCCTCGTGATTGTGTGAAGCACTCTTGCTTTGTGCCTGTACCCGAAGAAATTATCTCTAACCAATTGCTCTGTGCCTAAAATGTGAATTGTGGACTATACGGCTGGTTCAGGATGCATTAGCTCGTTTAATAAATGTGTGGTACTACTGATAGTGTGGACTTTTCGTGAATCTGCTCACGGCCGGGAGCATTTTTTTCTTCTTCGAAACGGACTCACGGCCGGGAGCATGGCCGCACACGAACAGGGAGCATGGAAGCAAGCTCAGCTGAAGTTACGTATTCTAATCACCTCTGAAGGATATTATCTTTGATTAGCTCAAGGACAGCACAAACTTCAGAGTGAGGATTACTGCGATCCCAGACACTCCGAACCTACTACTGTCTCTTGGAAATTGTTCTTTTTCCGTAGAAACAGGTGCACAGAAGATGAATCATTTTCTTCTCCCGTAGGAGAAATGCAGGCATGATCATGAGGCTAACAAATTCTGAGCCCATTATAAACACTGTTCCTTCCTTTCGCCACGCAACCGCATCAGACAGACAGTGCAGCACGCGATTGGGTATTGCGACGATGTGATTTACAGTATGACGTATCGACAAGCCAGGGGAAGGGCGGTTTGCAGTGTCGATTCTGCCGGAGGTGGATCCTCTAACATTAAGAAGAGAAGTCATCTAAGCTACAATTCTCCAACTTTCCTCCTTCACATCCATATGATTAAGGCTAAAATGACTTGAATTAATTTATAAATTACAAATCTATTGTATATATTTACAAAAAATACATACAAATAAAATTATGATGCAATAAAATTAATTTTAATTTTATTTACATGAACAGTAACCACACACATAACCTGCTGCAGTAGATAATTACATTATTTGCTACAGTGCCTATGACTTTCCTTCTTTGTTTTGCACTAGATTGCACTGTAGCTTAGGTGACTTTCCTCCTTAATGTTAGAGGATCCACTTCCGATTCTGCTTGCCTGCTTGCGGGTACAGTGAGCCACGTCCCATGCATCCTTTTTTTCTGGCCGACTGTCTCGATATACCCAATAAGTTCAGTTCTTAGATAGTGACGCGCGCATTGTATTCAACGACCTATAGACCCGTCAAATTATCCGCAGAAACAAATCGATGAGTTTGGTGGCTGGTGAGGCCACACTGATGTTTCCTATCCATTACTTGTCAGATCAGTAAAAAAATATGGCAAAACGATGTTGAATGCAGCCACTCTAGGTATCCGAACCAACACGGAAACACGTTTTAAAATTCTCAAGAATCATCAGCCCCGGCCGCCGGTGGCAGAGGATATGCTAAAGAGGAGGATCCCTCCAACGATGCCCCTGATCGAGGAAACCGGTGCGGAACATGCCAAATCGACGACAAAGAAGCGCGCACGCAAGCCATGGATTGATGGACATGCACATTTATTTTTATTGGGGTTTCTTTTGTTTCTTTTTGTTTTCCATTCTATATTTTTATATACATGATCAACATTTTTTTTCAAATGTTTGTTCAACATTTTTCAAATACTTGTTCGATATTTTTCAAACACTTGTTCAATATTTTTTATATACATGATCAACATTTTTTCAAATACCTGTTCAATATTTTTATAAACGTGGTTAACATTTTTCAAATACTTGCTCAATTTTTTATACATGAAAAATAGTTATTCAAATACTTCACTTGCAAAAAAATAGTTATTCAAATACTTGTTCAATATTTTTTAAATACTTGTTCAATTTTGTTTTTCAAATACTTGTTCCACATTTTTCATATACTCATTCAAAAAATGTTAAATACTTGTTCAAAATTTTTCAATTTATTTGAAGAGTGTTTTCTAATATATATATTTAAAATATTTCAAAGTATAAACAAAAGTCCAAATATAAAGTAAAAAGAAAACAAAAAACGTAAAAATAAACAGGAAAAATATGTTGTGGCCTCCCCGCGCTCGTGGGCTGGCATATTTAAAATTAACTAGCGAGCGAGCTGGGCCAGCCTGAAACCCAGCCTGTCCGGCATATGATCAGATTTAAGGTAAAACCCTACTCGTGTTCTGTCTATAATGCGATTGAGGTGCACAAAGTACATGTACGAAGCAAGGAATTGTAGTGTGTCTACCGGCTAGCTCAACCCGACTTGTAGAACATACCGAGGCCTCTAAGGTTACACAACCTAATCGGTTACATCGGGGGAGGGGAGTCCTCCACGACTCTGGCTTCCTGTCTTAGGAAGGGTTCCAGAGTCTTCTCACATGGGGCCCATGGGCCGGATTGATGGCCCAGGACGGAACCGACCTAGACGATATGGATGATGAGTGACAGTTACAGACTTCTTGGCCGATGCTAGAGCCGAATCGAGCAACAGAATGAGCAAGAAGACATCAACAATATAGAAAGAATCTTTACACAACGCAGCAGGTCAATAGAACTAGTGGAAGTTCAGTTATGTTGGGTTGTTGCTAGTCAGCAGGATGACGACAACGGAGACGATGGTGACCCCGAGGAAGAGGAGACACTACTTTGTTGCAATGGATCTTCCCTTGGTCAGCAATCAAGGTACAATGTTTCCCTTTCACTAAAAAAGGACTCGTTTAACTGGCGATCGATCGCCCACGAGCTTCCTCCAGCGACCCTATTGCTCGTTTGCCAGGGGAGGCTGCCAGCAGCGAACGTTTCGCCCGATCGCTCTGGTCATGTACCCTCCAGCGATTCGTTTGCTTTGCGCGACCCCGAGTTGACCCATAGGCCCAGCTAACTTTTTTTGCGAAAAAATGCCATCAAACAATAAAAAAGACCCCAATGCGATGATCTGAATTATGAAAAATAGCATGCTAATCTATAAAACTGCCCATTTCTCTAATGTATAATTTTAGAACGATTATGAGCAAAACCAAAATAGGTCGTGTGATCTAAAATTTCTTTTTTTTCTTAAAACCTGCCATCCTCTAGATGAAAAATGCCATGATCGAAAAAAGGAAAAAAAAACAATGACATGCCAACCTCTTAATTAATATTAAAAATGTCACCCTCTTAAAAATAAAAATGCCATGTTAGTGACTATTAAAGTGCCATGCTCTTAATAATAAAACATCCATGTTATTGGTAATATAAAGCTGGCCATAGTGGGGGTAACATAAGTAGTATCATGTCATTGAAACTCGCAAACATGCTTATGTGACAAACAATTAAAGAAGAGAGAGATGGTTATATTAACATAGGTAGATACCGTAACATAATAAATGTGATGCTAATATATGTCATGCATGGCAATAAATGAGACCACATATGATACTAATCTATGATACTATGCACTATAGAGGCAGTAACATAGACTAGTAACATATGCATGTTACTAGTCTAAATTACTCCCCACTATGACCAGCCTAAATGCCATGCTCTGAATAATAAAACTGGCATCCTGTTAGTAATAAAACTGCCATCTTTTAACAATAAAATGCCATGTTAATAATAATAATAATGCCATCCTCTTCATAATAAAAAGCCATGTTAATAATAATAAAAATGTCATGCTCTTAATAATAGAATGGTCATCCTCTTAATAATAAAAATGCCATATAATTATTGTTGGGAAAGTTTAATAAAAAATAAATTTCCATGCTACCTACAATAAAAAAATGCACATGGCAAATTTGAAAAAAAACCCTTCTATAAATTTAGGGATTTTTGTTCTTTCAAAAATGGAAAAGAAATTCGTTTTAAAAAAATCAAAAGAAAAGAATTTAAAATATTTAACTTTCAAATATAGAAAAATGTTTAAGCATATGTGATCACAAAAACCACTTCAGTCGAAGTGGCAAAGTGTATCGGCCCTCCCACAGGATGTCCCGGGTTGGAGAACCCCATCCTCCCCGTTCACACCACTCGTCCTTTTTGTCTATAGTGAACGAGTCTGAATCGTTGACATGGCACAAGCCTCGCGCCGTAATTCGCGCTAGGAAAATGGACGGCAACCAGCACATTCGCTCGGATAACGTTCCCAACGAGGGTTTGCTGGATATCATTTCTGGAGAAAAAGAAGGGTCGAGGTACGGTTTTTCTGTTTGTATATGGTTTGGTCGGGACTAAGCAAGTTGTGTAGTGCAAAGTGTAATATGTAAAAAACAGGTAAAATATTAAAATTCTGAACTAAATAATAAATAAAGCATGTCGCCTGTTCTTTTTTGCTAATTGAATAAATACTTCCTCCATTTCATATTAGTTGTCGCTGATTTAGTACTACCTCCGTCCGAAAATACTTGTCATATAGATGGATGCATCTAGACATATTTTAGTTCTGGATACATCCATTTTTATCCATTTCCGCGATAAGTATTTCCGGATGAAGGAAGTATAAAGTTGTACTAAATCAGGGAGAACTAATATGGAACGGAGGGAGGAACTAAAACTTGCCCAGATTCTCTAACTGAATCACAATTATGAATTAATAAAGTAAGCAATGTGGTGAAGTACTGGGCTTACTCATTACATCACAGGGATATCACATCTACCAAGGATGGCCAAGAAAGTCTCCGGAGTGAATCGCGGACGCTGTAAACCTGTTCCAATTGGTTGGAGATCACTACGTTGCGAACAGACTTGAGGTGGTCCTCTGTTGCGTATGCTCTCATGGTGACAAGTTCCCGTGTATGCTCAAGAGCACCGAGCACAAGGTCATCGGTGCGACATCTAAACGAACAGAAGCCATGGCTACCGAGGGAAACAAATTTGCCATTGCTAACGACCTCCTCCCCTGCCTCATCCACCATCGGGAACTCAGTAATTGACAAGGATAGGGACCCTGCTGTGATGCTTGGGCTTGGTGAGTCGGTGGCGCAGACTGTGATGTTGTAAGCGGCGATCCTTTTGGCGGCAGTTGAAAAGCCAAGGAAGAGGGGGCCATGAGGGACGGCGCCTCCGGTGAATGGCAGATCCTTGTCATCCAGTTTTGACCATTGCTCAGTCTTCAAGTTGAACATGTGCGTGCCCTTCTGCTCATCCGTCGACACCAGAATGCAGATGCTCACGGCTACAAAGGACTTGATCCTGACCACCGGCGGGAAGATGTAGTGCCTTGGGGAGAGCTCCCAGGGGAAGCAGGGCGGCCGGGGCAGTTGCTCCCATTTGCAGTCCACGAGACGGCCACTGACCACCCGCGCCTGGGAGAGATCGAGCACCTCGAACCAAGGCACGAAATTAATCTCCCCCTTCATGGCAGGCTCACGTGTCAGGGCATAGATCCTGTCGCCGACCGGTAGCAGGATCGGGCGTAACTTGGTCGACACGAGCTTCGGTCCCGGGATCACCTGGTGCGTCCTGGTGTCGAAGACGATGGTCTCGGGGCCATAGTCAATGGGTGCGTTGCCGCCGACGCCGACGATCCACGGGCCGTGCCTCGACCGCACGGCGACGAAGGACATGCAGTGCTTGGACTCAAGGCGGGTGAGATGTCGTGGGATCGGTACCGGGGCGCGGCGGCGAGGGGAGAAGGGGTTCACCTTGACGATGGAGTAGGCGGGGTGAGTGACGTCATGGCCGACCACCAGGTACACCGACGGAGGCTCCGTCTCGCAGCTGCCGGTACAGGCGATCGGACGAGGGATTGCGGCCGCCTTCTCCGGCTTCAGCTTCTTGCCCCCGCGGGGAGGCGCTTCCGTGTGCCGTTTCCGCGGCATCTTCGGGGGCCGAGTTATGTTCCGATTTGCAGCTCGATTGAGGCGGTGACCTAGGGTTTGGGGCGGCTGGAGCTGGAGACGGGGAAAAGGTAAGAATCGGACGCGAGGACTGACCAAGCAAAAACAAGTGGTATTTATATAAAAAATCGCGCCTGGCAGAATCTATCGTCCCGTTCCATCTCAGTCTTAATGGAACACAGTATGCAAAGCGTTCATATACACGCGCATACAATCATCTCTATGAACGCATACACGCATATCCTATCCTTATAAGCATCGTCAAAAGATTGAGCCGGCATATCATTTTAAAATTTATAAAGTCACCGTAAGCACTTGGTCGTCGACAGGAACGTCTCCTCCCACTGAATGCACATCGCCGGAAATTTTAAAAAAATTCAGAAATAAATGCGAGTACCAGGACTTAAACCCTGGTTGGCTGGGGATACCACAATCCCTCTAACCATCGAATTACAGATACGTCCCCATAGATCCTTGCCCGTAGTGCTGCCCCCGCACTAGCCAGCAGTCCCGCTCCGGCACCATGTGACTCAAATCTCCATCTCAAATTTACACCGCCCTCTGTTGCCGCCATGGATGAAGAGCGGAGTGGAGATTGTGAGGGGACACTAGATCCATGTCACAAATCCACACGCAGCCAAACACGGGCAAGTGTATGTGTGTTTTAAGCCGTCATGGGTTTCACGGGTTCGTGGATGTGGGAACCTGATCTGTGACGGTCCTTCATGTCGATATCATGGTAATGTAGGTGTGTTTCCGCGCGTGATTATTAGTTATGTAATGTACCGATGGATGTGTGCTTATTATGTAATCTATATGCTGAAATCGCTTGTTTCTGGCAATAAATGAAACATTTACGAAAACAAAAAACTGAATTATGAATAAACACCAACGGCTGCACTTGCTTAGCTTAGCTGTTCTGACAAGGTCACCGGTAAATGTTTTAGCCCCGATCTAAAACACTACTTCTTCCGTTTCGAATTACTTGCCGCACGTATGGATGTATCTAGATGTATTTTAGTTCTAGATACATCCATTTCAGAGACGAGTAATTCGGAATGGAGGGAGTATAATGTAAGACGTCTTACATTATGGGACAGAGGGAGTAATATTTACCAACGCTCAGTAGTTTTTTTGTGTGTGTGAGAATCCTCTGATCTATTTATCGTCTATCCTGGCACTACAAATAACACCAAAACTAACAAAAAAATTATCTTCAGGTACATAGACCGTCTAGCGACGACTATAAACTTGACATATGTGTGCTTCTTATGTGACCACGTGTATTAAGCTGCATGATTTTGCCTCTAAATTTCAGGTTATTCCAAAAATTGTGCTACAAAACCGTGCATATTTTTTTCATATGGATTACCATATACATATCTTAAATTATTACTGTGATTTTCTAGTTTTGCATTTAATGATGTTTCATTTTTTAGCATTTGCATCTGAGACGTTATAGGTGGAGCTCATGGGAGCCACCTTGTGCTTTGTAAACCTTTGAAGTGAACAAAAATGGAATGACGCGTAAACTATTTATGTCTTGTCCACCTCAAAGATACATCTGAAGCTCCTAAAATATGTATCTCTTCAAAAGAAATAAAAATGTGTGTACTTCAAGAACATAGAGGTATCCAATCAGCTCACCCTTTCCAGTGGTTTTTTATCCTGTATTTTTTTTTGTGAATGCCACCCACAAGTCTATTTTAGTTACTCTCGGGTGTGTTCTTTTCTCCTTCGTCTACTATAGATACTCCTACTTGTGTATCTGTATTTGAAGCCAATATTCATTATGTTGACGTTCCAGAATCAACTTTCCACTATGGCGCATCTCAATAGCGCGCACAAAAATTAGTGAGGGCGTATACGACAACCTTATGTCGACGGTTGCCGCACACTCGATAAAGTGACACAATGATGCTTTTTAAATAGATTCAGTCATCTCGTGGGAGCGCAACATATGTCCTACGAGAGGGTCGTCGAGACTAGTGTCCGGGGCATGGTGCAGTTGGAGTGCGGCCATTTCCCGAGTCCCACAACTCTCGGATTCTGAGCTCTTGGTCTTAGTTTGCCCTCCCGAAGGGCTTTAAGAGGGAGAGTGACCCTCCATTTGAGTGTATTCAAGTGAGAGTGAGTGAATTACATGCCAATGGGGGGGGGGGGGGCGTGCAAATGACCAAGGCTACCCTTGAAGTAAGAAGTTTTTTAAGGGGTTTGAAGTAAGGAGGTGTGAGGGTAGAACTAGGTAATTTCTGTCGTTTAGCCCATGCGCTCCTTATTGGGCTAGGAATTGGGTTGTTGACCATTAGGGGGGAAGTCTCTACACTAGGAGAGGCCTTCTTGCCTGGACTTGGGCTTCTTTGCTCCCTTGTTTCCTCTTTTGATGTATTGTTCCTTGGAGTCTTCTTTCTTTGACTGGTCTTGACTGGCAATGTTGCACTCCACATAGGACATGGGGTGGCACCTTAAGTAGGATAAAAATCCTCTACTACAACACATTAATTTTCCATTGTGAATGAAATAAGACTTTAATATGCTATGTGATATATATGTGATGTTTAACCAAGTTTATATATATATATATATATATATATATATATATACACATATATATATATGTGTGTGTGTGTGTGTGTGTGTGTGTGTGTGTGTGTGTGATGTTTTATGGATTATTTGAAAATAAACACCCATACTAGAGAATATTCGAGAAAGCTCTTGAGCTCTCAAGAAAACCGAGATATTTTTCCACGGAAGTTACTGGAAAAAAATGCATCATGGCAAACTGGGAAGCTTCTAGAATATTATGGAGTATTTCACGAGGATAGATACTTCCTTTGTTTCGAAATAATTGAAGTTCTAGGTTTGTCCTAAGTCAAACTTTATTAAGTTTGACCAAGTTTATATGAAAATATGTCACAATATACAACGTTAAATTTGCTTTATTAGACTCATTAGTAAACATATTTTGATCTTAGATATGTCTGATATTGTAGACCTTAGCTATTTTTTCTAAATTTTTTGTCAAACTTTAAAAAGTTTTACTTAGGACAATCCTAAAACTTGAATAGTTTTGGAACAAAGAGTATTTGAGAGGATGATTCTAGAAGACTCGTAAATAATCATGGTGGAGTTAATTTGGAGGAGAACTCTAGAAATATGCAAAGTTCCAGATAAATATGTGTAACAAGAAAATATCTAGGACCTGCATAACATTATAGTGTATTCTTGAAGATAGGTATTTTTGGTAAGATGGCATTTGTAGTATGATGACACTTCTCATACATCTGATGGTATTGAACAAATATAAACAATGGTGCCACCCCCTCTCATGGAGATATCAACTAACAGTAAAGCAAGTGATATGAGCTACCAGGGTGAGAGAGGTAAAGATACCATTATAGTGTAAGCTAGCCAACAAAAAAAGGTTGTACATGGAATATTTATGTTTATTGCATTTTTTGCTATTACTAAATTACTGCATATTCTTAAACTTAATCTACTGCAAATAGAATTTAAGGATCTTGCATAGCAGCCCACTCTCTCTGCTTGAATGATAAAAAATATACGATTCATCTAGACTATGGTTTAGGTTTGTCGACGGTAGGGAGTTATGATATCAACATCAATAGCGTCTCCTTGAAGAGCAATCCTTTTTAAAAACAAATTAGTTACTTGAAGAGCGACCCTTTTTCAAAACAAAACTTAGTATTGGATCAAAAATGGGTGAGGAGTATGTGTTAGTGAGGAATATTGCCAAGTCAATCATCGGATCACCTAGCTATTTTATTAATCTATTCTCTTATTGCAAATGTATCAAATGAAGGAAAGAAGACACAAAAAGATTATTTTGAAAAACTACAATGAAACAATTTGTGGGATGGAATTTGTTGAGTATGCAAACCAAGAAAAAAATGAAGTGGTGTATATTGTTTTGTTAATACAAGAATGTATTCATGTGGACTCAATACGTTGTGATTATGAGGATATGCTTGATCTTTTACTAGAGGATTTCTGCATAATTTTTAAGCGGCCAAATATGATTGCTCAATATAATCATCAAAAGATAGGAAATAGCTAACAATGAGTATATGAGTAATGGGAAGCCTATTCTCTAAGAGAATTTCCCAAGATTTTTTCCCAAAAGTCTTAATAAGTTATGCATAAGATAAAACCAATATGGGTACTTGTCAGAAATTTAAACAAGTCTAAATGAAGATTACCAGAGTTCACGTGTCCAGGTTTTACTCAAAAGTTTGTTCATTGGTTGGTTTTGACTGATCGTCGCCCACGTGGCAATATTCTTCTCTCTTCTTATTTTAACTCGCTTGGGTTCTTATTTGGACCCTTAACTCTTCAGAAAAAGCAAATTTTGTCCCTTGACCCGAGAAAAGCAATTTCATGCTGACTTGGCATGGTTTTTGACCCGTCGTTGACCGCGTAGCAATCTTCTTCTCCCTTATTATTTTAACTTAGTTTGGGCATTCCATCGAGCAGACGGCGTGAGCCGACCAGCAGTAAGCAGCAGGAGGAGGTGGGTGTGGACCTGGTATGGCTTATGGCCGTGCTTGCAGGCAGCCGAGGTGCTGCGGTACGACGAGGCTCGTGGTACCAACGGGTGTGGCCACGACACTGTCATTGCTTGAGCAACAATAGATACATTGTCACCGCCTTTGCAGAGAAACGTGTAACCGGTGGACTCGGTCCTTTCCCTCCTGCATATACAACCCTCCGCGCCACACCCCAGAGGCACGGGTGATTGGTCCGACCACCATGGCTGGCAAGTACATGCCACTGGTTGGTGGCAACGGTGACACTGTGCAGGTTCCAAGCCCTGCACTCGATGGCGCCATGAATGTGGGTTTTCCTAGTCCTGTACTTGGGCTGTGGTTGCTGGCACGGTGCACTTAGTGAACCCAGTCGCTAGGTGGGACGAGTGCTTCTACCTGCACGCTTGCTTGGCGATCAGGTCGAAGCACTTGTGTATCGCATCGGCATGATCGAAGCCGGAAGTGCACACTCAGCGTTTGCCTTTGATGAGCGTCAGACAGCTATGTCGAGGTGGCTTGTAGTGCCCGAGGTGGGGGGCAAGAAGTCCACGTTGGACGAGTGAACGACACCGAGGCCGGCAAGAGCATGCAATGTTTTGGTTACCGAATGGGCCATTTTTATCGAGGGGACTGGTTAACGTGGTTACCACGTTTACCGAGAAATACCGAGTATATTTTAAACAAAAATTATAATTGAGTTTTGAATTCAACATATTTGAAAATAGTTATAGACAACACATGAACTTGTATTCATCATAAAAGAGCTACTAGCACAGTGGAACGTCATCTACTCACGTGCTGTGAGGCTGCTAGTTCGACTCTTGGGTCGTTTACTTTTCACCTTTTGTAACCAGCTACCTCTTGAAGAGAAAAATAGGTTGTTGCCCATACGCCAGAACCGACTGTGATGTCATAACTGAGATGCTACCATACTTTGCTATGGATTAAACGTTTAAACTCAAAAAATTGGGTATTTTTGCTTGGTTTGAGAGCGTGCCACCAGACGTGGATACAACAAGTCAGTGAATGGCATGATTTACATGTCCATGACCCTACCCTGCCACATAAACATGGCGAGGTCATCGCCAAACTGCTCCGCCCCGAATGGAGTAGGGCTGTCCGCACGTCACCGTTGAACGTCGTGCTATCTAGGCATTTGGGCAACTCATCTTTACCACCATTTCCAGGGCTAGCAAAAGCATGCCGTTCAGCGCACCAGGGTTATGCCTACTAAGCTCCTCCTTGTGTGCTAGTGCCCCATGGTGCCTCGAGCTCAACAGCGTCGTCGTTGGTGTTGATGGTCAACGGACACAAGGTGCTGGAGAAAATGTAGTTGCCACATTTGGGGGAGAGAGGAAGGAGAGAAAGAGAGGGTGATGTGAACCATTCGAAAAAAGAGGGTGACGTGATGATCAAATGAGTTAATTTGGTTCGAAACCACGCCACATCACCGATACCGCTTAAGATGAGTTAGATGACCAAACTTGTCCGATTTTGAAAGTTCAGAGTACAACTTGTCTGGTTTTGAAGTTGGAGGACAAAACCCACACTTCTCGGTTAGTTCAGGGATGAAAAATAGTTTTTCTCAATAAACTACAACAAATTAATGTGTATGATCAATACTGTGTTGCTACAAGATAACCCTTCAGTAGAATACTAATCTTACCGAACCCCACAAA
This sequence comes from Aegilops bicornis, assembly GCA_021605145.1. Lineage (NCBI taxonomy): Eukaryota > Viridiplantae > Streptophyta > Magnoliopsida > Poales > Poaceae > Aegilops > Aegilops bicornis. The sequence continues at coordinate 725,844,921 of CM038671.1, read as the reverse complement.
GAAAAAGAATACTAATCTTACCGTGCTTAGGAATGCAATCTTGTGCCAATGAAACTTGAGATCTCCCTCCATTTCTAAATATTTGTCTTTTTAGAGATTTCAAATGGACTACCACATACGGATGTATATAGACATATTTTAGAGTGTAGATTTACTCATTTTGCTTCGTATGTAGTTATTTGTTGAAATCTCTAAAAAAACAAATATTTAGGAACGAAGGGAGTAATAAGGAGCAGGAGTGACCAAAAGAAAAGCTAGCTAGTGCCTAGTGCTGAAACAATAGTAGTTGTTGCCTGTTGGCAGTGCTTACATGGTTAACGCAGCAACCACCGGCGAAGGATAAGCCAAATGACTGAGTGTATTTTCCAGGTTGAAAACCTGCCTCTGCTGCTTCGCTATGGCAACCGAATTGTTCCCGGAAACACCACCCTCCACCTGATAGTAGGTGTGATGAACAATTTGTGCTTTGTCCAGTTTGGCGTCCGGACCAGGATCAACACATCGAATGTCGAAAGAGAAGAAGCTGCCCTTCCCCATGGAGCACAGCAGCTGCCCCGGAACAATGCCCTCTGATATCACTTGCAACTCAACGATGGATAGCTCCGTTTCGCCCGTGACTAAATTCTCTGGCCGGAGGACCTCAATGTCGTACACTGCAGCCATGCCTCCCTTTTCTTTGGAGTAGGCAACGAAGCGGCAACCTCCGAGAGGAACGGCCTGGCCGACGAAAGGCAGGTTCTTGTCGTCCACCATGTCCCACTGCTCGGCGTCCACGTCGAAGGCGCAGGTGCCTGTACCCTTGTCTTGTTCCACGGAGAGCAGGATGTGGGAGCTGACGACCGCGTAGGCGGAGACGCGGACCTTGATCCGGTCGCGGTACTCCAGCGGGTTGATGAGGCACGGGAAGATGGGCGGCGGCGGCAGCTGGCGCCACCCGAGATCATCCCCGATGTCGTTGAGGTCGAGGACATGGAACCAGGGCATGAAGTCCCGCCCCGGCACGACGGAGGGGCGGCGGGAGAGCGCGTAGAGCTTGCAGCCGTGCGCGATCAGGACGGGATGCATCTTGGAGTAGACGAGGCGGGGGGCGCTGTACTCGGCGGAGGCCTTAGGGTCGTAGAGGGTGGTTCGGTCCAGGCCGAGGCCCGCGATCCGGGGCCCGTACGCCGTCCCCACCGCCGCGAAGGACATGCCGTGTTTGCTGGATATCAGGCGGCGTGTGCGTGTGGCGGCGCCCGCGGCGACCTCGATGACGGAGTGGGTGGGTTCCTCGAGTCCGTGCTCCACCAGAAGGTATATCGGCTGCTTTGCCGTGGCAGTCTCGCTAGGAACAGAAGAGGCCTTCTCCTTCCCCGAACAAGCGGGAGTAGGCCGAGGTCGAGTTCTCGCCGCCGCGCCGTGCTTACTCGCCCGTCTCCTCTTCTTGCCCTGCGTCATCGGCATCACGCAAATCGGATTCGTTTCCAGGACGACGACGACGACGGTGAGTGGCCTGCTCTATTTTTCGGCGACGAACGGGGGAATCGAGAAGAGGCCAGCGGGCGGCGGCGACTTATAATAAACAAATATGAGAAACCCTAGTGTCTCGCGTGTTCTTCGCAGCCGAGAAGAGGGACACGAGAGAGGAAGCTGCGCCCTTCCGCGAGAGTTTTTTGTGTGTGTGTGGAAGCTCGTCTGTAACGAGATGGAAGCTCTTCTCGTTTTTTTTGCGTGTTTGGTTGCCTGCATATGGCCTAGCCTGGCCCGTGCGGAAAGAAAGTGGCCCGTTTGGTTGTCTGCGTTTACTATGCAGCCCGCATGGCATGAACCTTAAAGCACCTTCAGGCCAGGCCCAGGGGAAACGCCCCAATCGGCAGTAGCTCGTAAGCCTGGCTCGGACGATGCAGGGGAGGGCGACGCGCTTCTCTTCTCGTGCTACCAGGAAGATGGCGCGAGCTCGCCCACATCTCCTCGGGATTTCGGCTCACCTCTCGCCGAGTCCGCCCCTATTTAGCCCCTTCCCTCACCGCCCCCAACTCCCGCCATCATTCTTCCCCTTTTGAGCTTTCCCGCCGACGCGCATCGGCACCGACGAGCAGGTAAGCGGCGCATCTTCATCGGCTGGCGGTCCACGGCGTCGGTGGTCCTTCATCGGCCGGCGGTGATCTTCTACGACCGTTCCCCCCTCATCCTCGAGCTGCAGCCATGGCCTCTGTGAAATTAATCCCCCTTTCTCTCTGTTCCGTCTAGCTAGATTTAAGCTGCAGCTAGGGTTTGATGTAGATGCATGGTTGATTAGTGCTCTGATCTGTGAGCTTATATGGTTGATTGCTATACTGCCGTTGCAATTTGTGGTAGGGTTAGATGTTAAAGCATGTGGTAGGCTAGATTAGTAGTAGAGTTTGAAGTTGAACCTTGTGCTTGTGTTGATTCGTGCTTAGATCTGTGATTTGTAGCTATTGGTGGTCCATTTGTAGCATGCCGTTTGTTGTAGATGTATGTTCCTGCTCATAAATTGTCCGGTATGCTTAGTATGATAGCGGTGAACCATGTGCTTAGTATGATAGTGATGAAGCATGTGCTTGGTATGATAATGATGAACCATGTACATGTATGCACCTGCTTTCATGGATTGTCTGGTATGTTGTGTGCTATGCTTACTGTCAATGCGTGCTACGATTGTAGGACATGACCACGCAAACGCAAGATCTTAGTCAGGCCCTTGTCCTGTCCTACAGTCAGTTTGCTCCATCGTTTGTCGAGGACTCGCATCCTATGTTCGCGATGGCACCTGATTCAGAGGTGTTCGCGTCTGATTCTGTCTATGTGCCAGTAGTGCTCGTTGTCAGTGTCAAAACTGGCTGATCTCGGGTAGGGTGTCCCGAACTGTGCGTCTGGGGATCGAAGGTAACACGAGGCAGGGGACACGATGTTTTCCCAGGTTCGGGCCCTCTTAATGGAGGTAATACCCTACTTCCTGCTTGATTGACTTTGATGAGTATAGGGTTTACAAGAGTTGGTCTACCTCGAGATCGTAATGGCTAAACCCTAGATGTCTAGCCTATATGACTTGTCTTAGCCTCTACGGACTAAACCCTCTAGTTTATATAGACACGGAGGGATTTAGGGTTGTACAGAGTCGGTTTACAGAGAAAGGAAACTACACATCTGGACGCCAAGCTTGCCATCCACGCAAAGGAGAGTCCCATCCGGACACGGGGGAAGGCCTTTTATCTTGTATCTTCACGGCCCTCTAGTCCGGCCCATCTCACACAGCTCGGACGCCCGGGGACCCCCTAATCCAGGACTCCCTCAGTAGCCCCTGAATCAGGCTTCAATGACAACGTGTCCAGCGCGCAGATTGTTTTCGGCATTGCAAGGCGGGTTCCTCCTCCGAATACTCCAAGGCAGTCTTCCGAACAAGAGAACTGAGTCCGGCTCTGTATAGTAGTTACAATCCCCAACCTCAAGGGCAAAATACTCAAGCAAAATAAGCTATGTCCTCTGACAGCTTTTTTCACGAGACGTTACGCCTAGCCTTGTTATTGAACCGTTTTGTTGGCCTCCCGCCTCGTGTTTCGAGGCGCGGTTTCTATTGACACGTCTTGTCAAAGCATAGATCGTGTCCCCTTATTACGGGATTCTTATCAATACGGGTTTGGGTAAACCAACGTGTCATTCGCACGATCCCTTGGGAACAGGCGAGTTTTTAAGGCTTAAAAGGGCGGGCGGCGTTTGGTATTCACTGCCTATATAAACGGATAAAGATCCATCTTCTCACCCCACACCCTCTTCTTTCCACTGCCTTCCCATCCTCGAGCTCCAGCGCCCAAGCACCAATCTTTCCCACCGCCACCAACCCTTCCAGCAATGTCCGGATCTGGTGCTCAAGGCAAGTGGATGGCCTCCTCCGCGATGGAGAAGCACGTCAAAGAGTTCCGGGAGGCGAGGTACTTGACTGCGGAAATCACACACAGGCTCCCCGCAAAAGGGCAAGTCATCCCCACACCAGAGCCCGGCGACAGGCGTGTTCATCCCTCACTTCCTCCGCAGGTTAGGGTTTAGCCTTCACCCTTCTGTTCGCGGTCTCATGTTCTATTACGGGCTAGATTTTCACGATCTAGCCCCGAACTCCTTCCTTCACATCTCGGCGTTCATCGTCGTGTGTGAGGCATTTCTTCGCACCCCCCACACTTCGGCCTGTGGCTCAAGGTCTTCAATGTGAAGCCGAAGGTGGTCGAGGGGCAGCACACGGATTGCGGCGGCGCCATGGTGAGTGATACGTCTCCAACGTATCTACTTTTCCAAACACTTTTGCCCTTGTTTTGGACTGTAACTTGCATGATTTGAATGAAACTAACCTGCATCGACGCTGTTGTTTTCAGCAGAACTACCATGATGTTGTTTTATGTGTAGAAAAGAAAAGTTCTCGGAATGTCCTGAAAATCCACAGAGCGACTTTTTAGAAAATATAAAAAATACTGGCGAAAGAATCAAGACCAGGGGGCCCACACCCTGTCCACGAGACAGGGGGGCGCGCCCCCTATCTCGTGGGCCCCCTGGACCTCCACCGACCTCAACTCCAACTCCATATATTCACGTCAGAGAGAAAGTTTGATCGCGTTTTACGACACGGAGCCGCCGCCAAGCCCTAACCTCTCTCGGGAGGGCTGATCTGGAGTCCGTTCGGGGCTCCGGAGAGAGGGATTCGTCGCCGTCGTCATCATCAACCATCCTCCATCACCAATTTCATGATGCTCACCACCGTGCGTGAGTAATTCCATCATAGGCTTGCTGGACGGTGATGGGTTGGATGAGATTTACTATGTAATCAAGTTAGTTTTGTTAGGGTTTGATCCCTAGTATCCACTATGTTACGAGATTGATGTTGCTATGACTTTGCTATGCTTAATGCTTGTCACTAGGGCCCGAGTTCCATGATTTCAGATCTGAACCTATTATGTCTTCATGAATATATGTGTGTTCTTGATCCTATCTTGCAAGTCTATAGTCACCTATTATGTGTTATGATCCGACAACCCAAAGTGACAATAATCGGGATACTTCTCGGTGATGACCGTAGTTTGAGGAGTTCATGTATTCACTATGTGCTAATGCTTTGTTCCGGTTCTCTATTAAAAGGAGGCCTTAATATCCCTTAGTTTCCGCTAGGACCCCGCTGCCACGGGAGGGTAGGACAAAAGATGTCATGCAAGTTCTTTTCCATAAGCACGTATGACTATTCACGGAATACATGCCTACATTACATTGATGAACTGGAGCTGGTTCTATGTCACCCTATGTTATAGCTATTACATGAGGAATCGCATCCGACATAATTATCCATCACTGATCCATTGCCTACGAGCTTCTCACATATTGTTCTTCGCTTATTTACTTTTACATTGCTCTTTGTTACAACTACTACAAAACCCAAAAACTATTATCTTTACTTTTGCCTTTGTTACTTTTATTATCATACTACTTTGCTACTAAATACCTTGCTGCAGATACTAAGTTATCCAGGTGTGGTTGAATTGACAACTCAACTGCTAATACTCAAGAATATTCTTTGGCTCCCCTTGTGTCGAATCAATAAATTTGGGTTGAATACTATATCCTCGAAAGCTGTTGCGATCCCCTACACTTGTGGGTTATCAAGACTAATTTCTGGCGCTGTTGCCGGGGAGCATAGCTCTATTCTCGGAGTCACTTGGGATTTATATCTGTTGATCACTATGAAGAACTTGAAAGACGACAGAACTACGATTTTGCCCTCAACTACGAGGTGAGGTAAGGAACTGCCATCTAGCTCTGCAGTAGATTCTCCTTCTGTTATTAGTAAACTTGCGACACCTAAACCTGCTACTGCTATGAATTCTGATATGTCGCATGTTATTGATGATGCCACTTCTGCTATGCATGATGAAACTACTTCTGTGCGTGATACTACTTTGCCATTAGGTGAATTTCTTGATGAACAACTTGCTAGAGTTAGGGGGAATGAAATTATTGAAAGATGCTATTATTGATCATAGTGATGATGAAAGTTCTCCCAATGATTATGAATTACCTGTTGTTCCTGAGGGTTATGTTATGAATGAAGAAGATGCTAGAGCTATCTTTGCTTGCAATGATAGATATGATCTTAAGAAATTATTAGCTAAATGGAAGCAGATCTCTTAATGCTAGAATGAAACTGACCCTACTTTTGCTACTTCACCTATACGTATTCTTGATAAGGATTATGAATTCTCTGTTGATCCCGAAATTATTACTTTGGTTGAATCTGATCCTTTTTATGGCCTTGAATCAAACTGTTGTGGCACATCTTACCAAGTTGAATGATATAGCCACCCTGTTTACTAATGATGAGAAGTCTCGCTATTATTATATCCTTAAGATATTTCCGTTCTCATTAAAGGGTGATGCTAAGACTTGGTATAATTCTCTTGCTCCTGGTTGTGTGCGTAGTCCCCAGGATATGATTTATTACTTCTCGCTAAATATTTCCTGCTCATAAGAAACAAGCTGCCTTGCGGGAAATATACAATTTTGTGCAAATCAAAGAAGAGTCTCCCACAAGCTTGGGGGAGGCTTCTCCGGTTACTTAATGCTTTGCCTGATCATCCTCTTAAGAAAAATGAAATACTTGATAATGGACTAACCGATGCTTCCAAGGATTACTTGGATAGTTGTGTTGGTTGTGTTTTCAGGGAAAGAACAGTCGACAAAGCTGAATTACTATTGAATAATATGTTGACTAATGAAAATAATTGGAATCTTCCAGAGCCAATCCCTGAGGCAATTCCTGAACCAATTGAGCCAACTCCTGAGCCTATTCCTAAACCCACTCCGAAGAAGAGAGGTGTTTTATTCCTCAATCCTAAAGATATGCAAGAGGCAAAGAAATCAATGAAAGAAAAAGGTATTAAAGCTGAAGATGTTAAGAATTTACCACCTATTGAGGAAATACATGGTCTTAATATACCGCCTGTTGAAGAACCACATTGTCTTGATAACCCGACACAGGTAGTAAAGGTAAATTCTCTCTATAGATATGATAAAGTTGAAATCCCCTCTTCTAAATTTCATAGCCCATGCTTAGATGAATTTGATGACTTTATGGCTAGACAAGAAAGTTTTAATGTTTATGTTGGTAGAGAGTTAAAGAATAATGCTTTCGAGATAGGACGCGTGAGTGATAATGTGGCTAGAGTTAAAGGTGAACTCAAACTCATTAGCAAATATACTTCTATGGTTGCTACTCAAGCTGAGCAAGTACTTAAAGCTCAAAATGATTTGCTTGATGAATTAAATAATAAAAATGACTTTGTTGTTAGAGTGGCTACTAGAACTGGTAGAATGACTCAGGAACCTTTGTATCCTGAAGGCCACCCTAAGAGAATCGAGCAATATTCTCAGAGAAATAATTTAGAGGTACCTAGTTATTCTAAAAATAAGAAAAAGAAAAACGATAGAACTTTGCATGCTTCTAGTGATCCTACTGTAGACACACCTGAGAATCCCAATGATATCTCTATTTCTGATACTGAAACACAATTAGGTGATGAACATGAACCTAGTGATAATGTTAATGATAATGTTCATGTTGATGCTCAACCCAGCAAAAACAGTGATGTAGAGATTGAACCTGCTGTTGATCTTGATAACCCACAATCAAAGAATCAACGTTATGATAAGAGAGATTTTGTTGCTAGGAAGCACGGTAGAGAAAGAGAACCATGGGTTCAAAAACCCATGCCCTTTCCTCCTAAACCATCCAAAACAAAGGATGATGAGGATTTTGAGCGCTTTGCTGAAATGATTAGACCTATTTTCTTATGTATGCGCTTAATTGATATGCTCAAAGTAAATCCTTATGCTAAGTATATGAAGGATATCATTACAAATAAAAGAAAGATACCGGAAGCTGAAATTTCCACCATGCTTGCTAATTACACTTTTAAGGTGGAATACCAAAGAAACTTGGAGATCCGGGTGTACCACTATACCATGCTCCATTAAAAGAAATTATGTTAAAACTGCTTTGTGTGATCTTGGAGCCGGTGTTAGTGGTATGCCTCTCTCTTTATATCGTAGACTTGAATTGAATAAGTTGACACCTACTGAAATATCTTTGCAAATGGCTGATAAATCAACTGCTATACATTGCCGGTATTTGTGAGGATGTGCCTATTGTGGTTGCAAATGTCACTATCTTAACGGACTTTGTTATTCTTGATATTCACGAGGGCGATAGTATGTCGATTATCCTTGGTAGACCTTTTTTGAATACTGCAGGGGCTGTTATTGATTGCAACAAAGGCAATGTCACTTTTCATGTTAATGGTAATGAGCATACGGTACACTTTCCGAGGAAACAATCTCAAGTTCGTAGCATCAATTATATTGGAAAAGTTCCAACTATCATTATTGGAGGTTATGAATTTCCTCTCCCTACTGTCAAGAAAAAGTATGATATTCTTATTGTTGGGGAATTTCATATCCCCGTTGAGGTAACTTAGTGTTATTCGAAATTTCTCCGGTTCCGTGTTATTCGGAATGAGTTTGTTAACAAGACTTGATCAACCTTGTTAGTGGATTCATTTTGATGATCATGAGATGGATGAAACTAGAAGGCACAACCTTCTGTACCCTCTTTTTTACTTTCATTATTTAGAATAAATAAAGCAAAAATAGTATCATCTGCATTTTACGAATTATCCATGCATTAAAAAATAGCCCGAAAATAAAAGTGCTCCAAATGCCCTGCAAATTTAGTATGATTTTTATGGAATATTTGAGGATTTTAGGCACTGAAAACACTGTAGGAGGGGCAAGCACCAGGCCACGAGAGTGGAGGGCGCGCCCACCCCACCTGGGTGCGCCCCCTGTCTCGTGGGCCCCTGGTGGCCCCCCTCCACTTATGCCAGCACCCACACACTTCATCTTCTACCCAAAAAAAATCCCCATCCAGCTCGAGCACGAGTTCTAGCTCATTTTGCTGCGATTTTCGATCTCCTTGCTCAAAGCTCCATTCACAAAACTGCTTTGGGAGATTGTTGCTTGGTATGTGACTCCTCCATTGGTCCAATTAGTTTTTGTTCTAGTGCTTTATTCATTGCAAATTTTTGCTGCATAGGTGACCATGTTCTTGAGCTTGCATGTTGAATTTATGAGGTCCCAAGCAATTCCAATGCATGATATAGGCTCTAGGCACTTGTAGGAGTAGTTGCTATCAATCTTGTTTAGTTTTATTCACTTTTATTTTGAAGTTACTAAAATTTCAGAAATTTTCAGAAAATGTTAAGGAAGTTTTTGAGGGGCTCTTCTAGCCAAGGCTCTCAGGCCAAAGAGAAGGAAAAAGCCAAGTATAATCTTTCTCGCTTAGCGGAAGTGCGGTCGTGTGAATGGCCATGCAATGATTTCTTGAAAGAAGCTGGAATTCATGAAGATTTTTATTCTTTGATCGAGACTGCATGCCTCACCGGTTTCATAACGACCGGATCGATTAGTATCTCTTACTCACCAATACTTTCGTGCAAAACTTTTATTATTATCCTAAGAAATCACCACCTGCAGTATCATTTCATTTATATTTAAAGAAATGTCTTTACGTAATTTTTGCGCGGTATGTAGGATACCTTATGAGGGAGAATTAGGGGAACCCATCGTAAAGATGTGGATGGCTTTGTTAATACTATCGCTGTAGAGGAGCCAAAGAAGGGTTCCGAGGCAAAAATCTCTAGCATACACTTTCCTGTTTTACGCTACTTTGCCATATTTGCTAGTAGATGCTTGATTGGTCGTGGAAATATTGGAAACTTTAGTGTTCCTGATATTATCATTCTTCAACACGCCTTGCTTGGAGACAATACTTTTAGTTTGGGTGCCGTTGTTGCTAAACGGCTAGCCCAGAATCATACAAAAGGGCCCATATTTGGAGGTATCTATGCTTCACGTCTTGCTAGACATTTTCAGATACCCATTAGGCACCATGAGAAAGAGGGGACAAAATTGCCTCCTCACATTTTAGATTACAAGAGCATGGTAGCACACAAGTTTATTGTTGACAACGAAGAGAAGATGCTCTTGTATAAACTTAGATTTGATAAGAAGCACATTGAGATTATTATTTTGCATGTGCCTCTGTTGTTTGATTTGCTTGCAGAAAATTTTCTTGTCACACCGGAAGCGATGTACAATCATCGAGCCCAATCTTTCACTCCAGAATCTGAACCTGAGCCGGAACCTGAACTGGACCCTTATCGTGCATCATCTGTCCAGTGGGATTCGGAGATGACCAGCCAGTGGTATCCTGATTTCACCTCCCAGTACACCGGGGCGAGTAGCGGCGGTCCTTGGTACTATACGAACTTAGGCCAAAAGCCTAAGCTTGGGGGAGTACATATTTCTCACCGACTTTACATTCATGTTCACACACTAGTCGTCGGTGCTCATACTCTTTCATTGTGTTATCCATGCTAGTTTACATTTCTTTTCCTAGCTTTCTTCTTGTTTGTTTGATAAACCTTAAGAAAAACCAAAAAAATTAGTTAGTTTAATTTCCATGCTTGTAGTAGAAATTAAAATGAAAACCCAAAAAGATTTCTAGTTCTTCTTCTTACTTGTTGGGAGCTTTCCCGTGTAAATAGTTTTATTTTCTTTTCTTTCCTTTGGGGCTCGAGAAGACCATATTGAAAATGTTTAGTGGCTCTCATATGCATGATTGTTTATTTAACTTAGAGCCATATTACTTGTCTTCTCTTTTGAGTTGAATGCTTGCAGATTCCAGCTTAGCCCAATGCACGTGCACTCTTATTATTATACACATCGTTCGGTCGTGCAAGTGAAAGGCAGTAATGACGATATATGATGGACTTATTGGGATGAGAAAAGCTGGTATGAACTCGACCTCTCCTGTTTTTGTAAATATGATGAGTTCATCATTACGAGTCGACTTATTATGAGGTAAACATATTTGCAATGACATTTAGAGATTATAGTTGCTTGTGCCATGCTTGATTAGCTATGAGTTATAATGATTTACCTTGCGTGCCAACATGCTATTAGAATGATTATGATGTGATATGATGGGATGGTATCCTCCTTTGAATGAATTGAGTGACTCGACTTGGCACATGTTCACGCATGTAGTTGAAAAAAATCAACCTAGCCTTCATGATATTTATGTTCATGGTGGATTATATCCTACTCATGCTTGTACTCGGTGTGAATTAATTTTAATGCATGTTTATGACTGTTGTCGCTCTCTCAGTTGGTCGCTTCCGGTCTTTTGCTAGCCTTCACTGTACTAAGCGAGAGAATACTGCTTGTGCATCCAAACTCCTTAAACCCCAAAGTTGTTCCATATGAGTCCACTATACCTTCCTATATGCGGTATTTACCTGCCCTTCCAAGTAAATTTGTATGTGCCAAACTCCAAACCTTCAAATGAAATTCTGTTTTATATGCTCGAGCAGCTCATGTTACAACTAGGGCTGCCTATATCTTCCATGCTAGGTGGGTTATTCTCAAGAGGAGTGGACTCCGCTCCTCATTCATGAGAAAGGGCGAACCGGGATGCCCAGTCCCATGATCCAAACAGATCAAAGCAAATCAAAATAATTAAACAAAACTCCCCTAGGGCTGTTGTTAGTTGGAGGCACTCGTTGTTTCGAGCAAGCCATGGATTGATGCTTGTTGGTGGTTGGGGGAGTATAAACCTTTACCATTCTGTTTGGGAACTGCCTATAATGCATGTAGTACGGAAGATACAACCATCTCATAGTTGTTGCGTTGACAGCAAAAGTATGCCGCTCAAAATGTTATTCAATCTCTATTTTAAAATCGAGCTCTGTCACCTCTACAAATCCCTGCTTCCCTCTGCGAAGGGCCTATCTATTTACTTTTATGTTGAGTCATCACCCTTCTTATTAAAAAGCACCCGCTGGAGAGCACACTGTCATTTGCATTCATTACTATGGTTTATATTGGGTATGACTTGACTGGATCTCTTTTACCATGAATTACAATGTTTAGTCAGTCCTTGATCTTTAAAGGTGCTCTGCATTTATGTTTTGCGGTCTTAGAAAGGGCTAGCGAGATACCATCTCGTTATATCATGTTATGATTGTTTTGAGAAAGTGTTGTCATCCGAGTTTTATTATTATGGCTCGCTAGCTGATTATACTATTGATATGATTAATTGTGAGACCTAAGTGTTATTGTGAGTATGGTTAGTTCATAATATTTGCTGAAACTTGAATGCCGACTTTTCATGTTTACAACAACAAGAGCAAACAAAGTTTGTAAAAGTTTTTCTTTATCACTTTTAGTTTATCAACTGAATTGCTTGAGGACAAGCAAAGGTTTAAGCTTGGGGGAGTTGATACGTCTCCAACGTATCTACTTTTTCAAACACTTTTGCCCTTCTTTTGGACTCTAACTTGCATGATTTGAATGAAACTAACCCGGATTGACGCTGTTTTCAGCAGAACTACCATGATGTTGTTTTATGTGTAGAAAAGAAAAATTCTCGGAATGTCCTAAAAATCCACGGAGCGACTTTTTGGAAAATATAAAAAATACTGGCGAAAGAATCAAGACCAGGGGGCCCACACCCTGTCCACGAGACAGGGGGGGCGCACCCCCTCCCCCTGGGCGCGCCCCCCTATCTCGTGGCCCCCTTGGACCTCCACCGACCTCAACTCCAACTCCATATATTCACGTTCGGGGAGAAAAAAATCAGAGATAAAGTTTGATCGCGTTTTACGACACGGAGCCGCCGCCAAGCCCTAATCTCTCTCGGGAGGGCTGATCTGGAGTCCGTTCGGGGCTCAGGAGAGGGATTCATCGCTGTCGTCATCATCAACCATCCTCCATCACCAATTTCATGATGCTCACCGCCGTGCGTGAATAATTCCATCATAGGCTTGCTGGACGGTGATGGGTTGGATGAGATTTACCATGTAATCAAGTTAGTTTTGTTAGGGTTTGATCCCTAATATCCACTATGTTGTGAGATTGATGTTGCTATGACTTTGCTATGCTTAATGCTTGTCACTAGGGCCCGAGTGCCATGATTTCAAATCTGAACCTATTATGTCTTCATGAATATATGTGTGTTCTTGATCCTATCTTGCAAGTCTATAGTCACTTATTATGTGTTATGATCCGACAACCCCGAAGTGACAATAATCGGGATACTTCTCGGTGATGACCGTAGTTTGAGGAGTTCATGTATTCACTATGTGCTAATGCTTTGTTCCGGTTCTCTATTAAAAGGAGGCCTTAATATCCCTTAGTTTCGCTAGGACTTCCCGCCACACGGAGGGTAGGACAAAAGATGTCATGCAAGTTCTTTTCCATAAGCATGTATGACTATTCACGGAATACATGCCTACATTACATTGATGAACTGGAGCTAGTTCCATGTCACCCTATGTTATAGCTATTACATGAGGAATCGCATCCGGCATAATTATCCATCACTGATCCATTGCCTATGAGCTTCTCACATATTGTTCTTCGCTTATTTACTTTTCCATTGCTACTGTTACAACTACTACAAAAACCCAAAAACTATTATCTTTACTTTTGCACTGTTACTTTTATTATCATACTACTTTGCTAATAAATACCTTGCTGCAGATACTAAGTTATCCAGGTGTGGTTGAATTGACAACTCAACTGCTAATACTCAAGAATATTCTTTGGCTCCCCTTGTGTCGAATCAATAAATTTGGGTTGAATACTATACCCTCAAAAGCTGTTGCGATCCCCTACACTTGTGGGTTATCAGCGAGCATGCTCCCCAATGTCACCTGGCCCAAAGGGGCCTTCATGGAGACCGTCAAGACATGGCAGCAGGAGTGGTTCTACATCACTGAACCACGCGGCACCAAGTGGGCGGCCGCTCCTGCATTCAGATCCGGACCCCGCTGCGGCTCGCGTCGTGGACCAACAAAGGTCTGGACTGGGGATCGTCTGACGAGGTGGTGATGCTGCAAAAGCGCATCAAGAGTATCATAGAAAAGAACACCAGCCTTACTGACGTGATCCAGGTGATGCTCGTCCGTTGAACCCTTCCCTTCCAGCGATGGCCTCTCCGTATGTGGAAGTTTAATCCGGAAGGGCCACGGATCCTGCAGCATTTCTTTGGCACGATGCACAAAGAGATCTGGAAATTGCTCTTCAAGACTCAGAAGTCGTGGCTGAAGACGTCCGAGGACATTGGACTTGACTGCAATCACCCAGCCACCCCGGTAAGTATTAAATTTCCGAACATAGCTTAGTTCATCAAAGAAAAAGGGGGGTGCTGAGAATTCCCTCCTCCAAACAGGGTTGGATGAAAAAGGCGGAGCGGATCAGTTGTCCGGCCCCACTCCCCGAAGACCCGGCTAATCCTCTGCTAATGAAGATGCTGGTTCCGGCGCCATACCTGGCGCCGCCGAAGAAGGACAAGAAGAAGAAGAAGAAAGACAAGGAGGCCGAAAGTGGCCTCCACCATAAAGGTACTTCAGACGCCGTGTCTGGAGGGACCGAGGCTCCCTCCTCCCACGAGGGGGACGAAGACTAGGACGAAGAGGAGGAGGAAGAAGATAACCCTCCTCCCAAGGGGAGGAAGAGGGCGGTGATACGTCTCCAACGTATCTATAATTTTTTATTTCTCCATGCTACTTTATCTACTGTTTTGGACTATATTGGGCTTTATTTTCCACTTTTATATTATTTTTGGGACTAACCTATTAACCGGAGGCCCAGCCCAGAATTGTTGTTTTTTGCCTATTTCAGTGTTTCAAAGAAACGGAATATCAAACGGAGTCCAAATGGAATGAAACCTTCGGAAACGTGATTTTCTCACCGAACGTGATCCAGGGGACTTGGACCCTACTCCAAGGAACAAAAGAGGCGGTCACGAGGGTGGGGGGCGCGCCCCCTGCCTCGTGGGCCCCAGCTGCTCCACCGACATACTCCTTCCTCCTATATATACCTCACGCACCCCAAGCGATCGAGCAGAGCCAAAAACCTAATTCCACCACCGCAACTTCCTGTATCCACGAGATCCCATCTTGGGGCCTGTTCCAGAGCTCCGCCGGAGGGGGCATCCACCATGGAGGGCTTCTACATCACCACCATAGCCCC
Source organism: Aegilops bicornis (assembly GCA_021605145.1). Classification (NCBI taxonomy): domain Eukaryota; kingdom Viridiplantae; phylum Streptophyta; class Magnoliopsida; order Poales; family Poaceae; genus Aegilops; species Aegilops bicornis. Next base: position 725,829,792 of record CM038671.1, on the reverse strand, counting down.
TCCGAATGAAGTGTGAGTAGTTTACTTCAGACCTACGGGTCCATAGCTAGTAGCTAGATGGCTTCTTCTCTCTTTTTGGATCTCAATACAATGTTCTCCCCCTCTCTCGTGGAGATCTATTCGATGTAATCTTCTTTTTGCGGTGTGTTTGTTGAGATCGATGAATTGTGGGTTTATGATCCAGCTTATCTATGAATAATATTTGAATCTTCTCTAAATTCTTTTATGTATGATTGGTTATCTTTGCAAGTCTCTTCGAATTATCCGTTTGGTTTGGCCAACTAGATTGGTAGTTCTTGCAATGGGAGAAGTGCTTAGCTTTGGGTTCAATCTTGCGGTGTCCTTTCCCAAAGGATGTGAAGGGGCCGCAAGGCACATATTGTATTGTTGCCATCGAGGATAACAAGATGGGGTTTTTATCATATTGCATGAATTTATCCCTCTACATCATGTCATCTTGCTTAAGGCGTTACTCTGTTTTTAACTTAATACTCTAGATGCATCTTTGGATAGCGGTCGATGAGTGGAGTAATAGTAGTAGATGAGTAATCATTTCGGTCTACTTGTCTCGGACGTGATGCCTATATACATGATCATACCTAGATATACTCATAACTATGCTCAATTCTGTCAATTGCTCAACAGTAATTTGTTCACCCACCGTAGAATACTTATGCTCTTGAGAGAAGCCACTAGTGAAACCTATGGCCCCCGGGTCTATTCTCATGATATCAATCCCCATCACTTTAATACTTGCTTTGTTTTTACTTTGCCTTTTACTTTTACTTTGCATCTCTATACCAAAAATACCAAAAATATTATTTATCATCTCTATCAGATCTCACTCTCGTAAGTGACCCTGAAGGGATTGATAACCCCTAATCGCGTTGGTTGCGAGGAGCTATTGTTTTGTGCAGGTACGAGGGACTTGTGCGTGGCTTCCTACTGGATTGATACCTTGGTTCTCAAAAACTGAGGGAAATACTTATGCTACTTTGCTGCATCATCCTCTCCTCTTCGGGGAAATCCAACGCAATGCTCAAGAGGTAGCAAGAAGAATTTCTGGCGCCGTTGCTGGGGAGGCTCACGCAAGAGCAAGTCAACCATACCAAGTACCCATCACAATCCCTATCTCTTGCATTGCATTATTTGCCATTTGCCTCTCGTTTTCCTCTCCCCCACTTCACCCTTGCCTTTTTATTCGCCCTCTCTTTCCCAGTCTCCTCCTCTTTTTCCCGCTTGTTTTTTTGTTTGCTCGTGTGTTGGATTGCTTGTTTGACGCGATGGCTCAAGATGCTACCAAATTGTGTGACTTCACCAATACCAATAATAATGATTTCCTTAGCACTCCGATTGCTCCTCTTGCCAATACTGAATCTTGTGAAATCAATACTGCTTTGTTGAATGTTGTTATGAAAGATCAATTCGCGGCCTTCCTAGTGAAGATGTCGCTACTCATCTGAATAACTTCGTTGATTTATGTGATATGCAAAAGAAAAAAGATGTCGATAATGATGTCGTTAAGTTGAAGCTATTTCCTTTTTAAGCTTAGAGATCGTGCTAAAGCGTGGTTTTCATCTCTGCGAAAATAGTATTGACTCTTGGAACAAGTGCAAAGATGCTTTTATCTCTAAGTATTTTCCTCCCGCTAAGATTATCTCTCTTAGGAACGACATTATGAATTTTAAGCAACTTGATCATGAACATGTTGCACAAGCTTGGGAGAGAATGAAATTAATGATACATAATTGTCCTACTCATGGTTTGAACTTGTGGATGATTATAAATAAAATTTATGCGTTATTGAATTTTGCTTCTAGAAATCTTTTAGATTCGGCCGCGGGAGGCACTTTTATGGAAATCACTCTAGGAGATGCTACTAAACTTCTAGATAATATTATGGTTAATTATTCTCAATGGCACACTGAAAGAGCTACTAAACATCCATATTACTAAACTTTTGAGTGGAAAGATGGATGAACTTATGAAATTATTTGCTACTAAGAGTGTTTCTTCTGATCCTAATGATATGCCTTTGTCTACTTTGATTGAGAATAATAATGAATCTATGGATGTGAATTTTGTTGGTAGGAATAATTTTGGTAACAACGGCGTATAGAGGAATTTTAATCCTAGGCCTTATCCTAGTAATCCTCCTAATAATTATGGAAATTCCTACAACAACTCTTATGGAAATTTTAATAAGATGCCCTCTGAATTTGAGAGTAGTGTTAAAGAGTTTATGAATTCACAAAATAATTTTAATGCTTTGCTTGAAGAGAAATTGCTTAAAGTTGATGATTTGGCTAGGAACGTTGATAGAATTTCTCTTGAAATTTATTATTTAAAGCTTAGATCTATTCCTCCTAAGCATGATATCAATGAGTCTCTCAAAGCTATGAGAATTTCCATTGATGAGTGCAAAGAAAGAACCGCTAGGATGCGTGCTTCCAAAGATGCCTTTATTAAAGCGTGTTCTTCCAATTCCTATGAAAATCAAGATGAAGATCTAAAAGTTATTGATGTGTCCCCCGTTAAATCTTTGTTTTGCAATATGAATCTTGATGAAATTGAATATGATCTCCCTTTACCTAGAAGGCGTTCTAAGAATTCGGAGTTTTTAGATCTTGATGGTGAAATTGATGTTGGGGAACGCAGTAATTTCAAAAATTTTCCTACGCACACACAGGACCATGGTGATGGCATAGCAACGAGAGGGGAGAGTGTTGTCTACGTACCCTCAGAGACCGTGGCGGAAGCGATCACAACGTAGAGGAAGTAGTCGTACTTTCTCCTCGCGATCCTGCCGATCGGCGCCGTTACTCCGGCACCTCCGAGTCGATGATGACGTAGAGGAAGTAGTCAGACGTTCTCCTCACGATCCAGCCGATCACGGCGCCGTTACTCCGGCGCCTCCGAGTTCTTGGCACACGTTCAGCTCGATGGCGCTCCACGGGCTTCGATCCGGCAAAGCTCGGGAGGGGAGTTCACAAGACGACGGCGTGGCAGGACGATCTTGATGTTTCACCGTCGCAGGGCTTCGCCTAAGCACCGCTATGATATGACCGAGGTGGAATATGGTGGAGGGGGGCACCGCACACGGCTAAGGAACGATCTCAAGGATCAACTTGTGTGTTCTAGGGTGCCCCCCCTCCCCCGTATATAAAGGAGGGAGGGAGGAGGTGGCCGGCCACCAAGAGGGGCGCACCATGGGAGGGGGAAACCTACTCCAAGTAGGTTTCCTCTCTTTCCTTATTTCACTTGGAGGGAAGGAAGGAGTACTAGCATTTAGGAATAAGTACTAGTAGTAGGAATAGGAAGAGGGGAAGGAGAAAAGGAAAGGGGGCGGCCCCCTCCCCAATTCGGATTGGGCTTGGGCGCCCCCTCCTTGTTCCTTCTCCCTTATTCCTATATGGGCCCAATAAGGCCCATATACTTCCCGGGGTTCGGTAACCTCCGGAGCTCCAAACTTCTCCGGAACCTTTCCGGTGTCCAAATATATCCGTCCAATATATTAATCTTTATGTCTCGACCATTTCGAGACTCCTCGTCATGTCCGTGATCATATCCGGGACTCGAACAACCTTCGGTACATCAAAATACACAAACTCATAATATAACCGTCCATCGAAACCTTAAGCGTGCGGACCCTACGGTTCGAGAACAATGTAGACATGACCGAGACACATCTCCGGGTCAATAACCAATAAGCGGGACCTGGATGCCCATATTGGTTCCTACATATTCTACGAAGATCTTTATCGGTCAGACCGCATAACAACATACGTTGTTCCCTTTGTCATCGGTATGTTACTTGCCCGAGATTCGATCGTCGGTATCCAATACCTAGTTCAATCTCGTATCGGCAAGTCTCTTTACTCGTTCCGTAATACATCATCTCACAACTAACTCATTAGTTGCGATGCTTGCAAGGCTTATGTGATGTGTATTACCGAGAAGGCCCAGAGATACCTCTCCGACAATCGGAGTGACAAAACCTAATCTCGAAATACGCCAACCCAACAAGTACCTTTGGAGACACCTGTAGTACTCCTTTATAATCACCCGATTCGTTGTGACGTTTGGTAGTACCAAAGTGTTCCTCCGTAAGCAGGAGTTGCATAATCTCATAGTTATAGGAACATGTATAAGTCATGAAGAAAGCAATAGCAACATACTAAACGATCAAGTGCTAGGCTAACGGAATGGGTCATGTCAATCAGATCATTCTCCTAATGATGTGATCCCGTTAATCAAATGACAACTCATGTCTATGGTTAGGAAACATAACCATCTTTGATTAACGAGCTAGTCAAGTAGAGGCATACTAGTGACACTCTGTTTGTCTATGTATTCACACATGTATTATGTTTCCGGTTAATACAATTCTAGCATGAATAATAAACATTTATCATGATATAAGGAAATAAATAATAACTTTATTATTGCCTCTAGGGCATATTTCCTTGATCTCCCACTTGCACTAGAGTCAATAATCTAGTTTACTCGGTAATGATTCTAACACCCATGGAGTCTTGGTGCTGATCATGTTTTGCTCGTGGAAGAGGCTTAGTCAACGGGTCTGCAATGTTCAGATCCGTATGTACTTTGCAAATCTCTATGTCTCCCACTTGGAGTTGGTCCCGAATGGAATTGAAGCGTCTCTTGATATGCTTGGTCCTCTTGTGAAATCTGGATTCCTTTGCCAAGGCAATTGCACGATATTGTCACGGAAGATCTTCATTGGTCACGATGCACTAGGTATAACACCTAGATCGGAAATGAACTCTTTCATCCAGACTCCTTCATTTGCTGCTTCCGAAGCAGCTATGTACTCCGCTTCACATGTAGATCCCGCTTCTGACGCTTTGTTTAGAACTGCACCAACTGACAGGTCCACAGTTTAACAAAAACACGTATCCGTTTTGCGTTTTAGAATCGTCGGGATCAGTGTCAATGCTTGCATCGTCGTAACCATTTAAGAATAGCTCTTTGTCTCCTCCATATACGAGTAACATATCCTTAGTCCTTTTCGGGTATTTCAGGGATGTTCTTGACCGCTGTCCGATGATCCACTCTGGATTACTTTGGTACCTTCTGCCAAGCTTCTCGCTAAGCATACGTCAGTCTGGTACACAGCATTGCATACATGATAGAGCCTATGGCTGAAGCATAGGGAACATCTTTCATTTTCTCTCTATCTTCTGCTGTGGTCGGGCATTGAGTCGACTCAATTTCACACCTTGTATGTCTGGTAAAAAACCTTTCTTTGCACGATCCATTTTGAACTTCTTCAAAACTTTATCAAGGTATGTGCTTTGTGAAAGTCCAATTAAGCGTCTTGATCTATCTCTATAGATCTTGATGCCCAATATGTAAGCAGCTTCACCAAGGTCTTTCATTGAAAAACTCTTGTTCAAGTATCCCTTTATGCTATCCAGAAATTCTATATCATTTCCGATTAGTAATATGTCATCTACATATAATATCGAAATGCTACTGAGCTCCCACTCACTTTCTTGTAAATACAGGCTTCTCCATAAGTGCATATAAACCCAAATGCTTTGATCACACTATCAAAGCGTTTATTCCAACTCCGAGATGCTTGCACCAGTCCATAAATGGATCGCTGGAGCTTGCACACTTTGTTAGCTCCCTTTGGATCGATAAAACCTTCCGGTTGCATCATATACAACTCTTCTTCCAGAAATCCATTCAGGAATGCGGTCTTTACATCCATTTGCCAAATTTCATAATCATAAAATGCGGCAATTGCTAACATGATTCGGACAGACTTAAGCATCGCTTCTGGGTGAGAAGGTCTCATCGTAGTCAATCCCTTGAACTTGTCGAAAACCCTTTGCGACAAGTCGAGCTTTGTAGACAACAATATTACCGTCGGCGTCGGTCTTCTTCTTGAAGATCCACTTGTTTTCTATTGCTTGCCGACCCTCGGGCAAGTCAACCAAAGTCCACACTTTGTTTTCATACATGGATCCCATCTCGGATTTCATGGCCTCAAGCCATTTTGCGGAATCTGGGCTCACCATCGCTTCTTCATAGTTCGTAGGTTCATCATGATCTAGTAGCATGATTTCCAGAACAGGATTGCCGTACCACTCTGGTGCGGATTTTATTCTGTTTGATCTACGAGGTTCTGTAGTAACTTGATCTGAAATTTCATGATTAACATCATCAACTTCCTCACTATTTGGTGTAGATGTCGCAGAAACTGATTTCTGTGATAAAACTACTTTCCAATAAGGGAGAAGGTACAGTTACCTCATCAAGTTCTACTTTCCTCCCACTCACTTCTTTCGAGAGAAACTCCTTCTCTAGAAAGGATCCATTCTTAGCAACAAATGTCTTGCCTTCGGATCTGTGATAGAAGGTGTACCCAACTGTCTCCTTTGGGTATCCTATGAAGACACATTTCTCCGATTTAGGTTCGAGCTTATCAGGTTGAAGCTTTTTCACATAAGCATCGCATCCCCAAACTTTAAGAGCGACAACTTTGGTTTCTTGCTAAACCACAGTTCATAAGGTGTCGTCTCAGCGGATTTTGACGGTGTTCTATTCAGCGTGAATGTGGCCGCCTCAAGAGCATAACCCCAAAAGCGATAGCGGTAAATCTGTAAGAGACATCATAGATCGCACCATATCTAGTAAAGTGCGATTACGACGTTCGGACACACCATTGCGCTGTGGTGTTCCGGGTGGCGTGAGTTGCGAAAACTATTCCGCATTGTTTCAAATGTAGACCAAACTCGTAACTCAAATATTCGCCTCCACGATCGGATCGAAGAAACTTTATTTTCTTATTACGATGATTTTCAACTTCACTCTGAAATTCTTTGAACTTTTCAAATGTCTCGGACTTATGTTTCATTAAGAAGATATACCCATATCTGCTTAAATCATCTGTGAAGGTGAGAAAATAACGATATCCGCCACGAGCCTCAATATTCATTGGACCACATACATCTGTATGTATGATTTCCAACAAATCTGTTGCTCTCTCCATAGTACCGAGAAGCGGTGTTTTAGTCATCTTGCCCATGAGGCACGGTTCGCAAGTGCCAAGTGATTCATAATCAAGTGACTCCAAAAGTCCATCAAGATGGAGTTTCTTCATGCGCTTTACACCGATATGACCTAAACGGCAATGCCACAAATAAGTCGCACTATCATTATCAACTCTGCATCTTTTGGTTTCAACATTATGAATATGTGTATCACTACTATCGAGATCCATTAAAATAGACCACTCTTTAAGGGTGCATGACCATAAAAGATATTATTCATATAAATAGAACAACCTTTATTCTCTCGATTTAAATGAATAACCGTCTCGCATCAAACAAGATCCAGATATAATGTTCATGCTTAACGCTGGCACCAAATAACAATTATTTAGGTCTAAAACTAATCCCGAAGGTAGATGTAGAGGTAGCGTGCCGACCGCGATCACATCGACTTTGGAACCATTTCCCACGCGCATCGTCACCTCGTCCTTTGCGGTGTTAAGCAATCGTAGTCCCTGTTTCGAGTTGCAAATATTAGCAATGTAACCGGTATCAAATACCAGTGCTCTGCGAGCTCTAGTAAGGTACACATCAATAACATGTATATCACATATACCTTTGTTCACCTTGCCATCCTTCTTATCCGCCAAATACTTGGGGCAGTTCCGCTTCCGATGACGATGCTTGCGGTAGAAGCACTTTCGATTTCAGGTTTAGGTCCAGACTTGGGTTTCTTCACTTGAGCAGCAACTTGTTTGCTGTTCTTCTTGAAGTTCCCCTTCTTCTTCCCTTTGCCTTTCTTCTTGAAACTAGTGTTCTTATTGACCATCAACACTTGATGCTCCTTCTTGATTTCTACCTCCATGACTTTCGGCATTGCGAAGAGCTCGAGCATAGTCTTTACTAACCCTTGCATATTATAGTTCATCACGAAGCCTTTGTAGCTTGGTGGCGTTGATTGAAGAATTACATCAATGACACAATCATCCGGAAGATCAACTCCCGGTTGAGTCAAGTGATTGTAATACCCGGACATTACGAGTATGTGCTCACCGACAGACCCATTCTCCTCCATTTTGCAGCTATAGAACTTATTGGAGACTTCATATCTCTCAATCCGGGCATTACATTTGAAATATCAATTTCAACTCTTGGAACATCTCATATGCTCCACGACTTTCAAAGCGTCGTTGAAGACCCGGTTCTAAGCCGTAAAGCATGGCACACTTGAACTATAGAGTAGTCATCGACTTTGCTCGCCAGACGTTCTTAACGTCGTCGATTGCATCGGCGGCGGCCTGGCACCTAGCGGTGCATCCGGGGCGTAACTCTTACGTGCAGCAATGAGGATAATCCTCGAGTTACGGACCCGATCCGTGTAATTGCTACCATCATCTTTCAACTTTGCTTTCTCAAGGAACGCATTAAAATTCAACGGAACAACGGACGAGCCATCTATCTACAAGCAGACATAGACAAGCAAGATACTATCGGTACTAAGTTCATGATAAATTTAAGTTCAATTAATCATATTACTTAAGAACTCCCACTTAGACGAGACATCTCTCTAGTCATCTAAGTGATCACGTGATCCAAATCAACTAAACCATAACCGATCATCACGTGAGATGGAGTAGTTTTCAATGGTGAACATCTTATGTTGATCATATCTACTATATGATTCACGCTCGACCTTTCGGTCTCCGTGTTCCGAGGCCATATCTGCATATGCTAGGCTCGTCAAGTATAACCTGAGTATTCTGCGTGTGCAAAACTGGCTTGCACCCATTGTAGATGGACGTAGAGCTTATCACACCCGATCATCACGTGGTGTCTCGGCACGACGAACTTTGGCAACGGTGCATACTCAGGGAGAACACTACTTGATAATTTTAGTGAGAGATCATCTTAAAATGCTACCGTCAAACAAAGCAAAATAAGATGCATAAAGGATAAACATCACATGCAATCAATATAAGTGATATGATATGGCCATCATCATCTTGTGCTTGTGATCTCCATCTCAAGCACCGTCGTGATCACCATCGTCACCGGTAGCGACACCTTGATCTCCATCGTAGCATCGTTGTCGTTACGCCATCTATTGCTTCTCGACTATCGCTACCGCTTAGTGATAAAGTAAAGCAATTACAGGCGTTTGCATTTCATACAATAAGCGACAACCATATGGCTCCTGCCGATTGCCGATAACTTCGGTTACAAAACATGATCATCTCATACAATAAAATATAGCATCACGTCTTGACCATATCACATCACAACATGCCCTACAAAAATAAGTTAGACGTCCTCTACTTTGTTGTTGCAAGTTTTACGTGGCTGCTACGGGCTGAGCAAGAACCGTTCTTACCTACGCATCGAACCACAAGCGATACTTCGTCAAATAGACTCCGTTTTAACCTTCTCAAGGACCGGGCGTAGCCTTTTCAGTTCAACTAAAGTGAGAGAGATAGACACCCGCCAGCCACCTTTAAGCACGAATGCTCGTAACGGTGAAACCAGTCTCGCGTAAGCGTACGCGTAATGTCGGTCCGGGCCGCTTCATCTCACAATACCGCTGAACCAAAGTATGACATGCTGGTAGGTAGTATGACTTGTATCGCCCACAACTCACTTGTGTTCTACTCGTGCATATGACATCAACGCATAAAACCAGGCTCGGATGCCACTTTGTTGGGGAACGCAGTAATTTCAAAAATTTTCCTACGCACACTCAGGACCATGGTGATGGCATAGCAACGAGAGGGTAGAGTGTTGTCTACGTACCCTCGTAGTAAGTTTGCGGAAGAGTTCTCAACGTATAGGAAGTAGTCGTACTTTCTCCTCGAGATCCTGCCGATCCCAGCGCCGTTACTCCGGCACCTCCGAGTCGATGATGACGAAGAGGAAGTAGTCGTACGTTCTCCTCACGATACAGCCGATCACAGAGCCGTTACTCCGGCGCCTCGAGTTCTTGGCACACGTTCAGCTCGATGGCGCTCCACGGGCTTCGATCCAGCAAAGCTCCGGGGAGGGAGTTCCGTCGGCCTGACGGCGTGGTAGCGATCTTGATGTTTCACCGTCGCAGGCTTCGCCTAAGCACCGCTACGATATGACCGAGGTGGAATATGGTGGAGGGGGGCACCGCACACGGCTAAGGAACGATCTCAAGGATCAACTTGTGTGTTCTAGGGTGCCCCCCCTCCCCCGTATATAAAGGAGGGAGGGAGGAGGTGGCCGGCCACCAAGGGGGGCGCACCATGGGAGGGGGAAACCTACTCCAAGTAGGTTTCCCTCTCTTTTACTTATTTAACTTGGACTGCGAAGGAAGGAGTACTAACATTTAGGAAAAAGTAATAGTAGTAGGAATAGGAAGAGGGGAAGGAGAAAAGGAAGGGGCCGCCCCTCCCCAATTCGGATTGGGCTTGGGGGCGCCTCCCCTGCTCCTTCTCCCTTATTCCTATATGGGCCCAATAAGGCCCATATACTTCCCGGGGGTTCGGTAACCTCCGGAGCTCCAAACTTCTCCTAACCTTTCCGGTGTCCAAATATATCCGTCCAATATATTAATCTTTATGTCTCGACCATTTCGAGACTCCTCGTCATGTCCGTGATCATATCCGGGACTCAAACAACCTTCGGTACATCAAAATACACAAACTCATAATATAACCGTCATCGAAACCTTAAGCGTGCGGACCCTACGGTTCGAGAACAATGTAGACATGACCGAGACACATCTCCGGTCAATAACCAATAAGCGGGACCTGGATGCCCATATTGGTTCCTACATATTCTACGAAGATCTTTATCGGTCAGACCGCATAACAACATACGTTGTTCCCTTTGTCATCGGTATGTTACTTGCCCGAGATTCGATCGTCGGTATCCAATACCTAGTTCAATCTCGTTACGGCAAGTCTCTTTACTCGTTCCGTAATACATCATCTCACAACTAACTCATTAGTTGTGATGCTTGCAAGGCTTATGTGATGTGTATTACCGAGAAGGCCCAGAGATACCTCTCCGAGCAATCGGAGTGACAAAACCTAATCTCGAAATACGCCAACCCAACAAGTACCTTTGGAGACACTGTAGTACTCCTTTATAATCACCCGATTCGTTGTGACGTTTGGTAGTACCCAAAGTGTTCCTCCGGTAAACGGAGTTGCATAATCTCATAGTTATAGGAACATGTATAAGTCATGAAGAAAGCAATAGCAACATACTAAGCGATCAAGTGCTAGGCTAACGGAATGGGTCATGTCAATCAGATCATTCTCCTAATGATGTGATCCCGTTAATCAAATGACAACTCATGTCTATGGTTAGGAAACATAACCATCTTTGATTAACGAGCTAGTCAAGTAGAGGCATACTAGTGACACTCTGTTTGTCTATGTATTCACACATGTATTATGTTTCCGGTTAATACAATTCTAGCATGAATAATAAACATTTATCATGATATAAGGAAATAAATAATAACTTTATTATTGCCTCTAGGGCATATTTCCTTCAATTGATAAGTGTGGGATTGAAAGAAATAAAAACCTAGATGTTGCTAAACCCACTATTTTGGATCTCAAGGAATTTAATTATGAAAATTGCACTTTAATTGATTGTATTTCCTTTTTGCAATCCGTGCTAAATTCTCCTCACGCTTATAGTCAAAATAAGGCCTTTACCGAACACATTGTTGATGCCTTGATGCAATCTTATGAAGAAAAACTTGAGTTGAAGGTCTCTATCCCTAGAAAACTCTATGATAAGTGGGAACCAACTATTAAAATTAAAACTAAAAATTAATGAGTTTCATGCCTTGTGTGATTTGGGTGCTAGTGTCTCTACTATCCCCAAAACTTTGTGTGATTTGCTAGATTTCCGTGACTTTGATGATTGCTCTCTGAACTTGCATCTTGCGAATTCCACTATTAAAAAGCCTATGGGAAGAATTAATGATGTTCTTATTGTTGCAAATAGGAATTATGTGCCCGTATATTTTATCGTTCTTGATATAGATTGCAATCCTTCATGTCCTATTATTCTTGGTAGACCTTTCCTTAGAACGATTGGTGCAATTATTGATATGAAGGAAGGAAATATTAGATTCCAATTTCCCTAAAAGAAGGGCATGGAACACTTCCCTAGAAATAAAATAAAATTACCATATGAATCTATCATGAGAGTCACTTATGGATTGCCTACCAAAGATGGCAATACCTAGATCTATCCTTGCTTTTATGCCTAGCTAGGGCGTTAAGCGATAGCGCTTGTTGGGAGGCAACCCAATTTTATTTTAGTTTTTTTCTTTTGCTTCTGTTTAGGAATAAATAATACATCTAGCCTCTGTTTAGATGTGGTTTTATGTTTTAATTAGTGTTTGTGCCAAGCTAGACCTATTGGATCTTCTTGGATGATAGTTATTTGATCTTGCTGTAATTTCCAGAAAATTTGCGCTCAGTGCCCGAATTATTAAAAATCACCAGAACGTGATAAAATACTGATACAAATTTCTTCTGATCAATAAACAAATTTTCTAGGTCTTCTAATTTTGGTAGATTTTTTGGAGTTCCAGAAGTTTGCGTTAGTTACAGATTACTACAGACTGTTCTGTTTTTGACAGATTCTGTTTATCGTGTGTTGTTTGCTTATTTTGATGAATCTATGGCTAGTAAAATAGTTTATAATCCATAGAGAAGTTGGAATAAAGTAGGTTTAACAACAATATAAATAAATAATGAGTTCATTACAGTACCTTAAAGTAGTCTTTTGTTTTCTTTCTCTAACGGAGCTCACGAGATTTCTATTGAGTTTTGTGTTGTGAAGTTTTCAAGTTTTGGGTAAATTCTTTTGATGGATTATGGAACAAGGAGTGGCAAGAGCCTAATCTTGGGGATGCCCATGGCACCCCCAATATAATCCAAGGATACCAAAAAGTCAAAGCTTGGGGATGCCCGGAAGGCATCCCTCTTTAAATCTACTTCCATCGGTAATTTACTTGGAGCTATATTTTTATTCACCACATGATATGTGTTTTGCTTGGAGCGTCTTGTATTATTTGTGTCTTTGCTTGTTAGTCTACCACAATCATCCTTGCTGTTCACACCTTTTGAGAGAGCCATACATAAATTGTAATTTGATAGAATACTCTTTGTGCTTCACTTATATCTTTTGAGCTTGATAGTTTTGCTCATAGTGTTTCACTTATATCTTTTGAGCGTGATAATTTTTGCTCCAGTGCTTCACTTAGATCTTTTAGAGAACGGTGGTGGATTTGTTTTAAAGAAACTATTGATCTCTCATGCTTCACTTATATTATTTTGAGAGTCGTTAATAGCATGGTAATTTGCTTAAAATTAATATACTTGGTATTCAAGATATGTGAAACTTTCTTTTGAGTGCGTTGAATACTAAGAAAAGTTTGATACTTGATAATTGTTTTGAGATATGGAGGTGGTAATATTAAAGTCATGCTAGTTGGGTGATTATGAATTTAAAGAATGCTTGTGTCGAAGTTAGCAAATCCCGTAGCATGCACATATGGTTAAAGTTGTGTAACAAATTTGAAACATGAAGTGTACCTAGCTTGTGCATCCTTATGAGTGGTGGTCGGGGACGAGCGATGGTCTTTTCCTACCAATCTATCCCCCTAGGAGCATGCACGTAGTACTTGATTTTTGATGACTTCTAAATTTTTGCAATAAGTATATGAGTTCTTTTGACTAATGTTGAGTCCATGGATTATACACACTTTTACCGTTCACTTCGCTAGCCTCTTGATGCCGTGCATTGCCCTTTCTCACCTTGAGAGTTGGTGCAAACTCCGCCGGTGCATCCAAACCCCGTGATATGATATACTCTATCACACATAAACCTCCTTATATCTTCCTCAAAACAGCCACCATACCTACCTATTATGGCATTTTATAGCTATTCCGAGATATATTGCCATGCAACTTTCCACCGTTCCGTTCATCATCATCATGACATACTTTACTTTTGTCATATTGCCATTGCATGATCATGTAGTTGACATCGTATTTGTGGCAAAGCAACCATGCATTATTTTTCATACATGACACTCTTGATTCATTTCACCATCCCGGTACACCGCCGGAGGCATTCATATAGAGTCATATCTTGTTCTAGTTTCGAGTTGTAATCCTCATGTTGTAATCAATAGAAGTGTGATGATCATCATTATTAGAGCATTCCCAAAAAAAGGCCAAAAAGAAAAAAAAAGAAAGGCCAAAAAAAGAGAAAATAAATAAAAAGGGCAATGCTACTATCTCTTTTTCCACACTTGTGCTTCAAAGTAGCACCTTGTTCTTCATGTAGTGAGTCTCATATATTGTGCTTCAAAGTAGCACCTTGTTCTTTATGTAGTGAATCTCATATATTGTGCTTCAAAGTAGCACCATGTTTTTCAAATAGTGAGTCTCATAAGTTGTCTTTTTATACTAGTGGGAATTTTTCATTATAGAACTTGACTTGTATATTCCTACGATGGGCTTCCTCAAATGCCCTAGGTCTTCGTGAGCAAGCAAGTTCGATGCACACCTGATGACCCACAAGTATAGGGGATCTATCGTAGTCCTTTCGGTAAGTAAGAGTGTCGAACCCAACGAGGAGCAGAAGGAAATGATAAGCGGTTTTCAGCAAGGTATTCTCTGCAAGTACTGAAATAAGTGGTAACAGATAGTTTTGTGATAAGGTAAATTGTAACGAGCAACAAGTAACAAAAGTAAATAAGGTGCAGCAAGGTGTCCCAATCCTTTTTGTAGCAAAGGACAAGCCGGAACAAACTCTTATAATAGGAAAAGCGCTCCCGAGGACACGTGGGAATATCGTCAAGCTAGTTTTCATCACATTCATATGATTCGCGTTCGGTACTTTGATAATTTGATATGTGGGTGGACCGGTGCTCGGGTGTTGTTCTTACTTGAACAAACATCCCACTTATGATTAACCTCTATTGCAAGCATCCGCAACTACAACAAAAGTATTAAGGTAAACCTAACCGTAGCATGAAACATATGGATCCAAATCAGCCCCTACGAAGCAACGCATAAACTAGGGTTTAAGCTTCTGTCACTCTAGCAACCCATCATCTACATATTACTTCCCAATGCCTTCCTCTAGGCCCAAATAATGGTGAAGTGTTATGTAGTCGACGTTACATCTCATCAAAATATCAAACAAATACCAAATTCACATGACTACTGTCGTGGTTTTGTCACGTCATATGTCCTCATGAAAGCGGACACAAGGATGCAAGAGAGTTTATACTAGTTCGGCCCCTTCGATGAAGGTAAAAGCCTACGTCTAGTTGTGATGGAATTGATGGGGGTTTCAATGACTAGGGAGCAAACAAGCTTCGTCTAAGTCTCGAGTTGTTGTCTGTTGTCCTGAGTCGCCGCCGGGTCATCCCCTTATATACATTGGTGACACCCGTCAGTTTGCAGAGTCCCGAGACCGGCTCATAGACGTGTCCGATTCGGTCTCTTTCTAACTTACAACACAAGTTAGATACTAAGGCCGGTTTACGGCTACAACCCTTAAACTGCATCGGGCCTTGGGCCCTTATTGAATATCCTCACGGGCCTCAAGCATACTTGGCTCTTGATGAAGTTAACCCGGCCTCTCCCGGCCGCTTACGCCCAAAGAGTAATATCCCCAACATTAGGTCCCAGATTGATTTGAACAGGTTCATGTCAATCCTTAGTAAAAAACTTCGTCTTCAATCATCTTCTTAGTTGAACCGCCATGACGTCATCTTCTCAGATAGTGGTGAACCGGCTTGACGTCATCTGTCATAAAGGATTATACCTAACATCTTTATTTAATAGACCTGCAACAATTGAGGCGACAACTCCGTTTCCAAACTCGCGGCTCCTTGATTCTCGCGCCTGACACATGTCCTTTGCCTTTATAAGTAGGCCGAAGGGTCATTTCCTTTTTCCCCTTCGTGCCCCTCTGCTTCGTCTTCCTCGCGCTGCCCAGCTTTGGAGCTCCGCCGCCGCCGTCAACCTCTGCACCAACGTTGGACGCTGCATCACCCTGAATGCACCAGAGCATCGCGGCGACCTTCTGCTTCTTCCTCCGCTCCGGTAAATCTTCTATCCTTTCACCGTAGATCTGTTCTTAGGGTTTCCATGTTCTTCGGTGTTCATCGTTTATTTCTTGCTTATATGATAACTGTCGATTAAATCTGTGAATCCTTGTTCTGTGAAGCGGTAGTTTTTAGCATCCGGCTGTTACTGCGCATCTCAAGGTCTTAGATCTCCCTGCGTCTTTGCTCGTTGATTCAAGATCGCTCCGCTTTTATACCTTGAATATTTATTTCTTTTCTGAATATGCTCCAAATCCAAAGCTGTAACAAGTTTTCGTGAAACCTGTTTTCGCACCTCCACACTTGATTCATCCATGTTTCAGACCAGGCGGTTTAACATTGTAGAAAAACTGACAACTAGGCATATACCATTAGTCCCCTTGTTGAACCGCCAAGGTTTTTCCGGTTTATATATTGTCACTTTGCGTAACGCCCGGTTTAACAATGAACGCACCAATCTATAGCCTTCAATATGTTCTTGAACCGGTATTACTGCCTTGCAGATTGCATTATGGCCAAGCAAGTGTATGAGTGTAACTGGGTACCTTCTCGAGTGACTGAAACCCAACTGGAGAACTTAGTTCGCACCGGCGCTTTAGGCCAGAAAGATGTCATTCACTGGAGGGTCCATGGTCCAGAGAGTTCTCCAGAACCTAAGGATGGAGAAGTTGTCGTTTTTGCTGACCACCTAGCCCGGGGTTTCAGTCCGCCCGGTTCAAAGTTTTATCGAGATGTCTTGGCCAACTTCCAATTGCGTCCACAAGATATTGGCCCCAACTCCATAACCAATATCTGTCATTTTCAAGTGCTCTCTGAGGTGTTCTTTCAGGAGGAGCCCTCAGTTGAACTGTTCAGAGATTGCTTCCATCTAAACCGCCGCACTGAATTTTCTGACGGTCCCAACACCGAATTGGGTGGTGTGGCGATTCAAAAGCGGAAAGAGGTCACTTACCCTCACGCCAAACTGCATAGCCATCCCAAAGAGTGGAACTCAACATGATTTTATCAAGAAAGATACCTCTCCTGGAGGAGAAAATCCTTTACCGGGTTACCGTCCGGAACGGCCAAACAATACACACCCTCTCCCTCACAGACTGACTGCTAGGGAAAGAAGCAAATATGCACCCCAACTATCCAAGCTTCGGGCCTTCATGGCCAACGGGTTGACAGGAGTTGATCTTGCTCGATGCTGGATATCTTGGAGTATATCGCCTCGAGCTCAAGGCCCGGTTTGATGTGCAAATACACGAAGATGTAAAAGACCCTCTCCGGCATATCGAGATCCAACTAATGTACGATGAAGTCATCAAGCTGTTAAGAGGATGTTGAACGAACCGGAAGTCGCTTGCACAAACCGCCTGGCTCCTTTTCTCGCCATTAACAAACCGCCAAATTGTAAGATTCATATCTTATTCATTTATAAAATCTGGTTATGTTCAAATACTCTTTGCTGATGTTTAACATCTTTCCAACAGGTGATGATCCATTTTGAAGGTGAAGACTCCACAAGAGAAACCGGTGGCAATAACCCGCCCAAGACCAAAGTTGTGAAGAAACCAGCTTATAGAAAGAAAACCACGCCTCCTCCGATCCACCAAATTTGACGATGATGTGGGTAATCCGGACCTTGTGGTAGAACTTGACTCACTTGGTCTATTTTTTACACACCTTATTGATAATGATTATTGCCAGGATGATGCTGAAGCTATTCATGCTGATGTTGTAGAGGTAATCGCTCTTTCTTCCGATTCAAACCCTTTACCTTCAGTACAAATCCGTCGGGCAAACCAGAGAGTTAAATTTTCTCATCCTCTTGCTTACTTAGATCGAAACTTTCTTATGAAGACACAACAGCATGAAGCTCGTCAGGCAACCCGCAAGACAATGCCGTGTAGTCACATCCACTGGTTTACCGAACAGTCCGGTTCGGAAACGCCATTCAGAGGTCTCTAACTGTTTCGTCAATGCTTATCCTAAAGCGGGCTGCTTTCGTCAACCTCTTCCATCTGACTCCGATTATCAGGTGACTTCTCATTCTTCTTCTGGCGAATCAACAGGCACCCAACTCCCACCGCTTAAGACAGTGCTTGGGCAAGCCATATTCCTGATAATGCTATTTGATATAGCACTTTCAATATTCATTGGACTGATCCGTCTTTTTCCTTTCAGAGCAAAGCCCAGGCCAAGCAAGAAAGCTCGCCTGGAAAAAGCTGCAGAAGACGAAGCTCCTGAACCGGCCGAAACACCAAACCCGGAGGAACACATCCAGGAGGATATACTGACTGATCCACCATTGCAAGGTCACGATGTTACTGCTGAAGAGGCGTATGTTGATACCACCGGTCCTCCAAGTCAACCCACAAGTCCTGCCCAAGCTGACAAGGCAGCGAGTCCACCAAAGCAGAAGGATAAACCGGCGACCCCAGTGCGAACCGGCGAAGCCAAGGATGATGATGTTGTGATTACTGGCTTTGGCCATTCCGAGCCAGGTAATCCTATCGCCTTGTCCAAGCATACTGCCAAGGAGGAATTTACTGTCTTTGGTAATGGCAAGTGGAATGCCGATTTGGCAACTTACGCCGCTTTGAATCCACAAGAGCTTCATTCCGGCTACTTGAACCGGTTATACACCAGCCGTGACTATGAAGCCGGTTTGGTAAACATGATGAAGGACAAATATGAGGTAAACTCCATAACTCTCTGCTTGTATATTGCGAACTGTCAACTCTGATAGCCCCCAAGGGCCGGTTCAACTTAATGTAGTTAATCAGGGACTTGAATAACATAAGAATTCTAGCATTATTTAATGATAGAGCCAATAGGCATTAGCCCCCAAGTGCCAAGTTGAATACTTGTATTGAGCTTGGGACTTTATATATAAATTGTAGGATGAAAAGCAAATATGCATTAGCCCCCAAGTACCAAGGGCATAACTTGTTGTGGGGTTGGTACTTCAACTCTGCATCTCAATCCTTAAATGATTTTCTGTATGTAGGCTGATGTGAACAAGAAAGATAGTCAAATTGCTGATCTTCAAGAAAACCTGAAATCCCAGCAAACTGAAACCTCCAAAGCAAAAGACGAATTAACCAGCGCTTTAAGCGTCATGGAAAAGCTTAAGGAGGGCTTCAACAAGGAGCGGGCGGATTGGGCTACTGAAAAGGCCGCTTTAACTCAGCGGGCAGAACATGCTGAAGCTGCCCTTAAACCGGTGGTGGATGAACTGACCAGCGTAAAACGGCAAGTACATGCCATGACCGCTGCTGTCTTTGGTAACTCCTATTTGATTTCTGCCGTAATAAAGCCTTCTCATAAAATTTCCGGTTTAATAATCCTTTGAATGATACAGGGACACATATTGGCCACTTGGGATCAGACATGCGGAAAAAATTGAAAGCTTCTTATACATTGATAGAGCAACTCTATACCGGAGCGCAACGGATCATCAGTACCGCTTCTCACAACAACCCGGCCCCGACCTTGGTCCAAGACACCCTTAAAAGGTTGTCAATGCTTCCTGCCCGGTTTGAAGAATTAAAGAAATCGGCTGCTAGAACCGGCGCGATAAATGCTTTAATCCGGGCCAAAGCATGGGTGCCGGATTTTGATCCTGTTGAAGCAGCCCAAGGCTTCCCAAGTTTGAAAGAAGACGGGACAGAATTCAACGAAGAAGATCTTCGAGTTATAAACCGGGAGGTGCGCCCTTTGGCCTGTCAGCTGGTTGAAAAAGAAAATCTGTCTCACTATCAGGCCCAGTATGATGGAGAAAACAAACGAGTGTCTGCCCCGATTCCTGAAGCGGAGAACCTTATACCGCCAATCCGTAAGCATACTTACGCTCCTGATATTGAACGGTCGTTCGATCAACGATGAAGCTGTATTCCAAGCATTAATGGGAATCGACTGGACAACTGTTGATTTCCAGCCGCTGGGTAGAGAGTCAGAAGTTGAAGCAGCGCAGGATGACCCGCAACCATCATGCCAAGCTGGCGATCAAGCATAAACCGGAGTCTGGTTTACATTACTGCTTCATGCTGTTAAAACAATTATTTTATTTGGGCACTGTGTTGCCTTGTAATAGACTAGCTGCCACACTTTGTGTTGATATGCCTTCGTGCATATTTATTGCAACTTATGCTTTTGTTGAATTATCAACTTCAAACTGTTATCTGCAGCCAAAAAATCTTAAACCGCCATTGTGGTTGTACCACCAGACGGGTCATCATACCCATGTATATGAAACTAAAGACAGTACTTTAGATCAAACATATAATAAAATATGGGAATATATGATACCTGCCATCATAGGGCATGAAGTTTGGCCGTGCCAATCTTGAAGCGGAATCATAAAAAACCCGCTCTGCTGAAGGAGAAAATAGCTCCTGCATATATAAGGTCGGTTTACTAGGTAAACCATTCCGGGTTAAGATGAACACCGGTGTTACTCCATAATAGGATGTTTATTAAAAAATCAAACCGGGCAAAATTGTCTCCGGATGAAAAACAAACCGTATCTCGTCAACTGACATTCGAAACGGTTTAACATTTGTCGGTTTAAGAACACAACAAAAGAAATATGCAAAAAGACAAATAAATTGCAAGCAAAGGCAAAGACAAAATCTTTTGCGAACAGAGGCTGCTTGAGCCGATCAAGTGGCATTACCATGGTCGAACATGACCAAGCCCCCAATATGCGTAGCTATGGTTCATGTTAGCCAGGTCCCCAAATGATGCAGTGGCATTACGCCGATCAAGAGGTGTAGCGATGGTTCGGGTTCGACCAAGCCCCCAAGTGATTTTGTGGCCTTAGGCCGACCAAGAGGCGTGACTGGTTCAGACGTGACCAAGTCCCCAAGTGATCTTGTGGCTTTCGCCTGTCAAAAGGTGTTGCATTGGTTCGGACACGACCAAGCCCCCAAGTGACATAATATAAAGCTTTGTTAAAAAGCTAACTCAAGGGGTAAACCGGAGACCGCTTTAAGACAAAACTCCGTGTAACCACTCATGATGTAAAAAATAACAGAGACCCCGCTTTAGCTAAGGCTCCGATTTCTTGTATTGATCATAATATGTACATAAGTATAGCCTATGGCTTAAGTATAGTAGGGCCAAAGATGAGCTATGTTCCACGGCCTGTTGGTCTCCTCCTCTGACGTACGTGAGTCTTTATGCTCTCGAATATCAATCAGATAGTACGACCCATTGTGCAGATTCTTGCTGACCACGAAAGGTCCTTCCCAAGGTGGGGATAGCTTGTGCATATCACCTGGTCTTGAATGAGCCTGAGTACCAAATCTCCTTCTTGAAAGGTTCTGGTTCTAACTCGGCGACTGTGATAGCGACGAAGATCTTGCTGGTAAATCGCCGAACGGGCAGCTGCAATGTCACGCTCCTCATCCAACAGGTCCAAAGCATCTTGCCAAGCTACCTCGTTGTCCGCTTCAACATAAGCTGCTACACGAGGTGAGTCATGACAGATATCGCTGGGGAGGACCGCCTCCGCTCCGTAGACCATGAAGAACGACGTGTATCCTGTCGATCTGTTGGGTGTAGTGTTGATGCTCCATAACACAGATGGTAACTCCTCAACCCAACAACCCGGCGTCCGTTGCAAAGGAACCATAAGACGGGGTTTGATGCCTCGTAAGATCTCCTGGTTAGCTCTCTCTGCTTGGCCATTGGATTGTGGGTGAGCTACTGATGAAACATCAAGCCGGATGTGCTCTCGTTCACAGAACTCCTTCATAGCACCCTTAGACAGATTGGTACCATTATCAGTAATGATAGTGTGTGCAAATCTGAACCGGAAAATCACCTTTTTAATGAATTGAACCGCCGTGGCTGCATCACACTTGCTAACGGGCTCCGCTTCTACCCACTTTGTAAATTTATCAACTGCCACCAAAAGGTGGGTCTTCTTGTCCTTGGACCTTTTGAAAGGTCCGACCATATCTAGCCCCCAAGTGGCAAACGGCCAAGTAATTGGAATCATCCTCAATTCTTGAGCCGGCACTTGAGCGCGTCTTGAGAACTTCTGACAACCGTCACATCGCCTAACCAGGTCCTCCGCGCCAAGATGAGCAGTCATCCAATAAAAACCGTGACGAAACGCCTTAGCCACTAGAGATTTTGAACCAGCGTGGTGACCACAATCTCCTTCATGGATTTCGCGCAAGATCTCACAACCTTCCTCTGGCGATACACAACATTGAAATGCTCCTGATACACTGCAATGACGCAACTCACCATTGACAATAGTCATGGACTTGGATCGCCGGATTATCTGTCTGGCCAGCGTCTCATCCTGTGGTAACTCGCCCCGGTTCATGTATGCAAGGTAAGGAACCGTCCAGTCCGGAATGACATGCAGTGCTGCCACCAACTGAGCCTCCGGATCAGGAATAGCCAAATCCTCTTCGCCAGGGAGCTTGACCGACGGGTTATGCAAGACATCTAAGAAGACATTAGGCGGGACCGGTTTACGCTGAGAGCCTAGCCGGCTTAAAGCGTCCGCCGCTTCGTTCTTCCGTCTGTCCACATGATCCACGATATCCCTTGAAGTAGCTCGCAATAACATCCACCTCACGGCGATAAGCTGCCATGAGCGGGTCCTTAGAATCCCAAGTACGGACACTTGTCGGGCCACCAGTCCGAGTCACCGAAGCATTTGACTCGGCTGAGATTCATCTCCTTAGCCATCCGGAGACCATGGAGTAAAGCTTCATACTCAAATGCATTGTTAGTACAAGGGAACATTAAGCGGAGAACGTAATGTAACTTATCACCTCGTGGGGAAGTTAATACGACTCCAACCCTCGAGCCCTCCAATTGCCTAGACCCATCAAAATGAATAGTCCAGTAGGTGTGATCCGGTTTTTCTTCAGGCGCTTGCAGTTCTGTCCAATCATTGATGAAATCCACAAGTGCTTGAGATTTGATCACCGTCCGAGGCACGTATTTCAAACCGTATGCCCAAGCTCTATAGCCCACTTGGCAATCCGGCCAGTTGCCTCCCTATTTTGAATTATATCTCCCAAAGGAGCAGAACTGACCACTGTGATGGGATGTCCCTGGAAGTATTGCTTGAGCTTCCGCTTGCCATGGAAACTCCATACACTAGCTTCTGCCAATGCGGGTCTCTTTGCTTGGACTCAATAAGCACCTCGCGATATAGTAAACCGGACGCCGAACCGGATATTCCTTGCCCGCCTCCTTGCGCTCTACCACAATAGCTACGCTTAATCGCACGAGCATTAGCTGCCACATATAGTAGCAATGGCTCTTTGTCAATCGGAGCAGCAAGAATAAAGCGGGTTGGCTAGCCGCTTTAGATCCTCCAAAGCTTTATCAGCGGCCGACTCCAAACAAAGGGATCCGCTTTTTTCAGCATCTGATACAAAGGTATTGCTTTCTCACCTAGGCGACTGATAAACCGGCTCAACGCGGCAATCCGGCCTGCCAAACGCTGGACATCATTGATACACTTCGGTTTAGCCAGAGAGGTGATGGCTGTGATCTTCTCTGGATCAGCCTCAATTCCCCTGTTGGACACCAGAAAACCCAATAACTTTCCTGTCGGTACACCAAAAACACACTTAGCCGGATTGAGCATCATCTTGTATGTCCGTAGGTTATCAAAGGTTTCCTTCAAGCCATCAACCAGATTTTCCTTGTCTCTTGACTTAACCACAATATCATCCACATAAGCATGCACATTACGGCCGATCTGCTTATGAAGGCAGTTCTGTACACACCGTTGATAAGTTGCCTGGGCACTCTTGAGCCCAAAGGGCATAGAGACATAGCATAAGGCTCCAAAAGGAGTTATGAACGCCGTCTTCTCCTGGTCCTTAATCGCCATCTTGATCCGATGATAACCAGAATATGCATCCGTAAAACTCAAACGCCACAACCCACCGTAGCATCAATAATCTGATCAATGCGGGAGGGCAAAAGGATCTGCCGGACAAGCCTTGTTAAGATCTGTGTAATCCACACATTACGCGCCAGTGCCGTTCTTCTTAAGGACCAAAGACCGGATTAGCCAGCCATTCAGGATGGAACACTTCAACAATAAAGCCAGCCGCTAAGAGCCTGGCTACTTCTTCTCCAATAGCTTTGCGCCTTTCTTTGTTGAACCGGCGGAGAAACTGCTTCACCGATTTATACTTAGGATCAACATTAAGAGTGTGCTCAGCGAGTTCCTCAAGACACTGGCATGTCAGAAGGCTTCCATGCAAAAATGTCCCGGTTCTCACGGATAAACTCGATGAGCGCGCTTTCCTATTTCGGATCCAAGTTGGCACTGATACTAAACTGCTTGGACGAATCGCCAGGTACGAAGTCAACAAGCTTGGTCTTAGCTGCCGATTTGAACTTTAGAGCCGGATCATGTTCTGTGGTTGGCTTTTTCAACGGAGTCATGTCAGCCGGATCAACATTATCCTTGTAATACTTCAACTCCTCCGTGGCACAAACCGACTCTGCATAGGCCGCATCACCTTCTTCACACTCCAAGGCAATCTTGCGACTTCCATGAACGGTTATGGTCCCCTTGTGACCCAGCATCTTGAGCTGCAGATAGATATAACAGGGTCGTGCCATAAACTTGGCATAAGCCGGCCGCCCAAACAAAGCGTGGTACGGGCTCCGGATCTTAACCACCTCAAAAACCAATGTTTCTGACTTGGAATCATGATCATCTCCAAAGGCTACCTCCAGAGCTATCTTGCCAACAAGATATGCTGACTTGCCCAGTACCACACCATGGAACACCGTATTAGACGGTTTAAGATTCTTGTCTGTTAGCCCCATACGACGGAAGGTCTCGTAATACAAGATATTAATGCTGCTTCCTCCATCCATGAGCACCTTGGTGAACTTATAACCTCCCACCGAGGTGCCACCACCAATGCTAGCTGACCCGGATTGTCAACCCGGGGCGGGTGATCCTCTCTGCTCCATATGATTGGCTGTTCGAACCAGCGTAAATAACGAGGCACGACCGGTTCAATTGAATTCAGTGTTCGCTTGTGAAGCTTCTGGTCCCGCTTATCCAAGCTAGTGGTGAATACATGATATTGCCCGCTATTCAACTGTTTCGGATGGCTCTGATAACCCGACTGCTGCTGCTGCTGGTTGTAACCACCCTGGCTATTTTGATTATTTTGATTGTTATGTCCACCCTGATCTCCATTGAAGCCTAAACCGGCATTTCCTCCATCGTGACCCGGCGCATGGAATCCGGATCCCGAGCCACCACCTGATCCATGATCATACCGGAAAGCATTAGAATTTTTAAACTCCTGCATAATATAACAATCCTTCCAAAGGTGGGTGGCTGGCGCTTCCTTCGTCCCGTGCTTCGGACAGGGCTGGTTTAATAGATAAGTCAGGCGGTCCGGATTGGGACTTGGAGCTCCACCACGATTTGGCGGTTTACCCTTCCGTCGCTGACCCCTGTCCTGTGCATTGGTATTAGCCACAAAGTCCATGCTACCATCCGCTTTACGCTTTCCTATGTTACCATGACCTGCCGTGTTGTGATGCTGCCCCTTGGAGTTGCCGTTCTTCTTTCCCTTCCCTGTCTTGTCATCATCAGACTCGGGATCCTTGGTACCATCAGAATCAGCATACTTCACTAACGCAGTCATGAGGGTTCCCATATCGTTGCAATGGCGCTTCATCCTTCCCAATTTCAACTTCAGAGGTTTAAACCGGCGGTTGCTTTCCAAAGTTATAACCATGAGTCGGCGTTAACGCGATGCGAGGAGTGCAAAATTTCCGAGACTTCGGCGTACCCAAATGAAGTTGTTGACTCTCATTCCTCCTGGACACAGGCCGCTAAGTCCACTATCGACATGGGCTGCTTACATGTATCCTTGAAATTCTGGATAAACCGGGCTCGCAACTGGGCCCATGAACTGATAGAATTGGCTGGCAAGCTCTTTAACCAAATACGGGCTGTCCCTTCCAGCATCATGGTAAAATACTTTGCACATGCCGCTTCATCTACATCAAGCATCTCCATGGCCATCTCATAGCTCTCTACCCATGCTTCCGTAGACAAATCGACCGTGTAATTTGGTACCTTGCGCGGACCCTTGAAATCCTTGGGCAGGCGCACATTGCGTAAAGCGCGGACAAGACAAGGCACTCCCAAAGAACTAGAAGTAACCCCTGGCTCAGTTGTGGTGGTTGGCCGAACCGGCGTAAGTTGACGAGCCTCATGCTGCGCTGCTATCTCGGCGTCCCTGCGTGCTCGGGCCCGGTCCACCACTTCCTGGGCATTACCTGCCGGGTTATGGCCACGGGGCGCTTCACGGTTCCGTGCATTATCGAATCTGACCGGTTCATCCATCCGCCGCTATAATTCTGGCTTGGGCGGGGTGGAATGAATCGATCACGGCTATATGAATATGCTTCCCGCTGAACCAAAGCTGTTGAAGAAGTTCCTTAACCGGCGTGTCTCCACCGCTTGCAGAGAATCTCCTTCAATTGGGATGGCCTCCAGCCGTGAAGCGGCGGCAATAAGATTGTCCATCGGATTGGAATAATGACCTGGAGGTGTCTGGATAGGCTGAGGCATGATGTTATTCTGTCGAGGTGGCTCCATCAGGCGAGGTTGAACCGGCGCACCCGTCCCCGGTGCTTCCGCCCGGTTTAACCACGGCGGGTTACTAGTCCCTGCTCCTGGCGTGTTAAAGAGGTTTCTGCCATCAAAGACTGTCGGCAGGCGAGACTGATGCTTTCTTTTCAGGACTTCATGCGATGCGGTCTGGTCTAGCATAAGCCTATAGGCTTGCGCGTCCAAAGCGGCTCGCTCCACGGCCATCCTGTTGTTCTCGGCTGCCAAATCGGCCTTGGCCTGAGTGATCTGTTCCCTCACCTTTGCTCCGCATTGTGGGTGTCCTGATCCGCCGGGTTACCTTCTGCCATAAGCACAACCAACGCATCAAACAGATCAGATAAAACTTGTGCCGGCGGGCGCACAGAGCCTTCTGCCCCGGCCGCCGCCGCCGTTGCTGATCCGGAGAACATTGCTGCTACGGTTGAAGAGTGGACCGCCGCTTGTGTACCGGCCATGAATATCCCAACCCGATTGGGCAGACCAAAGGGGTCCGGAATACTGTCGCCATCGGAACAGCCCCCAATCCGGCCGTCCTGCAGCTGATACAATGATTCGGTTTCTCCAGTCGAGGACTCGTCGCCAGAATAAACAACAGTCTCGCTACTATATGCCGATCCACCTTCATACTCTCCTCCGTGGATGACTCCCACGAAGGCACGCTTCACAGCCAGTTTAACCTGGGCAGATTTCGCACGCTGAGCCGTTTCGATGAGGTCGGTGCAGATGTCCGACTCAGGGCCCGGTTCACCGATCTTGCCAATGAAGACGTGTATGCCACCAAAGGGGACCCGGTACCCATACTCAATCGAGCCGGCCTCGGGGCCCCAGCCTGAATCATCGATGTAGAGCTTGCCGCGACGACTCTTGGTCATCCGGCCCACAGCGTAACCCTTGAGTCCTTCAAAGTTGCCCTCTAAGAACCTGAAACCCTCGTGCGAAAGCCCCACGGTGGGCGCCAACTGTCGTGGTTTTGTCACGGCAGATGTCCTCTTGAAAGGACTTAGTCCTGGAGCCATCACTACGGGTTAGCTTAAAGGGGTTAAAGCGGACACAAGGACGCAAGAGAGTTTATACTAGTTCGGCCCCTTCGATGAAGGTAAAAGCCTACGTCTAGTTGTGATGGAATTGATGGGGGTTTCGATGACTAGGGAGCAAACAAGCTTCGCCTAAGTCTCGAGTTGTTGTCTGTTGTCCTGAATCGCCGCCGGGTCGTCCCCTTATATACATGGGTGACACCCGTCGGTTTGCAGAGTCCCGAGACCGGCTCATAGACGTGTCCGGTTCGGTCTCTTTCTAACTTACAACACAAGTTACATACTAAGGTCGGTTTACGGCTACAACCCTTAAACCGGTCCTGGGCCTTGGGCCCTTATTGAATATCCTCACGGGCCTCAAGCATACTTGGCTACTGATGAAGTTAACCCGGCCTCTCCTGGCCGGTTTACGCCCAGTAGTAATATCCCCACCAACTACTAATAGCAAGACTTCTCCCTTGTCCTCGGGAACAAACGTAACTACTCACAAAGCATATTCATGTTCATAATCAGAGGGGTAATAATATGCATAAAGGATCTGAACATATGATCTTCCACCAAGTAAACCAACTAGCATCAACTACAAGGAGTAATCAACACTACTAGCAACCTACTAGCACCAATCCCGGACTTAGAGACAAGAATTGGATACAAGAGATGAACTAGGGTTTGGAGATGAGATGGTGCTGGTGAAGATGTTGATGGAGATTGCCCTCTCCCAATGAGAGGAGCGTTGGTGATGATGATGACGATGATTTCCCTCCCGAGGGAAGTGTCCCCGGCGAACAGCTCATGGGAGCCCTAGATTGGTTCCGCCAAGGTTCCACCTCGTGGCGGCGGAGTCTCGTCCCGAAAGGTTGCCTCTGATTTTTTCTCATCGAAAGACTTCATATAGGAGAAGATGGGCATCGGAGAGCCACCAGGGGGGCCACGAGGTAGGGGGCATGCCTAGTGGGGAGGGCGCGCCCCCACCCTCGTGAGCAGGTTGTGGGCCCCTGGCCTTCATCTTTGGCGATGATTTTTCTTTATTTATTTTAAGATATTCCGTGGAGTTTCAGGACTTTTGGAGTTGCACAGAATAGGTCTCCAATATTTGCTCCTTTTCCACCCGAATTCCGGTACCGGGATTCTCCCTCTCCATGTAAACCTTGTAAAATAAGAGAGAATAGCCATAAGTATTGTGACATAACATGAAATATCAGCCCATAATGCGATAAATATCGATATAAAAGCATGATGCAAAATGGACGTATCAACTCCCCCAAGCTTAGACCTCGCTTGTCCTCAAGTGAAAAGCCGATAACAATAAATATGTCCTCATGTTTAGAGGTAGAGGCGTCGATAAAAATAAAATACGGACATGAAGGCATCATGATTATTCTCATAACAACAACATATATATATATTTGTCATATGATTACTTATGTTCAAGTGATGATCTTTTCACAATGCAAAAGTATGAATCAGAAACCTTATTGGGCACTAACTAATTATAACCTCAGTCATTGAAGCAATTGCAATTTATCATAACATCGGAAAGAGTCTATGTCAGAGCTTAAAAGCAAGTCCACATACTCAACTATCACTTAGTCCTTCATAATTGCTAGCACTCACGCAATACTTGTGGTTACGGAGTTTTAATCGGACACAGAGAAATATAGGGGCTTATAGTTTTGCCCCACAACCTTTTACCTCAAGAGTAATGTCAACAATAATAATTCACGCTCCCCCACATCCAATTAGATATATATATATATATATATATATATATATATATATATATATATATCATGTTCTTTCCAACATGCTGGGCTTGCCAAAGGATAAAATAAAAAGGAAAGGTGAAGATCACCGTGACTCTTGCATAAGGTAGAGGATAATAATAAAAGATAGGCCCTTCGCAGAGGGAAGCAGAGGTTGCCATGCGCTTTTATGGTTGGATGCACAAAATCTTAATGCAAAAGAACGTCACTTTATATTGCCCCTTGTATGTGAACCTTTATTATGCAGTCCGTCACTTTTATTGCGTCCACAACAAGTTCGTACAAAGCTTATTTCTCTGCACTAATAAGTCATGCTTATTTAGAGAGAAATTTTTATTGCTTGCACTGATGACAACTTACTTGAAGGATCTTACTCAATCCATAGGTAGATATGGTGGACTCTCATGGTAAAACTGGTTAAAGGGTATTTGGAAGCACAAGTAGTATTTCTACTTGGTGCTGAGAATTTGGCTATCATGGGGGGGGGGGGGGGAAGGCAAGCTCAACACGGTAGAGGATCCATGACAACATACTTTATCTCAGATGTAAGAAAACATAATTCATTATGTTGTCTTCCTTGTCCAATGTCAACTCTTTAGCATGTCATATTTTAATGAGTGCTCCCAATCATAAAAGATGTCAATGATAATATATCTATATGTGAAACCTCTCTTTCCTTATTACTTCCTATTAATTGCAACGATGACCAAAGCTATATTTGTCAACTCCCAACAACTTTTAATCATCATACTCTTTCTATGTGAACTCATTACTTTCACTAAGATCAATATGAACTCTTTGATTCTTTTTATTCTTTTTCTTCTAATCACCCAAGATCATGGCAAAATACTCAAGCCCTTGACTCAACACTAATCTTTATTATATAGCTCACGGACTCGATTACAAAGAAGGATCATAAAGCAAAACTCAAAACTAGATCATGCCATGACTTTATTCTACTAAATCAAGATACTACTAATAGGATCGAACTAAGAAAAACGGTAAAGATAGGAGTTGTGATGGTGATACGATACCGGGGCACCTCCCCCAAGCTTGGCAGTTGCCAAGGGGAGTGCCCATACCCATGTGATTATATCTCCTTCTTTGTTGTTGCGGTGGAGGTGTTGTTGATGATGCAAGCTTGTCGTCCACCTTCCATGGCATAGGCTCACCATCATAGAAGGATGACCGAGTCTCCGGAATCCTCAAATCTGCAGCCAAACTCATCCTTTTGAATCTATATTCATACTCACAGTTTTGGTTTTGCAGATCATAGATTTGGGCTTGGAGGTGCTCGATCTTCTCATGTAGGTTGAAGATGGCCTCCTCGGTTCTCTTGGCGTCCGACTCGTAGTTGTTGGTGAACTCCGCGAGCATCTTGTGGGTAGCGTTAATTCCACGCTCCACCATCCCCTGGCACTTGAAAACTTGTTGCTCCATTGCTTCGAGCCTCGACTCCACGCTCCGGTTCCCTTTGGTCCTCAACATCGCGGATGTGAAGCAACCCATCACGCATCTCAATGGTTTGAGGGTGTCGCAGCACCTCCGCGAGGTAAGGGTTGATCACCTTCTCGAAGAACTTGTCCTTGGAAGCACTTGGGGTCGTCATGATGATCTAGACCTGTCAGAAAAACAGCTCGAAACAAGAACAAGAGATATATGCGTGATACGAGAGTCAAAACCTTCGGGAGAATATATAATGAATTTTTACCGACCAAAATACGTATCGTGCAAGAAAACGGAGTCCGGAGGGCACACGAGGTGCTCACGAGGTAGGGGGCGCACTCAGGGGGTAGGGCGCGCCCTCCACCCTCGTGGAGGCCTCGTGTCCTCCCGGACTGCTACTTATTTTTCTATTTTTCTAAATATTCCAAAACGGAGAAATATTGCCTTAAAAATTGTTTTGGAGTCGGTTTACTTACCGCACCACATACATATTCCTTTTCGAGATGCAGGAACGCTCGAAAGTGTCCCTTATGTATTCCTCCGGGTTACGGTTTCAATAATATTGGTTTCAACATTTATAGGATTACGAGATATAGTGTTTGATCCTTTGACCGTTTACCACCTTGGATTTGT
This sequence comes from Aegilops bicornis, assembly GCA_021605145.1. Taxonomy (NCBI): domain Eukaryota; kingdom Viridiplantae; phylum Streptophyta; class Magnoliopsida; order Poales; family Poaceae; genus Aegilops; species Aegilops bicornis. The sequence goes on along the minus strand of CM038671.1, from coordinate 725,798,146 downwards.
GCCTCATGGGTTGTTGATTTTATGGCACCGGAATGATAGACCTCCTCGATAACGTAGGGACCCTCCCATTTAGAGAGAAGTTTTCCTGCAAAAAATCTTAAACAGGAGTTGTATAGCAATACATAATCACATACATTAAACTCACGCTTTTGTATCCTTTTGTCATGCCATCTTTTAACCTTTTCTTTAAACAACTTGGCATTTTCATAAGCATGGGTTCTCCATTCATCAAGTGAGCTAATATCAAATAACCTCTTCTCACCGCAAGTTTGAAATCATAGTTGAGCTCTTTAATAGCCCAATATGCCTTATGTTCTAGTTCGAGAGGTAAGTGACAAGCTTTTCCATAAACCATTTTATACGGAGACATACCCATAGGATTTTTATATGCAGTTCTATAGGCCCACAATGCGTCATTCAGTTTCTTGGACCAATTCTTTCTAGACCTATTAACAGTCTTTTGTAAAATTAATTTGAGCTCTCTATTACTCAATTCTACTTGACCACTAGACTGTGGGTGATAAGGAGATGCAATTCTATGATTAACGTCATATTTAGCAAGCATTTTACGGAAAGCACCATGAATCAAGTGTGAACCACCATCGGTCATCAAATCTCTAGGGACTCCAAACCTCAGAAAAATGACTTCCTTAAGCATTTTAATAGAAGTGTTATGATCATCCCTACTAGTTGGAATAGCTTCTACCCACTTAGTGACATAATCAACATCAACTAAAATATGTGTATATCCATTAGAGGCAGGAAAAGGTCCCATATAAGCAAAGCCCCAAACATCAAATGGTTCGATAACAAGTGAATAATTCATAGGCATTTCTTGACGTCTACTAATATTACCAATTCTTTGACATTCATCACAAGATAAGACAAACTTACGGGCATCCTTGAAGAGATTAGGCCAATAAAAACCGGATTGTAGTACCTTATGTGCAGTTCTATCTCCAGCGTGGTGCCCTCCATAAGCCTCGGAGTGACACTTGCGTAGGATCTGTTCCTGTTCATGCTCAGGTACACAACGTCTAATAACACCATCTACCCCTTCTTTATAAATATGTGGGTCATCCCAAAAGTAATGTCGCAAGTCATTGAAAAACTTTTTCTTTTGTTGGTATGTGAAGCTAGGTGGTATAAATTTAGCAACAATATAATTAGCATAATCAGCATACCATGGAGTGCTACGAGAAGTGCTTATGACATTTAATTGTTCATCAGGAAAGCTATCATCAATAGGTAGTGGGTCATCAAGAATATTCTCTAACCTAGATAAATTGTCTGCAACGGGATTCTCAGCTCCTTTTCTATCAACAATATGTAAATCAAATTCTTGCAGCAAGAGAACCCATCTAATAAGTCTAGGTTTTGCATCTTTATTTTCCATAAGATATTTAATAGCAGCATGATCTGTGTGAATAGTTACTTTAGATTCAACAATATAGGGTCTGAATTTATCACAAGCAAATAGAACTGCTAAGAGTTCCTTTTCGGTAGTAGCATAATTTCTTTGAGCATTGTCTAGAGTCTTACTAGCATAATGGATAACATTCAATTTCTTATCAACTCTTTGCCCTAGAACAACACCTACAGCATAATCACTAGCATCACACATGATTTCAAAGGGTAAATTCCAATCAGGTGGCTGAACAACAGGTGCAGAGACTAATTCTTTCTGAAGTATTTCAAATGCTTCTACACAATCATCATCAAAGGCAAATGGTACATCTTTTTGTAATAAATTAGTCAGAGGCCGAGAAATTTTTGAGAAGTCCTTAATGAACCTCCTATTAAATCCGGCGTGACCAAGGAAACTTCTTATACCTTTGATGTCCTTGGGACATGGCATCTTTTCAATAGCATCAACCTTGGCTTTATCAACTTCAATACCTCTTTCGTAAAACTTTGTGCCCCAAGACAATACCTTCATTAACCATAAAGTGGCACTTTTCCCAATTCAAGACAAGATTAGTTTCTTCACATCTTTGCAAAACTCGATCAAGATTGCTCAAGCAATCGTTAAAAGAGGAACCATAGACGGAAAAGTCATCCATGAAAACCTCACAAATCTTTTCACAAAAGTCAAAGAATATAGCCATCATGCATCTTTGAAAGGTAGCAGGTGCATTACATAAACCAAAAGTCATACGTCTATAAGCAAAAGTACCAAAAGGGCATGTAAAAGTAGTCTTTGATTGATCTTTAGCCGACACAGGTATTTGAGAGAAACCAAAATAACCATCTAGAAAGCAATAATATGTATGTTTGCATAATCTTTCTAGCATTTGATCAATAAAAGGTAAGGGGTAATGATCTTTCTTAGTAGCTTTATTTAATTTATGGAAATCAATTACCATCCTATAACCTGTGATAATTCTTTGCGGAATCAATTCATCTTTATCATTAGGGACAACAGTAATACCTCCCTTCTTAGGGACACAATGGCAGGACTTACCCATCGACTATCAAAGAATGGATAAATTATACCTGCCTCCGTAAGCTTGAGTATTTCTTTTCTTACCACTTCTTTCATTTTAGGATTCAAGCGTCGTTGAGGATCACGAACTGGTTTGGCATCCGCTTCCAAATTTATTTTATGTTGACATAGAGTGGGGTGATGCCCTTAAGATCATCCAGAGTATATCCAATAGCGGCACGGTGCTTCTTCAGAGTTTTCAATAATCTTTCTTCTTCATGCTTTGAAAGGTTAGCACTAATAATAATAGGATATATTTTCTTTTCATCAAGATAAGCATATTTAAGATTATCAGGCAACGGTTTAAGCTCAAACACGGGATCACCCTTGGGTGGAGGAGGATCCCTAGGATTTCAACAGCAAATTGTGTTGCGTAATAGGTTCCTGTTTAAAGAATACTTCATCTATTTCCCTTCTTTCATTCATGAACATATCATTTTCATGGTCTAGCAAATAGTGTTCTAATGGATCACTAGGAGGTACGACAATAGAAGCAAGACCAATAATTCCGTCTTTACTAGGAAATTCTTCCTCACGATGTTGTTTACTAAATTTAGAGAAATTAAACTCATGAACCATATCATCCAAGCCAATAGTAACAACATTCTTTTTGCAGTCTATCGTAGCATTAACAGTATTCAAGAAGGGTCTACCAAATATAATGGGACAAAAGCTATCTTGTGGAGAACCAAGAACAAGAAAATCAGCAGGATATTTGGTTTTCCCACACAAGACTTCAACATCTCTAACAATTCCTATTGGAGATATAGTATCTCTATTGGCAAGTTTAATTGTGACATCAATATCTTCTATCTTAGCGGGTGCAATTTCATGCTTAGTAATAGGTATAACACTAGCACTAGCACCCATATCACATAAGCCATGATAACAATGATCTCCTATTTTAACAGAAATAACAGGCACGCCTACCACAGGTCTATGTTTATCTTTAGCATGTGGTTTAGCAATTCTAGCAGTTTCACCAGAGAATTGAATGACATGCCCATCAATATTATCAGACAAGAGATCTTTAACAATAGCAATATTAGGTTCTACTTTGACTTGCTCAGGAGGTGTATAAGTTCTAATATTGCTTTTACTTTAACAACATGATTGAAGCTTTAGCATGATCCTTTACTCTAACGAGGGAAAGGTGGTTTCTCAACATAAGAGGTAGGAACAATAGGATCATTATAAGTGACCGTCTTTTCTTCAACTTTAATAGGTGCAGCTACTTTTACTTCTATGGGAGGATGATATTTAAACCACTTCTCTTTAGGTAGATCAACATAAGTAGCTAAAGATTCACAGAAAGAAGCTACTATCTTAGAGTCAAGTCCATATTTAGTGCTAAACTTACGGAAAATATCGGTATCCATAAAAGATTTAACACAATCAAACTTAGGCGTCATACCTGACTCCTTACCTTCGTCGAGGTCCCAATCTTCAGAGTTGCTTTTAATTCTATCCAATAAATTCCATTTGGATTCAATAGTCTTCATCATAAAAGAGCCAGCACAAGAAGTATCGAGCATGGTGCGATTATTATCAGAAAGCCGAGCATAAAAATTCTGAAGAATTGTCACTTTTGAGAGCTCATGATTGGGGCATGAATATAACATTGATTTAAGCCTCCCCAAGCTTGAGCGATGCTTTCTCCTTCATGAGGCCAAAAATTATATATATAATTGCGATCACGATGAACAAGATGCATAGGGTAATACTTTTGATGAAATTCCAATTTCAATCTTTTATAGTTCCATGATCTCGTATCATCACATAGCCTATACCATGTCAATGCGTATCCCTCCAAAGATAAAGGGAAAGCCTTCTTCTTAACAACATCATCGGGTATACCTGCAAGCTTAAATAGTCCACATATATCATCCACATAGCGTAGATGCTTGTCAGGATGCTTTGTTCCATCTCCTGCAAAAGTGTTAGCTAGCAGTTTTTCCATCATTCCCGAAGGAAATTCAAAAGGAGTTTCATTTTCAATAGGTTCAGTAGGTTGAGTAGGTTGAGGAGCAACTCTTTGCTCCACTGGACGGGGTGAAGATACCCCGAAAAAGCCCCTCAGATAATTACTTTCCATAGTAACAAGTGACAGAAAATTTCAGCACACTAAATAAATTTTTCCTTACCAAATTCCACCTACCAAAGGCGCTTCACTCCCCGGCAACGGCGTCAGAAAAGAGTCTTGATGACCCACAAGTATAGGGGATCTATCGTAGTCCTTTCGATAAGTAAGAGTGTCGAACCCAACAAGGAGCGTATGAAATGATAAAGCGGTTTTCAGCAAGGTATTCTCTGCAAATCTTGAAATAAGTGGTAACAGATAGTTTTGTGATAAGGTAAATTGTAACGAGCAACAAGTAAAAAAAGTAAATAAGGTGCAACAATGTGGCCCAATCCTTTTTGTAGCAAAGGACAAGCCGGAACAAACTCTTATAATAGGAAAAGCGCTCCCGAGGACACATGGGAATATCGTCAAGTTAGTTTTCATCACGTTCATATGATTCGCGTTCGGTACTTTTATAATTTGATATGTGGGTGGACCGATGCTTGGGTGTTGTTCTTACTTGAACAAACATCCCACTTATGATTAACCTCTATTGCAAGCATCCACAACTAAAACAAAAGTATTAAGGTAAACCTAACCATAGCATGAAACATATGGATCCAAATCAGCCCCTTACGAAGCAACGCATAAACTAGGGTTTAAGCTTCTGTCACTCTAGCAACCCATCATCTACTTATTACTTCCCAATGCCTTCCTCTAGGCCCAAATAATGGTGAAGTGTTATGTAGTCGACATTCAAATAACACCACTAGAGGTTAGACAACATACATCTCATCAAAATATCGAACGAAAACCAAATTCACATGACTACTAATAGCAAGACTTCTCCCTTGTCCACAGGAACAAATGTAACTACTCACAAAGCATATTCATGTTCATAATCAGAGGGGTAATAATATGCATAAAGGATCTGAACATATGATCTTTCACCAAGTAAACCAACTAGCATCAATTACAAGGAGTAATCAACTCTACTAGAAACCTACTAGCACCAATCCCGGACTTAGAGACAAGAATTGGATACAAGAGATGAACTAGGGTTTGGAGATGAGATGGTGCTGGTGAAGATGTTGATGGAGATTGCCCTCTCCCGATGAGAGGAGCGTTGGTGATGATGATGACGGTGATTTCCCCCTCCCGGAGGGAAGTGTCCCCAGCGAGCAGTTCATGGAGCCCTAGATTGGTTCCGCCAAGGTTCCGCCTCGTGGCAGAGTCTCGTCCCCAAAGGTTGCCTCTGATTTTTTCTCATCGAAAGACTTCATATAGGAGAAGATAGGCATCGGAGAGCCAGGGGGGCCCACGAGGTGGCGGGCGCGCCTGGGGAGGGCGCCCCCACCCTCGTGAGCAGGTGTGGGCCCCGGCATTCATCTTTGGCGATTTATTTTTCTTTATTTATTTTAAGATATTCCGTGGAGTTTCAGGACTTTTGGAGTTGCAGAATAGGTCTCCAATATTTGCTCCTTTTCCAAAATTCCAATTCCATGCCGGCATTCTCCCTCTCCATGTAAACCTTGTAAAATAAGTGAGAATAGCCATAAGTATTGTGACATAACGTGAAATATCAGCCCATAATGCGATAAATATCGATATAAAAGCATGATGCAAAATGGACGTATCAACACCCACTAGTTTTCTTTTGTTGAGCATTCATTTCTAGCTCTAGTGCATCCTTTGCATGGCAATACCTACTCCTCATGTTGACATAAATTGATGGGCATCTCCATAGCCCGTTGATTATACTCGTCAATGTGAGACTTTCTCCTTTTTGTCTTCTCCACACAATCCCCAACATCATATTCTATTCCACCTATAGTGCTATATCCATGGCTCACGCTCATGTATTGCGTGAAGGTTGAAAAAGTTTGAGATTATTTAAGTATGAAACAATTGCTTGGCTTGTCATCGGGGTATAGAAGTTGGGAACATCTTTGTGTGACGAAAATGAAGCATAGCCTAACTATATGATTTTGTAGGGATGAACTTTCTTTTGCCATGCTATTTTGAGAAGACATGATTACTTTGATTAGTATGCCTGAAGTATTACTATTTCTCTTATTAATATGAACTTTTATTTTGTATTCATTCGAATCTGAATATTCATACCACAACTAAGAAGATTTACATTGAAATTATGCCAAAGTATCACTCCGCATCGAAAATTCTCTTTTTATCATTTACCTACTCGAGGACGAGCAAGAATTAAGCTTGGGGATGCCTGATACGTCGCCAACGTATCTATAATTTTTGATTGCTCCATGCTACTTTATCTACTGTTTTGGACTATCTTTGGGCTTTATTTTCCACTTTTATATTATTTTGGGACTAACCTATTAACCGGAGGCCGAGCCTGAATTGCTGTTTTTTTGCCTATTTCATTGTTTCAAGAAAGCGGAATATCAAACGGAGTCCAAGCGGAATGAAACCTTCGGGAACGTGATTTTCTCACCGAACATGATCCAGGAGACTTGGACCCTACTCCAAGGAACAAAAGAGGCGGTCACGAGGGTGGGGGGCACGCCCCCTGCCTCATGGGCCCCCTGTTGCTCCACCGACGTACTCCTTCCTCCTATATATACCTACGTACCCCAAACGATCGTAACAAGAGCCAAAACCTAATTCCACCGCCGCAACTTCCTCAGATCCACGAGATCCCATCTTGGGGCCTATTCCGGAGCTCCGCCGGAGGGGGCATCCACCACAGAGGGCTTCTACATTATCACCATAGCCCCTCCGATGAAGTGTGAGTAGTCTACTTCAGACCTACGGGTCCATAGCTAGTAGCTAGATGGCTTCTTCTCTCTTTTTGGATCTCAATACAATGTTCTCCCCCTCTCTCGTGGAGATCTATTCTATGTAATCTTCTTTTATGTGTGTCTGTTGAGACCGATGAATTGTGGGTTTATGATCCAACTTATCTATGAATAATATTTGAATCTTCTCTGAATTCTTTTATGTATGATTGGTTATCTTTGCAAGTCTCTTCGAATTATCCGTTTGGTTTGGCCAACTAGATTGGTAGTTCTTGCAATGGGAGAAGTGCTTAGCTTTGGGTTCAATCTTGCGGTGTCCTTTCGGATGTGAAGGGGCAGCAAGGCACGTATTGTATTGTTGCCATCGAGGATAACAAGATGGGGTTTTTATCATATTGCATGAATTTATCCCTCTACATCATGTCATCTTGCTTAAGGCGTTACTCTGTTTTTAACTTAATACTCTAGATGAATGCTGGATAGAGGTCGATGAGTGGAGTAATAGTAGTAGATGCAGAATCGTTTCGGTCTACTTGTCTCGGACGTGATGCCTATATACATGATCATACCTAGATATACTCATAACTATGTTGAATTCTGTCAATTGCTTAACAGTAATTTGTTCACCCACCAAAGAATACTTATGCTCTTGAGAGAAGCCACTAGTGAAATCTATGGCCCCCGGGTCTAGTCTCATCATATCAATCTCCATCACTTTAATACTTGCTTTGTTTTTTACTTTGCCTTTTACTTTTACTTTGCATCTCTATACCAAAAATACCAAAAATATTATTTATCATCTCTATCAGATCTCACTCTCGTAAGTGACCGTGAAGGGATTGACAACCCCTAATCGCGTTGGTTGCGAGGAGCTATTGTTTTGTGCAGTGCACGAGGGACTTGTGCGTGGCCTCCTCTTGGATTGATACCTTGGTTCTAAAAAACTGAGGGAAATACTTACGCTACTTTGCTGCATCATCCTCTCCTCTTCGGGGAAATCCAACGCAGTGCTCAAGAGGTAGCAGGCGGCCTCCATAGACCCGGAGGCGGAGGCGTCCAAGAGGGAAAAAATGTCCCTGTCCGGTGACTCGGATTCGGACGCCGAAGGCGTCCCCAAGCATCGCCCCGGGGTCAAGCCCCTAGCCGAGTCGTAAGTATCTAAGGATGCTCTACACACATCTAGTCTTTTTCGAATCGTATGAGTCATATTAAATCAGGTGCTGCAGTCCGGCCCGTGATCTTCCCAAACTATCTTCATCGTCGGGGAATTCTCTAGCATCGGAGATGATGGACAGCGAATCACCTCCACGAACCTCCCCGCCACCTACTGCGGACGACATTGAGGTATTATCCCAAAGTACCTCTCCGGTCCGTGGAGAGGCGCGGGGGACCGCTAAGACGGAGCAAGAGGGTAATGCCTCGGCTGCCGAGAACATGGGGGCGCAACCCCCATGGAGACTTACAGCGGGGGCCCTGACCAATCCGGCCCCCAGCCGAACACCACTCTGGACACCCAAGTGGCCCCGGAGCCGAATAAGCGCCCCCCTTCAAAGGAGGGGGGAGCACCAACTCCAGCGGCGACCTCCACTAATCCGGAGGTGCCGAACACACTGATGGAGATGCTTCAACGCGCTTCCATCATGAGGAGCACTGGACCCTAATGGGTGCGGTGGTTGGAAAGGTTCAGTCCGCCAAGAGTGGGCTGAATGAAGCCTTGACGAGCTGTTAACAGGTTTTGAGGTATGCGATATAAGAACTTTTAGTCACTGTTCATATGAAAAAATATGCCTGTGTATAGATAATAGCCCCTGAGACTCTGTTCGGTTGTGGAAATACGGCCGAACAGAGGACTGATAGTATTCACAGGAGATAATGTACTTGTCTATTTGAAAAAACAGGCATCACTGTTAGCGGCAGCCACCCAGGCCGCCGAAGTATCCGAGCTCAAGCGGAAACTGGGGTTGGCTGATGAGGATCTCGTCCGCATCAACAAGAGGTTTGATGAAGCACAGGGTATGTCTCTAAGAAAAAGAAAAATGTTTACACACCCGAAAAATGTTTACACCCCGGTCTAAGCTCCTGTGTTGCCCTGTTCATTTGTAGGAAGTGCAGCCGCGGTCGAGACCCTGAAGGGCAACCTCGCCTAGGCCAAGGAGCAGGCACGGGAGAGCCAAGCGGCTGCTGATAAAGCGGCCACAGATTTAACAACCGAACAGGTTGCTCGCCGCCGACACGAGGCGCGGGTGACCGAAGTAGAGCAAGCGCTCAAGGACGCCGCCAGCAAGTGCGAGTCCTTAGAAGAGAAGAATAAGGCCTAAGCGGCCGAGCTGGCCAAGGTTCTCCAGGGAGCCAAGGAGGCACGGTACGAGTCCCGTGCGGTGCGCGAGGAGATTGAGCAGGCCAAACAGATAACAGCTGCTAAGCCCTTTCATTTACCGAGTAAATTCGGCAGTCGTAAGTATGGCCTTCTCACTCGACTGTGGAATTCTCCAGATGCCTTTGCGGATCTTTCGAAGAGTGCTTCCGACGCCGCACAGTTCTTCCGGGCCCAAGAGGGGCACACGACGGAGAAGCTATTCTGGTCACAGTTCATGGCGCAGGAGCGCCCATCGCTGTTGAACGACCAGATGGCGCAGTGGGCCGAGTTGCATAGGATGTCTGAATTGGACATGAGGGACATTATAGTCCGGCTGTGGCCAACCGAACCCAATCCGAGCAGCTGCTTCGGCCTGGTGCAACGACTCATCGACGCGCAGCACCGATTTGACGCAGTCAGGCGGTCGGCATGCGCAGAAGGTGCACGGACGGCCTCCGCCTGTGTCAAGATGCACTGTGCGAAAATGAAGGCCGCCGTTGTGGAAGTTGAGGGCCCGCCTGGAGGCAAGGACCACCGCAAGCTGGAGCGCTATTTTGAAGACGTCCTAGAGGGTGCCCGTTTGATAGAGGGTCAGTGCTTGAAAGATCTCATGTTCGAATGAATGTATCCGGGCTGTCCGGACCTTATGTTTATGAAACAAGGCCTATGTATAATATGCTTGCTTGTTTGCCTCAAGTTATTTTCCTCCCGTGCGGCCGTTTGTTGTATCTGAAAGTTTGCCAGTCGTTGGCTTCGGCCCCCACGTAGATGCTATGGGGGTATTCGGAAGAGCACGTGACCACACTTATTCCAACGTCTTGGTCCGTGAAGGAGGTGGTTGTGCAGCGAATGAGGCAATCAGACTATGCGGCTTTAACACTCTCACTTAGCTAGAGGAGTTTGACAATGAGATTATGGGCCTAGCCCCTGGTGTTGTTCGGCTATCTGAACTTGGGTGCTTTAGACGCCTGACCAAGTGTTCAGACTTTTTGTTTTTGTATGTTTGTGGCCGAATAAAGCCCCTGGCCTTTGATGCCAATGTATGTATGTCCATCAGTTGTGAAGACGGAATGCAGATTATGGAGTAGGTCAATACCGAATAAGGTAGGACAAAACTGTTTCCATATTATGGTCTGATTTGATACGTCAAAGCTTTTATAGAGGATGGCGTACAGGCCAAGGCTATTTTACATGCCAAGAGTTTGTGAATAAGGGAAAAGCTCCATACAGGTCCTAAAAAAGGTGGTCTTTGAAGATCCTTTGGACATCCTGCCGCACGTCTGCGTTGCTTTCGCCTTTGAGGGAGGTTCCTTGAAAGGAACGGTCCACAGGTGCCTTTACGAAATCGGGCTCAGAAAGAGTCCTTGGACGTCCGTGGAATAGCTAGATTTTAATGCACCTGTGGTATTGAAAAAGAAAAGGAAAAATGATCAAAGAAAGGTCAAGGTCATATAGGGTGTAGCCGTACTATAGACCCATCCCTATTGTGCCTCCGTTGATGCCCAAGGTATTTTAAGTGTGTAATTATGTGCACACGGTACAAATACCGCGGATGTGTGTGGCAATCGGCGGAGGCGAAACTGCTAGCCCAGCTCTGGAGTTGCCGAACTGTCATCGTACAAAGTTGACCGGACTCGTTTGTCCGGTGGCTTGATGGCCGATGAGGTATGCGGCTTAATAGGGACGCTTTGTACCTCGACCGCGAGGGCCGCGGTGTGCTCCTCGGTACGGAGGGAGCGCTCCGTGTTTCCATTAACTGTAATGACGCTGTGGGGTCTGGGCATTTTGAGCTTCAAGTAAGCATAATGCGGGACCGTGTTTGAAGCGGGCGAAGGCGGTTTGTCCGAGCTGTGCGTGATAGCCACTGCGGAAGGGGACGATGTCGAAGATCAAGTCTTCGCTTCAGAAGTTGTTCGGCGAACCGAAGACTACTTCCAAGGTTATGGTGCCCATACAACAGGCTTTAACACCAGGAATTACTCCTTTAAAGGTGGTTTTGGTGGGCTTGATTCTTGACGGATCAATACCCATTTTGCAGACAGTGTCCTGATAAAGCAGGTTAAGACTACTGCCGCCGTCCATGAGGACTCGTGAGATATGGAATCCGTCGATAATTGGATCGAGAACCAATGCTGCCAAACCTCCATGACGGATACTGGTTGGATGGTCTCTGCGATCGAAAGTGATCGGACAGGCTGACCATGGGTTGAATTTTGGGGCGACCGGCTCTACGGCGTAGACGTCCCTTAGCGCACGCTTGCGCTCCCTCTTGGGGATATGTGTAACATACATCATATTCACTATTTTTACCTCGGGGGAAAATCTCTCCTATCCCCCCGTGTTCGGTTGATGAGGCTCTTCATCGTCGTCCTCGCTATGCGGCTCTTTCCCCTTATGCTCGATGTTGAGCTTACCGGCCTGTTTACAGACCCAACAATTCTGTTGGTATGATTGGCAGGCTTGTCAGGGGTCCCATGAATCTGGCAAGGCCGATCAAGTATTCTATCCAAACTAGATGGACCATCTTTGTTTCGTTTGAATGGCTTCTTCCGTTGTCCAGATTTGGAGCCGCTGAATCCGGCGTTGACCACCGTGTCTTCGGTATCGTTATTGTTGTTTTAGCGCTTATGTTTGTTGCGTCATGGCCTACCGTTGCCGTCTCTGGCTTCAGAGGTGCCAGGGTCGCTGGTGCTGTTGGTTTGACGAGCTAGCCAGCTATCCTCTCTCGCAGAAAAGCGGGTCATGAGTGCGATACGAACTGCCATGGTTTTGACTTCGGTTTTTCTTGGCCGAGGTGTCTAGAGGGCCACTCGTCCCGGACGTTGTGTTTAAAGGCCGCGAGGGCTTCGGCGTCCGGGAAATCGACAATTTGGTTCTTTTTAATTAAGAACCTGGTCCAGAGTTTCCGGGCTGATTCTCCGGGCTGTTGGACTATATGGCTAAGGTCATCGGCGTCTGGAGGCCGGACATATGTGCCTTGGAAGTTGTCCCTAAAAGCATCTTCCAAATCTTCCCAACTACCAATAGAGTTTTCTGGGAGGCTGTTTAACCAGTGTCGTGCTGGTCCCTTGAGCTTCAGGGGGAGGTACTTGATGGCGTGGAGATCGTCACCGTGAGCCATGTGGATATGGAGAAGAAAATCTTCGATCCATACTGCGGGATCTGTCATTCCATCATATGATTCAATGTTCATGGGTTTAAACCCTTCTGGGAACTGGTGCTCCATTACCTCATCGGTGAAGCATAAAGGGTGTGCGGCGCCTCTGTATCGGGCGACGTCACGACGCAGTTCGGATGAAGTCCGTATGCGATTTTCGGCCCGGGTGAGGTTGTGCCTGTCGCGCCAGGCCTGATGGCCATCTTCTCGCGTTGGGGCACGCCCCCTTGATCCATAGATTGATCTGGCTTGGCCTGCTCTATTGTCCAGGTCCTGCCGTAGGTCGTAGGTGTATCCTGGGGCCGTTGTCTCTCTGCCTCTACGGCGGAGTGGTGCGGGCTGGTGTTCGGCCTGGGTGGCCGCTCTATCCCGTCCACACGGCGGCTGGTCTGGTTCATCAGCGCGGTCATGTCTTGACGGTATTGGCTCGAGGGCCTCGTCATCGAATTGTGGTAGTAGCCGACGCTTCAGATAACTTTTTTTTGGGCGTTGGAGACCATACTCGTCGGCGGCTAGGACCTGGGTCCATCTGTCGTTGAGTGTATCCTCTTCGGCTTGGAGTTGTTGTTGCTTCTTTTTTAGGCTTCTCGCGTAGCGATTAGCTGGCACTTAAAGCGCTCCTGCTCAAGTGGTTCCTCTGGCGCGATGAAGTCTTTGTCGCCGAGGCTCACGTCATCCTCAAAGGGTGGTAGATAGTTGTTATCCTCCGAGTCCTCGTTCTCGACCGGATCACCAGGCTTAACTTGCCCCTCCTCCCAATCATCATGTTCGTATGTTGGTTCGACGGGGGCTTCGGGGTCTTCGGCATTCTCCAGAGTGTTATTGTCTCCGGTACCGGTATTACTGTCTTTTTTGCGACGCGATTTTGAACAGCGCCACTAACGTCGACGCTTTGGTGTTGCCTCAACAGGTTTGTCCTCGACCGGATCCTTCCTGCCCTCGCCGTCATCTTCTTTGGGTGTGTCCACCATGTACACGTCATTTGTGGAGGTGGCCTCCAACGTCCGGTAAACGGCGGGTCTTGGCCTTGTTCGTCTCCGGCATCATCGTGCATGCTGTCGATGTCTTCGGAGGCATAGTCTAGCATGTCGGTTAAGTCATCGACAGTGGCTATCAAGTGGGTGGTGGGTGGGACGTAAAATTCCCTGCTCTCAGCCCCTAGTCCGGGCTGTGCGTAGTTCGGAAGTGATTCCTCTGTAATAACGAGGGATCACATTAAGTCCAGAGCCTCGTTTAAGAGCGAGGTTTTGACGGGAAAACTAGAGTGCGTGGAGCTAGGCCGGGCAGGAGTCTCCTGGCCAAGCTCACGTAACATGGACCCCGATAATTTGGAGCTAGTATCCTGGGGCGAGTCCGGCTTTTCGATGACAGGGGGAACCTGGCTTGACTCTGTGCTTGCCGGTAACACAATCCCCTCCGAATATCCGGTTGCGAGCTTCGCAATTGCAGAGAGTCCGACGGGCTCTAAACTCCCATCTTCGGTCCTGGTAGTTTGCTCTAGATCTAGGGCCAGAGCGGTGGTCAGGGCGGTGAACCCTTCGAAGATCAAGTCTCCTCACATATCAGCGACATAGTTCAGATTTCCGAAACTGATCTGATGACCAGGGGCGTAGCTGTCGATCTGTTCAAGGTGGCCAATCGAGTTGGCACGCAGCGCGAAACCGCCGAATATGAAAATTTGACCGGGGAGAAAAGTCTCTCCCAAAACAGCGTCGTTGTAGATGATCGATCGGGCCATCGAGCCTTCTGTTGACGTCACAGTGGAACTCTCAATGAAAGCACCAATGTCGGTGTCAAAACCGGCTGACCTCGGGTAGGGGGTCCCGAACTGTGCGTCTGAGGATCGAAGGTAACAGGAAGCAGGGATACAATGTTTACCCAGGTTCGAGCCCTCTTAATGGAGCTAATACCGTACTTTCTGCTTGATTGACTTTGATGAGTATAGGGGTTACAAGAGTTGATCTACCTCGAGATCGTAATGGCTAAACCCTAGATGTCTAGCCTATATGACTTGTCCTAGCCTCTACGGACTAAACACTCCAGTTTATATAGACACCAGAGGGATTTAGGGTTGTACAGAGTCGGTTTACAGACAAAGGAAACTACACATCAGGACGCCAAGCTTGCCATCCACGCAAAGGAGAGTCCCATCCGGACACGGGGGAAGGCCTTTTATCTTGTATCTTCACGGCCCTCTAGTCCGGCCCATGTCACATAGCTCGGACGTCCGGGGACCCCCTAATCCAGGACTCCCTCACTCGTTGAGCAAACTCCTGCTGCTGCCGCTGCACTCAAGGTAGCAACAGCAAAGGCAAAGAAGGATGGCATGTCGAACAACATGAAGTGGCAGTCGTTCATGTCCACGTTCGTGCTGAACAAGATGTGTGAGCTCATCTCTAATGGAGTTAGCACTGACAAGGGCTTCAAGGAGGTGCACTTGAACACGTTGTGAAGCAGGTGTTTGATTTCTGTGGGAGGAGGTGTCCGCCACCCAGGTGTACAACCACCTGAGGAAGTGGATAGGTCGATGGACCCAGGTGTCCAAGCTGAGAGATCTTAGCGGCGCCTCATGGGATGAGAACACTTGCTCCTTAGATCTAGAGGTAGAGCACTATGCCGGCCATGATGCGGTTAGCTCACAACCCTCTTCTTTTTCATATTGTCCACCATTTCCTACTCCTAATTGCAACTAACAACACTTGTGTTTCATTCTTAGGACCACCGAAGGGATGCTGAGTTCCTCAACACACCCATACAGAACTATAGCCAGATGCAACACATTTTCTCCTTCGGGCTGGCAACTGGGAAGCATGCCATGGGCTCGGGGGAGCCTCTTGGCTCTCCCATGCCAGACTTCCCTAGGACACCGGACGCCGAGGTCCTTGATGGCCCTAACAAGCCCTTTGACCCCGTCCATGATAGGAAGAGGAAGAGAGGAGGCCTTATGGAGGAGGAGATCAATGTCTTTTGCAACATAACTGAGGCGGTGAAGGAGGTGGCAACAACCATCAAGGAATGCAAGCCCCTCGACGTCCACCATGACCTGTATGGCGCTGTCATGACCCAGAGTGGCTTCAGCGACGAGGCTCTCATGGCAGCTCTCGGCCACCTGCTTGACAACAAATCCCAGGGTGTTGGTTCGTAGGCATGGCAGATGCTCACAGGGTGTTGTGGCTCAGGAACTGGCTGGGCAAACACTACTACTAGAGTAGTGCTACCTGTGAGCGTGCATGATCCCCGACGGCGGTGGTGGTGGCGACGATGACGACGATGACGACACACATTTTGTGTAGCTAGGGTTGGAAAACTATTTGATGGTCTGTATATTTTGTTGAGGTGGTACATACTAACCCCTCAAGATGATGGTGAACTTGCGGTGGTAGGAAGACACCCTCTTTTGCAAGTGGTGGTAGGATAACACCATGGTAGTGCTAGGTAGAACTTGTTATGCCGTATGATCATGCATGCTTTACTTCTTCTCTTCTGCTTCATTGTTGTTTGTGTGCTACTTTTCTTACTACTTGTGCGCTCCATTGATTTGCTTCTTCAACTCTTGCTCTTGTGCATTGCAAGGGCAAGTGGTATGCCGTTTTCATCGGTAAGGCTCCAGGGTTTACAGTTCATGGGAAGAAGCCAGTGCACAAGTGTCATCGTATAGCAACATCAGCCATAGAGGGTTCAAGACTAGGCAGGCAGCAGAACAAGCTTACTTCGACTGGGTGCGAAAGCACGGAGGCAACATTGTTGACAATGGTAAGGTTGGAGGTGTCAAAGTGGAAGGTGCTAAGGTGCATCGTCAGTTTGGGCTGAAGCTGAAGAACTTCATCATCTTCGCCCAGTTCATCGCCATTGTTGTGTTGTAGCGTTGGTGTGCTAGGTGTGATCATTGTGGGTAAGCTCACCAACTAGGGTAAAAGGTAAGCACACCATGTACGCCATATGCAACCAAACGACGTGTTCATGTGCCGCTTGGGCCAATGCAGGCAACCAAACAAAGTGCACTTGCGTATAACCTAATGCAGGGACCCTAGATGTAAGCAACCAAACAACTTGCAGATGACGCATTTGGGGCTGTTTTTGCTCAACCAGGCCGGGTTGAGATGTGTATGCAGTGCAGCTACTCTTCACAACTTGAACCAAACACGCCCTAAGTGTCTGGAAGCTCATCTCATTTGAAGGGTTTTACTCACCCATTGTTCCTGGACAGGCCCGTTTCGATGTTTCTTTTTCCGTTGGCTTCTCGT
Source organism: Aegilops bicornis (assembly GCA_021605145.1). Taxonomy (NCBI): domain Eukaryota; kingdom Viridiplantae; phylum Streptophyta; class Magnoliopsida; order Poales; family Poaceae; genus Aegilops; species Aegilops bicornis. The sequence continues at coordinate 725,781,071 of CM038671.1, read as the reverse complement.
TCGCTCGCTCTTGCTGTTTGTTGGTTTGGTCCAGTTGTCTTCTGATTTTTCTTTTTCACTAGCAAACATGCCCGTGCGTTGCAACGGGAGAAAACAGCCATCACACGTCATTACCCACTAAGCATGGCTAAAGACCTCACCCTCATGCCCATAACATAATAAGCATGACTAGTACCTCATCCTCAGGTCCACTTCCTCCATGTTAATATAATACCAGACACATGTTTTCGCTTGTCGTCTTTGTCGTCCTCGTCTCTGGTGGTCGTACTACCAATTGTCACTAACCGAAGTTGGCCAGGTCCAATAACTAGATTGTTGAGCCGCCTTTGTGTCCAACGAAGATCAAGAGTGTTGAATAAAGTTCTTTTACCATCTGGCTAATATAATCGGGAAAAGCACTGCACATTATATATGTCCATGTCATCATGTAAATTGAGTAGTTTGTGTCAGATAAACCATGAAACCTTAGTTGGACTCCTCATGCATTTTGACGGGAGTCACTGAGCTGAGTGAGACTGGTCGTACGTGAAGACGTGAAAGAGAAAAAGATTCCTTCCATATCCCTAGATTAATAAATTGAAATAAAACAATGCATCAGGTGGGCATATTTCAAAAAATCGCCAAGTTTTATTAATAGGTATAGATTAAAAAAATTAGCTACGGTACCTCCCGGTTAAAATAAATCATGTTTTAAAAAATGTTTGCCTTTTGAAATTGAAAGTTCAACAACAAATTTTTGTGTTTTGAAAATGTTTGCAAATTTGAAAAGTAATCACAACAGTACCTCCTAATTTTAAAAAATTGTTTGTGTTAGGGTTTCAAAAAATTAAAAAGAGAAATATTTTTCTTTTTTAAAAACATGTTTGATTTTAAATTTTTTATTAACAACTTTACAAAGTTTTCGCGTTCTAAAATATATCCACATTAAAAAAAAACCTTTTCCTCTCAGTATCTGGCGCGACTGTGAGCTTATTTTAAAATTTCGCGCTGCCAATTGATCAACAAGTCTTGTTTAGTCTAGTCGGTAGCAGTCTAATCACACTATGGTGAGCGGCTGGGTTTGATTCCTTGCGCCGCACTATTTTTTCTTGGTAATTTTTTTACTGACGGGCTGTTGGTATGCTAATGGGCCGGCCCATTACGGCTTTGTGCGTCCTGTGGTTTATTTTTGACAGAAATAAATCGGGGGAACAAAAAAATGTCCGCACGAGGAAAACACCTGCGACGTACGAAAATTATTTGGGTCCCACCGTAAACCAAAAACACTGGAGAAACAGAGGAAAACACTTGCGACGCACGAAAACTATTCGGGTCCCACCGTAAACAAAAAAACTGGAGAAACAATCCTTCTTTTAATATTAGGTAAAGATTATGTTTTTTCTTCTTTGGATTTTCCTTGGTTCTTTCATGCTTTTCTTTAGTTTTCTCATTTTTTCCACGATTTTCTCCTTTTCTTTCTTTGTTTTATTTCCTTTTTTACGATTTTTTGGTTCCTTTTTTATTTCTCGTTTTTCCTTTTTTCTTCTTCTTTGTTTCTCTTTGGGTTTTATTTCCTTCTCGTTTTTCCTTTATTGGTTTTTTGTTCTTTTCCATTTTTTGGTTTTGCTTTTTTTTCGGTTTTCAATGTTTTTCTTCTTTTCTCTTTGTGATTTTGTCGGTTTATAGTTCCCACCGGATTGCAGAGGAAACTATAATTAAACAGAAGTGTTTCTTATTGCAGAGCCAATGCTTAGCAAGAGATTGAAAAATCTACTTATGTCAACATTAACAGTTCTCTTAACTTTTTTCCAAATCAACCTAGCTATAATGCATCCAAAAGGAGATGATAAATTAACTCAATTTTAGTGCAATAGACACACTCTAAAGGTTTGGGCATACCCCTCTTCGTAATATTATCACATGTTATATTTTTTTACTGAGAAAGTAGCCACAAAAAACCTTGAATTTTTTTGTTGAACTTTCATGTGTCAAACACAGGTAAATTGGCTGAGCCCCCCCCCCCCCCCTAAAACATACAATAGCACACAAAGAATGATGCATACACTCTTAGCTTCATACTGCCAAATCAATGCACCATATTGTTCAAAAAGATGTTAGATCTGGCAGCAACCTCTAATTCAAACCATCACACCATCATTTCATCAGAAAAAGGTCCTACGAAAGTACATTTCGGAGACTCACCATCCCATAGAACTAATCTAGCCTCCTTGGATCTGACCCAACAGCTTCCTGGACGGGACTTGGAGCTCTAGCGCCCCTCCCTTAATTCTTGTTCAAGTGAGAACGAATGATTACATGCCCATGAGGTGCTTTATATAAACTTGGGGTCCTTAACATATGATCAAGGCTACCCTTGAAATAGAGAGGTTTGAGCATAAAAGAGGCAATCTTTGTTCCATGAGTCTTTGGGCCCAGGGAGGACTAGTTGGGATAGAGGGCAAGATCATTGCACATTGTGGACAAATCCCTCTTATACCTTTTTTATATCACATGTAAATTTATTCATCCTCATAACTATGGCAGGTACACGGTTTTGGATCAAAGATCCAAGAAAATACGAAATAACTCCTATGACTAAGAATTACAATGATATCTATTGGAAGCATCTTCTGTGGTATAAATGGTTGGAAAACGAAATACTCCAACTTCAGTAAAGAGGCTACAATTAGACCAGAGCAATGTTACTACACTCTTTCACCCGCACGAACTTGATAACCAATAAAGGTTTCTAAAATCCCATTGAGTTTCCCATCCAAAAATACGCGAAGCCTTGAGCGATGAAAGTACTTGGGCCAGAGATGATCCCCTAGAAGAGAATGTGATCGAATCAAAAGATATTCACCAAGGTGCGAGGAAATATATCAACTCCACAAAGAATCAAGCCAACAAAAACAGCTTGACACAATATAATACACTCATCAGATTTGAATAATCGGATATGCAATGACACAAACCTCTCTAGCACCATGACATCACCAGAAGTAACTTCATTCATAAAAACTACGATCACCACTAGAAGCCAATGAAGAATACAAAACTCTTGAAGATCTGAGGTCCCCTCCCCTCCTCAGATACAAGATGGCAACAAGAGGGGCGGGGACCAAAAGTATCTCTGTCGGCGACAAGTGCTGCTCTTCTCCAAGGAAACCCTCACGCGTAGGCGTTGGTATGTGGGACCGAGCTGGCTGTAGGCAATGTTCTCACCCCTCCATCTTGTTGTGCATCCATGCTTGGGCCTTGAAATTTGACTTAGGCTTCATTCATTCTTCTTGCCTCTTTGACTTGTTCTTGTTATCTTTTTCGCCGTGTTAACTTGTTGACCAAGATCAATCTCCTCTCCCCTACACCTTCAGTTGTCGCTTCGATGTCGGGAGCTGGAGGAGAGGGGATTATCATCTCTCGCCTTTTCTCTAGAATGTTCTAGTCTCACACGAATATCGCTCTGATGGTGATGGCAACATCATCTTGAAAGAACAACTTCAGCTCCAAACCCCCGTCTCAGTGATCCTTGTCGAGGAGCCTGGAAGTTTACATACCCATTGTTCTTCATGGATGTCGGGTTGGTTATTTGTGTCATCGGATGGCGCAGCTCCATATGTGCATTGTCAGTTGCAACTTCTCCAACAACCTCTTCTTTCAAGTCTTTGTGGCCAAGATCATCGGCTTGGTCTGGCGATAGCGGATGCCTTCCAAGATTGGGGTGACCCCCTCCCACGCAGATATGTTTGGTGCGGTTGTCAATCTCAATTGTACGCAATGCTTTACTATTTACGGCAAATCAACAAGATTTGTTCCTCTATAGATATTTGCAAGTACTTCAGTGGTTGGATCTCTCGATGTTGTTCATTGTCAGCAAGAGCTATGGTGGTGCAACAGTGACAAAGCTGCGGCTCCGACAATAATTCCGAGGCATATAATTATAGTTGTAATATCCCCTTTGTTTAGGGTCATGTTTTTTTTGCGGGTACTTTACGGTCATTTTTGTATCTATGAGTTCGGGTACCCTATTTCAGGTTGTATCTAAAATCCAGTTGATCTAATATAAAATCAGATTTGATTAAAAAAACTTGTTGACCATGATTATTGTGTTGTTCAAATTTTGGTCAAGTTTGTGAGCAAAATAAAATAAAATAGAGTGGGCAAATGTGCATTGGCATGCTAAAATAACCATTCAGACGAACACCAAAATATTAATCATGACAAGAAATATGATAAAGCGAGCTTTGACCATCCTTCCAACACGACGCTGATCTTTTGTCCCGCGTTGCAATCTATTGGACCATCGTCACTGCTTAGATCGCCCATGACTGCTTGCGCATCGGTCCCGGCATTTTGAGCGGTTTTGAATTTGCATCGCCAAGTATTTAAATCAGCATTATTTTGGACCACCATAGACACGATATAGTAAGCAGAGAGGTTACGTAAAATATTGGATGGATAAGATTGTAAGTACACGCACGCTAGGTCAACGGCAGGTACGTAGTGTACGTGGGCTGCTACGAGCTCGAACGAACAATCCATTTTGTTTTGAGAGTACACCAGGCTGAAGATAAGGAAGTGTCCAGTCCGCAAGTGTGCAAAGACGTGGCACCCAACTTGACCGGCCTAACAATTCAAAGGCAAAACGGACAAACATGCTGACACAATCACGCATGCATGCGCGCGCAGGGAGGAGACCGGTCCAGTCAAGAAGATAAGGTGGCCAAGAAGGTGCTTGGATCATGCATGGACCTACTTCAAAATCTCAGTCAAATCAAGATACACTGAAGTCTGATGTCTTTAGCTCACCGGAAGAGCTGTGTGGTCTTTCAGCTTTCGTTTAGGGGTCAGTCCGGCTCTTTGTAGAGCAGCTCCTAGCTTAAGCTTCTTGACCGGCGTTGCACTCTTTGGCCTAGCGTCTCCCCTATGCGGTTGTAACCTTTCTTTGTGAACGCTACGTACACTCAACGAAAGACACTCGCAATTTATTTAAGGAGCACTCTGCATTAATTGATTTCCATTTTCTTAACTACTCCCTCCGTATTATGGGACGGAGGGAGTACTAAACAATGTTTCATGTCAAAAAAACTATTAAATAATGTTTTAAACACATGATGCAATTGAAAAAACAGAGTAAAAATACTATGCGGTTGAAAAGTGTAGTTGAAATACATGGTTCAAAACTGTGATGCATGGTTAATTGCACGATAGAGTACAATTGAATCGAAGGCAATGTTTTTTTTTGCTTGAATCAATGCAATGTTGTCAACTGCAAGAAAATGCAGTTGAATCAACTGTATCACATATATTTTAACTGCATTGTTTACTAGATTCTTAGGAGTAAACATGTAATCTTAGGATCTCCCTTAGTTAAGTAGGAATTATATAACAATCAATACGAGCGTCTCTGGCTATTTTTTTTCTAATAAACAAATATATGGAAACTAACAAGTCAATTAAACGGTTTAATTTGACATCTGCACCATAGGCATAAATTTATCAGATCCACGTCTATGTTTTTGCCTTCAAATCTATCATGCTACGTATGGAGAACAGGGGAAGACGGTATTAAAGGAATTATGTGTATTATCATTAACGGCTGACTATTTTTGTGTGGATCTTTGGTAAATGAGAAATATATGTGTATGGTATTTTACGTACGTTGGTGAAATTGAAAGTATCTTGTGTTTCGTTGTATTGCACTTACTATGATATTTATATATAAAGCAATCATCAGAATTACATCTTGAGGACTGTAACATGTCTAAACACCGTGTATATTTATATCTTGCAGCAATTGACGGGGAGTCTTTTGCTAATATTGATGATTTTGCCAATAAGTTTTGGGCTATTTTGGTTGTCTATGACAAACTATAAAATGTGGTTAAAGGTAGAAAAGAGACGTCCCCGCTGATCAAACACAGGTGGGCGAACTTGCACTCGTAAGCTCTAGCCATCCAATGCAGCGGTTGGTTCTCAAAGGAGTAGGATTTTTACGAAGGACATGTGAATTACACTCAGCATGGAAGCAACTATTGTCTATTGGAGCCCACATCAAGAAATGACACCCTGAGAAAGGATTTTTGGCTGAAATTAGGTGGGTTATAATTTCCGTTACACAATATGAAATATAATAAGATCTTGGAATGATATGATAAACTCCAATATATGCTCATCATAAGCCCCCGGAAGAGACAACCAAATTGAATGGAATGAAATGAAAAGGAAACAAGGAAGAAAAGCCCAATATACAAATTTTGGTGCTCCAAATTTGAGCAATTCTACATTTGACAAACTTAAAATATTTCATTATACAAGAAATTTTGCTTTTCCACTTAATATGTCCACTTAGATGGACTTTTTGATTGCCATAAAATAAAAAAAAGAGGACCACGTCATTACAACAAAATCATAAGCTGCCATGCATCTGCATGCAATTACAAGAAGTAACCAAGTTTTTTTCTGAGAGAGAACAAGAAGTAACTAAGTTGCGTACATATATACATATACAACATCTGCATGATAAAATCATGTTGTACACGATGCAACACAAACAACACACACATCACAGCGCAGAACTGAAGCACATCACTGGTACACTTGGAAACTATCCAAGACACATCACAGCACGTAGTAGTAGTAGTGTAGTAGTAGTACTCGATCGTCGCCAGCATCCATGCATATCTGCATGGCCAGCGCATTCAGCCATATATATGGGCGTGATCGATCAGTTCCTGTCGTCGAGGCCAAACCTGCGATCGACGAAATGGCCGACGGCATGGAAGGCCGGGCCGAAGAACCCGCTGCCCCCGCCGCCTCCGCCACGCCTCTTCTGGTCGCCGTTGTAGTCGTCGTCGTTCTGCGGCGCCCCGTAGACGTGGACCTCCCTGGTGTTTATGTACATCGGCGTCCGGCCGCCGGTGTCCTGGGATGCCCAGCTGGGAGCGTTGTTGTACCCGTCGCCGCCGTTGCCGTTGCCGTAAGAAGAGTTGTTGTACCCACCGCCGCCGTTTCCGTAGGAAGAGTTGCTGTTGTAGCCACCGCCGCCGCCGTTGTAGGGCGTGATACCGCCGTTGCCGTTGCTGTACGAGTTACCGCCGCCGTAGCCGTTGTTGTAGCCGCCGCCCCCGCCGCCGTAACCACCGTTGTAGCCACCGCCGCCACCGCCGCCTTCGTTGGCCCCACCGCGGTTGGTGTTGGCGCCGTAGCCTGCATATGGGCGGTACTCCTCCTCGTCGTCGTCGGACTTCTTGCGACGCGACGGCGAGCGGTCCTTGCCTCCGCGGTACGCGTCGTTGGAGCTCCAGTCCTGGCTGTCGGCGCTGAAGTGCGACTTGGACCTCCACCACGACATCGCCTCCAACTCTTGGGGCTTAATTCCTCTTCTTATCCCTGCTATGCTACACCAAAATGAACTTCAATTAGATCGAGGAATCATGCATCGATCGGACGGAAAGCGGTCGAGCAACGCACACAAAACTCTGAAATTAGTTAAGAAAACTCTACTGGTACATCTTAGGACTTCTAATTACTGAAGCTAACCAACTGCTGATGAACAGTTAGTAGATATTATGAAGATATTTAGCTAAACCAGCACAGTGAAAAGTGAACACAAAGTGGAAAAACAATCAAGGAGGAGGCTAGCTTTTGGAGCATACCAGACAATAAAGTGGTTGCTGGCCTTGCACTTCTCCAGTCTCGTGAGTAGCCTTGAGCCCGCAGGCACCGTTTATATAGTGTCACAACCGTTCAAGCCAACTGTGTCTATCCAACAGAGGTCATCGTTTGTGCAATAAAAAAAGTGCTCTTTTGATTACTTCCTCAGAGAATCTAACTCCATTTTCCCTTGTAACTACGTGCATGTGGGTTAATGACGTCCTGCAGGATACGTACGCAGCTAAATTAAAGAGCATCATCAGCACTAGTTGCCAAGTGGAAGGAGCTACTTAGGAGACTTGCATACATGCAGGAACCATACACGAAGCTTCACATGTTGTAGTTAATTCATCAATTATTCTTAATTCAAAGTGGGCAGGGCGATAGATCTTCGCCGTATGTGGTGTATTATGGACCGGTATGTGTGGCAGCATGGGTGGTGTATGTCACTATCACTATGTGGTAAGTACTGCGCCTTGCAAGTTGCAACCTACCTATGGTCACTGACCACTCCTACACTCATCCTTATCCCATTAGCCAGGCCATTACCTGCCGGCCTGTTAAATATCTAACTAATCAAGTAAATTATACTACTCCAGCAGTAAAAGAATACTCCACTGTCGTGGTCTAGAACCAGAAGTAGTGGAGTACCTCTTTCGTGCTCTCTGGCTAAAAAAATGGGGTTAACTTACTCAGATTACAGGAGGAAACCCCTCATGATATAAGTACTCCAAACTGAGCCTTAGATTTCTCTCAAAAAAAAAACTGAGCCTTAGATTGATAAAAAATTAATTGACAGGTTTATCCGAGCGTATTCGCTATTAATCAGCCATTTATGTGGGTTTTGTTTTTTGCACGTTCGGTCGATTTCGCTCACGAGAGCAAAATTGATGAGGAGGCCGATACGGGAGCGACACGGCTTGCTGCAACGTCCTTGGTGAGGCAAGTCAAGAGCTCAGCGGAGACGGAGACGACGCGACTATGAGGGCACTCCAGGACCTTGCCAGGGATGGAACGGCTCGTCGTGGCATTGCAACCGGACGAGAGTCAGGGAGCTCATTGCTGCAGGTGGTTAGGGTTTAGGGTTTGGCTGGAAGAACAGGATTAACTCCAGCCGCTGGATCCCAGTTTGAAGGTGGAGAAAAAAGTGACTAAAAGGGAAACACTGGTGGAAAAAAGGCCTTTGGTCGCGGTTCGCAACTGCCATTAGTCGCGGTTGGGCAACCGCGACCAAATAAGCGCGACTAATGCCCCCCACCTTTAGTCGCGGCTGCTTAAGAACCGCGACTAACGGCCCGTCCACGTGGGCGCCAGCGGCCGTCAGGCGGAGGACCTTTAGTCGCGGTTCTTCGCCAACCGCGACTAGTAGCCGCCACAGGTTTAGGGTTTTAGCCCCCCTAAACCTGTTTTCGCTTAATTTGTATTGTTTTATTTCTTTTGTGCTTTATTTTAATTTTGAAGGAGTTTGAACGGCCTCCACCGCTGGCACGCGCCGCCGCCGCTTGCCGCCGGGCGTGCACGCTGGAGAAGCCAAGGAAGGGGTGATGCGTCACGGGCGCTCAAGGCCAAGGTGAGCCCAAGAATGGGTCGAGGCGTTGGAGAGCGCGCGCATGTGAAGTAGCCGGAGGTGGCCTTGGCCGGATGCACTACCAGTGTTGCCGAGGGCGGGCGAAGCGAGGCGGCGCGCCGGTGGGCGAGGAGGCCGGTCGGCGGCGTTGAGGGCGGCGAGCGAGGCGGCAGTACCGAGGTCGGGCCGGCGGCGCTGCTGTAGGCGAGGGGCGACGGGCGGGCGCCGAGGGCGAGGGCGATCAAGGGCGGCGTCGAGGGCGAGGGCGATCATGGCGGCGCGCCGAGGGCGTAGGGCGACGGCGGGCGCGCCGAGGGCGCCAGAGACGAACAAAGCGAGAATCGGAATCGGAGAAGACGAGAATCGAGCCTTTTATTTATAGCCCCCCCCTCTTTAGTCGCGGTTGGCGACGAGACCCGCGACTAAAGGTACCCTTTAGTCGCGGGTCGCCTGCCCAACCGCGACTAAAGGGTTTTTGGCGGGTTTTTTGCGTTCCCGCGCCCCCCCCCCTTTAGTCGCGGTTGGCCACCGAGCGTGCTGGGCCCAGGCCTTTGGTCGCGGTTCACCTCCAGAACCGCGACTAAAGACCCTCACGTGCGCCAGCTGGCCACCGAGCGCCCTGGGCCCAGGCCTTTGGTCGCGGTTCACCTCCAGAACCGCGACTAAAGGTCCCATTAGTCGCGGTTTCCTACAGCTTCGCGACTTATGGGGCTGGACGGAAGCCTGTTTTTCCACCAGTGAAATAGTCACCCCTTATCCGACAAGTAATAATAAAATTGCATCGAATCAGGGACTTTACTAATAAATCGAAATTCTGTGACAATCAGCTCGCAAGCTCTCAACTAGGAAGTCTGGGATCTCAGACCGCCAGCTATCTGTCGCATGCTTTAGAGCTTCTTTCCAGCCGCCGCCTCCTCCTCCAAGAAAAGCTATGGTTCGTGCCTCTCGTTGGTTCCGCCGCAGGTCCGCCTCACCTACGGTGGCCCTAGGGTGATGGGACGCGGTGGCAAGGGCCGGGGGAGAGCTCCGTTGTTAGTCGTTTTTTCAAGATTTGTTAGAGTTTGTGTCCTACTCAGTAAGACAAGACGGTGGCGGCTCTCTGAAGATGGAATAAAGGTCTCCCCGCCTAGTCATCGTTTTTGTGGTGCGTCTAGCATCGTTGGTGGGCGTGTGGAGGTGTGTCTCCGGTGGATCTATCCTCGGTGGATTTGCTCGGATCTAGTTGTGGTCCATCTATGTTCGTGTGTCTTCAGGTTGGATCATTTCGATCTATGTTATTCTTCATCAGCGACGGTTGCTGTTCTAGTGTGCTTGTCCTACGGGGCCTTAGCACGACGACTTCCCGACTGTCTAGTACAACAAGTTGTTCCCGACTCCGGCGAGGAAGGGGTGATAACGGCGACGCGCCTTCAACTCGCTTCAGTGATTGTAGTCGTCGCTAGGTAGTCTACGGATCTGGATGTAATTTTTATTATTTCTAGTGTTTGTTGTAGTGTCATGATAGAAAATGAATAAATTGAAAGTTTTCTTGAAAAAAAAAATAAGCCAGCTATCTGTCACCTCCAGCTTGCTTGCAAGCAGGGTTTACACAGAGGTGGGAAGATCTCGACACGTTAGCAGACAATCCGACAAGTAATCAACGGACGTTCTTTTTGTTTTTGCATATATCAACGGACGTTCTGGTAATTAAATACCAGCAGTGTACGCAAGCAAATACGTACGTCTAGAGGCTGGGGTGCCGTATGCATGCAAAAGACACACAGGGCCAAACCAATCAATGCTCACTACATCAGCTCAGTGCCGGGAGAGATCGCGACAAGAGAGAAGATCAGGAAAGCTTTTGGCCGGAATTTTCGCCTCTTGTACGTGAGAAAATCTTAACCGAGCCATCATCCGATTCAGCGTGACTCAGACTGGATCAGTGAATTAGTCAATAGTCATATATATACTCTCACATTTTTCACAGGGACTTATCGCTAGCTAGATCGCATCTCCACCAGCTACACCTAGGTGACATTATGGCGACACTCGTGCATATTCGAGAAAAAAAATATTTTTATCAACCAATTGGCAGGTATATACTTGTATGTGCCTTTTGTCTCTTGATATAAGGAACAGATATACAGTAATCAACACACTAGTCATTCTTGGGCTGGAAAGTGTGGCTAAGTCTAAGTACGTATAACAGAACTTGCTCGTGCGTAGGCACCCGTTTGGATTCGTTAGTCATGTTCGTGTGAAATTTTGACCATAAATTTGTACAACAGAATAAGTTTATGCTTGCAATAAAAGTGGTATCATTGAAATCTTTTTGGGATACGAATCTAGCAATATTATTTATTAGGAGTACTTTATATTCTGCTAGTCGAATCTACGATCAAAGTTTGATGTAAAATACGAGGACTGAGAAAGTAGCTAGTTAGCGTGATCCTTAGTCCTTAATTGCGTGTAGGTGGAGCCAAACTGATTTGTACTAGTAGATTAATCTTAGTTCCCCTAAAAAAAGTAGATTAATCACTAGTAGAAAAGAGGGCTTTGGTTCAGGTCGGGTCAGCCCATTAGTCCCGGTTCAGTCCAGAACCGGGACCCATGGGGGCATTGGTCCCGGTTCGTGAGCCCAGGGGGCCGGCCGGGCCACGTGGGTCATTGATCCCGAGGGAAATCACGGGGAAAACACAAGAGAATCACTTAAACCAACAAGATTCGATTACACATGTGCTAGATCGATGAACACAAAGGAAGATACATGATCCAAAGTCAACAAAGGACGATACAAACGTAGCCGTTCTTCTCCGTGAGGAGGTCTTGATGATGGTCTTCTCCGCAAAGGAGGTCTTGAATCCAAGGTGGATCTTCTCCGAAGAGGGGCCGCGGTCTCTCTCGTGGAGTAGATCCGATATGGATGAGCGAAGCTCTATCTAACAATGAGCTAAATCAACGCTAACCCTAACTAGGAGGAGGTGGATGAGTATATATAGTCATGGGCCACGAAGGGGTAAGTGGAGGATACATGGACTCGGTCCAATACACTGTGCGCAGACAGGCGTCGGACATCCGGAGGGTTCCGGTCGTCCGGAGGCTCGGGAAGGTCCGGAAGTCCGGTGCTCTTCGGACTTCCGTAGATTCGGCTCGGGCGCGCTTCGGTCGGACGTCCGGAGGGGGCCGGTCGTCCGGAGGCTCGCGGGGTTCCGGACGTCCGGAGTTCTTCGGATGTCCGTAGATTCGGTTCGGTGGTCGCTGGCACGGTCGTCCGGAGCCTGGGAGTCGTCGGACGTCCGGTCCTGGTTGGACGTCCGGCCGCTGTAGCTTCGGGCAGCTTCTTTTCTTGGTCCTTGTACTTGGTGTCCTCACCGTCTTGTCCAATGCTCGTAGCTGTTCCATGGCCTTCCTCTTGGTTCCTGGACATGCATAGCACACATGTTTGAGGTAGTAGCCATGTCTCACATATGGAAAGTGACAATTCGGAGAGGAGCGAGTTCACCTTGTGTCCAATGGCGTTTGTTCGAGGTCTCGTCATATGTCCACTTGGGGTTTGGAGAGTAGTCGGAGTGTACATGGGGATGAATGTGGGATGCTCCGCATCATCTCCCCTTGGGAAAGATCCGACCTCGGATCGTGATCCTCATCACCATGGAAACGGTTGTCATAGACGGACTTGTAGTTGAACGAAGTTGAAGACATGGCGCAATCCAAGTAGTCCAAGGTGTCGCCGGAGTGATAGACATGCAAAAAGAGCAAACACAAGCAACACTCGGAAATACAATGGTTAGCGCACACAAAGTGTCCATCATGTAAGAATGAGTCCGTGCAAGATTGGTCGTGACAAAGCGCATGAAGCTTATGGAGATGATCTAGAATGAGACGCAAAGCATTCATGGGAACAAAAGGATGGTGCACAAAGCGACAAATTCTACCATTGTGCAAAATGATGTCATAGAGGGATGGTTTATCAATAGCACGAATATTTCTATGGATGCTCAATATGATTATGTTATCATGCAATTGATGGTAAGCAATGTGCTCATTATGTATGAATATGCCATCAAGAAAGATCACAACAAATTTGCTAAGAAAATGCACAAGCTCATATATCATGGATGACATTGAAATTGAAGATGCAACAAGGCAATCATAATGTGGGTCAATCCATGTATAAGATGCAAATTTGTTATGTGTGGTGTTGTACCATAGCTCAATGTCGTGGTGGAAATGTTGGCCCGTTGGTGAATCCACTAAGTCCGAGCACTCCTCAACTTGAAGGTCCATAGGGTCCATCTCCAATGCCGGTCCTCCATCCAATAGATGTATCATGTAGACAATAAGAAGGAAACAACAATGAAAGAATGGACCATCCAATATGCGTATTTGAGGATGGCTCAAAGGGAAGGGGGTCACCTTTAGGAGTTTCTCAAGGATGATGGAGTTGCACATCTTGTATGCCTTCACATAACCAATATGTCTCATGACGGTAATGCCTTGTGATACCTTCAAAATGAAAAGACATGGCAAACACTCGGAAAAACAAATGAGGTTAGCAGAAAGGCAAAACCTATCATTCGTGTGGTAAGATACCCAACAAGTGTATGGATCATGCTCATCATAAGAAAGTACAAGGGAGCATTTCATAGTATGCAGACATATGATGCGAGACCAACCAAAGACAATAGCTCAAGTAAGCAAGCATGCATCACAAGGAAAGTGTCAAAGTCTCCAAGAAGCATAGATGCAACAATTGGAGGCAATCGACAATGAACAAGATATATCATGTGAGAGGCATGAACATATATGTCAACAACCCAAGAAAGCAAGTGATAGTGGAACATGGGTGATGCAACATAGCAAGAAATCATAGCGATCAAGTCAAGCATGCTAGTAGTGCGAAGATGCAACGCACTAGAAGGAATCATGGCAAGCATGTCATTGGTGCAAATAGTGGGCATGAATAATTCACATGTCATAGCACAAGCATGAAAGCAAAATGTGAGGCAAATAGCATCAATGTATTGGCGAGAGACCATACATAAATAGCAATGGGACATCATGACTCTCCCAACACAAGAATCAACAATAGCATGAGGCACATGATAAACATGGCAATAGCAACAAGGATCTCCACCGAGCATGCAAATACACATAGGAGTAGCATAATGGTGAATCATGGGTAGATGCAAGCAAGGGTCACAATTGCATGGCAAAATCATGTAAAGAGGCATAACATGCAAAGTGAACACGAGAAAATGGGCATAACGTAACAAGTGATATATAGCCCATAGCCGTGTGAGAGACAAGTAAAATAGATGCGCGTAGTCCTTGCGCAAAAGGAATGGTGGGAATGAAAGTCCACGGGATCCCAAATCATCGTTGCTCTCAAGAGCTCGTTTCGTCAACTCATGGGATTGAGATGTTGACGAGTATATGTGCGTACCTACACAAAACAAAGACAAAGGAAAAATTGTGTGTGTATGGTATATGTACACATCATCCATCATGATGCGCACGTGCATGTGTCGGTTAGCACAAAATAGCCAATGCTCAAATAAATGAGATGCGTGATATAGAAACATGTCATCCATCATGATAAGTTTGTTGTTATGTATAGCATAATGGAGACTCAAAGGATATAATGCATCATGAGAAATATCTAGAGCATTGTTATTCATGGAATGCATATGGTGCAAGCAATCATGGAAATCATGCAAAATATGGGATGAATCAAAATCTTCGAATATGTATGAGGAAACTATGGGGGTCTCCTCATGAGCATGAGTAGCAACATCACATGGAGAATATTGACAACATTCAAAACAAAGCATATTTGGAACAATGTGATCATGGCATGACATAGTAGATGAATTTCGCAAATCATGTAAAGGAAGCATGGCAATATCATCACATGAGAAACAAAAGCCAATGACCATCGTCTCGTCATCTATGCCATAAGTGCAAATAGGATTTATTTTAATGGGGCATGCATAGTTACTATGTTGATATTGAAATGAGGCTATATGGGAGATCTCACTCATAGCATATGACAAGTTCAATGGATTGTCAAACATGAAGTGACCAATAGAATTTTCACAAGATATCCTATGAAGCATAGCATCACAACTAGGCAACTCAACATGCTCATCATCATATTCATCATAAATAGGTAAGTCAAGGCATGAAGAAGTTTCACTAGCATGAAGCATGGTAATAGGTGTGTCAACATCATGGGAGCAATCGATGTCAAGAGAGTCCACTAGTGGGACAAGAGAAGCATTGTCTCCTATGTT
Organism: Aegilops bicornis; assembly: GCA_021605145.1. Lineage (NCBI taxonomy): Eukaryota > Viridiplantae > Streptophyta > Magnoliopsida > Poales > Poaceae > Aegilops > Aegilops bicornis. The sequence continues at coordinate 725,765,594 of CM038671.1, read as the reverse complement.
ACCTTTGGAGCGTCGCTCATGTGTTGTAGGTGACGTTGTAACTTGATGGTACCATGTGGGGGGGTCATCATCGTCCATCATGGCCATTGGTTTTCCCTTTTGAGGGATGGACTTGTCGAGGATAGGCATGTCGTCATGTAGGAGACCTAGCACCAATGAAGAAAACACACTAGGAGTAGAGGTTAAGTCGTTAGAAATCATAGTGGCCTCACATGCCGTGTCAACTACCTCACTCACTAAGTGTTGTGGCTCACTCACTCCCTCAAGGATGCTCTCACTCATATGGTTGGTGGAGTCACTCAAATGGCGCTCAACCTCACATAGGATGTGTGGCATGCTCTCAAGTGTGGGGCTAGTGGTGGTCACACTCATCCTCTCATAGGAAATGCACTCAATGTCATATAGGATGGAGTCACTCATCTCACTTATGTGGTGGTGGCTCTCCTCACATGGCACTTGGGGCATCTCGACATATGTGGGTGTCGGAGAGATGTAGGTGCAAATGTTTCGATGCTCAACTCCTATCGCCGTGGTTGAAGGGGATGGCCCTTGCTCGACCTTCTTGTCGCCGTCTTGTTGTTGGAGGCCCATATGATGTGGCACCTCGTAGCTCGTCTCCATGACCGAAGGGAATTTCCCATGCTCGGCCATCTTCCTTGAGGGGCTTCCGAAGATGGAAGTGTCGCCCTCGCTCTTAGGTAGTCGCCTTGGACTTGATGAAGTCGATGTAGGCGTACACGTGGGAAGTAGGCAAAGATGTCAGACGTCCAAAGGCAAAGATGCCTTGATAGCACTTGGCGAAGATGCCAAGTGGTTGTTGTAGTCGTAGCACCGTCTTGGTGGTGGTCGTCTCGCGGTCTTCTTTTGTGCTCATGAAGCGTCGACTTGGCGTGAAGTAGGGCTTGTTGGGACTTGTGCACTTGCGCTTGTGGAGCATCTTCATGTTGATGGTGTCGTTGTCGTCGTGCTTGAGCTCGTCGAAGATGTCATTTGTCATCGTTGTGCACATGATGCTTGGAGGTGACTTTCCCTTCATGACGATGTTGATCACGAACGTGATGGTCGTCGCCATGTAGATGTGGACGAGGACGATTTGCACTTGCATCGTTTCCGCGCTCCGAAGACTTGTGTCTTGAATGTCGCCGCCTTGAAGATGAAGAAGGGGAAGAAGACTTGATCAAGGCTCTAATCTCCTCCATCCTTGCATCTTGCTCCTCTTTATGTGCGGAAAGCTTCTTGTCGATGTAGTCCCTTCTCCTTGCTTCGGAGTGACGAATGTCGATGGAGATGTTCTCGGCGCGCCTCGCAATCTTGATTGTGCGCCTTGCACTTGTCGTTGTAGATCGAAGATAGACGCTTTGGTGATGTGTTGTTCACGCCGTCGTTGTTATCGAAGACCGGAGAGGAAATGCCTTGCCTATCCATCACAAAACACGAGCAAATATGAGTGGGAGAAAGAGAAGAACTTATACCAAATGTACCTTGACCGATGTTGAAAATGGATCAATGATCACTCAATGATGTAACAAAGAAATAGCACAATTGGTACCAATTCTTGTCGGTTTCTCACACCTACACAAATAAGGCTTATGGTGGAGCTCGGTGAGGATAGTGGCACACAAATTTGATGCAAAATGTTAGCAAGAGTCAATAATGTTGAAAGAGATTCATAAATTTGCAAGCGAAACAAGTAGACCAATAGCAACGAAAGGTACACGGAAACGCACACACGGATAGATAAATGGGGCCGTGCAACCAAGGAATGAGCTCAAAATGTGGAATCCACCAAAACGCTCGTGTTGCACAACTCAAGAGAGACGCTAGCACGATTGCTCAATAGGCGGATACGACACTTGTGCACAACCTATAAGATGCAAAATGGATAAACTTCTATCCCAAGTATGCTATGTATGTATGGTTCCCGGTGTGTCTCTCGCGATGATCCAAGATGATCGGATATGACAATCTTATATGCAATGTGGTATGATGCTATGGCACTTGCTTACAAGCTTCTTTGCTCTTTCTCTCTTTTGCTTAAAAGCTTTATTTGTTTTTTTCTATGTATGGCCACTTTGCACAATGCACAAACTAAGATAGCAATTGTGTATATGCGGGAACAAACTTGTGACACAAGATATGATACCAATATGATATGGTATGTATGCAATGGATGGTGTAGATCACTAATGTGCACAAGTAACGTGGCCCGGCAATACTCAAATGGCTAGTCTCGATAGGCAAGTGACGCAAAATGGGCTAGAGGTTAACAATGCAATTGCAAGGGAATATACAATGGTGTCGTCGAGGTTACCGTCCTTTGCGATGATGAGTGGCGGTGTTCTTGATGTAGATACCAAGATGATGGAGGCTCGTCCCTAAGTAGCCGAAACACCTTAGGAAACGGAAAAACCGCAACTCAAAATCTCAAATGACAAATGTCAAATGGTGGTAGCGGAAAGCGGTGGTGGTTGCGGAAGCTCAATGGGGTTGCGTAAATGCAATGGTGGTTTTGGAGTACGCAATGCGGAAGTGGAGGGTAAGATGGTGAACTATACACAGTGTCGGAGTTGCAAGCACGATCCCTAAGTAGCCGAAACACCTTAGGAGACACAACACACAACTCAAACAAGCTCAAACAAAATTGGGTTAAGTTGGGGGTGGCGGAAGTGTATGGTGGTCAAGCCTATGCGGAAGTGGCGGTGGTGGTTGATGAAGAATCAACCGTCCCTAAGTAGCCGAAACACCTTAGGAGACTCAAATCACTACTCAAACAACCATGGGAAACAAAATTGGTTAGGTTGCGGAAGTCGGTGGTGGCTATGCGGAGGATGTGGTGCAAGCCCTAGGCAAAAATGCCAAAGTTCCAAATATTTGATGGAGTCAAATGATGTTGGTGGTATTATTGTTGGAAGGGGGATGCCAATAGCTTCAAAACAAGCTAAAGAACGTCAAAATCGGAGTTCGGATGAATTAGTTATGGACAAATGCCAAAGTTCCAAATATTTGATGGAGTCAAATGATGTTGGTGGTATTATTGTTGGAAGGGGGATGCCAATAGCTTCAAAACAAGCTAAAGAACGTCAAAATCGGAGTTCGGATGAATTAGTTATGGACAAAACAAAAATCAGCCGAAATGGGAAACTACAGGTTACGGACGTCCGGAAAAGGTCGGATGCCCGGGGCGTCGGACGTCCGGAAGCGTCGGAAATCCGTAAATTCGGTGCGGGTAGGGGTTCCGGTCGTCCGGAAAAGGTCGGACGTCCGGTCGTTCCTGGGACTCCGGACGTCCGTAACACGTCGGTCGTCCGGTGGGTCGGGGTCAACGCGAGATGCGAGTTTCGGGATGCGATTTTGGGTGGAATTTTGGGATTTTGGGGTCAAAATTGAAGAGATTTCTTGGATGAAAGATGGGGAAACTTGGGGAAATGCTAGATCCACTCGAAACCAAGCAAATCCATGGATCAAAATCAACAAAACATCATCACACTAACAAATCACAAAAAAAATTTGGGGCTATTTTTGGTGGGGAATTTTCGAATTTGGGAAGAACACAACAAAATCAAGCTAGAAAACACGAGGTAGGGGCTCCAAAACATGATCAACCTTGCTCCGATCCAAGATGATGTAGGGCGGAACCCTATGTGGATGATCTTTCACGTTTGGAGAGGATCCCTACGAGGAACACGAAGAACGAGCGGAAAAACACGAGGGAAATCACAGGGAAAACACAAGAGAATCACTCAAACCAACAAGATTCGATTACACATGTGCTAGATCGATGAACACAAAGGGAGATACATGATCCAAAGTCAACAAAGGACGATACAAACGGTAGCCGTTCTTCTCCGTGAGGAGGTCTTGATGATGGTCTTCTCCGCAAAGGAGGTCTTGAATCCAAGGTGGATCTTCTCCGAAGAGGGACCAATGGGCCTGGCTCCTGGCCCACCACCATTGGTCCCGGTTGGTGGCTTGAACCGGGACAACAGGCTGCCCTTTAGTCCGGTTCGTGCCACCAACCGGGACCATTGAGGTGCCTATATATACCCCTCGCCCGCGAGCAGAGCACTCCAGTGCTCTGTTTTTCTCTGGCCGGTGAGGGGAGGGCTTTGTGGTGCTCTAGCTCACCTCCTATGCACATGAGGTGTTTGATGAAATGCCCGAGCCACACTAGTTAAGCTTTCTCCTCTCGAAGCACGACCTCCGAACTCTATTTTCCTGAGATTTGTCTAGGTTTATATTAGCGGCCGTCACGCCCCGTTCCCGTCTTCACTGTCAACGATCGTCTGCGCCGATCTCGTCGCCGGCACCACCTGGTGAGCCTCTTGTTCTTATCTTCTTTCTGAAAGATTTTTTTTTGCTTTAGATAGATACTTGTCTAATTTTCTTACTATTTTATTGCTTGTTATTATATAGTGCGATGGTTTTGGTATCCGCTCCCGTCGGCCCTCGTCCTGTCTATGACTCGGATGTGGTATATATTATCTATATAACTATTGATTCATTTATTGTTTATGAAAATTATGCCGACCAACGTGACATAGATTTTATTTATCTAGGAGGTATGTGAACCGGAAATTCCAACCGACCTTATTGTCGAGAGGTTAAATTAAGTTGAAGAAGAAAACAATTTCTTGAAGGAAAAAATAAAAAAAATTGAGGAGGAGAAGATGACATTGGATTTGCATGTTGCGGATGTCGTCGATGATCACAAGATCAAGATGGATGCAATGCGCTTGAAGATTAGAAAGAATAGAAAATATGCCATTCATACCGAGGCTTGGTATCATTATGCCGTTGGATCAATTGTTACCTTGGTTGCGATTATGATCGCATTTGTTTTCGCATTGAGATGTTTTACATAGTTTCAATGTATGGTTTAATTAATTTAGATGCTCTGGAGAGCTTTACGTTGTTAGATGAGAACTACGTATGTACTTTGGTATTAATGTGATGATGAACTTCTATTAATTTGGTCACTTAATTATCTATTCATGATGTTCTGTAATGGTTTTTGACACACTTAATTATATATAATGCACGCAGATGAACCGGCAATGGATGTACGGTGACAGACACACCTCCGAGTACATTAAGGGCATGCATGATTTTCTCAAAGTGGCTGAGGCAAACAAGCAGAATGGTTTTATGTGTTGTCCATGCCCTAAATGTGAGAATACAAAGTCTTAATCTAATCGGAAAATCCTTCACACCCACCTGCTTTACAATGGTTTCATGCCACACTATAATGTTTGGACGAGGCACGGAGAAATAGGGGTTATGATGGAAGACGGCGAAGAAGAAGAGGACGATGACAACTATGTGCCCCCTGAATACCGTGATGCTGCAACGGGGGAAGCTACTGAAGATCAAGAGGAACCAGATGATGTGCCCAATGATGCTGCAACGGGGGAAGCTGTTGAAGATCAAGAGGAACCAGATGATGTGCCCGATGATGATGATCTCCGCCGGGTCATTGTCGATGCAAGGACGCAATGCAAAGTCAAAAGGAGAAGCTGAAGTTCGATCGCATGTTAGAGGATCACAAAAAAGGGTTGTACCCCAATTGCGAAGATGGCAACACAAAGCTCGGTACGTACTGGAATTGCTGCAGTGGAAGGCAGAGAATGTTGTGCCTGACAAAGGATTTGAGAAGCTATTGAAAATATTGAAGAAGAAGCTTCCAAAGGATAACGAATTGCCGGACAGTACATACGCAACAAAGAAGGTCGTATGCCCTCTAGGATTGGAGGTGCAGAAGATACATGCATGCCCTAATGACTGCATCCTCTACCGCGGTGCGTACAAGGATCTGAACGCATGCCCGGTATGCGGTGCATTACGATATAAGATCAGACGAGATGACCCTGATGATGTTGACGGCGAGTCCCCCAGAAAGAGGGTTCCTGCGAAGGTGATGTGGTATGCTCCTATAATACCATGGTTGAAACGTCTGTTCAGAAACGGAGAGCATGCCAAGTTGATGCGATGGCACAGTGAGGACCGTAAGAAAGACGGGAAGTTGAGAGCACCACGACGGGTCGCAGTGGAGAAAAATTGAGAGAAAGTACTGGGATGAGTTTGCAAGTGACCCAAGGAACGTATGGTTTGCTTTAAGCGTGGATGACATTAATCCTTTCGGGGAGCAGAGCAGCAATCACAGCACCTGGCCCGTGACTCTATGTATGTATAACCTTCCTCCTTGGATGTGCATGAAGCGAAAGTTCATTATGATGCCAGTTCTCATCCAAGGCCCTAAGCAACCCGACAACGGCATTGATGTGTACCTAAGGCCATTAGTTGAAGAACTTTTACAGCTGTGGAATGGAAACGGTGTACGTACGTGGGATGAGCACAAATAGGAGGAATTTGACCTAAAGGCGTTGTTGTTCTCGACCATCAACGATTGGCCCGCTCTCAGTAACCTTTCAGGACAGACAAACAAGGGATACCACGCATGCACACACTGTTTAGATGACACTGAAAGTATATACCTGGACAAATGCAGGAAGAATGTGTACAGGGTTATCGCCGATTTCTTCCGACCAACCATCAATGTCGAAAGAAAGGCAAGCATTTCAAAGGCGAGGCAGATCACCGAACGCCATGCGCATCGGTGATCACGCATTTGCTATGGTCAATGATTTACACGTAATCTTTGGAAAGGGTCCCGACGGACTAGCTGTTCCGAATGACGCCGAGGGACACGCACCAATGTGGAAGAAGAAATCTATATTTTGGGACCTACCCTCATCGGAAAGACCTAGAGGTCCGCTCTTTAATCGACGTGATGCACGTGACGAAGAACCTTATGCGTGAACCTGCTAGGCTTCTTGGGCGTGTATGGGAAGACAAAAGATACACACGAGGCATGGGAGGACCTGCAACGCCAGATTTAAAAAAGACGGCATGCCTCAAGTAGTATGAAGGTCCCGCCAGCTACGCTCTTACGAAAGAAGAGAAAGAAATCTTCGTTGAATGCCTCGCCAAGTATGAAGGTCCCGACCGGCTTCTCGTCGAATATAAAGGGAATAATAAATATGCCGAGAAAATGTTCCGTAACCTAAAGTCTCATGACTGCCACGTGATTATGACGCAATCGCTTCCGGTTGCATTGAGGGGCTTTACCGTAAAATGTCCGATTAGCCATTGTGAAGCTATGTGCATTCCTCAATGCAATATCTCGTAAGGTGATCGATCCAGAAATCGTACCAAGGCTAAGGAGTGATGTGGCGCAATGTCTTGTCGGTTTGAGCTGGTGTTCCCACCATCCTTCTTCAATATCATTACGCACGCGTCCTAGTTCATCTAGTCGCATTTAGATTGTCATTCTGGGGCCTGTATTTCTACACAATATGTTCCCTTTGAGAGGTTCTTGGGAGTCCTAAAGAAATATGTTCGTAACCGCGCTAGGCCAGAAGGAAGCATCTCCATGGGCCATCAAACAGAGGATGTCATTTGGTTTTGTGTTGACTTCATTCCTGGCCTTAAGAAGATAGGTCTCCCTAAATCGCGGTATGAGGGGAGACTGACTGGAAAAGGCACGCTTTGAGGGGACTCAATAATATGCAGGGACGGATATTCTTGGTCTCGAGCACACTACGATTCTCTGTAACTCTACCTTGGTGACCCCGTATGTCGATGAACACAAGAACAGTCTGCGCCCAAACACCCGGAGCAAAGGCGACGATCGGATTACATGTGAACACATCAGGACTTTCAGCAGTTGGTTGGAAACACGTCTCAGAGGTGACAAGACTGTTTGTGATGAGTTGTACTTGTTGTCCAGGGGACCATCTTTGACTGTATTGATTTACAAAGGATACGAGATAAATGTTAATACATTTTACACGATTGAACAAGATCAAAAGAGCACCAACCAAAATAGTGGTGTCCGCATTGATGCAACAACCGAGAGGGGAAAGGACAAATATTATGGTTACATAGTGGACATATGGGAACTTGACTACGGACGTGATTTTAAGGTCCCTTTGTTTAAGTGCAAATGGGTCAATCTATCAGGAGGCGGGGTACAAGTAGACCCACAGTACGGAATGACAACAGTGGATCTGAAAAATCTTGGGTACACTGACTAACCGCTCGTCCTAGCCAATGATGTGGCACAGGTTATCTATGTGAAGGACATGTCTACCAAACCGAGAAAAAGAAAAGATAAGGAAGCGAATACATCATACGATGAGCCAAAGCGCCACATAGTTCTTTCATGAAAAATGGACATCGTGGGAGTGGAGGGCAAGACAGACATGTCTGAAGATTATGAAAAGTTTCATGAAATTCCTCCCTTCAAAGTCAAGGCTGACCCAAGCATCCTGATAAATGATAAATATCCATGGTTACGGTGCAATAAGCAAATGACACAAGCGAAGAAAAAGTGAAGACTTTCTCCCGCAACTATTATGATGATACCATGCCAACTTTGTAACAGACGAGTATGATACCATTGTTCGTTTTGTACATGCACATGCTATGTGGGTGAAATTATGATACCATGCCAACTTTCAACTTTTTCAGAGTTCATTTGAAATGCTTTAATGTCATGGTTCGGCTCTCGTAATGCCATTAATCCTGGTTCGCTCCTTGTCAACTATGTTCTCACCAAGAACACTCAAGAGGGCAGCCACGTGGGCCATTGGTCCCTGTTCGTCTGGACATTTTGGTCCCGGTTCCACGCACGAACCGGGACCAATGCGCCTCGCCCCTGGCCCATGACCATTAGTCCCGGTTTGTGCCACAAACCGGGACTAAAGGGTTGGTCCTTGTTGCGGTTAGAGTTTAGTCCCACCTCGTCAACCGAGGGGCGCTCACACCGGTTTATAAGCCCCTCCCTCTCTGCCTTGTTGAGCTCCTCTCAAAGTGAAAATAGATGCCCTTATTGAGAATTTGACCTAAATTCATACTGAATTTCTCTGAAATTCATAGAAAATTATTATGAATTTAAGTTGAATTTTCTCTATAGGCGCATTTATGCTCATTTTTTTAGTAAAGTTAATCACAAACTTGTGATTTACACAAATTTCAAAGAATTCAAATTTTAACTATTCAAATTTGAAAACTAATGGCACCAACAGAAAGTTTATAATTTTTGTAAAACTAATGGCACTAACAGAAAGTTTATAATTTTTGTGACCTAAAAGAAAAATAACTAAAAATAAACTTTAGTAAAATAAATAAAAATAGCAACAATAAGTATTTTGTTGTAAGTAGAAACAAAATAAAATAAATAAAGCAACAAAGAAAACAAAATAACAAAATAATTTTTCTAAAACTAATGGCACTAACAGAAAGTTTATAATTTTGCTGACCTAAAAGCAAAAAGAATTAAAAAATAAAGAAAAAGCAAAAGAAAATAAATAATGCAAAAAACAAAACCAAAAAACTGGAAAAAAAACTTTGAATTTTAAACACAGCAATATTAAACACAGTAATTTTAACTATTCAAATTCGAAAACTAATGACACTAACAGAAAGCTTATAATTTTTGTGACCTAAAAGAAAAATAATTAAAAATAAACTTTAATAAAATAAATAAAAATAACAACAATAAGGATTTTGTTGTAAGTAGAAACAAAATAAAATAAATAAAGCAACAAAGAAAACAGAAAAAGTGCCACCTACTGGGCCCCCACGGCTGAATACGACTAGAAACCCTACCATGGGCTAAGATTGAGACCCAGCAGAGGCCCAGAGGGCCCACAGCACACATCATACAGTTAGGCCCGAAAGCCTACAATTGAGAGGAGCTCGAGAGGGTGGGCGCAACAGCGCTTATAAACCACTCTCGAGCTCTCTCAGCTAGCGAGGTGGTACTAAACTTTTGATGCGGGGCAGCGCAAGGCCTTTGGTCCCGGTTGGTGCCACCAACCGGGACTAAAGGGATGCATTGCTACCGGTCCGTGGCATCAACCGGTACCCATGCCACCCTTTAGTCCCGGTTGGTGCTACCAACCGGGACCAAAGGTCGCCGCTTCCCGCCCTTTGGGCTGCTGAAAAGAGGCCTTTAGTCCCGGTTGGTGGCACCAACCGGGACTAGCAGTGGCATTGGTCCCGTTGATGCCAATAACCGACCAAAGCCTTTTCTATATAACCAAACACTTAGGAAATTTCCCCACACGCCATTCTTCTCTCAACGCTGCCAGTTGTGCTGCTGCTGCTCCTCGACGCCCGCCTCGACGCTGTCCGCCCTCGAGCCGCCTGAGGTCGCTGGTCGCCTGCCCTCGACGCTGCCGCTTGTCGCTTCTGCCCGACGCTGTTGCCAGCCCGCCTCACGCCGCCTTTGCCCTGCCCCGCCTCTTCCTCGCTGGGTCGCCCCTGCCCCGTTGCCGTCCTCGCCGCCTAACGCGCGCCCCCTGCCCCGTCGCCGTCTTCGCCGCCGAACCCGCGCCCCTGCCCCTCCTCACCTTGGTCCGGCCGGCGCCCCTCCCCTGTCCTTGTTTTTTTTCATATATTATATGCCTGTTTTTTTCAGATTATATATATATATATATATATATGTATATATGTGAGTATATGCATTGTGTATATATGATATACGCCTTCTTTTCAGATTTTTTGTTCATATATATGATGATTTGTATTTTGCTTTTTTATAAAAATGTATATATGTTTGTATGTTCTCTGTGTATACGTATATATATTCATATATGCAAAAGTTAGATTTATATATTTAGAAAAGGATTATCTATATATGTTCTCTGATTTAGTACATTTTAGGTTAGTTTCATTTTTAGAAAAGTTTTATATATTTAGGAGAGAAAAAAGGAGAAGAAGAGGAGAGGAAGAAAAGGAAGAGAAGAAGAAGAGGAGAGGAAGAAAAGGAAGAGGAGAAGAAGAAAGGAATAGAGGAGAAGAAGAAAAAATAGAATATTGAAAGGAATAGAGGAGAAGAAGAAAAAATAGATTTTCAATATTCTATTTTTTCTTCTTCTCCTCTATTCCTTTCTTCTTCTCCTCTTTTTTTTTCTTCTTTTTTTCTTCGATCTTCTCCTTTATTCCTTTCTTCTTCTCCTCTTTTTTTTCTTCTTTTTTTCTTCGATCTTCTCCTCTATTCCTTTCTTCTTCTCCTCTTTTTATTTCTTTTTCGTTTTCTTATGTTTTATCGGGTCTGTCGTTGTCGATATACCCCTCCCGATAACTTCAACACGAGGGGGGGGGGTCGATATACCCCCTCCCTGATAATATTATTTTCCCATGTACGTATGTCGTCGTTGTCGATATTACCCCCTCCCGGATAACTTCAAAATGAGGTGCGGTCGATATATGTACCCCCTCTCGACTGTGATAACTTATACTGCTGAGCACCCCGACCCTCTCGCTCGACCAAAACTCTCTAGGACACCCAAACCCTAGAAAAAAACGATGTCGGTCTCCTACCCCCTCCCGCCGCGCCCCTACCCGACGAACTCTCTCGAGGCCACCCCAAACCCTTGAAGCGTTGTCGAGGCCACCCCAAACCCTAGAGAAGCAGCGTCGAGGCCACTAATTAATATGATTCCTTACTGTGATTAGCTAGCTAGTTCTATGTTTGCCACTAATATATCCATCTTTCATGTTTGAATAATAATTGCCATGTTGTAAATATTTGTAGAAACTATGGACACCCCCTGAGACGAAGCAACAGAAGCGGTGTTGGGGGACATAATCGCACAAGGAAGTGACGTCGTCTTCTCGTTTCTCAACGACACCGATGGTCTGGAAGGACATGGTGAAGAAGCATACTATGATTATGATGGCTCCTTTGACCCAATGCCGGTGCAAGAAGGAGACCGTGAGGACGGCTCCGGTGACCCAATGATGGTGCAAGAAGGAGACCGTGATGACGGCTCTGGTGACCGAACCGAGTCCGGCCAGGTATATATATTAGTTAAGCCTGTGCTGACTAGCTAATTGATGAATTCATTGTTTTGGTATGTACACATATTAATTAACTCTCGTCTTTCTTCTTTTTTTCTAGCCCTCCGGATCAAGCACAACTTCGGTAAAGAGACGAGGCCCGAAGAAAAAGTTGCGCTCGGATGAAAGGTTTGAGTGTTGGAAATATGCCCTAGAGGCAATAATAAGTTAGTTATTATTATTATATTTCCTTGTTCATGACAATCATTTATTATCCATGCTATAATTGTATTGATAGGAAACTCAGATACATGTGTGGGTACATAGACAACACCATGTCCCTAGTAAGCCTCTAGTTAACTAGCTCGTTGATCAATAGATGGTTACGGTTTCTTGACCATGGACATTGGATGTCGTTGATAACGGGATCACATCATTAGGAGAATGATGTGGTGGACAAGACCCAATCCTAAGCCTAGCACAATGATCATGTAGTTCGTATGCTAAAGCTTTTCTAATGTCAAGTATCATTTGCTTAGACCATGAGATTGTGCAACTCCCGGATACCGTAGGAATGCTTTGGGTGTACCAAACGTCACAACGTGAATCGGGTGGCTATAAAGGTGCACTACGGGTATCTCCGAAAGTGTCTGCATTGGGTTGTACGAATCGAGACTGGGATTTGTCACTCCGTGTGACGGAGAGGTATCTCTGGGCCCACTCGGTAGGACATCAGAATAATGTGCACAATGTGACCAAGGGGTTGATCACGGGATGATGTGTTATGGACGAGTAAAGAGACTTGCCGATAACGAGATTGAACAAGGTATCAGGATACCGACGATCGAATCTCGGGCAAGTACTATACCGGTAGACAAAGGGAATTGAATACGGGATTGATTGAATCCTCGACATCGTGGTTCATCCGATGAGACCATCGTGGAACATGTGGGAGCCAACATGGGTATCCAGATCCCGCTGTTGGTTATTGGCCGGAGAGTTGTCTCGATCATGTCTACGTGTCTCCCGAACCCGTAGGGTCTACACACTTAAGGTCTGGCGACGCTAGGGTTATAGGGAAGGTATGTACGTGGTTACGAATGTTGTTCGAGTCCCGGATGAGATGCCGGCCATCACGAGGAGTTCGGAATGGTCCGGAGGTGAAGATTGATATATTGGATGAAGGGTTTTGGAGTCCGGAAGTGTTCCGGAGGTACCGGTGATGACCAAAGATGACCGAAAGGTGTTTCGGGAGCCCCGACAAGTGTTGGGGCTTCATGGGCCAAGGGAAGGGGGCAAACCAGCCCACTAAGGGGCTGTCGCCCCTCACCTATTCCCACGTGACCAGGGGGTTTGGGCGCCCCATCTCGGGTTCCCACCTCCGGCTTGGGGGCCAAGTCACCCAAGGGAGATCCCATCTGCCCTGGCCGCCGCCCCCCCTAGGGGAAACCCTAGGGCGCCTCCCCTCCCCTTTGCCCCTATATATAGTGGAGGTTTTGGGGCTGCCTAACACACGAGTCTCTCTCTCCCAAGGCGCAGCCCTACCTCTCTCCCTCCTCGTCTCTCGTAGTGCTTGGCGAAGCCCTGCTAGAGTACCCCGCTCCTCCACCACCACCACGCCGTCGTGCTGCTGCTGGACGGAGTCTTCCCCAACATCTCCCTCTTCCCTTGCTGGATCAAGGCATGGGAGACGTCATCGGGCTGCATGTGTGTTGAACGCGGAGGCACCGTGATTCGGCGCTTAGATCGGAATCAACCGCGATCTGAATCGCTACGAGTACGACTCTGTAGGATCTTGAGAAGAGGTGTCTAGAGGGGGTGGTGATTAGACACTAAGTACCAAACTTGCAGTTTTTAACCTTATTAAAGTTTAAATGGAGTTTAGGCACAAGTTTAACATTCTCAATACATAACAAGCAAGCATGCAATGAGTATATGAGCAGTGGAAAGTAAAGCATGCAACTTGCAAGAAAGTAAAGGGAAGGGTTTGGATGATTCAAACGCAATTGGAGACACGGATGTTTTTGTCGTGGTTCCGGTAGGTGGTGCTATCGTACTTCCACGTTGATGGAGACTTCAACCCACGAAGGGTAACGGTTGCGCGAGTCCACGGAGGGCTCCACCCACGAAGGGTCCACGAAGTAGCAACCTTGTCTATCCCACCATGGCCGTCGCCCACGAAGGACTTGTGTAAGTGCATCTAGTGCCCCTTAGTGATTTTGGTGTATTGAAGACTTATAGGTTAAGGGACTAATGTGTTTATGAGTGTACATAGGTCTATAAGTCTATGAGGAGTTTGATATTCACAGAGAAAGTCGACCCCTAAAAATGAAGTTCTTCGATCAAGACTTTGATATTCGAAGACTTTCTCAAGACTTTGAAAGTGAAGAAATTGGTGTGACCTTGAAGACATGGTATTCATTTGAGGAACATGAAGCGTGAAGACTTTTGTTTTTGTAGTTTCGCTTTCTCTTTCTTGAGTCATAGGAAAAACCGCATCTGTTAAAGGGGTCGAGGAAATACTAAGGAAAAATTTCCATGTGATGCTCAACTCAAAATCCTACACCTACCAATCCCTTTGAGTGAAGCCTTTGGAAATCTCATACAGTTCCTACCACTTTCTTCAATGACAGAGACGAAGTTCTTACAGTCACGAGAATTTGTTCTGACCGAGGAGTTAGGAATTCGCCAAAGGCGGATTGCCTACACAAATGAGGAACATGATAGCCCCGAGGAATTTGAGAGTCAAATTTCCGACCGTTGTTGTCTTCTTGGCGCTACCTATCCCAAAATATCTTATCCACCTAACGGTCATATCATTGAAGGAATTTATGTCTTATCATGTCGGGCTGCTCCCTAGGCTATAAATAGCACGCCTACAACCACTAGCTGGTTGGCTGCTTGAGAGAACTTGACACTTGTCATTTGAGAGCAACCCATCCTCCGAGGACTTTGAGCGAAAATCATCGGTGAGGAAAAACCCAAAACCAAACCCCTACTAACCCAAAGTGATTGAGCATCATCAAGAGATTGATCCTGCGTGGATCCGACGCGTGTTACCTTTGAAGACTGTGCTTCTTCCAGACGGTTAGGCGTCATGGTCTAGAGCATCCAAGAGGAATTGTGGATCGCCGAGTGACCAAGTCTGTGAAGGTTTGGAAGTCGCCTGAAGACTTACCACGAGTGATTCGACGAGGTCTCCGGGACTGTGTGTCCTCGAGTTTAAATACTCAACCGCTCCAACCAGACGTACAACTGAGACAACAGTTGGAACTGTTCTACCAAATCATTGTCTTCACCAACCTAACTGGTTCTATTTCCTCAACTCTTTCATTTCCTCATTCGTGTTGAGTGTTCATTCATATCTGTGTTTGAAGACTTTGACTGAAGACTTTCTCAATTTGCTCAGTTCAATTTCTCCAGTCTGTTTGTCTTCATCTTGTGTTATCCTGTGTTTATGCTTTCTGTACTCTTTGATTGTCTTCATTTCATCATGATGACCATGCCCGCATTCTCTTATGCTTACTTCTGAGTACTTATTCCGCTGCAAGTATTTACTCACTTAGGGATTTCCTCACCGGCAAATTCCTCATTGAAGAATTCATAAAAATCGCCTATTCACCCCCCCTCTAGTCGATATAACGCACTTTAAATTGGTATCAGAGCAAGGTACTCCCTTGTTCTGTGTGATTTTGGTTTAACCACCTGGAGTTTTAGTTATGTCGACCGCAGGTATGAAGAAAGTGACATGCCCTATCTTTGACGGTCATGATTATCCCAAGTGGAAAGCCATGATGAGAAAGCGCCTCATGGCAATGGACAGAAATGTGGACCGTCAACGAAATTGGTCTTCTTGATCTATGCAAGATAGCTTAACGCAGATGATATTCGCAAGTACACTCGACTTGACATCATGGCGAAGGATATCATCTGTTCCTGCCTATCTAGAGATGAATTCAAGCGCATTATGCATCTTTGCAATGCGAAGCTTATCTAGGACCGAATCTCCGACGTCTATGAAGGTCATCGAACCCGTCATGATCCTTGGTTTGAGGACTTCAAGGAATCTCTCAAAACGATGACTTTCGAACTAGAATCATCATCTTCTGCATCATGTCTCATGGCAAAGGGTGACAAGGTAACCGAATGTTCCTCATCCGAAGTTTAGTGACGATGAACTGATGATGATGGATCCGATGATGATATTGAACCTAGCTATACCAAGCTTGTTTGTATTTCCACCAAACAACAACATGCCTTGGAAAAGGTTCAAAACATGTTAGGTAAAAGTGATGATATGTTGGGTGAAGAAATGGATCGCACTAAAGCCCTGACTCAAAATCTTCAGAGACTTCAGTCTAGGCTTGACAGCCTTCAAGGTCATCATAACTCTCTCTTATCTGATCATGAGAAGCTCTCTTATGAGTTTCTTCAAAAGAAGCAAGATCTTGAGAAGCTAAGAGTGAGTTATGAAGATCTTCAGAAGGAGCGCGATTCATTACTTGCTCAACAAATCAGCGCTTCTCAGGAAGAATTTGTTCCTCCATGCTTAAAGTGCATTGGACATGAATCTGCTAATTCTTCACCGAATGTTCAAATGCTTCAACTGTTACAAATTCTTCACCTGCTCCTGCTATCACTAATTCCTCATCCGAGGACATTGCTAGTATCAATTGACGATGCAGGGTTGAAGGAATTGTACATGACGAGCATGTACAAAAGCCTCAAAGGGCATCAGACTCTTTGTGATGTGCTTAAAAAGCAGATCCTCAACAGAACCCCTAGGAAAGAGGGTATTGCCTTTGAGAGGAAACTCAATGATGATGGAACATATTGGAAGCCTGAGCAGTACCCCAAAAACTCATGGGTTGCTGCAAAGGGACCTCCATTGATCCATCTAACTTATCTGGTTTTACATCTGAATCTCCTCATTCCTCTGATGAGTCATTTGACTCCAACTATAAACTGTTCAAAAATCGGAATGGTGAAGTATTTGCTAGATATGTTGGCACTAACTGCAGGAACGGTTCTCCTATGAAGAAAATCTGGGTTCCCAAGAAGTGCCTTGAAAGTCTTCAGGTGAATGTCCTCATGACACCACCTATGAAGAATAGGAACCCCAGATCAAACTCTTCATATGGACCAAATTCTTCATATGGATCCAAGTCCTCATACGGACCAAATTCCTCACATGGATCAAAGTCCTCATATGATTATCATCGTGCTAACAACTCTGCTTTCGCAGGTATAGCTAAGGGCTATGAATATGTGCATTATTCTTCAAACCAATATGTTCATAAGTCCTCGAAGAATTTCTCCGCTTATTCATATGCTTACCCTAACCCCTCTTATGTGAAACGAAATGGATTGGCCTCTATGCCACCATTCTCATATGGAGCTCAGAGAGTGATGAACTCTTTGCCACCCCTTGAGATGTGGGTGGTGAAGAAAAAGAACTAATCTCTTCAGAGGTCAGGTCTCGGGCGTGCTTTAACGTCTGAAGAATTCCGGGGGCGACAAAAATGCACGAAAGGATGCAGGCTAATCATGAAGAAATGAACTTTCATTTCACACGCCCTCATACCGCTTATCTCGTTATACTGCTGATGAAATTCATCCGATGAAATTGATATGATATTCTTCATCGATGAAGTATATGAGATCGTAAGTTGCACTAATTCATCTGCAGGATGATCAACCCAAAGCCAATGAGTGGGTCCTCGATAGTGGATGTACAAATCACATGACTGGTGACAAGAATCTATTGATGGATGCTCCCTTATCACCGTCACATTTGAAGCATATCATTTTTGCTGACAAAGGCAAAAGTCAGGTATTGGGTTGCGATCTCTAAGGACATACACATGGACAAAGTCATGCTTGTTGAGTCCTCAGGATACAACCTCATGTCAGTCTCAGCTTTGTGATCTTGATATGGTTGTTGTCTTTGGAAAGTATCGTTGTGTTGTGATCATGGAAGCTGACAATTCCATAGTCTTCGAAGGCTTTAGGAGAGGAGACTTGTATATTGTTGATTTCTCTACAGGACCACAACCAGCCGTGTGTCTACTTGCAAAAGCTTCAGAAGGCTGGCTATGGCATCGACGACTTGGTCACGCAGGCATGAGGAATTTGCACACGCTTGCGAAGAAGAAGCATGTCATTGGCATTGAGAATGTCAAATTCCTCAAGGATCACTTGTGTGGAGCATGTGAAGCTGGAAAAATGACCAAGGCCAAGAATCCAGTGAAGACTATCATGACCACTACTCGTCCATTCGAATTGCTTCACATGGACCTCTTTGGTCCTAATCAATACTCAGTGATCCTTGATGATGCATCTCTATATGGCCTTGTTATTGTTGATGATTACTCTCGTTACACATGGGTACACATTGTTACTTACAAACATGAAGTGCAGGAAGTCTTCAAACGATTTTTCTCAAGGGCTTCAACCAACTTTGGTGTGAAGATTAGGCACATCAGGAGTGACAATGGAACTGAGTTCAAGAATTCCGGTCTTGATGACTATCTTGATGAACTTGGTATTACTCATGAGTTATCTGCTCCTTATACTCCTCAGCAAAATGGCGTCATGGAGCGCAAGAACAAAACTCTTGTTGAGATGGCTCGCACTATGCTTGATGAATACAAAAAGCCTCATCGTTTTTGGATTGATGCAATTGATACCGCGTGCAACATCATCAACATAGTATATCTTCACAAATTCTTCAAGAAGACTGCCTATGAACTCCTCACTGACAAGAAACCCAATGTGAGTTATTTCAAAGTCTTCGGTGCTAAATGCTGGATTAGAGATCCTCGTCACAATGCTAAATTTGCACCGAAAGCACATGAAGGTTTTATGCCTGGTTATGGAAAGGACTCGCACACCTACAGAGTCTTCAACATCGCTCTTCACAAGATTGTTGATACTGTAGATGTGCGGTTCGATGAAACTAATGGCTCGCAAAGAGAGCACCTACCTTCCGTGTTAGATGAACCAGCACCTGAGGATTCTATCAAGTTCAAGGCAACTGAGGATGTCATTCCTACTGAAGAATCTGCTGAAGAATTCATTCTTGTACGCTAAGAACGTCGAGCTGATGCACCTGAAGATAATGCTGAAGAAAATGGTGTCAAGAAAATCTTGATCAAATTCCTCGACGACAACCAGCTCATCCTCGCGTTGCAAAAAGAAGTGCAAGTTGACAAGATCATCGATGACATTGAAGCACCAGGTCCTCTCACACGCTCAAAAGCTTCACATTTATCTAACTTTTGTGGGCACTATGCTTTTGTCTCTATCACATAGCCCACTAAGGTAGATGAAGCATTTTTGGAGCCTGAGTGGATTCAGGCAATGCAAGAAGAATTACATCAGTTCGAGCTCAACAATGTCTGGTAACTGGTCAAATGTCCAGATCCTCGCAAGCATAATATCATTGGCACAAAGTGGATCTACCGCAACAAGCAAGATGAAAATGGCCTTGTGGTAAGGAATAAGGCACGACTTGTAGCTCAAGGCTACACACAGGTTGAAGGAATTGATTTTGATGAAACTTTTGCACTTGTTGCTAGACTTGAGGCTATTCGCATATTACTTGCTTATGCTAACGATCATGACATCACTTTATATTAAATGGATGTGAAAAGTGCATTCCTCAATGGTAAGCTTGAGGAAGAAGTATATGTTGCTCAACCCCAGGTTTTGAAGATCCAAAGAATCCCAACAAAGTCTTCAGACTCAACAAGGCCCTCTATGGTCTCAAACAGGCCCCACGGGCGTGGTATGATACATTGAAGGAATTCTCCGTGAAGAATGGCTTCACACCCGGTTCACTCGACCCTACTCTCTTTACTAAATCATATGATGGTGAACTGTTTGTGTGTCAAATATATTTTGATGATATTATGTTTGCATCTTGACCAACGTTATAGTGATGAATTTGCCTATATGATGAGTGAAGAATATCAAATGTCTATGATGGGAGAATTGAAATTCTTCTTAGGTCTTCAAATTCGTCAACAACACAATGGCATATTCATATCTCAGGAGAAATACCTCAAAGATGTCCTGAAGAAATCGGCATGCAAGATTGCAAAGGCGTCAAAATTCCTATGCCCACAAATGGCCATCTATGCAATCGATGAAAATGGTATTGACTTCGATCACAAGGTATACCGCTCCATGATTGGTTCTCTATTGTACTTATGTGCATCTAGGCCAGATATAATGCTTAGTGTTTGCATGTGTGCCCGATTTCAAGCTACAGAAGGAATCACACCATAAGGTCATGAAGCATATTCTTTGATATCTAGCTCACACACCAACACTAGGATTATGGTACCCCAAGGGCTCAACTTTTGATCTCATTGGATATTACGACTCGACTATGCTGGTGATCATGTGGACCGCAAGTCAACATCTGGTACTTGTCATTTCCTCGGCGATCTTTGGTCCGTTGGTCCTCGAAGAAACAGAACTGCAGATCACCGCTTCATCATGCGGAAGCTGAATACATTGCTTTGTTGGCTCTTGTTGTGCTCAATTGTTGTGGATGAAGCAAACTCTCAAGGACTACGGCATCAATGTGAAGAATGTGCCTCTCATCGTGACAATGAGAGTGCCATCAAGATTGCTCACAACCCAGTTTAGCACTCAAGACAAAGCACATTCAGATTCGGCCATCATTTTCTTCGTGATCATGTGTTGAAGGGCTTACATCTCCATCGAGCATGTGAAGACCAAGAACAACTAGCCGATATCTTCACAAAGCCCTTGGATGAGAAGAGATTTAGCAAGTTGCGGTGTGAGCTAAATATCTTAGAATCTTGAATGTTCTTTGAAAAGGACACACATCCGACACTTATGCAAAATTGATGACTTAGATGTGCAACACATGAAGAATCGAATTTCTTCAATCAATGAAGAATAACACTCTAAGTGTGAAGAAATTAATGAAGAATTTGATTCTCAGAACCCTACGACAATTGTACGCGGTGTCTGAAATCATCATTCTTATACGGTGGGTCACGCCACCACCAAAGTTGAAAATCTTCAATTTGAGTTTTCCTCAGTTTTGAAATTCTTCAGTTTTTCAAATTCAACAACTTTGCAAAATCATCACTGTTTCAGATGTATTTCTTCATTGACTATATATATATATATATATATATATATATATATATATATATATATATATATATATATATATATATATATATATGGGTTTATGTCCTCTACAACATTCACTTATGGCTATTTCTTCAAGTTGCTTTTTTTGCTAAGTGAATGTGATCGGACCCTTCCCCCTCTATGCTATACTCAACCCAAGCTATTCACAAATTCTTCATGTGCGTTCTATTTGAAACTCGTTCAAAATCTTCACTGTGTCCTTGTCAGCTGAAGAAATTGCGAACGGAACTTTTAACTTATCTTATCAAAATTTTCGGCTTTGCCGCTCAAACCGTTCTGCATCCCACGATAAACTTATCTATTCACCCACGATCTAACACAATCTCCACTTTTCAGTACATGGGTGACACATGTCAAGCGAATGAGAAGGGTCAGGGGCACGTTCGTCCCAAATCTACGGGCAAACAGTTTTTCGCCGTGGCTATATATAACCCCTCTCCCCTTCCTCACTTCCTTTACTCCGCTCGACCGCTCTCTCTCTCTCGCTCGAGCTTCTCAAACCCTAGCGCCGCCGCTACTCCATCATCGTCGGTGAGGAAGAGCTTCACTGCCTCGACCTCGTCGCCGTCGTACTCGCGCCGACCGCGGAAATTTTCACTCCGCCGCCGCCGTAGCTGTCTTCCTCCATCGAGTTAGGGCGTGGGAGAGCTGAACTGACGAACTTCTAATCTACACTTCTCAGTTCGTCGTGTTCTCCAGTTCGGGTAATTAAAAGTTACTTTTATTACTCGCTTTGATTCTCAAACCTTCCTGAAAATCTTCAAAGGTGTTTATTCTTCAAATCTTCACACATATGAACACCTCAAACGAAATATGCTCTTGATTCGTTTCTCTAAGCAATGATTTTTCTTCAAGATTCCTCAATTGTGTGGATCCTCGATCTATACAACTCTGGAACCTAAGACAAAGATCGCTTAGTGAAATTCTTGAAGGCTCATCTGGTCAAATTCCTCAAACTAGTTCTTTTTGAAAAACCTTCTGAGAACGCATATGACCTCTCCAAATTCCTCGCAACTATACTGCTCACACGGTACTCATGTCCATTGCTGAATCACTAGGTTCTCATCAACTTAACTCATTTGCAGCGTTCCTCGAAGAAAAGTTGCATACTTCTTCAGAGAATTCGATTGTTCAAATTCCTCACCAAGAATATGGCGAAGGAAAGAAGCCACGTAAAGGAGGAAAGAGCCCGAGGTCATGATCGCGTTTGAGATTCCCGAGGACATCTATGCTGATTATTGCACACTGATGAAGCCAAGTTTGGCAAAGAAAACAAAAATCAGCGCAAGGTGCATTCAAAGGATTGAAAGGAGATGGGCAAGGGAATGGAGGGAGTACAGATATGTTACTCCAAAGTACAAGAAGAAATTCAGACCGAATCCTCCATGCCCAAGAGCTCCATTGGCACTGCCAAGAAGTCGACCCCACCAAAGCATCAAGCGTGGTGAGGACTTTCTGAAGAATGGGCAAAGCGCCAAGCCAAGTTGGCGAGACAAGCCAATGAGGCAGTGAGGAAATTTAATGAGGACTCACATCACTGCTGCCATCGAGGCCATTTGTCAAGCCAAGAAAATCTATGGCAAAGAAGCCCACACACAAGCCAAGTGCTTCACCAGCTGTGCCCTCACGGCCAATTTCCTCAGCAATGCCCTCACGGCAAATTCCTCATGCTGCTCCTGCTCCTCCCAAATCCTCAGCTCCCACAAAGTCCTCAGCAGTTCCGATAAAGTCCTCGGCACCTGTGCATCTGGCCACGTGCCAAAGGACTGCAGGCATCTCCATTGCCTCTGGTGTCTCAAGAAGTTCCTCACCGCACCAAATTCTTCATCGTGCCCAACTCATCAAGACTAAGGCAACAGCTGGACGAGGTCCTCGGCCAAGTTCCAAGAAGAAACAGGTCGCCTTCCAAGAGCCACCTGAAGATGATGAGGCTGGTGATGATGAACTTGCGGAAATCATCAGAGATAGGCAAGTAAGGGCCGCTAGAGCCAAAGGCACACCTGTGCCGCTGTTGGATCCAAGAGCGATCCTGGACTACATTGATCTCTCGCACAAGGACCCAAACACTCCTATGCTCGACTTCAAGTTGACACCGGCCAAAGTCACATGCTGACTCATTTCATCCAAGAGGAGAAATGGAAATTTGATAAGGCGGAGAGATCAAGAAATCGCAGATGTAAAAGAGAAAGCTGCTGAAGAAAATGTTGTCAAGATGACAAATCAAGAACTTGTCAAGATGCGGTGACATCAAAGCCCTCAGCGACAAATTTGAATCATATTATGCTGATTGGCAAGGAGCCAAAGTCAGATTCGTCAACCTGACGAAGAAGTTCACAAATGTTGCAGCCCCAACGCAACAAGAAATTCCTCAGACTGGAGCCTCTGCTTAGCCGACTGAAGAACATGCCAGCACCGCTGATGAAGTTCAGGCTGCTGAAGACAATGCTAGTTCTAGGGCTGATGATTCCATTCCATCCGCTGAAGAAATTGCCAGGGCATCCACTAGTGGTGCGCCTGAAGAAACTGAAGAAGTCAGGGCAATTGCATCAGTTGCGCCTGAGGAAATTCAACCAGATTCCTCAGCTCCTCCTGCGCCTACACCAACTCCAATCCTTCCATCTGCATCTGATGCGAAGAAGACCAAGGCTGCAGAGCGAGTTGCTGTGAAGAAAAGGAAAGCATCAGCTGCTTCAAATTCTTCAGCCCCGAAGAAAATGAAGCCTATGACAAGCTCTTTTGAAAATCCAATCGATGTTGTTCCAATTTCCTCCATTCCATCAAAGGACCTTGTTCCTTTTGGTGAAGATTATGAGATCCCAAGCGGATCTGATGAAGAAAATCATTCTGCTGCTTCGTCAGAGCAGATTGATGAAGAAATTGAAGTGGAAGCAATCCCTTCAACCCCAATCATTTCCTCGCCTATGCCTCAGTTCACAGCTGAAGAGGCTGGTGTTGAGGAAATTGAAGAAGACGTGGATACTGGATGCACCACGCCTGTGATGAACGATGACTTTTGGGAAAGTCAGCATCCCAATTCTCAACTCTTCACCCCAATCCAACAGATTCCTCAGTCCCCTGCTCCAATAGTTCAAATGGGCTCTGAAGAAACTCATCCCACTTCATCTGTACATGAAGAAATTCCAGCCACTAGCGCCGATGAACTCCGCCGCTGATCCTCGATTGCACATGAAGAGGAACCAGAAATTCCTCACCAAGAACCCGAGATTGCGATTCCAGAGGTCGTGATGCAACTCACTGACACTCCACTGCCAAAGCCAAAGAATCCATTCTCAACAAAGCAAAAGTTCAAGGCTGAAGATTTCTTCGGCGAGCATGTATTCTTCACTGATTACAATCCATATGATTCTGCTCGCATAAGGAAATGGCGTTTCTGGACTGCTAGTCAAGCCAATTTCTATTCCTCAGTGCTGTTCAACAAAGACAAAGTCTTCGATCATGCACGTATTCCTCATGTGGACATGGAATCTCTGCCAGGCTTCGAGCCAGTCCTCAGTGTGCTTCACGATGCAGGACTTCTGAATTTCTGCAGACCGACATACGTGGATTGGAATGAAGAACTCATTCTTCAATTCTATGCGACGCTGCACATCACCGGAGACTCAAGATGTGAACTCATGGGTGTTGGACCGGATGTCCGAAAATACTCACTACAAGGCACCAAAGAATCGAATTGCTTCGTGTCCTTCCTCTCAGTCCTCCCCTTGATGGTGCTCGTTGCATCTACAACGAACCTAAGCATTCAAATCATTACATGCAAGTGCTGATGAAGCCTTTGAAGCCAGGGCAGGCCCCACGAACCAAATTCCTCATCAAGGAATTATTGTATGTGCCTCGGACTATCTATCGCATTCTGACAAAGACAATGAGTCCTATCAAAGGCCACGACTCAAATGATGAAGAAGTCGTTGGCATCATGAAGAATATGCTTTTCAATATCATTCATGGTGTTCCGCCAACTTCCATGATTTCTTCATGAGGACTCGCAAACATTGCTATGTCACCATTTGAGCTGAAGCCTTATGCGCCTTTGGATTATGAGATTCATCAGCAAGGTCTTCACTCAATTACAAGGTCGATACTCTGAACCGCTGCAGCTACTTGCCTCCAATTGAAGTCCTCAAACGGACATTTTCCTCAGCTGATGACAAGGGCAAGGCAACTGCTGTGATAGATGAAGGCATTCGTCCATTGGATGGTCAATTTCACAAGGCTGCATCCTACTCCACCAATGATGACTCTGCCACACATGACTCTGCCGCCAATACCTCCCAAGCAAAATCCTCAAGCCACAAAGACCTGTGGTGATGACTGATCGTGAGTTACTCCTCGCCTTCATCGAAGGTTGATCGCAATCATAAATGGGTCAAGCGCCGCTTTGGTTCAATTCTTCACAACATGACCTCTACACACAATGCAGTGAAGAAAACCAATACTACCTCCATGAAACCTTCAACCGCACTTTTGGGCTGTTCTATCTCATGTCTATAGCGCAGAAGAACTCAAGACAATGGGTCTCAAGGAAGAATTTGACTGGTACGCACCTCCACCAAGAAATACAAGAAGGTCAAGGTTCCTTCCTTGGTAGCCAGCTCCTATTCTTCATCGCGCGACACCGATGAAAATGAAGACTTGATGACAACTGCGGCAGGCCCTACTACGACAACCGAACTCGACAACGCCGGGCGCTCCTTCATCAACTTGAAATTCTTCAGGGGCGTTAGTCCTCAATTTCAATCCTTTTGGTCATTTGATGACAAAGGGGGAGAAATTTGAGTTAGTCTTCAAGCGGGTCTATTATATGGGCAATTTTTGCTAAGTTACAACTCTCGTTCTTCTGAAACTTTTATTGGATCGAGTTGTAATCTTAAACCCGATGGTGCTCGATACTTTTGATGTGTTCCTCTGCATGCTTATTCCTCATTATATGTTAATACACGCATGCTTTGAACTACAATGATCACCATATTTCATCATGCATTTAAAATTATTCATATTATATGTCAAATGCGTGTATGAATTACAAGATATAGGGGGAGATCTCCATGATTAAACTCTTCAAATGTGCAATGCCTCAAAAGAAAAATTCCTCACTATGCACATCTTCAGGGGGAGTTCTTCTATATCTTGCAATCAAATTCCTCAATATCAGTATTTACACTTCATATGTTTATCCCCGTTGAAAACTTAACCTATATTGTCATCAATCACCAAAAGGGGGAGATTGTAAGTGCATCTAGTTCCCCTTAGTGATTTTGGTGTATTGAAGACTTATAGGTTAAGGGACTAATATGTTTATGAGTGTACACAGGTCTATAAGTCTATGAGGAGTTTGATATTTACAGAGAAAGTCTAATTCTAAAAATGAAGTTCTTCGAATCAAGACTTTGATATTCGAAGACTTTCTCAAGACTTTGAAAGTGAAGAAATTGGTGTGACCTTGATGTCTTGGTATTAATTTGAGGAACATGAAGCGTGTAGACTTTTGTTTTCGTAGTTTCGTTTTCTCTTTCTTGAGTCATAGGAAACACCGTACTGTTAAAGGGGGTCGAGGAAATACTAAGGAAAAATTTCCATGTGATGCTCAACTCAAAATCCTACACCTACCAATCCCTTCGAGTGAAGCCTTTGGAAATCTCATACAATTCAGTCACTTTCTTCAGTGACAGAGACGAAGTTCTTACGGTCACGAGGAATTTGTTCTCGACCGAGGAGTTAGGAATTCGCCAAAGGCGGATTGCCTACACAAAGGAGGAACATGTAGCCCTCGAGGAATTTGAGAGTCAAATTTCCGACCGTTCTTGTCTGTCTTGCGCCACTGTCCTAAAATATCTTATCCACCTAAAGGTCATATCATTGAAGGGCATTTATGTCTTATCATGTCGGGCTGCTCCCTAGGCTATAAATAGCCGCCCCCTACAACCACTAGCTGGTTGGCTGCTCCGCGAGAACTTGACACTTGTCATTTGAGAGCAACCCATCCTCCGAGGACTTTGAGCGAAAATCATCGAGTGAGGAAAAACCCCAAACCCAACACCTACAAACCCAAAGTGATTGAGCATCACTGAAGAGATTGATCCTGCGTGGATCCGACACTTGTTACCTTTGAAGACTGTGCTTCTTCCAGACGGTTAGGCGTCATGGTCTAGAGCATCCAAGAGGAATTGTGGATCGCCGAGTGACCAAGTCTGTGAAGGTTTGGAAGTCGCTCAAGACTTACCACGAGTGATTGGACGAGGTCTGCGTGACCTTAGTTCAAGGAGAGTACGGTGAGGACTTGGTGTCTGAGCTGCGTGCTTTCGGCCGATCGGGTGTCCGGACTGTGTGTCCTCGAGTTTAAATACTCACCGCTCCAACCAGACGCATAACCGAGACAACAGTTGGAACTGGTCTACCAAATCATTGTCTTCACCAACCTAACTGGTTCTATTTCCTCAACTCTTTCATTTCCTCATTCTTTGTGTTGAGTGTTCGTTCATATCTGTGTTCTAAGACTTTGATCAAGACTTTCTCAATTTCCTCAGTTCAATTTCTTGATCTGCTTTGTCTTCATCTTGTGTTATCCACGTGTTTACGCTTTACGTACTCTTTGATTGTCTTCATTTCATCATGATGACCATGCCCGCATTCTCTTATGCTTACTTCTGAGTACTTATTCCGCTGCAAGTAGTTATTCACTTAGGAATTTCCTCACCGGCAAATTTCTCATTGAAGAATTCATAAAAATCGCCTATTCACCCCCTCTAGTCGATATAACGCACTTTCAACTTGCCTCACTAGCGGTAGATCTTCACGAAGTAGGCGATCTCCTTGCCCTTACAAACTCCTTGGTTCAACTCCACAATCTTGTCGGAGGCTCCCAAGTGACACCTAGCCAATCTAGGAGACACCACTCCAAGAAGTAACAAATGGTGTGTTGATGATGAACTCCTTGCTCTTGTGCTTCAAATGATAGTCTCCCCAACACTCAACTCTCTCTCATAGGATTTGGATCTGGTGGAAAGAAGATTTGAGTGGAAAGCAAATTGGGAAAGGCTAGAGATCAAGATTCACATGGTAGGAATGGAATATCTTGGCCTCAACACATGAGTAGGTAGTTCTCTCTCAGAAATAGGATGTTGGAAGTGTAGGTTCAGTCTGATGGCTCTCTCCACGAATGAAGAGGAGGTGGAGGGGTATATATAGCCTCCACACAAAATCTAACCATTACACACAATTTACCAAACTCGGTGGGACCGATTCAACAAACTGGTCAGACCGATTTTAGTAAACTTAGTGACCGTTAGGGTTTTCGGTGGGACCGAAATGCAACTCGGTAGGACCGATATGGTTAGGATTAGGGCATAACGTAATCTCGGTGAGACCGATTACACAAACTCGGTGAGACCGATTTTGATAATTAGCTAACCAGAGACTTGGTCAGGCAAACTCGGTTGGACCGATTACTCAAACTCGGTGGGACCGATTTTGATAATGAGTCAACCAGAAAGTTTGCATTGTAATCTCGGTAGTACCGATTCTCAAACTCGGCGAGACCGATTTTGATAATGGACATACACAGAGATTACAATCCCATCTCGGTAAGACCGAGATCCCTATCGGTGAGACCGATTTGCCTAGGGTTTGTGGCAGTGGCTAAGACATCAAAACTTCGGTGGCGCGGATAGGAAGAATCGGTGGGGCGAGTTTGACTTTAGGTTTAGGACATTTGTGTGGAAGCGGGAAAGTAGTTGAGGGTAATTGGAGCATATCACTAAGCACATGAAGCAAGAGGCTCATTAAGCAACACATCATCCCTCCTTGATAGTATTGGCTTTTCCTATAGACTCAATGTGATCTTGGATCACTAAAATGTAAAATGAAGAGTCTTGAGCTTGAAGCTTGAGCCAATCCTTTGTCCTTAGCATCTTGAAGGAGTTCCCACATCCTTTAGTCCATGCCACTCCATTGTTGAACTTATCTGAAACATACTAGATAAAGTTGTTAGTCCAACAAGAGATATGTTGACATTAATTACCAAAACCACCTAGGGAGCACTTGTGCTTTCAGACTCCCTCATCCGCGTTCTTGCAACGCTTCCGCTTAGCGATCTACAAGGGTATGTAGATGCACTCCCCTTTCCCTCGTTGCTAGATTACTCCATAGATTGATCTTGGTGATGCATAGAATTTTTTTGAATTTCTGCTACGTTCCCCAACAGTGGCATCATGAGCTAGGTCTATGCGTAGTTTCTATGCACGAGTAGAACAAAAGTTGTTGTGGGCGTTGATTTTGTTCAATATGCTTACCGTTACTAGTCTAATCTTGTTTCGATGATATTGTGGGATGAAGCGGCCCGGACCGACCTTACACGTACACTTACGTGAGACAGGTTCCACCGACTGACATGCACTTGTTGCATAAGGTGGCTAGCGGGTGCCGCCTCCCACTTTAGTCAGATCGGATTCAATGAAAAGGGTCCTTATGAAGGGTAAATAGCAATTGACATATCACGTTGTGGTTTTTGCATAGGTAAGAACCGTTCTTGCTAGAAACCCATAGCAGCCACGTAAAACATGCAAACAACAATTAGAGTACGTCTAACTTGTTTTTGCAGGGTATGCTATGTGATGTGATATGGCCAAAAGAATGTGATGAATGATATGTAATGTATGAGATTGATCATGTTCTTGTAATAGGAATCACGACTTGCATGTCGATGAGTATGACAACCGGCAGGAGCCATAGGAGTTGTCTTAATTTATTGTATGACCTGCGTGTCAATGAACAACGCCATGTAATTACTTTACATTATTGCTAAACCGTTAGCCATAGTAGTAGAAGTAATAGTTGGCGAGACAACTTCATGGAGCCCCGAAGATGGAGATCAAAAGGAGCAAAATGATATTGGCCATATCATGTCACCTTTTGATTGCATGTGATGTTTATCATGTTTATGCATCTTATTTTCTTAGAACGACGGTAGTAAATAAGATGATCCTCATTAAAATTTCAAGAAAGTGTTCCCCTAATCGCGTGCACCGCTATGCGAAAGTTCGTTGTTTCAAAGCACCACGTGATGATCGGGTGTGATAGATTAAAACGTTCACATACAACGGGTCTAAGCCAGATTTACGCACGCGAAACACTTTGGTTGACTTGACGAGCCTAGCATGTACAGACATGGCCTCGGAAAATAAGAGACCGAAAGGTCGAGCATGAGTCGTATAGTAGACACGATCAACATGAAGATGTTCACCGATGATGACTAGTCCGTCTCACGTGATGATCGGACACGGCCTAGTTGACTCGGATCATGTAATCACTTAGATGACTAGAGGGATGTCTATTCGAGTGGGAGTTCATTAGATGAACTTAATTATCACGAACATAGTCAAAAAGCCCTTTGCAAATTATGTCATAGCTCGCGCTTTAGTTCTACTGTTTTAGATATGTTCCTAGAGAAAATATAGTCGAAAGTTGACAAGAGCAATTATGCGGACAGTAGAAGGCTTATGTCCTTAATGCACCGCCGGTGTCTGGACCTCGAACGTGGTGCGTGGATGTTGCGTAACATCCGACATACACGCTTTTGATGACTACATGATAGTTTGGTAATGTTAAATGGTTTAGAATTGAGTCACCAAGGACATTTTTGAAATGTCGCAGAACATATGAGATGTTCCAAGAGCTGAAATTGGGATTTCAGGCTCGTGCCCACGTCAAGAGGTATGAGACCTCCGACGAGTTTTCTATCCTACAAAATAAGGGAGAAGATCTCAATCGTTGAGCTTATACTCAGATTGGCTGGGTACAACAATCACTTGAATCGAGTGGGAGTTAATCTTCCAGATGAGATAGTGATGTTTCTCCAAAGACATTGCCATCAAGCTACTAGAGCTTCATGATGAACTATAACATAACAGGGATAGATATGATGATCCTTGAGCTATTCGCAATGTTCGACACCGCGAATGTAGAAATCAAGAAGGAGCATCAATTGTTGATGGTTAATGAAACCACTAGTTTCAAGAAGGGCAAGGGCAAGAAGGGGTACTTCATGAAACGTCAAATCAGTTGTCGCTCCAAAGAAGAAACCTGTGGTTGAACCCAAACCCGAGACTAAGTGCTTACGTAATGAGGAACGGACATCAAGCGAGAACTACCCTAGATACTTGGTAGATGATAAGGCTGGCAAGGTCGATAGATGTATATTGGATATACATTATGTTAATGTGTACTTTACTAGTACTCCTAGTAGCACCAGGGTATTAGATACCGGTTCGGTTGCTAAGTGTTAGTAACTCGAAATAAAAGCTACGGAATAAACAGAGACTAGCTAAAGGTGAGCTGACGATATATGTTGGAAGTGTTTCCAAGGTTGATGTGATCAAGCATCGCACGCCTCCCTCTACCATCGAGATTGGTGTGAAACCTAAATAATGGTTATTTGGTGTTTATGCGTTGAGCACAGACATGATTGGATTATGTCTATTGCAATACGGTTATTCATTTAAGGAGAATAATGGTTACTCATTTATTTGAATAATACCTTCAATGGTCTTGCACCTAAAAGGAATGGTTTATTGAATCTCGATCGTAGTGATACACATTTTCATGCCAAAAGATATAAGATAGTAATGATAGTACCACTTACTTGTGGCACTGCCATGTAAGTCATATTGGCGTAAAACGCGTGAAGAAGCTCCATGTTGATGGATATTTGGACTCACTCGTTTTGAAAAGTTTGAGACATGCGAACCATGTCTATTGGTGTATATGCATGAAGAAACTCCATGCAGATGGATCGTTCGGACTCACTTGATTTTGAATCACTTGAGACATGGAAATCATACCACATGGGCAAGATGACTGAAAGCCTCATTTTCAGTAAAATGGAACAAGAAAGCAACTTGTCGGAAGTAATACATTTTGATGTGTGCAGTCCAATGAGTGCTGAGGAACGCAGTGGATATCGTTATGTTCTTACTTCACAGATGATTTGAGTAGATACTGAGTATATTTACTTGATGAAACACAAGTCTGAATTATTGAATGGTTCAAGTAATTTCAGAGTGAAGTTGAAGATCGTCGTGACAAGAGGATAAAATGTCTATGATATGATCATAGAGATGAGTATCTGAGTTATGAGTTTGGTACACAATTGAGACATTGTGGAAATTGTTTCACAACTAACGCTACCGAACACCATAGTGTGATGGTGTGTCCGAACATCATAGCTGCACCCCATTGGATATAGGGCATACCATGATGTCTCTTATCGAATTACCACTATCGTTCATGGGTTAGGCGTTAGAGACAACCACATTCACTTTAAATAGGGCACCATGTAACTCCGTTGAGACGACACCGTATGAAGTATGGTTTGGAGAAACCTAAGCTGTCGTTCCTTAAAAGTTTGGGGCTGCGACGCTTATGTGAAAAAGTTTCAGGTTGATAAGCTCGAACCCAAAGCGGATAAATGCATCTTCATAGGACACCCAAAAATAGTTGGGTATACCTCCTATCTCAGATCCGGAAGCAAAAGGGATTGTTTCTAGTAACGGGTCCTTTCTCGAGGAAAAGTTTCTCTCGAAAGAATTGAGTGGGAGGATGGTGGAGACTTGATATGGTTAATGAACCATCACTTCAACTAGTGTGTAGCAGGGCACACGAAGTTGTTCCTATGGCGCCTACACCAATTGAAGTGGAAGCTTATTATAGTGATCATGAAACTTTGGATCAAGTCACTACCAAACCTCGTAGGTCGACAAGGATGCGTACTGCGTCAGAGTGGTACGTAATCCTGTCTTAGGAGGTAATGTTGCTAGACAACAATGAACCTACGAGCTATGGAGAAGCGATGGTGGGCCCAGATTCCGGCAAATAGCTCGAGGCCATAAAATCCGAGAGAGGATCCATGTATGAAAACAAAGTGTAGACTTTGGAAGAACTACTTAATGGTCGTAAGGCTGTTAGGTACAGATGGATTCTAAGAGGGAAGACAGACAATGATGGTATGTGTCACCATTAAGAAAGCTCAGCTTGTCGCTAAGATGTTTCCGACAAGTTCAAGGAGTTGACTACGATGAGACTTTCTCACTCGTAGTGATGCTAAGAGTCTGTTGGAATCTTATTAGCAGTTACTGCATTATTTATGAAATCTTGCAGATAGGATGTCAAAACATTGTTTCCTCGACGATTTTCTTGAGGAAAGGTTGTATGTGATACAACCAGAAGGTTTTGACAATCCTGAAAGACGCTAACAAGTATGCAAAGCTCCAAAGAATCCTTCTAAGGACTGGAGTAAGCATCTCAGAGTTGGAATATACACTTTGATGAGATGATCAAAGATTTTGGGTTTATACAAAGTTTATGAGAAACTTGTATTTCCAAAGAAGTGAGTGGGAGCACTATATCATTTCTGATGAGTATATGTTGTTGAAATATTGTTGATCGGAAATGATGTAAAATTTCTGGAAAGCATATAGGGTTATTTGAAAATTGTTTTTCAATGGAAAACCTGGATTAAGCTGCTTGAACATTGAGCGTCAAGATCTATGAGGATAGATCAAAATCGCTTGATAGTACTTTCAAATGAGCACATACCTTGACATGATCTTGAAGGTGTTCAAGATGGATCAGTCAAAGAAGGAGTTCTTGCCTGAGAGTTGTAAGGTATGAAGTTAAGAGTTAAAGCTCGACCACGGCAGAAGAGAGAGAAAGGACGAAAGGTCGCCCCTATGCTTCAGACGTAGGCTCTATAGTATGCTATCTTTGTGTACCGCACCGGAAGTGTGCCTTGCCATGAGTCAGTCAAGGGGTACAAGAATGATCCAGGAATGGATCATTGGACATCGGTCAAAATCGTCCTTGGAGTAATAAGGACATGTTTCTCGATTATGGAGGTGATAAAGAGTTCGGCGTAAAGGGTTACGTCGATGCAAGCTTTAACACCTATCCGAATGACTCGAGTAGCAAACCGGATACGTATAGTGGAGCAACCATTTGGAATAGCTCCAAGTGGAGCGTGGAAGCAGCATTTACAATATGACCTAGAGATTTGCGAAGTACATACGGATCTGAATGTTGCAGACCCGTTGACCTCTCTCACAAGCAAAACATGATCAAACCCCAGAACTCATTGAGTCTTAATCACATGATGATATAAACTAGTTTAGTGACACTAGTAAACTCTTTGGATGTTGGTCACATGGCGATGTGACCTGTGAGTGTAAATCACATGGCGATGTGAACTAGATTATTGACTCTAGTGCAAGTGGGAGACTGTTGGAAATATGCCCTAGAGGCAATAATAAATTAGTTATTATTATTATATTTCCTCGTTCATGATAATCGTTTATTATCCATGCTATAATTGTATTGATAGGAAACTCAGATACATGTGTGGGTACATAGACAACACCATGTCCCTAGTAAGCCTCTAGTTGACTAGCTCGTTGATCAATAGATGGTTACGGTTTCCTGACCATGGACATTGGATGTCATTGATAACGGGATCACATCATTAGGAGAATGATGTGATGGACAAGACCCAATCCTAAGCCTAGCACAATGATCGTAGTTCGTATGCTAAAGCTTTTCTAATGTCAAGTATCATTTCCTTAGACCATGAGATTGTGCAACTCCGGATACCGTAGGAATGCTTTGGGTGTACCAAACGTCACAACGAATCGGGTGGCTATAAAGGTGCACTACGGGTATCTCCGAAAGTGTCTGTTGGGTTGGCACGAATCGAGACTGGGATTTGTCACTCCGTGTGACAGAGAGGTATCTTTGGGCCCACTCGGTAGGACATCATCATAATATGCACAATGTGACCAAGGGGTTGATCACGGGATGATGTGTTATGGATGAGTAAAGAGACTTGCCGATAACGAGATTGAACAAGGTATCAGGATACCGACGATCGAATCTCGGGCAAGTACTATACCGGTAGACAAAGGGAATTGAATACGGGATTGATTGAATCCTCGACATCGTGGTTCATCCGATGAGATCATCGTGGAACATGTGGGAGCCAACATGGGTATCCAGATCCCGCTGTTGGTTATTGGCCGGAGAGTTGTCTCGATCATGTCTACGTGTCTCCCGAACCCGTAGGGTCTACACGCTTAAGGTTCGATGACGCTAGGGTTATAGGGAAGGTATGTACGTGGTTACCGAATGTTGTTCGGAGTCCCGGATGAGATCCCGGACATCACGAGGAGTTCCGGAATGGTCCGGAGGTGAAGATTGATATATTGGATGAAGGGTTTTGGAGTCCGGAAGTGTTCCGGAGGTACCGGGTGATGACCAGCATGACCGAAAGGTGTTTCGGGAGCCCCGGCAAGTGTTGGGGGGCTTCATGGGCCAAGGGAAGGGGCAAACCAGCCCACTAAGGGGCTGTGCGCCCCCTCACCTATTCCCACGTGACCAGGGGATTTGGGGCGCCCCATCTAGGGTTCCCACCTCCTGGCTTGGGGGCCAAGTCACCCAAGGGGGAGATCCCATCTGCCAGCCGCCGCCCCCCCTAGGGGAAACCCTAGGGCGCCTCCCCTCCCCTTTGCCCCTATATATAGTGGAGGTTTTGGGGCTGCCTAACACACGAGTCTCTCTCTCCCAAGGCGCAGCCCGACCTCTCTCCCTCCTCGTCTCTCGTAGTGCTTGGCGAAGCCTCGCTGAGTATGCGCCTCCACCACCACCACGCCGTCGTGTTGCTGCTGGACGGAGTCTTCACCAACCTCTCCCTCTTCCCTTGCTGGATCAAGGCATGGGAGACGTCACTGGGCTGCATGTGTGTTGAACGCGGAGGCGCCGTGATTCGGCGCTTAGATCGGAATCAACCGCGATCTGAATCGCTACGAGTACGACTCCTTCATCCGCGTTCTTGCAACGCTTGCTTGATAAAGGGATCGAACCAGAGACAATGGACTGGCCAGACCATTGCCGGACTTGGTTCTTCGGGGCTGGCGGAACCTTGGACCCTGTATCAGGGAAGTGCCTTTGGACGGACGAGCAACTGAAAATACCAGTCAAGAGGCTTCAGCACTATATCGATGCAAACAAGGGACGTTCGTTCCAGACAGAGAGAACGACGAGCTCACAATGGCCCTCGGGAATCCTGAGCACCCTGGACGGACACGAGGCACGCCAGGCTCCGCTCCGTGGAAGGCTGGTTTTTCCGCACGCAGTGACGATTACAAATGCCGGGAGAGGAGGAAGAAAGTGCAGCGGCATCCGAACTGCAGCGCTGCACGCAAGGGTACAAGCGATAGAGGAACGAGAAGCAAATCGCAGCAAACGAACCGTCAAGCTTCCCCGGTTACCCCGCCATCTCAGCAGAGAAGCAGCGTGGCTTCCACCGAGCTGCTTCAGCCGGAGCATGTCTTGATGGCTCCTGCTAGCTACCCCGTGGATGCTATCACGGAGTCTCAAAATTGCCAACTTATGACGCAATGGCAGAACTTAAAAGTCAAGGCGGCTGTCGGCTCTGTTCGACCTTGAACCCGGGCGCAACTTTTCACCGCCGTCCGATTCGAGAAGTATATGCTAGGGTGACGGTGGGCCGAAATAACGGAGGGATTTGAGGACCTCCAGCTTGACCACCCTACCGTTGAAGGGGAGACTCGGCTGGGTTCTGCTCTGGAGACTCCATGCCTATGGCGGAAGGAGTTCATCAACTTTCCGAACTGGACACCTCTGCCTCCTCCTCCTCCTCCGGCGAGTCAGGGCACTCCGCCTCCTCCACCACCTCCTCCTCCGGCGAGTGACCATCAGGGCACTCAGCCTCCTTCTCCGGCGCGTGACGGCACTCCGCCTCCTTCTCCGCTTGCGCCGGCGCGCCCGAGCAGCCAGCAGCCTCCTCCTTCTCCTCCGCCTCGTAAGCAAGCACGAAAGAAGACAGCCGTAGCTGCTCCGTCTGCTCCGGCGTCTAGCAGTACAGCCAGAGGCGGGAGGCAATACAGATACGGTCCACCTCTCAAGCCTCTAGAGAAGTTACCGTACGAGATGACCGTGGAGGAAAACAAGAAGATCGTGCGGACCAAAGTGAAGGACTTCTTTGAAGGGTTGAAAGCGCATAGACATCCACCTCCGGAGGAGAAGGTAGATCCGGTGAAAGCAAAGCGAACTATCGATGCCCTGAGGAAACCACCAAAGTCTGGGCCGAAAACCAACTATGAGCGACATGTAAAAGGCATATCTCGAAGCGGAGCGGTCGGGAAATCTTGTCGGTGATCAAAGGTTAAAAGAACGAGCAGCTGGGAAAAAAATGCCCAGCTCGGCGAACAAGCAAAGCAATCGTGCCCCCCGCTCAATGTGTCTAGCGACATCGTCGCTAATGCTCCGGGGACGGTGCCCGGTTAGAGAAATCTTGGATATTACATGCCTGACGATGTAAATTTTGATTTCTTGGAGGTGGTCGAACACAGATACGAGTACGGGAAGCCTCTCGTCAAAGATGAAAAATCTCTAACAACGATGATGCGAAGATTCCATAATTGGTACATGAAAACCTGCAGAGAGTCTGGGGGGACGAATACTTTGTATCTGAGAATTAAAGAGGAGCACGACCTTGTTGGAACTGATCATTGCTGCTCCATTTGAGGAGTTCTTCGAGTTCTTCAATCAAAAGGCCCTCGATAAATTAACGGTCTTTTGCTACTGTCTGTAAGTACTATTTCTGTCATTAAGTCTCTATATATAGCTCAGCTCTTTCATTGCATGTATTTATAATTAATTATCCTCACTATATTATGCAGATTGAAGATCGTCGAGTGCAGAAAACAAGAAATGTATGATATTGGGTTCATTAACACAAATATCATAGATGAATTTCTGGTTACAAAGGACGCCGAAGAGGCCGAGGCCTACTTGCTACAATCGTTGATCAAAAATCAAAACAAAGATTTAATACTCTTTCCTTACAACTTCGAGTGAGTGTTACTGTCGTGTGCATATTCAGTTTCCCTTATTACTCGAGCGAGGTTATAGTAATGTAATTGATGAGTTATGCATGGGTGCGCAGCTTCCACTATGTTCTTCTGGAGATTAAGCTTGAGCGGGGACTAGTAACCGTTTTAGACTCGAGACGAAAAGATCTCGAAACGTATGCGGACATGACTAAAATGCTCAACAAGTAAGTTCAACCGATCATTATCGCACCATATCGGCAAATTTTTGTTCATTTCCTGATATCTTAAGTAATAATAATTATTTTCTTTGTCTTGCAGGGTTTGGAAACAGTTCATCGCAGAAGCTCCGGGACTGCCGAAGGAGCTGCGATATACATAACCGAAAGTAAGTACTACTTGCTAGCTAGTTGCACGCATCTCCCGTTGATTCTATAGATATAATTTCATCAATGCCATTTATTATGCTTCATTATCAGTTTGATTGACCTCTATTTCTCGTAAAGTGCTTATGGCAGGAACAAGGGAAGAATTACTGTGGATACTACGTGTGCGAGTTCATCTACAACACGACTTTGAAAAATAAGCGGGGCTACTCTAAAAGACAATATGAAGTGCATAAGCAATAATATTCACAATTTCATTTTATTACACCATCATTTTTGTTGAGTTTTATATATATATATATATATATATATATATATATATATATATATATATATATATTAACCCCTTCTTCGAATTAGACGTGGCAGATGCGGAATGAACTCCTACCACAAGATCGCATTAAAGCAATTCAAGAGGAATTGGCGGGATTCTTTCTTGACCACGTCATCAATAAAGCCGGAGAATACCATGTGGAAGTTGATTTCAAATGTTAGGGGATTGTAAGAGATCTTACATATTGTATATGTATGTAGCCAGTAGCGTCGGATAGATAATACGAAAACTTGTTGTTCGACCAATCTCTCGGAGAAGGAGAGGTCGATCGATCACTTCTCTCGGTATGCATGACGAACTTCTGTACTTAATGGTTTTCTTCATTTTCTTACTAGCTAGCGTGTCGAGGGCCTCTCTATGTATAGTACGTAGCGTCAACCAAACATGGACATAAGAGAGGACACTTCACTCTATTAATTAGCTAGCTAACACAATATATGAAACACCTTAATTAACCCCCCAAAACCCCCAACCACTTCTCTCGGTATGCATGACGAACTTCTGTACTTAATGGTTTTCTTCATTTTCTTACTAGCTAGCGTGTCGAGGGCCTCTCTATGTATAGTACGTAGCGTCAACCAAACATGGACATAAGAGAGGACACTTCTCTCTATTAATTAGCTAGCTAACACAATATATGAAACACCTTAATTAACCCCCCAAAACCCCCAACCCCTCCCCCCCCCTAAAAAACAAAAACCCCAGCCCCTAAAATGCTGACGCGTGGATGCCTTTTGGTCCCGATTGGTGCCACCAACCGGGACCAAAGGCCCTCCTGTCTGGGCTCGGCGCACCGGCCACGTGGAGGCCCGTCTGTCCCGGTTCGTGTTAAAACCGGGACTAAAGGTCTAGGACATTAGTAACGACCCTTTAGTCCAGGTTTAAGAACTGGGACAAAAGACCCTAACCAATCGGGACGAATGGGGTTTTTCTATTAGTAAATCTTAGTTCACCAGAAGTCAGGTACCAAATTTTCACGGAGTAGATATACCAGAAAGTAGTAGGGCTAGGCAGTGGCAGTAGAAGTGATGACATATGAGATTAGTTAATATGCACTTGCGCATACACATTAGTGTGGTAAATCACGATCGTGCAGATCACAGCTATATGTATTTTGCGGCCTTTCCAAGATCAGTGGTCAATCCCTTTTTTTTTAGCTGAAACTGTAGAACAATCATTCTACGGTACTCCCTCCGTTCCATAATGTAAGACGTTTTTTGAACTACATTAGTGTCAAAAAAAGTCCTATATTATGGGACGGAGGGAGTATTTTTTATTAATTAAATAGATAACAACAGAGTATTACAATTCTATCCCAACTAGTCACCCAATGCCAGTTTTGTGAGACATGGAAAAAATTATAGATAGATGTACATGTAAAATTCAGTATGTTTTTTAGCAAGCTGGAATGAAACAGCTAGCTATCCTAGGAAGAGGAGTTTGCCAAGAGCCAAGAATTTAATATCCTAGCTATCAGGTTCCAACAGGATCTTAGTGGATTGGTTGGGCGTCATGAGATCGATGGATCGATAACAATGAGCTGGAGTTGCGGGGAGACACCAGTAGTAAGAACAGGGATTGCATAGTTACCATACTCAAGGTATCACAGTTCACCAGTAATTGTTGGCTTGTTGCAAGTTGGAAACGAGAGCGACAACATGGATTCTTTCGATGTTCTAACATAGTAAAATGGAAAAAGGACGGAAATGGCACTTAAGCTCGCACAAGGTATCAAAAATGTGCAACTAATCCTCAGGGCCGGTCCTGAGATTTCGGGGGCCCTGGGCGAAACTATAACTGGGGGCCTCTCAATATAAATATGAAATAGTAATTAATATATATTTATATCAAATGTTCCCAATAAATATATAAAGTCCACTAAACGCATATTTTATATCAAATAATTTCCACATACTGGCTATGTTAAAAAAAACCTAACTCTATCTACTTCTATTATAGGGCGCCTTCTCCACTATTATTTCCCTTTCTTTGTTAATTATTACGCTATCCCAATTTTTTGGATCATAGATATCCATAACAAAAATTGATTTTGTGTCTAAACTAGCAAATTCTATACAAGATGAATTAAATATGTGCTCATAATCACTTACATTGTTTTCATCTTTTGGTTGCCCTTGTGCCCTTGTCTTCTGGATTAAGACTAGTAGATCGATCAGAACAAATGTCATGCCTTGATTTCTTCAACTCCTCATATTACTCTTACAAAAAGTTATCAATCGATCCTCTCTGTAACTATATAAACTCATCTGCTTGTTCCTTTTTTTTTCTTTTCCTCACCGGATGCATATGTATTGGACGGCATGTCGTGCTAAAATTTACAGAATCAGAAAATTAGTATATGGAATCAATTCAATCAAATCTTACCTAGCATCAGTTTATCAATGGAAAAACTAACGCCCACACGTGTGGGCGTTTGCAGATCACCCACACGCCTCCACCACCACTCATTTTGCCACGTATGAATAGATGACATCAGCAGAAATCTTTTTGGTTTTCGGCTTAAAAATGTTTTATCTCCTAAATAAAAAAGCGAACTAAAAATCCATTTTCACCATTAAATCCGTCTCGACGAGATCTTCAAAACTAGACCCCATGTTGATATGTTTCGATGAATTTTTTTTCCCCAGAAGTTGCCATGATGTTTACACTATAGTTGCCATAGTGATTAAACTAAAGTTGCCATGTGGCAATTTTAGTTTGTAGATCATGGCAATTTTAGTTTTTTGATGATGGCAATTCCAGTACTTTGACCGTGAAAATATTTTTTTTTGAACCATGGCAATTTTAAGTGCATGTATCATGGCAATTTTAGTTTATGGTGCATGGCAAGTCTAGTTTCTTAATTCGCCGTTTTATAATATGTTAAAATTACTTTTAAATGTAAAAGAAAATAGTTGAAACATATCATGGCAACTTCAGTGTAAATATCATGGCAATTCATGTGCAATAGACATGGCAACTTTTAACCCAAAAAAATCGCCGAAATATATCGATATGAGATCTAGTTTTGAAGATCTCGTCGCGAGGGATTTAATGGTGAAAACGGATCTTCAATCGGATTTTTCATTTAGGAGATAAAACATTTTAAAAACTGTAAATCCGAAAAGATTCTCGCATGCATGCATGCGATGACGTGGCAATCTATTTGCATTAGAGACGTGTGGTGCGTCTCCTCTCCTGCCACACGTGTGGCAGTTATCGACGTCCTTTATCAAAGCGGACTCACAAGTTTCAAATCTCAATACCATCTCTTTCTGAACTGAGTATGCCGGGGTTGGGCTGTAGTCTAATCCTTAAGCACGTACGTGCTGCACATAACCTTCTTTTTGGCGATTGGTTAGAGCTGCAAGAGAAATCGGAGTGCTTGAGGGGTTCCAGGGAGGGGAGGGCGTGGGGTGGGGTATGAGAAAATTTCGAGAGAAGATGGTGGCCAAATCACAGGAGATCCTCGGATCAATTCTGCTGTCACGCCAGGAGGGGATCTCGGCATGGCAAACGTGGAACAAGATACGCGTTGCCTGCGCAATCTGTTTTATCGGGCTGCCCTATGTCAATCCGCCCGCTGGTCAAACCCCCAGTACACAACACACATCTGATCGGGGCCTCAGGCATCGGGGCCCGGGCGCCGTTCCCCCCCTCAGGACCGGGCCTGCTA
This sequence comes from Aegilops bicornis, assembly GCA_021605145.1. NCBI lineage: Eukaryota > Viridiplantae > Streptophyta > Magnoliopsida > Poales > Poaceae > Aegilops > Aegilops bicornis. Next base: position 725,723,243 of record CM038671.1, on the reverse strand, counting down.
ATCCTACTGCTACTTGCACAGATGCACATATATTATCTTGTGCGACGACCCCTAAATTGCACAACCCAATCCTAACTTAGTGATTGTAAAAATAAACACTAGTCGTCGCTGGGAAGCGCAAGAGGGAGGGCATAACTAAAACTCCAGGAAAAATATTACCGAAAGTGCTTTAAAAAAAAGACAAGAGAAGAAAAACTAGAAGAGAAAAATGTTTGCATGCCACAGATCATCATATTTCACATGAGTATTTGTACGTGCACAATACACTATAACCCATATCTATGAAAAAAAAATCACATTTTCTATTTTAAAATGTGGCAAGTAAGCACTCTCCCTCCCCCTTCCAGATCTACAACGCGCACGTGCGGGGGGTGGGGAGCTCGTGCCTTGCCGTCGGCTGGAGGTCTTTGCACCCTAGTGATGCCCCAACCAGGAGCACAAGAGTCGCATCCAGGAGGGTCGTGACTGCCCTGGTCGGGGTCATCGGCCAACAGATCCGCCTTACCCTACCTAGATCCGAGCGCAGGGTGCCATGGTTGTCGATGTGGACTGCCCCCTCGCAAATTTGACCATTTGTTATGGGGCGGTGACCTCCTCTGCCCAGTGAGGGGAAGGCATCATTGACGTTGTGAGTTAGTCCCTGATCTTTTTGTGTGGTAGATCTAGGGAGGATGTGTAAGGGGTCGCCTTCCCGTCCCCTCTCCAACAATCGGTGGTTGGTGGCACTTCCCGAAAGTTATGGAATAAAGGTTGGCGACTAGGCGGTGGCTCGGGCTTTTGTATGCCAGGGAGGCAACCCTGAAAGGCGGACGACATGGTTGGATCTCCGGCGAGCAACATTATGAAGGTGTTGGTTGTGTCTCTTGGCTATGTGAATGGCGAGGGGAACATCAGCGGGTAATCCTAGCGAAGTTCTCTCAGTGGCGGCCAAGCCTTGACCTTGATCTGGATCCCTCAGTCCTCGACAATTGTGTGGGAAGGGCCGAGCGAAAACTTTGCACGTCAGCGCCGATGGTGGAGATGCTTGCAGGCGCCGCGACCCCCTTGGGAGGGGGGGGGGGTGCCACCTTGGATCTCTCCTCCCTTGCCAATGCTCAGGATGAAAACCCACATCCACTCAGACGGACGTGATGACGGCGATGCTTTCCATCGTGAGCCTCTTCAGGGCATCACCAATGAGTGTTGGTGCCTTATTTCCACAACGACGCGTTAGTTATGGTTTGGAGCTCCAATTGACAACGCCTCTGTTACTTCGGCTAGTGGTCTCATTTGTAGCTATCCTTTACATGTGACGACCTCCTACCTCTATCATTTTCTGCTTGTTGGCAGGGTTGGCACTCCATAGTTCAGAATGAGAGGGCAAGGGTCCTCTCGGTAATAGTTTGGTGGTGATGGTGCAACCGAGTACGGTGGTTTCTTCTAAGTGGCGCATGTTTGCTTGTCATATGCAGCCATGTTGCTTCTTGCAATAGTCCGGCCTCTTTTGTGCCTCCTCTCAGCAGCATATTGAAAGGCGTCTAGTAGTGCATCTTTGGTGTTTGTTTAGTATGCTTGGCCTATTTTCTCATGTTTTTTCTCTGATCAGTCTCCGTGAGGAATTTTTTCGACACCATCTATCGTCTAACCGTGTGACTTTATTTGTAAAGTGAGGTAAAAGCCTATTTCTAGGTAACATAGGACTAGTTGTGAATTGTAGTTTCCGATAAATGAGGACCCAAACAGACCAAATGAATCACCGCCATCTATGCAAGAAAAGCCCACGTAGATCAAAGGCCCACCGCATATAAGTGGCCCAATACAGAAAAGAACACAAGACAAAAAGCGAAAAGCCCTGCTGCAGGCGAGTACTAATTATCGCGTAGGCCGGGGGATATGCACTCAAATAAAGCGCACGCATGAAAAACAAGGCCTTTAGCGCACGCGCGCCAAAAAACAGCGCTCCAGCAGAAGCTGTAAAATAGAGCACGCATAAAAGTGAAGCTGTAAATTTAGCGCATGTGGGCTGCGGGGCTGCAAATTTGGAGAGTTGGATTGCGTGGGCTGCTGCATGTGGGACCGCTGAGTTGGGCGTCGTGTTTTTGTGCGTCTGCTAAATCTCCCGCGTGCAAAAGCATTATTTCAGCGCTGCAAAACTTTCTTAGCGCGCGTCTGTTGGAGATGCTCTCAGATAATACGTACCCTCCCCAACCGCACACCCGGCTCAGTTCGGCTGTTTTCTTGGTGTTTCCCACCGGTTTTGGTATTTTCTGTTTCCTAGAACCGTGTTTTTTCGTTTTCAGTTTATTTTCTTCAGGTTTTCATTCAGATTTTTCTATTTTTTATTCTTGTTTCTTTTCCCTTGTTGTTTTATTTTTAAATTTCATAAACATTTGCCAAAATCATGATCATTTTAGAAATACACAAACATTTTTTGTTTTTTATTTTTCATTTTACGAATATCTTTCAAATTCATAAATAATTTTTTATTTCATAAAAAATGAATTCATGATTTTTTTACTACATGGAGAATTTTCTGAATTGTGAACATTTTTAAATAACGAATAGTGTTTGAAATCATGAATATTTTTTGAAATTGCGAATATTTTTTGAATGCTTAAAAAAATTAGAATCATGAATTTTTTTCAAATGATATTTTTTTCAAATTCGTGCACTTTCTTGAAGTTCATGAACTTGTATGGGATCCTGAGTATTTCCGGAGTATGGGAGCAATTTTCAAATTCGTGTACACTTCTTTTTAAGTTGTGAACATGTTTTAAATTTATGATTTTTAAATTCTAGAACAATTTTTAAAATTTTGGGAATTTTTCGAAAATTCATAAATATATCTTATAATTTGGATTTTATTTTGAAAACCATAACTATTTTTGAAATCCCGATCATTCTTTAAAGAAGCAAAGAAAAAGCTGAAAAGGAAATCAAGATACATGGGAAAAAACAGTCTTATCATACTACTCGTAGTAAGTATTTATTTCGACACTCTCATCTCTTCTTGCAAAACTTTTTAGGGAGTGCGTAGGACTTATCTAGACGAAATATAGTTTGGTCTCATTCATCTGAAAAGAAAAACAGATACAAGATAGTACTACAACCCATGTCAGCACACGCGCATTTTATAATATCAAATCCAATGGCTATGAAGATGATTGAGACATAACAAAACTCAGCTATATGAGTTCTAGCAAAACCGAACATTTTATCCGGGAGACTTACAAAACTTCGACCGCCGCATCGTACAGCCTACATACTCTGGCGCTCAACTCTAACTTGGTACACCTCACATTCCGTTATTCGAGCTTACATTACGTACTCTGGCACGCAGCGGTTCTCGTCCGATCGCGCGTGCAGCTGTTTATTTGGCGTCGGCCGGCGCGAACCTGACCAGCGCGCGGGACTGGAGCCAGGGCTTGACGACCACCACGGCGTCGAACACGCGGCCGTCGCTGACGCCGTTGCTCCCCGCGCCGTTCGCCTCGGCGGCCGCGACGCGGAGGTAGTACTTGACGCCGGAGACCACCTGGCGCTGCGCCGACACCACTCGGGCGAACTCCAGCCGCCCGCAGACGCCGCCGCCGCGGTGGCAGCCCTCCTCCCGGCGCCGGTTGTGCTCCTCCACGGAGTACCGCCCAAGCTCCTGCACCTCCCTGTCGCCCTCCACGTCCCTCACCTCCGTCCTTCCCCCCACCTTCCTCCCGTCGTCCCACAGCTGCCGTACGGCGCCCGGCTCGGTGGGCGCTGCGGACGCGGCGCACGCCACGAGCAGGACGAGGATGAGTGTGCAGGCGCCGGAGGCAGCGATCGCCCGAGCCATTTCACGTGCACTGTGTGTGTCCTAGCTAGATCACTGATGATGCAGTACTGCTACTTGCTAGTACTGGAGCTGTGCTGCTTGATGAGGAATTGAGGATGAGTAAGTTGTGCGGCTGTGGGCGGTGTCGTGGCCGGCATTTATAGAGGCGTGCTGCGGGTGGTGCTGGGAACGGAAAGGCATCGCTGGAGCATGGAAGGATGCGGCGCGCGGCGGGTGCATGCATACGTGCGTGCTCCGGTACGCATACCGGAGCGGGTGGATGGGCAGCGCCACGGCGGGACGGAAGGATAGGGACGAGGCGGTGGCATGCCGAAGAGGAGACACGTAGAGCGTGGCGGACGCGGGCGGGGTGCCGCGTAGACAGACGTACGGGGCGCGCGTGACGTGAACGAGACGCGTTCTCTCCCTCCGTCCATTGCCTCGGAAAAAAAGTCAAATACAAGAAGGCAGTTAGCCGTATGGACGTCATGTTGGGTCGCGAGATTCAGCGTGCCTAGCTCGTCCAGAGGTCGCCAAAGCTGACCACGAGCTCTTTTACCAGTCAGCGCAAAACGACGATTCAAAATCGAGTGACTCTCGCACTGCCTACCTTTGCTCGCAGGTAAGGGCAATGTCTCTCGCTCGATGGGAATTGGGAGACATACTTCGGGGTTCGAATCCCTCCTCGTCTACAGCCTCGGGACGGGAATCCCTCCTCGTCTCAGAAGGCGGTTCGAAGGTTTACTAAAGTAGAGATAATTGTTTTTGGCCCGAAGTACTTAAGAGCACCCAGAGGCTGATGATAAAGAGTGAAGCACAAGCATGACGAGGGATGCTTGGGTCACTTGACTCTATGCACTGAACATGAAAGAATTGTCATGTAGAATGGAAGGGTAAGTACAAAGGCCACTGCAACAATCCAATGATCATTTTTAGGCAGTTGCAACGAAGGAATTTTGAATATCACATTCATTCTTTTGTTTGCCTAGCTCTCACAATGACTGGAATGTGCTGTTGGGATCACCACTGATTTCTAAGCTTATTAATAGAGATGCTCCTGCTTATAAATACTCGATCAATGGGCACAAGTACTCAATTAGTTACTACCTTGCGTATGGCATCTATCCACCATGGGCCACATTAGTCAAAACAATTCCGCGTCCAAAAGGTAACAAAATTATTCACTTTGCCCAATGTCGAGAAGCTGCTAGGAAAGATGTGGATACAGCCTTCGGTGTGCTTCAGAAGTGCTTTGCAATTATTCGTGGCCCTACCGAGTACTGGAGTTCCAAGGTTCTGTGGTAGATCATGACTTATTGCATCATGTTGCATAACATGATCATTGAAGACGAGATGGATATATCTGAGAACTTTCGATACATCACCAACGGGACGCCGGTTGACGAAGAGTATGATCCTATTAGGATCCTGGCATTCCTTGAAGAGCATCCCAGTATTGAGAACCAACAAGTTCATACTCAGCTTCAAGAATATCTTATTGAGCATCACTGGAAACTTCAAAGCGCTTCCTGGCTGTTCTTTCACATGTTATTTGCTACAATTGGACCATTCGACGTGTTTAAATTTGAATAATTCAGTAAACTTTGAATTCAGTTTGTAAACGCTTGAACATTCATATTTATGTTTGGTTTCTATATGTGTGCTAATATGTAGTTGCAATGTATACTAGAATGCATAAGTTTAGAAAAATAAAAAATTAGTCCGTTATATTTAGCTGATCGGCTAGGTTTGACCAAAAGTTAGTGGAGTAAATATACTCCACTAAGCTTCGCTCAGCGGATCCTCCTCTATTTTATAGGGGGTCAGTTAGAGTTGGCATAACCGGGCACACGACCATTCGACCCTTGGGAAGAGAGACGGTCCATGCAACGAGAAATGCAACATTAGTGTTTTACAAGTAGTGTATCGTGGTGTGCTAGATGTTGCTAATGAGATCATCTCCCACAAGATAGGCCCACGGCGATATAAAGCCCAGCTGAGGCTCGTGAAGGCCCAAGCCCATTGTCATTTGCGGCATGTTTCAATGTTAGTGATAAAATGGGTTTAATCAGTCGGTTTGGGCATCCATAGGAGGAATTTTATCAGTTGGATGATGGTCACTCGGTTTGAACCTATAAGGGTGAAACCTCACTTGGTTCACTCAGAATGCCAACAGCTAGGGTGTTAATGGAAACGTTATAGAAGCGCAACACTATGCATTAATGCTTAGCGTTACTGGTTGTCATCATTGTCGATAATGGATGGCCATTTCCCTCGGTAGTGGACACATACTATTACTCATTAACACGCAGGTAATGTCGCTAGATAATGGCCCGTGGGTATAGCACAATATATATAAGCCTACCTCTGGTGGCCAGTTACATATTCGAAACCCTTGTATTCTCAAATTTATACGCAAGAACACCTCCCCATGAGACATAACTCGGGTTGTTATCTCCACCGTCAAGGGGCATGAACCTTTATACTTCTTGTGTCACCCATCCGCATCTCGAAAGATCAAGCATCGTTACACTCCCTCTCTTACTGTCAGATTTAGAACCACGCCAGTTGGCGCTTGATGGCCCACATATATAGGGGATCAATCATAGTCCTTTTGATAAGTAAGAATGTCGAACACAACGAGGAGCAGAAGAAATATTATAGAGCATCAAGCGATTCATGCCTTCAAAGAAGGTGCCAGATATCCTGATTTGAGATTTAAACTCGGTCGTTCAGATGTTTCTACCCTGAACCGACTAATGTATATTGTCAACGGTTATGCGAATGTCAAAGAATAGATAGAGTCATGAGAGGCATGACATGTGCCGATCCCACTTAGTACATGAATAATAATCAGTTGCGCCAAAACTAAGACAACAATAATAACAAAAGCAAGCGCAAGTTGGACAACAATGATGATGTCAGCAGCCCAAGCTTTGTGGTAGTACCCAACCTGAAGAAGGGCAAGGGCAACCAAGGAGTGGACACCTCGGAAGAAGGCGAACACAAAAGATGATATTCTTGACAAGCCGTTCCACATCCATATCACCAAAGATGAGGAAGGAATTCTCATCTACCCAAAGAACACCACTCTGTAGTGCAGGCTCTTGAAAAGGATGATGTCCGATTAATCCATGCCTTATGAGGGCCACGACAGAAAATACAAAGAGAATGAAAAGTCATTCCCTATGCCTCAGTCATAGGTTCTATAAAGTATGCTATGCTGTGTACCAGACCTATTGTGTACCTCACCATGAGTTTGGCAAGAAGGTACAATCGTGATCCAAGAGTGGATCACTGGACAGCGGTCAAAATTATCCTTAGTGGAATAAGGATATGTTTCTCGGTTATGGAGGTGACAAAAAGTTCATCATAAAGGGTTACGTCGATGCAAGCTTTGACACTGATCCAGATGACTCTAAATCTCAATCTGGATACATATTAAAAGTGGGAGCAATTAGCTAGAGTAGCTCCGTGCAGAGCATTGTAGACATAGAAATTTGCAAAATACATACGGATCTGAATGTGGCAGACCTGTTGACTAAACTTCTCTCACAAGCAAAACATGATCACAACTTAGTACTCTTTGGGTGTTAATCACATGGCGATGTGAACTAGATTATTGACTCTAGTAACCCTTTGGGGTATTGGTCACATGGCGATGTGAACTATAAAGTGTTAAAATCACATGGCGATGTGAACTATTGGTGTTAAGTCACATGACGATGTGAACTAGATTATTGACTCTAGTGCAAGTGGGAGACTGAAGGAAATATGCCCTAGAGGCAATAATAAAGTTGTTATTTATATTTCTTTATATCATGATAAATGTTTATTATTCATGCTAGAATTGTATTAACCGGAAACTTAGTACATGTGTGAATACATAGACAAAACAGAGTGTCCCTAGTATGCCTCTACTTGACTAGCTCGTTAGTCAAAGATGGTTAAGTTTCCTAACCATAAACATGTGTTGTCATTTGATGAACGGGATCACATCATTAGAGAATGATGTGATGGACAAGACCCACCCGTTAGCTTAGCATAATGATTGTTTAGTTTTATTGCTATTGCTTTCTTCATGACTTATACATATTCCTCTGACTATGAGATTATGCAACTCCCGAATACCGGAGGAACACTTTGTGTGCTATCAAACGTCACAACGTAACTGGGTGATTATAAAGATGCTCTACAGGTGTCTCCGATGGTGTTTGTTGAGTTGGCATAGATCGAGATCAGGATTTGTCACTCAGCGTATCGGAGAGGTATCTCTGGGCCCTCTCGGTAATGCACATCACTATAAGCCTTGCAAGCAATGTGACTAATGAGTTAGTTGCGGGATGATGCATTACGGAACGAGTAAAGAGACTTGCCGATAACGAGATTGTACTAGGTATGATGATACCGACGGTCGAATCTCGGGCAAGTAACATACTGATGACAAAGGGAATAACGTATGTTCTTATGCGGTTTGACCGATAAAGATCTTCGTAGAATATGTCAGAGCCAATATGAGCATCCAGGTTCCGCTATTGGTTATTGACCGGAGATGTGTATCGGTCATATCTACATAGTTCTCGAACCCGTAGGTTCCGCACGCTTAACGTTCGATGACGCTTTGTATTATGAGTTATGTGATTTGATGACCGATGTTTGTTTGGAGTCCCGGATGAGATCACGGACATGATGAGGAGTCCCGAAATGGTCGAGAGGTAAAGATTCGTATATTGTAAGGCTATATTCGGACATCAGAATGGTTCCGAGTGATTCGAGTATTTTTCGAGTACCGGAGAGTTACGGGAATTCGCCGAGGGAAGTTAATGGGCCTTATTGGGCTTTAATGGAGAGAGGGAAGAAGGGCCATGAGGTGGCACGCGCCTCCCCCCTACACAAACCGAATTGGACAAGGGGTGGGGGCGCGGCCCCCCTTTTCCTTCTCTCTCTTCCTCCTTTCCTTCTTTCCTACTCCGAAAAGGAAAGGGAATCCTACTAGGACTTGGGAGTCCTAATAGGACTTGGACCTTATAGGACGAGTCCTAGTAGGACTCCCTACACTTGGCGCGCCCCTAAGAGGGCCGGCCTCTTTTCCTCCCTCTTTTATATACGTGCCCAGGGGGCACCCCAAAGGCACTCCAAGATTTGTCTTAGCCGTGTGCGGAGCCCCCCTTCACAGTTACACACCTCGATCATATCGTCGTAGTGCTTAGGCGGAACCCTGCGTTGGTAACTTCATCATCACCGTCGCCACGCCGTCGTGCTGACGGAACTCTCCCTTGTCCTCAACTGGATCAAGAGCTTGAGGGACGTCATCGTGCTGAACGTGTGCTGAACACGGAGGTGCCGTACGTTCGGTACTTGGATCGGTTGGATCGTGAAGATGTTCGACTATATCAACCGCTTTACTAAACCCTTCCTCTTTTGGTCTACAAGGGTACGTGGACACACTCTCCCCGCTCGTTGCTATGCTTCTCCTAGATAGATCTTGCGTGATCGTAGGATTTTTTGACATACTACGTTCCCCAATAGTGGCATCCGAGCCAGGTCTATGCGTAGATGTTATATGCACGAGTAGAACACAAAGAGTTGTGGGCGATTATAGTCATACTGCTTACCATCAACGTCTTACTTTGATTCTGTGGTATTGTTGGATGAAGCAACCCGGACCGACATTACATGACCGCGTTCATGAGACTGGTTCTATCGACGTGCTTCGCACACAGGTAGCTAGCGGGTGTCAGTTTCTCCAACTTTAATTGAATCGAGTTTGACTACGGCCGGTCCTTGTTGAAGGTTAAAACATCACACTTGACAAAAAATCTTTGTGGTTTTTATGCGTAGGTAAGAACGGTTCTTGCTAGAAGCCCGTAGCAGCCACGTAATACTTGCAACAACAAAGTAGAGGACGTCTAACTTGTTTTTGTAGGGCATGTTGTGATGTGATATGATCAAGACATGATGCGATTTAATTTATTGTATGAGATGATCATGTTTTTTAAAAGTTATTGGCAACTGGTAGGAGCCTTATGGTTGTCGCTTTATTGTATGAAATGCAATCACCATGTAATTGCTTTACTTTATCACTAAGCGGTAGCGATAGTTGTAGAAGCTATAGTTGGCGAGAAGACAATGATGCTACGATGGAGATCAAGGTGTCAAGCCGGTGACGATGGAGATCATGGCGGTGCCTTGGAGATGGAGATCAAAGGCACAAGATGATGATGGCCATATCATGTCACATATTATGATTGCATGTGATGTTTATCTTTTATGCATCTTATTTTGCTTAGTACAACGGTAGCATTATTAGATGATCCCTCACTAAATTTCAAGGTATAAGTGTTCTCCCTGAGTATGCACCGTTGCTACAGTTCGTCATGCCGAGACACCACGTGATGATCGGGTGTGATAAGCTCTACGTTCACATATAACGGGTGCAAGCCAGTTTTGCACACGCAGAATACTCGGGTTAAACTTGACGATCATAGCATATGCAGATATGGCCTCAGAACATTGAGATCGAAAGATCGAGCGTGAATCATATAGTAGATATGATCAACATAGTGATGTTCACCATTGAAAACTACTCCATCTCACGTGATGATCGGACATGGTTTAGTTGATATGGATCACGTGATCATTTAGATGACTAGAGGGATGTCTATCTAAGTGGGAGTTCTTAAGTAATATGATTAATTGAACTTAAATTTATCATGAACTTAGTCCTGACAGTATTAGCATATCTATGTTGTAGATCAATAGCTCGCGTATAGCTCCCCTGTTTTATATTTTGATATGTTCCTAGAGAAAACTAAGTTGAAATATGATAGTAGCAATGATGCAGACTGGGTCCGTGATCTAAGGATTATCCTCATTGCTTCACAGAAGAATTATGTCCTTGATGCACCACTAGGTGATGAACCTGTTGCAGGAGCAGATACAGACATTATGAACGTTTTGCAAGCTCGGTATGATGACTACTTGATAGTTTAGTGCACCATGCTTTACGAACCGACACTTCAAAAATGTTTTGAAACACCACGGAGCATACGAAATGTTCCAAGAGTTGAAATTGGTATTTCAGACTCATGCCTGTGTTGAGAGGTATGAGACCTCTGACAAGTACTTTGCCTACAAGATTGAGGAGAATAGCTCAGCCAGTGAGCATGTACTCAGAATGTCTGGGTACTACAATCGCTTGAATCAAGTTGGAGGTAATCTTCCAGATAATATAGTGATTGACAGAATTCTCTAGTCACTATCACGAAGCTATTAGAACTTTATGATGAACTATAATTTGCAAGGGATGACGAAAATGATTCCCGAGCTCTTCGCGATGCTGAAATCGGCGAAGGTAGAAATCAAGAAAGAGCATCAAGTGGTGATGATTAATAAGACCACTAGTTTCAAGAAAAAGGGCAAGGGAAAGAAAGAGAACTTCAAGAAGAATGGAAAGCAAGTTGCCACTCCCATGAAGAAGCCCAAAGCTAGACCCAAGCGTGAAACTGAGTGCTTCTACTGCAAAAGGAAATGGTCAATGGAAGTGGAACTGCCCTAGATACTTGGCGGATAAGAAGGATGGCAAAGTGAACAAAGGTATATGTGATATACATGTTATTGATGTGTACTTTACTAGTGTTTAGAGAAACCCCTCGGTATTTGATACTGGTTCAGTTACTAAGAGTAGTAACTCGAAATAGGAGTTGCAAAATAAACAGAGACTAGTTGAGGACGAGGTGACAATGTGTGTTGGAAGTAATTCCAAGGTTGATACGATCACCATCGCACACTCCCTCTACCTTCGGGGTTAGAATTGAACCTAAATAAATGTTATTTGGTGTTTGCGTTGAGCATTAATATGATTAGATCATCTTTATTGCAATACGGTTATTCATTTAAGTCAGAGAGTAATTGTTGTTCTGTTTATATGAATAAAACCTTCTATGGTCTTACACCCAATGTGAATGGTTTATAGAATCTAGATCGTAGTGATACACATATTCATAATATTGATGCCAAAAGATGCAAAGGTTATAATTATAGTGCAACATATTTGTGGCACTGCCGTTTAGGTCATATTGGTGTAAAGCGCATGAAAAACTCCATGCAGATGGACTTTTGGAATCACTTGATTATGAATCATTTGATACTTGCGAACCATGCCTCATGGGCAAGATGACTAAGAATCCGTTCTCCGGAACAATCCAGTGAGCCACTGACTTATCCGAAATAATACATACCGATTTATGCGGTCCGATGAATGTTGAGGCTCGCGGGAGGTATCGTTTCTAACCTTCACAGATGATTTGAGCAGATATGGGTAATCTGAAACACAAGTCTAAAACATTTGAAAAGTTCAAAGAAATTCAAAGTGAAGTGTAGAATCATTGTTACAAGAAAATAAAGTTTCTACAATCTGATAGCGGAGGCGAATATTTGAGTTAGGAGTTTGGCCTTCAATTAAAACAATGTGGAATAGTTTCACAAACTCATGCCACCTGGAACACCACAGCATAATGGTGTGTCCGAACGTCGTAACCGTACTTTATTAGATATGGTGCCATCTATGATGTCTCTTACCGATTTACCACTATTGTTTTGGGGTTTTGCATTAGAGTCAGCTGCATTCACGTAAATAGGGCACCGTCTAAATTCGTTGAGACGACACCGTACGAACTGTGGTTTAGCAAGAAACCTAAGCTGTCATTTCTTAAAGTTTGGGGCTGCAGTGCTTATGTAAAAAAAGCTTCAACCTGATAAGCTCGAGCCCATATCAGAGAAATGTGTCTTCATAGGATACCCCAAGGAGACTATTGGGTACATCTTCTATCACAGATCCGAAGGCAAGATATTCGTTGGTAAGAATGGATCCTTTCTAGAGAAGGAGTTTCTCTCGAAAGAAGTGAGTGGGAGGAAAGTAGAACTTGATGAGGTAATTGTACCTTCTCCCGAATTGAAAAGTAGTTCATCACAGAAATCAGTTCCTGTGATTCCTACACCAATCAGTGAGGAAGCTAATGATAATGATCATGAAACTTCAGATCAAGTTACTACTGAACCTCGTAGGTCAACCAGTGTACGATCCGCACCAGAGTGGTACGGTAATCTTGTTTTGGAGGTCATGTTACTAGATGATGATGAACCTATGAACTATGAGGAAGCGATGATGAGCCCAGATTCCGCGAAATGGCTAGAGGCCATGAAATCTTAGATAGGATCCATGTATGAAAACAAAGTATGGACTTTGGTTGACTTGCCCGATGATCGGCAATCCATAGAGAATAAATGGATCTTCAAGAGGAAGACGGACACTGATGGTATTGTTACTATCTCACTCGCCACAAAATGTTTTCAACAAGTTCAAGGTGTTCACTACGATGAGATTATCTCACTCGCAGCGATGCTTGAGTCTGTCCGAATCTTGTTAGCAATTGCCGCATTTTATGAAATCTGGCAAATGGATGTCAAAATTGAATTCCTTAATGGATTTCTTAAAGAACAGTTGTATATGATGCAACATGAAGGTTTTGTCAATCCTAAAAGTGCTAACAAAATGCGCAAGCTCCAGCGATCCATCTATGGACTGGTGCAAGCATCTCGGAGTTGGAATATACACTTTGATGAGTTGATCAAAGCATATAATTTTATACAGACTTGCGGTGAAGCCTGTATTTATAAGAAAGTGAGTGGGAGCACTACAACCTTTCTAATAATTATATGGGAATGACATATTGATGATCAGAAATGATGTAGAATTTTCTGGAGAGCATAAAGGAGTGTTTGAAAGGAGTGTTTTTCAAAGAAAGACCTCTCGGTGAAGCTTCTTACATATTTAGCATCAAGATCTATAGAGATAGATCAAGAAGCTTGATAATTTTTTTTTCAATGAGTACATACCTTGACAAGATTTTGAAGTAGTTCAAAATGGAACAGTCAAAGAAGGAGTTCTTGCCTATGTTGCAAGGTGTGAAGTTGTGTAAAGACTCAAAACCCGACCACGGCAAAAAATAGAAAGAGAATGAAAAGTCATTCCCTATGCCTCAGTCATAGGTTCTATAAAGTATGCTATGTTGTGTACCAGACCTATTGTGTACCTCACCATGAGTTTGGCAAGAGGGTACAATCGTGATCCAGGAGTGGATCACTAGATAGCGATCAAAATTATCCTTAGTGGAATAAGTATATGTTTCTCGGTTATGGAGGTGACAAAAAGTTTGTCATAAAGGGTTACGTCGATGCAAGCTTTGACACTGATCCGGATGACTCTAAATCTCAATCTGGATACATATTAAAAGTGGGAGCAATTAGCTAGAGTAGCTCCGTGCAGAGCATTGTAGACATAGAAATTTGCAAAATACATACAGATCTGAATGTGGCAGACCCGTTGACTAAACTTCTCTCACAAGCAAAATATGATCACACCTTAGTACTCTTTGGGTGTTAATCACATGGCGATGTGAACTAGATTATTGACTCTAGTAACCCTTTGGGGTATTGGTCACATGGTGATGTGAACTATAAAGTGTTAAAATCACATGGCGATGTGAACAATTGGTGTTAAGTCACATGACGATGTGAACTAGATTATTGACTCTAGTGCAAGTGGGAGACTGAAGGAAATATGCCCTAGAGGCAATAATAAAGTTGTTATTTATATTTCTTTATGTCATGATAAATGTTTATTATTCATGCTAGAATTGTATTAACTGGAAACTTAGTACATGTGTGAATACATAGACAAAACAGAGTGTCCCTAGTATGCCTCTACTTGACTAGGTCGTTAATCAAAGATGGTTAAGTTTCCCGACCATAGACATGTGTTGTCATTTGATGAACGGGATCACATCATTAGAGAATGATGTGATGGACAAGACCCACCCGTTACCTTAGCATAATGATCGTTTAGTTTTATTGCTATTGCTTTCTTCATGACTTAAACATATTCCTCTAACTACGAGATTATGCAACTCCCGAATATCGGAGGAACACTTTGTGTGCTATCAAACGTCACAACATAACTGGGTGATTATAAAGATGCTCTACAGGTGTCTCCGATGGTGTTTGTTGAGTTGGCATAGATCGAGATTAGGATTTGTCACTTGAGTATCGGAGAGGTATCTCTGGGCCCTCTCGGTAATGCACATCACTATACCTTGCAACCAATGTGACTAATGAGTTAATTGCGGGATGATGCATTACGAAACGAGTAAAGAGACATGCCGGTAACGAGATTGAAATAGGTATGATGATACCGACGATCGAATCTCGGGCAAGTAACATACCGATGAGAAAGGGAATAACGTATGTTGTTATGCGGTTTGACCGATAAAGATCTTCGTAGAATATGTAGGAACCAATATGAGCATCCAGGTTCCTCTATTAGTTATTGACCGGAGATGTGTCTCGGTCATGTCTACATAGTTCTCGAACCCGTAGGGTCCGCACGCTTAACGTTCGATGACGATTTGTATTATGAGTTATGTGATTTCATGACCGAAATTTGTTCGGAGTCCCGGATGAGATCACAAGCATGATGAGGAGTCTCAAAATGGCCGAGAGGTAAAGATTCATATCTTGGAAGGCTATATTCGGACATCGGAATGGTTCCGAGTGATTCGGGCATTTTTCGAGTACCGGAGAGTTATGGCAATTCGCCGGGGGAAGTTAATGAGCCTTATTGGGCTTTAGTGGAGAGAGGGAAGAAGGGCCACGAGGTGGCGCACGCCTGCCCCCTGCCCAAACCGAATTGGACAAGGGGTGGGGGCGCGGCCCCCCTTTTCCTTCTCCTTCTCCCTCCTTTCCTTCTTTCCTACTCCGAAAACGAAAAGGAATCCTACTAGGACTTGGGAGTCCTAGTAGGACTCCCTACACTTGGCGCACCCCTAGGAGGGCCGGCCTCTCTCCCTCCCTCGTTTATATACATGGGCAGGGGCACCCCAAAGGCACTCCATGATTTGTCTTAGCCATGTGTGGTGACCCCCTCCACAGTTACACACCTCATTCATATCGTCGTAGTGCTTAGGCGAAGCCCTGTGCCGGTAACTTCATCATCATCGTCGCCATGCCGTCGTGCTGACGGAACTCTCCCTCGGCCTTAACTGGATCAAGAGCTCGAGGGACGTCATCATGCTGAACATGTGCTGAACACGGAGGTGTCGTACGTTCGGTACTTGGATCGGTTGGATCGTGAAGACGTTCGACTATATCAACCGCGTTACTAAACACTTTCGCTTTCGGTCTACGAGGGTATGTGGAGAAACTCTCCCCGCTCGTTGCTATGCTTCTCCTAGATAGATCTTGGGTGATCGTAGGAATTTTTTTGAAATACTACGTTCCCCAACCAATCTCCTCAATAAGCCACTAGGGCCACCGTATTCTCCTCACACCCTCACACAATGCAAGAAGCCGTGATTCCACTATTGGTGCCCTTGGAGGCGGCGGCCGAACCTTTACAAACAAGGTTGGGGCAATATCCACAACTTAATTGGAGGCTCCCAACGACACCACGAAGCTTCACCACAATGGAATATGGCTCCACGGTGACCTCAACCGTCTAGGGTGCTCAAACACCCAAGAGTAACAAAATCCGTAAGGGATTAGTGGGGGGAATCAAATTTCTCTTGGTGGACGTGTAGATCGGGGCCTTCTCAAGCAATCCCTAGAAAATCAACAAGTTTGACTTGCTAGGGAGTGAGATCGGGCGAAAATGGAGCTTTGAGCAACAATGGAGCTTGGGGAGAGAACACGTGGTCAACTTGGGAAAGAAGATCACTTTATATAGTGGGGGGAAAGATCCAACCGTTACCCACTTATTCAGCCTGCGACATGCGGTACTACCGCAAAGACACGCGATACTACCGCAAGGGCTTGCGGTACTACCACTACGCGGTGCGGTACCACCGCTCGCGCGGCTGAGACTAGATGAGGCCCTGTTGCATATAGCAATGAGTTGTAGAACCGCCGGAGTGGTACTACCGTGCGCCCTTGCGGTACTACCGCAAGGCAGGGTTCAATTGGGCTGGGAAGGCACGGACTAATAAAATTACATCCATCGCTACTTCCGCTGAGTTTCGGTCTGTGCGAAAATCCGGCACGGTACTGCCGCTCGCAGGGAGCGGTACTGCCGCGTAGGGTGCAGAAGTAATTTTACTTCCGCACCTACTTCCGTGCGTGCCAGTGTTCTGGGCTAGAGGCCACGGTACTACCACTCACGAGGAGCGGTACTACCGCACAATGCAGTACTACCGGTACTACCGTGGACCACTGCGGTACTACTGCTCCTTGAGCAGTACTACTGCACGCCAGAAACTATGGCACTTGGAGGCCTTCATCTTCGCATAGACAAGGGAAAACGACCGGTGCTCCAAAGAAGCGAAGGAAAGGTGGCGCAAAGGAATAGATGTGTACGTGTTGATTCCGCCCTAACCTTTCCGAAGCGGACCCCCTCTTAATGGTACGGCTTTCCTATGACTCAAATCCACCAAAAAGAAACGTAGAGAAACGTCTTCTTCGATAGGCTCCGAAGGGCACCGAATCGTCTTGTGCCTAGACATGAGATATCTGAAATGCTCAATGCACACGATTAGTTAGCAAATGCATTGTCATCAATCACCAAAACCATATAGGGAGAAATATGCCCTTACAATCTCCCTTTTTTGGTGGATTGATGACAATACTGGATTTGCACATAAGGATATAAAATGAACATAAGCAAACCCAACATCTATAAAATATAGACAGGCTCCTCCTAGATGTGTGCCCTCTATAGATATGCTTTGGACTGCACGGCACACATACTAGGATCAACACTCCCCCTATATTTTATAGACAAGGCAATCCTTGCAACAATATAAATGACACTAAGCATGGAGGCAAGGTAAAGTACGTGAGCATGAAGTCAAGGGCACAAGATAACATAAGCTCACAATCTACTAAATATACTAGACAATAAGATAAGCTTGAGTGCATATGTCTCACACCATATGATAGTCTCCTGGTCTCACACGAACACAACCACAAACCAACAAACCAAAGCAACGAGGGTTCAACGGAATGAAAGCAAAGCGACGCAAGACTCGACGCAAGACTCGCAAATCCTACACTCTCTCCCCCTTTGGCATCGAGACACCAAAAACGCAGAGAGGACACCTACGACACAGGTGGTGGTAGAACTCCAATGCATCACCAGTCATGTTCCTCCTCCTCAGACTCCTCTGCAGCACGGGATGAAGAGCGAACTCCAGTATCCTCCTCAGACTCACTCCACCGGCAGTGTTGTCTGGTCCATGCTTCCTCATCTATGATCTGCTCCTCGGAGCAATCCGCAACCTCAAGACCAACCTGCCTATAATAGCCTTGTCGCGACGATGAGCCATCTTCGTGTTCACATGAGCCTTGTACTGTCCCTTGGCCTGCATGCAGAATAGAGCCTTCATCTTGGACTTGAGCTTCTTAGCCCAATATGGCTCAGCAGAGGGAGGAGCGTACCCCTCAGAACTGTCATTAGCCACCTCCTCCTCAAACTCATCCTCATCCACATCCATCCGTGCAGACTCAGCCTCAGCCCGGGTCGTGGTATTAGCCCACTTTCTCTTGATGCGTAGCTTGATAGGCTCATGGTGAATTCAGTTGGGAGCAAGAAACTCTTCACCCAGAAAGAGCTTCTCCAAAGTCTTCGAGATCAAGAGAAATAGGTAAGGTCCATAGATGGGCACCTTACGACTGAACACAGCAAACTGCAGCTCACACCACATGATATGAGAGACATCAAGTGGTTCTGTCTTTGGAGACGCGCCTTCTCACAGATGAGCATCATGTCCACAAGATAGGCATGCACCTTGTCCTTGTCGCCTATGCGAGGAAAAAGTGAGTTGCGAAAGATCCGGTGCATGATGTCAAGGAATGGGTTCAGCACCCAAGTCCTCTTGTCATCGACTATCTTCTTCTCAACAAGGTAGGGTTGAAGCTTGTTCTTGTTGGCCGACTCGGGGTTGGCATGTGGGTGGACACCAACGGGCACATTTAGCCCCTCATCATGAACATGCAACATCTCCATGAACTCCTTCCACTTAGTAGATATCATGTTCCCATTAGTCATCCAAGTCATGGTCCGCTGCTCATTCGTATGGAAGTGGACAGAAGCAAAGAACTGAGCCACAATCTCCGGGTCAAATCCCATGTGGAGTAATTCCTCAATGCCAAACTGCTCCACCAAATCCAGAGGCTCGCCAAAATATGCCCGGTTGTTCTCCTTCTTCATATGATTCATGTCAATCCACTACACTGGCACATAGGTGTTCTGCTTGGCCTTGATTACATCTAGGAAGATGAGATTCTGCTACTTGGTCCAAAACAAGTCATTTCCCCTTGTGATCTCCCTAGGGTTGACGTAGGGGTTGATCTTCCTTCGAATCAGAAAATCCGCTTGAGGCATTTCATCGATGCCAACATTTGGCTCCTTGGTCTTGGTAGCTGTGGTCTTGACTCTGCGTTGTTGGGCACTGGACCCCTCAGGAGCTTCTTGGTTGCGAAGCCGCTTGGAGCTCATGTCGCAGCTGGGATTCGAGCGCCTGACATTGGAGCCACCACCTATGACACACAACACAAACACACGAGAAGAACGAGAAGGATCATTGCAAATACCAAGGCCAAAACCAAACGAAACAAGTACAAATGAGATTGAGTGGACAAAACAAAGTAGTTTTTAACTCAATGGTAGTACTGGGCCAAGATGTGGGCGTAAAATTTTACAGATGCTCTAGCCGGGGTAGTACTGTGCCGGGTTGGCATGGTAGTACCGGCCTAGAGCGGAAGTAAAATTTTACTTCCGTGCCCCGGGCGGTAGTACCGCTCCGACGAAGTAGTAGTACCGCATGGGGCGGTTCTCGTACGGGCGGGCGGTAGTGCCGCTTCAGGAGGAGCGGTAGTACCACACAGAACTAAATCGCGCGAGAACAACATCTACAGATCTAGTAACATCCGCAAATGTAGATCGGTACTACCGTTGATCAAAACTACACTGTTGCATCACACCAAATAGCATATCTATTGCACTAGCACTCTCCAACAATCTCCTCTTGCAAAGATTTAGCCAAAAATCACAAGAACTACACATGCATCTCCCCAAAACCTAAAAGCACAACAACGGGGCAAAGAAAGAGGGGCTAGGGGAGATACCGGGTTCCATGGAAAGAGGGCGAGGTGGGGATCGATCCCACCGGTCAGAATGCGAGGAGAGCGGCCGGAGACGGAGATTCAGTGAGGTCCTCCGGCGCCGTTCTTGGGCAGGAGAGAGAGAGAGAGAGAGAGAGAGAGAGAGAGAGACGAAGTGAGGGGAAGAGATGAATGGGTATGGGGGAGTTGGAACTCCCCCTGCCCACTCTTAACCCCCACGCGCTCGTGATGGCGCGGTAGTACCACAGGTCATCGCGGTAGTACCGCCCGGGCGGAAGTACCGCTCCTCCAGTGGTAGTAAAAAATTACTGCCACGATGGAGGCGGTAGTGCCGTGCCGTGGGCGCAGCTGTGCATGCAAAGGAGCACCCGATCTCCAGTGGTAGTATCGTGGATTTCCATGGTAGTACCGCAAACCCAAGAAAGTGCATGTTTCAACGAAAACAGAAAAACGCGGCCTTTGCAATGCAAACTTCAAGCAACCGGACACACAAACGAGCACACACGAGGCAACTCAAACACAAACACGGCTCGAAAGAAGGCAAAAGACAACAAGGACCAAACACGAACCAAAACCTCTCAAAGAGAGAGGGCGGTGGCTGGAGCCACCTATGTTTGAGTCAATTGGTATGGCACCGCGAAGAATTATCCTTGGGCCCATGACCAAAACTCGTCTTTGAAGCACAAGTCCATCTAAAATGGCTAGTGTGAAAGAGTTGTTCAATTTATGCATAATGGGGGGAGGGAGAGTTCATTGAGAGAACAACACTCCCCCTGTGTCCATGCCTACACCTAAACAAGACACCACGATGAGTATGGTGGGGTGTGAAAAGGTTCAAGCCACATTGCTTGAATCAATGATATTTAGCTCATGCCTTAACTCATGAAATCTTGCTTGATCCAAGGGCTTCATGAAGATATATGCAAGGTTATCATGAGCCATATTGAAAGTGTTCTTGAGGGTACACGGGAATTTCATCTAGTCACTTTCATCATGTTGGTTTGATTTGTGTTCGCTACTTTGATATTTTGATATGTGGGTGAACCGGTGCTTAGGTGTTGTTCTTACTTGAACAAACCTCCTACTTATGATTAACCCTCCCGCAAGCATCCGCAACTACGAGAGAAGTATTAAGAATAAATTCTAACCATAGCATTAAACTCTAGGATCCAATCGGTCCCTTACGGAATAGTGCATAAACTGGGGTTTAAGCTGAAGGAAATATGCCCTATAGGCAATAATAAAGTTGTTATTTATATTTCCTTATATCATGATAAATCTTTATTATTCATGCTAGAATTGTATTAACCGGAAACTTAGTACATGTGTGAATACATAGACAAATAGAGTGTCACTAGTATGCCTCTACTTGACTATCTCGTTAATCAAAGATGGTTAAGTTTCCTAACCATAGACATGAGTTGTCATTTGCTGAACGGGATCACATCATTAGAGAATGATGTGATTGACTTGACCCATCCGTTAGCTTAGCACTATGATCGTTTAGTTTATTGCTATTGCTTTCTTCATAACTTATACATGTTCCTATGACTATGAGATTATACAACTCCCGAATACCGGAGGAACACTTAGTGCGCTATCAAACGTCACAACGTAACTGGGTGATTATAAAGTTTATCTAGAGGTGTCTCCGATGGTGTTTGTTGAGTTGGCATAGATCGAGATTAGGATTTGTCACTCCGATTGTCGGAGAGGTATCTCTGGGCCATCTCGGTAATGCACATCACTATAAGCCTTGCAAGCAATGTGACTAATGAGTTAGTTAGGGGATTATGCATTACGGAATGAGTAAAGGGACTTGCCGGTAATGAGATTGAACTAGGTATGATGATACCGACGGTCGAATCTCGGGCAAGTAACATACTGATGACAAAGGGAATAACGTATGTTGTTATGCGGTCTGACGGATAAAGATTTTCATAGAATATGTGGGAACCAATGTGAGAATCCAGGTTCCTCTATTGGTTATTGACTGAAGATGAGTCTTGGTCATGTCTACATAGTTCTCCAACCCGTAAGGTCCGCACACTTAACGTTCGATGATGATCGGCATTATGAGTTATGTGTTTTGATGTACGTAAGGTTGCTCGGAGTCCCGGATGTGATCACGGACATGACGAGGAGTCTCGAAATGGTCGAGAAATGAAGATTGATATATTGGAAGGTTATGTTTGGACACCGGAAAGGTTTCGGAATAGTTCGGGCATTTTCCGGAGTACCGGGGGGTTAGCGGAACCCCCCTGGGAGTTAATGGGCCTTAATAGGCCATGGTGGAAGAGAGGAGGAGGCGACCAAGTGGGAGGCGTGCGCCCCCCAAGCCCAATCCGAATTGGGGGGGGGGGGTGCTTTCCTTCTCTCCCTCTCCCTCTTCCTTCTTCTCCTACTCCAACTAGGGAAGGGGGGAATGTTGGGGAACGTAGCAGAAATTCAAAATTTTCTACGCATCACCAAGATCAATCTACAGAGATACTAGCAACGAGAGAGAGGGGAGTGCATCTACATACCCTTGTAGATCGCTAAGCGGAAGCGTTCAAGTGAACGGGGTTGATGGAGTCGTACTCGTCGTGATCCAAATCACCGATGATCCTAGCGCCGAACAGACGGCACCTCCGCGTTCAACACACATACGGTTGGGAGAGACATCTCCTCCTTCTTGATCCAGCAAGGGAAGGAGAGGTTGATGGAGATCCAGTAGACGACGGCGTGGTGGTGGAAGTAGCGGGATCCCGGCAGGGCTTCGCCAAGCGCAAGCGGGGAGGACGAGGTGTCACGGGAGGGAGGGAGGCGCCAGGGACTCAGGTCCGGCTGCCCTCCCTCCACTCCACTATATATAGGGGCCTAGGGGGGCGCCGGCCCCTTGTAGATCCCATCTAGGGAGGGGTGCGACTGCCCTAGGGGTGGCTTGGCCTCCAAGCCAAGTGGAGGCGACCCCACCCGTTAGGGTTTCTAACCCTAGGCGCATGGGAGGCCCAAGGGGGGCGCACCAGCCCACCAGGGTCTGGTTCCCACGCGCCTTCAGCCCATGGGCCCTCCGGGATAGGTGGCCCCACCCGGTGGACCCCCGAGACCCTTCCGGTGGTCCCGGTACAATATCGATGACCCCCGAAACTTTCCCGGTGGCTGAATCTGGACTTCCTATATATAAATCTTTACCTCCGGACCATTCCGGAACTCCTCATGACATCCGAGATCTCATCCGGGACTCCGAACAACTTTCGGGTTACCGCATACTAATATCTCTACAACCCTAGCGTCACCGAACCTTAAGTGTGTAGACCCTACGGGTTCGGGAACCATGCAGACATGACCGAGACAACTCTCCGGCCAATAACCAACAACGGGATCTGGATACCCATGTTGGCTCCCACATGTTCCACGATGATCTCATCGTATGAACCATGATGTCGAGGATTCAATCAATCCCGTATTCAATTCCCTTTGTCTACCGGTATAGTACTTGCCCGAGATTCGATCGTCGGTATCCCGATACCTTGTTCAATCTCGTTACCGGCAAGTCTCTTTACTCTTTCCGTAACACATCATCCCGTGATCAACTCCTTGGTCACATTGTGCACATTATGATGATGTCCTACCGAGTGGGCCCAGAGATACCTCTCCGTCACACGGAGTGACAAATCCCAGTCTTGATTCGTGCCAACCCAACAGACACTTTCGGAGATACCCGTAGTGCACCTTTATAGCCACCCGATTACGTTGTGGACGTTTGGTACACCCAAAGCATTCCTACGGTATCCGGAGTTGCACAATCTCATGGTCTAAGGAAATGATACTTGACATTAGAAAAGCTTTAGCATACGAACTACACGATCTTTGTGCTAGGCTTAGGATTGGGTCTTGTCCATCACATCATTCTCCTAATGATGTGATCCCGTTATCAACGACATCCAATGTCCATGGACAGGAAACCGTAACCATCTATTGATCAACGAGCTAGTCAACTAGAGGCTTACTAGGGACATGGTGTTGTCTATGTACCCACACATGTATCTGAGTTTCCTATCAATACAACTATAGCATGGATAATAAACGATTATCATGAACAAGGAAATATAATAATAATAACTAATTTATTATTGCCTCTAGAGCATATTTCCAACAGTCTCCCACTTGCACTAGAGTCAATAATCTAGTTCACATCGCCATGTGATTAACACTCACAGGTCACATCGCCATGTGACCAACATCCAAAGAGTTTACTAGTGTCAATAAACTAGTTCACATCATCATGTGATTAAGACTCAATGAGTTCTGGGGTTTGATCATGTTTTGCTTGTGAGAGAGGTTTTAGTCAACGGGTCTGCAACATTCAGATCCGTATGTGCTTCGCAAATCTCTAGGTCATATTGTAAATGCAGCTTCCACGCTCCACTTGGAGCTATTTCAAATGGTTGCTCCACTATACGTATCCGGTTTGCTACTCAGAGTCATTCGGATAGGTGTTAAAGCTTGCATCGACGTAACCCTTTACGCCGAACTCTTTATCACCTCCATAATCGAGAAACATGTCCTTATTACTCCAAGGACAATTTTGACCGCTATCCAGTGATCCATTCTTGGATCACTCTTGTACTGCTGCGGACACCGTGGCAAGGCACATATCACGTGCGGTACAAAGCATGACATACTGTATAGAGCCTATGGCTAAGGCAAAGGGGACGACATTCGTCCTTTCTATTTCTTCTGCCATGGTCGAGCTTTTAAGTCTTAACTTCATACCTTACAACTCAGGCAAGAACTCCTTCTTTGACTGATCCATCTTGAACACCTTCAAGATCATGTCAAGGTATGTGCTCATTTGAAAGTACCATTAAGCGTTTTTTGATCTATCCTTATAGATCTTGATGCTCAATGTTCAAGCAGCTTAATCCAGGTTTTCTATTGAAAAACACTTTTCAAATAACCCTATATGCTTTCCAGAAACTCTACATCATTTCTGATCAACAATAGTCAACAACATATACTCATCAGAAATTCTATGGTGCTCCCACTCACTTATTTGGAAATACGAGTTTCTCATAAACTTTGTACAAACCCAAAGTCCTTGATCATCAAATCAAAGCGTATATTCCAACTCCGAGATGCTTACTCCAGTCCTTGGAAGGATTGCTAGAGCTTTGCATACTTGTTAGCATCTTTTAGGATTGACAAAACCTTCTTGTTGTATCACATACAAACTTTCCTCAAGAAAAACATCGAGGAAACAATGTTTTGACATCCTATCTGCAAGATTTCATACATAATGCAGTAACTGCTAATTTAATTCCAACAGACTCTTAGCATCGCTACGAGTGAGAAAGTCTCATCGTAGTCAACTTCTTGAACTTGTTGGCAAACATCTTAGCGACAAGTCGAGCTTTCTTAATGGTGACACTTACCATCATTGTCTGTCTTCCTTTTAAAATCCATCTGTACTCAACAGCCTTACGATCATCGAGTAGTCCTTCCAAAGTCTATACTTTGTTTTTATGCATGGATCCTCTCTCAGATTTTATGGCCTCGAGCCATACGTCGGAATCTGGGCCCATCATCGCTTCTCCATAGCCCGTAGGTTCATTGTTGTCTAGCAACATGACCTCTAAGACAGGATTAAGTACCACTCTGAAGAAGTACGCATCCTCGGCGACCTACGAGGTTTGGTAGTGACTTAATCTGAAGTTTCATGATCACTATCATTAGCTTCCACTTCAATTGGTGTTGGCGCCATAGGAACAACTTCCTGTGCCCTGCTACACACTAGTTGAAGTGATGGTTCAATAACCTCATCAAGTCTCCACCATCCTCCCACTCAATTCTTTCAAGAGAAACTTTTTCTCGAGAAAGGACCCGATTCTAGAAACAATCCCTTTTGCTTTGGATCTGAAATAGGAGGTATACCCAACTGTTTTGGATGTCCTATGAAGATGCATTTATCCGCTTTGGGTTCGAGCTTATCAGCCTGAAACTTTTTTCACATAAGCGTCGCAACCCCAAACTTTTAAGAAACGACAACTTAGGTTTCTCTAAACCATAGTTCATACAGTGTCGTCTTAACGGAATTGCGTCGTGCCCTATTTAAAGTGAATGTGGTTGTCTCTAATGCCTAACCCATAAACAATAGTAGTAATTCGATAAGATACATCATGGTATGCACCATATCCAATAGGGTGCAGTTATGATGTTCGGACACATCATCGCACTATGGTGTTCCAGGCGGTATTGGTTGTGAAACAATTTCCACAATGTCTTAATTGTATGCCAAACTCGTAACTCAGATACTCATTTCTATGATCATATCATAGACATTTATATCCTCCTGTCACGACGATCTCCACCTTCACTCTGAAATTACTTGAACCTTTCAATAATTTAGATTTGTGTTTCATCAAGTAAACATACTCAGTATCTACTCAAATCATCTGTGAAGTAAGAACATAACGATATCCACTGCGTGCCTCAGCACTCATTGGACTGCACACATCAAAATGTACTACTTCCAACAAGTTGCTTTCTTGTTCCATCTTCTTTGAAACCGAGGCTTTTCAGTCATCTTGCCCATGTGGTATGATTTGCATGTCTCAAGTGATTTAAAATCAAGTGAGTCCAAACGATCCATCTGCATGGGGTTTCTTCATGCGTATACACCAATAGACATGGTTCGCATGTCTCAATCTTTTCAAAAACGAGTGAGTCCAAAGATCCATCAACATGGAGCTTCTTGATGCGTTTTATACCAATATGACTCAAGTGGCGATTACCACAAGTATGTGGTACTATCATTACTATCTTATATCTTTTGGCATGAACATGTGTATCACTACGATCGAGATTTAATAAACCATTTATTTTAGGTGCAAGACCATTGAAGGTATTATTCAAATAAACAGAGTAACCATTATTCTCCTTGAATGAATAGCCGTATTGCGATAGGCGTAATCCAATCATGTCTATGCTCAACGCAAACACCAAATAACAATTATTTAGGTTTAACACCAATCTCGATGGTAGAGGGAGCATGTGATGCTTGATCACATCAACCTTGGAAACACTTCCAACACATATCGTCAGCTCACCTTTAGCTAGTCTCCGTTTATTCCGTAGCCTTTTATTTCGAGTTACTAACACTTAGCAACCGAACCGGTATCTAATACCCTGGTGCTACTAGGAGTACTAGTAAAGTACACATTAATATAATGTATATCCAATATACTTCTATCGACCCGGCCATCCTTCTCATCTACCAAGTATCTAGGGTAGTCCGCTTGATGACCGTTCCCCTCATTACAGAAGCACTTAGTCTCGGGTTTGGTTTCAACCTTGGGTTTCTTCACTAGAGCAGCAACTGATTTGCCATTTCATGAAGTATCCCTTCTTGCCCTTGCCCGTCTTGAAACTAGTGGTAGGAATCCCCCGCTTGGGCGCACCCCATGAGGCTGGCCCTCCTTCTCCTCCACTCCTTTATATACGGGGAAGGGGGGCACCCCATAGACACACAAGTTGATTGTTTAGCCGTGTGCGGTGCCCCCCTCCACATATTTCCACTTCTGTCATATCGTTGTAGTGCTTAGGCGAAGCCCTACGTCGGTAACTTCATCATCACCTCATCACGCCGTTGTGCTGACAAAACTCTTTCTCGGCCTCAGCTGGATCAAGAGTACGAGGGACGTCACCGAGCTAAACGTGTGCAGATCGCGGAGGTGCTGTGCGTTTGGTACTTGATCAGTTGGATCGCGAAGACGTTCGACTACATCAATCGCGTTACTTAACGCTTCCACTTTCGGTCTACGAGGGTACGTGAACACACTCTCCTGCTCGTTGCTATGCATCACATAGATAGATCTTGCATGATCGTAGGTAAAATTTTTGACATACTGCGTTCCCCAACATAAGCTTATGTCACCCTCGCAACCTACCATCTATTTACTACTCCACAATGCATTCCCTTAGGCCCAAATATGGTGAAGTGTCATGTAGTCGACGTTCAGATGAAATCACTAAGGGAATCACAGCATACATACTATCAAAATATCAAACACATATCAAGTTCACATGATTACTTGCAACATGATTTCTCCCGTGACATCAAGAACAAAAGTAACTACTCAAAAATAATAACCATGCTCATGACCAGAGGAGTATTAAATAGCATCATGGATCTTAACAGATAATCTTCCACCAAATAAACCATATAGTAATCAACACTACTAGTCACCCCCTAGCACTAATCTATAGTTCCGGTAACAAGATTGAATACAAGAGATGAACTAGGGTTTGAGATGAGATGGTGCTGGTGAAGATGTTGATGGAGATTACCTCCCCAAGATGGGAGAGTTATTGGTGATGATGATGACGATGATTTCCTCCTGTAGGAGGGAAGTTCCCCCGACAGAATCGCTCCACCAGAGGGCAAAAGTGCTCCTGCCCAAGTTCCGCCTCGAGACGACGGCGCTCCGCCCCGAAAGTATTCTCCTTGTTTTTTCTAGGTAAAAATGACTTGAGAGAGAGGTGTCGATAAAAACAAAATACGAACATAGAAGCATCATGTTGATTATTATAACAGCAACAAATTAAACATAATACTTTTATCATATACTTCCCGTGAATAAGTGTGATTCATCACACAATCGAAGTATAAAGCAAAAACTCTATTAGAAACCAACAAACTATGTTCTCAGTCAACTTTGCAACTACAATTCATCATCTTTTCAGGAAGGGTCACATGTCGGAGCCTTTAGGCAAGTCCACATACTCAACCATCATATAGTCTTGTATGATTGCTAACACTCGCCTTGTACACATGAGCAAAACGTTTCAACCGGACAGATAGAAAGATAGGGGCTTATAGTTTCACCTCCCAACATACTCACCTC
This sequence comes from Aegilops bicornis, assembly GCA_021605145.1. Classification (NCBI taxonomy): domain Eukaryota; kingdom Viridiplantae; phylum Streptophyta; class Magnoliopsida; order Poales; family Poaceae; genus Aegilops; species Aegilops bicornis. Next base: position 725,694,395 of record CM038671.1, on the reverse strand, counting down.
AAGGGTGATGTCAACAATAATAACTCATGCTATCTATATTCAACTGGACATATGTGCCTAGATCTTTCCTCACCACATGATGCTTGCCAAAAGAGAAAAAATAAAAGGAATAGAAGGAAAACTTTGACTCTTTGCATAAAAGTAAATACATAAAAGCAAAAGGTAGGCCCTTCGGAGAGGGAAGCAGAGGTTGCCATGCGCTTATTTGTTTGTATGCTCAATCCCTTAGTGCAAAAGAACGTCACGTTACATTGCCCCTTAAGATGACAACCTTTATTATGCAGCATGTTGCTTTTATTGTTTGTCATCCAAGTTCATGCAACGCTCAATTTTCTCTTACACTAAACAACTCACACGTTTAGAAGAAATTTTTATTACCTTTTGCACCGATGACTACTTGAGGGATCTTGCTCAATCCCTAGGTAGGTATGATGGACACTTGAAAAAGATTTGGGTTAAGGGTTTTTGGATCCACAAGTAGCATCTCTACTTAGTGCGGAAATGTTGGCTAGCAAATATAGGGGGCAAGCACCACATGTTAAAGGATCTATGACAATATGACTTCTATGTGAATATAAACAAACATAAACCATTATGTTGTCTTCCTTGTCCAACGTCAACAATTTTGGCATATAATATTTTGATGAGGGCTCACAATCACAAAATATTTCTAGGATAGTATATTTATATGTGAATCTTCCCTTCCCTTGTTAATTCTTGCATGAGTTGCATCATTGACTAATGCTATGTTTGTCAATCTCTAATAAAATTTTCTTACTCATACTTTTCCTTATGTGGTGCTATCACCTACCATAGGATTAGTATATGATCTTATTGACTTATTTCCTTTCTTTTATTTGCTTTCTTTCTCTTTTTATTTTCTTTATTTGCAACATGAAAGTAAAGAAAGTAAAAACTCAAACTAACTTTATTATATAACTAGCACACGATTACAATGATAGATCGCTAAGCAAACTCTCAAAGAAGAAAGGATCAAACTAAACTTTATTTCATCTAAAGCAAAAAGATCAAACTAAGATAAGTAAAAGTAAAAAAGATAGTGGGATGATACGATACAGGGGCACCTCCCCCAAGCTTGGCGGAAGCCAAGAGGAGTGCCCATACCCGATACTTAGTTCTCCTTTGGTGGTGAAGAAGATGGTGGTGGTGATGAAGAAGGTAATGGTGGTGGTAAGAAGATAGGGGATTTGCCCTTTGCTTCCTTCAGCTTTTGACTAAGAGTAAAATTCTCCATCATCAAATCACAATTATCTATCTCGAGTTTTATTATCTTCTTGCATAATGCCTCCATGCTTTTGTTTTTGAACCGAGGAGGAATCGATTCATCATCATCTTCTTCAGAAGTCCAGCTATAGTGCTTCTCATCCCCATAGGACTTTGGGTTTGCGATGAGATCAGCAACATAGCTCTCTCCCTCAGAGTCTTGAGATGACATATTTTCATATCTACGCAGAAGACAGCAAGAAAAGAGAACAGAGAATTTCTTCACAATACGGTGGTTAACAGGTTCGAGAAGTATATATAGTTTTTTTATCTTGAGGAACAAGTGAAAGGTAGAAAAACGGAGTCCGGAAGGTGTCCCAGGTGGGCACAACCCACCTGGGCGTGTCGGGCATGCCTGGCGCGCCTTGGCGTCTTGTGCCCATCAGGGGACGCTTCTTGGAAGTTTCTTTATTTCCAAAATTCTAAAATATTCCAAAACTGACAAAAAATATTTTTGCGGATTTTTCGGAGTCGGTTTACTTACTGTATCACGTACCTTCTTATTTTGATGATTCTGGAGTGTTCCGGAAGGACTCTTTTATGTGTTCTTCCGGTGTCAAGGTTTGGATAATATTGCTTTCAACATTAATAGGCGTACCTGAGATATAATGCTTTATTCGTTGCCCATTGACAACCTTTGGGTTAGTACCTTCGGAATTATTCATTTTGATGGCTCCAGACCGGTAAACCTCGTCGATGACATATGGGCCTTCCCATTTTGAGAGGAGTTTTCCTGCAAAGAATCTGAAACAAGAGTTGTACAAAAGAACATATTCTCCAACTTTAAACTCACGCTTTTGAATTCTTTTGTCATGCCATCTTTTAACTTCCTCTTTGAATAATTTTGCATTTTCATAAGCTTGGGTTCTACATTCATCTAATGAGCTAATATCAGATAACCTCTTTTCACGAGAAAGTCTGAAATCATAGTTGAGTTCTTTATTTGCCCAGTATGCTTTATGTTCTAACTCAAGAGGCAAATGACAAGCTTTTCCATAAACCATTTTATAAGGAGACATACCCATAGGATTTTTATATGTCGTTCTATAAGCCCGAAGTGCACCATCTAACTTCTTAGACCAATTCTTCCTGGACCTATTGACAGTCTTTGACAGTCTTTTGCAAAATTAATTTTATTTCTCTATTTCTGAGCTCAACTTGACCACTAGACTGAGGATGATAAGGTGATGCAATTGTATGGTTAACATCATACTTAGCAAGCATCTTATGAAAAGCACCATGAATAAAGTGTGAACCACCATCAGTCATTAAATATCTAGGGACTCCAAACCTTGGGAAAATAACTTACTTAAGCATTTTAATAGAGGTGTTGTGATCAGCACTACTAGTTGGATAGCATCTACCCATTTAGTAACATAATCAACAGCAACCAAAATATGTGTATACCTATTAGAGGAAGGAAAACGTCCCATGTAATCAAATCCCCAAACATCAAGTGGTTCAACAGCAAGTGAATAATTCATAGGCATTTCTTGACGCTTACCGATATTACCTATTCTTTGGCATTCATCACAAGATGAGACATACTTACGAGCATCATTGAAGAGAGTAGGCCAATAAAATCCAGATTGCAATACCCTATGAGCAGTTCTATCTCCAGCATGATTCCATCCATACGGTTCGGAGTGACATTTCCGTAGGATTTGTCCCTGTTCATGCTCAGGTACACAACGTCTGATAATACCATCTACTCCTTCTTTATAAAGATGTGGGTCATCCCAAAAGTAATGTCTTAAATCATAGAAGATTTTTTTTCTTTTGTTCGTAAGTAAAGCTAGGTGGCAAATATTTAGCAACAATGTAATTAGCATAGTCAGCATACCAAGCAGTACTATTAGCAACATTTATTGCAGCTAACTGCTCATCAGGAAAACTATCATCAATAGGAAGTGGGTCATCAAGCACATTTTCAAGCCTAGACAAGTTATCAACTACGGGGTTCTCAGCTCCTTTTCTATCAATAATATGCAGATCAAATTCTTGTAACAGGAGAACTCAACGAAAAAGTCTAGGTTTAACATCTTTCCTTTCCATAAGGTATTTAATAGCAGCATGGTCTGTGTGAACAGTTACTTTGGAATCAAAAATATAAGGTCTAAATTTATCACAAGCAAACACCACCGCTAAGAATTCTTTTTCAGTAGTAGCATAATTTCTTTGAGCACTATCTAGATTTTTACTACCATAATGAATAACATTCAATTTCTTATCAACTCTTTGTCCTAGAACAGCACCAACAGCATAATCACTAGCATCACACATAATTTCAAAAGGCAAGTTCCAATCAGGTGGTTGGACAATAGGTGCAGAGATTAAGGCTTTCTTGAGTGTTTCAAAGGCTTCTAAACAATCATCATCAAAAACAAAAGGAATATCCTTTTGCAAGAGATTAGTGAGAGGCCTAGAAATTTTAGAGAGGTCTTTAATAAACCTCCTATAGAAACCAGCATGACCGAGGAAACTATGAATACCTTTTATGTCCTTAGGACATGGCATTTTCTCAATTGCATCAACCTTAGCTTGGTCCACTTCAATACCTCTTTCAGAAATTTTATGACCCAAGACAATGCCTTCATTGACCATAAAGTGGCACTTCTCCCAATTCAAGACAAGATTTGTTTGTTCACATCTCTGCAAAATCCGATCAATTGCTTAAACAATCATCAAAAGACTTCCCATAAACAGAAAATTCATCCATGAAAACCTCAACAATCTTTTCACAAAAGTCAGAGAATATAGCCACAATGCATCTTTGAAAGGTAGCATGTGCATTACATAAACCAAAAGGCATACGTCTATAAGCATAAGTTCCAAAAGGACAAGTAAAAGTGGTCTTTTCTTGATCAGGTTGAGAAACAGGTATTTGTGAAAAGCCAGAATATCCATCAAGGAAGCAAAAGTGTGCGAGCTTAGATAATATTTCAAGCATTTGATCAATAAAAGGCAAAGGGTAATGATCTTTTCTAGTTGCTTTATTTAATTTTCTGAAATCAATTACCATTCTATAGCCTGTAACAATTCTTTGTGGAATAAATTCATTCTTATCATTAGGAACAACAATTATACCTCCTTTCTTAGGGACCCAATGAATAGGACTTACCCATCTACTATCAGCTGTAGGATAGATTATACCTGCTTCCAGAAGTTTTAATATTTCCGTTCTTACCACCTCTTTCATCTTCAGATTTAGCCGACGTTGGTGATCAACAACTGATTTAGCATTAGGTTCCATATTAATTTTGTGCTGACATAGAGTGGGACTAATGCCCTTTAAATCATCAAGAGTATATCCAATAGCAACTCGGTGCTTCCTTAGAACTTTCAATAATCTTTCTTCTTCATGTTCTGAAAGGTTAGCACTAACAATAACATGATATATTTTCTTTTCATCAAGATAAGCATATTTCAAAGTGTCTGGCAATTGTTTTAATTCAAACACAGGATCACCTTTAGGTGGAGGAGGACCTCCTAGAGTTTCAATAGGCAAATTTTGTTAAGTAGAGGACGTTGTTCAAAGAAAATCTTATCTATTTCATTTCTTTCATGCATACATAAATCATTTTCATGGTCTAGCAAGTATTGTTCTAAAGGATCAGTAGGTGGCACAACAATAGAAGCAAGACCAATTAATTCATCCTTACTAGGCAATTCTTTTTCATGATGATTTCTACTAAACTTGGAAAAATTAAACTCATGAGACTCATCACCAAGCTAACACTAACAGTTTGTTTCTTGCAATCTATCTTAGCATTAACTATGTTCAAGAAAGGTCTACCAAAGATAATGGGACATAAGTCATCTTGTGGGGAACCAGGAACAAGAAAATTAGTAGGGTATTTTTTTTTCCCACACAAGACTTCAACATCTCTAACAATCCCACAAGGTGATATGGTGTCTCTATTAGCAAGTTTAATAGTAACATCTATGTCTTCTATCTCTGCAGGTGCTATGTCTTTCTTAATTTCTTCATATAAAGTGTAAGGATAGCACTCACACTAGCACCCATGTCACATAAATCATGATAACAGTGATCTCCTATTTTAACTGAGATGATAGGCATGCCAACAACTGGTCTATGTTTATCCCTTTTGTCGGGTTTAGCAATTCTAGCAGCTTCTGCACAGAAGTAAATAACATGCCCATCAATATCTTCTTCTAAGAGATCTTTAACCATAGCAACATTAGGTTCCACTCTAATTTGTTCATCTGGTTTAGGTGTTCTAACATAACTTTTGTTAACCACAGTTGAAACTTTAGCATGTTTCTTTATCCTTATAGGAAAATGGGGTTTCTCAATATAAGCAGTAAGAACAACTGGATCAACATTATAGAGTATAGTTTCTTCTTTAACTGGTACTGGTTCTTTAATTTCATATTTAATAGGTGGGTGATATTTAAACCACTTCTCTTTAGGGAGTTCAACATGAGTAGCAAATGATTCACAAAAGGAGGCTAATATCTCAGAGTCAAGTCCATATTTAGTGCTAAACATTTGAAAAGCATCGGTATCCATAAAGGATTTAACACAATCATACTTCAGCTTTATACCTGCCTCTTTACCTTCGTCGAGTTCCCAATCTTCAGAGTTGCGTTTAATTCTTTCCAAAAGATCCCACCGGAACTCAATAGTTTTCTTCATAAAAGAACCAGCACAGGAAGTATCCAGCATGGTTTGATCATTATGAGAAAGCCAATCATAAAAGTTCTGAATAATAATTTCTCTTGAGAGCTCATGATTGGGGCATGAATATAACATTGACTTAAGCCTCCCCCAAGCTAGAGCGATACTTTCTCCTTCACGAGGCCAAAAATTATATATATAATTTCGATCACGATGAACTAGATGCATAGGATAAATTTTTTGGTGGAACTCCAATTTTAAACGATTCCAATTCCATGATCCAATCATCGCATAGCCTATACCATGCCAATGCTTTTCACTTCAAAGATAAAGGGAAAACCTTTTTCATCACCTCATCTCCGGGTAAACCTGCAAGCTTGAACAATCCACAAATTTATTCTACATATATCAAGTGCATATCAGGATGTTCGGTTCCATCTCCTGCATAAGGATTAGCTAGCAGTTGTTCTATCATACCCGAAGGAATTTCATATTCAATATTTTAAGTAGGTGCAGTATGTTGAGGGGCAATTAATTGTGGTTCCGGACGAGGTGAAGATACCCCGAACAAATCCCTCAAAGGTTTGTTTTCCATAGTAGCAAGTGACAATAAATTTCAGTGCACTATATAAATGTTTCCTTACCAAATTCCACTTACCAAAGGCGCTTCACTCCCCAGCAACGGCGCCAGAGAATAGTGTTGATGACCCACAAGTATAGGGGATCAATTGTAGCTCTTTTCGATAAGTAAGAGTGTCGAACCCAACGAGGAGCAGAAGGAAATGACAAGTAGTTTTCAGGAAGGTAATGTCTGCAAGTGTTGAAACGGTAAGTAGCCAGTAGTTTGATAGCAAGATAATTTGTAACGAGCAAGTAACGATAATAGTAACAAGTATGCAGCAAGGTAGCCCAATCCTTTTGAGGCAAAGAACAGGCCAAAACGGTCTCTTATGATGAGCAAAGTGTTTTTCAGGGTACACGGGAATTTCATCTAGTCACTTTCATCATATTGATTTGATTTGTGTTCGCTACTTTGATAATTTGATATGTGGGTGGACCGGTGCTTAGGTGCTGTTCTTACTTGAAAAACCTCCTACTTATGATTAACCCTCCTGCAAGCATCCGCAACTACGAGAAAAGTATTAAGAATAAATTCTAACCATGGCATTAAACTCTGGGATCCAATCGGTCCCTTACAGAATAGTGCATAAACTGGGGTTTAAGCTTCTGTCACTCTCGCAACCCACCATCTATTTACTAGTCCACAATGCATTCCCTTAGGCCCAAATATGGTGAAGTGTCATGTAGTCGACGTTCACATGACACCACTAAGGGAATCACAACATACATACTATCAAAATATCGAACACATATCAAATTCACATGATTACTTGCAGCATGATTTCTCCCGTGACCTCAAGAACAAAAGTAACTACTCACAAATGATAATCATGCTCAAGATCATAGGGGTATTAAATAGCATAATGGATCTAAACATATAATCTTCCACCTAATAAACCATATAGTAATCAACTACAAGATGTAATCAACATTACTAGTCACCCACAAGCACCAATCTATAGTTCCGGTAACAAGATTGAACACAAGAGATGAACTAGGGTTTGAGATGAGATGGTGATGTTGAACATGTTGATGGAGATTGCCCTCCCCAAGAAGGGACATTTTTTGGTGATGATGAGGACGATGATTCCCCCTCCGGGAGGGAAGTTCGCCCAGCAGAATCGCTCCGTCGGAGGGCAAAAGTGCTCCTGCCCAAGTTCCGCCTCGAGACGGCGGCACTCCGTCCCGAAAGTCCTATCCTTATTTTTTTTCTAGGTCAAAATGACCTATATACCAGAAGATGGGCTCCGGGGGTGGGCCTGGGTGAGCACAACCCACCAGGGCACGCCTGGGCTCCCTGGCGCGCCCAGGTGGTTGTGCCCACCTGGTGGGCCCCCTTTGGTAGTTATTCGCTCCAATATTCCTCAAATATTCCATAAAAATCTTCGTGAAGTTTCAGCTTGTTTGGAGTTGTGTAGAATAGGTAGCCTGACGTAGCTTTTTCAGGTCCTGTTTTCCAGCTGCCGGAATTCTCCCTCTTGGTGTGTACCTTGCAAATTATGAGAGAAAAGGCATTAGAATTACTCCAAAAAGCATTATTATGGATAAAAACATCATAAATAACAGTAAGAAAACATGATGCAAAATGGACGATCAACTCCCCAAGCTTAGACCTCGCTTGTCCTCAAGCGAAAACCAAAATCGAAAAACATGTCCACATGCTTTGAGAGAGAGGTGTCGATAAAAACAAAATACGGACATAGAAGCATCATGTTGATTATTATAACAGCAACAAAATTAGACATATGACTTTTATCATAGAACTTTCTTCATAGACTTCTCATGAATAAGTGACAATTCATAACACAATTGAAGTATAAAGCAAAGACTCTATTAAAAACCGACAAACTATGTTCTCAATCAACTTTGCAACTACAATTCATCATATTTTCAGGAAGGGTCGCGTGTCGGAGCCTTTAGGCAAGTCCACATACTCAACCATCATATAGTCTTCTATGATTGCTAACACTCACCGCGTAGACATGAGCAAAACGTTTCAACCGGACACATAGAAAGATAGGGGCTTATAGTTTCGCCTCCCAACATATTCACCTCAAGGGTGATGTCAACAATAATAACTCATGCTATCTATATTCAACTGGACATATGTGCCTAGATCTTTCCTCACCACATGATGCTTGCCAAAGGAGAAAAATAAAAGGAATAGAAGGAAAACTTTGACTCTTTGCATAAAAGTAAATACATAAAAGTAAAGGATATGCCCTTCGCAGAGGGAAGCAGAGGTTGCCATGCGCTTATTTGTTTGTATGCTCAACCCCTTAGTGCAAAAGAACATCATGTTGCATTGCCCCTTGTGATAGCGAACTTTATTATGCAGTCTGTCGCTTTTATTCTTCACCATCACAAGTTCGTGAAACGCTCAGTTTTCTCTTACACTGAATGATCTCACACATTTAGAGGCAATTTTTATTGCCCTTTTTGCACCGATGACAACTTACTTGAGGGATCTTGCTCAATCCCTAGGTAGGTATGGTGGACACTTGAAAATAAGATTTGGGTTTAAGGGTTTTTGGATGCACAAGTAGTATCTCTAATTAGTGCGGAATTTTTGGCTAGCAAAGATAGGGGCAAGCACCACATGTTGAAGGATCTATGACATATGACTTCTATGTGAATATAAAGAAACATAAATCATTAAGTTGTCTTCCTTGTCCAACGTCAACAATTTTGGCATATAATATTTTGATGAGGGCTCACAATCACAAAAGATTTCTAGGATAGTATATTTATATGTGAATATTCTCTTCCCTCATTAATTCTTTCATGAGTTGCATCATTGACTAATGCTATGTTTGTCAATCTCTAATAAAATTTTCCACTCATACTTTTCCTTATGTGGTGTCATCACCTACCATAGGATTAGCATATGATCTTCTTAATTTATTTCCTTTCTGTTTTCCTTTCTTATTTCTTTTCTTTATTTTCAAAATGAATGTAAAGAAAGCAAAAACTCAAACTAAACTTTATTATATAACTTGCACACGATTACAAGGATAGATCACTAAGGAAACTCTCAAAGAAGAAAGGGTCGAACTAAACTTTTATTCATCTAAAGCAAAAGATCGAACTAAGATAAGTAAAAGCAAAAATGTAGTGGGATGATACGATACCGGGGCACCTCCCCCAAGCTTGGCGGGAGCCAAGGGGAGTGCCCATACCCGATACTCAATTCTCCTTTGGTGATGAAGAAGAAGGTGGTGGTGATGAAGAAGTATTTTCCAATATAACCACGAGTAGATCCTTCAAACCTTGAATCTCCCGAAGGGCTTGATGAATTAATTCACTATTTTTCTTCACCTCAGCCATTATGTGTTTATTCTCTGGGCCCCACGGTTTTGTTCCTGCATTATTTTCTCTTGGCAGAGATATGTCCTAGTTGGACGGTATGTGCCTACGAGGAGTATTCTCGAACCCATAATTGTGAATCAAATAGCAAAAATTGTTACGGATCGCGAACCCATAATCGGTGATATGCATTTGGTACTTGATCGGTTGGATCGTGAAGAAGTTCGACTACATCAATCGCGTTACTTAACGCTTCCGCTTTCGGTCTACGAGGGTACGTGGACACACTCTCTCGCTCGTTGCTATGCATCACATAGATAGATCTTGCATGATCGTAGGTAAATTTTTTGAAATACTGCGTTCCCCAACATAAGCTTATGTGACCCTCGCAACCTACCATCTATTTACTACTCCACAATGCATTCCCTTAGGCCCAAATATGGTGAAGTGTCATGTAGTCGACGTTCAGATGAAATCACTAAGGGAATCACAGCATACATACTATCAAAATATCGAACACATATCAAGTTCACATGATTACTTGCAACATGATTTCTCCCGCGACCTCAAGAACAAAAGTAACTACTCACAAATAATAAACATGCTCATGATCAGAGGAGTATTAAATAGCATCATGGATCTAAACATATAATCTTCCACCAAATATACCATATAGTAATCAACTACAAGATGTAATCAACACTACTAGTCACCCCCTGGCACCAATCTATAGTTCCGGTAACAAGATTGAATACAAGAGATGAACTAGGGTTTGAGATGAGATGGTGCTGGTGAAGATGTTGATGGAGATTGCCCTCCCCAAGATGGGAGAGTTGTTGGTGATGATGATGATGATGATGATTTCCCCCTCCAGGAGGGAAGTTCCCCCGGCATAATCGCTCCACCGGAGGGCAAAAGTGCTCCTGCCCAAGTTCCGTCTCGAGACGGCGGCGCTCCGCCCTGAAAGTCTTCTCCTTGCTTTTGCTAGGTAAAAATGACTTATGTACCAGAAGATGGGCACCAGAGGTGGGTCGAGGAGGCCACAACCCACCAGAGCGCGCCAGGGGGCCTGGCGCGCCCAGGTGGGTTGTACCCACCTGGTGGCCCCCCTCTGGTAGTTATTGGCTCCAATATTTCTTATATAATCCATAAAAAATCTCCGTAAAGTTTCAGTTTGTTTGGAGTTGTGCAGAATAGGTGGCCTGACGTAGCTTTTTCAGGTCCAGATTTCCAGCTGCCAGAATTCTCCCTCTTGGTGTGTACCTTGCAAATTATGAGAGAAAAGGCATTAGAATTACTCCAAAAAGCATTGTAAATAACAGTAAGAAAACATGATGCAAAATGGACGTATCACTCCACAAGAGGGCCACTGTATCAATATCAAAGAAAGTGGCAAAGCCCGTGAGTGCAAGTTGACGAACTGAAAGTAAGTTGTATGCAAGGGACTCAACAAGCATGACTTTCTCGATCGTGAGATCATGAGAAATGGCAACCTTGCCAAGCCCAAATACCTTAGAAGATGAGGCATCACCCCACTCGACATTGGTGGGCCTAGATGAAACCTTGTGCACGTCCACCACCAAGTCCTTGCTTTCGGTCATATGATTTGTGGCTCCACTATCGAGCAACTATGATCCCCAACCGGAAGCAAACACCTATAAGAGATCAATGCTTGGTTTTAGGTACCCATTTTGTAATGGGTCCTTTGATGTTAGTAACAAGGGTCTTAGGAACCCAAATAGACCATTCAATGTACTCATAAGGAGAACCAACAAACTTGGCCTAAACATGCCCATCACTAGCACAACACAACACATAAGAACAGTTAAAGTCACCGACTTTGTTGGAAGGAGTGGCATTGCCCTTGTTGACACCACAACCCTTCATATTGTTCTTCTTCTCCTTAGAAGCACCATCTCCCTCCTTCACAAAAGTTTGCTTGAGAGGAGGAGGCTGTTTGGCCTTGTCGTTCTTCTTCTTGTTCTTGGACTTGGGTGCAAACCCAATTCCCTCCTTGCCCACAACTTCCTTTTGATTGCTCAAAAGGTCGTTGAGGTTCTTCTCACCTTGTATGCATGACACAAGGCCTTTCTCAAGTTGCTCCTTCAACTTGGCATTCTCCTCCACAAGATGCACATGCTCACAACACGAGTTAGTAGCATTTGCATTATCAATTAAAACCATATGAGGAAATGTGGCTTTCTCCTTGGTTAGCTTCACTTGGAGTTGATCATGAGACTCTTTGAGGCTAGCATGAGCACCCTTCAAGGCCTTGTGAGCCTTGTCAAGTATATCAAACTCATCCTTGAGTCTGGCATGGTCAACCCCAAGCTTAGCCTTCTCAGAATTGAGCACACGAGATACAACAAGAGCATGATCAAGATCTTTCTTTAATTTAGCATGATCATCGTAGTGTGACTCCTCAAGAGTCAAACGATGACCACACTCTTCGTCAAGTGCATTAGAGAGATCCGATATCTCATCGACATAGTCACAACTATGCCCTTCCTCAAGAGTCACGACTATGCTTACTCATAAAGGACTCAAATTCATTTTCTTCCTCCTTCGACCCCTCACTTTCATCAATGCAATCCGTCAAGGAAGGATTAGTAGTGATGGTGGTTTTGATGTTGGGGGTTGCCTTGTTGGTGGCTTTGGCCATGAGGCACTTGGCGGTGATGTTCTTGTTGGGTGAGTCCAAGAGGGACGCTTGTGGAGTTGTTGCAATGGAAATGGAGGCCATGACAACCGTCTCACCATCTTCATCATCATCATCATCCTCATTGTACTCTTCTTGTGCCAACAACCCCTTGGGAGGAGTCTTCTTGGTGAAGTTATTCTTGTTGGGGAAGGACTTGGCCTTGTATTTTCAGATAAGCTTGCCACCATTGTCTTCCCTCTTCTCATATGGGCATTCCGCAACAAAGTGGATTACATTGCCACAATTATAGCATGTCATCATGTGTTGCTTGCCCTTGACGCCACTTGAGTTGTTCTTGTTGAAGTTGGGCCTTGATACGTCTCCAACGTATCTATAATTTTTGATTGCTCCATGCTATATTATCTTCTGTTTTGGACATTATTGGACTTTATTATTCACTTTTATATTATTTTTGGGACTAACCTATTAACCAGAGGCCCAAAATTTGCACTTCTGCTTTTTTGCCTATTTCAGAGTTTTGCAGAAAAAGAATATCAAAGGGAGTCCAAACGGAATGAAACCTTCGGGAACGTGATTTTTGGAACAAACATGATCCAGAGGACTTGGACCCTACGTCAAGAAAGCCACCAGGAAGCCACGAGGTAGGCGGGGGCGCCTACCCCCCCAGGCGCGCCCTCCACCCTCGTGGGCCCCATGTTGCTCCACCGACATACTCCTTCCTCCTATATATACCTACGTAGCCCCAAACGATCAGATACGGAGCCAAAACCTAATTCCACCGCCGCAACCTTCTGTACCCACGAGATCCCATCTTGGGGCCTGTTCCGGAGCTCCGTTGGAGGGGGCATCGATCACGGAGGGCTTCTACATCAACACCATAGCCTCTCCGATGAAGTGTGAGTAGTTTACCTCAGACCTTCGGGTCCATAGTTATTAGCTAGATGGCTTCTTCTCTCTTTTGGATCTCACTACACTGTTCGCCCCTCTCTGGTGGAGATCTAGTCGATTTATTCTTCTTTTGCGGTGTGTTTGTTGCGTCCGATGAATTGTGGGTTTAGGAGCAAGTCTATCTATGAACAATATTTGAATCTTACTGAATTCTTTATGTATGATTGGTTATCTTTGCAAGTCTCTTGAATTATCAGTTTGGTTTGGCCTACTAGATTGATCTTTCTTGCAATGGGAGAAGTGCTTAGCTTTGGGTTCAATCTTGCGGTGTCCTTTCCCGGTGTGATGAGGGGCATAAAGGCACGTATTGTATTGTTGCCATCGAGGATAACAAGATGGGTTTTTTATCATATTGCATGAATTTATCCCTCTACATCATGTCATCTTGCTTAAGGCGTTACTCTGTTCTTATGAACTTAATACTCTAGATGTGTCGGATTTCGGGTTCCGGCAGACCCTCTAGGATTTCGGGTGTGCACGGAGATCTCGCCCTCTACCTGCCTGCATCTCGCCGCCTCACTAGGATCTAAACTATGAAAGGAACAACACAAGAGACACAGGGTTTATACTAGTTCGGGCCACCATTGTGGTGTAATACCCTACTCTAGTTTGTGGTGTGGTGGATTGCCTCTTGGGCTGATGATGATGAACAATACAAGGAAGAACAGCCTCGCGAGGTTACATTCTTGGCTGGTGCGATGAACTGCTTGGGGGAGTTCAGTCGCTTCTCTCTCTCTCTCTCTCTCTGATTGATTCCAGATCAAGCTGCCTCTACCATGTTCTGGATGCCGGATCCCAGATGCCTCTACCCTGTGGGTGGCTAGTCCTATTTATAGGCGGAGGCCCCGGCCTCTTCCCAAATATTGAGCGGGAAGGCGCCAACAATTGGCCATTTTGAAGGGGAACATCTAGTACACTTATCCCGACTAAAGTTGGTCCTCGCTTTGTCAAAGGCTCGTGGTGACGCCTTGGCTTGGGCTCCACAATGACTTCCTTCCCGCCATCGCGACGGTCTTGGTCTTGTTGCACCAAAACGAATGCCTTTGCTTGATGCTCTACTGCGCTTGCTCCCTTTGCACCAAAGAGGAAAGGAGGACAACTGCTGGCGGTGGCGCCGCCTGGCGCCCTTGGTCGTCATGGCTATGCGTCATGGGCACCTCGTGAGGTACCCGCCTTGATCTCTCCGCCTCCTCGCGAGCCAGCCTGACGAGGCCGTGCCTGAGGAAGCTCCCTGTCGTCCGCCCCGCGAGGCTTGGCCCCTGGCGAGGGTCTTGAGCTTGTGTTGATGAAGATGGGCCGTGTTGGGCCACCCCTTTAGCCACGCCGCAGGCCGCAGGCAGGCAAGTCTGGGGACCCTCGTTCCCAGAATGCCGACAGTAGCCCCCGGGCCCAAGGCGCGCCCGGACTTGGCTGAGCAGAGAAGCGAAGGGGCAAGTCTGGCACCATGGGCCCCTAACAGCTTGACCTTGGGCGCCGCGTGGCGGTTGATTGGACGTGGGCGGCCCTGCTCCCCCACACCTCCTTATTTTGCGCCCAGCTTGGCAGACCCGTGGTTGCACACAGTCGTTCCTCTTTTCGCTGCTCGACCGTCCCCTGCTCTTCCTCCTCTTGAGCTCTAGTCTCTGCTTCCAATCCAATCTCGAATCCTCCCCCTTCCCATTACCATGGCTCCGGCGAAGAAGGGGAAAGGGAAGAAACCGGTGCCTCCGCCTCGCTCGCCGTCGTCGGCGGCTCCCGCCGTCGATCGGTCGATCATACTCAACCGAGAAGGCTTGGGAAAGGTCAACTCTGCTCTGGCCACTATCTTCAACGAGTGCGGGAAGACGACGACCTGGCCCGCGTCCCACTTCTCCATCGACAGAATAGTCACCGAGGTCCGGTACCTTGCCGACGCCCTGTGGGCGGGACTGGTTCCCCCATTTTCCAATTTCTTCAACGATGTGCTTTCCCGTTACCAGATCCATATGATGCATTTGGGTCCTGAATCCATTACTCTTCTTGCCGTCTTCGCCTTTGTCTGTGAGGCAATGATGGGCATCCCTCCTTCAGTTGCCTTGTTGCGTCACTTCTTCTCTCTGCGCCTCGTCGACCCCACCCAATGCTCGGGGTGCGTGAGCTTCATTGCCACACCAGAAACATCGGGTTCAGGGATTGATTTCAGCCTTCCTCCGCCCGCGTCTGGGTTCCGCGAGCGGTGGCTGTACATGGACGTAGGGGTGCCCAGCCCCTGCTTTCGGAGCCAACGTCGCCCGCTGTCCCCAATTCAGGCTGGGGCCAGGAGACGCTCATGAGCCCCCGGCTCATCTTCGTCTGGCGTCGCTTCGCGTTCTTGAGGGCGCTCGGCGTGACGGCGACCAGGGTGGTGAAGGAGTTCCTGCTATGCCGCATTGCTCCTCTCCAGCGCCACTCCCGCCGGATGTGGGCCTTCAACGGGCATGAAGATCGCATGAGACTCCAGGAGGAGGACCTGACGCCTGAAGTGCTGAGGAAGGTGCTCTTGGTCTTGACTGGGGACCCTTCCCCCGGCAGCGTCCGGCAAGGGGGGGCTTTGCTGTACCTTTGCTCGAATAGGGGCGACTTTGTGAATCAGATGCCCAACTTCGACGAATGGGGGCTGCGCCCCGCTGGCCTCACGGGGCCTCGCGAGAGTGGTGGTGACTGCCCTTCCAGTCGCCCACGGTGGTCCTTCCTCGAGTGGCAGAGCAGAGAGGCATGGGCCGCTGGAGGCTGAGGGGGCCCCCGCCGGGATGACGACGCCAGGCAGCACTCCTGAGGGGGCAGCTCCTGAGGCCCGTACTGCTGTGGCTGAAGGCGTTGAGCCGCTACCCGCGGTTGAGGCCCCTGAGGCCCCAGCTAACCTTCTTGGTGAGGCGACCGGCGGCGAGCATCAAGATGACGCCCTTGACGCTGGTCACCTTGATGCTTCTTCCTCGTCGCAGGCTGACCCCTGCGCTCAACTCCTGGGCCGCTTCCGCGTGGACTTCGAGGCTCTCCGGAAGAGAAGGGAGGCCTTGGGTGACGACACCTTGCCGCTGGCTTGAAGTGCAGGAAGTATTTCGCCATTGATGAGTAAGCCTTCCCCTTTCCTAGCTCTTGATCCTCCCGTTGCTTTGGCTGATCCTTGCTCTGCAGGGCCCTTCCTGCCGAGCTCACGGAGATGGCTGAGGAGCCATCTCCCCAGGCTTCACCCTCTCCACCATCTTCGAGCGCTCTGAGCTCAAGCAGAGCCCTTGCGGTGAGGCCGGTCGGAGAGGTGAGCCATCCTGTGGTGCATCGTGGCTCCGCGCGCCTCGCGACCCTCCTTCGCGAGCCTTCTCGGGGCATAGCCGGCCTGCCTTGGGCTTCACGTCTGGTCGTGGATGACGATTGGCTGCGGTCGGCCCTGCGCTCTTCATTTGGGGATGGGCTGGCTTCAGGCCGGACTTACAGGCGCGCCTGCCATCGCGAGGGTGCCAGCCCCCCCCGCCCAGAGGGGGAGTGCTAATTCGTGGCCCTCCGCGCTTACTTGGGGCGGATGACGACGCAGAAGACGTGCTCGAGCGCGCCCGGGGGCGTCGCGTTCTTCGCCAAGGGTTTCTCCGGAGGGCGGCTGACGCGGTGAGCCGGCTTGGTGAAGAGCTTGCTGATGAAGACGCACACCTTGAGGCTGAGGGCATGCGCCTGGCTGAAGAGAGGCGCAAGCTGAAGGCGGCTGTTGCCCTTGCGCGCCACCAGCGCGACCTCGACAATGAGGAGGCCGAGGCGTCGCTGGCGGCCTCTCGGGAGGCTCGTTCCCGGGCCGTCGAGGAGGCCCGAGAGGCTGACCGGCAGCGTGAGGCAGCGGAGGAGCGGGCGCGAGAACTCCAGGCCTGGTGCCATTCCCTGGAGCAGCAGGTGGAGCTGCGCGAGATGGCCCTTGCGTCGATGAAGGTGGCTTCGGTCGACCAGGCAGAGCTCCAGAGGCATGAGGAGGCACTGACGCTGGAAGCTGCCAAACGTGCACGCGATCTTGAGCACCTAGAGACGAGGGAGCGCTTGGTGACGCAGGCGGAGGATGACATCGCTGCGCGTGAGGCCCGAGTCCTGGAAGAGGTTGAACGCAGGGTGGCGACGGCCCGCTTGAACCTTGAGCGCGAGTTCGAGGAGAGGCTGGGGTTGATCCGGGTCGAGGCTGAAGGCAGGACCGCCGCCCTGAGGGCCAAGCTGGAGGAAGTGACGCGACGGGCCGACGCTTCTCGGGCCGCCCTCGGCATGGCGCAGGAGGAGCTGACTACCTCCCGCACCGAGGCGCTTCTTCTCCGCCAATGGGTGGACGAGGCTGAGGCTGCTATGCCGCGTAACGAGGATTTAGATACGCCGGCGGCGGATCCTGGAGCACGAGCACGGCCCCATGCTCACCATGCTCCGGGAGAGAGCCAACACAACCTTGGGTAACATCTATGAGGCGGCCGTCGGCGAGCCCCACGCAGTCAACTATGCTGGCAATATTCAGTTCTTCACCGACGGGGTGACGCAGCTGGAGGTGCGGTCGGTCAGAGCCAACAGGTTGGTGGAGGAGAGGAGCCGCACCCTACTCGGGTGTGCCTTTTCTCGTGTCTTCAGCCACCTTCGGAACATGGACCCCAACTTCGACTTTGACGCCACCATCGCCCCAGTACCCCAGGCCGTCCGGGACGACCTGGCGCACTGGGTGGAAGACAACGTGGATGCCCTCGTCAGGGCCTTCGTTTCTGATAACGACGGCGTGGTCGTGGCTGCTGATGAAGGCGACATGGTGAACGGCCCTGACGCCGCTGATGGCAACGCGGATAGCGATGGCGAGGCCAGCGACGCCAACGACGATTCAGGAGGTGCCCCTGAGGATGCATTGGGGGATTTATCCGACTGACCGCGTGTTGTCCCTGCTTCCTTACCCTGCGCAGATAGAGTTCGGGCCTTGCCCTGAAGGTTGTAAGAGCATTTTGGGAGGGGGGCCCTCATGTAAAAACTTGCATTCAGCGTATTAGTAGATGTGATATCACCCGTATGCCTGCACCAATTGGCTGGCTTTGCGACGAGCTAGCTGTATTGTTTACCTTCGACCCGCGTGGGCCTCGAGATAGCCTGCAGAGGGATGTGGTGTCTCGAGCGTCTTCTGGACGAGCCCATCGAACCTGTAATGAAAACCTCCTGAGAGGGCGCGGTGACCGCAGTCTGGGCTGCACGCAAGCTAGGCCTGGCCCGGCTCGCGAGGGGCTCACGAGGGGAGGCAGCTGAGGCAAAGTGGTAACTAGAACGCGAGAGATTGCTTGAACGAGACTAAACACCCCTTCCCCGAACACACGCAAATCTTCGAGCTCAAATCCAACTTAAATCCAACGGGGAAAATGACAGCCAAGGGAAAGCAATGAAAGCGAAAAAGGCCGCGTCGCACCTAGTCTAGTCTTGGACGTCTTCTCACCAAAGATGGAGCTAAGTGCTGCCATCGGGCGTGGAGGGAGCCCTGTGGCCCGAGGCCGGCACCCTGAGACTCCGGGCGTGTACAGCCCCACTAATTATTACGTGAGAGTGTCACGGGCGGCGAAGCTTCACAGCACCGGGCCTTCTTCATGTACCGCCTTGCTTCATATCGCCAGACGAGGGCCCCGCCTTGCGCCACACTCTAGTGCCACCGACGACGACCGGAAACCAGGGGCGCCGATGGGGTAGAGCGGTCGCCAGCCAGTTCCCCGACGACCACGGGTCCTCTGCCGCCAGGGCAGGCCACGAGGCACCTCCCAGCAGAGGGCCTACCTCCTGACGGCGCCTTGCTCCGAACGCCGCGGTGGTGATGCCGGATCTCGGCCCCTCTCCTGCAGCCCCCGGCGCCCTCCTCCTGAGGGGTAGGAAGCTGCGGGAGTGGGGCAGCCGCCCGCTGTGGCGACATTTACCTCCTGCGATCCATGGTTAGCGTATGCCTGCTCCTGAGGAATTAGCAGTACCCGATAATCGTTGCTTCCAGCGTGGCCGACGGGGCCTTCCCGGGGCTCCTGGAAGAGCTCAGCTCGGTGCCTCGTCTCTGGCTTGGGCTGAGGAGCGAGCCTTGTTAAATCCTCATGCGCGTGCCCTTGGTCCATCATGTGGGCACGATTTTTGGGGGCCGCCATCGCGAAGGCCGCGCCGTAGTGCTCCGCGTGCCACGCAGTTCTACTTGAGGCGCCCGCCTGGGGGTGGTAGCGCGGTGGCCCACCGAGGTCGTGGGTCGTGGCGAGTCCTTCTTCGCTGGCCAGGGGCGGAGGCAGCGCCGCTGCTGGCCCGGTGCTGACGGCCTGGCCGGCGTTGGGGTGGCCTTGGAGTCCGCTTGGAGCTGTGTGGCCGTGCGTGGAGCCTCCGTGCGGGCCACCCTGGACCTGAGGTGGGAGTTGGGTGCAGAAGGGGTGAGCCCCCGAGGCGGCGAAGCCCAGGAGCTCCGCCACCCGCTCTAGCAAAGACGTCGTGATCGCCTTCCAAAGAGCCTGCGGTAGCTCTCGGGCCACTATGAGCGCGGCCCTTGAGTTCGCCTGCTCCCATCGGGTGTACGGCATCGTGGCCGCGGCGTCGTTGGAGGCCCTCGCCGCCAACCGCGCCTGCCGCGGCGTGAGAGCTATCGTTGCCTGTCCGCGTCGCCCGCGGCCCGCAGCGCCCTGCGGACCGCGAGCTGCCTGGTGCATGGGGTTGCGGGCGGCGGCTCTTCGTGGCGGGCCAGCTGCCGAGGATCGTGGTTGCTGCACAGTCGCGGACATGATGATGACGATGCAACGGGACGCGAAGCGGCAGAAGGTGGATTCCGGCGCACCCCTACCTGGCGCGCCAAATGTCGGATTTCAGGTTCCGACAGACCCTCTAGGTTCAAACACTGGTGTGCGCGCGGAGATCTCGCCCTCTACCTGCATGCATCTCGCCGCCTCGCTAGGATCTAAACTATGAAAGGAACAACACAAGAGACACAGGGTTTATACTAGTTCGGGCCACCATTGTGGTGTAATACCCTACTCTAGTTTGTGGTGTGGTGGATTGCCTCTTGGGCTGATGATGATGAACAATACAAGGAAGAATAGCCTCGCGAGGGTCTGTTCTTGGCTGGTGCGATGAACTGCTAGGGGGAGTTCAGTCGCTTCTCTCTCTCTCTCTCTCTCTCTCTCTCTCTCTCTCTCTCTCTCTGATTGATTCCAGATCAAGCTGCCTCTACCATGTTCTGGATACCGGATCCCAGATGCCTCTACCCTGTGGGTGGCTAGTCCTATTTATAGGCGGAGGCCCTGGGCCTCTTCCCAAATATTGAGCGGGAAGGGCGCCAACAATTGGCCATTTTGAAGGGGAACATCTAGTACACTTATCCTGACTAAAGTTGGTCCTCGCCTGTCAAAGGCTCTGGTGGTGACGCCGGCTTGAGCTCCACAATGACTTCCTTCCTGCCGTCGCGACGGTCTTCGTCTTGTTGCACCGAAACGGATGCCTTTGATTGATGCTCTCGCCTGCGCTTGCTCCCTTTGCACCAAAGAGGAAAGGAGGACACTGCACGGGCTGGCGCCCGCTTGGTGCCCTTGGTCGTCATGGCTTGCGTCATGGGCACCTCGTGAGGTACCCTTGCCTTGATCTCTCCGCCTCCTCGCGAGCCAGCCTGACGAGGCCGCGCCTGAGGAAGCTCCCTGTCGTCCGCCCCGCGAGGCTTGGCCCCTCGCGAGGGTCTTGAGCTTGTGTTGATGAAGATGGGCCATGCTGGGCCACCCCTTTAGCCACGCCGCAGGCAGGCAAGTCTGGGAACCCCCGTTCCCAGAACGCCGACAAGATGCATGCTGGATAGCGGTCGATGTGTGGAGTAATAGTAGTAGATGCAGGCAGGAGTCGGTCTACTTGTCTGAGACGTGATGCCTATATACATGATCATACCTAGATATTCTCATAACTATGCTCAATTCTGTCAATTGCTCAACAGTAATTTGTTCACCCACCGTAAAATACTTATGCTCTTGAGAGAAGCCACTAGTGAAACCTATGGCCCCTGGGTCTATCTTCATCATTTTAATATTCCAACACTTAGTTATTTCCGTTGATTTTTACTTTGCTTTTATTTTACTTTGCATCTTTATCATAAAAATACCAAAAAAATTATCCTATCATATCTATCAGATCTCACTCTCGTAAGTGACCGTGTAGGGATTGACAACCCCTTATCACGTTGGTTGCGAGGATTTATTTGTTTGTGTAGGTGCGAGGGACTCGCGCGTAGCCTCCAACTGGATTGATACCTTGGTTCTCAAAAACTGAGGGAAATACTTACGCTACTTTGCTGGATCACCCTTTCCTCTTCAAGGGAAAACCAACGCAGTGCTCAAGAGGTAGCAAGAAGGATTTCTGGCGCCGTTGCCGGGGATACTTACGCGAAGTCAAGTCAAGATTTGGCTCCCGACAACGAGCCATTTCTGGCGCCGTTGCCGGGGAGGTCTACGCAAAAGTCAACATACCAAGTACCCATCACAAACCCTTTTCTCCCGCATTACATTATTTGCCTTTTGCCGCTCGTTTTCCTCTCCCCCACTTCACCCTTGCCGTTTTATTCGCCCTTTCCTTTTCCTTTTGCCTCTTTTTGCCCGTCTCTTGTTTGCTCGTGTGTCGAATTGCTTGTTTGTCACGATGACTCTACCTAGATTTGGTGATCTTCACCTTAAAAGGTTAGAAGAGATCGAAAGCAACGTTAGCAGTTTTATGGTTTTGCAATTTGAGCATAATAATTTCTTCAGAAACGAGCTTAAGGAACAAAAAAGCTTTATGAATTATATGAATAAAGAGCTCGATGATATGTCTAAAGAATTTGATGGTTTGAGATCCCAAATTGCTCGTATTGAGAAGTTGATAGCTGAAATATCGGATAAGCAGGCTACCTTAGTTAATAAGATGGCCGCTAAACCGGAGAACTATGAAAATAAAGATGAAGATCAAAAAGTTATTGATGTGTCCCCTATTAAATCTTTGTTTTGCAATATGAATCTTGATAATGATGGGACTGAATATGATCCACCTTTACCTAGAAGGCGTTCCAAAATTTGGAGTTTTTAGATCTTGATGCTAAATTTGATAAAAGTGGGATTGAAGAGATCAAAACATTAGATATTAATGAACCCTTGGATTTCAGGGAATTTATGATAATTTCTCTTTGATAGATTGTATTTCCTTGTTGCAATCCGTGCTAAATTCTCCTCATGCTTATAGTCAAAATAAAGCTTTTACCAAACATATCGTTGATGCTTTGATGCAGTCTTATGAAGAAAATATTGAGTTGGAAGTTTCTATCCCTAGAACACTTTATGATGAGTGGGAACCTACTATTAAAATTAAGATTAAAGATCACGAATGCTATGCTTTGTGTGATTTGGGTGCTAGTGTTTCCACGATTCCAAAAACTTTGTGTGATTTGCTAGGTTTCCGTGATTTTGATGATTGCTTTTTAAACTTGCACCTTGTGGATTCCACCATTAAGAAACCTATGGGAAGAATTAATGATGTTCTTATTGTTGCAAATAGGAACTATGTGCCCGTAGATTTTATCGTTCTTGATATAGATTGCAATCCTTCATGTCCTATTATTCTTGGTAGACCTTTCCTTAGAACGATTGGTGCGATTATTGATATGAAGGAAGGGAATATTAGATTCCAATTTCCATTAAAGAAAGGCATGGAACACTTCCCTAGGAAGAAAATAAAATTACCATATGAATCTATCATGAGAGCCACTTATGGATTGCCCACCAAAGATGACAATACCTAGATCTATCCTTGCCTTTATGCCTAGCTAGGGGCGTTAAACGATAGCGCTTGTTGGAGGCAACCCAATTTTATTTTTAGTATTTTTTTGCTTTTTGCTTATGTTTAGGAATAAATATTTGATCTAGCCTCTGGTTAGATGTGCTTTTATGTTTTAATTAGTGTTTGTTCCAAGTTAAACCTATAGGATCTTCTTGGATGATAGTTATTTGATCTTGCAGAAAATTCCAGAAACTTTATGTTCACGAAACCAATTGTTAAAAATCACCAGAACGTGATAAAATATTGATTTCAATTGCTGCTGATCAATAAACAAATTGTCTAGGTCTTCCTATTTTGGCTGATGTTTTGGAGTTCCAGAAGTTTGCGTTAGTTACAGATTACTACAGACTGTTCTGTTTTTGACAGATTCTGTTTTTCGTGTGTTGTTTGCTTATTTTGATGAATCTATTGCTAGTAAAATAGTTCATAAACCATAGAGAGGTTGTAATACAGTAGGTTTAACAACAATATAAATAAATAATGAGTTCATTACAGTACCTCGAAGTGGACTTTTGTTTTCTTTCGCTAACGGAGCTCACGAGATTTTCTTCTAAGTTTTGTGTTGTGAAGTTTTCAAGTTTTGGGTGAAAGATTTGATGGATTATGGAACAAGGAGTGGCAAGAGCCTAACCTTGGGGATGCCCATGGCACCCCCAAGATAATCTAAGGACACCAAAAAGCCAAAGCTTGGGGATGCCCCGGAAGGCATCCCCTCTTTCGTCTACTTCCATCGGTAACTTTACTTGGAGCTATATTTTTATTCACCACATGATATATGTTTTGCCTGGAGCGTCTTGTATGACTTGAGTCTTTGCTTTTTAGTCTACCACAATCATCCTTGCTGTACACAACTTTTGAGAGAGACACACATGATTCCGAAATTATTACTATGTGCTTCACTTATATCTTTTGAGTTATATAGTTTTTGCTCTAGTGCTTCACTTATATCTTTTAGAGCACGGTGGTGATTTTTGTTTTATAGAAACTATTGTTCTCTCATGATTCACTTAGATTATTTTGAGAGTCCTACAAAACAACATGGTAGTTTGCTTTAACAATAATAGGCATACAAGAGTAGTAAAAGAAAAATTCTTATGAGTGTGTTGAATACTATGAGAAGTTTGATGCTTCATAATTGTTTTGAGATATGAAGATGCTGATATTAGAGTCATACTAGTTGAGTAGTTTTGAATTTGAGAAATACTTGTGTTAAAGTTTATGATTCCCGTAGCATGCACGTATGGTGAACCGTTATGTGATGAAGTCGGAGCATGATTTATTTATTGATTGTCTTCCTTATGAGTGGCGGTCGGGGATGAGCGATGGTCTTTTCCTACCAATCTATCCCCTAGGAGCATGCGCGTAATACTTTGCTTTGATAACTTGTAGATTTTTGCAATAAGTATATGAGTTCTTTATGACTAATGTTGAGTCCATGGATTATACGCACCCTTCTTCCTTCCACCATTGCTAGCCTCTCTAATACCGCGCACTTTTCGCAGGTATCATACACCCATCATATACCTTCCTCAAAACAGCCACCATACGTACCAATCATGGCATTTCCATAGCCATTCCGAGATATATTGCCATGCAACATACCACTGTTTCGTTTATTATGACACGCTTCATCATTGTCATATTGCTTTGCATGATCATGTAGTTGACATTGTATTTGTGGCAAAGCCATCGTTCATAATTCTTTCATACATGTCACTCTTGATTCATTGCATATCCCGGTACATCACGGAGGCATTCATATAGAGTCATATTTTGTTCTAAGTATCGAGTTGTAATTGTTGAGTTGTAAGAAAATAAAGTGTGATGATCATCATTTTTAGAGCATTGTCCCAAGTGAGGAAAGGATGATGGAGACTATGATTACCCCACAAGTCGGGATGAGACTCCGGACGAAAAAAAGGGACCATAAAAAAACAGAAAAAAGGCCCAAATAAAAAAAATGAGAGAAAAAGAGAGAAGGGACAATGTTACTATCCTTTTACCACACTTGTGCTTCAAAGTAGCACCATGATCTTCATGATAGAGAGTCTCCTATGATATCACTTTCATATACTAGTGGAAAATTTTCATTATAGAACTTGGCTTGGATATTTCAATGATGGGCTTCCTCAAAATGCCCTAGGTCTTCGTGAGCAAGCGAGTTGGATGCACACCCACTTAGTTTCTTTTGTTGAGCTTTCATATACTTATAGCTCTAGTGCATCCGTTGCATGGCAATCCCTACTCACTCACATTGATATCTATTGATGGGCATCTCCATAGCCCGTTGATATGCCTAGTTGATGTGAGACTATCTTCTCCTTTTTTTGTCTTCTCCACAACAACCATTCTATTCCATATATAGTGCTATGTCCATGGCTCACGCTCATGCATTGCGTGAAGATTGAAAAAGTTTGAGAACGTCAAAAGTATGAAACAATTTCTTGGCTTGTCATCGGGGTTGTGCATGATTTAAATATTTTGTGTGGTGAAGATAGAGCATAGCCAGACTATATGATTTTGTAGGGATAACTTTCTTTGGCCATGTTATTTTGAGAAGACATAATTGCTTAGTTAGTATGCTTGAAGTATTATTATTTTTATGTCAATATTGAACTTTTGTCTTGAATCTTTCGAATCTGAATATTCATACCACAATTAAGAAGAATTACATTGAAATTATGCCAAGTAGCACTCCGCATCAAAAATTCTATTTTTATCATTTACCTACTCGAGGAAAAGCAGGAATTAAGCTTGCGGATGCTTGATACGTCTCCAACGTATCTATAATTTTTGATTGCTCAATGCTATATTATCTTCTGTTTTGGACATTATTGGACTTTATTATTCACTTTTATATTATTTTTGGGACTAACCTATTAACCGGAGGCCCAACCCAGAATTGTTGTTTTTTTCCTATTTCAGAGTTTCGTAGAAAAAGAATATCAAACGGAGTCCAAACGGAATGAAACCTTCGGGAACGTGATTTTTGGAACGAACATGATCCAGAGGACTTGGACCCTACGTCAAGAAAGCCACCAGGAAGCCACGAGGTAGGGGGCGCACCTACCCCCCCAGACGCGCCCTCCACCCTCATGGGCCCCATGTTGCTCCACCGACGTACTCCTTCCTCCTATATATAACTACGTACCCCCAAACGATTAGATACGGAGCCAAAAACCTAATTCCACCGCCGCAACCTTCTGTACCCACGAGATGCCATCTTGGGGCCTGTTAGGAGCTCACGGAGGGGAGGCATCGATCATCGAGGGCTTCTACATCAACACCATAGCCTCTCCGATGAAGTGTGAGTAGTTTACCTCGGACCTTCGGGTCCATAGTTATTAGCTAGATGGCTTCTTCTCTCTTTTTGGATCTCAATACAATGTTCTCCCCCTCGTGGAGATCTATTCGATGTAATCTTCTTTTGCGGTGTGTTTGTTGAGACCGATGAATTGTGGGTTTATGATCAAGTTTATCTATGAACAATATTTGAATCTTCTGAATTCTTTTATGTATGATTGGTTATCTTTGCAAGTCTCTTGAATTATCAGTTTGGTTTGGCCTACTAGATTGATCTTTGTTGCAATGGGAGAAGTGCTTAGCTTTGGGTTCAATCTTGCGGTGTCCTTTCCTAGTGATGAGGGGCAGCAAGGCACGTATTTTATTGTTGCCATCGAGGATAACAAGATGGGTTTTTTATCATATTGCATGAATTTATCCCTCTACATCATGTCATCTTGCTTAGGCGTTACTCTGTTCTTATGAACTTAATACTCTAGATGCATCTTTGGATAGCGGTCGATGTGTGGAGTAATAGTAGTAGATGCAGGCAGGAGTCGGTCTACTTGTCTCAGATGTGATGCCTATATACATGATCATACCTAGATACTCTCATAACTATGCTCAATTATGTCAATTGCTCAACAGTAATTTGTTCACCCACCATAAAATACTTATGCTCTTGAGAGAAGCCACTAGTGAAACCTGTGGCCCCCGGGTCTATCTTCATCATATTAATCTTCCAACACTTAGTTATTTCCGTTGCTTTTTACTTTGCTTTTATTTTACTTTGCATCTTTATCATAAAAATACCAAAAAAATTATCCTATCATATCTATCAGATCTCACTCTCCTAAGTGACCGTGTAGGGATTGACAACCCCTTATCGCGTTGGTTGCGTGGATTTATTTGTTTGTGCAGGTGTGAGGGACTCGCGCGTAGCCTCCTACTGAATTGATACCTTGGTTCCCAAAAACTGAGGGAAATACTTACGCTACTTTGCTGCATCACCCTTTCCTCAAGGGAAAACCAACGCAGTGCTCAAGAGGTAGCAGGCCTTGAGTTCTTCTTGGTCCAAAATTGTCGTGAAGCGAGAGCCATGTGCTCATGATAATCATATTTTGTATCTTCGGGGCAACACTCTTCTTCTTCCTCTTCACCCTATTCTTCCCCACTAGCCTTGGCCTTCAAAGCAAGGTTGGGCTTCTTTACTCATTGAGAATGCAACACCGCATTGTCAGCGGTCTTGTCCAAGATCCTCATGGCCACAAACTCATCCAACACTTCACTTGAGGACAAGGCGTGAAAGTCTGGCCTTTGACGGATGATGGAGGACATGGCCTTATGGTAGGGCATCATGTCCTTGAGATACTTGCGCTTGATCCAATTGTCATCCTTATCCTTGCTCCCGTGATCTCGGAGTCAGACCGCGAGAGTGGTTAGTCTCCAGTAAAGCTCTCGAGGTTCTTCATCTTCATTCATTGCAAACTCATCGGCTTGATCTTGCACCACTTCAAAGTTTGAGCATTGAATGCTTGCTCTTCCCTTGTAAATGGAAACAACATGTTGCCATGCTTCCTTGGCTATGGTGAAAGGTTGAATATGCGCAATATCTTCGGGTGGCATAGCTTCTTGGAGAATGAATAGAGTGGACTCGTTGAATTGATGATCCGCGGCTTCTCTAGGAGTGAAGTTGCTTGGGTTGTCCGGGTATAAACCTTGCTCAATATTTCTCCAAATATTAGTAGAACTGTGGTTTAAATGACGTTTAAAGCCATAGACCCAAGAGGCAAAATCCTCATTTTTCACAAGCTTAGGAGGAGGACCAACATGATTCAAATGCGTGGAGGGAACCGGTCCTCCATAAGTGATTGGAGGTTCAACATGGGCAAAGATGCCATTTCCACTTCTACCACTAGGCAAAGGAACTTGTTCACTAGTAGCTTCCCCCTTATTGGAGTTAGCATCCGTCACCTTGTTAGTAGGGTCAACCATTTTCAACGGCACGGTGGATAATTTAAGGCCTTCTAAACACTTGTGAACATGCCTTCAACCTCGGTCGTCATGGAGGTTTTCAATGTGTCCAAAGCCGCATTGAACTCCTCACGAGAGAACGAGGTTCCCCCATCGGCCATCGACGAGAGCGGATTCACACCGGAGTGCTCCTCCCCATCGTCTACGGTGTCAACCATACTCTTCGTACGGCAAAGTCCTTAATAAAGAGACGAGGCTCGGATACCAATCGAAAGGATCGATATAGTTGACTAGAGGGGGGTGAATAGGCAACTAACAATTTTTAGCTTTTCTTTACCAAATTAAACTTTGCATCAAAGTAGGTTGTCTAGATATGCAACTAGGTGAGCAACCTATATGATGCAACAACAATAAGCACACAAGCAAGCAAGGGATACAACTAAATATAAGCTTGCACAAGTAAAGGTAAGAGATAACCAAGAGTGGTGCCGGTGGACACGAGGGTGTGTTACCGAAGTTCCTTCCCTTAGAGTGGAAGTACATCTCCGTTGGAGCGGTGTGGAGGCACAATGCTCCCAAGAAGCCACTAGGGCCACCGTATTCTCCTCACGCCCTCACACAATGCGAGAAGTCGTGATTCCACTATTGGTGCCCTTGGAGGCGGCGACCGAACCTTTACAAACAAGGTTGGGGCAATCTCCACAACTTAATCGGAGGCTCCCAACGACACCACGAAGCTTCACCACAATGGAATATGGCTCATGGTGACCTCAACCGTCTAGGGTGCTCAAACACCCAAGAGTAACAAGAGCCGCAAGGGATTAGTGGGGGGAATCAAATTTCTCTTGGTGGAAGTGTAGGTCGAGGCCTTCTCAAGCAATCCCTAGAAAATCAACAAGTTTGATTGGCTAGGCAGAGAGATCGGGCGAAAATGGAGTTTGGAGCAACAATGGAGCTTGGGGAGAGAAGAGGTGGTCAACTTGGGGAAGAAGACCCCCTTTATATAGGGGGGAAAGATCCAACTGTTACCCACTTATTCAGCCCGCGACATGCGGTACTACGGCACAGACACACGGTACTACCGCAAGGGCTTGCAGTACTACCGCTAGGTGGTGCGCAATGTTCAAGAAATCGTTAACTGGTAGCTGCTCGGTCAGTTTAGGAGTAGTGATTAATCGATGAATCGGCCTATTAACTGGATTAATCGGTCGACCATTAATTGGTAGATTGAATAGAAACTTGCCAACATATATCTAGATTTGTTAATGTATTATACCATACTCTCATGCTCCCAGCTATGTAGTATACCAAAATATGCTGCCATACACATATGAAAAGCATAGAGAGGAGGTAAAATTATTAATCCTATCTATTAAGGAGCGGCATGGGGCCGAAAGGGGTTATGGGCCAAAATTTTGGGCTTTGTTTGCCCACCTGTTAATGGGCCAACCGGGATTAATCGGCATGACAACTGATTAATCGGTCTAATTGGCCAATTAATCGGCCTGACAAGTTAACGCGACGAATAGGTGTTATTCGATTCGGCCATGCTATGAGTAGCGATTAACTGGCCCGTTAACTGATTAATCAGGTGAATTCTTGAATAGTGGTGGTGCGGTACTACCGCTCGTGCGGCAGAGACCAGCGAGGCCCTATTGTGTATAGGAACGAGCGGTAGAACCGCCGGAGCGGTACTACCGCGCGCCCTTGCGGTACTACCGCAAGGCAGGATTTAACTGGGCTGGGAAGGCACGGACTAATAAAATTACATCCGTGGCTACTTCCGCTGAGTTTCGGTCTGTGCGAAAATCCGGCACGGTACTACCGCTCGCAGGGAGCGGTACTACCGCGTAGGGCGCGGAAGTAAAAAATTACTTCCGCACCTACTTCCGTGCGTGCCAGCGTTCTGGGCTAGAGGCCACGGTACTACCGCTCGCGAGGAGCTGTACTACCGCACAACGCGGTACTACCGCTACCCTGGGCGGTACTACCGTGGAACGCTGCGGTACTACTGCTCCCTTGAGCAGTACTACCGCACGCCACAGAAACTGTGGCACTTGGAGGCCTTCATCTTCGCATAGACAAGGGAAAACGACCGGTGCTCCAATGGAGCGAAGGAAAGGCGGTGCAAAGGAACAGATGTGTACGTGTTGATTCCGCCCTAACCTTTCTGAAGCGGACTCCCTCTTAATAGTACGGCTTTCCTACGACTCAAATCCACCGAAAAGAAACGTAGAGAAACGATGTCTTCGATAGGCTCTGAGGGGCACCGAATCGTCTTGTGCCTAGACATGAGATATCTGAAATGCTCAATGCACACGATTAGTCCACAAATGCATTGTCATCAATCACCAAAACCACATAGGGAGAAATATACCCTTATACTTACTTTGTTGGAAGTGCCTATTACTTACGATCAGATAGATAATCCAATGCAGATTTTCGTTCTAGGTCGGCAGGTATTGATGGTAAATTTTTTATGAAAAGTTTTCTGCAAAAAAGTGATTGGGATGACAATGCAACTCTATGATATTATAGATTCTTCGTCATCAGGTCAAAGGAAAGAAACACTGGAAGTAGTTCCGGGATTTTCTACCACGACTGTCGACTGATACGGAAGCCTCTATCTGAGATATAGAGACTTCGGCCGAACTTGTAGCTGAACTATATATATTAGGCAAACTCGTGCAAACCTTCATGGTGTGCAGACGATGAACTTATAAAACATGAAGAAGCATTGATGGGCACTGACTCCGGAATTGGCTACATGCCAAAGTAATTCGAGACAGTATCCATATACATAATTCAAGTTTAAAACTTGATAAACTCTATGAAAGACTTAAGAGTATAACATATAGTTGGCTCTATAAACTGACAAAGATAAAAATGTTTTATGAAGCTTGACTTGTTATAAATAGTTTATACCAACATCTAGGAAATGACTATAATAAAACTGTCTCGTTGTCGCAATGCTTAAAGTCAGATATGCGTTGTCACAATGCTTAAAGTCAGATATGGTTAAACTAGCAATTACGGATTTCCATGAGATGAAAATAGAACCAAGATTGTATATATGTTACGGCCCAAAGTAATTTTGTCAATTCTGATGACGCTACTAAGTGTGCAAACTTCAGGAGATCCTTTAATGGGCTGAAACAAGCATAGTGAAGTTGGATCTTTGTTCTAATTTGTTCTAATGAAATGGCCAAATAATTTGATTTAAAACAATGATGCTTGTATTTATAAAAAAGTGGGAGCTTGATAATATTTAGAGGATAAACATAGTGTGTGCACGGCACATATTGATTAATTTAAAACTGTATAATTTTTTTTGACACGAATTAGGATTTCATAGTTTTTTAATAAGTCATGCCCAGGCTTTCTCTGACCCACAAAATGATCGAGCACTGCCCGGGCTTTCTCTGATCGTGTGCATGAAGTTAGTACTAGAAGCACATGGCATCGGTTAGTACTAGAAGCAAAACATTCTTATCGTATATTGTATTTATTTCGACACTCTCATCTCTTCTTGCAAAACTTTTTTATCCGGGAAACCTTACAAAACTTTGACCACCTGTATACTCTGGCGGTCAACTCTAGCTCACACTTCGCTATTCGAGTGTATATTGCATACTCTGGCGCGCAAAAAAGCACGCAGCGGTTCGTCCGATCGCGCATGCAGCTTCTCATTGGGCGTGGGCCGGCGCGAACCTGACCAGCGCGCGGGACTGGAGCCAGGGCTTGACGACCACCACGGCGTCGAACACGCGGCCGTCGCTGACGGCGCCGTTGCTCCCCGCGCCGTTCTCCTCGGCGGCCGCGACGCGGAGGTAGTACTTGACCCCGGACACCACCTGGCGCTGCGCCGACACCACGCGGGCGAACTCCAGCCGGCCGCAGACGCCGCCAGCACCCTGGCAGCCCTCCTCCCGGCGCCGATTCTGCTCTTCAACGGAGTAGCGCCCCAGCTCCTGCACCTCCCTGTCGGCCTCCACATCCCTCACCTCCGTCCTTGCCCCCATCTTCCTCCCGTCGTCCCACAGCTGCCGCGCGGCGCCCGGCTCGGTGCGCGCGGCTGACGCGGCGCACGCCACGAGCAGGACGACGAGGAGCGCGCAGGCGCCGGAGGCACCGATCATCCGAGCCATTTCACGTGCACTGTGTGTGTCTTAGCTAGATCACTGATGATGCAGTGCTGCTACTTACTAGTACTGGAGCTGTGCTGCTTGATGAGGATGAGTAAGTTGTGTGGCTGTGGGCGGTGTCGTGGCCGGCATTTATAGAGGCGTGCTGCGGGTGGTGCTGGGAATGGATAGGCGTTGCTGGAGCATGGAAGGATGCGGCGCGCGGCGGGTGCATGCATGCGTGCTCCGGTACGCATACCGGGGCGGGTGGATGGGCCGCGCCGCGGCGGGACGGAAGGATAGGGACGAGGCCGTGGCATGCCGCAGAGGAGACACGTAGAGCGTAGCGGGCGCGGGCGGGATGCCGCGTAGACAGACGTACGGTACGGGTCGCGCGTGACGTGCACGTGAACGAGGGTTGGGTTCCTCTGACCAGCACCCTGAGTTAAACTGGGCGTCTGTCGTGGTGCATCTAGGCTGGGATACCTTGGCTGGATGACTGGAACTTGTGTCAGTTGTGCAGGGGATGAAGTGCTGAGCTGCGTCGCACCATCGGTCGATTCTTGGGGTCACACTCACACACATGCATCGTGTGTGCACGGGGCTGGGCCAATGATGGTGGTGTTAGGGAAGTACGTACATGCTTCGTCTAAACCTGGAGTGCAGCGCGTTCTCTCTCTCCGTCCAGTGCCTCGGAAAAAAGAGTCAAATACAAGAAGGCAGTTAGCCGTATGGACGTCATGTTGGGTCGCGAAATTCGGCCCGCCTAGCTCAGTCCAGAGGTCGCTAAAGCTGACCACGAGCTCTTTTACCAGTCAGCGCAAAACGACGATTCAAAATCGAGTGACCCTCGCACTGCCTAGCTTTGCTTTCAGGTAAGGGCAATATAATGTCTCGCTCGATGGGAATTGAGAGGGTGTAATGCTAGAGTCACGGGCAAGATTTTACAGAGTTTACGGATTGATCTTAGTTGACCTTTACAGATTGGATTAGGGAGTGTGGAGGGGCCCACACCCCTGAAAATCTCGGGGGAAGAGAGTTAATTTGTGTGAAGGTAGAAAACACACTTTTTTTTTGAGAAATCGGGTAGGAAAATCACGCGTCTCGTCTCCTCTGGCACTTCGCTAACAGGCCAGCCCAATACAGTAGCTTCCTGAAGTGGTTTTGAAAAGCTACTATTGACCGGTTCTTATCGGTTTTAGAAACTTCGTGCAGTTTTTCTTCTTCCTCCTTTTTATGAGTTTTTTCTTGGTTTTACTTTTCCCGTATTTTTTATTTTTTAAATATCTGGTGACTTATTTTCAAATACACATTGAATATCTTTTATACGTGTTGAGCATTCTTTTAAATATATGTTAAATTTATTTTGAAATACATGTTGAACATTTTCCAAATACACATTAAACATTTTTTAATACATGGTCGATACTTTTACAAACAAGCAGATTTTTTTAATGTGTAAAACATTATGAAGTGTCAAAAAGTTTTTTAATGTCACAAGAAAATTACAATTGTGTGAAGCAGTTTCTTAAAATAAACGCTAAATTACTTTTGAAATTTATAAAAAATTTAAAATATCAAAAATATTTTTTTGAAATGCGTGAGCATTTTCAAAATGTGATGAAGTTTTATCCAAACCACCTGAACATTTCTTACATCATATTAACATTTTTTTAAATGTCACAAACATTTTTAACACATTAATACTTTTTAAAAGTCACAAACATTTTTTTGAAATGGCACAAATATTTCTGAAAATGTTTAGCAAATCAATTATTAAATGATATGTATATGTATATATAATGTTTTAAAATTAAAAATAAACAAAGAGGAACAAATATGATCGCAGAAAGTCGGACGTAAGCAAGTGAAACAAAAAATAACTTATTAGTGGGTTGGCCAACACTTGAATGGATGTAGGCAAGTCGGACTTTCAGCTCGCAACAAGCCAGGTATAGCCATGCCCTTGCCTCTATGGTGCATCCTCATTATTTTGAACCAAGGTCGTCGCATCTGCATTGCACGGGCTTTCTACAATCTAACATGTCGATGCTCCTGTGCGCCCTAATTAGAGCATATCCCGCATTAGAGAGAATAAATTCGGCTTTACTCCTCTAACCGGCACCTAGCCGATCCCTAAACCGAATAGAAGAGGATAACTTATCATCTGGCGTCTATCCCACGCCTAAATTTACCCCATTGTACTGCTCGGAGGAAAAGTTGAGCCTCTCTCTCGTCGGCCCCCCCCGTCCCCCGCCACTGCCTCTTCACCGGTGAACCTCCCGGCGACCGCCCCTCGGCCCCGCCGCTACCTCGTTGCCTCCCTTGGCCCTTGACGTGCTTCTTCCCGATGTCAAGCCCGTTCGGCCCCCGTCGTCATTGTCGGAATCAAGGTGAAACACCGCTGTCGTCGCCATAGCTGATTCGTCGGATTGCTTCTTATCTTCTTCCTCTTTGGCGGCTGCCGCATCTGACTTTGCTTGCACACAGCTGCAGGCCACACCCATGCTTTGTCGCCTGCCCGTTTGGCCGAAACGACGAAAGCTGCTCGGTGCACCCCCACCGCATCGCAAGTGTTCGTCGGTTTCCCTAGGTGAGTTTTTTCGTTCGTTTCTTTTTGGACCGAGCCGTTTGAATTGTAGATGAAGAGGTTGAGGCAGATAGTTTTCGAGGAATCGTCGTCATATGAAGAGGAAGAAGACGACGAAGGCTTTGAAACCATTTTAGGCGTGGTTTTCAATGATGATATTCAGCGGCCTTGGAGAGGATCGCTGTTTGGCCACATACGCATGAACCGTGATAGAGCGGAGGGCCATGCCAAGATCATGAGAGACTGCTCCAAATCCAACCTATCCAGAGAAGTACTTTCACTGGCACTTTCGGATGCACACAAGTCTTTTTCCGACCATTGCAAAAGACATTGATAAGTATGATGACTGGTTCAAGCTCCAAAGAAATGCAAGTGGATAGATAAGTGCAAGCCCTCTGATGAAGTGCATTGCGGTTGTTCGAGTCTTGGCATATGGGTGTTCGGCCGATGCAATTGACGAATATGTCTGCATTGGTGAAGACACAATCTTGGATGCCATTCGAAGGTTCACCAATGTAGAGATCTATGTTTTTGGCCCGGAGTACTTGAGAGCACCCAACGAGGAAGACACCCAGAGGCCGATCACAGAGAGTGAAGTAAGAGGATGGCCAGGGATGCTTGGATCATTTGACTGTATACAGGACATGGAAGAATTGTCCGGCAGGGTGGAAGGTTCGGTACAAAGGCCACTGCAACAATCCAACGATCATCTTGAGACAGTTGCAATGAAGAAATAAGGGATATGTCATTCATTCTTTTGTTTGCATGGCTCTCAACGACTTGAATGTGCTGTCGAGATCACCACTATTTCTAGGCTTATTACGGGAGATGCTCCTACTTGCAACTACTTAGTCAATGGGCACAACTACTCGATTAGTTACTACCTTGCGGGTGGCATCTATCCACCATGCGCCGTATTAGTCAAAACAATTTCACGTCCAAAAGGTAACAAAAATATTCACTTTGCCCAATGTCAAGAAGCTACTAGGAAAGATGTGGAGAGAGCCTTCGGTGTGCTTCAGAAGCGCTTCACAATTGTTCGTGGCCCGGCCAAGTACTGGAGCTCCAAGGTTCTGTGGCAGATCATGACTTGTTGCATCATATTGCATAACACGATCATTGAAGAAGAGATGGATATACCTGAGAACTTTCGGTACATCACCAATGGGACTCCAGTTGACCAAGAGTATGATCGAAATAGGATCATGGCATTCCTTGAAGAGCATCATAGGATCGAGAACCAACAAGTCCATACTCAACTTCACAAAGATCTTATTGAGCATCACTGGCAACTTCATAGCGCTTCTTGGTTGTTCTTTCACATGGTATTTGCTACATTTGGACCATTCGGTGTGTTTAAATTTGAATAATTCAGTTTGTAAACTTTGAATTCTGTTTATAAACTATATTCATATTTGCTTGAACATTCATACTTATGTTTTGTTTCAATATGTGTGCTAATATGTAGTTGCAATGTATACTAGAATTGCATAAGTTTAGAAAAATAAAAAATTACCCTGCTATATTTAGGGGATCAACTAGGTTCGACCAAAAGTTAGTGGAGTAAATATACTCCACTAAGCTTTGCTCGGCTGGATCCTCCTCTATTTTATAGGGGATCAGTTAGATTTGGCCTAAACAGGCACGCGAGCCTTCGACCCTTGCGAAGAGAGACGGTCCAAGCGGCGAGAAATGCAACAGTAGTGTTTTACAAGTAGTGTATGGTCGTGTGCTAGATGTCGCTAATGAGATTATCTCCCACCGGATAGGCCCATGGTGACATAAAGCCCAACTAAGGCTCATGGAGGCCCAAGCCCATTGTCATTTGCAACCCATTTCAATGATAGTGATAAAAGGGGTTTAATCAGTCAGTGTGGGAACCCATAGGAGGAATTTCATCAGTTGGATGATGGTCACTCTGTTTGCACCTCTAAGGGTGAAACTTCACTTGGTTCACTCAGAATGCCAATAGCTAAGGTGTTGATGGAAGCGTTACAGAAGCGCAAAGCAATGTATTAATGCCTGGCATTACTGGTTGTCATTATTGTCGACAATGGATGGCCATTTCCTTCAGTAGTGGACACAGACTATTATTCATTAACACACATGTAACATAGCTAGATAATGGCCTTTGGGTATAACACAATATATATATAAACCTACCCTTGGTGGCCAGTTACACGTTCGACACCCTTGTATTCTCGAATCTGTACGCAAGAACACCTCCCCATGGGACATAACTAGAGTTGTTATCTCCACCGCCAAGGGGCATGAACCTGTATACTTCTTGTGTCACCCATCCGCATCTCGTTACACTCCCTCTTTTACTGTTAGATTTAGAACCATGGCTGTTGGCGCCCACCTTGGGGACATGCATCTCTTGATCCATGGTGCAAATGTTTTCTTTATCAAATACCAGCGTTGATTTCCTCTCTCGAAAGATCATCCTCTTCGGGTACACCGATTTTCATTGCTGATGATTCGGCGTGGCTTCTGAGGCCCCGCTGAATTGTGAGTTGTTGCCTGTTCATGGCATCACTCACTACCATGTTGATGACTCCAGCATGTTGTACCGCCAGGAGCCGGTTCCATACCGTGTCGTAGAGTTGATTGTCGTTCGTTGCCGCTGGAAGCGCTTCGGCAAATCCCATCCACCTCATTTTCTTCGTGTTGCGCGGCGGCACAAAAGGTGGCAATGATGCAGTCTACTTAATGTTTCTTTTTGCATCCATCATAGAAGATGACAAGAGGTATGGTGGGCCTGCTGCCGACGCAGAAGTATTTGTGGCAAATACCCTTTAGCCAGATTGACTAGCATCGAACCATCTGTTGCGATGAGTGATGGCACAAGACACAACCAGGATGATGCTGGTAATGGTGATTGTGCCTGCGATGGCATTGGTACTCTCACTCGGGAGCAGCTGGCAATGCTCGCGTGAGAGTCTAAACATTGTTCGGAGTCCCGGATGAGATCATGGACATGATGAGGAGTCTCGAAATGGTCGAGAGGTAAAGATTGATATATATGAAGGTCATATTTGGACATCGGAATGGTTCCGGAGTGATTCAGGTATTTTTTGGAGTATCGGAACCCCCTCGGGGAAGTATTGGGCCTTCATGGGCCTTAGTGGAAAGTAGAGGAGGGCCGCAAGGGGTGCCCCCCCAT
Source organism: Aegilops bicornis (assembly GCA_021605145.1). Taxonomy (NCBI): domain Eukaryota; kingdom Viridiplantae; phylum Streptophyta; class Magnoliopsida; order Poales; family Poaceae; genus Aegilops; species Aegilops bicornis. The sequence continues at coordinate 725,656,016 of CM038671.1, read as the reverse complement.
GGCAAGTCCGAATTGGACTAGGGAGGGGGCAGCGCCCCCCTCTTTCCTTCTCCCTCTCCTCCTCCTTCCTCTCTCCCCCTCTTGGAAAAGGAAGGGGACTCCAACTAGGATTGGGAATCCTAGTTGGACTCACCCTATGGAGCGACCTCCTTGGCCGCCGGCCTCCTCCTCCCCTCCTTTATATACGGGGGCAGGGGGCACCCCAAAGTACAACAGACAATATCTTAGCCACGTGCGGTGCCCCCCTACACAGTTTAACACCTCGGTCATATCGTCGTAGTGCTTAGGCGAAGCCCTGCACCGGTAACTTCATCATCACCGTCGCCACGCCGTCGTGCCGAAGAAATTCTCCCTCGTCCTCAACTGTATCAAGAGCTAGAGGGACATCATCGTGTTGAACGTGTGCTGAACACGGAGGTGCCATACGTTCGGTACTTGGATCAGTTGGATCGTAAAGACGTTCGACTACATCAACCGCGTTACTAAACGCTTCCGCTTTCGGTCTACGAGGGTACGTGGACACACTCTCCCCGCTCGTTGCTATGCTTATCCTAGATAGATCTTGCGTGATCGTAGGAATTTTTTGAATTACTACGTTCCCCAATAGTGGCATCCGAGCCAGGTCTATGCGTAGATGTTATATGCACGAGTAGAACACAATGAGTTGTGGGCGATAATAGTCATACTGCTTACCACCAACGTCTTACTTTGATTCGGCGGTGTTGTTGGATGAAACGCCCCGGACCGTCATTACATGACCGCTTTCATGAGACTGGTTCTAGCGACGTGCTTCGCACACAGGTGGCTAGCGGGTGTCTATTTCTTCAACTTTAGTTGAATCGAGTTTGACTACGGCCGGTCCTTGTTGAATGTTAAAACAACACACTTGACGAAAAATCGTTGTGGTTTTGATGTGTAGGTAAGAACGGTCCTTGATAGAAGCCCGTAGCAGCCACGTAAAACTTGCGACAACAAAGTAGAGGACGTCTAACTTGTTTTTGCAGGGCATGTTGTGATGTGATATGATCAAGACGTGATGAGATATAAATTTTTGTATGAGATGATCATGTTTTGTAAAAGTTATCAGCAACCGCCAGGAGCCTTATGGTCGTCGCTTTATTGTATGAAATTCAATCGCCATGTAATTGCTTTACTTTATCACTAAGCGGTAGTGATAGTCGTAGAAGCAATAGTTGGCGAGGCGACAATGATGCTACGATGAAGATCAAGGTGTCCGGTGACGATGGAGATCATGGCGGTGCTTTGGAGATGGAGATCAAAGGCACAAGATGATGATGGCCATGTCATGTCACATATTTTGTTTGCTTGTGATGTTTATCTTTTATGCATCTTATTTTGCTTAGTACGGCGGTCAAGGTATAAGTATTCTCCCTGAGTATGCACCATTGCTACAGTTCATCGTGCCGAGACACCACGTGATGATCGGGTGTGATAAGCTCTACGTTCACATACAACGGGTGCAAGCTAGTTTTGCATGCGCAGAATACTCGGGTTAAACTTGACGAGCCTAGCATATGCAGATATGGCCTCGGAACACTGAGACCGAAAGGTCGAACGTGAATCATATAGCAGATATGATCAACATAGAGATGTTCACCATTGAAAACTACTCCATCTCACGTGATGATTGGAGATGGTTTAGTTGATATGGAGCACGTGATCATTTAGATGACTAGAGGGATGTCTATCTAAGTGGAAGTTCTTAAGTAATATGAATAATTGAACTTTAATTTATCATGAACCTGTGCTACCGTTCCCTTGAATTTTAATGCGTTCCTAGAGAAAGCTAAGTTGAAAGATGATGGTAGCAATTACACGGACTGGGTCCGTAACTTGAGGATTATCCTCATTGCTGCACAAAAGAATTACATCCTGGAAGCACCGCTAGGTGCAAGACCCGCTGCAGGAGAAACTCCGGATGTTATGAATGTCTGGCAGAGCAAAGCTGATGTGCCATGCTTTACGGCTTAGAATCGGGACTTCAAAGACGTTTTGAACGTCATGGAGCATATGAGATGTTCCGGGAGTTGAAGTTAATATTTCAAGCAAATGCCCGAGTTGAGAGATATGAAGTCTCCAACAAGTTCTATAGCTGCAAGATGGAGGAGAATAGTTCTGTCAGTGAACACATACTCAGAATGTCTGGGTAACATAACCACTTGACTCAGTTGGGAGTTAATCTTCGTGATGATAGTTTCATTGACAGAGTTCTTCAATCACTGTCACCAAGCTATAAAGGCTTCGTGATGAACTATAATATTCAAGGGATGGAAAAGACAATTCCCGAGTTCTTCGCGATGCTAAAGGCTGCGGAGGTAGAAATCAAGAAGGAGCATCAAGAGTTGATGGTTAACAAGACCACTAGTTTCAAGAAAAAGGGCAAAGGGAATAAGGGGAACTTCAAGAAGAATAGCAAGTAAGTGGCTACTCCCGAGAAGAAGCCCAAGTCTGGACCTAAGCCTGAGACTGAGTGCTTCTACTGCAAAGGGAATGGTCACTGGAAGCAGAACTGCCCCAAGTATTTGGCGGATAAGAAGGATGGCAAAGTGAAAGGTATATTTGATATACATGTTATTGATGTGTACCTTACTAATGCTCGTAGTAGCGCCTAGTTATTTGATACTGGTTCCGTTGCTCATATTTGCAACTCGAAAAAGGGGCTACGAATTAAACGAAGATTGGCTAAGGACGAGGTGACGATGCGCGTGGGAAATGGTTCCAAAGTCGATGTGATCGCCGTCGGCATGCTACCTCTACATCTACCGTCGGGATTAGTTTTAGACCTGAATAATTGTTATTTGGTGCCAGCGTTGAGCATGAACATTATATCTGGATCTTGTTTGATGCGAGATGGTTATTCATTTAAATTAGAGAATAATGGTTGTTCTATTTATATGACTAATATCTTTTATGGTCATGCACCCTTGATGAGTGGTCTATTTTTGTTGAATCTCGATTGTAGTGATACACATATTCATAATATTGAAGCCAAAAGATGCAAAGCTAATAATGATAGTGCAACTTATTTGTGGCACTGCTGTTTAGGTCATATTGGTGTAAAGCGCATGAAGAAACTCCATGCTGTTGGGCTTTTGGAATCACTTGATTATGAATCACTTGATGCTTGCGAACCATGCCTCATGGGCAAGATGACTAAGACTCCGTTCTCCGGAACAATGGAGCGAGCAACTAACTTATTGGAAATAATACATACTGATGTATGAAGTCCGATGAGTGTTGAGGCTCGCAGCGGGTATCGTTATTTTCTGACCTTTACAGATGATTTGAGAAGATATGGGTATATCTACTTAATGAAATATAAGTCTGAAACATTTGAAAAGTTCAAGGAATTTCAGCGTGAAGTAGAAAATCATCGTAACAAGAAAATAAAGTTTCTACGATCTGACCGTGGAGGTGAATATTTGAGTTATGAGTTTGGTCTTCATTTGAAACAATGTGGAATAGTTTCGCAACTCACGCCACCTGGAACACCACAGCGTAATGGTGTGTCCGAACGTCGTAACCGTACTTTATTAGATATGGTGCGATCTATGATGTCTCTTACCGATTTACCACTATTGTTTTGGGGTTATGCTTTAGAGACGGTTGCGTTCACGTTAAATAGGGCACCATCTAAATCCGTTGAGACGACACCATATGAACTGTGGTTTGGCAAGAAACCTAAGCTACCGTTTCTTAAAGTTTGGAGCTGTGATGCTTATGTGAAAAAACTTCAACCTGATAAGCGCGAACCCAAATCAGAGAAATGTGTCTTCATAGGATACCCAAAGGAGACTGTTGGGTACATCTTCTATCACCGATCCGAAGGCAAGATATTTGTTGCTAAAAATGGATCCTTTCTGGAGAAGGAGTTTCTCTCGAAAGAAGTGAGTGGGAGGAAAGTAGAACTTGATGAGGTAGTTGTACCTTCTCCCGAATTGGAAAGTAGTTCATCACAGAAATTAGTTCCAGCGATTCCTACACCAATTAGTGAGGAAGTTAATGATGATGATCATAAAACTTCAGATCAAGTTACTACCAAACCTCGTAGGTCAACCAGAGTACGATCTGCACCAGAGTGGTACGGTAATCCTATTCTGGAAGTCATGTTACAAGACCATGATGAACCTACGAACTATGAGGAAGCGATGATGAGCCCAGATTCCGCGAAATGGCTTGAGGCCATGAAATCTGATATTGGATCCATGTATGAGAACAAAGTGTGGACTTTGGTTGACTTGCCCGATGATCGGCAAGGCCTCGAGAATAAATGGATCTTCAAGAAGAAGACTGACGCTGATGGTAATCTTACTGTCTACAAAACTCGACTTGTGACGAAAGGTTTTCGACAAGTTCAAGGAGTTGACTACAATGAGACCTTCTCACCCGTAGCGATGCTTAAGTCTGTCTGAATCATGTTAGCAATTGCCGCATTTTATGATTATGGAATCTGGCAAATGGATGTCAAAACTGCATTCCTTAATGGATATCTTAAAGAAGAGTTGTATATGATGCAACCAAAAGGTTTTGTCGATCCTAAAGGTGCTAACAAAGTGTGCAAGCTCCAACGATCCAATTATGGACTAGTGGAAGCCTCTCGGAGTTGGAATACACGCTTTGATAGTGTGATCAAAGCATATGGTTTTATACAGACTTTTGTAGAAGCCTGTATTTACAAGAAAGTGAGTGGGAGCTCTGTAGCATTTCTAATATTATATGTAGATGACATATTGTTGATTGGAAATGATACATAATTTCTGGATAGCATAAAAGGATACTTGAATAAGAATTTTTCAATGAAAGACCTCGGTGAAGCTGCTTATATATTGGGCATTAAGATCTATAGAGATAGATCAAGACGCTTAATTGGACTTTCACAAAGCACATACCTTGATAAAGTTTTGTAGAAGTTCAAAATGGATCAGTCAAAGAAAGGGTTCTTGCCTGTGTTACAAGGTGTGAAGTTGAGTCAGACACAATGCCCGACCACTGCAGAAGATAGAGAGAAAATGAAAGTCATTCCCTATGCCTCAACCATAGGTTCTATCATGTATGAAATGCTGTGTACCAAACCTGATGTGTGCCTTGCTATAAGTATAGCAGGGAGGTACCAAAGTAATCCAGGAGTGGATCACCGGACAGCGGTCAAGAACATCCTGAAATACCTAAAAAGGACTAAGGATATGTTTCTCGTTTATGGAAGTGACAAAGAGCTTGCCGTAAATGGTTACGTCGATGCAAGCTTTGACTTTGATCCGGATGACTCTAAGTCACAAACCGGATACATATTTATATTGAATGGTGGAGCAGTTAGTTGGTGCAGTTCCAAGCAGAGCGTCGTGGCGGGATCTACGTGTGAAGCGGAATACATAGCTGCTTCGGAAGCAGCAAATGAAGGAGTCTGGATGAAGGAGTTCATATCTGATCTAGGTGTTATACCTAGTGCATCGGGTCCAATGAAAATCTTTGGTGACAATACTGGAGCAATAGCCTTGGCGAAGGAATCCAGATTTCACAAGAGAACCAAACACATCAATGGACGCTTCAATTCAATCCACGATCTAGTCAAGGAGGGAGACATAGAGATTTGCAAAATACATACGGGTCTGAATGTTGCAGACCCGTTGACTAAGCCTCTTCCACGAGCAAAACATGATCAGCACCAAGACTCCATGGGTGTTAGAATCATTACAATGTAATATTATTAACTCAAGTGCAAGTGGGAGACTGAAGGAAATATGCCCTCGAGGCAATAATAAAGTTGTTTATATTTACTTATATCATGATAAATGTTTATTATTCATGCTAGAATTGTATTGACTGGAAACTTAGTACATGTGTGAATGCATAGACAAACATAGTGTCCCTAGTATGCCTCTACTTGAATAGCTCGTTAATCAAAGATGGTTAAGTTTCCTAGCCATAGACATGTGTTGTCATTTGATGAACGGGATCACATCATTAGAGAATGATGTGATGGACAAGACCCATCCGTTAGCTTAGCATAAATGATCGTTTAGTTTTATTGCTATTGTTTTCTTCATGACTATACATGTTCCTCTGACTATGAGATTATGCAACTCCCGAATACCGGAGGAACACCTTGTGTGCTATCAGACGTCACAACGTAACTGGGTGATTATAAAGATGCTCTACAGGTGTCTCTGAAGGTGTTTGTTGGGATGGCATAGATCAAGATTAGGATTTTTCACTCCGTATATCGGAGAGGTATCTCTGGGCCCTCTTGGTAATGCTCATCACTATAAGCGTTGCAAGCAATGTGACTAATGAGTTAGTTGCGGGATGATGCATTACGGAACGAGTAAAGAGACTTGCCGGCAACGAGATTGAACTAGGTATGATGATACCGACGATTGAATCTCGGGCAAGTAACATACCGATGACACAGGGAACAACGTATGTTGTTATGCGGTTTGACCGATAAAGATCTTCGTAGAATATGTAGGAGCCAATATGAGCATCCAGGTTCCACTATTGGCTATTGACGGAGATGTGCCTCGGTCATGTCTACATAGTTCTCGAACCCGTAGGGTCCGCACGCTTAACGTTCGATGACGATTTGTATTATGAGTTATGTGATTTGATGACCGAAGATTGTTCGGAGTCCCGGATGAGATCACGGACATGACGAGGATTCTCGAAATAGTCGAGAGGTAAAGGTTGATATATTGGAAGGTTATATTCGGACACCGAAATGGTTCCGAAGTGATTCGGGTATTTTTTGAAGTACCGGGAGGTTACCGGAACCCCCCGAGGAAGTATTGGGCCTTCATGGGCTTTAGTGGAAAGGAGAGGAGGGCCGCAAGGGGTGGCCGTCCCCCCCATGGCAAGTCTGAATTGGACTAGGGAGGGGGCGGCGCCCCCCCCCCTCTTTACTTCTCCCTCTCCTCCTCCTTCGCTCTCTCCCCCTCTTGGAAAAGGAAGGGGACTCCAACTAGGATTGGGAATCCTAGTTGGACACCCCCTATGGTGCGCCCTCCTTGGCCGCCGGCCTCCTCCTCCCCTCCTTTATATACGGGGGCAGGGGGCATCCCAAAGCGCAACAGACAATCTCTTAGCCGTGTGCGGTACCCCTCTCCATAGTTTAACACCTCGGTCATATCGTCGTAGTGCTTAGGTGAAGCCCTACGCCGGTAACTTCATCATCACCGTCAGCACGCCGTCATGCCGATGAAACTTTCCCTCGTCCTCAACTGGATCAAGAGCTCGAGTGACGTCATCGTGCTGAACGTGTGCTGAACACGGAGGTGCCGTACGTTCGGTACTTGGATCGGTTGGATCGTGAAGACGTTCAACTACATCAACCGCGTTACTAAATGCTTCCGCTTTCGGTCTACGAGCATACTTGGACACACTCTCCCCGCTCGTTGCTATGCTTCTCCTAGATAGATCTTGCGTGATCGTAGGAATTTTTTTGAATTACTACGTTCCCCAACAAATAGTTTATGACAAGATCAAGGAATTGATGTTGGAAATATGCCCTAGAGGCAGTAATAAAATAGTTATTATTATATTTCCTTGTTCATGATAATTGTCTATTGTTCATGCTATAATTGTATTAACCGGAAACTGTAATGCATGTGTGAATGTATAGACTACAACATGTCCCTAGTGAGCCTCTAGTTGACTAGCTCGTTGATCAATAGATGGTTATGGTTTCCTGACCATGGACATTGGATGTCGTTGATAACAGGATCACATCATTAGGAGAATGATGTGATGGACAAGACCCAATCCTAAGAATTGCACAAGATCGTGTAGTTCGTTTGCTAGAGCTTTTCTAATGTCAAGTATCATTTCCTTAGACCATGAGATTGTGCAACTCCCGGATACCGTATGAATGCTTTGGGTGTATCAAACGTCACAGCGTAACTGGGTGGCTATAAAGGTGCACTAAAGGTATATCGGAAAGTGTCTATTGGGTTGGCACGAATCGAGACTGGGATTTGTCACTCCGTATGACGGAGAGGTATCTCTGGGCCCACTCAGTAATGCATCATCATAATGAGCTCAATGTCACTAAGGAGTTAGCCACGGGATCATGCGTTACGGAACGAGTAAAGAGACTTACCGGTAACGAGATTGAACAAGGTATAGGGATGCTGACGATCGAATCTCGGGCAAGTAACATACTGATGGACAAAGGGAATTTTATACGGGATTGACTGAATCCCCGACATCATGGGTCATCCGATGAGATCATTGTGGAACATGTGGGAGCCAATATGGGTATCCAGATCCCGCTATTGGTTATGGGCCGGAGAGGCATATCGGTCATATCTGTGATGACCCAGAAGTATAGGGGATCAATTGTAGCTCTTTTCGATAAGTAAGAGTGTCGAACCCAACGAGGAGCAGAAGGAAATGACAAGTGGTTTTCAGCAAGGTAATGTCTGCAGGTGCTGAAATTGTAAGTAGCGTAGTAGTTTGATAGCAAGATAATTTGTAACGAGCAAGTAACGATAATGTAACAAAAGTGCAGCAAGGTAGCCCAATCCTTTTGAGGCAAAGGACAGGCCAAAACGGTCTCTACTGATAAGCAAAGCGTTCTGGAGGGTACACGGGAATTTTATCTAGTAACTTTCATCATTTGGTTTGATTTGTGTTCACTACTTTGACAATTTGATATGTGGGTGGACCGATGCTTAGGTGTTGTTCTTACTTGAACAAACCTCCTACTTATGATTAACCCTCCCACAAGCATCCGCAATTATGACAAAAGTATTAAGAATAAATTCTAACCATAGCATTAAACTTTTGGATCCAATCGGTCCCTTACGGAATAGCGCATAAACTGGGGTTTAAGCTTCTGTCACTCTCGCAACCCATCATCTAATTTCTACTCCAAAATCCATTCCCTTAGGCCCAAATATGGTGAAGTGTCATGTAGTCGACGTTCACATGACACCACTAAGGGAATCACAACATACATACTATCAAAATATCGAACACATATCAAATTCACATGATTACTTGCAACATGATTTCTCCCGTGACCTCAAGAACAAAAGTAACTACTCACAAATGATAATCATGCTCAAGATCATAGGGGTATTAAATAGCATAATGGATCTGAACATATAATCTTCCACCAAATAAACCATATAGTAATCAACTACAAGATGTAATCAACACTACTAGTCACCCACGGGCACCAATCTATAGTTCCGGTAACAAGATTGAACACAAGAGATGAACTAGGGTTTGAGATGAGATGGTGATGTTGAACATGTTGATGGAGATTGCCCTCCCCAAGATGGGAGAGTTATTGGTGATGATGAGGACGATGATGTCTCCTTCCAGGAGGGAAGTTCGCCTAGCGGAATCGCTCCGCCGGAGGGCAAAAGTGCTCCTGCCAAAGTTCTGCCTCGAGACGGCGGCGCTCCGTCCCGAAAGTCCTATCCTTATTTTTTTCTAGATCAAAATGACCTATATACCAGAAGATGGGCACCGGAGGTGGGCCTGGGTGAGCACAACCAACCAGGGCAGGCCTGGGCTCCCTGGCGCGCCCAGGTGGGTTGTGCCCACCTGGTGGGCCCCCTCTGGTAGTTGTTCGCTCCAATATTCCTCAAATATTCCATAAAAATCTTCGTGAAGTTTCAACTTGTTTGGAGTTGTGTAGAATAGGTAGCCTGACGTAGCTTTTTCAGGTCCTGTCTTCCAGCTGCCGGAATTCTCCCTCTTGGTGTGTACCTTGCAAATTATGAGAGAAAAATCATTAGAATTACTCCAAAAAGCATTATTATGGATAAAAACATCATAAATAACAGTAAGAAAACATGATGCAAAATGGACGTATCAACTCCCCCAAGCTTAGACCTCGCTTGTCCTCAAGCGAAAACCAAAATCGAAAAACATGTCCACATGCTTTGAGAGAGAGGTGTCGATAAAAACAAAATACGGACATAGAAGCATCATGTTGATTATTATAACAGCAACAAAATTAGACATATGACTTTTATCATAGAACTTTCTTCATAGACTTCTCATGAATAAGTGACAATTCATCACACAATCGAAGTATAAAGCAAAGACTCTATTAAAAACCGACAAACTATGTTCTCAATCAACTTTGCAACTACAATTCATCATCTTTTCAGGAAGGGCCGCGTGTCGGAGCCTTTAGGCAAGTCCACATACTCAACCATCATATAGTCTTCTATGATTGCTAACACTCACGCGTACACATGAGCAAAACATTTCAACCGGACACATAGAAAGATAGGGGCTTATAGTTTCGCCTCCCAACGTATTCACCTCAAGGGTGATGTCAACAAGAATAACTCATGCTATCTATATTCAACTGGACATATGTGCCTAGATCTTTCCTCACCACATGATGCTTGCCAAAGGAGAAAAATAAAAAGGAATAGAAGGAAAACTTTGACTCTTTGCATAAAAGTAAATACATAAAAGTAAAGGATAGGCCCTTCGCAGAGGGAAGCAGAGGTTGCCATGCGCTTATTTGTTTGTATGCTCAACCCCTTAGTGCAAAAGAACATCACATTGCATTGCCCCTTGTGATAGCGACCTTTATTATGCAGTCTTTCGCTTTTATTCTTCACCATCACAAGTTCGTGCAACGCTCAGTTTTCTCTTACACTGAATGATCTCCTAGAGGCAATTTTTATTGCCCTTTTTGCACCGATGACAACTTACTTGAGGGATCTTGCTCAATCTCTAGGTAGGTATGGTGGACACTTGAAAATAAGATTTGGGTTTAAGGATTTTTGGATGCACAAGTAGTATCTCTAATTAGTGCACAATTTTTGGCTAGCAAAGATAGGGGCAAGCACCACATGTTGAAGGATCTATGACATATGACTTCTATGTGAATATAAACAAACATAAATCATTAAGTTGTCTTCCTTGTCCAACGTCAACAATTTTGGCATATAGTATTTTGACGAGGGCTCACAATCACAAAAGATTTCTAGGATAGTATATTTATATGTGAATCTTCTCTTCCCTCATTAATTCTTTCATGAGCTGCATCATTGACTAATGCTATGTTTGTCAATCTCTAATAAAATTTTCCACTCATACTTTTCCTTATGTGGTGTCATCACCTTCCATAGGATTAGCATATGATCTTCTTAATTTATTTCCTTTCTGTTTTTATTTCTTATTTATTTTCTTTATTTGCAAAATGGAAGTAATGAAAGCAAAAAGTCAAACTAAACTTTATTATATAACTTGCACATGATTACAAGGATAGATCGCTAAGGAAACTCTCAAATAAGAAAGGGTCGAACTAAACTTTTATTCATCTAAAGCAAAAGATCGAACTAAGATAAGTAAAAGCAAAAAGATAGTGGGATGATACGATACCGGGGCACCTCCCCCAAGCTTGGCGGAAGCCAAGGGGAGTGCTCATACTCGATACTCAATTCTCCTTTGGTGATGAAGAAGAAGGTGGTGGTGATGAAGAAGTATTTTCCAATATAACCACGAGTAGATCCTTCAAACCTTCAATCTCCCGAAGGGCTTTATGAATTAATTCACTGTTTTTCTTCACCTCAGCCATTATGTGTTTATTCTCCGGGCCCCACGGTTTTGTTCCTGCATTATTTTCTCTTGGCCGAGATATGTCCCAGTTGGACGGTATGTGCCTACGAGGAGTATTCTCGAACTCATAATTGTGAATCAAATAGCAAAAAATGTTACGATGCAACCTGTGTAAGGGCCTCCTCGGTGGGAGATCTTCTTGTACTTCCAGGCTCGCTTGATTGTTCGATGATCCCATGGCTTGATGAGGGTTATGATGAGCAGAGATGCCAGCTAATGTGCCCCTCTTGGAAGCCGGAGAGTGAACCCCAAAAGGATGTTCCTCTTCTTCCTCCATAGCAACCTCTTCAGCTTCATCCCTCCTTGGATCCTCCTAAACCCACCTTGTGTCTCCTTCTCCATTATTGAAGGGTGAGGAAGACATGATGTTGGTCTAGCTGAATCTGCCAGAAAACAGCAAGAAAAGAGAACGTAGGATTTCTTCGCGATACGGTGATCAATAGATTCGGGAAGTATATATAGATTTTTTTATCTTGGAGGACAAGCATACAGAAGAAAAACGGAGTCCAGAAGGTGTCCCAAGTGGGCACAACCCACTACTTGTTGAGGCAAACTGGCGCTCCTCGGTGTCTTGTGCCCACCAGGACGCTTCCTAGAAGTTTCTTTATTTCCAAAATTCTCAAATATTCCAAAACTGACAAAAAATATTTTTGCGGATTTTTTGGAGTCCGTTTACTTACCGTATCACGTACCTCCTTATTTCCACGATTCTGGAGTGTTCCGGAAGGACTCTTTTATGTGTTCCTCCGGTGTCAAAGTTTGGATAATATTACTTCCAACATTAATGGGCGTACCTGAGATATAATGCTTTATTCGTTGCGCATTGACAACCTTCGGGTTAGTACCTTCGAAATTATTTATTTTGATGGCTGCAGACCGATAAACCTCCTCGATAACATATGGGCCTTCCCATTTTGAGAGGAGTTTTCCTGCAAAGAATCTGAAACGAGAGTTGTACAAAAGAACATATTCCCCAACTTTAAACTCACGCTTTTGGATTATTTTGTCATGCCATCTTTTAACTTTCTCTTTGAATAATTTTGCATTTTCATAAGCTTGGGTTCTCCATTCATCTAATGAACTAATATCAAATAACCACTTTTCCCCAGCAAGCTTGAAATCATAATTGAGTTCTTTGATTGCCCAATATATTTTTTGTTCTAACTCAAGAGGCAAATGACAAGCTTTTCCATAAACCATTTTATAAGGAGACATACCCATAGAATTTTTATATGCTGTTCTATAAGCCCAAAGTGCGTCATCTAATTTCTTAGACCAATTCTTCCTGGACCTATTAACAGTCTTTTGCAAAATTAATTTTATAACTCTATTGCTAAGTTCAACTTGACCACTAGACTGAGGATGATAAGGTGATGCAATTCTATGGTTAACATCATACTTGGCAAGCGTTTTACGAAAAGCACCATGAATAAAATGTGAAACACCATCAGTCGTTAAATATCTAGGGACTCCAAACCTTGGGAAAATAACTTCCTTAAGCATTTTAATAGAGGTATTGTGATCAGCACTACTGGTTGGAATAGCTTCTACCCATATAGTAACCTAATCAACAACAACCAAAATATGTGTATACCCATTAGAGGAAGGAAAAGGCCCCATGTAATCAAATCCCCAAACATCAAATGGTTCAACAGCAAGTGAATAATTCATAGGCATTTCTTGACGCCACCGATATTACCTATTCTTTGACATTCATCGAGAAGATGAGACATACTTACGGGCATCCTTGAAGAGAGTAGGCCAATAAAATCCAGATCGCAATACCTTATGAGCAGTTCTATCTCCAAAGATGATGCCCTCCATAAGCTTCGGAGTGACATTTCCGTAGGATTTGTCCCTGTTCATGCTCAGGTACACAACGTCTCATAATACCATCTACTCCTTCTTTATAAAGATGCGGGTCATCCCAAAAGTAGTGTCTTAAATAATAGAAGAATTTTTTCTTTTGTTGGTATGTAAAGCTATGTGGTAAATATTTGGCAACAATGTAATTAGCATAATCAGCATACCAAGGAGTACCGTGAGCAACATTTATTGCAGCTAATTGCTCATCAGAAAAACTATCACCAATAGGTAGTGGGTCATCAAGCACATTTTCAAGCCTAGACAAGTTATCTGCTACGGGGTTCTCAGCTCCTTTCCTATCAGTGATATGCAAATCAAATTCTTTCAACAAGAGAACCCATCAAATAAGTCTAGGTTTAGCATCTTTCTTTTCCATAAGATATGTAATAGCAGCATGGTCGGTGTGAACGTTAACTTTAGAATCAACAATGTAAGATCTAAATTTATCACATGCAGACACCACTGCTAGAAATTTCTTTTCAGTAGTAGCATAATTTCGTTGAGCACTGTCTAGAGTTTTACTAGCATAATGAATAACATTCAGTTTCTTATCAACTCTTTGTCCTAGAACAACACCAACAGCATAATCACTGGCATCACACATAATTTCAAAAGGCAAGCTCTAGTCAGGTGGTTGAACAATAGGTGCAGAAATTAAGGCTTTCTTGTGTGTTTCAATAGCTTCTAAACAATCACCATCGAAAACAAAAGGGATATCCTTTTGCAAAAGATTTGTAAGAGGCCTAGAAATTTTAGAAAAGTCTTTGATAAATCTCCTATAGAAACCAGCATGACCAAGGAAATTACGAATACCTTTGATGTCCTTAGGACCTGGCATTTTCTCAATTACATCAACCTTAACTTTGTCCACTTCAATACCCTTCTCCGAAATCTTATGACCCAAGACAGTGCCTTCATTAACCATAAAGTGGCACTTCTTCCAATTCAAGACAAGATTCGTTTGTTCACATCTCTACAAAACTCGATCAAGATTGCTTAAAAAATCATCAAAAGACTTCTCATAAACAGAGAAGTCATCCATGAAAACCTCAACAATCTTTTCACAAAAGTCAGAGAATATACCAGTCATACATCTTTGAAAGGTAGCAGGTGCATTACATAAACCAAAGGCATACGTCTATAAGCATAAGTTCCAAAGGGACAAGTAAAAGTGGTCTTTTCTTGATCAGGTTGAGAAACAGGTATTTGTGAAAAACCAGAGTATCCATCAAGGAAGCAAAAATGTGTGTGCTTAGATAGTCTTTCAAGCATTTGATCAATAAAAGGCAGAGGGAAATGATCTTTTCTAGTTGCTTTGTTTAGTTTTCTAAAATCAATTACCATTCTATAGCCTGTAACAATTCTTTGTGGGATAAGTTCATTCTTATTATTATGAACAACAGTTATACCTCCTTTCTTAGGAACACAATGAACAGGACTTACCCATCTACTATCAACTATGGGATAAATTATACATGCTTCGAGAAGTTTTAATATTTCCGTTCTTACCACTTCTTTCATCTTCGGATTTAACCGACGTTGGTGATCAACAACGGGTTTAGCATCAGGTTCCATATTAATTTTGTCACTACAAGAAATATGTCAACTTGTGACCTTCTGTCAGTGACCCTGGAAGAATTGGTCATAAATCTAAGACCATTTGAGACCAATTGGTCAAAAGCTGTTCGGGGGGCTCCAAACCATGAACTAAAACGACCATTTTGGTCAGAAAGGTCGTAATTTCCTTACATGAAATGGTCATAAAGCAGATAGCACTGGTCCGCTGCCTTATTTCTAGCTGATCATGACCAATATAGATGGTCATAACCTTGTAAATTGTGGTGGGTTGCTATGACTAGGCGCCACCTCATCAATTTTGCCTATGTGTCATGTCCATGTGTCAATTTTTGCCCTAGGTTGTGAAGCAACCAATATTCCTGTCATTCCCAAAATTTCGAAAAAAATCTCATAAATTCTTTGGGTCATATCTTCGTCAAATATGTAAAAAACCTTCCTTGCCTAGTTTAAAAATAATTCAACCATATTAATTTTCCTATTCTGTTCAAAACAACATTTTGTGAAGGAAGTGCTATTTATATATTCTTGATTGCCCTCAAAATTTTTGGGCACTATTTCCTATCCAAATCATTGCCTCATGACGAAATTCAGCTTCATTTACCCTGTAAATCTTCCTCGGCGAATTTCCAAAGTTTTTGTCCACCTAGAACCTTTGTGAAAGAAGTACTAGCTATGCATATCCTAATGAGTTGAATTTTTGCCACATATTCTATATGCTTATGTAACTTACCTAAACCAAATTTGAGCTCAGTTCATTTAGCCAATTTCTCTCACTAATTTTCCGAAGTTTCTGTCCAGAGAAGAGCATTGTGAAGGAAGTGTTATTTATATATATTCTTGGTTGCCCTCAAAATTTGTGGGCACTCTTTCCTATCCAAATCATTGCCTCATGACAAAATTCAGCTCCATTTGCCTAGTAAATCTTCCTTGGCAAATTTCCAAAGTTTTTGTCCACCTAGAACCTTTGTGAAAGAAGTGCTAGCTATGCATATCCTAATGAGTTGAATTTTTGCCACATATTCTATATGCCTATGTAACTTACCTACAACAAATTTGAGCTCATTTCATTTAGCCAATTTCTCTCACTATTTTTTTAAGTTTCTGTTTAGGGAAGAGCATTGTGAAGGAAGTACCACTTTGGCATGTCCAAATGGTATCCATTTTCTACAATGCTTTCCTTTGCCCAAATAACCATCCTCCACCAAATTTCAGCTCAATCCATTCATTATTTTGAGCCCAGCTTCAACATTCGTATTTATGTCCAGTGTGGTACTTTGCAATGCAAGTACCACCTAGGCTCCTCCTTTTGAGCTAAAAATTTGTGAAGACAGTCTTCTTAGTAACTGACCACCCTCAGCCAAAACTCACGCCATTAGCCATGTGCATTTCCCATACCGCTAATCAAACACTTGGCTGCTAATTCATGCTTGAGCATAGTTCGGTCTCCTCGTGAGAATCTTATGTTGTAATTTTCTTCCTAGCACCTACCTGGGGAGTGCCGAACCCACTAGACATGCCTAGGCCGCCCAGAACACGTGGAAACGCCGCGGTCATGCGGTGACCACGCGGCGGGCATGCGAGTTTACGCGCTCTGGAGTTGGGGCCCTCGGCCACTGTCCAAACCTCGATGTATTGCCACCAAACCATGTATTTCTTATTAAATAGATACTAATGTACCTAGAAATGATTTTTTAAAAATAAAGAGCAAAGTATGAGGCATCTGAAGTTCAAATTTGACCCGCTTCCTACTGAATCGACGGAAAATTGTCTTTTTCATGAGAGGTGGATCAAAGATTTTCACACCCAACCGTTTGGTCAATTGTGCATTAAATATGTCCTAGTATTTTAGAAAATTGATTTGGTACAATTTTGCAACAAATATTTGCTAGGTCCTTCACAAAAAAAGCTCATTTTGGGCACTCAAAAAATGGAAAATGATTTTTTCGTGCAAAGAAAATGATAACTTCCTGAGGCAACATTGTTGTCATTCCAAGATGCACCTTTGTGCACAATATGAGATCATTTGAACAAAGTATGCCATGAATGTGGCCATAAGAATGATCATTTGGCTTTAAAGCACATGAATCTTCACAAATGATATCTCATTTCTGAGAACATTTTTTTAAAACAATTGCCGTATTACAAGTTTATTATTTTTCCGGATAACTTGGTCACATATAATTATGCGAAGGTTTTCCAATTTTTTTGATTTTTAATTTTTTATGCCCGTTTCAAAATGCGGTCAAAACGACGAGCATGACCGTTCCTAGCTAGTGGTTGAATCCTGGATTTTTTTGGTGTTTCTCTGATTAAATAGATACTTATGTACCTATAAATGATTTTTCTAAAAAATAAAGAGCAAACTATGAGGCAGCTGCAGTTCAAATTTGACCCGCTTTCTACTGAATCGACGGAAATTTGTCTTTGTCACAAGAGGTGGATCAAAGCTTTTCACACCCAAACATTTGGTCAATTGTGTATTAAATATGTCCTATTATTTTAGAAAATTGATTTGGTACAATTTTGCAACAAATATATGGTAGGTCCTTCACAAAAAAACTCATTTTGGGCACTCGAAAATGGAAAAAGATTTTTCCGTCCAAAGAAAATGAAAAATTCCTTAGGCAACATTGTTTTTCATTTCAATATGCACCCTTGTGCACAATATGAGATCATTTGAACAAACTATGCCATGAATGTGGCCATACGATTGAGCATTTGGGTTAAAAGCCATGCATCTTCACACTTGATAGCTCGTTTCTGAGAACACTTTTTAAAATAATCGCCATATTACAAGTTTATAATTTTTTCTGGTAATTTAGTCACATAAAATGACACAATGCGAAGGTTTTGCAATTTTTTTGAATTTTTTTGAATTTTTATGCCTGTTTCAAAATGCGGTCAAAACGGCGGGCATGACTGTTCCTAGCTAGTGGTTGAATCTTGGATTTTTTTTATGTTTCTCTAATTAAATAGATACTTATGTACCTATAAATGATTTTTGTAAAAAATAAAGAGCAAACTATGAGGCAGCTGCAGTTCAAATTTGACCCGCTTCCTTCTGAATCAATGGAAATTTGTTTTTTTCACAAGAGGTGGATCAAAGCTTTTCACACCCAAACATTTGGTCAATTGTGCATTAAATATGTCCTAGTATTTTATAAAAATGATTTGGTACAATTTTGCATCAAATATATGGTAGGTCATTCACAAAAAAGCTCATTTTGGGCACTCAAAAAATGGAAAATGATTTTTTCGTCCAAAGAAAATGAAAAATTCCTTAGGCAACATTGTTTGTCATTCCAATATGCACCCTTGTGCGCAATATGGGATCATTTGAACAAACTATGGCATGAATGTGGCCATAAAATTGTGCATTTGGGTTGAAAGCCATGCATCTTCACACTTGATAGCTCGTTTCTGAGAACACTTTTTTAAAATAATCGCCATATTACAATGTTTATAATTTTTGCTGGTAACTTGGTCACATAAAATGACACAATGCGAAGGTTTTGCAATTTTTTTATTTTTTTTTATTTTTTATGCCCGTTTCAGAACGCGGTCAAAACGACGGGCATGACCGTTCCTAGATAGTGGTTGAATCTTGGAAATTTTTTGGTATTTCTCTGATTAAATAGATACTTATGTACCTAGAAATGACTTTTGTAAAAAATAAAGAGCAAACTATAAGGCAGCTGCAGTTCAAACTTGACCCGCTTCCATCTGGATTGGCAGAAATTTGTCTTTTTCACCAGAGGTGGATCGAAACTTTTGACACCCAACCATTTGGTCAGTTGTGCATTAAACATGGCCTAATATTTTAGAAAAATGATTTGGTACAATTTTGCATCAAATATATGGTAGGTCCTTCACAAAAAAAGTCATTTTGGGCACTCAAAAAAATGGAAAATGAATTTTTCGTCCAAAGAAAATG
Source organism: Aegilops bicornis (assembly GCA_021605145.1). Lineage (NCBI taxonomy): Eukaryota > Viridiplantae > Streptophyta > Magnoliopsida > Poales > Poaceae > Aegilops > Aegilops bicornis. Next base: position 725,637,028 of record CM038671.1, on the reverse strand, counting down.
AAAACTTCCTTAGGCAACATTGTTTGCCATTCCAAGATGCACCCTTGTGCACAATATGAGATCATTTCAACAAACTATGTCATGAATGTGGCCATAAAATTGATCATTTGGCTTGAAAGCCATGAATTTTCACACGTGATAGCTCATTTCTGAGAACACTTTTTTAAAATAATTGATGTATTACAAGGTTATAATTTTTGCTGGTAACTTGGTCACATATAATGACACAATGCAAAAGTTTTCCAATTTTTGGTTTTTTTCATTTTTGATGCCCGTTTCAATGGCGGGCATGACTGTTCCTAGCTAGTGGTTGAATCTTGGAATTTTTTTGGTGTTTCTCTTATAAAATAGATAGTTATGTACCTAGAAATGATTTTTGGAAAAAATAAAGAGCAAACTATAAGGCAGCTGCAGTTCAAACTTGACCCGCTTCCAGCTGGATTGGCGGAAATTTGTCTTTTTCACCAGAGGTGGATCGAAACTCTTGACACCCAACCATTTGGTCAATTGTGCATTAAAAATGGCCTAATATTTTATAAAATTGATTTGGTCCAGTTTTGCAACAAATATATGGTAGGTTCTTCACGAAAAAAGTCATTTTGGGCACTCGAAAAATGGAAAATAAATTTTTAGTTAACTAGGACCAATTTTGTAGTTAACTACGACCAATTTAGATGGTCATGACATCGTATGCGTGTACTGAATTTTGATTGGTCCGCGGGCATTTCACGCGGATCGTGGAAGGAACACCATCGGATTTTTGTGGATCCAATGGCAGTCCTCACCCCAAGCCCACGTAAGCCGAAACCCTAGTCCTCGTGGACATTTTCCATCCACCCCCCGCCTCCTTTCTTTCTCCTCTCGCTATCCCCTCTCTTCCTCCCCTCTCCGCTCCCTCCCATGGCGAACCCCGTCGCCTCCCCTCTTCTCCTTCCCTCCTGCACGCGTCGGCCACCTCCCTCCGGCGGAGCTCGACCCCCACCCCCCAAGCGCCGCTGCTCCACCCTCTCCCGTGCCCCTCGATCCCAGATGCCCATCTCCAAGTCACCCTCTCCCTCCCTCAGATCTCGATCTGCCGGCGCCCACCATCGACGACCCTAACCATAGACGAGACCGAGCTCCTCCCTCCCTCTTGTTCTCCCCTAGCCTTATCCACTCCGAGCCAACCAACCACTCTGTCCTTGGAATTTTGCCGCGCGGCGCCTCGTCTCGCTGGCCCGGTGACCACAGGCAGGCAGTCCACGGCCAGGATGGCGGCGTGCCCCGCCGCGACCACGTACGCGCACGACACTCCGCGCCTCCCCTCCCTCTCCTGCGGTTCTTAACATGTGCGCTCCTCTCCTCTCCTTGGGTGACATGCAGGGCTCGCGTCGGAGCAGCGCACGGTGGAGGCCTCTGGAGGAGAAGCGGGAGGAGCCCGACCATCCTCGTGCACCGGGCCCATGGCAAGAGCACCACAGCGCGCGCCTCGGAGCTACAACATCTCCTTCGACGACTTCGTCTTTGGTATCCTGCCGGCCATGCTCTTCGGCGTCGGCATCCTGGCGACTTCCCGTAATCCAGTTCGGCAACGCATGCTGGGAACTTTACTGCCTCGAGCACGGCATCCTGGTTCGTCATACCCCATCTCATCCCATCTCTCGCCCCTTCCGATGTCGAACTCGTATGCGGTTCAAACAATGATTGTATGAACACTTTCAGTTGTCAGATCTTCTCCGGTTTGGAATATTTAGGTTGTAATTGATGCGCGTTTTGAACCATGATGGGATTACTGGATTACCTTCCCGTGTAGGTCTAATTGTTTTCCCCCGAGAATGCGGCAATTAGTGTTTGATCTGTGCGACCCTTCTGAATTTGTCAGGAACATGAACTGTTCCTAGTTCCTAATTTAAGCCTGCGATCTGTGATGTCTAGCCATTTCGTTTTGTAGTTTAGATCTGATAAACAATTGCAGTACGAGGATCGTGCTTTTCATGAGACATGGGTACACTTCTGTACTAGTTTAGTTGCCACCTGTGCGAAATCTCAGATCTAGTTAGGCCATTATCATGCTTTACATAGGCAATTTTGATGTGTTGTGATATTATGATCTGCATCCAACTAAACACCTCACTGATATTAGATGTAATTTTTGTTATGATTACTAAAGAATAATATCAACTATTATCAAATAGCATAGCTAGTGATCAGTGTGATTCTAGTGAATGGGCAGCTGCAGATGTAGACTGCAGTGTTGTGCACCGATGGTGATTCTCCGCCTTGTTGTCTAGCTGTGGACACCAGGTGGTGACCTTTCTGGTTAAGCTGGTCACAACATCAGTATTTATTAGCTCTGTTTGTAATGCTTGATGTTTAGCATGTGAAACTGGGTTTTCCATGACTCGGGCGACATTTAGTGGTCCAATGTTGCATTGCATCTCCGGACTTGCATTATTGACGAGGGTGTATTTGGTCTGGGGCTCCATTGAAAAGGGAAGCCTAAATATTCTGTCTGCCACCAAATTCTTTCTGGCTTTCTGTACTCCAAACATAGGACCGGGATGTTATTAGTGTGAGCAATCAGAAGGAAGCAATAAAACATACTGTCCTGTGTACATTTGACCATCCGTCGATCATTTTTTTTATATCATCATCTTATTAACATGACCAAAACTTACTCTTGTTCTTGCCCTTGCGAGCCTGCTACGGAGCTTTGCCCATGGCGGTAACTGCGTGATCAAAATTTCACTTTACTCTGACCATGCTTTTTCCCGTCGCCTGCCCGGTGAGGGAGTCCTGGATTAGGGGGTCCTCGGACAGCCGGACTATATCCTTTGGCCAGACTATTGGACTATGAAGATACAAGATTGAAGACTTCGTCCCGTGTCCGGATGGGACTCTCCTTGGCGTGGAAGGCAAGCTTGGCGATACGGATATGTAGATCTCCTCCCTTGTAACTGACTCTGTGTTACCCTAGCCCCCTCATGTGTCTATATAAACCGGAGGGTTTAGTCCATAGGACAACAACAATCATACCATAGGCTAGCTTCTAGGGTTTTAGCCTCTACGATCTCGTGGTAGATCAATTCTTGTAATACTCATATCATCAAGATCAATCAAGCAGGGAGTAGGGTATTACCTCCATCGAGAGGGCCCGAACACAGGTAAACATCGTGTCCCCGCCTCTTGTTACCATCCGCCTTAGACGCAGTTCGGGACCCCCTACCCGAGATCCGCCGGTTTTGACACCGACATTGGTGCTTTCATTGAGAGTTCCACTGTGCCGTCATCGTAAGGCTTGATGGCTCCTTCGATCATCGGCAACGATGCGATCCGGGGTGAGGTTTTCCTCCCCGAACAGATCTTCGTATTCGGCGGCTTCGTACTGCGGGCCAACTTGCTTGGCCATCTGGAGCAGATCGATAGCTACGCCCCTGGCCATCAGGTCAGGTTTGGAAACTTGAACTATACTGCCGATATCCACGGAGACTTGATCTTCGACGGATTCGAGCCCATGTCAGGTGCGCCGCACGATCACGACGAGCATGATTTAGCTCTGTCGTCGGACTGTGTTCGGGAGATCACACCTGCAACTACTCCGGCCTTCAACCCGAAACAAATTGCGCCATCTGTGCACGGATGGATGGACCCCGCCCCAGAGGCCGCACACTCAGTGGCGATAGCGCCGAATACTGACTTCACCTCGTACGGAACCTGTGTCGCCGGAGCCTCGGATTCATCCCTGGCCATAGGCCCCAAACCGCCTGCGTCCATCGAATCTGATTGGGTTCGATCATGGAGTTCACCTCCACGGATATCTTTCAGCACTCGCCTTTTGCGATGTGCTAAATTCATTAAGGTCTCTCTCCTTGTCGGGAGAACCTTGGCCGAACTATGTCCGGCTAGAATGGGATGCGGACGGCGAAGAAATTCACTCCCCACCCACCACCCTCTTAGTAGCCACTGTCGACGATTTAACCAACATGCTCGATTTCGGCTCCGAAGGCATCGACGGTATGGACGACAATGCAGGAGACGAATGAGAACCACCGCCCACAGGGCGCTGGACTGCCACCTCATCATATGATATATACATGGTAGACACCCCCAAAGAAGGCGATGGCGATAAGACAACGGAGGATAATCCCTCCAAAAAGCAACCCAAGCACCGACGTCAGCGGCGCCGCTCTAAGTCTCGCCATAGCAAAAGCAGCGATACCGGCACAAGAGACAATAACGCTCTGGATAGTGCCGAAGACGACGATAATCCCCTCCAGCCAGACCTCGAGTGGGAGGATGAACAAGCTAGCCCTCCGGAACAGGCAGCAAACGGAGAATCAGAGGATGACAATTACATGCCTCTCTCCGAAGATGAAGTGAGCCTCGGCGACAAAGAATTTATCGTGCCTGAGGATCCCGTCGAGCAGGAGTGCTTCAAGCGCCAGCTTATAGCCATAGCGAATAGCCTGAGGAAAAAGCAACAACAGCTTCGAGCTGACCAAGATCTGCTAGCGGATAGATGGACTGAAGTCCTAGAAGCTGAGGAATACGAACTCGAGCGCCCAACCAAGAGTTACCCAAAGCGCAGGTTGCTACCCCAACTCGAGGAGGAAGCATTGAAACCTACATCACCAGCATATGATGTGGCTGATCGGCGACCTCGTGGCCGAGACAAAGAGGCATTTCAGCCTGAAAACCAGCCCACACCCCGCCGCCACTCAAACAAAAATACCAAGGCCCGGGTCAACACGCGGGACCTGCGAGATGTATTGGAAAACAAGGCAAAGCATGTAAGATCAATCTACGAATAATGGGGGCACGCACCAACACGTGACGATGATCGTCACGCCGGATACACTAAAAGCAAATCTGGCCAAGCCGAACACGGCAGACAAGACTCGTATGAACTGCGTCATGATATAGCCCGGCACAGAGGCGCCGCACACCCCCTATGCTTCATTGATGAAGTAACGGAGAACGAATTCCCTGAAGGGTTTAAACCCGTAAACATTGAATCATATGATGGTACTACAGACCTCGCGGTATGGATAGAAGACTTCTTCCTCCACATTCACATGGCCCGCGGGGATGACCTACATGCCATCAAGTATCTCCCGCTAAAACTCAAAGGGTCGGCTCGGCATTGGCTCAATAGCTTGCCGGCAAACTCCATTGGAAGTTGGGAGAGCCTGCCAGATGCATTCCTGGACAATTTCCAGGGCACTTATGTGCGACCGCCGGACGCTGACGATTTAAGTCATATAACTCAGCAGCCAGGGGAATCGGCCAGGAAATTCTGGACCTGGTACCTAACCAAGAAGAACCAAATTGTCGATTGTCCGGATGCAGAGGCCTTAGCGGCATTTAAGCATAATATCCGCGACGAATGGCTCGCCCGGCACCTCAGCCAAGAGAAGCCAAAATCTATAACAGCCCTCACGACACTTATGACCCGCTTTTGCGCGGGCGAAGATAGCTGGTTGGCTCGTAGTACCAATACAGCAAGCAAACCTGGCATATCAGAAGCCAGGGATAGCAACGGCAAACCACAACGCAACAAACACAAGCGCCGCAAATATGGTGAAAACGCTGGAAAATCTGGCGGTTAATGCCGGGTTCAGGGGCTCAAAGTCCGGTCAGCAGAAAAGGCCACCCAAAAATAAAAATCCGGATCCATCCAGTCTGGACCGCATACTCGATCGCCAATGCAAAATTCATGGCACCCCAGAAATGCCAGCCACCCATACCAACAGAGAATGCTGGGTCTTCAACAAGCCGGCAGGACAGGCGCCAAAGACGAAGGGGGGTCTCAAAGCGATGATAGCGACGAAGAGCCCAGATCCCTGAACACACGAGGGCAAAAGAAATTTCCCCCGCATACTCTACCGGTGAATGTGGTAAATACCACCCAAATTACCAACTCGGACCGAACATGTACCCTTAGGGATGGAGACTCAACGGAACTAGTTGTCCCACAATATAAACTAGCGCCGGTCACCTTCAAACGCACGGATCGTCCGGTTAACGCCAATCAGGGCAATCCGGCCGCACTAGTCCTCGACCCAATAATAGACAAGTTCCACCTCACTCGAGTCCTTATGGATGGAGGCAGCAGTCTAAATCTGCTTTACCAGGACACAGTGCGCAACATGGGCATCGATCATTCGGCGATCAAACCCACTAAAGCCACGTTCAGAGGCATTATACCAGGTGTGGAAGTTAGCTGTACATGCTCCATTGCCCTTGAGGTAGTCTTCGGATCACCAGAAAATTACCGTATGGAAGAGTTAATCTTCAAAATCGTCCCTTTCCGCAGTGATTATCAAGCACTGCTCGGACGAACCGCGTTCGCTCGATTCAACGCGGTACCACATTATGCCTACTGTAAGCTCAAGATGCCCGGTCCACGCGGCGTCATCACGGTTAATGGCAAGGCCGAACCTTACCTCGGCACGAACAAATACACCACTGCCTTAGCAGCAGAAACTAGGAGCAGCACCTTGCAGCCGAACCTCGAGTCGACGTCCAGGCTCCCGAACACCGTCAAGGGACTCCGAACTACTTCACGGAAGGATAGCCCGGCTCATCCAGAGCTCAACTAAACACTCCGGCGAAGGCCAGGACAGGCCGAACTCAGCGGCTCAACCGCCCTCCGGTACATAAATATTTCTTACATTTCCTTCGCGGGTTCACCTTTGCGCCGACCAGGACGGGCTACACGGAGGCAGCTTGAACGCGTAAGGGAATCCTTAGACAGTCCCCGCAGTGACCATCCGGCTATATTACGGATCCGCACTCAGCCTCTTCCCCCTGGTCCCAGCAGGTTTCGCAATCATATTCCTTTTTTTTATCACATTACTTGTACCCATAAGCATAGACGTACTATTCAAATACAACATGTGGATTTATATGAAGTTTACCTGCTGTTATTTCTTATTGAAATCATTTTGTCAAGTGGCATCTGTACACAGCGATATGCCTTAAAATATGCCAGGGGCTTTGTTTTACCCATAACACGGCAATAAAGTCCGAACACCTTCATGGAAGTTCGGCACCCCAAACCTATAGCATTATATGCATCAGCACCGAATCATGTCTTGGGTCAATAGTTGGGTTTGCCCGGCTCCCATGTTTTGGTACCTTACGTTCCGCTATATCGGCTAAGGTAGCCTTTGGGAGAACTCTTGTGATTGTGTCCGGTTCTTCCGGACGAGCATCTCGATGAAAGCCAGCTTGTCATGATATGGCGAGAGCTGGTCAGATGTTTGAGAGGTCACAAAATCTTTAAGGATTTTCCCGCATAATGCCATAACCAATGCAGCGTGCGATGGATCGGTTTTTTCTCCGATCAGGTGCTTATAGAGCCCCTAGTACGGTCTTCCAAACACCAGGGGCTGCGCCTACCGTACTAAAGCTCCTATGGCTAAGTGAGAGCGATAAAGCCCTATAGTCCGATTGCCTGGTTTGTTGTGCTGAGCACCTCCTTCGAAGGACCCAAAACTGGGATAAAGAGTACTCAGGTTTATCCCGAACACCCCCGTACTTCTTACGTGGGGGCAGAAGCCGACGACTAGTCAACTCTCAGGTTTAACATATAAAACGGCCGCACAGGAGGGTAAACTTTTATATAACAGGAGACAAATAAATGACCTTGTTCAAACATTACAAAGGACAACATGATTGGCATTCATGGAAATATAATGTCCTTGGTGCATAGCTCCGCTGCAAGGTAGGATCCTTCGGGACACTCTCATAATATAATTCGGGCTTGCGGTGCTCCTTCCCCTCTGGCGGTCCTTCGGTCATCAGCTTTTTGGCATCCATCTTCCCCCAGTGCAGCTTTGCGCGGGCGAAGGCCATTCGCGTACCTTCTATACAGACCGACTGCTTGATGACGTCAAGTCGAGGGCAAGCGCTTACGAGCCGATTCACGAGCCCAAAGTAGCTGCTTGGAATCGGCTCGGCAGGCCATAGCAGGATAACCAAATCTTTCATGGCTAGTTACGCCGCCTTATGCAGTTCGATCAACTGTTTCAGCTGATCGGTAAAAGGCACCGGATAATTCGGTGCCAAATACTGCGACCAGAAGAGCTTATCTGCAGTTTTCCTTTCTTCGGCTCGGTAGAATTGGGCGACAGTTGATATGCTGCGAGGTAGCTCGGCAAATACCCCTGAGAAATCCGGATTCAAAATTAGAAACATAGTTTTCCCCTCAAATACTTGCTCTACATGGAAAAAAGCCTTACCAGCCGCAATCTTTCTCGCCTCTTGGATCCCCTGCACGGTGCTTTGGGTTCCCCCCAGGCATCGCTCGTGGCCTGATGCGCCTTGGTGAGTTTGGATTCTTTCACCGTTAAACTATGCTCCAAGGTCTCGCGTTTCCTCACGGCCTCTTGCAGCTTCTGCTCAGCTTTAATAACCCTGACCTCATGCTTCTCACGAAGAGCCTGCTCAGTGGCTGCCTTTTTCTCAGCCTCGACGACAGCCTTCTTAAGGGCCTCGACTTCGGACATAATCCCTAGCACAAATTATGCAGCTTATTTCATACTGAAAATTTATTCGCAATAAACGCGAGCAAAGCTTGTGCATACCTTGTTTATCTCTCAACTGCATTCTCAATTGGCCAAGTTCTTCTATGGCCCGCTCCAGACTTTGATTCAGTCCGGAGATCTCCGCAGTACGGGAGGCAGAAGCCGCTACAGACGCCTGCTTATAATAGAAGAGAAATCAATATCATTCAAGGAGTCTTCCTGCGATCATCAATTCGATCCCCTGTCCGGTTCTTTCTTTCACGAGCGATTGTATCGAGGGCTACTATCTATACTATGACACTCTTCGACAACTCATAAAACATACCTCAAAGCCTCTTATAAAGGCTGATCTGAGCTTCGTTCAGTCCATTCTCAGTTGACTGAATCTTCTCAATCACCGCACCCATAAGGGCACGATGTTCATCAACGATGGAGGCGTTTTTCAATGCCACCAACAAAGCATCCGATACTTCTGGATAGACAGAGGTCGCCGATGGAACAGGCACGCCCCCTCCAGCCAAGGGAGGCTGCCTGCTTGATTCTGGAGCCGTACAGGTCTCTGGAATCGCATCCGGCTGGGAGCCGAACTCAGGATCGCCCCCATTGTCAGCTCCCATGGGAATCTTTTCCCCCACGTGTCCGGCCCCTGAGGTTTGACCTCCAGGCGCCGCCTTCATGGTTTTTCCCTTTCCTCCTTGGCCGAGGTCCTTCTGGGTCGAAGCCTCGGTGTTATGCACCTGTTTGGAGGAAGGGGCCTTTGGGGGCGTCCCGCTCTCCATAGCATTTGAGCTCAGCAAATCCTCTGATGAGGATTGTTTGGTACGGGACCTCGCCGGGCTGCAAAAAATATATGGCTTAGGTTAAAGTACTAAGCCACGATGAGTCCGGACGCCTAAAACGTACTCGGATTTTATATACTTACGAGTTCACCAGGGGCTGGGCCCTGGGATCCCATGCCGGGCCGCTGTCGGCGGCGGCAGTGGACTCCTCCGGAAGAGGAGCCTTTCCCCTTTTGGGCAGCTCGGCCTCCAAGTGTACGGAGGCCGTCCTATTCTTTCCTCCCCCCGCAGGGGATTCATCTTTCTCCTCCTCCTCGTCCTCTTTGGAGGCGGAATGGGCATTGGAGCCTTTGGATATTGTGTTCGAAGTGCCGCGGCGACGAAGGCCGCCCCGGGTCTTTTTGGCCTCCTTCTCGGTTGTCTTCTTCGGCACCTTGTAAGGTGCCTAGACCAACATCTTCGTCAGGAGTGGGATGGCCGGATCTTCGGGCAGCGGGGCCGGACAATGGATCCGCTCTGCCTTCTTCGTCCAGCCCTGGGAGAGTTGTATAAAACATGTTAAGCGCTTCCTTTGGGTTACGCGGATAGAAAAGTTTGATAACTTACCGAACTTACCGGGCGGGACAGTTGGTACCCATGGTCCTCGGCGGAGTCCGGCCACGATTTGCGGGACTTAAAAAGCACCTTCCAAATGTCCTTGTGCAAGGAGCCGAAAAGCTCTCGCAAGGTTTGGTGCCTGGCCGGATCAAATTCCCATAAATTGCAAGTCCGGTGCTGACAAGGCAAGATCCGACGAACTAACATCACCTGGACAACATTGACAAGTTCAATGTTCTTGTCTCCCATATCTTTAACGCGCGTCTGGAGCGTCGACAGTTCATCGGACGAAGACCAGTCCAGGCCTTTCTTGACCCAGGATGTAAGCCGTAGGGGGGCATGTGGCACCCCGGCTTAGAGCGACCGGTATACCCTGCATTGCCAGCCCAGAGACCTTGTCTTCTGGCAACACACAACAACATGGTACAGAAAACAACCGCTTTATTCATGCTAGCGGAACATAGTTCATATTACAACAGTTAGCGAGGCCAAGCGGCACACGGTGCGGCTGAACAATATGTACATTATTTAGTGAACATAAAGGGGCCTCGATCATGACAACTACTCGGCAGCGGAACAACATCGTAGCGGGACTCCATAGCACAAGGACACCGACGTGGACACGGTCTAGACTCGGACAACACTTCTTTCCAACGGGACTTTCCTAAAATCTGGCATGACATGCCAGGTCAGTACATTGAATGTACTTGCAAGCTCACAATAAGCATAAATTAGACGAAAGACAATATTATGATATTTATCCAATTTAATCAACAATGCAACTGTATACCCAACATGTTGTGACAATGCTCAACAGGTACTCATTCTCTCGACTTGCTTACCAAGTGTGACCAACAAACATAATATTACCAAAAAAAATACTCGCGATCCTTATGGCGATCACAACCCGACCATCCCATGGCCCGTGATCTTTACGGCGATCACAACCCGACCAACTCGTGGCCCGTGATCCTTACGGTGATCACAACCCGACAACTCATATCCAACTCAACACGATGACCTCACTGTCATCCTTAGTGCAATTTAGTGTGCATATTTATTAAGTGTTGACCCATGGTGTACCTTACTTTCGAGTGTGTCCATATCCGTGGACTCGGCTATCGATAGATTATAAACACTCTGCAGAGGTTAGTACACTGTACCCACACTACGGAACCCATGGCCTCACTCTCCCATTCGGGTGGACCAACAGCGTTCCAACGAAACCATTTCACCGTCATGACACTCTCCCGGCCCCTCCGACTCAGACCCCACTTGGCTAGTCCTGGGTGGCCCCGTGTCTACCTCCAGACACCTCGACCACCGTCGTGGCCACGATCCACACTGGGATCCGGTACCAAAATTAACTTAACAACGGGCTCACAAGGTTATGCTTGCCCTCACCGGGCAGGTACAACACGCCCATAACCTTCCCTAAATTGAGGTACCGACCAGAGGCACGACAATGAAACACATTAAGGCCGTCCCATACCGGCAAATGTGGTTGCACTGGGAAAGACTCGTTTCAGCGGCACCACAACCCGGTCAACAATATGTTCAAGTTGAATTATTAATCAGGTTCAACTTAATGTGAAAATAAAATAACCGGTGTCATATTGCCATACCATGCATCACTTAACATATGCATCACATAACCGTGCAAAAACTGCACCAACCACGCTCCCACGGAGCCAACATAAACTCATGCTACTATACTGGTTAAAAACCTCTCTACTCATACCAGAACTATTTCTAGCAATAACCATCATTATACCTCAAGCAAAATAATATTTAGACTACTCATCAAGTTCTATGACCATATTATTTATTTAACTCTTGCAACTAAGTTCTCCTCATCTAACCAATAATATTTACTTCAAACATACTGAAGTTCAAGCATTTTAACATAAAAAGCATATAAAAGAATATATTTATAATAGCACTAATTTAAATGCATCAATATTCATAAGTTCAAGTATGAAAATCATAAATATTGAAGTGGCACCATGAAAATGTTACTGTGGCTTGCCTTGAAATGCGATGAGGTTCACAAGGCTCCTGGTGATCCTCAAGACAAGCTGGTTCCTCTGAAAACATTCAAAAACCACAAATGAAAATATCAAGAAACCTTCTGAAAATTTCCAGAAAATCTAGACAGCAAGGAAAAATCCCATCTTTTGGGTGATGTTAGATTTTTGGACACAGAACACGATGCAAAAAGAATCACTGCATTTGGACATGTAGAATAAAAGTTATGGCTGTTTGAATGCTACTGGAATTTAAATGAATTTGAAAAAGAAAACAGAGAGGGGGTGACGTAGATGGCATATTCTCCTAGGGCGCCACCACTCATACCGCTCCGCGCGCGTAGTGAGTGGATGACTAGCGGGCCCCGCTAGTCAGGCAGGAGGGAGGGGAGAAGGAAACAGAGAGGCGCGGTGCTTCGCCGGAGCTTACGCCGGCGTTGAGGCTTCTTGGAGGAAAACGAGAGGGAGGGATCGACGGAGAAGGTTCTTGCGCACCTGCCCGTACCCGTAGCGTGGCTAACGGAGACCGGACATCGTCGGATTCTTCCTCGCAAGCAGAGGCAGAACACGGTGGTCGCCGGAGATGAGGAAGACGACAGCTAGGGGCGGCTCCAGGGGCTCTAGCTAGGCGCGTTAGCTTCACGGAGGAGAAGCGGAGGCCCTGGCGGGGTCGCCTTGGCTTGGGAGTGGCCGGATCTGCGGGAACGATCCAGAGGGGATCGCCGGTCAGCTCGGCTCGGGGACGGCAGCCCACGGCCTGCCCGGCCGGGCTGCGGTTTCTAGTGGCTATAGGAGGGAGAGGTGGTGAGATGCGATGCTCCAGGAGGCTGCGGAGGTGGGTTTTTTTATAGGCGGGGCGGCGAGGAGGGCTCGGGCTCCACCGGAGGACAGCTGTCTCCGGTGCCCGGCGACGAATGGTGCCAGAGAGAGAGAGAGAGGGAAGGCGACGGGTGTCACGTGGGAGCTGTGCCGCAGGCCAGCAGACGAAACCTGAGGAAGCGAGGAGAAAGGGGCGAACACGGTCTTGCGGAGCCTTTGTGCCGTTAACCCCGGACCGTCTGCGTTCTTCTGCTGGCGAGCTCTGGCGTCGGCGAGCGGCAGGGAGGAGTTAAGGGGGTGGAGACGAGGATGGTGGCGAGGGGGGACACACTCTGGCTAGCCGAGCAGCGAGCACGCGCGCCACAGAGGCGCTGGCGGCCAGCGTGAAGCGTCGCGTTTGGGATGCCGGCTGCCTTTCGGACGAGCAGCGGTCACCGCGTGGATCGTGACATCAGGCCACATATGAACTAACCATGATGTCTGGCGTGTTGTCCTTAGTAAACTTAGGTGTTACCATGGCTCGGTTTGTTTCCAGGTGCAGTAGAAGTAAAATGGTGAAGAGGTTAAGTTACTGGATAGAAACTTTGAACAGTTACTGTTGTCAAACCATAGGGATTCAAGGGCTGAGCTTTGGGGTTTTACTGACTCTTACTAAGGTGAATAAGCACAGGGAAAAGGTAGTTGTTGTGGAAACTACCATTTCAGCCTAGAAGTGAAAATATTTTCTGTAGCCAAAATACTCCAAAGAGTGGTGAAATATTTTTTCTCAGAAATGTACCCTAGGGTCCAAAGAATATTTGGGATTTTTCTCAGGATCTTTAGGGCAACAAAAATGAGGGTTGCTTTGGAGGTCAAAGAGTTTAGCTAGGATTTTAGGGGCAAAATGAATATTTTTCATTTAAGAAAAATATTCCAAGCAATATTGTTGGGTTGGCCAGGGGTGAAATGATGGACTAGAAGAGGAGAGGGGGCACTTGGTGTCGGTGTACTAGAGTAGGGGTACCCTAGTCTCCCGAACTTGTGCACAGGCAGTTGCAGCCCTCTGCGGCAGGGCTTACCGGGTGACCGCCAAGGTCCTCCGTGGTTCCTTTGGAGCCATTCAAGAACAAAGTATTTAAGCCAAGGAGACAAGGCCCCGGCAAGAGGAGCTTGCCGGGAAGGCCACCCAAGGCACCTACAAGACAAGGCCCCGGCAAGAGGAGCTTGCCGGGAAGGCCCGGTGAGCGACAAGCTTCCGGGTGCGACAAGACAACAACCTCGGCAAGGCGCTTGCCGCGGCAGACCACCTCTCTGTACCTACGCTCCAGCACATCCGCTAACATGTATACAGGACCTTTCCGGTAGCGTGGCGAGAGCTGTGCGACCCAGCGGTCTTGAGGTGGCAAGCGTCGTGACAAGATTGCCATCGTGGCAAGCGGTGGCGCCCTGACGGTCCCTGTTTGCCTTTGTTAGGGCGGCGTGAAGCGGGCATTTAATGCCTTTGTCCCTGCCGTCGGGGTTAGGTATGGTACTGCTGTACCTTTGTACAAGTAGGTGTACCAACCACTACTTTTCCATTTGTACCCTTGTCTACGTTGCCACCTGTCGGAGACCCCTTGAGCATATAAAAGGAGGCCCATGTGCAACGTAGAGGGTTGGTCGGTCAGTTCCCCCACGCTTTCGGTCCTCGTTAGCAGCTTCGTGTGTCTGTAGCACTCAGCGCTCTGAGCAAGAACGCATATACACCTAGACATGCAGCAGTAGGAGTGTTATCTCTCGGGAGAGCTCGAAGCTGGGTAAACCTCTCGTGTGCTTCGCCTCGATATGCTCTTCGTGCGACCTCCGCTCCCCGCCGAACCGAAAGGGGCTCGGTCCGCTGGTCCCATAGGTGTTCGTGGGCCAGATCAACCTGCCCCGACATCTTTGGCGCGCCAGTTAGGGGGCATCGAGTTTGTGCGAACCTGATCCGGCGTCCACGTGAGCTAGATCTTCATCATCTTCATCGACATGCCGCCGAAGAAGAAGGCTTCGGCGGCAGAAGCTCCGTCCGCGTCGATCCCACCGCCACCGGAGCAAACAGGTGGTGGGGTAGACGCCGGCGGAAGAATGGACGGCGACGGGGGCGCTCACGGTGCTGCCAAGTCCAAGGACAAGGTTGCGCAGACCTCGGCGTCCGTACATGCACCGTGCCCGTCTCAGGAGGCGCGAGACCGACATCGTCATGGTATACACAATGCCATACGCTCATTGGACCGAGATCGAGCTGGTGGATCTCGGGACGCTCAAGACCAGCATGCACGCCAACATCTCGGCGGCGAAGCAGGCACGGTCGCCGGACGGGATATCGCTCCTTCTAACATAGTTAGAAGTCCGAGCATATCCGCTCCTCGCGCCGTTCGCCATCGCCACCCACCACTCCAGCGGAAACTTTGGCGAGCACAATCGCTCTGGATTACCTCCAATGGCCGACAAGGTCGATGAATGGAGGGCCACCATTCAGAGTCTCATCGGCTTCGCCAACGGCGACGCTCCACGGCAACCGAGTGCATCGCTACCGCGGAAGGACTGCCAAACACGAGCCGGTGGCGACGAGACCGGTGGGGGTGCAACCACCATGCACTCTCCACCCCGAAGGCCAAGATCGCCGACTCGCCGGATCCACCTTGACAGCGACTCCACCGCGTCATTGGATCCACGAGCTCGTCGCGATCAGCGCCAAGTTCTTCACGAACGACAGCAAGAAGACGCTCGAACTCGTATCGAGCGCCGAAGAGAAGCGTGGCGTCAATCCGACAAGCGCGCTGGGCCCTCTGTCGACATGCACGCGCCCGGAAGAACCAGGCGACTTGCCAGACGCTGTAGGTTGCCCTGCGTTCACTCGTGAGCTGCGGCAAGTCGATGTGGCCCAAAGAAGAAAAACTTCAAGCCGGACGTGCGAGAAGTACGGCGGCAAGACGCATCCGCCGGAGTTCCTCGGCATCTACACCATCGCGGTGCGAGCTGCCGGGGCGAGACGACAAGATCCTTGCCAACTACTTCCCGGCTGGTGCTCAAGCCCAATGTCGAGATCTGGCTCATGCACTTGCCGGACAACTCCATATCTTCTTGGGCAGACCTATGCCATCAGTTTGTCGGCGCCTTTACAGGCGGCCACAAGCCCCATGGCCAAGAAAGCGACCTTCATCTGCTCGCCCAGAAGGAAGGAGAGCCCCTGCGCAAGTATATTCAAAGATTCAGCCGTGTACAGCACAACATCCCAGATGTCCACCCTGCCGTGGTAATCAGCGCGTTCCATCAGAACGTGCGAAACCGCGAGATCACGGGGAGGAGATGGCGATGTGCAAGATCAGAGACGTCGGTGAGCTATACGCCCTGGCCGACAAGTGTGCACGTGCTGAGGAAGGGAGGAGACTCCCCGGAGAGAATACTGAAGCAGGAGGGTCTGATAGTGAGGAGACCGCTCCGGCAAGGAAGAGCCGGCGGCGGGGCAATAGGAAGAAGAAAGGCAGAGATGTGCTAGTTGTTGAGCAGTCCGGCAACGGAGGTGGCGCCAAGAAAGCCAAGGCTGGTAGCTCCGGCAAGGAGGTTGCCGCTGGCACCAACTACCAGTCTGTGGCGGTCGCCGACAAGCAGGACGGCTCCGACAAGCAGTACTGCAAAATCCACCGCACCAAGGGCCATGACCTCCAGAGCTGCAAGAAGGTCGAGCAGCTTGTTGAGCAGCAGAAGGCCGAATACGAATGACGCGACAAGGAGAAGGCCCAGGAGGGTGCTGGAGGAGCTAGCAAGAAACGTCCCGGCCGAGGAGGACGCCGAGGCAAGGCCAAGCAGCGGCAAGGAGACAGCCTCTCGCCGGCCGCGACAAGGATGAAGACGACGACGATGATGAAGACATGGATGATGACGAGGCCGATGAGCAGGAGTTCCAGAAAGCCACAGAGGTCCTGTGCATTGACGGCGGTGCTTCTCTGCATACTTCACAACGCCAACTCAAGCAGTGGATGCGGGAAGTCAATGCCGCAGAACCATCCATCGAGTCACGCAAGCCTCTGAAATGGTCCAGCACGCCTATCATCTTTGATATTGAGGACCACCCTGATCGCGTAACTGCGGTCGGGTGCTTGCCGATGTTGGTTTCACCAACTATCCGCAACCTCAAGGTCACTAAGATGTTAGTTGACGGCGGGGCCGGCTTGAATCTGATCTCCTCCGCGGTGCTCCAGAAACTCCAGATCCCTGATGGCGAGCTCGAAGAGACCGGCACTTTCCAAGGAATCAATCCGGGAAGGAGCAAGCCAAAGGAAAGATCACGTTGCCCGGTGACATTTGGCAGCGAGTTGAACTTCAGGCCGAGAGGGTCACCTTTGGCGTTGCTGACTTTCCATTGCCTTACAATGGAATACTTGGTCAAATCGACACTTGCCAAGTTCATGGCGGCCTCTCATTATGCCTACAACATCTTTGAAGATGCCAGGCCCGATAAGTGTCATCTCGTCCTGGCGACAAGAAGGATGCTCTTATCTGCGCCGACAAGATCTACCGGGAAGCGGCAGCTGCAACAGATTGCAAGCCACTTGCACTGAAGCTCCGGGGAAGAAGAAGACCAAGTCCGGCAAGAGCTACGATGCCCACTCGGCAAGCGCACCTCTTCGAGTGCTGCGCTACCGTCGAGGACGCACCATCGAGCTCCACCGGCAAGTGTAAGAAGACGATGGCAGCTCCACCTGAGACCAAGAAGGTGTCCGCCAAGGAGGACGGCACTGGTGGTACCTTCACCATCAGTGCCTCTCTCGACCCTAAATAAGAAGGCGCGCTCGTTGCTTTCCTGCGGGCGAATGTCGACGTGTTTGCGTGGCAACCGTCTAACATCCCCGGTGTTCCCAGGAAAGTAATTGAGCACCATCTTGCCGTTTGTCCTCATGCGTGACCCGTCAAGCGAAAGTCGAAGCAAGCGTTGGAGCGCCAAGAGTTCATCGCGGAAGAAATCAAGAAACCGGAAGCAGCAGGCCTTGTCGAGGGGTGCTCCATCCCATGTGGTTGGCCAACTCTGTAGTTATGCAAGAAGGCTAACGGAAATGGAGGCTTTGTATCGACTTTACCGATGTCAATAAAGCATGTCCCAAAGACCCATTTCCTTGCGGCGCATCGACTGATTGTTGACTCCACGGCCGGATGTGATTTGCTTTCATTTACGGATGCATACTCAGGATATCATCGGATCTTCATGGCGTAAGAGGATGAGGAGAAGACCGCATTCATCACCCCATGTGGCACATCTTGTTTTGTCTGGATGCCCTTCGGATTAAAGAATGCTGGTTCAACATTTGCAAGAGTAGTCCATGATGCTTTTGAACCGCAAATGCACGTAAATGTGGAAGCCTACATGGATGACATAGTGGTCAAAAGCAAGGACAAGGCGACTACGATTCAAGATTTAGACGAAACCTTTGCAAATCTGCGCTTAGATCAACCTCAAGCTCAACCACGAGAAGTGTGTGTTTCGAGTCCCTTCCGCAAGCTTCTCGGGTTCTTCGTGTCTCGGGGAATTGAAGCCAATCCCGACAAGATCAAGGCCATTGAGCAGATTGAAGCACCAAAGCGCGTCAAGGATGTACGAAGGCTTGCCGGTTGCGTAGCTGCTCTCAAAGAGGTTTATCTCTAGGTTCTGCTGAAGCGCATACGCCATTTTTCAAAATTTTGAAAAGGCAGGTCCGATGCAATGGACTCGGAAGCGGAGGCTGCGCCGCAGACTTGAAGAGATACTGTCCTCCACTCCAACACTTGTCGCACCTAAGCCACAAGAGAAGTTGCTTCTATATATAGCGGCAACCAATCAAGTGGTTAGTGTTGCGTTAGTAGCGGAGAGGGAGGCGGATGATGAGCTAGCAACCATGGCGAGATGCATCCGGCGACAAGCGGGGGGGCTTCACCGGCAAGCTCTGGGTCCCGACAAGGATGGATCTGCTTGAGACACATGAGAAGATGCAGAAAAGAATGGTGCAGCGCCCAGTTTACTTTGTCGGCCCCATACGCAAGGGGCTAGGTCAAGGTACTACGGTGTGCGTAAATTGCTTTTTCGGCCTCCTCATGGCCTCGAGAAAGCTGCGCCATTACTTCCGTGCACATGAGATCACTGATCGTCACTCGTTTTCCGCTGAAGAGGATCTTTGCAAAATCCAGAGGCAACAGCGGGATTGTCGAGTGGGCACCGAACTGTCAAGCTTTGGCCTCAAGTTTGAGAGCACATCAACTATCCAAAGCAGAGCATTGGCGGAGTTCATAGCGTAATGGACGCCAACACAAGATGAAGAAATTCCGTAAACGAGCATTCCGTCAAGGAAGCAAGCAAAGAGTGGCTGATGTACTTTGATGGTGCCTTCTCGCTGCAAGGCACCAGTCTTGGGCGTGCTACTTGTTGCACCCACCGGAGAGCACCTCAAGTACGTAGTCCGATGCACTTTCCCAAGGAGCAAGCAACAAACAATACTGCAGAGTATGAAGGTTTGCTTGCCGGTCTCGAGATCATGATGAGACCTTGGGATCAAGAAGCTCATTGTCGGGGTGACTCCACGACTTGTCATTCGCCAAGTGAAAAATAATTATCTGAGTCCGTTGATGGAAGCTTATGTTGATGAAGTGAGGAAGCTGGAAGAACACTTTGACGGCCTGCAGATGGAATATATTCCAAGAGCTCAGAACGACATTGATGATGGCCTGTCGAAGTGCACCGCACTTAAGTTACCTGTGGAACCAGGGATCTTTGTGCTCAGGCTGACTCAACCGTCTGTAACGCCATCAACTGGACAGAGCAAGAAGAGGAAGTTGATCTCTGGTGATTACTTTTCGACAGAGCTTCCCGAAGCCGCCGCCAAGAAGGTCCCCAAGATCGACACCAACAGTGCTGAGGAGCAGTCTGCTCCGACAAGCCCCAGGGTTTGTTTCGTTGAAGCAGACGCTCCCGACAAGTTTTGCTCCGGCAAGCTTGCCGGGGAACGTCAAGCTCCGGCCGAGCCGCAGGTTCTCGCCGTGGAAGCTGATGTTCCCGCAGCCGGATGTGCCTTTAGTCCTTGTTGTCGAGCCGCAAAGCTCCAAAGCATGGGCGCAGCAGATTGTCCTTTTCCTTGAGACATGAGAACTTCGAAGAGCAAGAAGAAGCGGAAAGAGTAGCCCGGCAGTCAAGTATGTACCAGTTTGTCGACAAAGACACCTGCATGTAAGAAGACTCAACGGTGTGAAATTGAAGTGTATTCACCGGGAAGACGGACAAAAGCTGTTGGCAGAGGTACATGGAGGCATATGTGGTCACCACATTGGCGCCAGAGCACTTGCCGCAAAGCGTTCAAGCAAGGTTTCTTTGGCCGACAGCCTCCGTGATGCAACCGCACAAGTAACCAAGTGTGAAGCGTGCCGGCCCATTCCAAGCAGATACACCAGCCAGCTCAAGCTCTCAGACGATCCCTTTATCCCGGCCATTTTCGATGCGGGGCTCGACATCCTCGGCCCCTTTCCCCGAGCTGTCGGGGCTTTGAGTACTTATGCGTTGCAATCGACAAGTTCACAAAGTGGCCGGAAGTGGAAGCGATGAGGAAGGTGACAGACGGTCGGTGATCAAGTTCTTGGTCGATTGTTTGCCGTTTGGAATCCCTAACAGGATCATCACCGACAGCGACGCGCAATTCCACGAGCCGCACCTTCATGCAAGACGTCCAAGATCTTGGCGCCAAGGTGCCGCCGCTTCTATTGCTCATCCGAGAAGCAACGGTCAAGCGGAGAGGGCGAATGCTGAAGTACTGCGCGGGCTCAAGACCAGAACTTTCGACAGGCTGCGCAAGTGCGGAAGAAACTGGATTGAGGAGCTACCGGTGGTTCTTTGGTCGATCAGGACAACGCCAAATCGAGCCACTGGCCAGACACCTTTCGCTCTAGTCTATGGAGCAGAGGCAGTTCTCCCCACGGAACTCGTATACGGATCGCCTCGAGTGCTCGCCTATTATGAGCTTGAGCAAGAGCAGCTGCGACAAGATGACGCGCTGCTCCTAGAGGAGGATCGTCTTGATTGGCTTTGACGAGCTGCTCGATACCAACAAGCTTTGCGCCGCTACCATAACCGCCAAAGTTAATGCGAGAGAAGTCTCGAGGAAGGCGACCTTGTTCTTGGGGCGTTCAGTCCGCCAAGAATTCCAACAAGTTGACGCCAAAGTGGGAAGGCCCTTACCGGGTGAAACGAGTCACTAGGCCCGGCGCTGTCCGCTTTGAGACCGAAGATGGCATTCCGTGAGCAACTCCTGGAACATTGAGCATCTTCGTAAGTTTTACCCGTAGGGCGCGGTTGCCGGAACCTGTTCCGGCAACCACCTTTTGTACAAGTCTTGCCGCTATTGCATGTAATCCTTTGTACAAAGCCGGGCGCAGACCCCGTGCATAAGTAAAGCTAGCGTGCTTCGCACACCTTGTCAATTTCATGCTTTTTACTTCTATTTGCATGCCTTATCTGACACTTTGTGCAGCACCTACCCCTGGTAAGTGATAACGAGCCATAAGGCTCCGTATCTTTATTTTCTCTTCTTTCTCTTTCTCAAAGAAAGGAAGGTTCCCTCGCACACAAGTTTGCCGGGGGGAAAGGAGAAGATAATGGTGTGGACCAAGCGTCGCTCAAGGAAGCCTAGCCTTACTGGAAGCAAGCGACGTAAAAGCTAAGTTGCCAAAGTTTGAGCAATCAGTTTTAAAAAATTTTTTGAAGTTATCTTCCTCGAACGACCGTACTTTGTATGGAAAACCTATGCGCAGAGGAACCAACTCGTAGCTAGTTGCGCCCTTACTTTGTTTCGAGTCCGCTCAACAACTTAAGTGAGTGCGACTAGTTGCGACAAGGTTACTTTGTCGAAGCGGCACCGCCAAAGAGGCTGTTGATGTCCCGCACTCAGCTCAAGGCTCGGTGCCCGCATGACAAGTTCCCTAAAGCGCGAGGGCAAAACATACAAAGGAAGGAATCAAGTAAAGGAAATAACATAGCAATTGATACCCAAAATAGAGTTATATTACAAGATAGCTTGCCGCAGCTCTAATGGATTGTTCTTATGACATGACCAGCAGCGGCAAGAGAAAGAGAAAACGGGCAGCCTAATCTATGCGATCGCCCTCAACCCTCTTGATTCCGCTCACCCTGTCCACGATGGGTGCGACAAGGGTCTTGAGCGCCTCCACATCAGCATCCGGCGGCAAGGACTTGAGGACGTTGGTGAGGTTGAGGCCTGGATTGCGGAAGGCCACCTTCATCAGCACCTTTTCGAGAGCTCCTGCACAGATTTGGCGCGACTCCTCGGCCAGCTGTTTTGGGACCTCTTCCCGGAGTCGCTGGAGGGCCGTCACCACACCCTTGAAGAACAAGCTAAGCTTGGCGCTGGGTTGGAGGTGCTCGTCGGAGGAATATCCAAGATCCACCATCCCCAGCTCCATCAGCTCCCTGTTGATGGCTGCAGCAGTATCCACGAGACCCTCGGTCCAGTGCTCCACCACATTCTCCCTCAAGGCATTCTGGGTGGCAGCAACACTCGCCAGCAGCGCCTCGTCGGCCTTGATCTTCTCCTTCAAGGCCACCTCCTGCTCCTTGGCGCCGTCCAGCGTCTGAGTCAAAGTAGTTAGCTTCAACTCAAGATCTGCATTGGAGTCCTTGGCGGCGCTGAGCTCCTTGCTCCTCTCGGCGAGGCAGCCTGCAGCTCGCCAAGAGTGTAGGCGTCCTTCTCCGGCGCTCGTGCTTGAGTGCAGCAAGCTCCTCGCCGCTCTCCTTGAGACTGGCCTCCAACCGCGCCCCCTTCGTCTCCAGCTCCTTCTTGGCGGCCTCGGCAGTTGCGGCAGCATCCTTTGCTTCCTTGAGAGCCCCGCCAAATGTTTGCTCGCGCATGGCAAGATCCTCCTCGTGGCTGTCCAGGTTAACCTTCCGCTGCGCCAACTCGCCTTCCTGCGCAGACAGCTTCTCGGCGGCAAGCCGCTGTTGCTCCTCAGCTTCAGCCTTCTCGAGGAGGAAGGCTTTGCGCTCCTCGGCAAGCCACTCCCGCTCCTCTGCCAAGGACCGGAGATCTTCCTGGTTGCGGCCCCGGAGCTCCTCCACGCGCTTCTCAATGTCTGCTCCCGCCTTTGCGACAAGCGCCTCCCGGGATTCGAGCTTGGCTTGTCGGGCGCGGTAGAGCGACAACAGCTTCCGCAGTTGCTCCTCCTCGAGCTCGCTGCTGCTGCTTGGCGCGTCGACTAGCGTCAGTCCAGCGGAGGCGAGCAGCTCTTCATCGAAGGTTTCTCCTTCGGCCGGCGCCCTGGAGCTCGACTCCCATGGGAGCTTGATGAAGACGCCATCGCCGGCCTTCAAATAGGCGCCGGGCTGGGGCTCTTCGGAGCCCAACGCTGCAGCAGCGGCAGAGGGATCGGCGGTCATTTATGGCGCTGGCGCTCCTGCGACCTCGAGGTCGTCGGTCGATCGCTGACCCTCGCCCGGCTTCTGCGGCGGCAGCTTGGCGGCCTCTCTTCGCCGGCGGGCTCGTCGCACCGGGCTTCTTCTTCCATGGCGGCGGCTTCATCGGTGTTGCCAAGACGTCCTCCTCGCCGGCGACCTCGGTCTCCATTGGCTCTGTGGCGGATGGATGAAGAAAGTCAAGCAAATATTAAAAAAAATCATCAGAAGAAGAAGAACACAAGGAAAGTTCTCAGGCAAGAAGATTACCTGTGCCGGGGTCTGCGGTCATGGCCTCCGCCGCCAAGGGATCGCTGGTGCCGTCCCTTGCCGGAGAGCTGCCCCTTGCCGGAGAAGTCTCCTTGCGGAGAACGCTCCCTTGCGGGAATCCTCGCTTGGCGGTGTAGTCGAGCAGAAGGAGGCTGCTCTTCTCCTACACATATCAACGATCGAGATATCGGCAAAGAAAGAGCACCCATTCACGCAGAACAGCAAAAAGTAGAACAAATACTTACGCAGGGGGCTGCGAAGGGGGCTGCTTTTAAGAAGGGTTGCCACATCCGGCACGGTGGTCTCGGACGCGCCTCCTCCTGTCGCAGCGCGTTCGTCCTCGGCGGCGATCACCGGGTCTTGGCTCTCTTCGACATCCTCACGGGCCGTCACGAAAAGGAATGGGTTCGGAGTAAAGCAAATCAGATAGAAGACAAAGCAACAAATCGAAGAATTATAAGTACAGTAAGGAATCTTACTCTTCTTCTTCCTCGTCGGACCTGAGCGCGGAGAGGTCAAATTCTGGCCCGCCTCCTGTACGACGAGGCGGAGGAGTGGGTTCCCTTGGACGCTTGGCGGGAGCGGAACCGGTGGTCTGCGAGGGCCCCGCTCCAGTTGCCACAGCGGCGTGAGGTGCTCCCACGGCAACAGTACTTGCCATGGTGGAAGCGCGCTGCAGCGCTTGGGTCTGTTAGCCCGTCTGCCCGCCACGCCTCCGGCCTTGCGAAGACGCCTTCTTGGTGGAGCTGGTGGCTCCGCTCGCGGCAAGCTTCTTGGAGGCGGGGAGGATGCGCCCTCGGCGGGTTCGCTCGACTCGGCTGCAGGCTCGGCAAGCTCCTCCTCGCCGGCGAACTCCTTTCGCTCGACAAGGCTTGCCGCCTCTGCTGCCTCTGCCTCCTCCACAGTGAATCCAAACTTCGCCATGGTACTGCCGCCTCTTCCCGGCACAGTGGCGTCGCTGCATCTCATCGTCGATGGTGTCGCGGGTGAGGCCCCTCTCGCTCATCGGGCGGACCGGCATTTCTACCAGATTGTCAAAGAACTGCCGCGACGACGTCATCTGCGGCTCTTGCCAAGTTGGGACAATTCCATGTGAGTCGCTGACGACGGCATCATTGCACGGATGTGGTCAGCGGAATTGTTGCACGGCGAACGACGCCTCGGCAACCTAAACATCTCTGGATGATCAGGATCGGGCTTGAACAGCTCTAAGAGCATCGCGTCAAGCTCCAAGACGGTGAAGTTGAAGTTGAGGCCTGGGCACAGCCTCATAATATATGCCGCGTTCTGAAACTTCCAGGCAGGTCTCCTCCTCTCCTGCAAGGGGGCGATGCGGCGGCGAAGAAAGTCCGCGCCAACGGTGCCTACGGTGAGCCCGGCAAGTCTGAGGCGAAGGATTCGGGTGACTGCAATCTTCAGCCTAGCGTCTTCCGGGGCCAGATTGCTCCAATCGTTGCCGCGCACTACTGGGGTTTGGTATTTGGGCGGTAAGGCTCGCATGAGTTCTCCTCGACAATCCAACACCAATCTGCCCTCCATTCCTCCCATTTGCTCACGGAGCTCTCCCTCCAGATAGGCCTCCTTCTTGCCGACCACGGAGATCCAAGCAATTCCTCCGTGAGGGCTCCCTCTCTCGACTCGGGGTAAAAGAAGTGGCGGAAAAGGGCTACGTTTGGGTGGACTCCGACAAAGTTTTTGCAAAGATGTGCGAAAACTGCCATGGTCAGAATGGCATTGGTGGTGAAATCAAGGAGGCGGAACCCGTAGGTGTTCATGATGTCACAGAAGAATTCAGAGAAAGGCGGGCAGAGCCCGCAGTAGAAGAAGAGCGCGAAGAAGGGATACCCAGTCGGGGCCAATTCCGAAGCAGCGGCGGGGAGTACCTTCGTGCGCGGATGCGCTCGCGTCTCCGTCGACCAGAAGAGGTAGTAGTTCTCCCTCAGCTCCCTCGCGGTGAGCTGAGGGGGGAAGATGGCCCGCTCCTTCCGCAGCGCCGCAAGCCGCTGCGCCTCGGCCGACTTCACGGCCTTCCCCTTGTCGGCTTTCGGGCCCATGGCGGAGGCGGTGGAGGAGGTCGACGGCGTTGATGATGCTGGTGGCGATGGGGGGCGGAGCGCCGCTCTCTTCAGCCTTAGGAAGAAGGGGGGAGCAGCGGTGGTTTTTCGATGGGACAACAACTGGCAAGGTAGGCGACGTGCCCCTGTTTCCCCTGCTTATAAAGAGGGAGGGGGCGGACGTTCCAATTTTTCCGAATAAAGAAACCCCCACGATCTCGCCCACGATCTCTCACACGACGCCGCACTCGATGCGTGCCGTTCGTGGAGGGCGCGGTGGGTCCGGGGTGAGTTATGGTGTGACCCAGGCCACGTGTACCCGTGCCTTATTTTGGGCCTGGCCCAACAGCGCTCGGCACCGTGTGCGGCCCAGGCCCGGGGGCTCCTGTCGGTGCACTAGAGTAGGGGTACCCTAGTCTCCCGAACTTGTGCACGGGCAGTTGCAGCCCTCCGCGGCAGGGCTTACCGGGTGACCGCCAAGGTCCTCCGTGGTTTCTTTGGAGCCATTCAAGAACAAAGTATTTAAGCCAAGGAGACAAGGCCCCGGCAAGAGGAGCTTGCCGGGAAGGCCACCCAAGGCACCTACAAGACAAGGCCCCGGCAAGAGGAGCTTGCCGGGAAGGCTGATGGCGACAAGCTTCCGGCGCGACAAGACAACAACCGCTGCAAAGGCGCTTGCAGCAGACCACCTCTCTGTACCTACGCTCCGGCACATCCGCTAACGTGTCGCCACAGGACCTTTCCGGTCTTGGCGTGGCGAGAGGCTGTGCAGCCAGCGGTGATCTTGGTGTAGCGTCGTGACAAGATTGCCATCGTGGCAAGCGGTGGCGCCTCGACGGTCCCTGTTTGCCTTTGTTAGAGGCGGCGTGAGCGAGCATTTAATGCCTTTGTCCCTGCCGTCGGGGTTAGGTATGGTACCTTGTACCTCGTACAAGTAGGTGTACCAACCACTACTTTTCCATTTGTACCCTTGTCTACGTTGCCACCTATCGGAGACCCCTTGAGCATATAAAAGGAGGCCCATGCGCAACGTAGAGGGTTGGTCGGTCAGTTCCCCCACGCTCAGTCTCGTTAGCAGCTTTCGTGTGTCTTTGTAGCACTCGGCACTCCTGAGCAAGAACGCAATACACCTAGACATGCAGCAGTAGGAGTGTTATCTCTCCGGAGAGCTCCGAAGCTGGGTAAACCTCTTCGCCGGCGGGCTCGTCAGCACCGGCTTCTTCTTCCATGGCGGCGGCTTCATCAGTGTTGCCGCGCACGTCCTCCTCGCCGGCGACCTCGGTCTCCATTGGCTCTGTGGCGGATGGATGAAGAAAGTCAAGCAAATATTAAAAAAAATCATCAGAAGAAGAAGAACACAAGGAAAGTTCTCAGGCAAGAAGATTACCTGTCTTGGGGTCTGCGGTCATGGCCTCCGCCTCAAGGGATCGTTGGTGCCAGTCCCTTGCCGGAGAGCTGCCTTGCCGGAGAAGTCTCCCTTGCCGGAGAACGCTCCCTTGTTCGGGAATCCACCCTTGGCGGCGTGGTGAAGCGGAAGGAGGCTGCTCTGCTCCTAGACAAATCAACGATCGGATATCGGCAAAGAAAGAGCACCCATGCACGCCGAACAGCAAAAAGTAGACCATATACTTACGCTGGGGGCTGCTTTGAAGAAGGGTTGCCGCATCCGGCAAGGTGGTCTCGGACGCGCCTCCTGCTGTCGCAGCGGGTTCGTCCTCGACGACGATCACCGGGGTCTTGGCTCTCTTCGACATCCTCTGGGCCAGCGTCCTGAAAAGGAATGGGTTCGGAGTAAAGCAAATCAGATAGAAGACAAAGCAACAAATCAAAGAATTACAAGTACAGTAAGGAATCTTACTCTTCTTCTTCCTCGTCGGAGCTGAGCGCGGAGAGGTCAAATTCTGGCCCGCCTCCTGTACGACAAGGCGGAGGAGTTGGTTCCCTTGGACGCTTGGCAGGAGCGGAACCGGTGGTCTGCGAGGCCCGCTCCGATTGCCACATGGCGTGAGGTGCTCCGCAGCCTTGAGTGCTTGCAGCGGTGGAAGCGCGTCGCCAAGGCGCTTCTGGCTGTTAGCCCGTCTGCCGCCCCGCTACGTCTCCGGCCTTGCGAAGACGCCTTCTTGGTGGAGCTGGTGGCTCCGCTCGTGGGAAGATGCTTGGAGGCGGGGAGGATGCGCCCTCGGCGGGTTCGCTCGACTCGGCTGCAGGCTCGGCAAGCTCCTCCTCGCCGGCAAACTCCTTTCGCTCGACAAGGCTTGCCGCCTCTGCTGCCTCTGCCTCCTCCACGGTGAAGCCAAACTCGCTGGCGGCAGCGGCTGCTGCCGCCTCTTCTAGCCTGGTGGCGATGCGCTGCATCTCATCGTCGGTGGTGTCGCGGGTGAGGCCCCTCTGCTCATCGGGGCGGACCGGCATTTCTACCAGATTGTCAAAGAACTACGACACGACGTCATCTGCCGGCTCTTGCCAAGTTGGGACAATTCCATGTGAGTCGCACGACGGCATCATTGCACGGATGTGGTCAAGCGCAGAATTGTTGCACAGCGGAATGACGCCCCTCGGCAACCTAAACATCTCTGGATGATCAGGATCGGGCTTGAACAGCTCTAAAAGCATCGCATCAAGCTCCAAGACGGTGAAGTTGAAGTTGAGGCCTGGGTGTAGCCTCATAATATATGCCGCGTTCTGAAACTTCCAGGCAGGTCTCCTCCTCTCCTGCAAGGGGGCGATGCGGCGGCGAAGAAAGTCCGCGCCAACGGTGCCTACGGTGAGCCCGGCAAGTCTGAGGCGAAGGATTCGGGTGGCGCAATCTTCAGCCTAAGCGTCTTCGGGGGCCAGATTGCTCCAATCGTTGCTGCCAAGACCATCGGGGTTTGTCATTTGGGCGGTAAAGGGCTGCGGGTTCTCCTCGACAATCCAGCACCAATCTGCCCTCCATTCCTCCCATTTGCTACGGAGCTCCCCCTGCAGATAGGCCTCCTTCTTGCCGACCCTGGAGATCCAAGCAATTCCTCCGGCGAGGGGCTCCCCTCTCTCGACTCGGGGTAAAAAGAAGTGGCGGAAAAGGGCTACGTTTGGGTGGACTCCGACAAAGTTTTTGCAAAGATGTGCGAAAACTGCCATGGTCAGAACGGCATTGGTGGTGAAATCAAGGAGGTGGAACCCGTAGGTGTTCATGATGTCACAGAAGAATTCAGAGAAAGGCGGGAATAGCCCGCAGTAGAAGAAGAGCGCGAAGAAGGGATACCCAGTCGGGGCCAATTCCGAAGCAGCGGCGGGGAGTACCTTCGTGTGCGGATGCGCTCGCGTCTCCGTCGACCAGAAGAGGTAGTAGTTCTCCCTCAGCTCCCTCGCGGCGAGCAGAGGGGGAAAGATGGCCCGCTCCTTCCGCAGCGCCGCAAGCCGCTGCGCCTCGGCCGACTTCACGGCCTTCCCCTTGTCGGCTTTCGGGCCCATGGCGGAGGCGGTGGAGGTGGTCGACGGCGTTGATGATGCTGATGGCGATGGCGGGCGGAGCGCCGCTCTCTCTTGACCTTAGGAAGAAGGGGGAGCAGCGGTGGTTTTCGATGGGACAACAAGCGGCAAGGTAGGCGGCGTGCCCTGTTTCCCCGCTTATAAAGAGGGAGGCGGGCGTTCGGTTTTCGAATAAAGAAACCCCAGCGATCTCGCCCACGATCTCTCACACGACGCCGCTTTTCGATGCGTGCCGTTCGTGGAGGGCGTGATGGGTCGGGGTGAGTTATGGTGTGACCAGTGCCACGTGTACCGTGCCCTATTTTGGGCACAGCCCAGCGCTTCGGCACCGTGTGCGGCCCAGGCCGGGGCTCCTATCGGTGTACTAGAGTAGGGGTACCCTAGTCTCTGAACTTGTGCAGGCGATTTGCAGCCCTCATGGCCGGGGCTTACCGGGTGACCGCCAAGGTCCTCCGTGGTTCCTTTGGAGCCATTCAAGAACAAAGTATTTAAGCCAAGGAGACAAGGCCCGGCAAGAGGAGCTTGCCGGAAGGCCACCCAAGGCACCTACAAGACAAGGCCCGGCAAGAGGAGCTTGCCGGGAAGGCCCGATGAGCGACAAGCTTCCGGGCGCGACAAGACAACAACCGCTGACAAGGCGCTTGTCACGCGGCACCACCTCTCTGTACCTACGCTCCGGCACATCCGCTAACGTGTCGCATACAGGACCTTTCCGGTAGCGTGGCGAGAGGCTTTGTAGCCCGGTGATGCGGTGGCAAGCGTCGGCCGACAAGATTGCCATCGTGGCAAGCGGTGGCGCCCACAATGATCCTGTTTGCCTTTGTTAGAGGCGGCGTGAAGCGAGCATTTAATGCTTTGTCCCCGCCGTCGAGGTTAGGTATGGTACATCGTACCTTTGTACAAGTAGGTGTACCAACCACTACTTTTCCATTTGTACCCTTGTCTACGTTGCCACTGTCGGAGACCCTTGAGCATATAAAAGGAGGTCCATGCGCAATGTAGAGGTTGGTCGGTCGATTCCCCACGCTCAGTCTCGTTAGCAGCTCGTGTGTACTGTAGCACTCAGCACTCCTGAGCAAGAACGCAATACACCTAGACATGCAACAGTAGGAGTGTTATCTCTCCGGAGAGCTCCGAAGCTGGGTAAACCTCTTCGCCGGCGGGCTCGTCAGCACCGGCTTCTTCTTCCATGGCGGCGGCTTCATCAGTGTTGCCGCGCACGTCCTCCTCGCCGGCGACCTCGGTCTCCATTGGCTCTGTGGCGGATGGATGAAGAAAGTCAAGCAAATATTAAAAAAATATCATCAGAAGAAGAAGAACACAAGGAAAGTTCTCAGGCAAGAAGATTACCTGTGCCGGGGTCTGCGGTCATGGCCTCTGCCTCCAAGGGATCGCTGGTGCTGTCCCTTGCCGGAGAGCTGCCCCTTGCCGGAGAAGTCTCCCTTGCCGGAGAACGCTCCCTTGCCTGGGAATCCACCCTTGGCGGCGTGGTCGAAGCAGAAGGAGGCTGCTCTGCTCCTACACAAATCAACAGTCAGATATCAGCAAAGAAAGAGCACCCATGCACGCCGAACAGCAAAAAGTAGACCATATACTTACGCTGGGGGCTGCGCTGGGGGCTGCTTTGAAGAAGGGTTGCAGCATCCGGCAAGGTGGTCTCAGACGCGCCTCCTGCTGTCACAGCGGGTTCGTCCTCGACGTCGATCACCGGGGTCTTGGCTCTCTTCGACATCCTCTGGGCCAGCATCCTGAAAAGGAATGGGTTCGGAGTAAAGCAAATCAGATAGAAGACAAAGCAACAAATCGAAGAATTATAAGTACAGTAAGGAATCTTACTCTTCTTCTTCCTCGTCCGGACCGGACTGGCGGAGAGGTCAATTCAGCCCGCCTCTGTACGACGAGGCGGAGGAGTGGGTTCCCTTGGGCGCTTGGCGGAGCGGAACCGGTGGTCTGCGAGGCCCGCTCCGATTACCCACAATGGCGTGAGGTGCTCCAGCGGCAACAATGCTTGCAGCGGTGGAGCCAGCGTCGCCTTGGCGCTGGTTGCTGATAGCCCGTCTGCCGCCCTTCGTCTCCGGCCTTGCGAAGACGCCTTCTTGGTGGAGCTGGTGGCTCCGCTCGCGGCAAGCTTCTTGGAGGCGGGGAGGATGCGCCCTCGGCGGAGTTCGCTCGACTTCAGGCAGGCTCGGCAAGCTCCTCCTCGCCGGCGAACTCCTTTCGCTCGACAAGGCTTGCCGCCTCTGCTGCCTCTGCCTCCTCCACAGTGAAGCCAAACTCGCCCGCGGCAGCGGCTGCTGCCGCCTCTTCCAGCCTGGTGGCGATGCGCTGCATCTCATCGTCGGTGGTGTCGCGGGTGAGGCCCCTCTGCTCATCGGGGCGGACCGGCATTTCTACCAGATTGTCAAAGAAGCGCCGCATGGCGTCATCTCGCGGCTCTTGCCAAGTTGGGACAATTCCATGTGAGTCGTACGACGGCATCATTGCACGGGATGTGGTCAAGCGCCGGAATTGTTGCACAGTGAACGACGCCTCGGCAACCTAAACATCTACGGATGATCAGGATCGGGCTTGAACAGCTCTAAGAGCATCGCGTCAAGCTCCAAGGCGGTGAAGTTGAAGTTGAGGCCTGGCACAGCCTCATAATATATGCCGCGTTACGAAACTTCCAGTAGGTCTCCTCCTCTCCTGCAAGAAGCGTGGCGGCGAAGAAAGTCGCGCCAACGGTGCCTCTGGTGAGCCGGCAAGTCCGAGGCGAAGCGATTCGGGTGATCGCAATCTTGACCTAAGCGTCTTCGGGGCCAGATTGCTCCAATCGTTGTCGCGCACCTCTTGGGGTTTGGCGCTGGGCGGTAAAGGGCTGCGGGTTCTCCTCGACAATCCAGCACCAATCTGCCCTCCATTCCTCCCATTTGCTACGGAGCTCTCCCTCTAGATAGGCCTCCTTCTTGCCGACCCTGGAGATCCAAGCAATTCCTCTGGCGAGGGGCTCCCCTCTCTCGACTCGGGGTAAAAAGAAGTGGCGGAAAAGGGCTACGTTTGGGTGGACTCCGACAAAGTTTTTGCAAAGATGTGCGAAAACTGCCATGGTCAGAACGGCATTGGTGGTGAAATCAAGGAGGCGGAACCCGTAGGTGTTCATGATGTCACAGAAGAATTCAGAGAAAGGAGGGCATAGCCCTTGAGAGAAGAAGAGCGCAAAGAAGGGATACCCAGTCGGGGCCAATTCCGAAGCAGCGGCAGGGAGTACCTTCGTGCGCGGATGCGCTCGCGTCTCCGTCGACCAGAAGAGGCAGTAGTTCTCCCTCAGCTCCCTCGCGGCGGTGAGGGGAAGATGGCCGCTCCTTCCAGGCGCCGCAAGCATTGCGCCTCGGCCGACTTCACGGCCTTCCCTTGTCGACTTCGGGCCCATGGCGGAGGCGGTGGAGGAGGTCGATGGCGTTGATGATCTTTGGTGGCGATGAAGTGAGCGCCGCTCTCTTCAGCCTTAGGAAGAAGGGGGAGCAGCGGTGGTTTTCGATGGGACAACAAGCGGCAAGGTAGGCGGCGTGCCCTGTTTCCCTGCTTATAAAGAGGGAGGAGGCGGACGTTCCGATTTTCTGAATAAAGAAACCCCCACGATCTCGCCCACGATCTCTCACACGACGCCGCACTCGATGCGTGCCGTTCGTGGAGGGCGCGGTGGGTCCGGGGTGAGTTATGGTGTGACCCAGGCCACGTGTACCCGTGCCCTATTTTGGGTCTGGCCCAACAGCGCTCGACACCGTGTGCGGCCCAGGCCCGGGGGCTCCTGTCGGTGTACTAGAGTAGGGGTACCCTAGTCTCCCGAACTTGTGCACGGGCAGTTGCAGCCCTCCGCGGCAGGGCTTACCGGGTGACCGCCAAGGTCCTCCGTGGTTCCTTTGGAGCCATTCAAGAACAAAGTATTTAAGCCAAGGAGACAAGGCCCCGACAAGAGGAGCTTGCCGGGAAGGCCACCCAAGGCACCTACAAGACAAGGCCCCGGCAAGAGGAGCTTGCCGGGAAGGCCCGGTGATCGACAAGCTTCCGGGCGCGACAAGACAACAACCGTGGCAAGGCGCTTGCCGTGAGACCACCTCTCTGTACCTCGCTCCGGCACATCCGCTAACGTGTCGCATACAGGACCTTTCGGTATGTGGCGAGAGAGGTCAGGCAGCCAGCGGTGCGAGGTGGCAAGCGTCGCTGACAAGATTGCCATCGTGGCAAACGGTGGCGCCCCTGACGGTCCCTGTTTGCACTGTTAGGGCGACGTAGATGAGCATTTAATGCCTTTGTCCCCTGTCGTCAGGGTTAGGTATGGTACACTGTACAGTGTACAAGTAGGTGTACCAACCACTACTTTTCCATTTGTACCTTTGTCTACGTTGCCACCTATCGGAGACCCCTTGAGCACATAAAAGGAGGCCCATGCGCAACGTAGAGGGTTGGTCGGTCAGTTCCCCCACGCTCAGTCTCGTTAGCAGCTCGTGTGTACTGTAGCACTCAGCACTCCTGAGCAAGAACGCAATACACCTAGACATGCAGCAGTAGGAGTGTTATCTCTCCGGAGAGCTCCGAAGCTGGGTAAACCTCTCGTGTGCTTCGCCTCGATCTGCTCTTCGTGCGACCTCCGCTCCCCGCCGAACCGAAAGGGGCTCGGTCCGCCGGTCCCATAGGTGTTTGTGGGCCAGATCAGCCTGCCCCGACACTTGGGTGAAAATCACGGGATACCCAAGTGATCAAGTCCAAATGGAATGATTCAAAACTCCAAATCCAAAATCAACTCAGCTGAAAATCAAGCAAAGAAAAGAGGGCAAAAACCAGGCTGTGACAAACCTCCCCCACTTAGAATGAATCTCGTCCTCGAGATTCGGTTGCTTGGGAAACCATTACGGATAACATGCCCTTAGAAATTCTTGATTCCAGGTTGATTACGACTCGGTATGATGCATCCATTGAACCTTGTAAAACTTCCGTGACTTCTGCGAGTGACTCTTTCCATCGATCCAAAATTTTCACTGACCTCTCTTCGTAGGTCAAGTCCTTTACCAGCTCTATCTCCGCCAAATCGGTCTTTTTCTCGGGTGGTGAGATGCACCGTCGCTTGATTGTGAAGCGTGGAACACGTTGTGCACGTCGGACAGTTCCGGAGGCAGCTCAAGCGATATGCCACAGCACCTACTCGTGTCGGGGACGGGAAATGGACCAATAAACACAGGTGCCAATTTTCCACGGGTTTGGAACCTTTTTACTCCCTTCATGGGTGTGACTCGAAGGTAGACATGTTCTCTGGGTTCAAAACTGATCTGTCGGTGCTTTGCATCGTAATAACTTTTCTGTCGTGATTTGGCCAGCTGTAATCTGTCTCGGATCTATTTGACTTGCTTTTCGGCTTCCAGCATGAGATCTGTTCTGAAAATATGGCTATCTCTGCTTTGAGACCAATTTAATGGAGTGAGGCATTTACGGCCATACAAAGCTTCATAAGGTGACATCTTTTAACGGGTCTGGAACCCATTGTTATACGAGAACTTGGCGTATGGCAAGCAATCTTCCCATTGTGGTCCTTGGGCTAAAACACAGGCTCGGAGCATATCTTCGAGTATCTGATTTACTCTTTCCGTTTGCCCATCTGTCTGAGGATGATAAGCGGTGCTGTATTTTAATTCCGTCCCAAGGGCTTGATGGAGACGGGTCCAAAAAGCAGAGGTGAAAAGTGAATCTCAATTAGTAGTGATGGTTCGGGGAACTCCATGTAAACTGATAATCCTGGATATATACAATCGGGCAAGTTCATCTGCTCGGTATGAGGTTTTGACTGGGAGGAAGTGAGCCACCTTGGTTAATGTATCCACTATGACCCAGTTCGCATTATTGCCTCGTCGGGTTCTGGGTAATCCTGTGATGAAATCCATACAGACATCGTCCCATTTCCATTATGACACGAGAAGTGGTTGGAGAAGTCCAGCTGGTTTCTGATATTCCGCCTTAACTTTGTTGCATATATTGCAACAGGCCACGAAATAAGCAATGTCTTTCTTCATTCCATCCCACCAGAATATTTGTCGAAGGTCTTCATACATTTTTGTGCCTCGGTGGTGGATTGAATACGAGGACTCGTGGGCTTCTGACAAAATTTTCTGCTTTAGGTCAGCTTGATTAGGCACACAAATCCTTCCCCTGAATCGGAAGGTACCGTACTGATCCTTCGAGAAATCGGATGACTTGATGCTTTTCTGCAGTTTGGCATCGTCGGGCTGGGCCTTGCGGATTTCTTCCTCAAGAGTAGGAGTGACTATCAGAATATTGGCAAGACCAGCCTCAACTATGACCAGGTTGAGCTGAGCAATTTCTTCTTTAAGCTCTGAAGGCAGAGATTCCAGCATGACGTTTAAACTGACGGGCTTTCGACTAAGTGCATCGGCAACCACGTTGGCCTTACCCGGATGGTAATTTATTCCAAGATCATAATCCTTGACCAACTCCAGCCATCTTCGCTGATGGAGGTTTAAATCCGGCTGAGTAAATATGTATTTGAGACTTTTGTGATCGGTAAAAATTTGGCACCTTTTTCCAATGAGGTAGTGTCTCCAAATTTTTAAAGCATGAACTACCGCGGCCAATTCCAAATCATGAGTGGGGTAATTGCCTTCATGGGGTCGTAGCTGCCATGAGGCGTAGGCTACTACCTTGCCATCTTGCATAAGCACGCACCCAAGTCCTTGCCGGGAAGCGTCGCAATATACGTCAAAGCTGCGGTAGATATCTGGAAGTGTTAATATCGGCGCAGTGGTTAAGCGCTTCTTTAACTCGGTGAAACTTTTATCACAGTTTGACGTCCATTCAAACTTCTTATCCTTTTTAAGCAACTCCGTCATGGGCTTAGCAATCTTGGATAACCCTTGAATGAATCGACAGTAATATCCGGCTAATCCAAGAAAACTTTGGATCTGAGACACGATGGCGGGTGGCAACCAGTCGATCACGTCTTTTACTTTGCTTGGGTCCACAGCTATTCCTTCAGCGGATAGTACATGCCCGAGGAATCCAACTTGCTTGAGCCAAAACTCGCATTTACTGAACTTGGCGTACAACTGGTGCTCACGGAGTCGTTGTAGCACTGCGTGGAGGTGTCCTTTATGCTCTTCTTCACTTCTTGAGTAAATAAGTATATCATCGATGAAAACGACCACGAACTTATCAAGGAAATCCATGAATACTTTGTTCATCATGTGCATGAAGAAGGCGGGGGCGTTGGTGAGGCCGAAGGACATGACGGTGTATTCATATAGACTGTAGCGAGTGGTGAACGCGGTCTTGGAATATCCTCCTTTTTAATTTTGAGCTGGTAATATCCAGTCCGCAAATCAATCTTTGAGAATACCTTGGCTCCACTGAGCTGATCAAACAAATCATCAATTCTTGGCAGAGGGTATTTGTTTTTGACCGTGACATCATTCATTGCCGGTAGTCCACACACATGCGAAGGCTGCCATCTTTCTTGTCCACAAAAATAGCGGGTGATCCCCATGGCGAGGAACTGGGGCGGATATATCCTTTTTGGAGCATTTTATCAAGCTGTTTCTTTAGCTCCACCAACTCGGGTGACGGCATTCGATAATATTTCTTGTGTATTGGTGTGGTTCCGGGCACAAGTTCTATTGCAAACTCAAGCACTCGGTCGGTGGCATGCACGCGGTTCTTCCAGGAATACATCGGGAAACTCACTGACCACTGGAATTAATTCCATTTCTGCTATTGCTGTAAAAACCATTTCCTTGGAGGGTATGCTTCTACGAGCAATAAACTTGGTAGCTTGTCCATCTTGTCCGGTCCAATTGACTTCCCGGGTCGCACAATTTATGCATACTTGGTACTCAGTCAGCCAATTCATACCCAAGATAACATCCAATTTCTAATACTCAATCAGTATCAAAGACGTCGGGAAACGGATTTCGTTGATCCTGACTTCCAGATTGCGGCAGACAAGATTGCTTTGAATAATAGATCCCGGGGTTTGTACCAGCATATTCTTGCCCAAAAGCGAACATGGAAATTTGTTTTGGGAACTAAAAGAGTGGGAAGCCCCAGAGTCAAATAAAATTACTGCAAGTATGTTATTAACAGGGAACATACCAATGACGACTTCAGGATTTTCTTGGGCTTCGTCGGCTGAAATGTGATGAACGTATCCCGTGACGTCGTGCTGACTTGGACCGGCTTCCAAATAATGGATTTGAGGCTTGAACGTAGCATTGGTACGGTTGTTCTTGGGACACTGTTTGGCATAATGCCCGGTTTGTCCACAACTATAACAGGAATTGTTGCACAGACGATTCTCCATAACTGGGTTGAGCACATCATTCTTCACTTGAGTGGTGGTCTTGTTAACATTTTGTTGCCAACTGGGCTGGTATGCCATCGGAGTTGGCTGCCAGGTACGAACCTTCTGCATTGGGTGCATTTCCTTCTTGGGCTAAAACTTGCCTTTGTGATCGTTATGGGCAGACTTATTATCTGACACGAGCTTGTGCTCCCTTTCAGCAATGAAAGCCTTGTTCAGCAGGGTTTGAAAATCTGGAAAATCGAACATACTGAGAGCACAGCGAAGTTGCGGGTTTAATCCACCAAGAAAGCGGTCCATCTTCCTTTCTTCAGTGGCCACGTCATATTGAGAGTAACGTGACAGGTGATTGAATTTTTGTAAATATTCTCCCACTGACTGACTTCCTTGGAGGAGCGCGAGAAATTCACGCTGCTTAGTCTTCATAATTCCCGCAGGGATGTGATATTTTCGGAACTGCTCCTTGAATCTTGACCAGCTAATTGCTTCATTCTCAGTCCCTATGGCTTTCTTACTTTCCCACCATATGGCAGCAGCGCCTTCCAGATAATGTGTTACAAATGGAACTTTATCCTCTTCATCAGTTTGAGCAACCTCAAGTTTCTTTTCCATAGTTCTTAACCAATCATCTGCATCCAAGGGATCAACGGCTGGCCCAAACCGGGATGCTTAGTCCTTTGAAAATCAGATAGCTTGGAGTGAGAGGCAGGATGATTTCCATTCTGTCCAACCATTGCTTGAATACTTCTAAATATTTCCATTAGATCATTGTTTCGTCATTCCTCGAACTTACGCATAATTTGCTCGGTGGAGGGCGGATTTGGCGGTGGAGGCGGTGGTGGAACATACGGCTCAGGTGATTGTCCTGCCTGTCGTGCGGAATGCCAAACAGGAGAACCATCGCGAACGTTGCTACTGCAGCCTCCCCGCGTCATCCTAATATGATTTTTCCCAAGTCAACGCAACCGAGATGAGAAGCATTCAACAAAAACTGGGGAGAAGCCAGCAACAAAAACCAAACGAAACCGAAAAGACGAAGAAAATACGAGGAATAAAAATAAACTCCAACATAATTATACATAGACTCATACATGAAAGATAACAACATGCCAGGTCCAACTACCCTCATACATGAAACGAAACATCATGGCTAGTACGATTACATCCATACTCCATCCTGACAACTGAGAATACTCGAAAGCTCTACTGCTCAGCTAGCGCTGCGGGGTCCTCTCCTGATGCGGACTTGGATCCAGAACTAACGGGGTTAACGGAGACCTCCGGGTTAAAAGTGAAACTACGACGCTGCCTCAAGGGCTCTCCCTCTGGGGAAGGTGGAGGGTGGACAATCGGGGCTGCAGGAGTGGCGAGGAGTGAAACCCACTCTGCAGGAGCACTAAGGGGACTCATGATCAAGGTGCCCGAGCTACTCGGGGGAGTAACCGGAGAAACAGGGGATCTAGAACTGGCAGGAATGTAGGGAATAAATCCCACAAATGGAGAAGTAGTGGCTGAGCAAGCAGAGACTAAAGTAGAGGCTAAAGCAGTATGGGCACAACTCAGTTCACGAGCCAGCTCGTAGATGAAAAGATAGCTAGCAGTGATGTAGTGAGAAAGGTGGCTAGCGACACTATCGGACTCTGGATCAATGACAGGGAAACGAACACGACCATTATCATGGAGAGAAGGGTAGTAGTGGAAACCTGGGTGATTCTGCATCCGGACCTCGTTGTAGCGGAGCTCAACAAGTACCTCGAATGCAGCAAACTGGATAGCCTGAGAAGCGGAAGAAGTGTAGCCACTACGAGAGGTACGAGTGTAAGAACTGGAAACGGAACTGGTGCGCAGAGTAACCACGGCATGATACTCATACACTGAGTCAGCTAGGCGCTCCTGGTACACACGATAGGCTGGATCGTCTCCGTGAGGGTACAGCCGACACCACACGGTACGAAGGAGATGCGGCGACGTGTACGGCATCAGCTGCAACTGGCACTGATACGGCACCGGAGCCATCTACACTCACAACCATTAGCAGGTTAGCATAGAAAAAAATATAATCAGTGCAAGAAATGCAACAACCAGCTACAGTTATTACCGACATTCAGCTACAACTCGTATCTAACGTCCAGTTAACTCGGCTTAGTCTAGCGTGGCCTACAGTCAGCGCGGCTTTGATACCAAGCATTGTGGCACCCCGGCTCAGAGCGACCGGTTTACCCTGCATTGCCAGCCTAGAGACCTTGTCTTCTGGCAACACACAACAACATGGTACAGAAAACAACCGCTTTATTCATGCTAGCGGAACATAGTTCATATTACAACGATTAAGCGAGGCTAAGCGGCACACACGGTGCGGCTGAACAATATGTACATTATTTAGTGAACATAAAGGGGCCTCGATCATGACAACTACTCGGCAGCGGAACAACGTCGTAGCGGGACTCCATAGCACAAGGACACCGACGTGGACACGGTCTAGACTCGGACATCACTTCTTTCCAACGAGACTTTCACGAAATCGGCATGACACGCCCGGTCGATTACATTGAATGTACTTGCAAGCTCACAATAAGCATAAACAAGATGACAGACAATATTATGATATTTATCCAATTTAATCAACAATGCAACTATATATCCAACATGCTGTGACATTGCTCAACAGGTACTCATTCTCTCGACTTGCTTACCAGGTGTGACCAACAAACATAATATTACCAAAAAAAATACTCGTGATCCTTACGGCGATCACAACCCGACCATCTCATGGCCCGTGATCCTTACGGCGATCACAACCCGACCAACTCATGGCCCGTGATCCTTACGGCGATCACAATCCGACAACTCATGTCCAACTCAACATGATGACCTCACTGTCATCCTTAGTGCAATTTAGTGTGCATATTTATTAAGTGTTGACCCATGGTGTACCTTACTTTGAAAGCATGTCCGTATCCGTGGACTCGGCTATCGATAGATTAAAAACACTCTGCAGAGGTTAGTACACTGTACCCACACTACGGAACCCATGGCCTCACTCTCCCATACGGGTGGACCAACAGCGTTCCGACGAAACCATTTCACTGTCATGACACTCTCCCGGCCCCTCCGACTCAGACCCCACTGGGCTAGTCCTGGGTGACCCCGTGTCTACCTCCAGACATCTCGACCACCATCGTGGCCACGATCCACACTGGGATCCGGTACCAAAATTAACTTAACAACGGGCTCACAAGGTTATGCTTGCCTACCGGGCCAGGGTACAAAGACGCCCATAACCTTCCCTAAATTGAGGTACCGACAGGAGGCACGACAATGAAACGCATTAAGGCCGTCCCATACCGCAAATGTGGTTGCACTTTGGGAAAGACTTCGTTTCAGCGGCACCACGACCGGTCAACAATATGTTCAAGTTGAATTATTAATCAGGTTCAACTTAATGTGAAAATAAAATAACCGGTGTCATATTGCCATACCATGCATCACTTAACATATGCATCACATAACCGTGCAAAGACTGCACCAACCACGCTCCCACGGAGCCAACGTAAACTCATGCTACTATACTGGTTAAAACCTCTCTTTACTCATACCAAAACTATTTCTAGCAATAACCATCATTATACCTCATGCAAAATAATATTTAGACTACTCATCAAATTCTATGACCATATTATTTATTTAACTCTTGCAACTAAGTTCTCCTCATCTAACCAACAATATTTACTTCAAACATACTGAATTTCATGCATTTTAACATAACAAGCATATAAAAGAATATATTTATAATACAACTAATTTAAATGCATCAATATTCATAAGTTCAAGTATGAAAATCATAAATATTGAAGTGGCACCATGAAAATGTTACTGTAGCTTGCCTTAGTACTGATGAGGTTCACAAGGCTCCTGGTGATCCTCAAGACAAGCTGGTTCCTCTGAAAACATTCAAAAACCACAAATGAAATACCAAGAAACCTTCTGAAAATTGCCAGAAAATCTAGACAGCAAGGAAAAATCCCATCTTTTGGGTGCTGTTAGATTTTTGGACACAGAACACGATGCAAAAAGAATCTCTGCATTTGGACTTGTAGAATAAAAGTTATGGCTGTTTCAATGCTAGTGGAATTTAAATGAATTTGAAAAAGAAAACAGAGAGGGGGTGACGTCGATGGCGTATTCTCCCAGGGCGCCACCACTCATACCGCTTCGTGCGCGTAGTGAGTGGCTGACTAGCGGGCCCCGCTAGTCAGGCTAGAGGGAGGGCAGAAGGAAACAGAGAGGCGCGGCGCTTCGCCGGAGCTTACGCCGGCGTTGAGGCTTCTTGGAGGAAAACGAGAGGGAGGGATCGACGGAGAAGGTTCTTGCGCACCTGCCCGTACCCGTAGCGTGGCTAACGGTGACTGGACGGCGTCGGATTCTTCCTTGC
This sequence comes from Aegilops bicornis, assembly GCA_021605145.1. Taxonomy (NCBI): domain Eukaryota; kingdom Viridiplantae; phylum Streptophyta; class Magnoliopsida; order Poales; family Poaceae; genus Aegilops; species Aegilops bicornis. Next base: position 725,595,308 of record CM038671.1, on the reverse strand, counting down.
AAGCGGAGGCAGAACACGGTGGTCGCCAGAGATGAGGAAGACGACGGCTAGGGGCAGCTCCAGGGGCTCTAGCTAGGCGCGTTAGCTTCACGGAGGAGAGGCGGAGGCCCTAGCGGGGTCACCTTGGCTTGGGAATGGTCGGAGCTGCGGGAATGATCCAGAGGGGATCACCGGAGAGCTCGGCTCGGGGACAGCAGCCCGTGGCCTGCCAGGCCGGGCTGCGACTTCTAGTGGCTATAGGAGGGAGAGGTGGTGAGATGCGATGCTCCAGGAGGCTGCGGAGGGGGGTTTTATAGGCGGGGCGGCAAGGAGGGCTCAGGCTCCGCCGGAGGACAGCTGTCTCCGGCGCCCAGCGATGAATGGTGCCAGAGAGAGAGGGGGAAGGCGACGGGGGTCACGCGGGAGCTGTGCGCGGATGCGGACGAGCACAGGAGCGAGGAGGAAAGGGACAAACACAGTGCACGGGCACTGTGCCGTTGGCCGGACTGCGCCCATGCTCGCTGCGGCGAGCTCCGGCATCGGCGAGCGGCAGGGAGGAGTTAAGGGGGTGGAGACGAGGATGGTGGCGAGGGGGGACACGCTCTGGCCGGCCGAGCAGCGACGCAGCGCCACAGGCTGGCGACGCAGAGCGTTTGGCATGCCAAAGACGCCGGACGAACACGGTCACCGCATGGATCGTGACATCAGGCCACGTATGCACTAACCATGATGTCTGGCGTGTAGTCCTTAGTAAACTTAGGTGTTACCATGGCTCGGTTTGTTTCCAGGTGTAGTAGGAGTAAAATGGTGAAGAGGTTAAGTTCTTTGGGACGAAACTTTGAGCGATTCTTGTGGTCAAACCACGAGGATTCAAGGGCTGAGCTTTGGGGTTTCTTGACTCTTACTAAGGTGAATAAGCACAGGGAAAACCAGCTACATTGGAGCTAGTAAAAAGGTAGTTGCTGTAGAAACTACCATTTCAGCCCAGAAGTGAAAATATTTTCTGTAGCCAAAATACTCCAAAGAGTGGTTAAATATTTTTGCTCAGAAATGCGCCCTAGGGTCCAAAGAATATTTGGGATTTTTCTCAGGATTTTTAGGGCAACAAAAATGAGGGTAGCTTTGGAGGTCAAAGAGTTTAGCTAGGGTTTTAGGGGCAAAATGAATATTTTTCATTTAAGAAAAATATTCCAAGCAATATTGTTGGGTTGGCCAGGGGTGAAATGACGGATTAGAAGAGGAGAGGTGGCACTTGGGTGAAAATCAAGGGATACCCAAGTGATCAAGTCCAAATGGAATGATTCAAAACTCCAAATCCGAAATCAACTCAGCTGAAAATCAAGCAAAGAAAAGAGGGCAAAAACCAGGCTGGGATAGGGCACCGGATCGAAACTCGGGAGAGGCGGCCCATTCCGTGCCACGCGGCTTAGTGATATAAACCAGTGCTGTTGCCACTCCTTGACAGAATCATTAAAGGTTCCCGTTGGCCATATGACGTTGGGCATCTTGCTCACCATGGCGCCTCCGCACTCGGCGTGCTCGCCGCCCACCACCTTGGGCTTCACGTTAAAAATCTTCAGCTATAAACCGAAGTGCGGTGAAATGCGGAGAGAAGCCCCGCACACGACAATGAATGTCGATATGTTGAGGAAGGAATTAGGGGACAGATCGTGAAGATCGATCCCATAGTAATACATGATGCCGCGAACGAACGGGTGGAGGGGAAACCCTAGCCCACGGACAAAGTGAGGGAGGAATACAACCCTCTCATGGGTGTTTCGGAGTAGGCACGAGCTGTCCCACCGTCGGGAGACGGTGGCTGATTTTCTTGGCCAGGTACCCGGCCTCCCAAAGCTTTTTGATATCCATCTCTCGGACGGTAGAGGCCATCCATTTGCCTCCTGCTCCAGATCCGTACATCTTCGGAAGACCTTTTGTGGGCATAGAAGATGAACGCTTGGGCACTAGAGCTTGAGCAGAAGGGAATGAATCGGGAAGTAGAAAGCGTCGGTGCGAAAGGGAGTCCTTATCCCCTTATAAAGGTAGCAGGGATTTTGCGCCTCCCCACCTGCCTGGTAAAACCTCTTATTCCCCAAGCGTCGTAATTGATGGCGCGGTTGGGTTACCCACACCCATATTGATGAGAATCCCATGATAAGGGGACACGATCTCTGCTTCGACAAGACGTGCCAAGGAAACCGCGTCGTGATATGTGCAGTGGCTGGTTGTGAAAAACGGTTCGAATAACTACCGGGCTGTGGTGTGATGTCATGCTGCAAAATGCGTCAGCAGATTAGATTTGTGAAAATATTATTCTCTCTACGGTGGTACGTGGAATTTGTTTTGCGGAGCCGGACACTATCCTTGTGTGCAAAATCTTCTATGGAGTATTCGGAGGAGGAACCCGCCTTGCAATGCGGAAGACAATCTGCGCGCCGGACCCATCGTCATTGAAGCCTGGTTCAGTGGGCTCGAGGAGTCCTAGATTAGGGGGTCCTCGGATAGCCAGACTATATCCTTTGGCCGGACTGTTGGACTATGAAGATACAAGATTGAAGACTTCGTCCCGTACCCGGATGGGACTCTCCTTGGCGTGGAAGGCAAGCTTGGCGATACGGATATGTAGATATCCTCCCTTGTAACCGACTCTGTGTAACCCTAGCCCCCTCCGATGTCTATATAAACTGGAGGGTTTAGTCCGTATAACAACAATCGTACCATAGGCTAGCTTCTAGGGTTTTTGCCTCTACGATCTCGTGGTAGATCAACTCTTGTAATACTCATATCATCAAGATCAATCAAGCAGGAAGTAGGGTATTACCTCCATCGAGAGGGCCCGAACACAGGTAAACATCGTGTCCCCTTTCTTTGTTACCATCCGCCTTAGACGCACGGTTCGGGACCCCCTACCCGAGATCCACCAGTTTTGACACCGACACCCGGCCAGAAACGTGTGTGTTCCATAATGGTATCCACAATTGCCCAAAACTCGAAGCAGGTTAAATTTTTGTAGGTGTGCCTTGGCATCATCTTATTCTTTTAGCTGCAGTTGGATCTCACTGCATTCGCTGGTGCCTCCCTCCCTGTCTTGTGAATTATTACGCATGCAGCTTTCGTTGATTGATTATAACCATCTTAAACACATCTAGTATTCTGCTTTCAACCTGTTCCATGTAAATTAGCTTCGGTTTGGCTAGGATGTGTCATTGTGTTTGTAGATAACAATATTTATATGTTGATCTGCTTTATTCCTGATGTGGTAGTAGAAATAAGATAGACAGATTGGACAATGTTATGGCTTTGATTTTCCTAGGTTGTAGTTTGTTCCATATCGTGTTAGGTTGCATTGTATAATCTGCATTATAAGTGTGGTTTCTAATGTGCTTATGCTAGATTAATGCATCAACCTGACATGTTACAAACCTTGAGCCAGAACCTATGATATCTCATTTTAAATGATAATCATTGTTGTTAAAATGCTACTGTTTGATTTCATACAAGTATATGCCCCCAACTGCTTATAGTTGTATCCATATTTGTTTTGTACTTTTTTTATAAACGATAGTTTGTGCAAGATGCACATATGGTAATTTCTTTTGCCCCACATTGCTTTTAAAAACTTGGTTCTCATGATCTTTCCTTGTCGATCGCAGGCTCCTAGCCATAAAGATGTAGTTGCTTCCTCATGTTGTGTTGTTGCGTCTCTACAGTTTGAGCTGATTATCTGCTACAGGTGCCTACTTCTCCCATGTAGGAATACTCTTTTCTTAACTCTATACTTGACAGTTGAACATGAGCATGTTATATGATTAGCTTACCATTGTTTCAACAGCTTTGAAAAATATTTCTTGATCAATTGCTTTCTGTCCAAATGCATACTATTCTTCAGTCACAATCTGCTAGCAATTTCATGTATAAGTTCCACTGTCTGTTAGTTTTACTAATATAGTTTATACTCTTTGTATTGGTTGCTATTTTGGGAACTCGTAATTTACCATTTATTGTCCAATTCCTGTACATGATAGATGATTATGTATTGTCCATTTCATGTACATGATATATGATTATTTATGTACTATTTCTTCCCTGAGAAACATATCTATAGATATGTATAAAATTTCATATCCATAGAAATTGCATGCACGTCTACTAGTCTATCACTAGCAGTTCCATTGTTCATGAATCTTGCTAGTTATTTAGAGTTTCCTGTGTTTTGTTTCATCATTTTCTTTTGTTTTGTTCCTAACTATTTTGTTCTATAACATGCAGATGCTGCTGACCATCGTTCATGTTTCGTAGCAAGCTCCAGGACGAAGAAGTCACAAGAACCATAGAGTTTTTTAGTTCATTGGAGCTAGTTATAGTTAGATATTTTAGTTGTGTTTTTGTAGCCGGATACCTGATGTGAACTACTGTTGGATTATATAAACCTGATCTGAACTATGTTTGGTTGTAATCTCCCAAGTTTGGTGGTTTTCTAATTCTATTCTATGTGGTTAGTAAGATTTAATTTGGTTATTTTTTTGCTGGAAAATTGAAATCTGAATAATCTGGGACTCCCTTACTAGAACCAGGGAACCATCTGGCTGATTGACCCATATTTAATCCGTTGAGCTAAAAAGGCCTAGGCCCAGAAGAGAAAAGGCTGAAATATTAGGCTTAGCCACAAGCCGAAAAGGCCATGTCCTTAAAAATATAAGGCCTAATTGTTGGGCTTAGCCCATGTGGCTGATCAAAATTAACAAGAAAATATATACTTTAAATGGGCTTGGCCCATATAGACACCGAACTAGACCGGGCTGATTCTTAGTAACGACCTTTTCATTTGGTTGCAATTTTGCCACGTCAGCTTTCCACGTCGGATCCGACGTTGCCAGGGCAGACAACTAGTGACCAAAACAGAAGGTTGTGGGATGAACGACCTTTTGTTTTGGTCGTTGCCTTCCACGACCTTCTCACAGAGAAGGTCGTTAATTTGATTACGACCGCCCGACCGACCATCTGTTTTTGGTCACAAAAAGGTCACAAATGAAAAACAATGACCTTTCAGCGACCAATAGTGATGGTCGCAAGTTGACATATTTCTTGTAATGTGTGCTGACATAGAGCGTGACTAATGCCCTTTAAATCATCAAGAGTATATCCAATAGCAGCTCGGTGCTTCCTTAGAACTTTCAATAATCTTTCTTCTTCATGTTCTGAAAGGTTAGCACTAATAATAACAGGATATATCTTCTTTTCATCAAGATAAGCATACTTTCAAAGTGTCTGGCAATTGTTTTAATTAAAACACAAGATCACCTTTAGGTGGAGGAGGACCTCCTAGAGTTTCAATAGGTAAATTGTGTTTAAGCAGAGGACGTTGTTCAAAGAAAATCTTATCAATTTCGTTTCTTTCATGCATATGTAAATCATTTTCATGGTCTAGCAAATATTGTTCCAGTGGATCAGTAGGTGCCACAGCAATAGAAGCAAGACAATTTAATTCATCTTTACTAGGCAATTCTTTTTCATGAAGTTTTTCTACATAACTTGGAAAAATTAAACTCGTGAGATTCATTACCAAAGCTAACACCGACAGTTTGTTTCTCACAAACTATTTTAGCATTAATGGTGTTCAAGAAAGGTCTACCAAAAATAATGGGACAAAAGTCATCTTGTGGGGAACCAAGAACAAGAAAATCAGTAGGGTATTATATTTTCCCACACAAGACTTCAACATATCTAATAATCCCAATTGGTAATATGGTGTCTTATTAGCAAGTTTAATAGTGACATCTATTTCTTCTATCTCTGCGGGTGCTATGTCATTCATAATTTCTTGATATAAGGTGTAAGGAATAGCACTCGCACTAGCACCTATGTCACATAAACCATGATAACAGTGATCTCCTATTTTAACTGAGATGACAGGCATGCCAACAACAGGTCTATGTTTATCTTTTTATCAGGTTTGGCAATTCTAGCAACTTCTTCACAAAAGTAAATAACATGCCCATCCATATCTTCTTCCAAGAGATCTTTAACAATAGCAATACTAGCTTCTACTTTAATTTGTTCATCAGGTTTAGGTGTTCTAATATAGCTTTTGTTAACCAGAGTTGAAACTTTAGCATGTTCCTTTATCCTAACAGGGAAAGGTGGTTTCTCAATATAAGCAGAAGGAATAAATGGATCAACATTATAAATTATAGTTTCTTCTATAACTGGTAACGGTTCTTTGATTTCTTCTTTAACAGGTGGGTGATACTTAAACCACTTCTCTTTAGGGAGATCAACATGAGTAGCAAATGATTCACAAAAGGAGGCTACTATCTCAGAGTCAAGTCCATATTTAGTGCTAAACTTTTGAAAAGCATCGGTATTCATAAAAGAATTAACACAATCATACTTAAGCTTAATACCTGATGATACGTCGCCAACGTATCTATAATTTTTTATTGTTCCATGCTATTATATTATCTGTTCTGGATGTTTAATGGGCTTTATTATACACTTTTATATTATTTTTGGGACTAACCTACTAACCGGAGGCCCAGCCCAAATTGCTGTTTTTTTTGCCTATTTCAGTGTTTCGCAGAAAAGGAATATCAAACGGAATCCAAACGGAATGAAACCTTCCGGAGAGTTATTTTTGGAACAAACGCAATCCAGGGGATTTGGAGTGGACGTCAAGAAATAAGCTAGGAGGCCACGAGGTAGGGAGGCACGCCTGCCCCCCTGGGCGCGCCCCCCACCCTCGTGGGCTCCTCGCAGCTCCACCGACCTACTTCTTCCTCCTATATATACACATATACCCCGAAACCATCGGAGAGCACGACGAAAACCTATTTCCACTGCCTCAACCTTCTGTACCCTTAAGATCCCATCTTGGGGCCTTTTCCGGCGCTCCGCCGGAGGGGGCATTGATCACGGAGGGCTTCTACATAAACACGATAGCCTCTTCGATGATGTGTGAGTAGTTTACCTCAGACCTTCGGGTCCATAGTTATTAGCTAGATGGCTTCTTCTCTCTCGTTGATTCTCAATACAAAGTTCACCTCGATCTTCTTGGAGATCTACTCGATGTAACTCTTTTTGCGGTGTGTTTGTCGAGATCTGATGAATTGTGGGTTTATGATCAAGATTATCTATGAACAATATTTGAATCTCCTCTGAATTCTTTTATGTATGATTTGTTATCTTTGCAAGTCTCTTCGAATTATCAGTTTGGTTTGGCCTACTAGATTGATCTTTCTTGCAATGGGAGAAGTGCTTAGTTTTGGGTTCAATCTTGCGGTGTTCGATCCTAGTGACAGAAATGGAACCGATATGTATTGTATTGTTTCCATCGACGATAAAAAGATGGGGTTTATATCATATTGCTTGAGTTTATCCCTCTACATCATGGCATCTTGCCTAATGCATTACTCTGTACTTACGAACTTAATACTCTAGATGCATGCTGGATAGCGGTCGATGTGTGGAGTAATAGTAGTAGATGCAGAATCATTTCGGTCTACTTGTCGCGGACATGGTGCCTATATACATGATAATGCCTAGATATTCTCATAATTATGCACTTTTCTATCAATTGCTCGACAGTAATTTGTTCACCCACCGTAATACTTATGCTATCTTGAGAGAAGCCACTAGTGAAACCTATGGCCCCCGGGTCTATTTTCCATCATATAAGTTTCCGATCTATTTTATTTTGCAATCTTTACTTTCCAATCTATATCATACAAATACCAAAAATATTTATCTTATTATCTCTATCAGATCTCACTTTTGCAAGTGGCAGTGAAGGGATTGACAACCCATTATCGCGTTGGTTGCAAGGTTCTTATTTGTTTGTGTAGGTACGAGGGACTTGCGTGTGGCCTCCTACTCGATTGATACCTTGGTTCTCAAAAACTGAGGGAAATACTTACGCTACTTTGCTGCATCACCCTTTCCTCTTCAAGGGAAAACCAACGCTGTGCTCAAGAGGTAGCAAGAAAGATTTCTAGCGCCGTTGCCGGGGAATCTATGCACAAGTCAGGACATACCAAGTACCCATCACAACTCTTATCCCTCGCATTACATTATTTGCCATTTGCCTCTCGTTTTCCTCTCCCCCACTTCACCCTTGTCGTTTTATTTGCCCTCCTTCCGTTCGATCTTGTGTTACCATGTGCCTTCTTTTTGCTTGCATCTTTTCTTGCTGAAAGTTTATGGATCCTCATCCCCTTGCTAATATCTTTAAGGGATCCAATTATGATGAACCAATTTCTAGTGATTTGAGTGCACTAGATTATCTTTATGAGGTTTTGCTTGAAATTCGTGAATCTAAAAATTGTGATGAAGTGCTTTATGAAGTGATTCACGATAAATCTTTGAATAAAAAGCATGATTGCAATGATGTTATAATAAATTCTATTAATCTCAATTGTGTTAATAATATGCAAAACCCTAAGCCTGGGGATGCTAGTTTTGCTATGTCTACTACTTGTTGCAATGATCCAGATTGGGGTGATTCTTCTTATGATCTTGAAAATTTATTTAAGCCCCATGATGAATATGAGATTGATAATAATTTTCGCAATAATATTGAAAGTGGGTTTGGAAGAGTGTCAACTTTAGATCCCACATATTTGGAGAATGTTCAATCTTATGATTTTTTTAGAAAAGTGGGTTTGGAGAGGTCATGACTGTAGTTAATGTTAATCCCACTATTTTGGAAGAGTGTCAACTTTGCATGCATGTGGATCATGTTAAAAATATTTTATGTTATAGCTATTTTGTTGAATTTTCTTATGATCCCACATGTAATTATAATGAGAGAGGAAAATAAGGTTGTAGAGATTTTCATGATAATATATTACCTCTCATTATGTTGAGATTGCTATTGTTTCTTCCCGCTTCCTTGCATATGCTAATTTTTGCTTGTTATGATAATTTGTTTGCCTATAAGATGCCTATGCATAGGAAGTATGTTAGAATTAGATGTGTTTGTCACGTGTTTCATGATGCTCTCTTTGCGCTTCAATTCTTGTCTTTCATGTGAGCGTCATCGAAATCTCAATGCCTAGCTAGGGGCGTTAAACGATAGCGCTTGTTGTGAGGCAACCCAATTTTATTTTTGTTCCTTGCTTTTTGTTCCTATTTAGTAATAAATAATTCATCTAGCCTATTGTTAGATGTGTTTTTGTGTTTTAATTAGCGTTAGTGCCAAGTAAGACCTTTAGGATAACCTACGGTGATAGTTATTTGATCTTGCTGTGAAAAACAGAAACTTTGTGCGCATGACATTAGTTTTCATAAATCACAATAACGTGTTTTTCAGTTGATTCTTTTTGCAGTAGATTAATAAACAAATTATCTAAGACTACCTAATTTGTTTGAATTTTTTGGGTTCCAGAAGTTTGCGTTTGATACAGATTGCTACAGACTGTTCTGTTTTTGACAGATTCTGTTTTTCGTGTGTTGTTTGCTTATTTTGATGAATCTATGGCAAGTATCGGAGTTTACGAACCATAGAGAAGTTGGAATGCCATAGGTTTAACACCAATATAAATAAAGAATGAGTTCATTACAGTACCTTAAAGTGGTGGTTTGTTTTATTTCGCTAACGGAGCTCATGAGATTTTCTGTTGAGTTTTGTGTTGTGAAGTTTTCAAGTTTTTGGGTAAAGATTTGATGGATTATGGAATAAGGAGTCGCAAGAGCCTAAGCTTGGGGATACCCAAGGCACCCCAAGGTAAAATTCAAGGACAACCAAAAGCCTAAGCTTTGGGATGCCCCAGAAGGCATCCCCTCTTTCGTCTTTGTCCATCGGTAACTTTACTTGGTGCTATATTTTTATTCACCACATGATATGTGTTTTGCTTGGAGCGTCTTGTATGATTTGAGCCTTTGCTTTTTAGTTTACCACAATCATCCTTGCTGTACACACATTTTGGGAGAGACACACATGAATCGGAATTTAATAGAATACTCTATGTGCTTCACTTATATCTTTTGAGCTAGATAATTTTGCTCTAGTGCTTCGCTTATATCTTTTTAGAGCACGGGGTGGTTTTATTTTATAGAAATTATTGATCTCTCATGATTTGCTTATATTATTTTGATAGTCTTTTAGAACAGCATGGTAATTTGCTTTGGTTGAAATTAGTCCTAATATAATAGGCATCCAACATGGATATAATAAAAACTTTCATATAAAGTGCATTGAATACTATGAGAAGTTTGATACTTGATAATTGTTTTGAGATATGGAGATAGTGATATTAAAGTTGTGCTAGTTGAGTAATTTTGAAATTGAGAAATACTTGTGTTGAAGTTTGCAAGTCCCGTAGCATGCACGTATGGTAACCGTTGTGTAACAAATTTGAAACATGAAGTGTTCTTTGAGTGTCATCCTTTGTGTGGATGCCGGAATCGCGCGATGGTTAACTCCTACCAACCCTTCCCCTAGGAGAATGCGTGTAGTGCTTGGTTTTGATGACTTGTAGATTTTTGCAATAAGTATGTGAGTTCTTTATGACTAATGTTGAGTCCATGGATTATACGCACTCTCACCCTTCCATCATTGCTAGCCTCTTCGATACCGTGCATTGCCCTTTCTCACCTTGAGAGTTGGTGCAAACTTCGTTGGTGCATCCAAACCCCGTGATATGATACGCTCTATCACACATAAACCTCCTTATATCTTCCTCAAAACACCACCATACCTACCTATTATGGCATTTCCATAGCCATTCCGAGATATATCGCCATGCAACTTTCCACGTTTCATTTATTATGACGTGCTTTATCATTGTCATATTGCCTTGCATGATCATTTAGTTGACATCGTATTTGTGGCAAAGCCACCAAGCATATTATTTCATACATGTCACTATTGATTCATCATCCCGGTACACCGACGGAGGCATTCATATAGAGTCATATTTTGTTGTAGTATCGAGTTGTAATCATTGAGTTGTAAATAAATAGAAGTGTGATGATCATCATTCATAGAGCATTGTCCCAATAAAAAATAAAAAAGAGAAAGGCCAAATAAAAAAAGAAGGCCCAAAAAGAGAAAAGAAATAAAAAGGGACAATGCTACTATCTCTTTTTCCACACTTGTGCTTCAAAGTAGCACCATGATCTTTATGATAGAGAGTCTCTTGTTTTGTCACTTTCATATACTAGTGGGAATTTTTCATTATAGAACTTGGCTTGTATATTCCAACAATGGGCTTCCTCAAATGCCCTAGGTCTTCATGAGCAAGCAAGTTGGATGCACACCCACTTAGTTTCTTTTGTTGAATCTTTCATACATTTATAGCTCTAGTGCATCCGTTGCATGGCAATCCCTACTCCTTACGTTGACATAAATTAATGGGAATCTCCATATCCCATTGATTAGCCTCGTCAATGTGAGACTTTATCCTTTTTTGTCTTCTCCACACAACCCCCATCATCATATTCTATTCCACCCATAGTGATATGTCCATGGCTCACGCTCATATATTGCGTGAAAGTTGAAAAGGTTTGAAAATTCTTAAGTATGAAACAATTGCTTGGCTGAAACCGGGGTTGTGCATGATTTGAATATTTTGTGTGACGAAGATGGGACATAGCCAAACTATATGATTTTGTAGGGATAAACTTACTTTGGCCATGTTATTTTGAGAAGACATAATTGCTTAGTTAGTATGCTTAAAGTATTATTATTTTTATGTCAATATTAAACTTTTATCTTGAATCTTTTGGATCTGAATATTCATGCCACAATAAACAAAAATACATTGAAGAATATGCTAGGTAGCATTCCACATCAAAAATTCTGTTTTTATCATTTACCTACTCGAGGACGAGCAGGAATTAAGCTTGGGGATGCTTGATACGTATCCAATGTATCTATAATTTTTGATTGTTCCATGCTATTATATTATCTGTTTTGGATGTTTAATCGGCTTTATTATACGCTTTTATATTATTTTTGGGACTAACCTACTAACCGGAGGCCCAGCCCAAATTGCTATTTTTTGCCTATTTCAGTGTTTCACAGAAAAGGAATATCAAACGGAATGAAACCTTCGGGAGAATTCTTTTTTGGAACAAACGCAATCAAGGGGACTTGGAGTGGACGTCAAGAAAGAAGCTAGGAGGCCACGAGGTAGGGAGGCACGCCTGCCCCCCTGGGCGCGCCCCCCACCCTCGTGGGCTCCTCGCAGCTCCACTGACCTACTTCTTCCTCCAATATATACCCATATACCCCAAAACCATCGGAGAGCACGACGAAAACCTATTTCCACCGCCGCAACCTTCTGTACCCGTGAGATCCCATCTTGGGGCCTTTTTCGGCGCTCCGCCGGAGGGGGCATTGATCACGGAGGGCTTCTACATCAACACCATAGCCTCTCCGATGATGTATGAGTAGTTTACCTCAGACCTTCGGGTCCATAGTTATTAGATAGATGGATTCTTCTCTCTCTTTGATTCTCAATACAAAGTTCTCCTCGATCTTCTTGGAGATCTATTCGATGTAACTCTTTCTGCGGTGTGTTTTTCGAGATCCAATGAATTGTGGGTTTATGATCAAGATTATCAATGAACAATATTTGAATCTCCTCTGAATTCTTTTATGTATGATTTGTTATCTTTGCAAGTCTCTTCGAATTATCAGTTTGGTTTGGCCTACTAGATTGATCTTTCTTGCAATGGGAGAAGTGCTTAGCTTTGTGTTCAATCTTGCGGTGTTCGATCCCAGTGACAGAAAGGGAACCGATACGTATTGTATTGTTGCCATCGAGGATAAAAATATCGGTTTTATATTATATTGCTTGAGTTTATCCCTCTACATCATGTCATCTTGCCTAATGCGTTACTCTGTTCTTATGAACTTAATACTCTAGATGCATGCTGGATAGCGATCGATGTGTGGAGTAATAGTAGTAGATGCAGAATCGTTTCGGTCTACTTGTCACGGACGTGATGCCTATATACATGATCATGCCTAGATATTCTCATAATTATGCACTTTTCTATCAATTGCTCGACAGTAATTTGTTCACCCACCGTAATACTTATGCTATCTTGAGAGAAGCCATTAGTGAAACCTATGGCCCCCGGGTCTATTTTCCATCATATAAGTTTCCGATCTATTTTATTTTGCAATCTTTACTTTCCAATCTATATCATAAAAATACCAAAAATATTTATCATATTATCTCTATCAGATCTCACTTTTGCAAGTGGCCATGAAGGGATTGACAACCCATTTATCGTGTTGGTTGCAAGGTTCTTATTTGTTAGTGTAGGTACGAGGGACTTGCGTGTGGCCTCCTACTGGATTGATAGCTTGGTTCTCAAAAACTGAGGGAAATACTTACGCTACTTTGCTGCATCACCCTTTCCTCTTCAAGGGAAAACCAACGTTGTTCTCAAGAGGTAGCACCTAACTCTTTACCTCGTCGAGTTCCCAATCTTCAGAGTTGCGTTTAATTCTTTCCAAAAGATCCCACTGGAATTCAATAGTCTTCTTCATAAAAGAACCAGCACAAGAAGTATCAAGCATGGTTTGATCATTACGAGAAAGTCGAGCATAAAAGTTCTGGATAATAATTTCTCTTGAGAGATTATGATTGGGGCATGAATATAGCATTGACTTAAGACTCCCCCAAGCTAGAGCGATATTTTCTCCTTCACGAGGCCAAAAGTTATATATATATATATATATATATATAATTCCCATCACGATGAACTAGATGCATAGGATAATTTTTTTGGTGGAACTCCAATTTCAAACGATTCCAATTCCATGATCCAATATCATTGCATAGCCTATACCATGCCAATGATTTTCCCTTCAAAGATAAAGGGAAAACCTTTTTCATAACTTCATCCCTGGGTAAACCTGCAAGCTTAAACAATCCACAAATTTGTTCTACATATATCAAGTGCATATCAGGATGTTCGGTTCCATCTCCTGCATAAGGATTAGCTAGCAGTTGTTCTATCATACCTGAAGGAATTTCATATTCAATATTTTCAGTAGGTGCACTAGGTTAAGGGGTAGCTAATTGTGGTTCCTGTCGAGGTGAAGATACCCCGAACAAACCCCTCAAAGGATTGTTTTCCAAAGTAACAAGTGACAATAAATTTCAGCACACTATATAAATGTTTCCTTACCAAAGGCGCTTCACTCCTCGGCAACGATGCCAGAAAATAGCCTTGATGACGCACAAGTATAGGGGATCAATTGTAGCTCTTTTTGATAAGTAAGAGTGTCGAGCCCAACGAGGAGCAGAAGGAAATGACAAGTGGTTTTCAGCAAGGTAATGTTTGCAGGTGCTGAAATTGTAAGTAGCGTAGTAGTTTGATAGCAAGATAATTTGTAACGAGCAAGTAGCGATAGTAGTAACAAAAGTGCAGCAAGGTAGCCCAATCATTTTGAGGCAAAGGACAGGCCAAAACGGTCTCTACGGATAAGCAAAGCGTTCTTGAGGGTACACGGGAATTTCATCTAGTCACTTTCATCATGTTGGTTTGATTTGTGTTTGCTACTTTGATAATTTGATATGTGGGTGGACCGGTGCTTAGCTGTTGTTCTTACTTGAACAAACCTCCTATTATGATTAACCCTCCCGCAAGCATCCGCAACTACGAGAAAAGTATTAAGAATAAATTCTAACCATAGCATTAAACTTTTGGATCCAATCGGTCCCTTACGGAATAGCGCATAAACTGGGGTTTAAGCTTTTGTCACTCTCGCAACCCATCATCTAATTTCTACTCAACAATCCATTCCCTTAGGCCCAATATGGTGAAGTGTCATGTAGTCGACGTTCACATGACACCACTAAGGGAATCACAACATACATACTATCAAAATATTGAACACATATCAAATTCACATGATTACTTGCAACATGATTTCTCCCGTGACCTCAAGAACAAAAGTAACTACTCAAAAATGATAATCATGCTCAAGATCAGAGGGGTATTAAATAGCATAATGGATCTGAACATACAATCTTCCACCAAATAAACCATATAGTAATCAACTACAAGATGTAATCAACACTACTAGTCACCCACAAGCACCAATCTATAGTTCCGGTAACAAGATTGAACACAAGAGATGGACTAGGGTTTGAGATGAGATGGTGTGGTTGAATATTTTGATGGAGATTGCCCTCCCCAAGAAGGGAGAGTTGTTGGTGATGATGAGGACAATGATTTCCCCCTCCGGGTTGGAAGTTCCCCCGACGGAATCGCTCCGCTCGAGGGCAAAAGTGCTCCTGCCCAATTTCTGCCTCGAGACGGCGGCGCTCCATCCCGAAAGTCCTCTCCTTATTTTTTTCTAGGTCAAAATGACCTATATACCAGAAGATGGGCACCGAAGGTGGCACAGGTGGCACAACCCACCAGGCGCGCCCGGTGGGTTGTGCCCACTGGTGGGCCCCCTATGGTAGTTATTTGCTCCAATATTCCTCAAATCTTCCATAAAAAATCTCCGTGAAGTTTCAGCTTGTTTGGAGTTGTGCAGAATAGGTAGCCTGACGTAGCTTTTTCAGGTCCAGATTTCCAGCTACCGGAATTCTCCCTCTTGGTGTGTACCTTGCAAATTATGTGAGAAAAGGCATTAGAATTACTCAAAATGCATTATTATGGATAAAAACATCATAAATAACAGTAAGAAAACATGATGAAAAATGGACGTATCAGTCTGCATGGTTCCCGAACCCGTACGGTCTACACACTTAAGGTTCGGTGACGCTAGAGTTGTAATGGGAATTGTATGTGGTTACCGAAAGTTGTTCGGAGTCTCAGATGAGATCCTGGACGTCACGAGGAGTTCCATAATGGTCCGGAGGTAAAGATTTATATATGGGAAGTCATATTTTGGCCACCGAAAAACGTTCAGGATTTTTCGGTATTGTATCGGGAAGGTTGTAGAAGGTTCTGGAGTGGGGTCCACCTGCATGGGGACCCACATGAACGTGGGTAGTGGGGGTAAGGCCCCACACCCCTGGTCAAGGCGCACCAAGATCCCCCTTAGAAGGAATAAGATCATATCCCGAAGGGATAAGATAAAGATCCCTAAAAAGGGGGGATAACAATCGGTTGGGAAGGGAAAGGATGGGATTTCTTTCCTCCGACCTTTGCCAATGCCCAAATGGACTTGGAGGGCAAGAATAGCTCCCTCCACCCCTATATATAGTGGGGAGGCGCATGGGAGCTGCACCCCTTGCCCCTGACACAGCCCTCCCCCTCCAACTCCTCCTCCTCCTCCGTTGAGCGTAGCGAAGCTCTGCCGGAGAACCATGATTTCCACCACCACGTCGTCGTACTGCCGGAGTTCTCCCTCAACTTCTCCTCTCCCCTTGCCGGATCAACAAGGAGGATACGTCCCCGGGCTCTACGTGTGTTTAACATGGAGGCGCCGTCCGTTCGGCTGTTGGATCGGATCTTCCGCGATTTGAATCGCCACGAGTACGACTCCATCAACCGCGTTCTTGTAAAGCTTCCGCTTAGCGATCTTCAAGGGTATGAAGATGCACTCCCTCTTTCTCATTGCTAGCATCTCCTAGATTGATCTTGGTGACACGTAGGAATTTTTACGAATTATTACTACGTTCCCCAACAGTGGTATCAGAGCTAGGTCTATGCGTAGATTCTATGCACGAGTAGAACAGAAGTAGTTGTGGGTGATGATTTGTTAAATTTTCTTACCGTTACTAGTCCTATCTTGATTTGAGGGCATTGTGGGATGAAGCGGCCTGGACCGACCTTACGCGTACACTTACGTGAGACAGGTTCCACCGACTGACATGCACTTATTGCATAAGGTGGCTAGCGGGTGTCTGTCTCTCCCACTTTAGTCGGATCAGGTTCGATGAAGAGGGTCCTTATGAAGGGTAAATAGCAATTGGCATATCACTGTTGTGGCTTTTGCGTAGGTAAGAAACGTTCTTTCTAGAAACCCATAGCAGCCACGTAAAACATGCAACAACAATTAGAGGATGTCTAACTTGTTTTTGCAGGATATGCTATGTGATGTGATATGGCCAAAAGGATGTGATGAATTATATATGTGATATATGAGATTGGTCATGTTCTTGTAATAGGAATCACTACTTGCATGTCGATGAGTATGACAACCGGCAGGAGCCACAGGAGTTGTCTTAATTTATTGTATGACCTGGGAGTCAATATAAACGCCATGTAATTACTTTACTTTTGCTAACCGTTAGCCATAGTAGTAGAAGTAATTAATAGTTGGCGAGACAATTTCATGAAGACATGATGATGGAGATCATGATGATGGAGATCATGGTGTCATGCCGGTGATGAAGCAAATATGCCCTAGAGGCAATAATAAAGTTGTTATTTATATTTCATTATATCATGATAAATGTTTATTATTCATGCTAGAATTGTATTAACCGGAAACTTAGCACATGTGTGAATACATAGACAAACAGTGTCACTAGTATGCCTCTACTTGACTAGCTCGTTGAATCAAAGATGGCTAAGTTTCCTAGCCACAGACATGAGTTGTCATTTGATTAACGGGGTCACATCATTAGAGAATGATGTGATTGACTTGACCCATTTCATTAGCCTAGCACTTGATCGTTTAATTTATTTGCTATTTCTTTCTTCATGACTTATACATGTTCCTATGACTATGAGATTATGCAACTCCCGAATACCGGAGGAACACTTAGTGTGCTACCAAACATCACAATGTAACTGGGTGATTATAAAGGTGCTCTACAGGTGTCTCTGACGGTGTCCTGGACCAGGAGGTACTCACCACGTCATCTCCCGATCAGTTGGATTGGGCCGAGGACCCCCATGGCCATTTACTCATGGGCTAGTTCGGGCAGCCGAAGTATACACGAGGAAGATTCCACAAGACTTGGTGATGAAGACAAGTACACCTCTCCACTGGCGTATTCAACTAGGACTCTTGTTATCCTAGGCCTCTGGTGCATTATATAAGCCAAGGCCAGGCTAGTCGATAGATCATTATGACATTACTCATCATACCCTTAGGCCTTAGACCACAACATATGATCTCGAGGTAGATCAACTCTTGTAATCTCTATATTCATCAAGATCAATCAAGAAGGAAGTAGGGTATTACCTCCATTAAGAGGGCCCGAACCTGGGTAAACATCGTGTCCCCTGTCTCCTGTTACCCATCGATCCATGACGCACAGCTTGGGACCCCCTACCCGAGATCTGCCAGTTTTGACACCGACAATGGTGCTTTCATTGAGAGTTCCGCTTTGTGATCGGCAAAAGGATCAATGGTTGGTCTGTAGATCAACTGCAATGTCAGCGTCTTCATCGCCGGCTCGACTTGTCACCTCGGCTGAGCCGAGGACCAGGCTCCTCTTCGGATCGTCAAGATCGGACATATGTCTTCGTCATCATCAACTCCGATCTCTCTCAAGATCATGGAGGAATCATCCATGGAGCCCGGGGGCTCAACGTCAACATTGCCCTTGCACGACCATGTTGTTTTTCTGGACAACAAACTTGTATCTACCGCCATCGCCTCCTCAAGTGTCGTTTTAACGATTGCTTCAGTGGAATTGTGCAGAATTAAGTCTACAACAACCATGCCAAATTTCGTCGAGTTCCGATGGAGGAACCTCCGGCAATGTACGATATACCAGAGCCCTGTCAAATCTGGACGGGAATCTGGATAAGTTTAGGGCGTGGTCTCCAGATCCCAGCTCGGAGGTCCTTTGGAAGATCCAACCGTTCATCTGCTGCAGAATTCCCATATCTACCACCCCTCAAAAATTTCAGCTCAATCCGACGGTTCAAACTCAGGGAACCCTCCGATTAGTGCATCACTTTTCACATCTGCTTTCTACACGAGAACGAATCCGACCCGAGTTCATCTTTTTTATGAACGGGATTTCGGACATCTTTTTTGAAGGAAGTTTTGTATGGGTATTGTGTTTTGTTCCCAAACACATCCCACTAATTTTAAAGTCTTTTCCAATATGATCTTCACCATCACGCCGGTGTCAAAACAGCCCGACAACGTTGCTCCACGGCTGTCGACCTGCGCTAGACACGTCGTCGCTTTGTTGAACCGAGCTCAACTTCTTCGGATCATCATCTCGGCAAGCCGAACAAGAGTTTGGCAACGCGAAGGAAAAATCATCACCAACATCGCCGCCCCACGTATTACACGGAGCGGGCACACCGGCATCGCCGCACGGTCACCTCATCATGCCAGCATTGACCACGTCACAAGTTACGAGCTGCATCGGCATGGCCGCACTATTGCTTCATCGAGCCGATGTCCATCACGCCGAGCTACTTCAACACATCGACTGACATGGCAGCTGCAACATCTCCTTACCGACCTGCTCCGTCTCCTCGTCTGGACCGGGGGCTTCGCCATCAACCTACTCCGGAGACTTCAGCGTCGTCAACCGACCAGCTTCGTCACGTTAGCTGGACCGAGGGCTTTGCCTCGGCAAGCCAACCTTTACCAGCATTGCCATGCCGTTGCTTCACCGCCCATCAGGCAATGGGTATGCGGATCGAGTCCAAATTTTGGGAATCACTTTTCTTCGGACTGCTACAACGAATAAACCAGGTGCTATTAATGCTAGCAATTTTTGCTTGTTTGGGTTTATTTTTCCCAAGGAATTTTACTCTGTTTGTTCCATCATCTGTACACAGGTCTATCAAATGGTGGCCGCATTAACGACGGTCGCGTGGTGGTTCGGTTAGTTTCCATACATAGTTCGGCGAACGCCGCATCTGGAACTCGGACCGACCTGTGAATTCAGGCTTTGCCATGCCTTTAACGCATCACGCCGACGCCCTGCATGGACATTGACTTTGGCGCCAGGCCACATATATTTAAATAAATTATTTTGAATAAATTAATTACGCGAGGATTTTTATTTATTTATATTATTATTGTTGGCCTGCACTATTTTAAATGTGCAGGTAATGGACTTTGACTGCGTCACGTGGTCTATTCGGCAAGCCGATGCCGTCGTCCCATTTGGCATAAATCGGCTTGCATGATCACCTTGTTGGTTGAATTGCCATACTGACGTGTTCGGTTTCCTCGGGGACTTCGACATCATTGAGAGAACTCTACCTCATCGAGTGTTCGGCACACGGGCCATATTTATTTTATTACTCACTTTGCATAAATTATTAATTATGCAACAATATTTTTTAATTTATTATTATTCCTATTATCTCCGGCTTGCACTATTTTCTGTGCACAGGTAAATGATCCTGGTTGGGCAGCACTGTCACCTCGGCGTATCGACGTACCACGTCACCTCGGCTGGACCGGGGGCTTCGTCATCACTTCATTAACCCACGCCAGGGACATTGGCGTCACACTGTCGGCCTACATTGGCCGTGCTATGTCGCCACTTCGGATTGCCGAGCTCTTCACTCCGCCACCTCGGGACCGGCTTGGGGGCTGGGACATTGTCCCGCCACAAGCTCGGGCCACGCATCAACACCGAGCACATTAACCAGCTAAGTCGCTTTCATGCTAAAAACGTTCAGTTTTAAATTTTGTCTGGTTCGACCAAGCATTATACTTTTTTGGCAAAAAGTTGTTTATGAAAAACTTCCTTGTCAAAACTTTGTTTGTGACACACAAATTCAAATACCCCGTCTACTTGGGGGCTTCCTTTATGAAGCTTTTCCTTTTGCATATGATTATACTTGTATGGCTTCGTTCCTTGTTCGTGTATTACGCCATGATGTCTACTACGCAACCTTCTTCTTGTAGACGTTGTTGGGCCTCCAAGTGCAGAGGTTTGTACGACAGTAGCAAATTTCCCTCAAGCGGATGACCTAAGGTTTATCAATCCGTGGGAGGCGTAGGATGAAGATGGTCTCTCTCAAACAACTCTGCAACCAAATAACAAAGAGTCTCTTGTGTCCCCAACACACCCAATACAATGGTAAATTGTATAGGTGCACTAGTTAGGAGAAGAGATGGTGATACAAGTGCAATATGGATGGTAGATATAGGTTTTTGTAATCTGAAAATATAAAAACAGCAAGGTAACTAATGATAAAAATGAGCGTAAACGGTATTGCAATGCTAGGAAACAAGGCCTAGGGTTCATACTTTCACTAGTGCAAGTTCTCTCAACAATAATAACATAATTGAATCATATAACTATCCCTCAACATGCAACAAAGAGTCACTCCAAAGTCACTAATAGCAAAGAACAAGCGAAGAGATTATGGTAGGTGCGAAACCACCTCAAAGTTATTCTTTCCAACCAATCCGTTGGGCTATTCCTATAAGTGTCACAAACAGCCCTAGAGTTAGTACTAGAATAACACCTTAAGACACAAATCAACCAAAACCCTAATGTCACATAGATACTCCAATGTCACCTCAAGTATCCATGGGTATGATTATACGATATGCATCACACAATCTCAGATTCATCTATTCAACCAACACATAGAACCTCAAAGAGTGCCCCAAAGTTTGTACCGGAGAATCAAGACGAAACGTGTATGCCAACCCCTCTGCATAGGTTCATGGGTGGAACCCGTAAGTTGATCACCAAAACATACATCAAGTGAATCACGTGATATCCCATTGTCACCACAGATACGCACGGCAAGACATACATCAAGTGTTCTCAAATCATTAAAGACTCAATCCGATAAGATTACTTCAAAGGGAAAACTCAATCCATTACAAGAGAGTAGAGGGGGAGAAACATCATAAGATCCAAATATAATAGCAAAGCTCGCGATACATCAAGATTGTGCCAAATCAAGAACACGAGAGAGAGAAAGAGATCAAACACATAGCTATTGGTACATACCCTCAGCCCCGAGGGTGAACTACTCCCTCCTCGTCATGGAGAGCGCCGGGATGATGAAGATGGCCACGGTGAGGGTTCCCCTCTCCGTGAGTGCGGAAACAGGGTCCCGATTGGTTTTAGTGGCTATGAGAGGCTTGCGGCGCGGAACTCCCGATCTATTCTGTTCCCGATCGTTTTAGGGTATATGGATATATATAGGCAGAAGAAATACATCAGGGGAGCCACGAGGGGACCACGAGGGTGGAGGCGCGCCCAGGGGGGTGGGCGCGCCCCCTGCCTCGTGCCTCCCTCGTTGCTTTCCTGACGTGCACTCCAAGTCTCCCGGGTTGCTTTCCTTCCAAAAATAACTTCTCCAGAAGATTTCATTCCGTTTCGACTCCGTTTGATATTCCTTTTCTTGAAACTCTTGAAACAAGGGAAAAACAGGAGGCACTTTGGGCTGCGGGTCAATAGGTTAGTCCCAAAAATAATATAAAAGTGTTTAATAAAGCCCATAAACATCCAAAACAGATAATATAATAGCATGAATACTTCATAAATTATAGATACGTTGGAGACGTATCAGCATCCCCGAGCTTAATTCCTGCTCGTCCTCGAGTAGGTAAATGATAAAAGAAATAATTTATGAAGTGTGAATGCTAGCAGGTGCACAAGTTTGATCAATGATAATTCCAATCACCTTTTCTAGCATCATTATATGTCATAACATTAGCTCAACTCATAGAACTTTGCATGATTAAGTAACAAACTATTCACATGTTAAAGTATAGATCATAAACTTTATTGAAAACTAAAAAACCGTGTTATTAGTCATCAAAAAATTACAATTCATCTTATTTTCAGGAAGAGTCTATGTCAGAGCTTTGATTCAGCAAACTTCACATACTCAACTATCTTTTAGTCTTCCATGATTGCTACCACTCAAAGCATATTTTTAGAACAAATAGTATTCATCGAACACAGAGAAAGATAGGGCTTAATGTTTCTCCTCCCAACCTTTTATCATATAGATAATTGTCAACAATAATAATTCATGATCAAATATATTTGAATGGCCATATATGCTTAGATCTTTCCATCACATGATGCTTGCCAACTAAGGAGTGGGTTGGAATGAGAAGGAATACTACTGACTCTTGCATAAAAGTAAAAGATAGGCCCTTCGCAGAGGGAAGCAGGGATTTGCAGAGGTGCCCAGAGCTCTGAGCAAAAACAGAGATGAAAATAATTTTGAGAGGTATGCTTTCATTGTCAACATAACAACCAAGAGTTCCCAATATCTTCCATACTACATACATTATAGGCGGTTCCCAAACAGAAAGGTAAAGATTTTTACTCCCCCTCCACCAACAATCATCAATCCAAGGCTTGCCAGAAACAACATGTGCCTCCAACTAACATCAATCACGGGGGAGTTTTGTTTGCAATTATTTTTGATTTGATTTCGATCTTTTGATCATGGGACTGGGCATCCCAGTTACTAGCCATTTTCTCGTGAATGATGAGCGGAGTCCACTCAACGTGAGAATAACCCACCTAGCATAGAAGATACTGCTAACCCTAAATGCATAACATGAGCGATTAGACATACAAAACAGATTATTATTTGAAGGTTTAGAGTTTGGCACATGCAAATTTACTTGGAACAGGAGGTAAATACCGCATATAGGTAGATATGGTGGACACTCATGGAAGAAACTTGGTTCAAGGGATTTGGATGCACAAGCAGTATTCCCGCTTAGTCTGAGATATTTTGGCTAGCAAAGGATTCTAAATAGCAAGCACCACATGTTAGAGGATCCATAACAATATAACTTCTATACAAATATACCCAAGCATAACTCATTATGTTGTCTTCCTTGTCCAACTTCAACTAATTTGCTCAGGTTTGAAAATAATTAATGGGGCTCACAATCATAGAAGATGTCCTAGATAGTATATTTATATGTGAAATCTCTCTTCCTTCAAATTCTTTCATGAATTGTTCAAGTGACCAATACAATGTTTGCTAACCTTCAATAAATTTACCACCTCTACTTCTTATATATGAAGGCAATACTCCCCATGGGAAAGGCATATGAAACATATATAATTTCAGATTTATGGCATTCAAATCATTCAACTATTTACTCATAGGATATAAGTGAAGCACACAAGTAAATGACAAACTACTCCAAAAAGATATAAGTGAAGATCAATGAGTAGTTAAATAATTATGTAGCTATGTCAAGACTCTCTCTCATTTAAGAATTTTAGATCTTGGTATTTTATTCATATAGCAAGCAAAACAAAATAAAACGACATTTCAAGGATAGCACTCATCATGTGAAGAAGCAAAAAACTTAGGCTCAACCGATACTAACCGATAATTGTTGAAGAAGAAAGGTGGGATGCCAACCAGGGCATCCCCAAGCTTAGACGCTTGGGACTTCTTGAAATATTATCTTGGGGTGCCTTGGGCATCCCCAACCTTGAGCTTTTGTGTCTCCTTAATTCCTCTCATATCACGGTTTCCCTAAATCTCAAAAACTTCATCCACACAAAACTCAACAAGAACTTGTGAGATAAGTTAGTATAAAACAATGCAAAAATCTTATCATACTCTACTGTAGCAAATCACTAAAATTACTATTCAACATTGCATACTAAATTCCTCTGCATATTTAATACTCCTATCCTCAAATAGAATCATTAAACAAGCAAACATATGCAAACATAACAGCAATCTGCCAAAACAGTACAGTATGTACAGAATGCAAGATTCATCATACTTCCCTAACTCCAAAAATTATGAAAGAAAATTCCCACTGTAGTAAATTTATCAGATCTTATTATGCAAAAGTTTTCAACATTTTATCACATTCTTACTTTTCTAGGGAATTTTTGCAATAGTGGTAAACTTTCTGTTTTGAAACAGCAACATGTATATTTGCAAAATAAGCATGGTAAAGGCTATCCTTGACATTTTTATTGAAAATAGAGATGCAAAGAATTATTATAAATAACATCAAGAAAATAATAACAAAAGAAAATGACGCTTCAAGCAAAACACATATCATGTGGTGAATAAAAATATAGCTCCAAGTAAAGTTACCGATGAACGAAGACGAAAGAGGGGATGCCATCTGGGGCATCCCCAAGCTTAGGCTCTTGGTTGTCCTTGAATATTACCTTGGGGTTCCTTGGGCATCCCCAAGATTAGGCTCTTTCCACTCCTTATTCCATAGTCCATCGAATCTTTACCCAAAACTTGAAAACTTCACAACACAAAACTTAACAGAAAACTCGTAAGCTCCGTTAGCGAAAGAAAACAAAACACCACTTCAAGTTACTGTAATTAACTAATTATTTATTTATATTGGTGTTAAACCTACTGTATTAAAACTTCTCTATGGTTTATAAACTATTTTACTAGCCATAGATTCATCAAAATAAGCAAACAACACACAAAAAACAGAATCTGTCAAAAACAGAACAGTCTGTAGTAATCTGTAACTAACGCAAACTTATGGAACTCCAAAAATTCTAAAATAAATTTGTGGACCTGAGGAATTTGTCTAGTAATCATCTTCAAAAAGAATCAACTAAATAGCACTCTCCAGTAATAATTTTTAGCTAATCTCGTAAGCGCTAAAGTTTCTGGCTTTTACAGCATGATCATAAAGACTTCACCCAAGTCTTCCCAAAGGTTCTACTTGGCACAAACACTAATTAAAACATAAAACCACATCTTAACAGAATCTAGATGTTATTACTAAACAGAACCAAAAAGCAAGAAACTAAAATAAAATTGGGTTGCCTCCCAACAAGCGCTATCGTTTAACGCCCCTAGCTAGGTATGATGATTTCAATGATGCTCGCATAAAAGATAAGAATTGAAACATAAAGAGAGAATCATGAAGAATATGACTAGCACATTTAAGTCTAACCCACTTACTATGCATAGGGATTTTTTGAGAAAACAACTTATGGGAACAATAACCAACTTGCATAGGAAGGCAAAACAAGCATAACTTCAAAACCTTAAGCACATAGAGAGGAAACTTGATATTATTGCAATTCCTATAAGCATATATTCCTCCCTCATAATAATTTTCAGTAGCATCATGAATGAATTAAACAATATAACCATCACATAAAGCATTCTTTTCATGATCTACATGCATATATATTTTATTACTCTCCACGTAAGCAAACTTCTTCTCATGAATAGTAGTGGGAGCAAACTCAACAAAATAACTATCATGTGATTGAAAGTTAAGATCAAGATGACAAGTTTCATGGTTATCATTATTCTTTAAAGCATACGTGTCATCACAATAATCATCATAGATAGGAGGCATGCTTTCATCATAATAAATTTGCACATTAAAACTTGGGGAACTAAAAATGTCATCTTCATCAAACATAGCATCCCCAAGCTTGTGGCTTTGAATATCATTAGCATCATGGGTATTCAAAGAATTCATACTAACAACATTGCAATCATGCTCATCATTCAAAGATTTAGTGCCAAACATTTTAATGCATTCTTCTTCTAACACTTTGGCACAATTTTCCTTTCCATCATACTCACGAAAGATATTAAAAAGACGAAGCGTATGAGACAAACTCAATTCCATTTTTTTGCAGTTTTATTTTATAAACTAAACTAGTGTTGAAACAAGAAACAAAAAGATTCGATTGCAAGATCTAAAGATATACCTTCAAGCACTCACCTCCCCGGCAACGGCGTCAGAAAAGAGCTTAGTTAACGGGGTGTGAGTGCCGCTTACCTAGCCTCCCCGGCAACGGCACCAGAAAAGAGCTTGATGTCTACTACGCAACCTTCTTCTTGTAGACGCTGTTGGGCCTCCAAGTGCAGAGGTTTGTAGGACAATAGCAAATTTCCCACAAGTGGATGACCTAAGGTTTATCAATTCGTGGGAGGCGTAGGATGAAGATGGTCTCTCTCAAACAACCCTGCAACCAAATAACAAAGAGTCTCTTGTGTCCCCAACACACCAAATACAATGGTAAATTGTATAGGTGCACTGGTTCGGTGAAGAGATGGTGATACAAGTGCAATATGGATGGTAGATATAGGTTTTTGTAATCTGAAAATATAAAAACAGCAAGGTAACTAATGATAAAAATGAGCGTAAACGGTATTGCAATGCTAGGAAACAAGGCCTAGGGTTCATACTTTCACTAGTGCAAGTTCTCTCAACAATAATAACATAATTGGATCATATAACTATACCTCAACATACAACAAAGAGTCACTCCAAACTCACTAATAGCGGAGATCAAACGAAGAGATTATGGTAGGGTACGAAACCACCTCAAAGTTATTCTTTCCAATCAATCCGTTGGGCTATTCCTATAAGTGTCACAAACAGCCCTAGAGTTTGTACTAGAATAACATCTTAAGACACAAATCAACCAAAACCCTAATGTCACCTAGATACTCCAATGTCACCTCAAGTATCCGTGGGTATGATTATACGATATCGTCACACAATCTCAGATTCATCTATTCAACCAACACATAGAACCTCAAAGAGTGCCCCAAAGTTTCTACCGGAGAATCAAGACAAAAAGCGTGTGCCAACCCCTATGCATAGGTTCATGGGCGGAACCCGCAAGTTGATCACCAAAACATACATCAAGTGAATCACGTGATATCCCATTGTCACCATAGATACATGCGGCAAGACATACATCAAGTGTTCTCAAATCATTAAAGACTCAATCCGATAAGATTACTTCAAAGGAAAACTCAATCCATTACAAGAGAGTAGAGGGGAGAAACATCATAAGATCCAACTATAATAGCAAAGCTCGCGATACATCAAGGCATGCCAAATCAAGAACACGAGAGAGAGAGAGATCAAACACATAGCTACTGGTACATACCCTCAGCCCCGAGGGTGAACTACTCCCTCCTCGCCATGGAGAGCGCCGGGATGATGAAGATGGCCACCGGTGAGGGTCCCCCCCCCCACTCCGGCAGGGTGCTGGAACAGGGTCCCGATTGGATTTTGGTGGCTACAGAGGCTTGCGGCGGCAGAACTCCTGATCCATTATGTTTCCCGGTCGTTTTAGGGTATATGGATATATATATAGGTGGAAGAAATACGTCAGGGGAGCCACGAGGGGCCCACGAGGGTGGTGGGCGCGCTCAGGGGGTCGGCGCACCCCCCCTACCTCGTGCCTCCCTCGTTGCTTTCCTGACGTGTACTCCAAGTCTCCCGGGTTGCTTTCCTTCCAAAAATAACTTCTCCAGAAGGTTTCATTCCATTTCGACTCCGTTTGATATTCCTTTTCTTCGAAACAAGGGAAAAACATGAACTGGCACTGGGCTCTGGGTCAATAGGTTAGTCCCAAAAATAATATAAAAGTGTGTAATAAAGCCCATAAACATCCAAAACAGATAATATAATATCATGAATACTTCATAAATTATAGATATGTTGGAGACGTATCACGCCGCAATACGCACCATGTTGACTTAAGTGTTCCGCAAGCTGGGTTGCCTTGCTCCTGTGTTTACCCCTACATTCCCGATTGTTCGACTAGGGAGTAAAGGGAGCACCTCTGCGATTGTCACGATCGGGTCATCCGAGCACGAACCTCAGACTGGGTGATGCCGAAAGCTAGCGCTCTTATTGTTTTCAATCATGGTCGGCACACAACGGAACTCATGAGTACAAAAAATCTATTGCACAAGTCTCATAGTAACAATGAGCAACCAAAGAAAGGTATCGGTGGGGGTACTATTTTCTTCGAAGATGCTTCTTACACTTAAATCGATAATATAGCATAAGTTCCTGGCGCTTTGTTTGTTACAGCCTTATGGCCTGATTGCCTGGTTATCGGAAACACCGTCGATATTCTCGACAGGTGGAGTACATAACAATTTTCGGCCCTTGACCGAAGAGGGAGAAGCCGACGGTTGGTTAAGACGTGTTTAAAGTTCGGGTGAACACAATTATGATATAAGTACTTCGGTACATACAATCATAAAATTCTTCTACCCAAGTCACTTGGGGGCTCTTAAATTTATGTGAGCTGTTTTATAATAAATGTTCTTCTTCTTAGTCATTGCAAAGTCTTTTTCTATCACTCCTTTTTTCGACGCGACTGTGTGGTCAATCGCCGGGGAGCCTAATTTCTCTCTCAAAGCCGCTAGAGTTTAGTTTGCTAAACTGGCCTAACGAGAAGTACTCCGCCTTCGGGATAGGAGGTTGAAGCCGTGGGCTGACCCGCTTTAAGTCTTGAGTTAGGATGTGTCATGTTAAAGCACGATAGAAGCACATTTTTTTTCTCTAAGACCAATTTTCGGATTGGCACCGAACACTTGATCTAGTTCGGACGTCAAGTTTTTACTGAAGTTTTTTGGTTTTCCAAGCCTATGGCACTTCTAAACTATTTGTGTGTTTCCGGCATAAGTCTCGCGGTGCAACGCCAGACAACTTGAGAGGTTCGGCAAAAACATTCTCGGATATTGCTATATATGCATCGGTTTTGAATTGCGTATTTGGTCAATAGTTGGGTTGCCCGGCTCCAGTGCTTGCCTCCTATGTTCCGCTTTGTTCGGCTAGGTGTGCAAAGGGAGAACCACTGCGATTGTGCTTCCAGCTAGCATGGTTAAAGCACCTCAGTGGAGAAAGCCGAAAACTGACTGTCACAATAAGCGCAAACTGGTCAGCGATCCGATGACTGTGTTAAACTATAAGATCGATAGAGGTCACCCCGTGTTAAATGACGGGCCGTTCATAACATTGGCCGAAGTGTTTACGGCTTGACCTCGACTGTCGCCGAACACTAACCGGGGGCTAATAACTGGCCTCCCAACTTTAAAACTCCTATGACTAAGTGAAAGTTATAAAGCCCACATATCTGATTTCCTCGTTTCCGCTAACGCAACCACCTTCGGGCACCGAGACGTCGGCTAAGGTTTGTCTTGTTATTGCGAAAACACCCTGCATAGCATCTACAAGGGGGCGGAAGCCAACGATGGTCCACGTTCAACTGATAAACGGTCGCAACGGAGTCAAAATAAACATATCACCGGCGTTTGTATTTAATATACGAAGGCTGCCTTCCGCAATCATCGTTATAAAGCCATAAATATGAATCAATTTGACTTAAGATTTTGGCCAAGCTGGGTTGCCTGGCTCCTGTGCTTACCCCTATGTTCCCGATTTTTCGGCTAGGCGGTAAAGGGAGCACCTCTGTGATTGTTACTACCGATTCGTCCGAGTTAGTACCTCAGACTGGGTGAAGCCGAAAGCTAGCGATCTTAAAGGATATAATTGGTCGGCAACGACGGAAGTAAAAAAATTTGGTTCATTAATACCATAGAGTTCGGGAACTTTCCCCGAACTAAATCCTCAACATTTTCCTCCCACGTTGATCGGAGGTGAGGTTTCATGATCATGATCAGCATGACAACCCAAAGAAAGGAACCGATAGCGGGACTATTTTCTTTGGAAGATGATTTTCACATTTAATAGCAATATAGTATATCTCTCTGAGGGAGTCCTGGATTAGGGGGTGTCTGGATAGCCGAACTATCATCGTTGGCCGGACTCCTGGACTATGAAGATACAAGATTGAAGACTTCGTCCCGTGTCCGGATGGGACTTTCCTTGGCGTGGAAGGCAAGCTTGGCGTCTGGATATGTAGATCTCCTACCATTGTAACCGACTACTGTGTAACCCTAACCCTATTCGGTGTCTATATAAACCCGAAGGGTTTTAGTCCGTGGGGACGAACAACAATCATACCATAGGCTAGCTTCTAGGGTTTAGCCTCCTTGATCTCGTGGTAGATCTAATCTTGTACTACCCATATCATCAATATTAATCAAGCAGGAGTAGGGTATTACCTCCATCGAGAGGGCCCGAACACAGGTAAAAACATCGTGTCCCTTGTCTCCTGTTACCATCCGCCTAGACGCGCAGTTCGGGACCCCCTACCCGAGATCCGCCGGTTTGACACCGACATTGGTGCTTTCATTGAGAGTTCCTACGTATGCGTCACCTATAGGCCCAATGGCTCCTTCAATCATCAGCAACGACGCAGTCCAGGGTGAGACTTTTCTCCCGGACAGATCTTCGTATTCGGCGGCTTTGCGCTGCGGGCCAATTCGCTATGCCATCTGGAGCAGATTGAAAGCTACGCCCCTGGCCATCAGTCGATTTGGAAGCTTTGAACTATACGGCCGATGTTCGCGGAGATTTGATCTTCAACGGATTCGAACCACAGCCGAGCGCGCCTTTGTCTCGATGGAGTGCGATCTAGCTCTGCCGCGAACAGCGCCACGGAGGCCGCACCGATATCGCTCCGACCCTTAATCCGGAGCGGTTTAGCCGATCGAGGGCGGTTGGTTGGACACCGCCTCGGGGCTGAAATCTCCACGGCGATTGAGCGAACACCATCCCCGTCGCTGCGAAGCTTCGTGATTCCAGTGCCGGACTCCTTTACGGACTCCGAACCTCCGTGCCTCCACCGGTCGAATCCGATGCAGGCGGCCGGTTATGGAGTTCACCGCCACGGACATCTTTGGCACTTTCGCCCTTTGGCGATATCCTGAACTCATTAAAGTCTCTCTCTTTGTCGAGAGCCTGGCGAACTATGGTCGGGAAGGTTGGGATTGACGGCGAAGAAATTCAGCGCCCACCCACCACCCACTTTGTAGCCCGCGCCGATGATTTAACCGACATGCTCGACTTCGACTCGAAGACATCGACGGTATGGACGGCGGTGCGGAGGCGATCAAGAAACCCGGCGACCACGGGGCGCTGGAAGGCCACCTCGTCATATGACATATACATGGTGGACATCCCAAAAGATGGGAATGGCGATGGAGCGGCGGAGGATGACCCCTCCAAGAAACAACCCAAGCGCCCGGCGTCGGTGGCGCCGCTCTAAATCCCGCCACGGTAAAGCGGCGATTCCGGCACGGAGACAATAATACCCAGATAGTGCGAAGGCGACCCCTCCGGCAGGACTCGGTGCGGGAGGAGGGAGAAGCAAGTCCGCCTGACGGTCTGGCGAGAAAAAAGAGGTAGAGGGCGATAATTATCGCCCCCTCCGAAGGCGAGGCAAGCCTCGACGACGGCAATTAAATCGTGCGGAGGACCCGTCGAACAAGAGAGTTTTAAGCGCAGGCTCATGGCCACGGCAAGCAGCCTCAAGAAAAAGCAGCAACGACTTAGAGCTGACCAAGACCTGCTAGGCAGCGGATGGGTGAAGTCCTTGCAGCGAAGAGTATGAACTCGAGCGCCCCTCAAAAGCTACCCCAAGCGCAGGCCGTTGCCTCGATCGGAGGAGGAAGCACCCACGTCACCGGCGCATGACATGGCAGACCGGCCACCCGTGACCGCTGACGGAGAAGCCTCTCGGCCCTCCGCTCAAGCCACGCCCGGCGCGCTCAAAAAGTACCAAGGCACGGGAAAAGCGCGCCGGACTTGCGAGATATATTGGAGGATAAGGCAAAGCATACAAGATCGATCTACGAGATCGGCGTGGGCGTAACGACTCGAGATGATTACCGTCACGCCGGATCTGACAAACCCGCCGGGTCGAACCACGATGAACAAAGCTCATATGAGCTACGTCGTGATATAGCCCATCTGAGGCGCGCACACCCACTATGCTTCACAGATGAACTAATGGACCATCAAATCCACGAGGGCTTCAAACCCGTAAACATCGAATCATACGATGGTACCATAGATCCTGTGATGCGGATCGAGGACTATCTCCTCCATATCCACATGGCCCACGGTGATGATCTACATGCCATCAAATACCTCCCACTCAAGCTTAAAGGACCAGCTCGGCATTGGCTCAACAGCTTGCCCGGTGAGTCAATCGGTTGTTGGGAGGACACGGAAGCCGCATTCCTTGATAACTTCCGGGGCACATATGTGCGACCACCAGACGCCGATGACCTTAGCCATATAATTCAGCAGCCGGAAGAATCGGCCGGACAATTACGGATGTGGTTCCTAACAAAGAAAAATCAGATCGTCATTTGTCCGGATGCGAGGCGCTAGCAGCCTTCAAACACAACATCATGACGAGTGGCTAGCCCGGCACCTAGGGCGGAAAAGCCGAAATCCATGGCAGCCCTCACCACACTCATGACCCGCTTTTGCACGGGAGAGGACAACTGGCTAGCTCGAAGCAACAACTTGGCCAAACACCCTGGTAGTTCGGATACCAAGGACAACAATGGCAGGTCGCGTCGCAACAAGCATAAACGCCGCATTAATGGTGATAATGTTGAAGATCTGACGGTAAATGCCGGATTCAGAGGCTCTAAACCCGGTCGTGGAAGAAGCCATTCAAAAGAAATACCCAAGGCCCGTCCAACTTGGACCGAATACTCGATCGCTTGTGCGGATACATGGCACCCCGAAAAACCAGCCAACCACACCAGCGAGGATTGTTGGGTGTTCAAACAAGCAGGCAAGCTAAGTGCGAAAACAACGACAAGGGGCTGCATAGAGATGACGAGGAAGAGCCCGGCCGCCCGAACAATAGAGGACAGAAGGATTTCCCACACAAGTGCGGACGGTGAACATGATATCGCAACCCACATACCCAAAAGGAGCCAGGCGTGCACTAAGGGACGTATATGCGATGGAGCCAGTCGCCCCGAAGTTCAACCCATGGTCCTCCTGCCCGATCACATTTGATCGAAGGGACCACCCCACTAGCATCCGTCACGGCGGATTCGCCGCATTGGTTCTTGACCCAATCATCGACGGATTTCACCCCACTAGTCATGATGGACGGCGGTAGCAGCCTGAACCTGCTTTATCAGGATACAGTGCACAAAATGGGCATAGACCCCTCAAGGATTAAACCCACAAAGACGACCTTTAAAGGCGTCATACCAGGTGTAGAGGCCAATTATGCAGGCTCGGTTACACTCGAAGTGGTCTTGGATCCCGGATAACTTCGAAGCAAAGAGTTAATCTTCGACATAGTCCCGTTCATGGCGGCTATCACGCCTTTGCTTGGGCCGAACCACATTTGCAAAGTTCAATGCGGTGCCGCTTTTCGCATACCTCAAGCTCAAGATGCGAGGCCCTCGAGGAGTAATCACGGTCAATGGAAACACCGAACACTCTCTCCGAACGGAGGAGCACACGGCGGCCCTCGCAGCGGAGGTGCAAAGCAGCCTCTCACAGCAATTCCCGGGTCCGGCCATTAAACGTCCGGCCACCGTCAAGCGCACCCGGAGTAACCTACAACAAGACTGCCTGGCACAATCCGAGCACGCGTAGCAATCCGGCCCCAACCCCAGCCCTCGCGAAACAGCGAAGCGATTACTACTGGCGTACATAACTACGCTCTGGAGATACCATGGGCCTAAGGGAGGGGCACGACCACGGCAGGCCGAATGCGGCTCAACCGCACCAAGGGCTCCCGATTGTGTCATTCTTTTTCTTTTCTTCTTTTTTTACTTTCAGGACTCTGTTTTCCAGAAGTCCTATCCGGCACTAGAATTGCCGAACTCACGATGCAACAGCCAGGGAAGCAGAAAGCTACGTCGAGTGTCCAGGTGGTCTCTACTACGAGCATTATACATTTTACATACCATCCCATGACTTACCCTCGGAGGGGACATGTTAAATAGTCCCATCCCTTGCTTATCGCACTATTTGTATCATTCTGCTTTTGCCTATTATTGCACTCCTTTCT
Source organism: Aegilops bicornis (assembly GCA_021605145.1). Classification (NCBI taxonomy): domain Eukaryota; kingdom Viridiplantae; phylum Streptophyta; class Magnoliopsida; order Poales; family Poaceae; genus Aegilops; species Aegilops bicornis. The sequence goes on along the minus strand of CM038671.1, from coordinate 725,560,797 downwards.
TTATCTATATATATGTTCATTTCATGACATGTTGCACCTGTACACTTTGGTACGGCCAATACACCAGGGGCTTAAGTACCCCAAAAGTATGGTGTGATAAGTCCGAACACTTTCACAAGTGCGGCACCCGAACTTATAACATTATATGCATCGGCTCGAATCATGTCTTGGGTCAATAGTTGGGTTTACCGGCTCCCATGTTTTGGTACCTTACGTTCCGTTATATCGGCTAAGGTAGCGCTGGGAGAACCACTGCGATTCTGCCCGGTTGAGCTGGGTTGAGCACCTCGGTGGAAAGCTAAAACTGACCGTCATGATAGAGGCGAGAGCCGGTCGCTGTTCGAGAGATTTTTGGTCCCTAAAGACTTATGCCGCTTAGAGCGAGGAGTCGGCATTGTCCGGCCAAGGCGTGGATAGCGCCCCGAACTCGGTCTTCCGAATATTAGGGGCTTCGCCGAAATTTAAAATTATAGAATTCTATGGCTAAATGAGAGTGTTCAAGCACTATAAGTCCGGTTGCCTTGTTCGTTGCGTTGAGCGCATCCCTCGACGGACCCAAGAATGGGAACAAGAGCGCTCAAGTTTATCGAACACCCGGCACTTTCGTGGCATGGGGGCTGAAGCCAACGACTTGCCATCTCTCAAATTTGATAAGCGGCCGCCTGAAGGTAATATTTTAAATTAACAAAGCGTTGCTTAGCGCATATCAACAAGTTTTCAGCGTACAGTATAACAAAAGCGAGTCAATTCAAAAAATACATATTAGGAGCACTTATCCGCTATCTGGCGGGCACCCTTGAGACGCCCTCATAGTACATTTCGGGCTTGCGATGCTCCTTGCCCTTCGGTGGCCCGTCGTCACAAGCTTCTCCGCATCCAGCTTGCCCGGTGCACTTTAGCACGGGCAAGGCCCGATGGGCACCTTCAATGCAGACGGGCGCTTGATGACTTCAATCCATGGACAAAGGCGTCCACCGGCCGCTACACTAGCCCGAAATAGCTCCGAGCATGGCTTCCAATGGCCACACCGAACTATGAGGCCCTTCATGGCCTGTTTGGCGACCTTGTGGAGCTCGACCAGCCGCTTCAGCTGGTCGCTCGAGAAACTGCCGGACGTTCGGCCTCGACATCGAGACCAGAACACCTTCTCCGTCGAGCTCCCCTCCTTGGCGTGGTAGAACGCGGTAGCATCAGACACACTACGGGGCAGATCTGCAAATGCTCCTGGAGATCTCCGAATCCGGGTAAGTAATAGGTAATTCACTTTCACATGCTTGCTTTGCATAAAGAATGCCTTACCCGCCGCTATCTTCTTTAATGATTCAATTTCTTGGAGGGCTTTTTGGGCATCGGCCTTAGCGGCTTTGGCACTCTCAAGAGCGAGGCGAGCTCGGACTCTCGAGTCTTGAGTCACGCTCCAAACTCTCGTGTTTTTCCACGAGCACAGAGCTCTTGCCGCACCTCCGCCACCCGCTCCTCCTGCTTCTCTCGCTCGGTGCGCTCATGCAGCTTTGCTTTCGACGCGGACACCGCTTCACCAGTCGCCACCTCGTTCGTGGCCCCTACAATACTACGTTATTCCTGTCATTTTTGCAAGAATCCTTTCTATAAGGTATTTCTTTAATAAGGTATTGCTTACCTTCCCTGTCCTCGAGCTGCTTCTTGGCAAGGCGAGCTCGTTCTCGGACCGCTCGAGGCTCTTCTTCAATGCATTGACCTCCAGCGGTCGGTCTTGGCAGAGGTCAGCAGAGCTCCTGCATTCGCATATTGACATACTTATGTTAGACTCCTGCGTATATCTTTTTAGATCCTTAGTCCGGCTTTTCTTTCCGAACACCGAACTAAGCATCGAGAACTCTTGTCTATGCGGTAATATTTTTACATATTCTAAACTTACCTCAAATCATGTTAGAAGGCTGATGCAGGCTTGATCAGCCCGCTCTTGGCGGACTAAACTTTCTGGATCACCACACTCATAACAGTGCGGTGCTCCTCGTCGATGGAGGCGCTATTAAGCGCCTCCAGCAAGCTATCCGGTACCTCCAGATGGACGGAGGTCACCGGCGTCGCAGTCTTGCCCTTCTTATGATGGAGCCGCTTGTCGGACTTCGGAACCACTGAAGGTTCTGGTACGGAGTCCGGCACAGGGCCGGACTTAGAACCCTCTGGGATTTCGCCCCCTTTGCGCTCGGAGTCCGGGAGGTCGCCTTGCGGCGCCTCCAAGACCACCTCCTCCTGGCTGGGCCCCTTTTGGGACTCCACCGCGGTGTCATCGGCGACACGAGGAGAGGAGGCGGTCGGAAGTGAAGTGCTATTCACATCCGACGAACCCAGGGAGCCGCCGCTCGGCCAAGCGGCGAGCCTGCCTCGGGCGGGCTGCATGGTCATATTCGGCGTTAGAAGACACTATGCGACAAATAAAAAGTCATGAACTATTCCGGAGTCCGGACACTTACGATCTCGCCAGGGGCTTGGCCCTTGTTGGCCACTCCTCCTCGTCGTTGTCGGCGTTGGTGGAGAAGTCCGAAGGAAGGGTCCTCCCTTTCTTGGACCCTCCGGCCTCCCCAGTTGGGGAGGCCTTCCTTTTCTTCTCTCCCCTCGCTGGGGAGAAGCTTCTTTTTCCTCCTCCTCTTCCTCAGAGGAGGATTCCGCCTCAGAGTCGTCGGACGATGAGTCCGACAACATCTGGCGTCGGCCGCTCCTTCGAGTCCCCATGGCCTCCTTCTTGGCCTTCTTCTCCGGCACCACGTGAGGTGCCGGAGCCAGCAGCCCCGTCAAACGGGCTTCCGCTGGGTTTTCTGGCAAGGGGGTCGGACAGTTAATCTGTCCGGACGTCTTGACCGATCATGTTAAAGGTTAGGGAGTTTTAGATCCCGCATAGAGTCAAACTATGAAAAAAGAGTCCCATAAAGGGTAAAATAACTTACCTCACTAGCTTGACGCTGCGAGCTGAATCCACGATCTTCAGTGGCAGATGTGGGAGCCTCGGCGCCTTTGAACAGCACCTTCCAGGCATCTTCGTACGTAGAGTCGAAGAGCCTTTTCAGAGTTTGGTGTTGTGCCGGATCGAACTCCCACAATTTGAAGGCCCGTTGCTGGCATGGGAGAATCCGGCGAATGAGCATCACCTGGATTACATTGACAAGCTTGAGATTCTTGTCCACCAGGTTCCGGGCCTTGAGTTTGGAGTCCGGACAGCTCTTCGAATCACCCCACATCGGGCCCTTCTCTTTCCATGGCGTGAGCCGTGTGGGGAGCCAGATCTGAATTCGGGGCCGCCGCCCATTGAGAGTCGCGTGGCTCGGTGATGTAGAACCACCCTGATTGCCACCCCTTTATGGTCTCCACAAAGGAGCCCTCGAGCCATAGGACTTTGGCCATCTTGCCAACCATGGCGCCTCCGCACTCCGCTTGGCGGCCGCCCACTACCTTGGCTTGACATTGAAGGTCTTCAGCCATAAGCCGAAGTGGGGCTGGATGCGAAGGAAGGCCTCGCCTGCAGCGATAAACGCCGAGATGTTGAGGATGAAGTTCGGGGCCAGATCATGGAAATCCAGGCCGTAGTAGAACATGAGCCCCCGAACAAATGGGTGAAGTGGGAAACCTAGTCCGCGGAGGAAGTGGGTGAGGAACACCACCCTCTCATGGGGCCCGGGGGTGGGAATGAGCTACCCCTCGTCGGGTAGCCGGTGCGCGATGTTGCTGGACAAGTATCCGGCCTTCCGCAACTTTTTGATGTGCCCCTCCGTGACGGAGGAGGCCATCCACCTGCCTCCTGCTCCGGACATAGTTGGAGAAGGTTGAGGTGGGATGTGCAGACTTGGGCGCTGGAGCTCAAGTGCACGGAAATGGATGAGCAAAGGAGGAAGAAGGCGTAGGTGAAAAGGTGGATCCTTATCCCCTTATATGGACGGACGAAGCTATGCGTCCCCCGCCAGCCTGGTAAAACTCGTTTATCTCCCAAGCGTCGTAATCAATGGCGCGGTTGGGTTACCCACGTCCGTATTGATGAGAATCCCGGAATAAGGGGGCCCGATCTCCGCTTTGATAAGACGTGCCAAGGAAACCGCCTCGCTAAACGCGCTGAGGTGGACAATAAAAACGATTCGTATGAAGGCTTGGCCGTGGTGTGATGTCACACCGCGGAATACGTCAGCGGATCTGTGCAAAAGTTATTCTCTCTACGGTGGTATGTGGAACTTGCTTTGCAGAGCCGGGCACTATCCTTGTGTTCAAAATCTTCTATGAAGTACTCGGCAGAGGAACCCACCTTGCAATGCCGAAGACAATATGCGCGCCGGACTCGTCGTCATTGAAGCCTGGTTCAGGGGCTACTGAGGGAGTCCTGGATTAGGGGGTGTCCGGATAGCCGAACTATCATCGTTGGCCGGACTCCTGGACTATGAAGATACAAGATTGAAGACTTCGTCTCGTGTCCGGAAGGGACTTTCCTTGGCGTGGAAGGCAATCTTGGCGATACAGATATGTAGATCTCCTACCATTGTAACCAACTCTGTGTAACCCTAACCCTATTCGGTGTCTATATAAACCGAGGGTTTTAGTCCGTAGGACGAACAACAATCATACCATAGGCTAGCTTCTAGGGTTTAGCCTCCTTGATCTCGTGGTAGATCTACTCTTGTACTACCCATGTCATCAATATTAATCAAGCAGGAGTAGGGTATTACCTCCATCGAGAGGGCCCGAACCTGGGTAAAAACATCGTGTCCCTTGTCTCCTGTTACCATCCGCCTAGACGCATAGTTCGGGACCCCCTACCCGAGATCCGCCGGTTTTGACACCGACACTCTCCGTGTACCTTTGTTTGTAAAATCGTATGGCCGGATTGCCTTGTTTGTCGTAAATCTTTGCCCTCATAAAGGCTTTATAAAGTAGGACGAACACTCCCCAGCTACTGGCCGAGGAGGTTGAAGCCGATGGTCGGTCAACAAAGTTTTGTACAATGCGGATCCGAGCATTAATAATGTAAAATACTTGGATACACAGAATCATTACACATAAAATTGCGAGTAAAATCCATTTACTGTAACCTATCTTGTAACCCCTTGGGGCCTACCTTGGCGAGCTCAGATTTCGACCAGCTCTAAGCTCCTTTAAGAGATCTTTATTCTCTTTCCGAGAAGTTTGTGTTAAACACAACAAAATTTTCTGTCAAACAGATATTGATCCTTAATTGGGCCACCCGTGCCCACATTAAGGCTCGGGGGCTACTGGGCTTCGCGCTCATTATTTATTAATATTAAAGGGGCACATCGATCCCCTGATCTGGTGTTGCCACCCGACCAGTGTCTCGGGGGCTACTGCATTGCCTATATAATGCAGAAAATTCAATATGCTCAGTGTTCGGCTTGACCGAACTATGGGCAAACGAGTCTTCGGACAACAATAAGTACCATCTGGGACTTATCCGGCATCAAGCTAATATATCACGGTGACATCTCACAACCCTCTCTCAGGGGCTTGTCCGCCGATCATTATTTCTAATATATTACACTGCGTTTCTATTCCTACGTATCTTTGCCGAGCTAGGAGTTGATCCTCGAGCTGATTTTGCAAATCGACACGAGTCTCGAGAACTACTAGGATCAGCAATTTTATGTTTTCCTTCAGGTGCATCTCGGGTTTTTGACCAACACACACCTTGAGGGCTACTGGATATACATATACTGGCTATATATCTCGGCAGAGAATAAACTGCACCAATAAAAAATATTCACAAAAAATCAGCCCGCGGTCAGGGTGGTGCACCACCTCGGAAGCAGTCCGGCATAAAGCGCGGGCACCAGTGGCTGGCTCCATAGAGGGCATTTCCGGCATTAAGCTCGGCTGAATTCGTTCAATCTTTTAGAAGACCGAGGTAGTTTACGACACCTCGGACGCTGACCATCGCTGGAGCTCGGAAGTGGTCCGTCATAAAGTTCGGATTCGAATGGCTCGTTCCATAGAGAACTTTTCAGCGTTAAACTCAGATAACCTCCTTCAAACTTTTTCAAGCCAAGGTGATCTATGACACCTGGATATAGTCCGGCGTTGGAGCTCGGATGTAGTCTGGCGTTGGTGCTCAACTGCAAAAGATATCTCGAATGCAGTCTGGCGTTGGAGCTCGGATGTAAGAGGACACCACCGCACGGGAACAACTTCAAACCCGAGGTGTGGCGTAAAAAATAATAAGGCATCAATAAAGGCCGAGAACTTAAAGGGGCTCCTCGGATGCCCGACGTGTAAACTCTTCGGATTCACTTCGGCTATCCTCAAGATCAAAGATGAGAAGATTTGTTGAACCAATTTTCAAGACCGACGGCCGAAGATGAAGAACAGTTCGGAAGAATCGAGGAGCGTCCCCAACTTGATGACCAGTTCAGGGGGCTACTGATGGTTTCCTGGACCAGGGGGTACTCACCACGTCGTCTCTCGATCAGTTGGATTGGGCCGAGGACCCCCATGGTCGTTTACTCATGGGCCAGTTCGTACAGCCGAACCATACACGAGGAAGATTCCACAAGACTTGGTGATCAAGACAAAAACTCCTCTCCACCGGCGTATTCGACTAGGACTCTTGTTATCCTAGGCCTCTGGTGCATTATATAAGCCAAGGCCAGGCTAGTCGATAGATCATTATGACATTACTCATCATACCCTTAGGCCTTAGACCACAGCATATGATCTCGAGATAGATCAACTCTTGTAATCTCTATATTCTTCAAGATCAATCAAGCAGGAAGTAGGGTATTACCTCCATTAAGAGGGCCCGAACCTGGGGAAACATCGTGTCCCCTGTCTCATGTTACCCATCGATCCATGACGCACAGCTTGGGACCCCCTACCCGAGATCTGCCAGTTTTGACACCGACAGTCTCCGATGGTATTTGTTGAGTTGGCATAGATCGATATTAGGATTTGTCACTCTGATTGTCGGAGAGGTATCTCTGGGACCTCTCGGTAATGCACATCACTATATGCCTAGCAAGCAATGTGACTAATGAGTTAGTTGCGGGATGATGCATTACGGAACGAGAAAAGAGACTTGCCGGTAACGAGATAGAACTAGGTATTGAGATACCAAGGATCAAATCTTGGGCAAGTAACATACCGATGACAAAGGGAACAACGTATGTTGTTATGCGGTTTGACCGATAAATATCTTCGTAGAAAATGTGGGAGCCAATATGAACATCCATGTTCTGCTATTGGTTATCAACCGGAGACGTGTCTCGGTCATGTCTACATAGTTCTCAAACCCGTGGGGTCCGCATGCTTAACGTTCGATGACGATCGGTATTATGAGTTTATGTGTTTTGATGTACCGAAGGTAGTTTGGAGTCCCGGATATGATCACGGACATGATGAGGAGTCTCAAAATGGTCGAGACATAAAGATCGACATATTGGATGACTATGTTTGGACATCGGAATGGTTCCGGGTGAGTTCGGGCATTTACCGGAGTACCGGGAGGTTAGCGGAACCCCCCGGGAAGTATATGGGCCTTATTGGGTCATAGTGGGAGAGAGGAGAAGGGAGCCTAGGAGGGGCCCCCCACCATAATCCACCTCGGTCATATCGTTGCAGTGCTTTGGCGAAGCCCTGCGCCGGTAGCTTCATCATCACCGTCATCACGCCATTGCGTTGACGAAGCTCTCCCTCGACACTCAATTTGGATCAAGAGTTCGTGGGGCGTCACCGAAGCTGAGCGATGTGCAAATCGCGGAGGTGCCATACTTTCGGTACTAGGATCGGTCGGATCGTGAAGACGTACGACTACATCAACCGCGTTGTCATAACGCTTCCGCTTTCGGTCTACGAGGGTACGTAGACAACACTCACCCCTCTTGTTGCTATGCACCACCTAGATGGATCTTACGTGTGCGTAGGATTTTTTTTGAAATTACTGCGTTCCCTAACAGTGGCATCCGAGCGAGGTCTATGCGTAGATGTTATATGCACGAGTAGAACACAAATGAGTTGTGGGCGATAATAGTCATACTGCTTACTAGCATGTCATACTTTGATTCGGCGGTATTGTTGGATGAAGCAGCCCGGACTGACATTACGCGTACGCTTACGCGAGACTGGTTCTACCGATGTGCTTCGCACACAGGTGGCTGGCGGGTGTCAATTTCTCCAATTTTAGTTGAATCGAGTGTGACTACGCCTGGTCCTTGTTGAAGGTTAAAACAGCACACTTGACGAAAAATCATTGTGGTTTTGATGCGTAGGTAAGAACGGTTCTTGCTCAGCCCGTAGCAGCCACATAAAACATGCAACAACAAAGTAGAGGACGTCTAACTTGTTTTTGCAGGGCATGTTGTGATGTGATATTGTAAAGAAATGATGCTAAATTTTATTGTATGAGATGATCATGTTTTGTAACAGAGTTATCGGCAACTGGCAGGAGCCATATGGTTGTCGCTTTATTGTATTAAATGCAATCGCCATGTAATTGCTTTACTTTATCACTAAGCGGTAGCGATAGTCGTAGAAGCAATAGTTGGCGAGACGACAACGATGCTTCGATGGAGATCAAGGTGTCAAGCCGGTGAAGGTGGTGATCGTGACGGTGCTTTGGAGATGGAGATCAAAGGCACAAGATGATGATGGCCATATCATATCACTTATATTGATTGCGTGTGATGTTTATCCTTTATGCATCTTATTTTGCTTAGTTGATAAACCCGGGCGTGGGCAGCCCGGCCCGGCAACCCGGCCCGAGCCCGGCCCGAAAAACCCGGGTCGGGCCGGGCCGGGCTTCTGTCTCGGGCCGGGCTCGGGCTTCAGAAATAGACAAGTTCGTATTTTCGGGTCGGGCTCGGGCTCCAAAATTAGCCCAAAGTAAAGCCCGGCCCAGCCCGAACCTTTGCTGAAAAACTCGAATCCACAGACTAGACACCCTGTGCCTGACCCAACCGAAAAGCCCAGCCCCAGCCCAATACACAAACCCTAACTCATATCCCTCGCCGCACCCACACACAGCCCGTCTCCAACCCTCCCGAGTCCCAGACGAGAGAGGCGACTACCAGCGTCTCGAACCCTCCTTTGCTCCACCGGCGGCGAGATCCTGCTATGGCGCGGGCAGTGCTCTCTCCCTACCCCAACCTAACGAGCTCTGTTCCCTCCCCATCTCGATCTAACGAGCGGCGGTGCAGCTTCCTCGTTCCGACGGCGCCGCACCCACCTGACGGCGACGCACTTCATCGACCCGACGGCGCCGCACCTTCCTCGACCTGACGGCGACCACGTCCACTGCTCCGCGACGCACTGCAGTGGCGCTCACTGGTCGGCGTGTGACCATCAGGTATGAGATCTCCTGTACTTCTTCTCCTTCTCTGAATCTCTGTCTATTTGTAGTATGTGACTATGTGTAGTCTGCTCCAAGTTCCAAATTGTAGTTCCATTTAGAATGATCTGTGTAAGTGCTAGTCTGAGCATATTTGTTGTGTTTTTTGGCAGCCATGACTAGTTTATGGAGTCTAAGTGAGGAATATCACGAGGAGGAAGACGTGGACTATGAAGCCGATGGTGATCAGGAGAATATTGCTACAAGTGCAAGATCGGACCAGATGGTTGTAGCTGCTCCCGTTCCTTGTCCGGCTGCCCCTGCTCGTACTGCTGCGGCACCTCGCACTCGCAGCAAGCGGGCAAGGTTGAATCAACAAGCTCCAGCAGGACGTAACGGAAGGCGTGCAGGAAATAATGAGCCATCCGATGGAGATGAAGCAAATCAGCAGCCACCGCCGCCGCCACCACCCGGACCCCAGGTTAATCCTGCGCCAAAACTAAGGTCAAAAGCATGGGATAACTTCACTTTGATTGAACAACCTGATCCTGATCAAGTATTTTCTCAGTGCAAAACTTGTAAAGCCATACTTAGAGCAAGTTCGAAAAATGGAACATCTCATTTGTTAAGGCATACTGCTAACGTTCATCCACATAATACTCATGAAGTGAACAGCTTTTTTCTGAAAACTGAAAAGAATGCAGATGGCTCACATTCAGTTAGGAACACAAAGTTGGACATGGAAACTATTAGAGTTGCAATCTCTATGTTCCTAGTTGGGGGTTCACATGCATTTAGTGTCATAGAAGAACTGGGGTTCAAAAAAATGATTGGTGTTGCTTGTCCTCAGTTTAAGATTGTTAGTCGGTACACAATTAAAAGGGTTATCATGGCAATGTTTGAAAGAGAGAGGACTGAATTGAGAGAAACTATCAGCAATAGCCCTGGTAGAGTTAGCTTCACCACGGACAATTGGAAATCAGATGTGACAAAGTTTAGTTATATTTGTATTACTTGTCATTATGTTGATGATGCTTGGAGACTGAACAAAAGGATAATATGGTTTAAAAAGTTGAATCCACCTTATGATGGGGCTACAATTGCTGATGAAGTCCATTTATGTTTTCGTGAGTGGAAGGTTGATACCAAAATAATGTGCATGACTCTTGATAATGCTGCATACAATGATTCGATGATCAACACTTTGAGAACTACATTGCTGCCTAAAGGTGTGTTACCATTGTTTGGAACTTTCTTTCAAGTCCGATGTTGTGCACACATTTTAAATCTGATTGTCCAAGCTGGTTTGAAACTTATTGATAAATCTGTTGACAAGATTAGAGAGGGCATTCAATATATCAAAATATCTAGCAATCGTATTCACAAGTTCTATGAAACTGCCAAGAACATTTACCATTTGAATGAAGATAAAAGGCTGAGAGTAGATATGCCCGTCCGTTGGAATTCAACATACACAATGCTTGAGAATGCTTTGTATTTCAAGGATGCATTACTGTGGTTTGGTAATAGGGATGGCATATTCAAGTCAAACTTCTCTCTTACTCATGATGAATGGGACAAGGTTCGTATCATGCATGATTTCTTGAAAACATTTTATAAAGTGACGTGCACATTGTCTGGGACAAAGTATCCTACCTCCAATTTGTATTTCCAGTGTGTGTTCTTGGTTCAATCATGTGTCTTGAAGGCATTTAGTGAAGGACATGAGTTCATGGCACCAATGTTAGTTCCAATGAAAGAGAAGTTTGATAAATATTGGTCTGATTATAATGTCTTCTTGTCTTGTGCTGCTGTCCTTGATCCCCGTTGCAAGCTTGGTTTTGTTAGCTACTGTTATGGAAAACTTTATGCCCCTGACGAGGCACAACGTCGGATGCATGAAGTTAAGAAAACTTTGGAGAGTTTGTTTGCTGAATATAGTGGTGCTGCTGTTAGTCAAACATCATCAGATGGTGCTACAAACAGTAGGGGAAGTAGGGGAGATGGTTCTGATATGTTCGATGACTACAAGAGTTACATTCAATCTCAACGAACAAATGTAGAGAGGTCTCAATTGGATATTTATTTGGAAGAAACTCCTAGAAAATTGAATGATGAGTTGAATGTCTTGGAATTTTGGAGCAAATCATCTATGCGATACCCTGAGCTTGCATCAATGGCTCGGGATATTCTTGCTGTCCCCATTTCTAGTGTTGCTTCGGAACAAGCCTTTAGCATGAGTCGCAAAGTTATAACACCTAACCGAGCTTCACTTAAGCCTAAGACCATCGAGGCTTTAATGTGTCTCCAAGATTGGTATCGTTGGAAGATGTCTCAGAGTGAAGGTACAATTAAGCGTCTATTGTTGTTTCATATTGACATCACCATTGCACACATTACCATTGATTCTTGTATTGTTTGTTTTGTAGAAATGAGCACTACAGGAGGTGGACCTTCAAGTTCTCATGCAAATGAGTTATCTTCAGAATCGGTTTGTATTCATTCATGTCATTTCTATCTAACTTACTATCTTGTTTTGTTTACCATATATCAGTTATGCACTCCTTTAGTATCTTCTCTTGTTTGTTGATATCAAACTTGCTTTCGTGCTTCATGCCATTCCTATCTTCCTTATTTTCAACTTGTGCTTTCATCCAGGAAAATGATGAAGTTGAGATAGCTTGATGGAACAAGGAAGAGATGGATTCAAAAGAGTCATTGGCTTTGAAGTTTGAACTTGCTATTTGATATATTTGTTATGTAATGGACTTGTTATTTGATATGCTGTTATGTAATCAGACTTGTTGAACTATGTTGTGCCGTTGTGGGCTTATCGAAAGTATGTCGCGGACTTGTTGAACTATGTTGCTTATGTCTTTGGCTTGAGAAATATGCTGTTGTTATGTAATGAATGCATTACATGTATATGTATATGCATATGCTGCTGTTTTGTGCAATGCAGCTCTTTTGTGAAATATGTATATCTTTGCTGTTTTGTGTGCATATCTTTGCTATTTTGTGCAATGCAGCTCTTTTGTGAAATATGTATATGCTGTTGTTTTGTGAAATATGATGTTGCTTCTGTAACTTGCTGTACATCAGGATCAGGAGTTGTCGGGCTTCGGGCCGGGCTTCGGGCTTCGGGCTTTTTCAGCCGGGCCGGGCTCGGGCTTGTAAACGTGAATTTTCTCGGGCTTTTTTTCGGGCTCGGGCTTCACATCTTAGCATCAGGCTTTTTGGAGCCCGGCCCGAAACCCGGCCCGGCCCGAGAGATGCCCGGCCAGGCTTAGTTCGACGGTAGCATTATAAGATGATCTCTCACTAAATTTGAAGGTACAAGTGTTCTCCCTGAGTATGCACCGTTGCGAAAGTTCGTCGTGTTGAGACACCACGTGATGATCGGGTGTGATAACCTCTACGTTCACATATAATGGGTGCAAGCCAGTTTTGCACATGCAGAATACTCGGGTTAAACTTGACGAGCCTAGCATATGCAGATATGGCCTCGGAACACTGAGACCGAAAGGTCGAGCGTGAATCATATAGTAGATATGATCAACATAGTGATGTTCACCATTGAAGACTACTCCATCTCACGTGATGATCGGACATGGTTTAGTTGATTTAGATCACGTGATCACTTAGATGATTAGAGGGATGTCTATCTAAGTGGGAGTTCTTAAGTAATTTGATTAATTGAACTTTACTTTATCATGAACTTATTACCTGATAGTATTTTGCATGTCTATGTTGTTGTAGATAGATGGCCCGTGTTGTTGTTCCGTTGAATTTTAATGCGTTCCTAGAGAAAGCTAAGTTGAAAGATGATGGTAGCAACTACACGGACTGGGTCCATAACTTGAGGATTATCCTCATTGTTGCAGAAGAATTACGTCCCGGAAGCACCGCTAGGTGCCAAACCAGCTTGAGAACAGCGCCGGATGTTATGAGCGTCTGGCGAGCAAAAGCGATGGCTACACAATAGTTCAGTGTGCCATGCTTTACGGCTTAGAACCGGGACTTCAACGACGTTTTGAACGTCATGGAGCATATGAGATGTTCCAGGAGTTGAAGTTAATATTTCAAGCAAATGCCCGGATTGAGAGATATCAAGTCTCCAATAAGTTCTACAGCTGCAGAATGGAGGAGAATAGTTCTGTCAGTGAGCGTATACTCAAAATGTCTGGGTATAACAATCACTTGATTCAACTGGGAGTTTATCTTCCTGATGATAGTGTCATTGACTAAATTCTTCAATCACTGCCACCAAGCTAAAAGAGCTTCGTGGTGAACTATAATATGCAAGGAATGGATAAGACAATTCCCGAGCTCTTCGCAATGCTAAAGGCTGCAGAGGTAGAAATCAAGCAAGAGCATCAAGTGTTGATGGTCAACAAGACCACCAGTTTTAAGAAAAAGGGTAAAGGGAAGGAGGGGAACTTCAAGAAGAACGGCAAGCAAGTTGCTGCTCAAGTGAAGAAGCCCAAGTCTGGACCTAACCCTGAGACTGAGTGCTTCTATTGCAAAGGGACTGGTCACTCGAAGCGGAACTGCCCCAAGTATTTGGCGGATAAGAAGGATGACAAGGTGAACAAAGGTATATGTGATATGCATGTTATTGATTTGTACCTTACTAATGCTCGCATGATAGTGCACAGGTATTTGATCTGGTTACATTGCTAATATTTGTAACTTTCGAAGCAGGGGACTACGGATTGCGAAGATCGGCTAAGGGCGAGGTGACGATCTTGGCGTGGGAAATGGTTCCAAAGTCGATGTGATTGCGATTCGGCACACTACCTCTACATGTACCTTGAGATTAGTTTTAGACCGGAATAATTGTTATTTTGTGCGAGCGTTGAGCATGAACATTATATCTGGATCTTGTTTGATGCGAGACAGTTATTCATTTAAATCTGAGAATAATGGTTGTTCTATTTATATGAGTAATATCTTTTATGGTCATGCACCCTTGAAGAGTGGCCTATTTTTGTTGAATCTCGGTAGTAGTGACACACGTATTCATAATATTGAAACCAAAATATGCAGAGTTGATAATGATAGTGCAACTTATTTGTGGCACTGTCGTTTGGGTCATATTGGTGTAAAGCGCATGAAGAAACTCCATTCTGATGGACTTTTGGAATCACTTGATTATGAATCACTTGGTACTTGCGAACCATGCCTCATGGGCAAGATGACTAAAACACCGTTCTCTGAAACAATGGAGCGAGCAACATATTTGTTGGAAATCATACATACTGATGTATGAGGTCGATGAATATTGAAGCTCGCGGCTGGTATCGTTATTTACTCACCTTCACAGATGATTTGAGCATATATGGGTATATCTACTTGATGAAACATAAGTCTGAAACATTTGAAAAGTTCAAAGAATTTCATAGTGAAGTGGAAAATCATCGTAACAAGAAAATAAAGTTTCTACGATCTGATCGTGGAGGAGAATATTTGAGTTACGAGTTTGGTCTTCATTTAAAACAATGCGGAATAGTTTTGCAACTCACGCCACCCGGAACACCACAACGTAATGGTGTGCCCGAACGTCGTAACCACACTTTATTAGATATGGTGCGATCTATGATGTCTCTTACTAATTTACCGCTATCGTTTGGGGGTTATGCTTTAGAGACGGCTGCATTCACGTTAAAAGGGCACCATCTAAATCCGTTGAGACAACACCTTATGAACTGTGGTTTGGCAAGAAACCAAAGTTGTCATTTCTTAAAGTTTGGGGCTGCGATGCTTATGTGAAAAAGCTTCAACCTGATAAGCTCGAACACAAATCTGAGAAATGTGTCTTCTTAGGATACCCAAAGGAGACTATTGGGTACACCTTCTATCATAGATCCAAAGGCAAGATATTCGTTGCTAAGAATGGATCCTTTCTAGAGAAGGAGTTTCTCTCGAAAGAAGTGAGTGGGAGGAAAGTAGAACTTGATGAGGTAACTGTACCTGCTCCCTTATTGGAAAGTAGTTCATCACGGAAATGAGTTCCTGTGACTCCTACACCAATTAGTGAGGAAGCTAATGATGATGATCATATAACTTTAGATCAAGTTACTACTGAACCTCGTAGGTCAACCAGAGTAAGATCCACGCCAGAGTGGTACGGTAATCCAGTTCTGGAGGTCATGTTACTTGACCATGACGAACCTACGAACTATGAGGAAGCGATGATGAGCCCAGATTCCGCAAAATGGATTGAGGCCATGAAATCTGACATGGGATCCATGTTTGAGAACAAAGTGTGGACTTTGGTTGACTTTCCCGTTGATCGGCAAGCCATCAAGAACAAATGGATCTTCAAGAAGATGACTGACGCTGACGGTAATGTTACTGTCTACAAAGCTCGACTTGTTGCGAAAGGTTTCCGAAAAGTTCAAGGAGTTGACTACGATGAGACATTCTCACCCGTAGCGATGCTTAAGTCCGCCTGAATCATGTTAGCAATTGCTACATTTTATGATTATGAAATTTGGCAAATGGATGTAAAGGCTGCATTCCTGAATGGATTTCTGGAAGAAGAGTTGTATATGATGCAACCTGAAGGTTTTATCGATCCAAAGGATGCTAACAAAGTGTGCAAGCTCCAGCGATCCATTTATGGACTGGTGCAAGCATCTTGGAGTTCGAATAAACGTTTTGATAGTGTGATCAAATCATATGGTTTTATCTGAGACTTTTGGAGAAGCTTTGTATTTACAAGAAAGTGAGTGGGAGCTCTGAGCATTTCTAATATTATATGTGGTTGACATATTGTTTATTGGAAATGATATAGAATTCCTGGATAGCATAAAAGGATACTTCAATAAGAGTTTTTCAATGAAAGACCTCGGTGAAGCTGCTTATATATTGGGCATCAAGATCTATAGAGATAGATCAAGACGCTTGATTGGACTTCCACAAAGCACATACCTTTATAAAGTTTTGAAGAAGTTCAAAATGGATCAAGCTAAGAAAGGGTTCTTGCCTGTGTTACAAGGTGTGAAGTTGAGTGGGACTCAATGCCCGGCCCTTTGCAGAAGATAGAGAGAAAATGAAAGTCATTCCCTATGCTTCAGCCATAGGTTCTATCATGTATGCAATGTTGTGTACCACACATGATGTGTGCCTTGCTATTAGTTTAGCAGGGAGGTACCAAAGTAATCTAGGAGTGGATCACTGGACAGCGGTCAAGAACATCCAGAAATACCTGAAAAGGACTAAGGATATGTTTATCGTTTATGGAGGTGACAAAGAGCTCGTCGTAAATGGTTACGTCGATGCAAGCTTTGACAATGATCCGGAGGACTCTATGTCACAAACCGGATACGTGTTTATATTGAACGGTGGAGCTGTCAGTTGGTGCAGTTCTAAGCAAAGCGTCGTGGCGGGATCTACGTGTGAAGCGGAGTACATAGCTGCTTCGGAAGCAGCAAATGAAGGAGTCTGGATGAAGGAGTTCATATCCGATCTAGGTGTCATATCTAGTGCATCGGGTCCAATGAAAATCTTTTGTGACAATACTGGTGCAATTGCCTTGGCAAAGGAATCCTGATTTCACAAGAGAACCAAGCACATCAAGAGACGCTTCAATTCCAACCACGATCAAGTCAAGGAGGGAGACATAGAGATTTGCAAGATACATACGGATCTGAATGTTGTAGACCCATTAACTAAGCCTCTCTCACGAGCAAAACATGATCAGCACCAAGACTCCATGGGTGTTAGAATCATTACTATGTAATCTAGATTATTAACTCTAGTGCAAGTGGGAGACTGAAGGAAATATGCCCTAGAGGCAATAATAAAGTTATTATTTATATTTCCTTATATCATGATAAATGTTTATTATTCATTCTAGAATTGTATTAACCGAAAACTTAGTACATGTGTGAATACATAGACAAACAGAGTGTCACTAGTATGCCTCTACTTGACTAGCTCATTGAATCAAAGATGGTTAAGTTTCCTAGCCAAAGACATGAGTTGTCATTTGATTAACGGGATCACATCATTAGAGAATGATGTGATTGACTTGACCCATTCCGTTAGCCTAGCACTTGATCTTTTAGTTTATTTGCTATTGCTTTCTTCATGACTTATACATGTTCCTATGACTATGAGATTATGCAACTACCGAATACTGAAGGAACACTTAGTGTGCTACCAAGCGTCTAGCGTAATCGAGTGATTATAAAGGTGCTCTACAGGTGTCTCCGATGGTATTTGTTGAGTTGGCATAGATCGAGATTAGGATTTGTCACTCCGATTGTGGAAGAGGTATCTCTGGGCCCTCTCGGTAATGCACATCACTATAAGCCTTGCAAGCAATGTGACTAATGAGTTAGTTGCAGGATGATGCATTATGGAACGAGTAAAGAGACTTGCCGGTAACGAGATTGAACTAGGTATTGAGATACCGACAATCAAATCTCGGGCAAGTAACATACTGATGACAAAGGGAACAACATATGTTGTTATGCGGTTTGACCGCCCCCCCCCCCCCTTTCCTTCCTGCTTCCTCCCCCTTCCTTCCTCTCCTAGTCCAACTAGGGAAGGGGGGGAATCCTACTCCCACCGGGAGTAGGACTCCTCCAGGGCGTGTCATAGAGGGCCGGCCCTCCCCCCTCCTCCACTCCTTTATATACGGGGGAGGGGGCACCCCATAGACACACAAGTTGAATTGTCTTAGCCGTGTGCGGTGCCCCCCTCCACCATAATCCACCTCAGTCATATAGTTGCAGTGCTTAGGCGAAGCCATGTGCTGGTAGCTTCATCATCACTGTCATCACGCCGTCGTGCTGACGAAGCTCTCCCTCGACACTCAGCTAGATCAAGAGTTCGTGGGACATCACCGAGCTAAACGTGTGCAGATCACGGAGGTGTCGTACTTTAGTACTAGGATCGATCGGATCAAGAAGACGCACGACTACATCAATCGCGTTGTCATAACACTTCCGCTTTTGGTCTACGAGGGTACGTAGACAACACTCTCCCTTCTCGTTGCTATGCATCACCTAGATGGATCTTGCGTGTGCGTAGGAATTTTTTTTAAATTACTGTGTTCCCCAACAGGTGACGACGGTTTGACACTTTATGATTTTCATGTGATGTTTGTCCTGTTTACATCTTATTTTCTTAGAATGGCGGTAGCATAAATAAGATGATCCATTACTAAAATTTCAAGAAATGTGTTCCCCCTAAGTGTGCACCGTTGCGAAGGTTCGTTCTTTTGAAGCACCACGTGATGATCGGGTGTGATAGATTATAATGTTCGAGTACAATGGGTGTAAGCCAGATTTACACATGCGAAACACTTAGGTTGACTTGATGAGCCTAGGATGTACAGACATGGCCTCGGAACACGAGAGCCCGAAAGGTCGAACATGAGTCATATAGTAGATGCGATCAACATGGAGATGTTCACTGTTGATGACTAGTCCGTCTCATGTGATGATCGGACACGGCGTAGTCGATTTGGATCATGTATCACTTAGATGACCAGAGGGATGTCTATCTGAGTGGGAGTTCATTAAATAATTTGATTAGATGAACTTAATTATCATGAACTTAGTCTAAAATTGTCTTTACAATCTATCCTGTAGATCCAATGGCCCACGCTAATGTTTCCCTCAACTTCAACGCGTTCCTAGAGAAAACCAAACTGAAAGACGATGGTAGCAACTATACGGATTGGGTCCGTAACTTGAGGATCATCCTCATAGCTGCCAAGAAAGCATATGTCCTTGAAGCACCGCTAGGTAGCGAACCCATTTTCCCAAAGCAACTCGGGGCGTTATGAGCGATACGGCAATCGCGTAGTGATGATTACTCCCTAGTTCAGTGCGGCATGCTTTACAGCTTAGAATCGGGGCTCCAAAAGCGTTTTGAGCAACACAGAGCATATGAGATGTTCCAAGAGCTAAAAATGGTTTTCCAAGCTCATGCCCGGGTCGAGAGATATGAAGTCTCCGACAAGTTCTACAGTTGTAAGATGGAGGAAAATAGTTACGTCAATGAGCATATACTCAAAATATGCGGGTTGCATAACCGCTTGTCTCAGCTGGGAGTTAATCTTCCAGATGACTCGGTCATTGACAGAATCCTCCAGTCGCTTTCACCTAGCTACAAGAGCTTTGTGATGAACTACAATATGCAAGGGATGAAGAAGTCCATTCCTGAGTTGTATTCAATGCTGAAATCAGTGGAGGTGGAAATCAAAAAGGAACATCAAGTGTTGATGGTGAATAAGACCACTAGTTTCAAGAAAGGCAAGGGTAAGAAGAACTTCAAGAAGGACGGCAAGGGAGTTGCCGCGCCCGGTAAGTCAGTTGCCGGGAAGAAGAAGCCAAAGAATGGACCCAAGCCTGCGACTGAGTGCTTTTATTGCAAGGGGAATGGTCACCGGAAGTGGAACTACCCCAAGTACTTAGCGGATAAGAAGGCCGGCAACGCCAAAGGTATATATGATATACATGTTATTGATGTGTACCTTACCATCGCTCGTAGTAGCTCCTGGGTATTTGATACCGGTGCGGTTGCTCACATTTGTAACTCAAAGCAGGAGTTGTGGAATAAGCGGAGACTGGCGAAGGACGAGGTGACGATGCGCGCCGGGAATGGTTCCAAGGTCGATGTGATCTCCGTCGGCACGCTACCTCTGCATTTACCTTCGGGATTAGTTTTAAACCTCAATAATTGTTTTTTAGTGCCAGCTTTGAGCATGAACATTGTATCTGGATCTCGTTTAATGCGAGATGGCTACTCATTTAAATTCGAGAATAATAGTTGTTCTATTTATATGAGAGATATGCTTGATGGTCATGCCCCGCTGGTCAATGGTTTATTTTTATTGAATCTCGAACGTGATGTTACACATATTCATAGTGTGAATGCCAAAAGATGTAAGGTTGGTAATGATAGTCCCACATACTTGTGGCACTGCCGCCTTGGTCACATTGGTGTCAAACGCATGAAGAAACTCCATGCAGATGAAGTTTTGGAGTCTCTTGATTATGAATCATTTGACACGTGCGAACCATGCCTCATGGGCAAAATGACCAAGACTCCATTCTCCGAAACAATGAAGCGAGCAACCAACTTATTGGAAATCATACATACTGATGTGTGCGGTCCAATGAGCATTGAGGCTCGCGATGGCCATCGTTATGTTCTCACCCTCACTGATGATTTAAGTAGATATGGGTATGTCTACTTAATGAAACACAAGTCTGAGACCTTTCAAAAGTTCAAGGAATTTCAGAGCGAGGTAGAGAATCAACGTGACATGAAAATAAAGTTCTTACGATCAGATCATGGAGGAGAATACTTGAGTCACGAGTTTGGCACGCACTTAAGGAAATGTGGAATTGTTTCACAACTCACGCCGCCTGGAACACCTCAGCGTAATGGTGATATGGTGCGATCTATGATGTCTCTTACCGATCTACCGCTATCATTTTGGGGTTATGCTTTAGAGACAACCGCATTCACTTTAAATAGGGCACCGTCTAAATCCGTTGAGACGACATCGTATGAATTATGGTTTGGGAAGAAACCTAAGCTGTCGTTTCTGAAAGTTTGGGGATGCGATGCTTATGTCAAGAAACTTCAACCTGAAAAGCTCGAACCCAAATCGGAAAAATGCGTCTTCATAGGATACCCTAAGGAAACTATTGGGTATACCTTCTACCTCAGATCCGAAGGCAAGATCTTTGTTGGCAACAATGGATCCTTTATGGAGAAAGAGTTTCTCTCGAAAGAAGTAAGTGGGAGGAAAGTAGAACTTGACGAAGTACCCCCTCTTGAACCGGAGAATAGCGCAGCTTAGGAAGATGTTTCTGTGGTGCCTGCACCGACTAGAGAGGAAGTTAATGATGATGATCATGAAACTTCGGGTCAAGTTGCTACTGAACTTCGTATGTCCACCAGGACACATTCCGCACCAGAGTGGTATGACAACCCTGTCCTGGAAATCATGTTGTTAGACAACGGTGAACCTTCAAACTATGAAGAAGCGATGGCGGACCCGGATTTCAACAAATGGCTTGAAGCCATGAAATCCGAGATAGGATCCATGGATTAAAACAAAGTATGGACTTTGACGGACTTGCCCGATGATCGGCAAGCCATAGAGAATAAGTGGATCTTTAAGAAGAAGACTGGCCCGGATGGTAATGTGACCGTCTATAAGGCTCGGCTTGTCGCTAAGGGTTATCGACAAGTTCAAGGGGTTGACTATGATGAGACCTTCTCACCTGTAGCGAAGCTGAAGTTCATCCGAATCATGTTAGCAATTGCCGCATTCTATGATTATGAGATCTGGCAAATGGACGTCAAAACGGCATTCCTTAACGGTTTCCTTAAGGAAGAATTGTATATGATGTAGCCGGAAGGTTTTGTCGATCCTAAGAATGCTGACAAAGTATGAAAGCTCCAGCGCTCCATCTATGGGCTAGTGCAAGCATCTCGGAGTTGGAACATTCGCTTTGATGAAATGATCAAAGCGTTTGGGTTTATCTGAGACTTATGGAGAAGCATGTATTTACAAGAAAGTGAGTGGGAGCTCTGTAGCATTTCTCATATTATATGTGGATGACATACTGTTGATGGGAAATGATATAGAGCTTTTGGAAAGCATAAAGGCCTACTTGAATAAGTGTTTTTCAATGAAGGACCTTGGAGAAGTTGCTTACATATTAGGCATCAAGATCTATAGAGATAGATCGGGACGCCTCATTGGTCTTTCACAAAGCACATACCTTGACAAGATATTGAAGAAGTTCAATATGGATCAGTCCAAGAAGGGGTTCTTGCCTGTATTGCAAGGTGTGAGATTGAGCGCAGCTCAACACCTGACCTCGGCAGAAGAAAGAGAAAAGATGAGTGTCATCCCCTATGCCTCAGCCATAGGCTCTATTGTGTATGCCATGATGTGTACCAGACCTGATGTGAACCTTGCCATAAGTTTGGTCGGGAGGTACCAAAGTGATCCCAGAATGGAACACTGGACAACGGTCAAGAATATCCTGAAGTACCTGAGAAGGACTAAGGATATATTTCACGTTTATGGAGGTACCAAAGAGCTCGTTGTAAAGGGTTACGTCGATGCTAGCTTTGACACAGATACGGATGACTCCAAGTCACAAACCGGATACGTGTACATTTTGAATGGTGGGGCAGTCAGCTAGTGCAGTTGCAAGCAAAGCGTCGTGGCGGGATCTACATGTGAAGCGGAGTACATAGCTGCCTCGGAGGCAGCACAAGAAGCAGTCTGGATGAAGGGGTTTATCACCGACCTAGGAGTGATTCCCAATGCGTCGGGCCCGATGACTCTCTTCTGTGACAACACTGGAGCTATTGCTCTTGCCAAGGAGCCCAGGTTTCACAAGAAGACCAGGCACATCAAGCGTCGCTTCAACTCCATTCGTGAATATATTCAAGATGGAGACATAGATATTTGTAAAGTGCATACGGATCTGAATGTCGCAGATCCATTGACTAAACCTCTTCCACGAGCAAAACATGATCAGCACCAGAACTCTATGGGTGTTCGATTCATCACAATGTAACTAGATTATTGACTCTAGTGCAAGTGGGAGACTATTGGAAATATGCCCTAGAGGCAATAATAAAATAGTTATTATTATATTTCCTTGTTCATGGTAATTGTCTATTGTTCATGCTATAATTGTATTAACCGGAAACCAATACATGTGTGAATGCATAGACTACAACATGTCCTTAGTGAGCCTCTAGTTGACTAGCTCGTTGATCAATAGATGGTTGTGGTTTCCTGACCATGGACATTGGATGTCGTTGATGATGGGATCACATCATTAGGATAATGATGTGATGGACAAGACCCAATCCTAAGCATAGCACAAGATCGTGTAGTTCATTTGCTAGAGCTTTTCTAATGTCAAGTATCATTTCCTTAGACCATGAGATTGTGCAACTTTCGGATACTGTATGAATGCTTTGGATGTATCAAACGTCACAACGTTAACTGGGTGGATATAAAGGTGCACTGCAGGTATCTCCAAAAGTGTTTGTTGGGTTGGCACGAATCTGAGACTGGGATTTGTCACTCCGTATGACGGAGAGGTATCTCTGGGCCCACTCGGTAATGCATCATCATAATGAGCTCAATATCACTAAGGAGTTAGACACAGGATCATGCATTACGGAACGAGTAAAGAGACTTGCCGGTAACGAGATTGAACAAGGTATAGGGATACCGACGATCGAATCTCGGGCAAGTAACATACCAATAGACAAAGGGAATTGCATACGGGATTGATTGAATCCCCGACAACATGGTTCATCCGATGAGATCATCGTGGAACATGTGAGAGCCAATATGGGTATCCAGATCCCGCTATTGGTTATTGGTCGGAGAGGCCTCTCGGTCATGTCTGCATGGTTCCCGAACATGTAGGGTCTACACACTTAAGGTTCGGTGACGCTAGAGTTGTAATGGGAATTGTATGTGGTTACCGAAAGTTGTTCGGAGTCTTGGATGAGATCTCGGATGTCACGAGGAGTTCTGGAAGGGTCCGGAGGTAAAGATTTATATATGGGAAGTCCTATTCTAGCCGCCGAAAAATGTTCGGGATTTTTCGGTATTGTACCGGGAAGGTTCTAGAAGGTTCCAGAGTGGGGCCCACCTGCATGGGGGACCCACATGAACATGGGTAGTGGGGGCAAGGCCCCACACCCCTGGTCAAGGCGCACCAAGATCCCCCCTTAGAAGGAATAAGATCATATCCCGAAGAGATAAGGTCAAGATCCCTAAAAGGGGGATAACAATTGGTGGGGAAGGGAAAGGATGGGATTTCTTTCCTCCCACCTTTACCAACGCCCCAATGGACTTGGAGGGCAAGAAACCAGCCCCCTCCACCCCTACATATAGTGGGGAGGCGCATGGGAGCTGCACCCCTTGCCCCTGGCGCAGCCCTCCCCCTCCAACTCCTCCTCCTCCGTTGAGCGTAGCGAAGCTTTGCCGGAGAATCACGAGCTCCACCACCACGTCGTCGTGCTGCCGGAGTTCTCCCTCAACTTCTCCTCTCCCCTTGCTGGATCAAGAAGGAGGAGACGGCCGCGGACTGTATGTGTGTTGAACGCGGAGGCGCCGTTCATTCGGCGCTTGGATCGGATCTTCCGCGATTTGAATCGCCGTTCTTGTAACGCTTTCATTTAGCGATCTTTAAGGATATGAAGATGCATTCCCTCTCTCTCTCGTTGCTAGCATCTCCTAGATTGATCTTGGTGACACGTAGGAATTTTTTTAATTGTTACTACGTTCCCCAACAATTGACTATGATGAGATTGTCTCGTCTTAAAGTCAGTTCAAATTAAACTAACAATTACTACATATTTTAATTATAAGATATAATAGATGGATGTCAAAAAGGATTCCCATACTTTTTTCAATCCAGAGAATGCTAGTTAGTGTGTAAACTTCAAGAGATCCTTTAATAGACTGAAGCAAGAACAGTGAAGTTGATATATTTGTTCTGATGAAATGGTTAGATAATTTGATTTAAGGTAAAGATGCTTGTATTTACAAGAAATAAGTGAGAGCATGATAATATTTATAAACATTGTGTGTATATTGATTTAAAATTATATAAAAAAATTGATATGGATTAGGACTTTATTGAAACTAGTTTTTCAATACGTCATGATCGAGCACTGCCTGGGCTTTCTCTGCATGTTCCTAGAAGCACATGGCATCAGTTAGTACTAGAAGCAAAAGATTCTTATCGTATACTGTATTGTATACCCTTCGTTTTGATTTACTCATTAATTTAAAATAAAACCACGACGAGTAAATTGAAACGGATGGAATTTATTCATTAATTTAAAATAAAACCACGACGAGTAAATTGAAACGGATGGAGTATTTATTTGGACACTCTCATCTCTTGTTGCAAAACTTTATCCGGGAGACCTTACAAAACTTTGACCGCCTGTATACTCTGGCGGTCAACTCTAGCTCACACTTGGCTATTCGATCTTACATAACGTACTCTCACGCGCAAAAACGCACGTAGCGGTTCTCGTCCGATCGCGCGTGCAGCTGCTCATTTGGAGTCGGCCGGCGCGAACCTGACCAGCGCGCGGGACTGGAGCCAGGGCTTGACAACCACCACGGCGTCGAACACGCGGCCGTCGCTGACGCCGTTGCTCCCCGCGCCACCTTCCTCGGCGGCCGCGACGCGGAGGTAGTACTTGACCCCGGAGACCACCTGGCGCTGCGCCGACACCACGCGGGCGAACTCCAGCCGGCCGCAGACGCCGCCGCCGCCCTCGCAGCCCTCCTCCCGGCGCCGGTTGTGCTCCTCCACGGAGTACCGCCCAAGCTCCTGCACCTCCCTGTCGCCCTCCACGTCCTTCACCTCCGTCCGTCCCCCCACCTTCCTCCCGTCGTCCCACAGCTGCCGCGCGGCGCCCGGCTCGGTGCGCGCTGCGGACGCGGCGCACGCCACGAGCAGGACGACGAGGAGCGCGCGAGCGCCGAAGGCACCGATCACCCGAGCCATTTCACGTGCACTGTGTCTGTCCGAGCTAGATCACTGATGCTGCTTTAGCACTGACGCTGTGCTGCTTGATGAGGATGAGCAAGTTGTGTGGCTGTGTGTGTGTGCGGTGTTGTGGACGGGCATATATAGAGGCGTGGTGCGGGTGCTGGGAACGGAAAGGCATTGCTGGGGCATGGAAGGATGCGGCGCGCGGCAGGTGTGCATGCATCGCATGACGGCATGGCGTGCGCCGGCACGCATACCGAGGCGGGTGGACGGGCCGCGGCGGGGCGGAAGGACAGGAACGAGACGGTGGCACGCCGCAGAGGGGACACGTAGGGCGTGGCGGCCGCGGGCGGGGTGCCGCGTAGACGGGTCGCGCGTGTGGTTGGGTTCCTCTGGCCCGCACGCAAATTGGGCTTCTGTCGTGGTGCATATAGGCTGGGATGGTTGGAACTTGTGTCACTTGTGCAGTGGATAAACTGCTGAGCTGCGTTGCACCATCGGTCGATTCTTGGCGTCACACACATGCACCGGGTGTGCACGGGGTTGGGCCAATGATGGCCTCGTTTCAGTTGGCAGCGCCATGGTATATGCTTCTCGAAAACTAGATATAGCAGTGAAACATATTCAGTAGTACGCGTTCTCTCCCTCCGTCGATTCGCCTCTGAAAAAAGAAGTCAAACACAAGAAGCAGGTAGAGCATCTTCAACGGCCGCCTAATGTGCCACGCGCTAAAAACCACTTTCTCGCGCGCCCTTCGTCTGGTTTTGCGCGGCCGGCATCACTTACTTCAACAGCCGCGCTAAAATGCAGCGCGCGCCGCTTCAACAGCATGCAAAAAATGCAGCGCGCGCGACTTGCCAAGGCATTGCCATATATTGCATTTTGGACACAAAATAAATTTCAAACATCCAAAATACAATGAACATGGCATATAAATTTCACACAAACAAGTTGATGAATAAAAGTTCATGCCCACAAGTTTAAAATCATGCCCACAAGTTCATCCAACCAAGTTCATGACACAAACGAAAGACACATCAAGCCTCGTCGTCGTCTTCGTCCTCATCTTCGGAAGACGATTCTTCCTCCTCCGAAGATGATTCTTCCTCCTCCTCATCATCATTGTCGCGCACCGCATCACGTGAAGCTCGGACGGAGGAGCTCCGGCGGAGGCGAGGCCAACGCTCCCCGCGCTAGGGTTTGCGGCGGCGGCGACGAGTGGAGAATCATGGTATGTAGGATGGGGTGAGCGGGGTCTTGCAGCGTCGTCCATCGGGTCAAGTCGCCCGGCCTTGGCGAAAGTGGCGGGAGGAGAGAGTCTTGCGCGACCGCTCGTGTGTCTGCCGTCTTGTGCCAGGCGACCCAAATACAATGTGAGTTGGCGGTTAGGACCATGGCACCAACTCCATATGCAGCGCGGTTATTCTTGGCGCCATGGAGCCACTCTACCGATTCTTGCGTGCTAAAATGATCGAATATACGGCACGTCGCTTGTTTAGCGCAGCCGTTGGTGATACTCTTAGCCGTATGGATTTCATCTTGGGTTGCGAAATTCGGCCCGGCTAGCTCAGTACAAAGGCCGCGAAAGCTGACCATGACCTCTTTTCACCAGTCAGCGCAAAACATTATTTTGAAGCTCATGACCCAAACCGTGTACCTATAAACATTCGATCGAGTGACGCTCGCTGTCAGTAGCTTTGCTCGCGAGAGCTCCCTTACGGCATCTAGCTGATCCTCTAAAACCGGTTAGATAAATAAAATCTTGTAAATATACTTCTCTAATCAAGACCTAGCCTATCCGGTAAAATGCTATAGCGGCGTGTAAACTTTACTCCTCGCCGTTTCGAATGAGTAAACTTACTCGTCCGTTTAGACTCGGGGTAAAAGCAAAGCATGCGTCTCCGCCTCTCTTCCCCATAAATCCCTTGTCGCCCTCCATCTCATCGACGACCCCCCTCCCTTCCTCCCCTTCCCGCTCCCGCACCCTCACCCATGCACCATGGTCGGATCCCATGGTCGGTAGGATATCCAGAAAAATACGAGCACTAATGCCAAGTCTAGGACTTGGACTTTGGTGGGCTGATAACCGCTGTCATTCTAATCATCCAACCACATGTTAGTTCGCTCATGCGGGTTTCTTGTTTTTGTTTTTTATTTGTTTTCGGTTTCATTTCTTTCAGTTTTTTTCTTCTTTTCTATTCTTTTGTCAAATACAAGCAGGCATTTTTTTTACAAATACATGTTGAATATTATTTTATACAAGTTGGACATTTTTACATAAAAAATAAACATTTTTAAGTTACACGTTGAACATTTTGTCAAATGCACAATGAAGATTGTTTTGAATGTACAGTGAGCATTTTTAACACACATTGAACAATTCTTATAAACGCCACGCACCTTTTGACTAAAAAAGTGTTTAAAACCTGTATTTTAGAATAATGTACATCATGTATTTCAAAGTCTATAAAAAAAGTTTCACGCGTGCGTTAAAAATGTACATTGTGTACTCACATAAAATAGACATGTGTTAAAATAAGAAACTTTTTAAAACTAACAAAGAAACAAAATGAAAAGCAAAGAAGCCCGACGAATCGGAATAAAACCAATAAAAAGCCAAAAGTATAATGAATAAAAAAATGTGAAAAAATATGATGATTAAAAAAAGAAAAAAACTGATGAAAAACAAAAGAAAACAAAAAATAAGAAAAATTAGGAAAGTGGGACCAAGCGAGCGAACCAACAGCGACACACAAACTGCGGCGAGTGACTGCGACAATGGGCCAGCCCGATTCGGTCGCCCTTAGGCAATTTCTAACAGAATTCAGTATGGACGAGACATAGTCCTTGTGAGGGGAGCAACGAACTAAGGGGTGTTCCTAACAGAACTCAAGGGTTATTTTTGGTGAGCTCAGAGCACGTCGCTTAGTGCACTCTCAACCGCCGTCACGTGTTGTTTGTTGGACGCTCCCTAAAGATTTAGCTATTTTTAATTTATCTACGCGTTTTCGGATTTTAGATGTGTTTTTTGTCGGTTTTTACGGATTTCAGTTTCTTCCAGGAAAAATAAAAAGTAAGATTTTTTGCGCAAAAAAAACGTTTTTTTTCTTTCTCGAGTGGTACAGATTTGCTTATCATGGAGGCACAAATTTTGCTTCTGTGTGCTTCTCCGGAAAGGGGGAAAACGCCTTTTTTTCTTTTACGAGAGGCACAGATTTGCTTCTCGTAGAGACACAATTTTGCTTTCATGAGTCACAGGTTTTTTCTTCTTCCATGAGAGGTACATATTTGCTTCTCGTGAAGGCACATGTTTGCTTCCGCGAGAGACACGTCTATGCCCTCGGAAAGCAAACAACTTATTTTTCGCGAGAGGAACATATTCGTTTTCCATGGAGGCATAGGTTTGCTTTCATGAGAGGCGTAGTAGTGCCTCATGAAAAGAACAAAATACATTTTTTCACAACAGACACTAATTTACTTCACATGAAGTCAAGATTTGCTTCCTCAAGAGCCACATTTGTGCCGCTCGGAAAGTGGAAAAAACTTGGGGGTGGGTGGGGGGATCGTGAAAAATGTTAAAAAAAAAGAAAAACAATCACAAAAATAGATAAAATGCTGAATTCATAAAAACTCATGAATGTGAAAAAAGTTTACAAACTTAAAAAAGTTCACTAGTTTGAAAAAAAATCATCAATTTTGAAAAAACTTAATAAATTAAAAAATGTCAAATTTAAAATAATCATTGATTTAAAAAGTTCATCAAATTTGAAAAGAGTTCATAGAATTTTGAAAATAAGTTTCATCAATTTTTCCAAAGTTCATCATTTGAAAAAACGTCATTAGTTTTGGAACAAGTGCATTGATTTTCTTTAAAAAATCATCAATTTTTTAAAAAGCACAAATTTTGTAAAAAAATCTTCGATTTTGAAACTACCCGGAAAATTTGAAAAACAAATCATGCATTTAGCAAACATGGAAAAAGAAAAAAGAACAAAACCGTACCAAAAAAGAATAAAGGAGCAAGAAAATAAACATAGAAAAGAAGAAAAGAATGTAACAAAACGCAAAAGTTGAGGTCGTTTGCGTGGTTAGTGCAGCGGGCAAAAGAGGAGATCCCCGTTTGAATCGCAGCACGAGCATAGTTGTTTGCGTTTTGAAAACAGTAAAAGGAAGACGATGGGCTAACCCAGCACGGACGAAAGCGTGTGCGTCGGTTTACAGTTTACGCTGTAACCGACGCCTGAAGCGCACAATAGGAAACGCTGCTGTACCGCCCGGACTTCCCATGGGGGCTCTGATTGTGAGGAGAGACGGTCAGGCTATATCTCGCTTACTTCGAGTTATATATGTACCTCTCATCACTGGTCATGCACTCATGCCATGCGCATCGCCTGCCCAGAAAGACCAAATAATGTAAAGTAATTGTTTCTTTATGGAGCGTGCCTTCGGTGCAGGGCACGGTTTCTTTTTCGTGTTGTTGTTTTTTTCGTTTTATATTTGTATGATTTTTTTTTTCATTTCCTTTTTTTCTTACTTTCATCGATTTTTAGCTTTCTTTCTTTTTCTCTGACTTTCTTGCTTTTGTTTCTATGTCTTTTGTCATCCTTTTTTAATTTTATTTTATTCCTTTCTCAATTAAATGTTACTTTTTTTCAATATACATTTTACATTTTTCGTATACACATGTAACAATTTTTATATGTGTCGAATATTTTTCAGATTCATAATAAACATTGTTTTCAAATACATGTCTGAAATCCTTTTTTGAATAATTATTAAAAACAATTAATAAACGCTGAAAAATTCAATGGTACAAAACATTTTTAATTATCACGTGAATATTTCGTACATTATATTTGAAAATTTCACATACATTTTATTAATGATAGGACACATTTTCTTCAACTTACTTGAACAACTTTTTGCATTGTCTTAGCATTTTCTCAAAATGTCACAAACTTTTTTTCAAGTACTTGAAGTTTTTTAAACTCACAACTTTTTAAATGGTACAAAAGATAATTTAGTTAGACAAACTTTTTTACATTGTAGGAATATATTTTTAAATGTCACAAACCTTTTTCCCAAACACCTGAACATTTTAAAATATCACGATGGCAGCGACCGAGGGAGCACCCGCTTGCTACACCGGACGATAACACCTGACACCACACTGGCAGGGGCGGGCCCACTTCAATTCATGGGTATTCAGTCGAATACCCATTATTTTTGCCAAAAAGCTAGGTATATATAGTGTATAATACGTGCATGTGTGAGAAAAAGGGAAAAACTAACAGAAAGGCTGATGGGTCCACGCATTCAGCGCAAAAAGCCCAAAACACTAGTCTGTTTTCTCCCTCCCCACCCCGATGATGGCCCATTATCTTTGCTTCGTCCCAGCCCATACGAGAATTGTTAGTTGGCCTGATCGCTCGCACGAAAATACAGAGCGATCCATCAGGACCGTCCCACGCACGCATAGAACAGTCGCATCGCCTCCCAGAATTCCGATCTCGCAGCAGGCAGGCAGGGGCGGACCACGGACGGCGGGCGGCGGCTGCGATAGGCAGGGGCAGACGGTGGGCGGCGGCGCGGCCGCACAGTTCAGGCTCCCGGCGTGCTGCGTGCGATTGTCCGACTGAACATCCTGCGTCGGCATCGTCGTTTTCTTCTGTCGTTCTTCAGACATTCAGACTTCGGTACTTCTTCCGCAGTTCCACTGTCTAGCAACAGAAATATTCAGTTTTTCCTTTTAAACAGTACAGATGTACAGGGGTTTTTATCTGGCTAGGCTTGATTCTTAGACTGAATTCATAAGCAAGGACTGAATTCTTAGACTTGCTTGAGAGTTGAGGCCTGCTATTTCAGCACAATATAAGGCATTGTAATTTGAGACTTGTTTGTGTCATGATTCATAAGGATGAACTCTTACTGTGAAGATGAAAGTAGTTTAGGGCTATTCAGTATAATACATTCATATTATTTGCAAATTATGACGTTATTTCGCAATTGACAATTAGTATTACTTGTAAAATAAGTACTCTGAAACTTGAGTTATTTTTATGAATATATAATATATAGTTCAGAAGATCTGCCACATCGATGCGGCAATATGTTTATACAGTTTAGAACATTCTTTATGAACAACTTTTAGTTCTATATGTTGATCAATTATTACTTTATATAGTTTAGAACTAGTACAATATGTTCCTATAATCGGTTATATGCGCCAAAAGGAAGGATATAGGATTCGAAAAAAACTTTTCAAAATTTGAATACACAGCCTTCAATTCCTGGGCCCGCCCCTGCACACTGGGAACGACGCCCACCAGTGCTGCAATCGACGCGGGCCATTGCTGCGAGCAGGGGAGGACAAAGTGTTGTGAGGAGAGTCGGCTTTGCAGCCTCTGATGCGAGCACGGAGAGGGCCCCGAGGACGAGCGGTGGTGCGGCTAGGCCACACCGTGGGCCGGTGCCGCGGGCTCCTACGAGTGGTGGAAAGGGAAGGAGCGACTGTGCGGAAAGGGGAGGGACGATTGCGCCGGATTGATCGGACAACTCATAGTGACGCGATATAACGGTGCGTGAGCCCTTCGATTTTTACCAAGTTAAGAAATTATTGCACTGGAAACCAAATAGGATAGAACAAAAACCTTACTATTGACCTGCTAATGACGTTTGTCTTTTGTAAATTGAGCTACTAATGATCTATAAAGATCCCCGGCCGCGTAACGGCGACGGAAGTGGGAGACGTAGTATCAAATAGATCTTTCCCATTTCGATATAGGCAAGAAAATTTGCAACAATGTTAGGCTTATCGCAACTCATCATAAACAAGGATTGCACAGAGCACATTATTGGCCCAGATAATGTTCACTTTCCACGTGTAACGCTATGTCACTGTTGTGCTGTTGTTTAATCATCATTGCTCCCCGTCGATTGATCAAGATAATCCCATCCATTATGCATATCCAGAAAGAATCGGGTAAAGGAGCAAGCAGGTCCATCCGGGGGACAGTATCATCGACTGATCTTGCCGATCGCTATACTGATCGTGCCCCCACTTCAACGCCCAGTCCCTACATTAGGTTGAACCATTATGCTTAATAACTTTACCTAATTGATGAACGCAAATTGACACGGATCGTAGCTACACGTAAGTGCATGTTTTGTGTCTAGAAGCATCGACTATAAAAACATTTGCTGTCTTGCAGAGGTCCTAGCTATGCATCGTTTTGACTTACACGTATACCACTCCAGAGAGTGAAAAGCGACGGTTTTGACTTGGATTAGCACGAACGCGTTTTGACTCCGGTACACATATCGACGTCAGGCGATGTGCATGCTCCACGTACATATTACATGGACAGGTTGTCAGGTTCTTGCCTATGGATAAGGCCACACCATTAACGTGTAGTCAGGGGAGCATCGATCGCAGTCATGTCAAACTCTACGGGCGATGCCGACCGGCCGGAAGGGCTCTTCGCGAGCCGGCGGGGCGCCCAGCTTGATTTAGCTAGCCGTCCTATCGATGGAGATCTACGCGTGCGTGCTGCAGGAAATAATGGCCTGGAAATGCACAAATGCGTTGTGGGATCATCACGTGGAAGCGTACGTACCTAGATAAAAGGCACAAATTTAACCTCAGAACGAAACTATTTCACAAACTAAACTATTTTAAAAGTATTTTATCCAGCTAATTCTTAATGTGCAGCGCCTGATAGCAAGACGATGCATTCTGTTGAGCAACGCTTAACACTCAGGTGCCACACTTGTGCGTCTGACAGTATTCTGTACAAGACTACACTCTGTATTTATTTGTAACGAACAAATAGATTAAGTGCAGCTCTGCACAAAAGGATCAGCAGTGTGAAATATTTTCAAAAGTAGTTTAATTTGTGAAATACTTTTGCTCTAAAGCAATGTTAAGGATATCGCTTATCGTTAGCGTCTCGGTCAACTGGGGATTAGACATTAATTGAAAATCGGCCGATTAATTGATTTTAGTGGTCAGCTATTAATCGGCCATTTTTTGTAAATCCCAGGTTCCCAACACTAAAATATGCTATATTTAACACCAAAACAATATTCGATAGAAGTGTTACCTTGATTTCTAGCCTTTGAATCCTCTTATAATGACAAACAAAATAGGACAATAGAGCATTGGCAAAATAAGGTCCACAAAACACAAATAAACATAGTTTTTGCAAACAAAATGTTAGGAATAGGCTTGATTTATCGGTAGATTCCTGATAAATCGCTTGTTAGAACGATAAATTGACCCAAACGATAAACCGTGAAGATAAGGCATAGTCTTATCGGTCACCCCATGAGTAGCGATAAATCGGACGATAAATCACTGAATCGGAAGATTTCTTGAACAATGCTCTAAAGTCAAATTTGTCAATTTTGCCACCTACCTAGCCATCAAACACTGTGAAGGCCTCCAGAAAAGATTATTGGACGTACAACACTTTACTGGTACTAGGCAAGTTTGAGGAGACACGGGACGACAAGACGCAGTGCAAGTAGCAAAGGTTAAAAACAATATTACGTACTAAATCAACGACACTTAATAATATATCAAAGAGAGTAATTCATTCATGTGATGGTTAGATAAAATCAAGAAAAACCCACACCCTTTCAAAAGAAAAAGGAAAGCCCAGCCCACCCGACCCCGCATTACCTTCCTCGCAGCTCGGGGCCAAGTTGACGCCACTACCTTCTCCTGCTCTTCCTTTTCTCGCTGCCACTGGTGGCCCGGTGATGCCTGGATTAGTCTCAAGGAAGGCGGTGCCGGGGCACTCCCGACGTGGCGCAGGTGCGCGGCGGTGTGTCGGACGGTGCAACGGCTTCTCCAGACAGCAAGACGACATGTCATGGCAACACGATGGCTCTGAGGTGGGAAGGTGGAGCGGCGAGCGCAAAGTAGTTTTCCCGATGGGGTTGCCTTGTGGAGTGTAATTGAGGACACGCCGCTCGCCTCGGATGTGTGCACTGGTCTGACCTAAGATCGGTTTCCTAGGACGAAGGAGCAAGTTGTTACATGTGGTGATGCTATCTCATTCGAGCTGCAGACTTCGATGGCCATCGAAGGGTCTTCGTGAGAGTTACTCTCTCCAGATCCGGTACCTATTAACATCAGCTCGTCCTGGCGAGGTTGCGGGATGTAACCGGAAGGCTCCTTTCTGGGATTTGACGACCCTCACTTCGTCTAGTTTGCCTACGGCACTGAGATACAATCTATGGACGATGACTTGACGCAGAGAATATGAAGCTGCTGGTATTGCGTAAAAGTGATGGCGACAACACATATTTGCCTCGGGTTTGGTGATACTTCTTGAGTACCCCGTCTCGAACTTCGGGGTAAAAACTCTAGACATGAACGAGTCATATACCTAGCAATAATGATATTTTATACATTGTTGAACGCATCGGATATGTTCGAATTTGTTCTTCGGGGTGAAAATCCATAATCTGTCCTCCTGTGGATGGATCCGGTGACACGATGCTTGAGCGTTGTTTCCTTCCTAAAGGCGTTGTTGTTAAGGAATCTTTTTGTTCTTGTGGTGTGAAAAGACGATTAACGTGGGATCTGGTTGTTGTTCTAGTTTATCGATTTTCGTTTTGATCTTTTGGCTTTTTCTCGCTTTTTCATAGTTTTGGTCTTCTGTAACTTTACTTTTTGTCGGCGTGTTTTTTAAGGTGCATTGATTTTGATGTTTAATGTGTGCATTCTAACTATGCTAAGCCCAGGTGCATGGTTATTATGTTTGTGTTCACTTGATGATTATTTTAAATCAATTAAATTTATGGTTTATATAAAAAAAGTAAAATGAAGGGGTGCTTATAATTACCAAGTAAATAAACGGGAGTACATAAAGATTTCGTATAAGCTGTACGGAGAATATTTCTTTTGCCAGCAAAGAACTCCAGGAAGACGAAGTCACGAAGGTGCAACTAACACATGGTAATTGCCGTGAGAGTCAGTACATAGGCGATGTAATGGCACCAGCTTAGCAGTGAGTGGTACCCGTGAGAATTATTTAGGCTTGTCCGCGTCACCTTTTTGGAAATATTCTTGCAGAAGTGTCCATGTCGCAAGGAGAATCCGTCGGTGAGACAGTGAATGGGAGGGTGGTTGTCGTGCATCGATCGATCACCGCAAAATTTCTCTCGCCACATGCCACACACACACTTTTTTTTTTCTTCTGGTGGCCCACTCAGGAGATAATCAACGCTATCACCATCGTACATGCATGCAACTACGTGGCTACGTCTACATTCGTCCATCTCGCGCCTGGCCCAGATCTCCGTCCAGATGCACAGCGCACTGCCCGTGTAGCGGAGCCGCGCCGATGGCAGACATCAACGCCGGCTAAATGCATGCGCCGAACAGACCCGCCGTATCCAGACACCTTCCCGGAAAGTCCAGAGCACACATGCTGACGTGCACGTACGTTGTACCCTTGGTCGCTGGCGCTGGATCCTAGGCGCAACGGGCGGCCGGGTTTTTTCAGAAACGGGCGGCCGGGTGGGTTGGCCTTTCGCCGTTCGGGGCAGGGGTCGGGCTGGCCGGCCGGGGTACAAATTACGTACAAACCACAGACGGCAAACCGGCGGCGGAGTACGTGGAACGGCGAGCAAAACGGTGGGAGTAAAGTCTATTTTTAACCTTGAATTTGTATGGCTTTAAATCCCTGAAATCGACACCCTATACGTTCTAATTCCGGTCAACGCTGACCTTAGGTCTGTTTGGCTCACCAGAAAAGGCACGATCCCGGCCGGGTTCACTGGCTACTCTGACTGACGTTGCGGGTCCATAAGTCAGATTCGTCTGCTTCCTTGTTCTCTTCCAGGCAGCCAAATGAATTGACCCCCTCCTGATATTATCTTGAGAAAATTCCTTGTGTTTGCATACGCACGTAGCCGAAACGATCAATCAGGCCGATAGTTGCGTAGCTTTGTACTTGCGTCACATCGGGTTAAATCAACCTAGAGCCGGTCACATGGGGCAGCACCTGGCTGCAAGGCACGGACGCACGGTCATCGTGCGACGGTGGAGAAGCTCATGTCTTTGGCGCCGGGCGCCTTCTCTTCTCATCTTGGCGAGGAGCAGCGGCGGTACTTCTCATTGTCATCTTCCTCGGCGCAACTTGAACCAAGACGAACTCCTACCCCTCCACCAAGGCACCCTCCGGATTGAGGCTGGCAGCGGTATTTGCTTGTCGGAGCTTGTGGATCATCTTTGGCCGGGAACGTGTCCACTGCGGCCCGATCTTCACCGGCGTGGGCGGGACGACAATGCGAGGCCGGCATGGTGTTCTTCCATGGCGCTGCGGCGACGCCGATCGACCGACATGCACGACGCCAACTTCCACGCCTCTGCGGCGAAGCGTCACGGTGCCGAGGATTGTCGGGCGTGCCGTTACTGCGTCGCGCCGTCGGCGTCGAGTTATTGCCTGGCGGGTCTTTGCGTTGCTAGTCATGTTGTTTTCGCTGTCCTCCGTGATCGGCGCCAATGGGCACCTGCTCCGGCTCGCCAAGCCGTATGCACACCGGTGCTCGACCAAAAGCCGTGTCGGGCCATGGAGGTGGGCACAGAGGGGATGACGAGGTCGACGGGCCTTGAGCTCAACAGTCGTAGAAGCACGTAAAAGATTAGATAAGCTCGATCTGAGGCGTATTGGGTATGCCTCAATGTTCGACGCTTGGAGCAGCCAGTAGACACCATGCGTGCGCTTAAGGAGGACGCGGCGGCACTCTGGATGGCCCTCGCCGACGTTCAATGGTCATCCTTGCGCTGGCCATCCTCTCGGGCGGTGCACACAAGGAGCGAAGGCGAGGCGTTGAGGGCAAGCGGCACACCGCTCGGATGCGAGGAAGATGAATATGACATGTAGGCCCGCGGAGTCAATGACAGAAACAATTGTTCCCAGCTGGGATTATCTTTTTCCGATGCAACAAACAATATAGGGTCGGTTTAGGGTTAAAATTGACCGGGATTGGTGAATATAGGGTGCCAATTTCAGGAATTCAAAGTCGAAGGTTTGATTCTGACTATCTCTACAAGTTCGAGGTTTAAAATAGACATTACTCAAACGGCGGGCACAGGTACGATCGTGCCTGGCTCAGGCTGGGTGGGTGAACCAAGAACCGGGTCGTCGTTGTCCCGTGACTGTGACCGTGTGAGGGCATCGGGCAACCAACAATCTGACTTGATCGTTCTACTTGGGTCGTACGTTTGTCCCTCTCCGACTCCCCGCGACGTGTTAGGCTCCCGTACGTCGCTTGCCCCGCCGGGTTGTCCGTGTCACCGTGTGCCGCTACCAGCCATGGTCCATGTAGGTTGGTCACGAACGTCCTGGGACTCCATGGGCGCATCTAGGACCCTTGGGCTAGCTTCCTAGCTCAGTGGAACTTGCTGACGGTATGAGTACTATTTTCTCCATTTCATAATGTAGTGTGTCCATGATTTTTAAGATTTAAGTTTGATCATAAATTTAATCAACAAGACCGACTGCGGCCGAAGCAAAAAATTAAATTACTGAATTTGTATTTCGATACGAATTCGGTGGTATATATTAAAGTATGGTTCTTGTTGAGACCGTACATAATCACCAATAGTACGCCAAAGAAATCAATTTCTTCATAAAATATGCTTAATTTTATATTATTGGACAGTGTAGGTAAGAAAGTAGATAATACTTGTGTTGCTAGATTTTAATTTTCCATGTTTGACATCAAGTCATATAGTCGTACATCCGCCAAAGTGAGAGATTGAGTCGGTTAAGCGTAATCTCTTTTGATATGGTGGGAGGGGAGTACATATATGTAAGTGTATAATTGTAGTCATTTTCAAGCATGTTCATGTCCTAACCATGATCCGAATGAGCCTCTCATATAGTGTGGGATGGCCATCAGTACACATGTATTCCACTTAATAGTGTTTGGATTGGCTACAATCAGTATTTCTACATTATATCGATCACAAATATCATTCAAAATATGGGATGATTGACAAGCAAACAGTATCAGTGAATACTAGAGTCCATGCAGCTCGTCTTAATCAGCATTGATCATGTCGATTGCATAAGCAAAACCACAGGTGGCCCAATATCAGGCATAGGCGATGTAGCAAGTGAAAAAAGGTTCCACATGAAATTTATTTGGAACAAAATATTGTGAGACTATTTTATTGTAAAAAGAATACAAATGGTTGTTTGAACAGAAAATAAGATAACAAAAGACGTGACATAGTTTACCACATTTTTCTTGTTGATGACAACATGAATCTCGCATCTCACTCCCTAGAAGGCATGTTGGATATCTAACATGTGGCTCCATTCCAAACTTTTGGGCCTTACCGTCGCTCTAGGACATCAATTACTGAGAAATGGAAGAAGAAAGATGGTGTATACCAGAGGCATCCTGCAACGCAGTTGGGCAAGGGAGAGGAAAACAAAACAAAAAATGTGGATACCTTTGTGTTCTAGGACATGAGCTACCGTGAGTCCATTTGTTAAATATATCAATGGAAAAAGCTGGCATTTTATAGTGATATGTGCATTTTGCATCAAAATTTCAGTAAGACGGATATTTTACAATCCGATCACCATTGCATCATTTTACCTTAGGTTTATCTTAACCTAGATAATGCCTCACGCGTTGCTGCGAAAATTTATAGCAATAACTATCAAAAATAAAATAAAATATATAAAATCAATACCTTATAGTGCCTTGTTACCTTCTACTTCAATTAATTATTGTTGTAAAAAATAAAAATGGATGTTGTGGAGGGCTAGCATGTGGCTCATGTTGCTGAGAAAATAAAAACATTCCAACTAAACTAAGTGAAAAAAGGGGGAGAGCAAAACAAAAACACAGGAACAACATCTACTGTTGTTCTTTGACTAGCATAGGGTGATGCTTTTCTTGAGCTTTTGAATCCACAAGTACCGGCCGAGGATCAGAAAACCACCCAACCTTGTGGGTCTCCATGGTTGGATTGTATAAAAGGATAAGAAGGTTTTTAAATTTCTTATTTATTTTTCTTAAAACGAAATATGGATGATGTGGAAAGCACGCATGTGTTGATGATGTGAAGAGGTTTCATGTGGTGGAAAGTTAAAAGTGGAGGAGTTGCATGCACTTGATGATGTGGAGGGCTTGCATGTGGTGGATTGTGGAAAGTGGAGGATTATATGCCCTTGATGATGTGGAGGGAGTGCATGTTCTAAAAAAATGGGATCATCTATTTAGATATAGTGAGAAAATCACATGGAAACCAAGTTTCAATGAAAACTTTCTGGAAATCATGTTTGAAAGTTTTGAAAAGAATAAATAAAAAGTGATGTTAAGAGGGTGATGTTCTATTGCCATGTGAAATTCCAGTTCAAATACGTTACCATTTTACGAGCTATGAAAAGAACAAATTCAGCAATGAATAGTGACATTCACTAGTCGGCACTATTAAATGTTGATTTTGTTTTTTTGTACCTCATAAATGGTAATGTGTTTGAACTTAGGAATTCCACGTGCTAATAGAACATCACACTCTTAACACCCTATATTTTTTTAGATTTTTTTGAAACTTCAAAACATTGTTTCGATGTGGTTTTCACCGGTTTTCACTGTAACTTAGTTTCCATGTGATATTCTCTCTTAGATATATATGATTGCAGTATTTCATGGAAAAACTATGAGAAAAAGATGTTAGAGGGGGGATAAAATCTACGTGCAAAACCCCACTTTTTGGGAAGTGAGGAAAAGTAAAGCAATAATACAATAGGGTTTCTTGTACCAAAAGAGGCCTTGGGACACAAGATGGGCCCAAAAATCCCACGGCTAGGGCGTACGAGGCCTATAGGCACCCCAGGTGGCCTCTTAGGGGTATTTTCCCTCTTCCTTTCTCAAAAATTCGTCAAGAATTATCTGTGATTTCTCAAAACCCCTACTACACTTCCTGGATGGTAGATTCTACCAGGCTCTATCCCTCTAACAAGGGGAAATTGAAGCAATCATCATTAATATCATCATGGACATCAAGCTAAAATCTTCATTCACTTCATCATCACTATGTGAAATCCACATCACGAACTCCAACATTCATCTCCATCCCATCTATGAACAATATAGATCAGTTATCATGATCACTTTCTAGTGTTAATGATTTTCTAGTCTATGATGTCTTGTGTTGAAAGAATTCTACTTTCAAATTGTCATAAGCATTCATACCCCACTGATCATGTTCATTATGATGCCTTGTGAGTAGATCAGTTACATTCTCGAGGACATTCTTGTGAGTAGTCTTGCTAGTCATACAAACTTGCGGTAAAGATTGATGTTTGGTTATGTTGTGGTGTAATTTGTTAGTAGTGATATGCGAATATTGCATGTATATTACTTCACCTACATGGGCCTAGAGGAGGGGATAATGTTATAATAAGCCTGGGAGGGGAGGCTTGAGTGATGGAAGACTGTTCCTTATGTTTATGAGTTATTAGATGGGGATTGAATAGGGATCCTAGAATTCAAGGCTATGTGGATGCTTTCTAAGGTTACAATCACAAGTATATGTGAGACATGGAGTTACAACATATAAGTTTCGGCTTTATCCACACAACAATGATCAAGCAACAATAATCAATGCAAGTTATTACAAAGGGTAACAACTATGCAATATTACCGGCACCCTCGAGAATAATTTAGTTCATATAAGAATCACATCCGGTTTGTCCATGGTCCAATTAACGATTGGGCCACTTGTTGCACTCGTTTACATTTCTCACTATTTATATTATTGCAACTCTTCAAACAATAAAATACACCAGTGTTTATTCTTTTTAGCACTTGAAGTGATTCCTTGCTATCATCCACACACCAATTCGTTCCGTTTCTCGCTGGGTTCGACACTTTACCTTATCAAAAAAAATTGACCATGGTTTCTCTACACTTCTGGTTGTCATGGTGTCAGGGTGAGATCCAGGATTTAAAACCACCCCTTGATAGTGAAGGCGAGTGAATCATTCGATGGAGTCATGGAAAGAAGAGAAATTGATGTTCTCATGTACCAAAGGTAGCAATAAGAAAAAAAATGAAAGCAATGAGAACAACTTGAGGCATGTCATGTGATTCAG
The DNA here is from genome assembly GCA_021605145.1 of Aegilops bicornis. Taxonomy (NCBI): domain Eukaryota; kingdom Viridiplantae; phylum Streptophyta; class Magnoliopsida; order Poales; family Poaceae; genus Aegilops; species Aegilops bicornis. The sequence continues at coordinate 725,518,834 of CM038671.1, read as the reverse complement.
CCAATCTAGTTTGTTGTGGTGGAAAGCAAATCATCATGTCCAAACATCAGATCCAGGTGCAAGAGCAAAAAAATAGGTCAGCTAGGCAACAACACAAACATGCCCAAAAATAAAAAGGAGAAGGCAATACAAGGCTCCATAAAGTAGTCAGATCAACGATTAGGAGGCAAAAGGTGGCCTGCCGCAATGAGATCGACAATCATGTCTACGAGTTGATCTCTATGCTTCTACCTAAAAAGCAAGTGCTAGTGCTGCAAGAAGGCCAACAATTTAAACACAAAGTTAGCGGCACGCCGCAAAAAGATCTACTCAATAACCATCTTGTTCCATGTCGTCCATAGAGTCCAGTTCATCGTCGCGAATACTAATTATCAGAAGAGGCATGTCCTACTCCCTATGTTGGGGACCGTTGCATGGAAAAAAAATCTACGCTCACGCAATATCCATGGAGATGCATAGCTACGAAACGGGAAGAGCATCTACATACCCTTGTAGATCGCTAAGCGAAAGCATATATAATGCGGTTGATGTAGTCATACTCTTCGTGATCCGATCACGATCCAACCGATCTGGTGCCAAACGGACGACACCTCACATGTGGTTCGATGACGCCTCCTCCTTCTTGATCCAGCAAGAGGGAGAGGAGAAGTAGATGGGATCACAAGTAACACGATGGCGTGGTGGTGATGGTGGTGGTGGAGCATCGACAACGCTTCGCTAAGCATCGCCGGGACGAGGCGGTGGAACTACGGAGTAACAGGAGAGAGAGGGGCGCCAAGGGATTTAGGTGTCCTCTTGGGGCGCCCCCTCCCCTCTATATATAAGTGTAGGGGACCCTCGGGTGCAGCCAAGGGGGGAGGAGGTGGAATCCTAGTCCTCCTCCTTCCCTTCCATACAAAGGTGGACTTTCCACCTTTCCCAACTGCATGGGCCTTGCGGGACTTGCGTGCGCCTGGCCCAATAAGGCCATGGAGCTAGGGATGGCAATGGGTCGGGTTTGGGGCGCGTGGAGCTGGTCCAATTCCAATCCATGACCCATATTCCTACCTTTTGCCCATCCACCAAAGAATCCATGGACACAACTTGTGCCCATGCCCAAGCCCATTGGATACCAAAATACCCGTGGAGCTGCATGGGCATAGAAAAATAAGCATAAATCTAGCATTAATGTTTTGTACTGGTGTTAGAGATAAATTATATGAGTAGAAGTTATCTAGAGAAAAAAAATCATTATAGATAAGGCTCCTTCATGACAATAAAGCTAGATAATGAATCTTTTAATAAGAAATGAAAATTCTGCATAGTAATGGTCAGTAGATGGTTTCCAATTATAGAAAAGATGCTGATAATAAAGCTAGTCTATGACAACATTTAAAAAGAATAGTAAATTGTACATAAGTGATGTCAATGAATTGTTTCTAGTTCTAGAAGAAATACTATTAATAAAGCTAGTTCATGACAAATTTAATAAGAAAGTAAGTTCTACAAATGCAACAGAACATAGTTTATGCTAGTTTATATAAAATCTCTCATGTCTCATAGATCACAAGCAAGGAGAGCACTGAGTTGCAAAAACTACATCGATAACCGTTTTCAGTGCTAATGGTGCTGCCGTCTACACCCTGTTGCTCGCCGGTGCACGGCAACTCCATTGCTGGATGCCGACCACGCAAACTCCTCCGTGGGACGCAAACACTCTCGCCCCTGCCCTTCCCATGGTTGCCCTTGCCCCATTCCATTGAAGATTTACTCCTGCTCAGAGAAACAGAGCACGCAGAGGTAGCTTGGTCAGGAAGAGATCGGTCGCCGGTTGGGGAAGGAGAGAGGGAGTGGGATGGGGGTCACAGACCTTGGGTATGTTGCCGTCTGCCGGTCGCCGATGTGCTGGTCACCGAGGCTAGTCGCCGAGGCCTGTCACCGTCTCGCCGATGCTTGTTTCCGTCTCGCCGAGGCCGGTCGCGCTGTGGAGGGAGCTGGAGTGCTGGACTCAGGATGCTGGTCGCAGAGGCCGGTCGCTGAGGCCGGTCGCGCTGGGGTGGACGACCAGGGAGAGGAGGGGGCGGCCATTGTGATTTGTGAGGCGCAGAGGCAGAGCACTGCCGCGCTGGTGAGGGAGGTGGACTCAGGGTGATTGGGGGTTGACACACAAATTAGATTAGGTTTAATGATTATTAGGTTTGTGGGGCTATGGCGGATTAGGCAACATAGGTCGGGCTTTGACTTCTGTGACCGCGAGCGACTGATGTTGGACGTGTGCTTAGTCCAGTATCACAGCTATATGGCCCCACATGTCATACGGGTATCCATTGGACATCCATGGAGCAGAAATTATACCCATGCCCAACCCGGCTGTTCGCGAGTATCCAGATCCACAGATCCATGGGCAGAAATGCGCTCCATACCCTTGCCCATTCACGGGTCGGGTATCCGGATCCGTGATCGAATTTCCATCTCTACATGGAGCCTCCCCTCAGCCCATGCTGACCCCTAGGACGTGGTGGAACCCTTGGTGGACTTCCGGACTCCTCTGGAAGTGCCAGGAACCTTCTGGAAGCTTCCCGATACAATATCGAAAAAACTGAAACTTTTTTCGGAACCCCAAAAACAACTTTCCATATATAAATCTTTACCTCCCCACCATTTCGAGACTCCTCGTGACGTCCGGGATCTCATCCGGGACTCCGAACAACATTATGTTACCAATCATCAAATATCCCAATACTACTCTAGCGTTAACGAACGTTAAGCGTGCGACCCTGCGGGTTCGGGAATCATGTAGTCATGACCGAGACACCTCTCCGGTCAATAACCAATAGCGGTACCTGGATGCCCGCATTGGTTCCTACATATTCCATGAAGATCTTTTATCGGTTGAACCACGATGTCAAGGATTCAGTTAATCCCGTATGCAGTTCCCTTTGTCCGTTGGTATGTTAGTTGCCCGAGATTCGATCGTCGGTATCTCATACCTAGTTCAGTCTCGTTACTGGCAAGTCTCTTTACTCGTTTTGTAATACAAGATCCAATTACTAACTCCTTAGTCACATTGCTTGCAAGCTTCTTGTGATGTTGTATGACTGAGAGGGCCCAAAGATACCTCCTCGTCAAACGGAGTGACAAATCCTAGTCTCGATCCATGCCAACCCAATAGACACTCTCAGAGATACCTGTAGAGCACCTTTATGATCACCTAGTTACGAAGTTACATTTGATAGCACACAAGGTATTCCTTTGGTATTTGGGAGTTTCATGATCTCATGGTCGAAGCAACAGATACTTGACATGAAGAAAGCTATAGCAAATAACTTAACGATCTGATGCTAAGCTTACGGCTGCGTCTAGTCCATCACATCGTTCTGCCAATGATGTGATCCCGTTATCAAATGAGAACTCATGTCTATGGTTAGGAAACCTTAACCATCTTTGATCAACGAGCTAGTCTAGTAGAGGCTTACTAGGGACACGGTATTTGTTTATGTATCCAAACATGTATTTAAGTTTCTGGTCAATACAATTCTAGCATGAATAATAAACTTTTATCATGATTAAGAAAATATAATAATAACCACTTTATTATTGCCTCTTGAGCATATTTCCAATAGTCTCCCACTTGCACTAGAGTCAATAATCTGGATTACATACTAATGAATCTAACACCCATGGAGTCTTGGTGCTAATCATGTTTTGCCCGTGGAAGAAGTTTAGTCAACGGGTCTTCCACATTCAGTTCGTATGTACTTTGGAAATTTCTATGTCTCCATCCTTGACAGATTCACGAATGAAGTTGAAGCATCGCTTGATGTGTTTGGTTCTCTTGTGAAACTTGGATTCCTTGGCTAAGGCAATTGCTCCAGTGTGTTGTCACAAAAGATTGTCATTGGATCTGATGCACTAGGCATTACACCCAGATCGGATATGAAGTCCTTCATCCAGACTCCTTCATGCGCTGCTTCCTAAGCAGCTATGTACTCCGCTTCACATGTAGATCCCGCCACGACGCTCTGCTTAGAACTGCACCATTTGACAGCTCCACCATTCAATTTAAATACGTATCATGTTTGCGACTTAGAGTCATCCGGATCTGTGTCGAAGCTAGCATCGACGTAACCCTTTACGACAAGCTCTTCGTCACCTCCATAAATGAGAAACATATCCATGGTCCTTTTCAGGTACTTTAGGATATTCTTGACTGATGTCCGGTGATCCACTCCTGGATTACTTTGGTACCTCCCTGCCAAACTTACGGCAAGGCACACATCAGGTCTGGTACACAACATGGCATACATAATAGAACCTATGGCTGAGGCATAGGGAATGACTTTCATTATCTCTCTATCTTCTACCATGGTCGGACTTTGAGTCTTCCTCTATTTCACACCTTACAACACAGGCAAGAACCCTTTCCTTGACTGGTCCATTTTGAACTTCTTTAGAACTTTGTCAAGGTATGTGCTATGTGAAAGTCCTATTAAGCATCTCGATCTATCCTTATAGATCTTGATGCCCAATATGTAAGCAACTTCACTGAGGTCTTTCATTGATAAATTCTTATTCAAATATCCTTTTATGCCATCCAGAAATTCTATATCATTTCCAATCAGCAATATGCCATCCACATATAATATTAGAGATGCTACAAAGCTCCCACTCACTTTCTTGCAAATACAGGCTTCTCCGTAAGTCTGTATAAACCCAAATGCTTTGATCACCTCATCAAAGCGTATATTCCAACTCCGAGATGCTTGCACTAGTCCATAGATGGATCGCTGGAGCTTGCACACTTTGTTAGCATCCTTAGGATCGACAAGACCTTCTGGTTGCATCGTATACAACTCTTCTTTAAAAAACCCGTTAAGGAATGCAATTTTGACATCCATTTGCCAGATATCATAATCATAAAATGCGACAATTGCTAACATGATTCTGACAGACTTAAGCATCGCTATGGGTGAGAAAGTCTCATCATAGTCAACTCCTTGAACTTGTCGAAAACCTTTTGCGAAAAGTCGAGCTTTGTAGACAGTGATATTACCATCAGCGTATGTCTTCCTCTTGAAGATCAATTTATTCTCAATGGCTAGCCAATCATCAAGCAAGCCCACCAGAGTCCACACTTTGTTCTCATACATGGATCCAATCTCAGATTTCATGGCCTCAAGCCATTTGTCAGAATCTAGGCTCACCATAGCTTCTTCATAGTTCGTAGGTTCGCCGTTGTCTAACAACATGACTTCCAGGAGAGGATTATTGTACCACTCTAGTGAGAAACGTGTTCTGGTCGACCTACGAGGTTCAGTAGTAACTTGATCTGAAGTTTCATGATCATTATCATTTGCTTCCTCTCTGGTTGGTGTAGACGTCTGATACGTCTCCAACGTATCTATAATTTTTGATTGTTCCACGCTATTATATTATCCATCTTGGATGTTTTTTATGCATTTTGGTACTATTTTATATCATTTTTTGGGACTAACTTATTAACCTAGCTAGTGCCCAGTGCCAGTTGCTGTTTTTTCCTTGTTTTGGACTTTTACACAAAATCAATATCAAACTGAGTCCAAATGGAATAAATCTTTATGATGATTTTTCATGAACCAGAAGAAAGCCAGGAGACTTGGAGAGGAGGCCAGAGGAGCCACGAGAGGGCCACAAGCCCTAAGGGCGCGCCCTAGGCGGGGCGCCCCCAGGCTTTTGGGCCCCTCGGGACTCCCCTAACCCTAATTCTTGCTCTATAAATACCCAAATATTCCCTCTACATCAGAAGCATCCACAAAAATACTTTTCCGCCTCCACAAGCCTCTGTCCTTGTGGGATCCCATCTTGGGGCCTTTTCCGGTACTCTGCCGGAGGGGAATTCGATCACAGAGGGACTCTACACCAACCTGGCTGCCCTTTCGATGATGTGTGAGTAGTTTACCACAAACCTACGGGTCCATAGCTAGTAGCTAGATGGATTCTTCTCTCTCTTTGATCTTCAATACAATCTTCTCCACAATGTTCTTGGAGTTCTATTCGATGTAATCTTCTTTCGCGGTGTGTTTGTTGAGATCCGATGAATTGTGGATTTATGATCAGATTATCTATGAATATTATTTGAGTCTTCTCTGAACTCTTTTATGCATGATTAAGATAGCTTTGTATTTCTCTCCGATCTATTGATTTGGTTTGTCCAACTAGATTGATCTATCTTGCCCTGGGAGAGGTGCTTTGTGATGGGTTCAATCTTGCGGTGTCCTCACCCAGTGACAGCAGGGGTAGCGAGGTGCGTATTGTATTATTGCCATTAAGGATAAAAAGACGGGGTTAATATCATATTGCTTGATTTTATCCCTCTACATCATGTCATCTTGCTTAATGCGTTAGTCTGTTCTTATGAACTTAATACTCTAGATGCAGGCAGGTATCGGTCGATGTGTGGAGTAATAGTAGTAGACGCAGAATCGTTTTGGTCTACTTGTCATGAACGTGATGCCTATATTCATGATCATTTCCTTAGATATCGTCATAACTATGCGCTTTTCTATCAATTGCTCAATAGTAATTTGTTCACCCACCGTATGTTTTCTTTCAAGAGAGAAGCCACTAGTGAAACCTAGGGCCCCGGGGTCTATATTCCATCATATATTTTCAGATCTATAAACCAAAAATACAAATATACCTCGCTGAGTTTTATTTACTTTTTATTTGTTTTATATATATCTCTATGAGATCTCACTCTTGCAAGTGACCGTGAAGGGATTGACAACCCATTTTTCGCGTTGTGTGCAAGTGTTTGTTAGTTTGTACATGTGCATCTATTGGAGACTTGCTTGTTCCTCCTACTGGATTGATACCTTGGTTCTTAACTGAGGGAAATACTTATCTCTACTTTGCGGCATCACCCTTTCCTCTTCAAGGGAAATAACAACGGAAACTCAAGAAGCAGCAGGAAGAATTTATGGTGCCGTTGCCAGGGAGGATACACATCAAGCCTACCAAGTACCTATCATAAACTCTCATCTCTTGCATTTACATTATTTGCCATTCGACTCTCGTTTTCCTCTCCCCCACTTCTAAACCGTTTTTGGAAAAATACAAAAATATTTCCCTTTTATCCGCCTTCTTTCCGTTCGCCTTTTTCGTTTGCCTTTTGTTTGCTTGTGTGCTAGATTGCTTGCGTTGTCACGATGTCTCAAGAAAATACTAAGCTGTGTCATTTTTTCAGCACTAATAATAATGACTTTATTAGTACTTCCGTTGCTCCCGCCACTAGTGCGGAATCTTATGAAATTAATACCGCTTTGTTGAACCTTGTTATGAAAGAACAATTTTCTGGTAGCCCTAATGAAGATGTGGCGTCCCATCTAAACACTTTTGTTGAGTTGTGTGATATGCAAAAGAAAACATATGTGGACAATGATATTGTTAAATTGAAACTATTTTCGTTCTCACTATGAGATCGTGCTAAAACTTGGTATTCATCTTTGCCTAAAAATAGTATTGATTCATGGAACAAGTGTAAAGATGCTTTCATTTCCAACTATTTTTCGCCCGCTAAGATCATCTCCCTTAGGAATGATATAATGAATTTAAGCAACTTGATCATGAACATGTTGCACAATCTTGGGAGAGGTTGATGAAGAGAAATTACCCTACTCATGGCTTAAGTTAGATTTCACCGTGGTTGGTACTTTTATGGAAATCACATTAGGAGAAGCTACTAAAATCCTACAAAATATTATGGGAAATTACTCTCAATGGCATACCGAAAGATCTTCTACTAGTAAAAATGTGCATGCAATTGAATAAATTAATACTTTGAGTGAAAAGATGGATGAAATTATGAAATTTATTGCTAGTAAGAGTGCTCCTATTGATCCTAATGATATGCCTTTGTCTACCTTGATTGGAAATAATAATGAATCTACGGATGTGAATTTTGTTGGTAGGAACAATTTTGGTAATAACACGTATAGAGGCAATTTTAATCCTAGGTCATTTCCTAGTAGTTCCTCTAATAATTATGGTAATTCCTACAAGAATTCTTATGGATATTATAATGAGATACCCTCTGATCTTGAGAATAATATTAAATATTATATAAATTCTCAAAAGGTTTTCAATGCTATGGTAGAAGAAAGATTGCTTAAAGTTGATGATTTGGCTAGAAACGTTGATAAGATTTCTCTTGAGATTGATTCTTTTAAGATTAGATCTATGCCACCCAAACATGATATTAATTAATCTTTAAAAACTATTAGAATCTCAATTAATTAAAGTAAAGAAAGAACCGCTAGGATGCGTGCTAAAAGAGATTGGTTTGTAAAAGCATGTTCATCTAGTTTTTGTGATAATAATGATGAAGATCTTAAAGTAATTGGTGTAACTCCTATTGAATCTTTGTTTTCCAATATAAAACTTGATCAAGATGGGACTGGAGATGAGTCAACTTTAGCTAGAAGGCATCCCAATAATTTGGAGGGTGAAGATCTTAATGAAAATATTGATAAAAGTGGGATTGGCGAGGTCAAAACTTTAGGTAGCGATGAACCCACTCTTTTGGATTTCAAGGACTTTACTTATGATAATTGCTATTTGATTTATTGTATTTCCTTGTTGCAATCCATGCTTAATTCACCACATGCTTACAGTCAAAGTAAGGCTTTTTACTAAAAATATCATTGATGCTATGATGAAATCTTTTGAAGAAAAACTTGAGTTAGAAGTTTCAATCCCTAGAAAGCTTTATGATGAGTGGTAACCTACTATAAAGATTAATATTAAATATTATGAGTGTTATGCTTTATGTGATTTGGGTGCTAGTGTTTCTTCCATACCAAAAACTTTGTGCGATGTGTTAGGTTTCCATAAAATTGATGATTGTTCTTTGAATTTGCATCTAGCGGATTCCTCTATTAAGAAACCTATTGGAAGGATCCATGATGTTCTTATTGTTGAAAATAGGAATTATGTGCCTATAGATTTTATCGTGGTTGATATAGATTGCAATCCTACATGCCCTATTATTCTTGGTAGACATTTCCTTAGAACGATTGGTGCAATTATTGACGTGAAAGAAGGAAACATTAGATTTCAATTTCTATTAAGGAAGGGCATGGAACACTTTCCACGAAAGAAAATTAAGTTGCCATATGAATCTATTATGAGGGCTACTTATGGATTAAATACCAAAGATGACAGTACCTAGATCTATTGCACTATGCCTAGCTAGGGGCGTTAAACAATAGCGCTTGTTGGGAGGCAACCCAATTTTATTTTTGTTTTTATCTTTTTGCTTCTGCTTTGCAATAAATATATCTTCTAGCCTCTGGTTAGATGTGTTTTTATAATCTTAATTAGTGTTTGAGGCAAGTAAGACCTTTGGGATGATCGATGGTGATAGTTGATTTTGATCTTGCTGAAAAACAGAAACTTTTGCGCTCATTGCCAGAATTTTCAAAAATCACAAAAGGGTGCTTTTGATCTAAATTTTTTACACAAGATTTATATACAAATTTCCTAAGTTGTCCCCTTTTCAGAATTTTTGGAGTTACAGAAGTATACGAAGTTTTCAGATTGCTACAGACTGTTTTGTTTTTGACATATTTTGTTTTTGTGTGTTGTTTGCTTATTTTGATGAATTTATGGGTAGTATCGGGGGGTATGAACCATGGAGAAGTTGGAACAAAGTAGATATAACACCAATATAAATATAGAATGAGTTCACAAGAGTACCAAGAGTGGTGATTTGTTTTATTATACTAACGGAGCTTATGAGTTTTCTGTTGAGTTTTGTGTTGTGAAGTTTTCAAGTTTTGGGTAAAGTTTTGATAGACCACGGAATAAGGAGTGGCAAGAGGCTAAGCTTGGGATGCCCAAGGCACCCCAAGTCAATATTCAAGGACAACCAAGCATCTAATCTTGGGGATGCCCCGGATGGCATCCCCTCTTTTGTCTTAAATCCATCGGTAAAATTACTTGAGGCTATATTTTTATTCACAACATGATATTTCTTTTGCTTGGAGTGTCTTGTATTATATGAGTCTTTGCTTTTGGTCAATATGAAGGAAATATGCCCTAGAGGCAATAATAAATTTGTTATTTATATTTCCTTATATCATGATAATTGTTTATTATTCATGCTAGAATTGTATTAACCGGAAACTTAGTACATGTGTGAATGCATAGAAAAAGAGAGTGTCCCCAGCATGCCTCTACTTGAGTAGCTCATTAATCAAAGACGGTTAAGTTTACTAGCCATAGACATGTGTTGTCATTTGATGAACGGGATCACATCATTAGAGAATGATGTGATGGATAAGACCCATCCGTTAGCTTAGCACTATGATCGTTTAGTTTATTGTTATTGCTTTCTTCATGACTTGTACATGTTCCTATGACTATGAGATTATGCAACTCCCGAATACCAGAGGAACACTTAGTGTGCTATCAAACGTCACAACGTAACTGGGTGATTATAAAGATGCTCTACAGGTGTCTCCAATGGTGTTTGTTGAGTTGGCATAGATCGAGATTAGGATTTTTCATTCCGTGTTTTGGAGAGGTATCTCTGGGCCCTCTCGGTAATGCACATCACTATAAGCCTTGCAAGCAATGTGACTAATGAGTTAGTTGCGGGATGATGCATTACGGAACGAGTGAAGAGACTTGCCAGTAACGAGATTGAACTAGGTATGATGATACCGACGATCGAATCTCGGGCAAGTAACATACTGATGACAAAGGGAACAACGTATGTTTTTATGCGGTTTGACCGATAAAGATCTTCGTAGAATATGTAGGAGCCAATATGAGCATCCAGGTTCCGCTATTGGTTATTGACCGGAGATGTGTCTCGGTCTTGCCTACATAGTTCTCGAACCCGTAGGGTTCGCACGCTTAACGTTCGATGACGATTTGTATTATGAATTATGTGTTTTGATGATCGAAGTTTGTTTGGAGTCCAGGATGAGATCACGAACATGACGAGGAGTCTCGAAATGATCGAGACATAAAGATTCATATATTGAAAGGTTACATTCGGACACCAGAATGGTTCGGGTCCTTTCGGATAAGCTTCGGCGTACCGGGGGTTATCGGACCCCCCACCCCCCAGGAAGTTAATGGGCCACCATGGGCCTTAGTGGAAAGCGAGAGGGCTGGCCAGGAGGTGGCGCACGCCCCCTTCCCCCAATCCGAATTGGACAAGGGGAGGGGGCGGCACCCCCCTCCTTCCTTGTCTCCTCCTCCTCCTCCTTCCCCCCTTCTCCCACTTGGAATAGGAAAGGGGGGGGGATCCTACTACTAGGTTTGGAGTCCTAGTAGGACTCCTCCCCTATGGCATGCCTCCCCCTTGGCCGGCCTCCTCCTCCCCCTCCTTTATATACGTGGGGAGGGGGCACCCCAAAGACACACAAGTTTATCTTTTAGCCGTGTGCGGTGCCCCCCTCCACAGCTACACACCTCGGTCATATCATCGTAGTGCTTAGGCGAAGCCCTGCGCCGGTAGCTTCATTATCACCGTCGCCACGCCGTTGTTCTGACGAAACTCTCCCTCGGCCTCAACGGGATCAAGAGTACAAGGGACGTCATCGAGCTGAACGTGTGCTAAACACAGAGGTGCCGTACGTTCAGTCCTAGGATCGGTCGGATTGTGAAGACGTACGACTACATCAATCGCGTTGATAAAACGCTTCTGCTTTCGGTCTATGAGGGTATGTGGACACACACTCCCCACTCATTGATATGCTTGTCCTAGATAGATCTTGTGGGATCGTAGGATTTTTTTTGAAATTATTGCATTCCCCAACAGTGGCATCAGAGCCAGGTCTATGTGTTGATGTTATATGCACGAGTAGAACACAAATAGTTGTGGGCGATAATAGTCATACTGCTTATTGATATGTCCATTTTGCATCATGCTTTTATATCGATATTTATTGCAATATGGGCTGTTATTACACATAATGTCACAATACTTATGCCTATTCTCTCTTATTTTATAAGGTTTACATGAAGAGGGAGAATGCCGGCAGTTGGAATTCTCAATGGAAAAGGAGGAAATATTAGAGACCTATTCTCAAGACAACTCCAAAAGTCCTGAAACTCCACGGAAGTTATTTTTGGAATTAATAAAAAATACTGAGCGAAGAAAGTACCAGAGGGGGGCCACCCACCATCCACGAGGGTGGGGGGCGCGCCCTACCCCCCTGGGCGCGCCCCCTGCCTCGTGGGCCCCCTGGCAGGCCTCCGGTCTCCATCTTCTACTATATGAAGTCCTTTACCCTGAAAAAAAAAATCATAAGCAAGCTCTTTGGACGAAACACCGCTGCCACGAGGCGGAACCTTGGCGGAATAAGGAGTGGCAAGAGCATAAGCTTGGCGATGCCCAAGGCACCCCCAAGGTAATATTCAAGGATAACCAAGAGCCTAAGCTTGGGGATGCCCCGGAAGGCATCCCCTCTTTCGTCTTCATTCATCGGTAACTTTACTTGGAGCTATATTTTTATTCACCACATGATATGTGTTTTGCTTGGAGCGTCGTTTTATTTTCTTTAGCTTTGCTTGTTGTTTGAATAAAATACCAAGATCTGAAATTATTAAATGGGAGAGTCTTCACATAGTTGCATAATTATCTGTCTACTCATTGATCTTCACTTATATCTTTCGGAGTAGTTTGTTATTGCTGTAGTACTTCACTTATATCTTTTAGAGCACAGCGGTGGTTTTGTTTTATAGAAACTATTATTCTCTCTTTCTTCACTTATATTATTTTGAGAGTCTTAAACATCATGCTAATGTGCTTAATCCTAATATGCTAGGTATTCAAGACTAGTAAAAAACTTTCTTATGAGTGTGTTGAATACTAAGAGAAGTTTGATGCTTGATGATTGTTTTGAGATATGGAGGTAGTGATATCAAAGTTGTGCTAGTTGAGTAGTTGTGAATTTGAGAAATACTTGTGTTGAAGTTTGCAAGTCCCGTAGCATGCACGTATGATAAAGTTATGTAACAAATTTGAAACATGAGGTGTTCTTTGATTGTCCAACTTATGAGTGGCGGTCGGGGACGAGCGATGGTCTTTTCCTACCAATCTATCCCCTAGGAGCATGCGCGTAGTGCTTGGTTTTTGATGACTTGTAGATTTTTGCAATAAGTATGTGAGTTCTTTATGACTAATGTTGAGTCCATGGATTATAAGCACTCTAACCCTTCCATCATTGCTAGCCTCTTCTGCCGTGCATTGCCCTTTCTCACATTGAGAGTTGGTGCAAACTTCACGGTGCATCCAAACCCCGTGATATGATACGCTCTTTCACACATAAACCTCCTGATATCTTCCTCAAAACAGCCACCATACCTACCTATTATGGCATTTCCATAGCCATTCCGAGATATATTTCCATGCAACTTTCCACCGTTCAGTTTATCATGACACATTCATCATTGTCATATTGCTTAGCATGATCATGTAGTTGAGATAGTATTTGTGGCAAAGCCACCATTCATAATTCTTACATGTCACTCTTGATTCATTACATATCCCGGTACACCGCCGGGGGCATTCATATAGAGTCATACTTTGTTCTAGTATCGAGTTGTAAATAAATAGAAGTGTGATTATCATCATTTTCTAGAGCATTGTCCCAAGTGAGGAATAAAAAAAAGAGAAAGACCATAAAAAATGAGAAGGCCCAAAAAAATGAGAGAAAAAGAGAGAAGGGACAATGTTACTATCCTTTTACCACACTTGTGCTCCAAAGTAGCACCATAATCTTCATGATAGAGAGTCTCTTGTTTTATCATTTTCATATACTAGTGGGAATTTTTCATTATAGAACTTGGCTCATATATTCCAACAATGGGCCTCCTCAAGTTCCCTAGGTCTTCGTGAGCAAGCAAGTTGGATGCACACCCACTTAGTTTCTTTTATTGGGCTTTCATATATTTATAGCTCTAGTGCATCCGTTGCATGGCAATCCCTACTCCTGGCATTAACATCAATCGATGGGCATCTCCATAGCTCATTGATTAGCTTCGTTGATGTGAGACTTTCTTTTTTTTTGTCTTCTCCACATAACCCCCATTATCATATTCTATTCCACCCATAGTGCTATATCCATGGCTCACGCTCATGTATTGCGTGAAGGTTTATAAAGTTTGGGATTACTAAAGTATGAAACAATTTCTTGGCTTGTCATCATGGTTGTGCATGATGAGAGCATTCTTGTTTGAAGAAAATGGAGCATGACTAAACTATATGATTTTGTAGGGATAAACTTTCTTTGGCCATGTTATTTTGAGAGGACATAATTGCTTAGTTAGTATGCTTGAAGTATTATTACTTTTATGTCAATATGAACTTTTATCTTGAATCTTTCGGATCTGAATAGTCATACCACAATTAAGAAGAATTACATTGAAATTATGCCAAGTAGCATTCCACATCAAAAATTCTGTTTTTATCATTTACCTACTCGAGGACGAGCATGAATTAATCTTGGGGATGCTGATACGTCTCCAACGTATCTATAATTTTTGATTGTTCCATGCTAGTATATTATCTGTTTTGGATGTTTATGGGCTTTATTATGCACTTTTATATTATTTTGGGACTAACCTATTAACCCAGAGCCCAGCGCCAGTTCCTGTTTTTTCCCTTGTTTTAGTGTTTCGAAGAAAAGGAATATCAACCGGAGTCGAAACAGAATGAAACCTTCTGGAGAAGTTATTTTTGGAAGGAAAGCTACCCGATAGACTTGGAGTGCACGCCAGGAAAGAAACGAGGGATCCACGAGGTAGGGGGCGCGCCCACCCCCCTATGGCGCGACCTCTAGCCTCGTGGGCCCCTCGTGGCTCCCCTGACGTATTTCTTCCGCCTATATATATTCATATACCCTAAAACGATCTGAGAACAGAATAGATCGGGAGTTCTGCCACCGCAAGCCTCTGTAGCCACCAAAAACCAATCGGGACCCTGTTCTGGCACCCTGCCGGAGGGGGGATCCCTCACCGGTTGCCATCTTCATCATCCCGGCGCTCTCCGTGATGAGGAGGGAGTAGTCCACCCTCGGGGCTGAGGATATGTACCAGTAGCTATGTGTTTGATCTCTCTCTCTCTCTCGTGTTCTTGAGGTGATAGGATCTTGATGCATCGCGAGCTTTGCTATTATAGTTGGATCTTATGTTGCTTCTCCTCCTCTACTCTCTTGTAATGGATTGAGTTTTCCCTTTGAAGTAATCTTATCTGATTGAGTCTTTAATGATTTGAGAGCACTTCATGTATGTCTTGCCGTGCGTATCTGTGGTGACAATGGGATATCACGTGATTCTCTTGATGTATGTTTTGGTGATCAACTTGCGGTTCTGCCCATGAACCTATGCATAGGGGTTGGCACACGTTTTAAATCTTGATTCTCCGGTAGAAACTTTGGGGCACTCTTTGAGGTTCTATGTGTTGGTTGAATGGATGAATCTGAGATTGTGTGATGCATATCGTATAATCATACCCACGGATACTTGAAGTGACATTGGAGTATCTAGGTGACATCAGGGTTTTGGTTGATTTGTGTCTTAAGGTGTTATTCTAGTACGAACTCTAGGGCTGTTTGTGACACTTATAGGAATAGCCCAACGGATTGATTGGAAAGAATAACTTTGAGGTGGTTTCGTACACTACCATAATCTCTTCGTTCGTTCTCCACTATTAGTGACTTTGGAGTGACTCTTTGTTGCATGTTGAGGGATAGTTATATGATCCAATTATGTTATTATTGTTGAGAGAACTTGCACTAGTGAAAGTATGAACACTAGGCCTTGTTTCAACGCATTGCAATACCGTTTACACTCACCTTTACCACTTGCTACCTTGCTGTTTTTATATTTTCAGATTACAAATACTCATATCTACCATCCATATTGCACTTGTATCACCATCTCTTCGCCGAACTAGTGCACCTATACAATTTACCATTGTATTGGGTGTGTTGGGGACACAAGACACTTTTTGTTATTTGGTTGCAGGGTTGTTTGAGAGAGACCATCTTCATCCTACGCCTCCCACGGATTTATAAGCCTTAGGTCATCCACTTGAGGGAAATTTGCTACTGTCCTACAAACCTCTGCATTTGGAGGCCCAACAACGTCTACAAGAAGAAGGTTGCGTAGTAGACATCACTTCTCTATATCTTTGAAGGGAAAGGCATTGACATGGTTTAGGCTATGTGATGATATGGGATCATGGAACTACAACCGATTGAAATTGGAATTTCATCAGAAGTTTTATCCTATGCATCTTGTTTATCGTGATCGCAATTATATATATATAATTTTTGGCCTCATGAAGGAGAAAGCATCGCTCAAGCTTGGGGGAGGCTTAAGTCAATGTTATATTCATGCGGCAATCATGAGCTCTCAAGATAAATGATTATTCAAAAAAATTATGCTCGGCTTTCTCTCAATAATCGCTCCATGCTCGATACTTCTTGTACTCGTTCTTTTATGATGAAGACTATTGAATTCAAATGGGATTTATTGGAAATAATTAAACGCAACTCTGAAAATTGGGACCTCGACAAAGGTAAGGAGTCAGGTATAACACCTAAGTTTGATTGTGTTAAATATTTTATGGATACTGATGTTTTCCGTGAATTCAGCACTAAATATGGACTTGACTCTGAGGTAGTAGCTTCTTTCTGTGAATCATTTGCTACTCATGTTGATCTCCCTAAGGAGAAGTGGTTTAAAAATAATCCTCCCATTGAAGTAAAGGTAGTTGAACCTATTAAAGTTGAAGAAAAGACTATCACTTATAATGATCCTGTTGTTCCTACTGCTTATATTGAGAAACCACCTTTCGTTGTTAGAATAAAGGATCATGCTAAAGCTTCAACTGTGGTCAACAAAAGTAATATTAGGACAACCAAACCCCATGAGCAAACTAAAATTGAACCTAATATTGCTATGGTTAAGGATCTCTTGGCTGATAATATTGATGGGCATGTTATTTACTTCTGTGATGAAGCTGCTAGAATTGCTAGACCTGATACTAAAAATAAACATAGACCTGTTGTAGGCATGCCTGTTATTTCTGTTAAAATAGGAGATCATTGTTATCGTGGCTTGTGTGATATGGGGCTAGTGCAAGTGCAATACCTCATTCCTTATACAAAGAAATTATGCATGATATTGCACCTGCTGAAATAGGAGAAATTGATGTTACAATTAAGCTTGCCAATAGAGATACTATTTCACCAGTTGGGATTGTTAGAGATGTTGAAGTCTTGTGTGGGAAAGTTAAATATCGTGCTGATTTTCTTGTTCTTGGTTCCCCACAAGATAACTTTTGTCCCATTATATTTGGTAGACCCTTATTGAATATTATTAATGCTAGGATAGACTGCGAAAAGGATGTTGTTACTATTGGTTTGGGGGATATGTCTCATGAGTTTAATTTTGCTAAATTTCGTAGACAACCCCGTGATGAAGAATTGCCTAGTAAAGATGAAATTATTGGTCTTGCTTCTATTCTCGTGCCTCCTAATGATCCTTTATGACAATATTTGCTCGACCATGAAAATGATACGTTTATGAATGAAAGAAGGGAAATAGATGAAGTATTCTTTAAACAGGGACCTATTTTGAAACACAACCTGCATGTTGAAATCCTAGAGGGTCCTCCGGCACCCAAGGGTGATCCCAAGTTTGAGCTTAAACCATTACCTGATACTCTTAAATATGCATATCTTGATGAAAAGAAGATATATCCTATTATTATTACTGCTAACCTTTCAGAGCATGAAGAAAAGAAACTATTGAAAACCCTGAAGAAGCACCGTGCTGCTATTGGATATACTCTTGACGATCTTAAGGGCATTAGTCCCACTTTATGCCAGCACAAAATAAAATTGGAGAAAGAAGCTAAACCGGTTGTTGATCACCAATGACGGTTAAAACCTAAGATGAAAGAAGTGGTAAGAAAAGAAATACTAAAGCTTCTGGAGGCAGGTATAATTTATCCTGTTGCTGATAGTCAGTGGGTAAGTCTTGTCCATTGTGTCCCCAAGAAGGGAGGTATTGCCGTTGTTCCTAATGATAAAGATGAATTGATCCCATAAAGAATTGTTATAGGTTACAGGACGGTAATTGATTTCCGTAAATTAAATAAAGCTACTAAAAAGGATCATTACCCTTTACCTTTTATTGATCAAATGCTAGCAAGATTATCCAAACACACACATTTTTTCTTTCTAGATGGTTATTCTGGTTTCTCTCAAATACCTGTGTCAAAAGAGGATCAAGAAAAGACCACTTTTACTTGCCCTTTCGGTACCTTTGCTTATAGACTTATGCCTTTTGGTTTATGCAATGCACCTGCTACCTTTCAAAGATGCATGATGGCTATATTCTCTGATTTTTGTGAAAAGATTGTTGAGGTTTTCATGGATGATTATTCCGTATATGGAACTTCTTTTGATGATTACTTGAGCAAGCTTGATTTTAGTTTTGTAGAGATGTGAAGAAACTAATCTTGTCTTGAATTGGGAGAAGTGCCACTTTATGGTTAATGAAGGTGTTGTCTTGGGGCATCAAATTTCTGAAAGAGGTATTGAAGTTGATAAAGCCAAAGTTGATGCTATTGAAAAGATGCCATATCCTAAGGACATTAAAGGTATAAGAAGTTTCCTTGGTCATGCCGGTTTTTATAGGAGGTTCATTAAGGACTTCTCAAAAGTTTCTAGGCCTCTGACTAACCTCTTACAAAAAAATATTCCTTTTGTCTTTGATGATGATTATGTAGAAGCATTTGAAATACTTAAGAAAGCTTTGATTTCTGCACCTATTGTACAGCCACCTGATTGGAATTTACCCTTTAAAATTATGTGTGATGCTAGTGATTATGCCGTAGGTGCTGTTCTAGGACAAAGAGTTGATAATAAATTAAATGTTATCTAATATGCTAGTAAAACTCTAGACAGTGCCCAGAGAAATTATGCTACTACTGAAAAATAATTTTTAGCAGTTGTATTTGCTTGTGATAAGTTCAGACCTTATATTGTTGATTCCAAAGTAACTGTTAACACTGATCATGCTGCTATTAAATATCTTATTGAAAAGAAATATGCTAAAACTAGACTTATTATATGGATTCTCTTGCTACAAGAATTTGATTTGCATATTATTGATAGAAAGGGAGCTGAGAACCCCGTTGCAGACAACTTTTCTAGGTTAGAAAATGTTCTTGATGACCCACTACCTATTGATGATAGCTTCCCTGATGAACAACTAGCTGTCATAAATGCTTCTTGTACTGCTCCATGGTATGCTGATTATGCCAATTACATTGTTGCTAAATTTATACCACCAAGTTTCACATACCAGCAAAAGAAAAAGTTTTTCTATGATTTAAGACATTACTTTCCGGATGACCTACACCTTTACAAACAAGAAGTAGATGGTGTTATTAGACGTTGTGTACCTGAGCATGAACAGAAACAGATCCTACGCAAGTGTCACTCCGAGGCTTATGGAGGACACCACGCTGGAGATAGAACTGCACACAAGGTATTGCAATCCGGTTTTCATTGGCCTACTCTCTTTAAATATGCACGTAAGTTTGTCTTGTGTTGTGATGAATGTCAAAGAATTGGTAATATTAGTAGACGTCAAGAAATGCGTATGAACTATTCACTTGTTATTTAACCATTTGATGTTTGGGGCTTTGATTATATGGGACCTTTTCCTTCCTCTAATGGGTATACACATATTTTAGTTGCTGTTGATTACGTTACTAAGTGGGTAGAAGCTATTCCAACTAGTAGTGCTGATCATAACACCTCTATTAAGATGCTTAAAGAAGTTATTTTTCCGAGGTTTGGAGTCCCTAGATACTTAATGACTGAGGGTGGTTCACATTTTATTCACCGTGCCTTTCGTAAAATGCTTGCTAAGTATGATGTTAATCATAGAATTGCATCTCCATACCATCCACAATCTAGTGGTCAAGTAGAACTTAGTAATAGAGAGCTCAAATTAATCTTGCAAAAGACTGTTAATAGATCTAGAAAGAATTGGTCCAATAAACTTGATGATGCATTATGGGCCTATAGAACTGCATATAAAAATCCTATGGGTATGTCTCCGTATAAAATGGTTTATGGAAAAGCATGTCACTTACCTCTCGAACTAGAACATAAGGCATATTGGGCCATTAAAGAGCTCAGTTATGATTTCAAACTTGTCGGTGAGAAGAGGCTATTTGACATTAGCTCACTTGATAAATGGAGAACCCAAGCTTATGAGAATGCCAAACAGTTCAATGAAAAAGTTAAAAGATGGCATGACAAAAGGATACAAAAGCGTGAGTTTAATGTAGGTGACTATGTGTTGCTATTCAACTCTCGTTTAAGATTTTTTGCAGGAAAACTTCTCTCTAAATGGGAAGGGCCTTACGTTATCGAGGAGGCCTATCATTCCGGTGCCATAAAAATCAACAACTTCGAAGGCACAAATCCGAAGGTGGTGAACGGTCAAAGAATCAAACATTATATCTCAGGTAATCCCATAAATGTTGAAACTAATGTTATTGAATCCGTAACCCCGGAGGAGTACATAAGGGACACTTTCTAGAACGTTTCAGACTCCGAAAAGGAATAGGTATGTGGTACGGTAAGTAAACCGACTCCAAAATAGTTCTAACGGCATTTTTTTTCTCTATTTTGGAATATTTAAGAAAATAGGAAAATAATAAGTAGTCCGGGAAGAACACGAGGCTTCAACGAGGGTGGAGGGCGCGCCCTACCCCCTTGGGCGCGCCCCCTGCCTCGTGGGCACCTCGTGTGCTCTTAGGACTCCGTTTCTTGCACGATACTTCTTTCGGTCGGTAAAAATTCATTATATAATCTCCCGAAGGTTTTTACCACCGTACCACGCATATATCCTCTGTCTTGGTTTTGAGTTGTTTTCTTTCAGAGTTGTTGAAGGCCAGGCATCATGTCGTCTCTGTCCTCCAACAATGAGGGCAATGATGCTTGGCTAATGAAGATAGAGCTGAAGAGAGAAGAACCTGGGGAGAGCAACAAGGATGATGGGATCAAGAAGGCCATGAAGGAACAAGCTCCGGCAACCGAAGACGAAGACATCCTCCAACCTCATCACAATCTTCTTACCCCAACGGAGATTGAAGCTTACAAGATGATTGAGTTAGCTTGCATACAAAATAAGTATCTCACTCGTGAAAATATTTTGTTGAAGGAGCATATCACCACACTCAAGGGCATTATCCACAAAGTGGAGGATCTCCTACGCTCGATGTGCAATTATCCATCATCACCACCAACTTCTTCACCAGCAGAGGGGAACTAAGTATCTGGTATCGGCACTCCCCTTGACAACTGCCAAGCTTGGGGGAGGTGCCCCGGTATCGTATCACCATCACACTCCTATCTTTACCGTTTTTTTAGTTTGATCCTTTTATTATTATCTTGATCTAGTAGAATAAAGTTTAGCATGATCTAGTTTTGAGTTCTGCTTTATGATCCTTCTTTGTAATCGAGTCCATGAGCTATATATAATAAAGATTAGTGTTGAGTCAAGGGCTTGATTATCTTGCTATGATCTTGAGGGAATGGAAGGAAATAAAGAGAAATAAAGATATCGTATTGATCTTATGTAGAATAATGACTTCACATATAAAGAGTATGATGAATAAAAATTGTTGAGAGTTGACAAACATAGTTTTGGTCATCGTTGCAATTAATAGGAAGTAATAAAGAAAGAGAGGTTTTCACATATAAATATACTATCTTGGACATCTTTTATGATTGTGAGCACTCATTAAAATATGACATACTAAAGAGTTGATGTTGGACAAGGAAGACAACGTAATGGATTATGTTTTCTTATATCTAAAATAAAGTATATTTTCATGGATCATCCAACATGTTGAGCTTGCCTTTCCCTCTCATGCTAGCCAAATTATTTGCACCAAGTAGAGATACTACATGTGCTTCCGAATATCCTTAAACCCAGTTTTTCCATGAGAGTCCACCATACCTACCTATGGATTGAGTAAGATCCTTCAAGTAAGTTGTCATTGTTGCATGCAATAAAAATTGCTCTCTAAATATGTATTATTTATTAGTGTGGAGAAAATAAGCTTTATACGATCTTGTGATGTGGAAGAAATAAAAGCGACGGACTGCATAATAAAGGTCCATATCACAAGTGGCAATATAAAGTGACGTTCTTCCGCAATAAGATTTTGTGCATCCAACCATAAAAGCACATGACAGCCTCTGCTTCCCTCTGCGAAGGGCCTATCTTTTATTTTCATCTTATGCCTTATGCAAGAGTCAAGGTGATCATCACCTTTCCTTTTTATATTTTATCCTTTGGCAAGCACATTGTGTTGCAAAGATCCTGATATATATATCCAATTGGATGTAAGTTAGCATGAACTATTATTGTTGACATTACCCTTGAGGTAAAAGGTTGGGAGGCAACACTATAAGCTCCTATCTTTCTCTGTGTCCGATTAAAACTCAAACCCGTAAGTATTGCGTGAGTGTTAGCAATTGTGAAAGACTAAATGATAGTTGAGTATGTGGACTTGCTGAAATGCTCTTATATTGACTCTTTCCGATGTTATGATAAATTGCAATTGCTTCAATGACTGAGATCATAGTTTGTTAGTTTTCAATGAAGTTTATGATTCGTACTTGACATTGTGAATAGGTTGTTACTTTAGCATAAGGAATTATATGACAATATATATTTATGTTGCTGTTATAAGAATGATCATGATGCCCTCATGTTCGTATTTTATTTTATCGACACCTCTATCTCTAAACATGTGGACATATTTATCGTTATCGGCTTTTTCTTGAGCACAAGCGAGGTCTAAGCTTGGGGGAGTTGATACGTCCATTTTGCATCATGCTTTTATAGGGATGTTTATTGCATTATGGGCTCTTATTACACATTATGTCACAATACTTATGCCTATTCTCTCTCATTTTATAAGGTTTACATGAAGAGGGAGAATGCCGGGAGCTGGAATTCTGGGCTGGAAAAGGAGGAAATATTAGAGAACTATTCTGCACAACTCCAAAAGTCCTGAGATTCCATGGAAGTTATTTTTGGAATTAATAAAAAATAATGAGCGAAGAAAGTACTAGAGGGGGCCACCCACCATCCACGAGGGTGGGGGGCGCGCCCAACCCCCTGGGCACGCCCCCCTGCCTCGTGGGCCCCCTGGAAGGCCTCCGGTGTCCATCTTGCTATATGAAGTCCTTTACCCTGAAAAAAATCATAAGCAAGCTTTCGGGACGAAACACCGCCGCCGCGAGGCGGAACCTTGGTGGAACCAATCTAGGGCTCCGGCGGAGCTGTTCTGCCGGGGAAACATCCCTCCGGCAGGGGGAAATCATCGTCATCGTCATCACGAATGATCCTCTCATCGGGCGGGGGTCAATCTCCATCAACATCTTCACCAGCACCATCTCATCTAAAACCCTAGTTCATCTCTTGTATCCAATCTTTGTCCCAAAACCTTGGATTGGTACCTGTGGGTTGCTAGTAGTGTTGATTACTCCTTGTAGTTGATGCTAGTTGGTTTATTTGGTGGAAGATCATATGTTCAGATCCTTTATGCATATTAATACCCCTCTGATTATAAACATGAATATGATTTGTGCGTAGTTACGTTTGTTCCTGAGGACATGGGAGAAGTCTTGCTATAAGTAGTCATGTGAATTTGGTATTCGTTTGATATTTTAATGAGATGTATGTTGTCTTTCCTCTAGTGGTGTGATGTGAACATCGACTACATGACACTTCACCATTGTTTGGGCCTAGAGGAAGGCATTGGGAAGTAATAAGTAGATGATGGGTTGCTAGAGTGACAAAATCTTAAACCCTAGTTTATGCGTTGCTTCGTAAGGGGATGATTTGGATCCATATGTTTCATGCTATGGTTAGGTTTACCTTAATACTTCTTCTGTAGTTGTGGATGCTTGCAATAGGGGTTAATCATAAGTGGGATGCTGCTACGTCTTGAGCTTGCGTTGGTTTTCTCCCAAGAGGAGAGGATGATGCAACAAAGTAGCGTAAGTATTTCCCTCAGTTTTTGAGAACCAAGGTATCAATCCAGTAGGAGGCCACGCGCGAGTCCCTCGTACTTGCACAAAACGATAGCTCCTTGCAACCAACACGATTAGGGGTTGTCAATCCCTTCACGGTCACTTACGAGAGTGAGATCTGATAGAGATAATATTTTTGGTATTTTTCATATATAGATGCAAAGTAAAAATTGAAAAGAAAAGTAAAAAGAAAGCAAGTATAAAAGTGATGGAGATTGATATGATGAGAATAGACCCGGGGGCCATAGGTTTCACTAGTGGCTTCTCTCAAGAGCATAAGTATTCTACGGTGGGTGAACAAATTACTGTTGAGCAATTGATGTAATTGAGCATAATGATGAGTATATCTAGGTATGATCATGTATATAGGCATCACGTCCAAGACAAGTAGACCGAAACGATTCTGCATCTACTACTATTACTCCACTCATCGACCGCTATCCAGCATAAATCTAGAGTATTAAGTTAGAAACAGAGTAACGCCTTAAGCAAGATGACATGATGTAGAGGAATAAATTCATGCAATATGATAAATACTCCATCTTGTTATCCTCGATGGCAACAATACAAAACGTGCCTTGCAACCCTTTACATCCTTTGGGTAAGGACACCGCAAGATTGAACCCAAAGCTAAACACTTCTCCCATTGCAAGAACTACCAATCTAGTTGGCCAAACCAAACGGGTAATTCGAAGAGACTTGCAAAGATAACTCAATCATACATAAAAGAATTCAGAGAAGATTCAAATATTATTCATAGATAAGCTGGATCATAAACCCACAATTCATCGGTCTCAACGAACACACCGCAAAAACAAGATTACATCGAATAGATCTCCACGAGAGAGGGGGGGAACAATGTATTGAGATCCAAAAAGAGAGAAGAAGCCATCTAGCTACTAGCTATGGACCCGAAGGTCTGAAGTAAACTACTCACACTTCATCAGAAGGGCTATGGTGATGATGTATAAGCCCTCCGTGGTGGATGCCCCCTCCGGCGGAGCTCCCGAATAGGCCCCAAGATGGGATCTCGTGGATACAGGAAGTTGCGGCGGTGGAATTAGGTTTTTGGCTTCGTATCTGATCGTTTGGGGTACATAGGTATATATAGGAGGAAGGAGTACGTCGGTGGAGCAACAGGGGACCCACAAGGCAGGGGGCGCGCCCCCCACCCTCGTGACCGCCTCTGTTATCCCTTGGAGTAGGGTCCAAGTCTCCTGGATCACGTTCGGTGAGAAAATCACGTTTATGAAGTTTCATTCCATTTGGACTCCGTTTGATATTCCGTTTCTTCGAAACACTGAAATAGGCAAAAAACAGTAATTCTAGGCTGGGCCTCCGGTTAATAGGTTAGTCCCAAAAATAATATAAAAGTGGAAAATAAAGCCCAATATAGTCCAAAACAGTAGGTAAAGTAGCATGGAGCAATCAAAAATTATAGATACGTTGGAGACGTATCAAGCATCCCCAAGCTTAATTCCTGCTCGTCCTCGAGTAGGTAAATGATAAAAAGAGAATTTTTGATGCGGAGTGATACTTTGGCATAATTTCAATGTAAATCTTCTTAATTGTGGTATGAATATTCAGATCCGAAAGATTCAAGACAAAAGTTCATATTAACATAAAGATAATAATGCTTCAAGCATACTAATCAAAGTAATCATGTCTCCTCAAAATAGCATGGCAAAAGGAAGTTCATCCCTACAAAATCATATAGTTAGGCTATGCTTCATTTTTGTCACACAAAGATGTTCCCAACTTCTATACCCCCGATGACAAGCCAAGCAATTGTTTCACACTTAAATAATCTCAAACTTTTTCAACCTTCATGCAATACATGAGCGTGAGCCATGGATATAGCACTATTGGTGGAATAGAATATGATGGTGGGGATTGTGTGGAGAAGACAAAAAAAGAGAAAGTCTCACATTGACGAGGATAATCAACGGGTCATGGAGATGCCCAACAATTGATGTCAACATGAGGAGTAGGGATTGCCATGCAACGGATGCACTAGAGCTAATGAATGCTCAACAAAAGAAAACTAGTGGGTGTGCATCCAACTTGCTTGCTCATGAAGACCTAGGGCATTAGAGGAAGCCCATTGTAGGAATATACAAGCCAAGTTCTATAATGAAAAATTCCCACTAGTATAAAAAGACAACTTATGATACTCACTATATGAAAAACATGGTGCTACTTTGAAGCACAATATATGAGACTCACTACATGAAGAACAGGGTGCTACTTTGAAGCACAATATATGAGATTTACTACATGAACAACATGGTGCTACTTTGAAGCACAAGTGTGGAAAAAGAGATAGTGGCATTGACCTTTTTATTTATTTTCTCTTTTTTTGGGCCTTTCTTTTTTTTCTTTTTGGCCTTTCTCTTTTTTTTGATTGGGTAATGCTCTAATAATGATGATCATCACACTTCTATTGATTACAACATAAGGATTACAACTCGAAACTAGAACAAGATATGACTCTATATGAATGCCTCCGTGATGTCACGGGATGGTGCAATGAATCAAGAGTGACATGTATGAAAAGTAATGCATGGTGGCTTTGCCACAAATACGATGTCAACTACATGATCATGCAATGGCAATATGACAAAAGGAAAGTATGTCATGATGATGATGAACGGAACGGTGGAAAGTTGCATGGCAATATATCTCGGAATGGCTATGGAAATGCCATAATAGGTAGGTATGGTGGCTGTTTTGATGAAGATATAAGGAGGCTTATGTGTGATAGAGCGTATCATATCACGGGGTTTGGATGCACCAACGAAGTTTGCACCAACTCTCAAGGTGAGAAAGGGCAATGCACGGTACCGAAGAGGCTAGCAAAGGCGGAAAGGTAAAAGTGCGTATAATCCATGGACTCAACATTAGTCAAAAAAGAACTCATATACTTATCGCAAAAATTTAGAAGTCATAAAAAATAAAGTACTATGCACATGCTCCTAGGGGGATAGATTGGTAGGAAAAGACCATCGCTCGTCCCCGACCGCCACTCATAAGGATGCACAAGCCAGGTACACTTCATGTTTCAAATTTGTTACACAACTTTAACCATACGTGCATGCTACGGGACTAGCTAACTTCAACGCAAGCATTTATCAAATTCACAACTACTCAACTAGCACGACTTTGATATTATCACCCCCATATCTCAAAACAATTATCAAGCATCAAACTTTTCTTAGTATTCAACGCACTCAAAAGAAAGTTTCACATATCTTGAATACCAAGTATATTAATATTAAGCAAATTACCATGTTATTAACGACTCTCAAAATAATCTAAGTGAAGCATGAGAGATCAATAGTTTCTTTAAAACAAATCCACCACCGTGCTCTAAAAGATCTAAGTGAAGCACTAGAGCAAAAATTATCACGCTCAAAAGATAGAAGTGAAGCACTATGAGCAAAACATCAAGCTCAAAAGATATAAGTGAAGCACATAGAGTATTCTAACAAATTCCAATTTATACGTGGCTCTCTCAAAAGGTGTGTACAGCAAGGATGATTGTGGTAGACTAACAAGAAAAGACGCTCCAAGAAAAACACATATCATGTGGTGAATAAAAATATAGCTCCAAGTAAATTACCGATGGAAGTAGACGAAAGAGGGGATGCCTTCCGGGGCATCCCCAAGCTTTGACTTTTTGGTGTCCTTGGATTATCTTGGGGGTTCCATGGGCATCCCCAAGCTTAGGCTCTTGCCACTCTTTGTTCCATAATCCATCAAAAGAATTCTACCAAAACTTGAAAACTTCACAACTCAATAGAAATCTCGTGAGCTCCGTTAGAGAAAGAAAACAAAAGACTACTTTAAGGTACTGTAATGAACTCATTCTTTATTTATATTGGTGTTAAACCTACTGTATTCCAACTTCTCTATGGATTATAAACTATTTTACTAGCCATAGATTCATCAAAATAAGCAAACAACATAATGAAAACAGAATCTGTCAAAAACAGAACAGTCTGTAGTAATCTGTAACTAACGCAAACTTCTGGAACTCCAAAAATTCTACCAAAATTAGAAGACCTATACAATTTGTTTATTGATCAGCAGCAATTGGAATCAGTATTTTATCATGTTCTGGTGATTTTTAATAATTCGGGCACTGAGCGCAAAGTTTCTGGAAATTACAGCAAAATCAAATAACTATTATCCAAGAAGATCCAATAGGTTTAACTTGGCACAAACACTAATTAAAATATAAAACCACATCTAAACAGAGGCTAGATGGATTATTTATTCCTAAACATAAACAAAAACTAAAACTAAAAATAAAATTGGGTTGCCTCCCAACAAGCGCTATCGTTTAACGCCCCTAGCTAGGCATAAAAGCAATGATAGATCTAGGTATTGCCATCTTTGGTAGGCAATCCATAAGTGGATCTCATGATAGATTCATATGGTAATTTTATTTTATTTCTAGGAAAGTGTTCCATGCCTTTCTTTAATGGAAATTGGAATCTAATGTTCCCTTCCTTCATATCAATAATTGCACCAATCGTTCTAAGGAAAGGTCTACCAAGAATAATAGGACATGAAGGATTGCAATCTATATCAAGAACGATAAAATCTACGGGCACATAATTACTATTTGCAACAATAAGAACATCATTAATTCTTCCCATAGGTTTTTTAGTAGTGGAATCCGCAAGACACGGAAAGCTAGCAAATCACACAAAGTTTTGGGAATAATAGAGACACTAGCACCCAAATCATACAAGGCCTTAAACTCATAATCTTTAATTTTAATTTTAATAGTAGGTTCCCACTCATCATAGAGCTTTCTAGGGGTAGAGACTTTCAACTCAAGTTTTTCTTCATAAGATTGCATCAAAGCATCAACAATGTGTTCGGTAAAGGCCTTATTTTGACTATAAGCATGAGGAGAATTTGGCACGGATTGCAACAAGGAAACACAATAAATTAAAGAGGAATTTTCATAATTAAATTCCTTAAGATCCAATATAGTGGGTTTAGCAACATCTAGATTTTTATTTCTTTCCATCCCACTTTTATCAATTTCATCATCAAGATCTAAAAACTCTGAATTCTTAGAACGCCTTCTAGGTAAAGGAAGATCATATTAAGTTTCATCAAGATTCATATTGCAAAACAAAGATTTAATGGGGGACACATCAATAACTTTTAGATCTTTGTCTTGATTTTCATTGGAATAAGAAGAACACGCTTTAATAAAGGCATCTTTGGAAGCACGCATCCTATTGGTTCTTTCTTTGCACTCATCAATGGAAATTCTAATAGCTTTGAGAGACTCATTGATATCATGCTTAGGAGGAATAGATCTAAGCTTTAAAGAATCAACCTCAAGAGAAATTCTATCAACGTTCCTAGCCAAATCATCAACTTTAAGCAATTTCTCCTCAAGCAAAGCATTAAAATTCTTTTGTGAATTCATAAACTCTTTAACACTACTCTCAAATTCAGAGGGAATCTTATTAAAATTTCCATAAGAGTTGTTGTAGGAATTTCCATAATTATTAGAAGGATTACTAGGATAAGGCCTAGGATTAAAATTCCCTCTATAATGGCGTTGTTACCAAAATTATTCCTACCAATAAAATTCACATCCATAGATTCATTATTATTCTCAATCAAAGTAGACAAAGGCATATCATTAGGATCAGAAGAAACACTCTTAGTAGCAAATAATTTCATAAGTTCATCCATCTTTCCACTCAAGACATTGATTTCTTCTATCGCATGCACTTTTTTGTTAGTAGATCTTTCAGTATGCCATTGAGAATAATTAACCATAATATTATCTAGAAGTTTAGTAGCATCTCCTAGAGTGATTTACATAAAAGTGCCTCCCGCGGCCGAATCTAAAAGATTTCTAGAAGCAAAATTCAATCCGGCATAATTTTTTTGTATAATCATCCACAAGTTCAAACCATGAGTAGGACAATTACGTATCATTAATTTCATTCTCTCCCAAGCTTGTGCGACATGTTCATGATCAAGTTGCTTAAAATTCATAATATCGTTCCTAAGAGAGATAATCTTAGCGGGAGGAAAATACTTAGAGATAAAAGCATCTTTGCACTTGTTCCAAGAATCAATACTATTTTTAGGCAGAGATGAAAACCACGCTTTAGCACGATCTCTAAGAGAAAAAGGAAATAGCTTCAATTTAACGACATCATTATCGACATCTTTTTTCTGTTGCATATCACATAAATCAACGAAGCTATTCAGATGAGTAGCGGCATCTTCACTAGGAAGGCCGTAATTGATCTTTCATAACAAGATTCAACAAAGCAGTATTGATTTCACAAGATTCAATATTGGCAAGAGGAGCAATCGGAGTGCTAAGGAAATCATTATTATTGGTATTGGTGAAGTCACACAATTTGGTAGCATCTTGAGTCATTGCGACAAACAAGCAAACTATCACACGAGCAAACAAACGGACGAGGAAAAGGCAACGAGAAGAAGAGGATGAGATTGGGAAAGAGAGGGCGAATAAAACGGCAAGGGTGAAGTGGGGGAGAGGAAAACGAGAGGCAAATGGCAAATAATGTAATGCAAGAGATAGGGATTGTGATGGGTACTTGGTATGGTTGACTTTTGCGTAGACTCCCCGGCAACGGCGCCAGAAATCCTTCTTGCTACATTTGAGCTTGCGTTGGTTTTCCCCGAAGAGGAGAGGATGATGCAGCAAAGTAGCGTAAGTATTTCCCTCAGTTTTTGAGAACCAAGGTATCAATCCAGTAGGAGGCCACGCGCGAGTCCCTCATACCTTCACAAATCGATAGCTCCTCGCAACCAACGCGATTAGGGGTGTCAATCCATTCACGGTCACTTACGAGAGTGAGATCTGATAGAGATAATATTTTTGGTATTTTTCATATATAGATGCAAAGTAAAAAGTGAAAAGCAAAGTAAAAAGAAAGCAAGTCTAAAAGTGATGGATATTGATATGATGAGAATAGACCCAGGGGCCATAGGTTTCACTAGTGGCTTCTCTCAAGAGCATAAGTATTCTACTGTGGGTGAACGAATTACTGTTGAGCAATTGACAGAATTGAGCATAATTATGAGTATATCTAGGTATGATCATGTATATAGGCATCACGTCCAAGACAAGTAGACCGAAACGATTCTGCATCTACTACTATTACTCCACTCATCGACCGCTATCCAGCATGCATCTAGAGTATTAATTTAAAAACAGAGTAACGCCTTAAGCAAGATGACATGATGTAGAGGAATAAATTCATGCAATATGATAAATACTCCATCTTGTTATCCTCGATGGCAACAATACAAAACGTGCCTTGCAACCCTTTACATCCTTTGGGTAAGGACACCACAAGATTGAACCCAAAGCTAAACACTTCTCCCATTGCAAGAACTACCAATCTAGTTGGCCAAACCAAACGGATAATTCGAAGAGACTTGCAAAGATAACTCAATCATACATAAAAGAATTCAGAGAAGATTCAAATATTATTCATAGATAAGCTGGATCATAAACCCACAATTCATCGATCTCAACGAACACACCGCAAAAAGAAGATTACATCGAATAGATCTCCACGAGAGAGGGGGGAACAATGTATTGAGATCCAAAAAGAGAGAAGAAGCCATCTAGCTACTAGCTATGGACCCGAAGGTCTGAAGTAAACTACTCACACTTCATCGGAAGGGCTATGGTGATGATGTATAAGCCTTCCGTGGTGGATGCCCCCTCCGGCGGAGCTCCGAAACAGGCCCCAAGATGGGATCTCGTGGATACAGGAAGTTGCGGCGGTGGAATTAGGTTTTTGGCTCAGATTCGATCGCTTGGGGGCAATGAGGTATATATAGGAGGAAGAATGCGTCGATTGGAGCAACAGGGGCCCACGAGGCGGGCGCGCCCACCCTCGTGGATCGCCTCATATCCCTTGGAGTAGGGTCCAAGTCTCCTAGATCACGCTCGGTGAGAAAATCACGTTTCGAAGGTTTCATTCCGCTTTGGACTCCGTTTGATATTCCGCTTCTTGAAACACTGAAATAAGCAAAAAACAGCAATTACAGGCTGGGCCTCCGGTTAATAGGTTAGTCCCAAAAATAATATAAAAGTGGAAAATAAAGCCCAATATAGTCCAAAACAGTAGGTAAAGTAGCATGGAGCAATAAAAAATTATAGATACGTTGGAGATGTATCAGATGCTTGTCCAAGAAAGGGCAGTACCCAAGCACTGGTCCACCCACATACCAAATTAGCAAAGTAACGAACACGAATCATATGAGTGTGATGAAAACTAGCTTGACGGTAATTCCCATGTGTCCTCGGGAGCGTTTTCCATCATATAAGAGTTTGTCCAGGATTGTCCTTTGCTACAAAAAGGATTAGGCCATCTTGCTGCACCTTAAATACTTTCATTACTTGTTACCCGTTACAAATTACCTCATCACAAAACTATCTGTTACTGATAATTTCAGTGCTTGCAGAGAATACCTTACTGAAAACCGCTTTTCATTTCCTTCTGCTCCTCGTTGGGTTCGACACTCTTATTTATCGAAAGGACTACGATAGATCCCCTACACTTGTGGGTCATCACTTACCAGCATGTCATACTTTGATTCGGCGATATTGTTGGATGAAGTGGCCCACACCGACATTACATGACCGCGTTCATGAGACTGGTTCTACCGACGTGCTTCGCATTGTGTGGCTAGTGGGTGTCTGTTTCTCCAACTTTAGTTGAATCGAGTTTGACTACGCCTGGTCCTTGTTGAAGCTTAAAACAGCACACTTGACAAAAAATCATTGTGGATTTGATGCCTAGGTAAGAACGGTTCTTTCTAAGCCCATAACAGCCAGGTAAATCTTGCAACGACAAAGTAGAGGACGTCTAACTTGTTTTTGCAGGGCTTGTTGTGATGTGATATGGTCAAGACATGATGATATATAAATTGTTGTATGAGATGATCATGTTTTGTAGAAGTTATCAGCAACTGGCATTAGCCTTATGGTTGTCGCTTTATTGTATGAAATGCAATCTCCATGTAATTGCTTTACTCTATCACTAAGCGGTAGCAATAGTCATAGAAGCAATAGTTGGCGAGACGACAACGATGCTACGATGGAGATCAAGGTGTCAAGTCGGTGATGATGGTGATCATGACGGTGCTTTGGAGATGGAGATAAAAGGAACAAGATGATGATGGCCATATCATATCACTTATATTGATTGCATGTGATGTTTATCCTTTATGCATCTTATTTTTCTTAGTACGGCGGTAGCATTATACGATGATCTCTCACTAAATTTCAAGGTACAATTGTTCTCCCTGAGTATGCACCGTTGCTACAGTTTGTCGTGCCGAGACACCACGTGATGATCGGGTGTGATAAGCTCTATGTTCACATACAACGGGTGCAAGCCAGTTTTGCACACGCAGAATACTCGGGTTAAACTTGACGAGCCTAGCATATGCATATATGGTCTTGGAACACTGAGACCGAAAGGTCGAGCGTGAATCATATAGTAGATATGATCAACATAGTGATGTTCACCATTCAAAGCTACTCCATCTCACGTGATGATCGGACATGGTTTAGTTGATATGGATCACGTGATCATTTAGAGGACTAGAGAGATGTCTATCTAAGTGGGAGTTCTTAAGTAATATGATTAATTGAACTTTAATTTATCACGAACTTAGTACATGATAGTATTTTACTTGTCTATATTGTTGTAGATCAATGGCCCGTGCTACTGTTCCTTTGAATTTTAATGCGTTCCTAGAGAAAGCTAAGTTGAAAGATGATGGTAGCAACTACACGGACTGGGTCCGTAACTTGAGGATTATCCTCATTGCTACACAGAAGAATTACGTCCTGGAAGCACCGCTAGGTGCAAGACCCGCTGCAGGAGCAACTCCGCACGTTATGAACGTCTGGCAGAGCAAAGCTGATGACTACTCGATAGTTCAATGTGCCATGCTTTACGGCTTAGAACCGGGACTTCAACGATGTTTTGAACGTCATGGAGCATATGAGATGTTCTAGGAGTTGAAGTTAATATTTCAAGCAAATGCCTAGATTGAGAGATATGAAGTCTCCAATAAGTTCTATAGCTGCAAGATGGGGGAGAATAGTTCTGCCAGTGAACATATACTCAGAATGTCTGGGTACCACAACCACTTGACTCAACTGGGAGTCAATCTTCCTGATGATAGTGTCATTGACAGAGATCTTCAATCACTGCCACCAAGCTACAAAAGCTTCATGATGAACTATAATATGCAAGGGATGAATAAAACAATTCCCGAGCTCTTCGCGATGCTAAAAGCTGCGGAGGTAGAAATCAAGAAGGAGCATCAAGTGTTGATGGTTAACAAGACCACTAATTTCAAGAAAAAGGGTAAAGGGAAGAAGCGGAACTTCAAGAAGAACGACAAGCAAGTTGTTGCTCAAGTGAAGATGCCCAAGTCTGGACCTAAGCCTGAGACGGAGTGCTTCTACTGCAAAGGGACTGGTCACTGGAAGCGAACTGCCCCAAGTATTTGGCGGATAAGAAGGATGGCAAAGTGAAAGGTATATTTGATATACATGTTATTGATGTGTACCTTACTAATGCTCGTAGTAGCGCCTGGGTATTTGATACTGGTTCTGTTGCTCATATTTGCAACTCGAAACAAGGGCTACAGATTAAGCGAAGATTGGCTAAGGACGAGGTGACGATGCTCGTGGAAAATGGTTCCAAAGTTAATGTGATCGTCATCGGCAGGCTGCCTCTACATCTACCTCTGGGATTAGTTTTAGACCTGAATAATTGTTATTTGGTGCCAGCGTTAAGCATGAACATTATATCTGGGTCTTGTTTGATACGAGACGGTTATTCATTTAAATCAAGAATAATGGTTGTTCTATTTATATGAGTAATATCTTTTATGGTCATGCACCCTTGATGAGTGGTGTATTTTTGTTGAATCTCGATAGTAGTGACACACATATTCATAGTATTGAAGCCAAAAGATATAAGTTTAATAATGATAGTGCAACTTATTTGTGGCACTGCCGTTTGGGTCATATTGGTGAAAGCTCATGAAGAAACTCCATGCTGATGGGCTTTTGGAATCACTTGATTATGAATCACTTGATGCTTGTGAATCATGCCTCATGGGCAAGATGACTAAGCCTCCGGTCTCCGGAACTATGGCGCGAGCAACGGACTTGTTGGAAATAATACATACTGATGTAGGCGGTCCGATGAGTGTTGAGGCTCGCAGCGGGTATCATTATTTTCTGACCTTCACAGATGATTTGAGCAGATATGGGTATATCTACTTGATGAAACATAAGTCTGAAACATTTGAAAAGTTTAAATAATTTCAGAGTGAAGTGGAAAATCATCGTAACAAGAAAATAAAGTTTCTACGATCTGATCGTGGAGGTGAATATTTGAGTTACGAGTTTGGTCTTCATTTGAAACAATGTGGAATAGTTTTGCAACTCACGCCACCTGGAACACCACAGTGTAATGGTGTGTCCGAAAATCGTAACCGCACTTTATTAGATATGGTGCGATCTATGATGTTTCTTACTGATTTACCGCAATCGTTTTGGGGTTATGCTTTAGAGACGGTTGCATTCACGTTAAATAGGGCACCATCTAAATCCGTTGAGACGACACCTTAGGAACTGTGGTTTGGCAAGAAACCCAAGTTGTCGTTTCTTAAAGTTTGGGGGTGCGATGCTTATGTGAAAAAGCTTCAACCTGATAAGCTCGAACCAAAATCAGAGAAATGTGTCTTCATAGGATACCCAAAGGAGACTGTTGGGTACACCTTCTATCACAGATCCGATGTTTTTGTCACGGCAGATGTCCTCTTGCAAGGACTTAGTCGTGGAGCCATCGCAACTGGGAAGCTTAAAGGGGTTAATCGGGACAAAGGACACGAGAGATTTATACTAGTTCGGCCCCTTACGGTGAAGGTAAGGCCTACGTCTAGTTGGGTTGGTATTGCTTGATGTTTCGATGACCAGGGAGCGAGATACGCTATGCCCGGTTCTCGATGAGTTGTTTCTTGTCCCTAAGCCGCCAAGTGGTCGTCCCCTTATATACGGGTTGACGCCTGCGGCCTATA
The DNA here is from genome assembly GCA_021605145.1 of Aegilops bicornis. Classification (NCBI taxonomy): domain Eukaryota; kingdom Viridiplantae; phylum Streptophyta; class Magnoliopsida; order Poales; family Poaceae; genus Aegilops; species Aegilops bicornis. The sequence goes on along the minus strand of CM038671.1, from coordinate 725,482,574 downwards.
GAGTCCTCGCCGCTCATAGACAGTGTCCGGCTCGGTGACTAGTTAATTCTACCTTATGTTACAAGTCATATCATCATAGCGGTTTACCACTATGGGCCTTAAGCCGCTGGTGGGCCTTAGATCCTTTATTGAACCGCCATCTTCATACTTGGTCTTGGGCTTCTTCTGACGAGCCCTTCTTTGCGTAACCCGGCCCCTCCTGGGCGGCTTACATAAATATGTATATCCCCAACATTAGGCCCCAGATTGATTTGAACCGTTCATGTCAATCTTAAAATACCTTAAGAAATAAACCTTCACCTATACGCTGTGCAAAGGTCTTTAACCCGCCATGACGTCATCTTCTGGATCCGCGTTAACCCGTCGTGACGTCATCTTTTACTTAAATTCATATTTTACGCCGCCATATCCTCCAACGGATCTTTGCTTTTACTGACCGTTCCAAAAACCGAGGCGTCGGGGCCGCTGAATAATGATGCTTGGTCTCCTCGTTTCTCGCGCCATCTCAGTCGGTCTTCCCTTATAAATAGGCACGACCTAGGTCTTCCATTCTCCCCCCCTTTCGTACATCCTCTTCCTCTCACTGTGTCTCTGCCGCCCGAGCTCCGCTACCGCCGCCGTCGAGCTCCTCGTCTTCACCGACTCAGGCTGCTGCATCAACCCGAATCTGACCAGAAATCAACGGCGAACTTCTGCAGCCCGTCCACATCCGTAAGTTCCCTTCTTTCCCTTTCTTAGATTTGCACTGGAGCTTCTTCGAGTTCGTCGGTGTTCATCGCCGCCCGCGGCGAACCCTTTATGTTCTTCACCTTCGATGCCCTGTTTAGATCGTTGAATAATATAAAACTGCTGCGGTGACTGTTTTACGTTTATCTCAAACATAGGCAGATCTCTTTTTCTTTTGTTCAGAGGCTTCCTTCGTGTGGATGAACTTCCCTGTACTGATTTTAGGTCTAGAAATTTTTCCTTTTAGAACAACCGTTTGATCCAAAACAATAATTGCAGCTTGTGAAATCTATTTGTTCCACACTTAGTCAAAAACTGCCTCTGTTGAATTTGTTTAACCATAGTAATCTATGTAGTCGGTTTATGACAACACCGATTGTCAGTCTTGCTTGCTTCAGGCGACTTTAAGAAAATTTAACTGCCCTTGATACCTACAGCGGCTTAAATATCATTGCGTAGTTACCTATATGTCATTAGGCCCCATCTTAAGCCGCCATTTGAATAGACTTAAAAATACTCTCCTTCCGGATTAAAATTGAACCGGAGCTTCTTATTTTTTCATAGGCTTGCACTTACGCCATTGAACCTAAGGCTCCCAAGGCTCCTGCGACCTGTAATTGGGTCCAATCCATTGTCACAGAAAGCAAATTGTCTGAATTTGTGAAGTATGGTCACCTGCCCAAGAAGGATGTCATGTCTTATTGTGCCCCTGACCCGTCTGAGGAGAAACCTCAGCCCAAAGAAGGGGAGGTGGTAGTTTTTACGGATCATATGAGCCGGGGATTTGCTCCACCCGGTTCAAAATTCTTCAGGGATGTTTTGCATTTCTTTGACCTTAGACCTCAAGACATTGGAACCAAATCCGTGTCAAATATCTGCAACTTCCAAGTTTTCTGCGAAGTGTACCTGGGAGAAGAGCCCAATCTACTTTTGTTCAGAGAGCTATTCTATTTAAACCGGCAGAATGAACGTGCCAATGGGCCCAGTCTTGAACTCGGCGGCATCTCAATTCAGCGGCGGAGAGACTGCCTCTTTCCTTATGCCGAACTGCCCAGCCACCCAAAGACTGGAACCAGACGTGGTTTTATTGCCAGGACACTTCTCCGGCTGACGAGAACCCTCTGCCTGGCTTCCGCGCTCTGCGCCTTGAATCAAATCACCCGCTGCCGGATAAGCTAACCGCTGTTGAACGTCTATCACTTGCCCCTACCATCAAGAAGATCAAAGCCCTCTTAGGCAATGGCTTGAGCGGTATTGATTTGGTGCGAGTCTGGATCTCCTGGCGGGTGATCCCGTTAAGCCGCCGCCCCAGCTTAATGTGCTCTTACACTGGCGATAAGGATGATCTGCTGCGCCATAGTTCTGATGACATACCAGATGATATGGTTGAAGTTACGACCCAGACTTTGTTGAAAGAAGGCACGGTGACTAGTAATGCCTTTGGCCTACTTCCCTTCTGCAAGAAGATCCCGACCCCCGTAGTGAGTCATCAACCTCAATGAATACTCTTTACTATATTACACTTTGCTTTTACTCATAACCCCTTATCATTTTTCACAGGCCGATGACATCTTCTGGAAGGTCAAGTATGACCATGAGGCGGCCAAACAAGCCAGAGCGGCAAAAAGAGCCGAAAGGAAAGCCGCCAAGACGGAACTTCAAGAAGAGGAAGCCAAGCGCTTCAGATATGTTTAAACTTGACGATACTGATGATGATGAAGAAGAGGTAACTTTTAACTCCCTTGACTCTTTATCATCACCTTACTGACATTAAATTTTTTCAGGAAGACACGGGGAACAGCCAAGCCGTCGAGGAAGAGGTAACTATAATCTCCTCCGACTTCGAGCCCCTGCCGCGTCAGAAAATTCGAAGAGTAACCCGGAAAGTAAGATTTTCACATCCTTTGGCTCACCAACATCCTCAATTTATTTTGAAGCAATAGCAATTTGAAAGCCGGAGGCAGACCCGGACCAGCAAGGATGTAGAGCTCTCCTCCGGCTTACCTGACGTAACCAGGAAGCGTCGGACTGAGGTTATCTCCGATTTACGCTATGTTTTACCTTTGGCGGGTTTAATTCGTCAACCGCTCAATTCATCTGACTCCAATTATCAGGATACCTCTCCTTTCTCCCGCGAGTCTATGCAATCTAACATGCCGGCTTTCAAAACTGCCCCTGGGTAATGTAATTTTGTTTACCTTATGCATTACCTTACTCATGCTTTTGTGCTCATCCTTCTGCCTTTATCCATAGCGTGCAAGTGAAAACCCAGTAAAAGGGCAAAAAAGAGTAAGCCTTCCCAAGACCCAGTCGCGACTGAACCGGAGCTTGGCATGGCTGCTCCTGACAGTTCTACCCATCAGCTGCCGCCTGAACCAGCCTATGACATTCCAAAGACCAACCTCCGATCCACCCAATCAAGATACTCTCAACAGCTCTGATAACCCGGAAGCTCCTAGCCCGGCCAAGACAATTGACCCGGAAGTTGAGATTCTGAAGACTCAGTTTGTTGAGCCGGGGCAGCCCACTGTCCTTGCCAAGTGCTCTGCCAAGGAAGAGCTTCTGGAACGCCGAAAGGCCAAGCTAGACATTGTTGACTATACTCATTTGAGCATTGGAGAGATAGTATCTGGCTATATCAATCAAGTACATAGCAGTCGTGACCTAGAAATTGACATGGTGAAGCAAATACAGCAAAAATCTGAGGTATAACTTATGCTACTTTTCTTAATCATACTTATCAGATCAGCCCCCAAGTCTATTGCTTATGAATAAATATCTTGTAGACTTAGAAAACTGCTTAGCACCGCTTTGTCCGGTTTAGAAAGAAGATATTTAACCCGGTTGTAACATGATACCTTGAACTTGCGATACACATTAGCCCCTCAAGCGCCAAGTACCTTTGCTTGCAAAGTGCTTGGGACTTAATTTCCATGAACCGGCATTGTAAGTTTAAAATTCTTCAAAGATACATTAGCCCCCAAGTGTCAAGTATCTTTGCTTGCAAAGTACTTGGGACTTAATGTTATCTTATCATGATTCTGACTATAACCTGGCACCAATGCAGGCCACCATAAGTCAATTTGAGTCGGAGATTGCTGACCTGAAGAGCCGCCTGGCAGCTCAAGAACTAGAAATTCAAAAGGCCAACTCCAAATTTGAATTCAACATCTCTGAACAAGAGAAATTGAAGAAGAATTTTGAGGCGGAGAAGAAAATCTGGGCTGATGAGAAGGCCTCACTAGTGACCCGGGTCGAGACAGCGGAAACATCACTTGCAGAAGCAATAGCCGAGCTGTCCGGCTTAAAGCGCCAGACATCTCAAATGGTCTCAGCAATCTTCGGTAAGTTACTATATATATCCTCAGATATTGCAATCCTTCCTTTGACGACTATTTTAATTGTTATCTCTGGCTCACCTTATGTTTATGAACACAGGCCCCAGGAGCACAAACCTCAAGCAGAACATGCTGATCAAATTGAAAGCGCTTTACACTCTAGTGGAGCAACTGTACACCGGGTCACAATGTGCTTTGGCCGTTGTGGTTTTATCAAATGATGTTCCCCATCTCCTGCAAGATGTGCTACAGCGGCTTGCCGTGCTACCCCAGCGGGTCCAAGAGCTAAGACGGGCATCTGCCAGAGCCGGGGCTATAGCCGCATTGAGCCGGGCCAAGGCGTGGATTCCAGAGTTAGACCCGACAGACATTGCTCTTGGGTATCCCAGCTTGAAGGAAGACGGCTCTTTATTCAACGAGAAAGACTTCACCGCCTGTGTGAAAGACATACGTCCTATGGCTACTCTTATTGGGAACGATACTGACCTTACCAAGTATCAGCGGGGCTATGATAGTGAGAACCGGAGAATTCCAACACCTCACTATAATGAAGTCAACCTGATCCCTCCAACTCGTAAGCATACCTTTGCCCCTGAAGTCGACCCATCCGGTTTAATAGATGATGAAGCTGAGTTTGAAGCCTTGAGTGGCATTGACTGGGCCTCGTCAACCTTCTAGGACAGGGCAGCCGACAGAGAGGCGGAGAAGGATAACCCGGAATCTTCAAGCCAACCAAAGGAGTGAACCGCCAAGCGTTTATGACTTTGCGAAAACAATGCTTCATTATTCAGACTCGGGGAGTCTTGTAATAGGGTAGAAAAAACCTCTCGATTTTTTTCATTCCTTCGTGCATTTTTATGGCGCTTAATACTTTCGTAAGCCGCCATCGCTATATACTTTCAGCTTATGTTGATCTTTTATTTCCTTGATGTTAAAAATTTGCTTGCCTTATCCTGCATATAAAACAAGCAGAATTCCCTTGGCGACTTATCGCGTCGGGGGTCACATAAGGTATTGATAACCCGGAGTGCGAACCAAAACATCATATAAAGGCTAGTTTATGATTATATTTGTTAAACACAATCACAATAGCATACCCGCGATCCTTTTGGTAATCTCGTCGGTTTATGTGACCTAAATCATGAGGGTAAGTTTAACTCCTGAAAGTTGGCACATATGATGTTCACCTGGCCCTTAACAACTGAAGTGACCAATATTAAACCGGTGGAACGAGAACCCCATAGTACTTTCAAGAAGGCCTCACGGTAGTCAAACATTTACACTTACAAAGTATGATGAATAATAAAATTTAAAGGCCTCTGATTCGAATACGACCAGTGAACCGTTCCAAAGGGGTTAAGCTAAGATTCGGATACGATCATATAGCCCCCAGTGGTTTTGGCGATGCCAATCAAGTGGGTATCGACAGCTATGTTCTCTTTGGTTCGAATACGACCTATGTTTGAACAGGAAGCCCCCAAGTGACCATAAGAGTTTTTTAATGACGCTGATTTGAATACGATCCACGTCAGACCCAAAGGGGTTAAGCTATGATTCAAATATGATCAAGAAGCCCCAACCTGGTTTGGCAAGATGTCGATCAAGTGGGTATCGACAGCTATGTTCTCTTTGGTTTGAATCGACCTATGTTTGAAGAGGAAGCCCCAAGTGATCATGGCTAGATTCAGATATGATCATAAGCCGGACCAAAGGGAAAGCCGGATTCAGATATGATCCGCCTCCTCGCTGGTTGTTTCCACCACCTGATAAAGAAGACATGTAAACCTTTGAGGGTGAAAAGAACAGAAGTCCTGCTTTATTGCTTCAAATAACATATATATCGTTAAAAAATATATACATCTTGAGAGCCGGTGGCTCAAGTATAGTAAAGCCGAAGATGGGCGATATTCCACGGCCGACGGGTCTCCTCCTCCGACTTACGTGAGTCTTTGTGCTCTCGAACATCGACAAGGTAGTATGACCCATTGTTCAGATTCTTGCTGACCACAAAGGGTCCTTCCCAAGGAGGGGATAGCTTGTGCATATTAGATCGATCTCGGATGAGCCGGAGCACTAAGTCGCCTTCTGAAGGTTCTGCTTCTAACCCGCGCGGCCGTGATAGCGGCAGTGTCTTGCCGGTAAATCGCCGAGCGGCTATTGCCAAGTATCGCTCCTCATCCAACAAGTCAAGTGCATCCCGACGAGCTTTTTCATTATCAGCCTCAATGTAAGCCGCCACGCTGGGTGAGTCGTCTTGGGATGTCACTTGGCAGGACTGCCTCGCTCGCATACACCATGAAGAAAGGTGTGTAACATGTAGACCTGTTAGGCGTAGTGTTGATGCTCCACAAAGATGCAGGGTAGCTCCTCCACCCAACAACCCGAGGTCCATCAGAACGGGACCAAGAGCCGGGTTTGATACCCTTCAGATCTCTGATTAGCTCTTTCGCTTGACCATTGGATTGAGGATGAGCAACAACCAAACATCAAGCCGGATATGTTCTCGTTGACAGAACTCTTCCATGGCACCTTTGGAGAGATTAGTGCCATTATCAGTTATGATGCTGTGTGGAAAACCAAAACGAAAGATCACCTTTTTCATGAACTGAACCGCCATGGCTGCATCACACTTACTGACCGGCTCTGCCTCAACCCACTTTGTAAACTTATCCACTGCCACCAGGAGGTGTGTATGTTTATCCTTAGACCTCTTGAAAGGTCCAACCATGTCAAGCCCTGCATCGCGAACGGCCAAGTAATTGGAATCATCCTCAACTCTTGAGCCGCACATGAGCTCATCGTGAGAATTTTTGACATCCACACATTTGTCGACTCAGATCCTCTCAGATCAAGATGAGCCGTCAGCCAATAGAAACCATGACGGAAAGCCTTGGCCACAAGAGATTTTGAGCCGACATGATGACCATAATCTCCTTCATGGATCTCACGAAGTATCTCCTGACCCTCCACAGGCGACACACAATGTTGAAACGCCCCGGTGACACTGCAGTGATGTAACTCGCCATGAACAATTGTCATAAATTTGGACCGCCTGATGATTTGTCTCGCCAAAGTCTCATCCTCAGGCAACTCTCCCCGGGTCATATAGGCCAAATATGGCACTGTCCAATCCGGGATGACGTGAAGAGCTGCCACCACCGTGCCTCCGGTCCTGCAATCGCTAGGTCCTCCTCTGTGGGTACCTTGACAGAAGGATTATGCAAACATCAAGAAAGGTGTTAGGCAGCCCCGGCTTTCGCTGAGATCCCAGCCGGCTTAAAGCATCAGCTGCCTCGTTCTTCCTTCGATCAATGTGCTCCACTTGATAACCTTTGAAGTGACCAGCCACAGCATCAACTTCATTATGGTAAGCCTCCATTAAGGGATCCTTAGAGTCCCACTTGCCTGATACCTGTTGAGCCGCAAGATCTGAGTCACCCAAACACCTTACCCGGCTCAAATTCATCTCTTTGGCCATCCTGAGACCATGGAGTAAGGCCTCATATTCAGCTGCATTGTTAGTACAAGGAAACATAACCAGAGCACATAACAAAATTTGTCACCTCGGGGGGAAGTTAAAACGACTCCAGCCCCCGAGCCTTCCAACTGCCTGGACCCATCAAAGTGAATAGTCCAATATGTGTTATCTGGCTTCTCCTCAGGTGCCAAGGCCTCCTTAGCCCGAGCTATCTCCTCACGCACCCGTGCCACCTCCGCGTTATGCTCATCTTGATTCGCAGGGATGACTGTGGTGGTTAACAGGTGGCCACTTATCCATGAGATCCATCAAGACCGAGTGGGCATGACAGGTGGCCTCCTACCCCGCCGCTTCCCGACCCGGACGTTATTGTCATGGTACCGCTGAGTTTTGACCGGGTTGAGTACCAGCCATGAAAACTCCTACCCATCTTGGCGGCTCATAGGGGTCCGAAATACTAGAGCCGTCAGAACAACCCCTAAGCCCGCCATCCTGTAACAGATACAACGAATGTGTTGAACCGGCGGACGAATCACCGTCGGAGAGGACGGCCGTCTCACCACCATCTATAGATCATTCAGAAAGTTCTCCTCCGTGGATGCAACCCATGAAGGCACGCTTCACGACGGTTTGAGCTCGGGCGGGCCTCGCACGCTGAGCCGTTTCGACGAGGTCGGTGCAGCAATCCGGCTCAGGGCCCGGCTCACCAATCTGGCCGATGAAGACGTGGATTCCGCCAAAGGGGACCCGGTACCCGTACTCAATTGAGCCGGCATCGGGGCCCCAGCCTTCGTCGTCGATGTAGATCTTGCCGCGACGACTATTGGTCATCCGGCCCACTGCGTATCCCTTGAGCCATTCGAAGTTGCCCATCAAGAACTCAAATCCACCGTGCGCTGGCCCCATGGTGGGCGCCAACTGTCGTGGTTTTGTCAGGGCAGATAGGGGTGGAAACGGATCGGATGCGGATCGGATAGTGCTCTCACCACTTCCGTTTTCATATTTTCAAAACGAATACGAATGCGAATACGGATGTTATCGGATACGGATGCGGCTCGGATGTTATTTGAATACGGATATCTATTGGATGTTTTCTTGATTCGGAGCGGATACGAATAATAGTAACATCTTGCTTAAGTATATCACCAATAGCTATGTGGCACGAAATAATCAACTTGTGACATACAATAAGTCAGTGATAAATAGTTTTATAAATAAATACTATTGTAATGCATAATAGTTTCTAAGTTTAATCATGCAAAGAGTAAAATTTGACCACTTATTTGGCATTTATGTTGGGTAATTGGAATACTGGGGCAACAATTTTGAAAATTACCTCCCGTAATATTATTCGGATACGGATATATCCACTTCCATATCCATATTTGTGTCAAAATCTCAAGCCATATTTTATTTTTTATCTGTTAAATAAATTCGGATACAGATAATTTCCATTTCCATTTTTGTTCGGATGCGGATGTTTTGGATACGAATAGGCATTTTCTCGAATACGAATATCGGATATTTCAGATTATCCGCTACCACTTTCCACCCCTAACGGCAGATGTCCTCTTGCAAGGACTTAGTCGTGGAGCCATCGCAACTGGGAAGCTTAAAGGGGTTAATCGGGACAAAGGACACGAGAGATTTATACTAGTTCGGCCCCTTACGGTGAAGGTAAGGCCTACGCCTAGTTGGGTTGGTATTGCTTGATGTTTCGATGACTGTGGAGCGAGATACGCTATGCCCGGTTCTCGATGAGTTGTTTCTTGTCCCTAAGCCGCCGGTGGTCGCCCCTTATATACACGGGTTGATGCCCTGCTGCCTCTGTAGAGTCCCTGCCGGCTCATAGGCAAAGGTCCGCTCGGTGACTAGTTAATTCTACCTTATGTAACAAGTCATGTCATCATGGCGGTTTACCACTATGGGCCTTAAGTCACTGTGGGCCTTAGACCCTTTATTGAACCGCCATCTTCATGCTTGGTCTTGGGCTTCTTTCTGATGAGTCTTATTTGCGTAACCCGGCCCCTCCTGGGCGGCTTACACAAATAGTTATATCCCCAACACGATGGAAAGATATTCATTGCTAAGAATGGATCCTTTCTGGAGAAGGAGTATCTCTCGAAAGAAGGGGAGGAAAGTAGAACTTGATGAGGTAATTGTACCTGCTCCCGAATTGGAAAGTAGTTCATCACAGAAATTAGTTCCAGTTATTCCTACACCAATCAGTAAGGAAGCTAAAGATAGTGATCATGAAACTTCAGATCAAGTTACTACCGAACCTCGTAGGTCAACCAGAGTAAAATCCGCACCGGAGTGGTACGGTAATCCTGTTCTGGAGGTCATGTTACTTGACCACGATGAACCTACGAACTATGAGGAAGCGATGATGAGCCCAGATTCCGCGAAATGGCTTGAAGCCATGAAATCTGAGATGGGATCCATGTATGAGAACAAAGTACGGACCTTGGTTGACTTGCCCGATGATTGGCAAGCCATAGAGAATAAATGGATCTTCAAGACGAAGACATACGCTGACGGTAATATTACTATCTACAAAGCTCGACTTGTTGCAAAAGGTTTTCGACAAGTTCAAGGAGTTGACTACGATGAGACTTTCTCACCCGTAGCGATGCTTAAGTCTGTCCGAATCATGTTAGCAATTGCTGCATTTTATGATTATGAAATTTGGCAAATGGATGTCAAAACTACATTCCTGAATGGATTTCCGGAAGAAGAGTTGTATATGATGCAACCAGAAGGTTTTATCATTCCAACGGATGCTAACAAAGTGTGCAAGCTCCACCGATCCATTTATGGACTGTTGCAAGCCTCTTGGAGTTGGAATAAACATTTTGATAGTGTGATGAAAGCATATGGTTTTATACAGACTTTTGGAGAAGCATGTATTTACAATAAAGTGAGTGGGAGCTCTGTAGCATTTCTAGTATTATATGTGAAGGAAATATGCCCTAGAGGCAATAATAAAGTTATTATTTATTTCCTTATATCATGATAAATGTTTATTATTCATGCTAGAATTGTATTAACCGGAAACATAATACATGTGTGAATACATAGACAAACAGAGTGTCACTAGTATGCCTCTATTTGACTAGCTCGTTAATCAAAGATGGTTATGTTTCCTAACCATAGACATGGGTTGTCATTTGATTAACGGGATCACATCATTAGGAGAATGATGTGATTGACATGACCCATTCCGTTAGCTTAGCACCCGATCGCTTAGTATGTTGCTATTGCTTTCTTCATGACTTATACATGTTCCTATGACTATGAGATTATGCAACTCCCGTTTACTGGAGGAACACTTTGTCTGCTACCAAACGTCACAACGTAACAGGGTGATTATAGAGGTGCTCTACAGGTGTCTCCGAAGGTACATGTTGGGTTGGCATATTTCGAGATTAGGATTTGTCACTCCGATTGTCGGAGAGGTATCTCTGGGCCCTCTCGGTAATGCACATCACTTAAGCCTTGCAAGTATTGCAACTAATGAGTTAGTTGCAGGATGATGTATTACGGAACGAGTAAAGAGACTTGCCGATAACGAGATTGAACTAGGTATTGAGATTCCGACGATCAAATCTCGGGCAAGTAACATATCGATGACAAAGGGAACAACGTATGTTGTTATGCGGTCTGACCGATAAAGATCTTCGTAGAATATGTGGGAGCCAATATGAGCATCCAGGTTCCGCTATTGGTTATTGACCGGAGACGTGTCTCGGTCATGTCTACATAGTTCTCGAACCCATAGGGTCCGCACGCTTAACGTTACGATGACAGTTTTATTACGAGTTTATGTGTTTTGATGTACCGAAGGTTGTTCAGAGTCCTGGATGTGATCACAGACATGACGAGGACTCTCAAAATGGTCGAGACATGAAGATTGATATATTGGAAGCCTATGTTTGGACATCGGAAGTGTTCCGGGTGAAATCAGGATTTTTCCGGAGTACCGGGAGGTTACCGGAACCCCCGGCAACTTAATGGGCCTTAGTGAGCCTTGGTGGAAGAGAGGAGAGGAGGCTAGGGCAGGGCCGCGCACCCCTCCCCCCTAATCCGAAAAGGACAAGGAGAGGGGGGCGACGCCCCCCCCCTTTCCATTCTCCCTTCCACCTCTTCCCCCTCTCTCTCCTAGTCCAACATGGAAAAGGGGGGAGTCCTACTCCCGGTAGGAGTAGGACTCCTCCGGCCGCCTCCTAGGCCGGCCGCACCCCCCCTTGCTCCTTTATATACGGGGGCAGGGGGCACCCCAAAGAGACAACAATTGATCTGTTTGATCTTTTAGCCGTGTGCGGTGCCCCCCTCCACCATAGTCCACCTCGATAATACTGTAGCGATGCTTAGGCGATGACCTGCGTCGGTAGAGAACATCATCACCACGCCGTCAGGTCGATTTAAACTCTCCTCAACACTCGGCTGGATTGGAGTTTGAGGGACGTCATCGGGCTGAACGTGTGCTGAACTCGGAGGTGCCGTACGTTCGGTACTTGATCGGTCGGATCGTGAAGACGTACAACTACATCAACCGCGTTGTGCTAACGCTTCCGCTTTCGGTCTACGAGGGTACGTGGACAACACTCTCCCCTCTCGTTGCTATGCATCACCATGATCTTGCATGTACGTAGGAAATTTTTTGAAATTACTATGTTTCCCAACAGTGGTATTAGAGCCAGGTTTTATGCGTAGATGTCATATGCACGAGTAGAACACAAGTGAGTTGTGGGCGATATAAGTCATACTGCTTACCAACATGTCATACTTTGGTTCGGCGGTATTGTTGAACGAAGCGGCCCGGACCGACATTACGCGTACGCTTACGCGAGACCGGTTCTCCCGACGTGCTTTGCATAAAGGTGGCTAGCGGGTGTCAGTTTCTCCAACTTTAGTTGAACAGAGTGTGGCTACGCCCGGTCCTTGCGAAGGTTAAAACAACACCAACTTGACAAACTATTGTTGTGGTTTTTGATGCATAGGTAAGAACGGTTCTTGCTAAGCCCGTAGCAGCCACGTAAACTTGCAACAACAAAGTAGAGGACGTCTAACTTGTTTTTGCAGGGCATGTTGTGATGTGATATGGTCAAGACGTGATGCTATATTTTATTGTATGAGATGATCATGTTTTGTAACCGAGTTATCGACAACTGCCAGGAGCCATATGGTTGTCGCTTTATTGTATGCAATGCAATCACCCTGTAATGCTTTACTTTATCACTAAGCGGTAGCGATAGTCGTAGAAGCATAAGATTGGCGAGATGACAACAATGCTACGATGGAGATCAAGGTGTCGCGCCGGTGACGATGGTGATCATGGAGGTGCTTAGGAGATGGAGATCACAAGCACAAGATGATGATGGCCATATCATATCATTATATTGATTGCATGTGATGTTTATCTTTTATGCATCTTATCTTGCTTTGATTGACGGTAGCATTATAAGATGATCTCTCACTAAATTTCAAGACAAAAAGTGTTCTCCCTGAGTATGCACTGCTACAAAGTTCGTCGTGCCTGCACACCACGTGATGATCGGGTGTGATAAGCTCTACGTCCATCTACAACGGGTGCAAGCCAGTTTTGCACACGCAGAATACTCAGGTTAAACTTGACGAGCCTAGCATATGCATATATGGCCTCGGAAGACTGAGACCGAAAGGTCGAGCGTGAATCATATAGTAGATATGATCAACATAGTGATGTTCACCATTCAAGGCTACTCCATTTCACTTGATGATCGGTTATGGTTTAGTTGATTTCGATCACATGATCACTTAGAGGATTAGAGGGATGTCTTTCTAAGTGGGAGTTCTTAAGTAATATGATTAATTGAACTTAAATTTATCATGAACTTAGTACCTGATAGTATCTTGCTTGTCTATGTTTGATTGTAGATAGATGGCCCGTCTTTGTTGTTCCATTGAATTTTAATGCGTTCCTTGAGAAAGCAAAGTTGAAAGATGATGGTAGCAATTACACGGACTGGGTCCAGAACTTCAGGATTATCCTCATTGCTGCATGTAAGAATTGCCCCTGGAAGCACCGGCTGGTGCCAGTGCCCGCCGCAGAGCAACCCCAGATGTTATGAACGTCTGGCAGAGAAAATCTGATGACTACTCAATAGTTCAGTGTGCCATGCTTTACGGCTTAGAACCGGGACTTCAACGACGTTTTGAACGTCATGGAGCATATGAGATGTTCCAGGAGTTGAAGTTAATATTTCAAGCAAATGCCCAGATAGAGAGATATGAAGTCTCCAATAAGTTCTATAGCTGCAAGATGGAGGAGAATAGTTCTGTCAGTGAGCATATACTCAAGATTTCTGGGTATAATAATCACTTGATTCAACTGGGAGTTAATCTTCCGGATGATAGCGTCATTGATGTAATTCTCCAATCACTACCACCAAGCTACAAGAGCTTCGTGATGAACTATAACATGCAAGGGATGGATAAGACGATTCCCGAGCTCTTCGCAATGCTAAAGGCTGCGGAGGTAGAAATCAAGAAGGAGCATCAAGTGTTGATGGTCAACAAGACCAGTAGTTTCAAGAAAAAGGGCGAAGGGAAGAAGAAGGGGAACTTCAAGAAGAACAGCAAGCAAGTTGCTGCTCAGGAGAAGAAACCCAAGTCTGGACCTAAGCCTGAAACTGAGTGCTTCTACTGCAAGTAGACTGGTCACTGGAAACTGAACTGCCCCAAGTATTTGGTGGATAAGAAGGATGGCAAGGTGAACAAAGGTATATGTGATATAGATGTTATTGATGTGTACCTTACTAGAGCTCGAGGTAGCACCTGGGTATTTGATACTGGTTCTTTGCTAATATTTGCAAATCGAAACAGGGACTCTGATTGCTTAACACCGCCAAGGACGAGGTGACGATGCGCGTGGGAAATGGTTCCAAAGTCGATGTGATCGCGGTCGGCACACTACCTCTACATCTACCTTCAGGATTAGTTTTAGACCTGAATAATTGTTATTTGTGTCCAGCGTTGAGCATGAACATTATATCAGGATCTTGTTTGATGCGAGACGGTTATTCATTTAAATCAGAGAATAATGGTTGTTCTATTTATATGAGTGATATCTTTTATGGTCATGCACCCTTGAAGAGTGGTCTATTTTTGATGAATCTCGATAGTAGTGATACATATATTCATAATAATGAAGCCAAAAGATGCAGAGTTGATAATGATAGTGCAACTTATTTGTGGCACTGCCGTTTAGGTCATATCGGTGCAAAGCACATGAAGAAACTCCATACTGATGGACTTTTGGAACCACTTGATTATGAATCACTTGGTACTTGCGAACCGTGCCTCATGGGCAAGATGACTAAAACACTGTTCTCCGGTACTATGGAGAGAGCAACAGATTTGTTGGAAATCATACATACAGATGTATGTGGACCGATGAATGTTGAGGCTCGTGGCGGATATCGTTATTTTCTCACCTTCACAGATGATTTAAAGCAGATATGGGTATATCTACTTAATGAAGCATAAGTCTGAAACATTTGAAAGTTCAAAGAATTTCAGAGTGAAGTTGAAATCATCATAACAAGAAAATAAAGTTTCTACAATCTGATCGTGGAGGAGAATATTTGAGTTACGAGTTTGGTCTACATTTGAAACAATGCGGAATAGTTTCGCAACTCACGCCACCCGGAACACCATAGCGTAATGGTGTGCCCGAACATCGTAATCGTACTTTACTGGATATGGTGTGATCTATGTTGTCTCTTACTGATTTACCGCTATCATTTTGGGGTTATGCTTTAGAGACGGCCGCATTCACATTAAATAGGGCACCATTGAAATCTGTTGAGACGACGCCTTATGAACTGTGGTTTGGCAGGAAACAAAAGTTGTCGTTTCTTAAAGTTTGGGGCTGTGATGCTTATGTGAAAAAGCTTCAACCTGATAAGCTCGAACCCAAATCCGAGAAATGTGTCTTCATAGGATACCCAAAGGAGACTGTTGGGTACACCTTCTATCACAGATCCGAAGGCAAGACATTTTTTGCTAAAAATAGATCCTTTCTAGAGAAGGAGTTTCTCTCGAAAGAAGTGCGTGGGAGGAAAGTAGAACTTGATGAGGTAACTGTACCTGCTCCCTTATTGGAAAGTAGATCATCACAGAAACCGGTTTTTGTGACACCTACACCAATTAGTGAGGAAGTTAATGATGATGATCATGAAATTTCAGATCAAGTTGTTACTCAACCTTGTAGATCAACCAGAGTAAGATCCACACTAGGGTGGTATGGTAATCCTGTTCTGGAAGTCATGCTACTAGATCATGATGAACGTACGAACTATGAAGAAGCGATGGTGAGCCCAGATTCCGCAAAATGGCTTGATAGTGTGATCAAAGCATTTGGTTTTGTACAGACTTTTGGAGAAGCCTGTATTTACAAGAAAGTGAGTGGGAGCTCTGTAGCATTTCTGATATTATATGTGGATGACATATTACTGATTGGAAATGATATAGAATTTCTGGATAGCATAAAGGGATACTTGAATAAGAGTATTTCGATGAAAGACCTCGGTGAAGCTGCTTACATATTGGGCATTAAGATCTATAAAGATAGATCAAGATGCTTAATTGGACTTTCACAAAGCACATACCTTGAAAAAGTTTTGAAGAAGTTCAAAATGGATCAAGCAAAGAAAGGGTTCTTGCCTGTGTTACAAGGTGTGAAATTGAGTAAGACTCAATGCCTGACCACTGCAGAAGATAGAGAGAAAATGAAAGATGTTCCCTATGCTTCAGCCGTAGGCTCTATCATGTATGCAATGGTGTGTACTGCACGATGTGTGCCTATCTATAAGTCCGGCAGGGAGGTACCAAAGTAATCCAGAGTGGATCCTTTGGACAGCGGTCAAGAACATCCTGAAATACGAAAAGGACTAAGGATATGTTTCTCGCTTATGGAGGTGACAAAGAGCTCAACGTAAATGGTTACGTTGATGCAAGCTTTGACATCGATCCGCATTTATTCTAAATCGCAAACCGGATACATGTTTACATTGAACGGTGGAGCTGTCAGTTGGTGCAGTTCTAAACAAAGCGTCGTGGCGGAATCTACGTGTGAAGCGGAGTACATAGCTGCTTCGGAAGCAGCAAATGAAGGAGTCTGGATGAAGGAGTTCATATCCGATCTAGGTGTGATACCTAGTGCATCGGGTCCAATGAAAATCTTTTGTGACAATACTGGAGCAATTGCCTTGGCGAAGGAATCCAGATTTCACAAGAGAACCAAGCACATCAAGAGACGCTTCAATTCCATCCGGGATCTAGTCCAGGTGGGAGACATAGAAATTTGCAAGATATGTACGATCTGAATGTTGCAGACCGGTTGACTAAGCCTCTTCCACGAGCAAAACATGATCAGCACCAAGGCTCCATGGGTGTTAGAATCATTACTGTGTAATCTGGATTACTGACTCTAGTGCAAGTGGGAGACTGAAGGAAATATGCCCTAGAGTCAATAATAAAGTTATTATTTATTTCCTTATATCATGATAAATGTTTATTATTCATGCTAGAATTGTATTAACCAGAAACATAATACATGTGTGAATACATGGACAAACAGAGTATCACTAGTATGCCTCTACTTGACTAGCTCATTAATCAAAGATGGTTATGTTTCCTAACCATAGATATGGGTTGTCATTTGATTAACGGGATCACATCATTAGGAGAATGATGTGATTGACATGACCCATTCCGTTAGCTTAGCACCCGATCGTTTAGTATGTTGCTATTGCTTTCTTCATGACTTATACATGTTCCTATGACTATGAGATTATGCAACTCTGCCATCGGAGGAACACTTTGTGTGCTACCAAACGTCACAACATAACTGGGTGATTATAAAGGTGCTCTACGGTGTCTCCGAAGGTACATGTTGGGTTGGCGATTTCGAGATTAGGATTTGTCACTCCGATTGTCGGAGAGGTATCTCCGGCCTCCCAAGAATGCACATCACTTAAGCCTTGCAAGCATTGCAACTAATGAGTTAGTTGCAGGATGATGTATTACGGAATGAGTAAAGAGACTTGTCGGTAACGAGATTGAACTAGGTATTGAGATACTTCTACGTCTTGAGCTTGCGTTGGTTTTCCTCGAAGATGATAGGGTGATGCAGCAAGTGTAGCGTAAGTATTTCCCTCAGTTTTGAGAACCAAGGTATCAATCAAGTAAGAGGCTCCTCAAAAGTCCCACGCACCTACACAAACAAATTGAGAACTCACAACCACCGCAATAAAGGGGTTGTCAATCCCTTCACGGCCACTTGCGAAAGTGAGATCTAATAAAGATAGTATGATAAGATAGATATATTTTTGGTATTTTTATAATATAGATGCAAAAATTAAAGATGCAAATAAAAGTAGATTGGGAGCAAATATGATAAGAGATAGACCCGGGGGCCATAGGTTTCACTAGTGCCTTCTCTCAAGATAGCATAAGTATTACGGTGGGTGAACAAATTACAGTCGAGCAATTGATAGAAAAGCGCATAGTTATGAGATTATCTAAGCATGATCATGTATATAGGCATCACATCCATAACAAGTAGACCGACTTCTGCCTGCATCTACTACTATTACTCCACACATCGACCGCTATCCAGCATGCATCTAGAGTATTAAGTTCATAAGAACAGAGTAACGCATTAAGCAAGACGACATGATGTAGAGGGATAAACTCATGCAATATGGTATAAACCCCATCTTGTTATCCTCGATGGCAACAATACAATATGTGCCTTGCAACCCTTTACATCCTGGGTAAGGACACCGCAAGATTGAACCCAAAGCTAAGCACTTCTCCCATGGCAAGAAAGACCAATCTAGTAGGCCAAACTAAACTGATAATTCGAAGAGACTTGGAAAGATAACTCAATCATACATAAAAGAATTCAGAGAAGATTCAAATATTATTCATAGATAAACTTGATCATAAACCCACAATTCATCGGATCTCGACAAACACACCGCAGAAAGAGTTTACATCGAATAGATCTCCACAAGAGAGGGGGAGAACATTGTATTGAGATCCAAAAAGAGAGAAGAAGCCATCTAGCTAATAACTATGGACCCGTAGGTCTGTGGTAAACTACTCACAACTCATCGGAGGGGCAAGGATGTTGATGTAGATGCCCTCCGTGGTTGATTCCCCCTCCAGCAGAGTGCCGGTGAAGGCTCCAAGATGAGATCTCGCGGATACGGAAGGTTATGGCGGTGGAAATTGTGTTTCGTGGTGCTCCTGGATGTTTTCGGGGTACGTAGGTATATATAGGAGGAGGAAGTACGTCGGTGGCCGCCTGAGGGGCCCACGAGACAGGGGGGCGCGCCCTATGGGGGGCGCCCTCCTATCTCGTGGAGGCATCGACTGCTTCTTGACTTGCACTCCAAGTCCTCTGGATCACGTTTGTTCCAAAAATCACGCCCCCGAAGGTTTCATTCCGTTTGGACTCCGTTTGATATTCCTTTTCTTCGAAATACTGAAATTGGCAAAAACAGCAATATGGGCTGGGCCTCCGGTTAGTAGGTTAGTCCCAAAAATGATATAAATGTGTAAAATAAAGCCCATAAACATCCAAAAGGAGTAATATAATAGCATGGAACAATCAAAATTTATAGATACGTTGCAGGCGTATCAAGCATCCCCAAGCTTAATTCCTGCTCATCCTCGAGTAGGTAAATCATAAAAAAAGAGAATTTTTGATGTGGAATGCTACCTAGCATAATTCATAATGTAATTTTCTTTATTGTGGCATGAATGTTCAGATCCAAATGAATACAAAATAAAAGTTCATATTGATAAAAGAAATAGTAATACTTCAAGCATACTAATCAAAGTAATCATGTCTTCTCAAAATAGCATGGCAAAAGAAAGTTCATCCCTACAAAATCATATAGTTAGGCTATGCTTCATTTGCGTCACACAAAGATGTTCCCAACTTCTATACCCCCGATGACAAGCCAAGCAATTGTTTCATACTTAAATAATATCAAACTTTTTCAACCTTGACGCAATACATGAGCGTGAGCCATGGATATAGCACTATGGGTGGAATAGAATATGATGATGGGGATTGTGTGGATAAGACAAAAAGGAGAAAGTCTCACATTGACGAGGATAATCAACGGGCTATGGAGATGCCCATCAATTGATGTCAACATGAGGAGTAGGGATTGCCATGCAACGGATGCACTAGAGCTATAAATAAATGCTCAACAAAAGAAAACTAGTGGGTGTGCATCCAACTTGCTTGCTCACGAAGACCTAGGGCATTTGAGGAAGCCCATCGTAGGAATATACAAGCCAAGTTCTATAATGAAAAATTCCCACTAGTATGAAAAAGACAACTTATGAGACTCACTATATGATAAACATGGTTCTACTTTGAAGCACAATATATGAGACTCACTACATGAAGAACAAGGTGCTACTTTGAAGCACAAGTGTGGAAAAAGAGATAGTAACATTGCCCTTTTTATTAATTTTCTTTTTTTTTGGGCCTTTCTTTTTTATTTTTGACCTTTCTCTTCTTTTTTTTAGTGGCAATGCTCTAATAATGATGATCATCACACTTCTATTGATTACAACATAAGGATTACAACTCGAAACTAGAACAAGATATGACTCTATATGAATGCCTCCGGCGGTGTACCGGGTTGGTGCAATGAATCAAGAGTGACATGTATGAAAAATAATGCATGGTGGCTTTGCCACAAATACGATGTCAACTACATGATCATGCAAAGGCAATATGACAAAAGTAAAGTATGTCATGATGATGATGAACGGAACAGTGGAAAGTTGCATGGCAATATATCTCGGAATGGCTATGGAAATGCCATAATATGTAGGTATGGTGGCTGTTTTGAGGAAGATATAGGGAGGTGTATGTGTGATAGAGTGTATCGTATCATGGGGTTTGGATGCACCGGCGAAGTTTGCACCAACTCTCAAGGTGAGAAAGGGCAATGCATGCATCAAGAGGCTAGCAAAGGCGGAAAGGTAAAAGTGCGTATAATCCATGGACTCAACATTAGTCAAAAGAACTCATATGCTTATTGCAAAAATTTAGAAGTCATCAAAAATCAAGTACTACGTGCATGCTCCTAGGGGATAGATTGGTAGGAAAAGACCATCGCTTGTCCCCTACCGCCACTCATAAGGATGCACAAGCCGGTACACTTCATGCTTCAAATTTGTTACACAAATTTAACCATACGTGAATGCTATGGGACTTGCTAAATTCAACACAAGCATTCTTTAAATTCATAATCACCCAACTAGCATGACTTTAATATCACTACCTCCATATCTCAAAACAATTATCAAGTATCAAGTTGATCATAGCATCCAATTCACTTCCTATGATAGTTTTACTAGATCATGTTGACGCGCGTTGTCGCGCCCGTTCATTTTTGTAATGAATTAAGTAAAATATCCGTAAATACATGAAGTTACCAAACACGAATGTTGAATCTGTATAACTTGATTCAGACATTTGGGTTTGTGGTTGTAGTGTGGAAGCGAAGATTGGGTGCACATTGCCATGCCACGACCATCCATTTTGATGAACGAACATTAGACGAATTAAATTCCCTTGAAATTCCAACATTCATTCATGATATGAGATTGAAAAGAAGAAACACACATATAGTCATGAAAAAAAAGATGATCTGATACTTGAACTCTTGCCAGAGCATTGTGCTAGTAAATAAAGCTTCGAAAAATGTGAGGAAGAACATATGAAGCCTTCCTCAAAGAACTACATTATTGAAAAAAAAAGCACAGGAAAGCATAACAAAAATTTCTGAAGGATTACCTTGATATTTCTAAGTGACATGGTGCAATTTTCCTTCAGGCATTATTTCTTCACATTTACTAAACAAATATCCTTTCTTTAATTAGGAGCCACCTTTAGCACAAGAATGACCTGGTTGGTTCTTGTTTCCGAAGTCCTAACAAAAACAATGGACAGTTGAAGTGGAGTTTTCAACTTCGGTTTGGTGCACGTATGACTTAATGCTTCACAAAATGTACTCAAAAATGTTGATTAATCTTACGCATTGTTAGGTTTCAAACTGAATGCTGGATTCCTCGAAACATTAGGCAATCGCTCAGTTAGCATGCCATAAGATACCGAACAGGGAGGTAGACCACGGAGAGCGGGGCAGGAACTGCAGTGTCTGATAATGTTGTTTGGTGTCCATTAAGGATTCAGAGGCGAGGCCGAGGAGAGACGGAGGATGGCAGTAGATTGATAACGCCACCGGCAAGCTCCGAGACAAAGCACAACCAAAGGAGAAGCGGATGTTGGCATTCTCACCCTTCCATTCCCGCTCATGCTTGCACCTTGCATCCCCGACACCAAGCGATCAATTCGGGCGACATCCTCTCTTTGGGGATGTCTTTACCTTGGCGACATCAGGCACCATCGGTTGTCTCCGCTCGGCTTCGCCGGGCCAATCAACATGAGCCCGATGGCTGCTGCCGTCGTTGCAGTTGGTAGAGGGGCGTCGGACTGTCGCTCGGCGTCGGGGTCGTCGATGAGCTCTTCACATAGGAGCCGCCGCCGTCGGCTCGCAAAGCCATCATGAGCAATTGCCATCACCTCTCGTCGGCTCATGAAGCAACGCCATACGCCGCTGTTGTCGAGAAATTTGCGCCCGCCGCAAAGGAATCCGATTTTTTCGTGGGCGAGAATGCGCTTTGCCGCGGTGCGAGCTGAATGGGGCAGATAATGTTACCAGCCCAATATAAGCCCAGTTAACCACAACTCTACTAAATCAACCTCCAGAGCAGCGGCCCAAGAGACGATGGGCTGCAGCATGAGGAGATGCAACGTAAAATCTGTACCGCTCGTTAAAGGATCCAATGGATGGCGAACAAAATCACTGTGGTGGCTCGGTGGTCGCTTTGTTATACTGTTTCTCAATTATACCCAACATGGATGTTCATCATTCTAGGACCAACTTTATGACCATAGCAAATACCATGCTGTTCTAAAAGACTCTCAAAATAATATAAGTGAAGCATGAGAGACTAGCAATTTCTTCAAAATTAAGATACCACCTTGCTCTAAAAGATATAAATGAAGCACTAGAGCAAAAACTATCAAGCTCAAAAGATATAAGTGAAGCACATAGAGTATTCTAATTCTAATCAAGTAGGCTTCTCCAAAAGGTGTGTACAGCAAGGATGATTGAGGTAAACTAAAAAGCAAATACTAATATAATACACGACGCTCCAAGCAAACACTTATCATGTGGTGAATAAAAATATAGCTACAAGTAAAGTTACCAATGAACGAAGACGAAAGAGGGGATGTCTTCCCGGGGCATCCCCAAGCTTAGGCTTTTGGTTATTCTCGAATATCTTGGGGTGCCTTGGGCATCCCCAAGCTTAGGGTCTTGCCACCCTTTATTCCATATTCCATAAAAGCTTTACCCAAAACTTGAAAACTTCACAACACAAAACTCAACAGAAAATCTTATAAGCTCCGTTAGTGAAAGAAAACAAAACCACCACATAAGGTACTGCAATGAACTCATTCTTTATTTAATTTGGTGTTAAACCTACTGTATTACAACTTCTCTATGGATTATAAACTATTTTATTGGCCATAGATTCATCAAAATAAGCAAACAACACACGAAAAACAGAATCTGTCAAAAACAGAATAGTCTGTAGTAATCTGCAACTAACGCAAACTTCTGGAACTCAAAAAATTCAGCCAAAATAGGACGACCTAGGATTGATCAGCAGCAATTGGAATCACTATTTTATCATGTTCTGGTGATTTTTAACAATTATTTTCGTGAGCCGAAAGTTTCTTGAAATTACAGCAAGATTGAATCAACTATCATCCAAGAAGATCCTATAGGTTTAACTTGGCACAAACACTAATTAAAACATAAAACCACATCTAAACAGAAGGTAGATGGATTATTTATTCCTAAACAGAAACAAAAACAAAAAACATAAAGAAAATTGGGTTGCCTCCCAACTAGCGCTATCGTTCAACGCCCCTAGCTAGGCATAAAAGCGAGGATAGATCTAACGAGTGCCATCTTTGGCACTAAACTCATAAGTAGCACGCATGATAGATTCATAAGGTAATTTAACTTTCTTCCTTGGAAAGTGCTCCATGCCTTTCTTTAATGGAAATTGGAATCTAATATTCCCTTCCTTCATATCAATAATCGCACCAATCATTCTAAGGAAAGGTCTACCAAGAATAATAGGGCAAGAAAGATTGCAATCTATATCAAGAACGATAAAATCTACGGGCACCAAATTTCTATTTGCAACAATAAGGACATCATTGATCCTTCCCATAGGCTTTTAATGGTGGAATCCGCAAGGTGCAAATTTAAAGAACAATCAACAAGATCATGGAAACCTAGAATATCACATAAAGTTTTCGGGATCATGGAAACACTAGCACCCAAATCACATAAATCAAAACACTCATAATCTTTAATTCTAATCTTTATAGTAGGTTCCCACTCATCATTAAGTTTTCTAGGTATAGAAACTTCCAAATTAAGTTTTCATCATAAGATTGCATCAAGGCATCAACAATATGCTTGGTGAAAGCTTTGTTTTGACTATAAGCATGAGGAGAATTAACAACGGATTGCAACAAGGAAATACAACCTTTTATAGAGCAATTATCATAATTAAATTCCTTGAAATCCGATAATAGTGAGTTCAGCATTATTAGAAGTTGAGGATTCTCCAATCTCACTTTTACCAAATTTAACGTTAAGATCTAAAGATTCCGAATTCTTGGGACACCTTCTAGGGAAAGTTGATTCATCATCAATCCCATAATCATCAAAGTTCATATTGCAAAACATGGATCTAACCGGAAACACATCAATAACTTTAAGATCCTCATCATTATTTTCATGTAATTTTTCTGGTTTAGCGGCCACCTTATTGACTAAGGTGGCTTGCTTGTCAGAAATTTTGGCTATAGCATTTTCTAGTTGGGTAATTTGAGTGTTAACACCATAGAATTCTTTATTCATATCATCAAGTTCTTTGTTCATGAACCCCAAAAATCTTTTTTGTTCCTTAAGCTCTTTTCTAAAGAAATTATTATGCTCAAATTGCAAATTCATAAACTTCTAATATTTGATTCAATCTCATCCATCCTTCTGAGAAGGTGGTCAGGACCCTTGGGCGCAACCATAAGGTCAAACAAGCAAACAAGCACACAAAAGAAGGCAAACGAAAGGAGAGGAGGAGATTGGGAAAGAGAGGGTAAATAAAACGGCAAGGGTGAAGTGGGGGAGAGGAAAACGAGAGGCAAATGGCAAATAATGTAAATGAGAGGGAGATGGGTTTGTGATGGGTACTTGGTATGTCTTGACTTGAGCGAAGACCTCCCGGGTAATGGCGCCAGAAATCCTTCTTGCTACGTCTTGAGCTTGCGTTGGTTTTCCTCGAAGAGGAGAGGGTGATGCAGCAAGTGTAGCGTAAGTATTTCCCTCAGTTTTGAGAACCAAGGTATCAATCCAGTAGGAGGCTCCTCAAAAGTCCCACGCACCTACACAAACAATCTGAGAATTCGCAACCAACGCAATAAAGGGGTTGTCAATCCCTTCACGGCCACTTCATGAAAGTGAGATCTAATAAAGATAGTATGATAAGATAGATATATTTTTGGTATTTTTATAATATAGATGCAAAAAGTAAAGATGCAAATAAAAGTAGATTGGGAGCAAATATGATAAGAGATAGACCCGGGGGCCATAGGTTTCACTAGTGGCTTCTCTCAAGATAGCATAAGTATTACGGTGGGTGAATAAATTACTGTCGAGCAATTGATAGAAAAGCGCATAGTTATGAGATTATCTAAGCATGATCATGTATATAGGCATCACGTCCATAACAAGTAGACCGACTCCTGCCTGCATCTACTACTATTACTCCACACATCGACCGCTATCCAGCATGCATCTAGAGTATTAAGTTCATAAGAACAGAGTAACGCATTAAGCAAGACGACATGATGTAGAGGGATAAACTCATGCAATATGGTATAAACCCCATCTTGTTATCCTCGATGGCAACAATACAATATGTGCCTTGCAACCCTTTACATCCTTTGGGTAAGGACACCGCAAGATTGAACCCAAAGCTAAGCACTTCTCCCATGGCAAGAAAGACCAATCTAGTAGGCCAAACTAAACTGATAATTCGAAGAGACTTGGAAAGATAACTCAATCATACATAAAAGAATTCAGAGAAGATTAAAATATTATTCATAGATAAACTTGATCATAAATCCACAATTCATCGGATCTCGACAAACACACCAAAAAAGAGTTTACATCGAATAGATCTCCACAAGAGAGGGGGAGAACATTGTATTGAGATCCAAAAAGAGAGAAGAAGCCATCTAGCTAATAACTATGGACCCGTAGGTCTGTGGTAAACTACTCACCACTGCTAGGAAAAGGCATGCTAGTGGCGCACCAGTTTTGCCTTCTAATGGCGCACCACTGGTGCGCCACTAGCATCACGCCATTAGAATTTTTTTCTAATGGTGCACCACCTGTGCGCCATTAGAATCAGGTGTTCTAATGGTGCACCAATGAAAAGCGCCATTAGTATTGCCCACAGTGCGCCATTAGAATGCCTCCCATGGGGCCATATGTACCCATGTGCTTTGGCATACTAATGGCGCACCAGTGGGTGATGCGCCATTAGTGTGATTATCACAGCGCGCCATTAGTGTCTTGTGTGGTGCGCCACTAGTATGAATATTAGGGATTATTTTTTTTCTTTTCTGATATTTTCACAAGTTACAAAATATATTATTGGACATAATTTAGACAGCATCACACAGCAACAACAGATTCATTGAATACAATAGAAGATTCTCCGAATACAATTCATCATATTAGTCTTCGAATTCAAAAGACCGAACAAAGATAGAACATTACAAGTCTCGAGATCGCGAGTAGCGAGTTTGTCTTCACATTACAAGTCGATATCGATCATCTAAACTACCATCACATAGAAGAGAGCTGCGGTCATCACGATGAGCATCATCGCGATGAAACTGGTCTTCATCCGGTTCCTCCAACGCTCCCTCCTCTCTCCCGCTAGATAGCGGGCGTATCTAGATTCCGCCTCCACTCTAGTGGTGTACCCTTTGTAACTGTTACCGCTGAAACGGTAAACCTGTCTCCGACACTCCTCCCAGTCGTTGTAGACTCCGGGAACCTTACCCTTGTACACGACATACGACGGCATCTCTATATATGCACAAGCCAAACAACAGACAATACATAAGCAATATATAAGTATGCAACAAAAGGATCGGAAGAGAAAAGCAAGACATTAATAGCATCGATTACATCTAAGTTGAACGACTGTCCAACCCAAAGAGACATACAAGTTCATTAAAGTTTAATTACAACATGAGCCAATCAATATTTCAGAACTACACATAGCATCACTCTTGTCGACTCGACTCATGGGACCGGAGCATGGATGAAGCCGCCGTGCATCGTGATGGTCATGAAATCACCAGGGCGTTATCAGCCGCATTTGTAGCGCTGTGTCTATCTCCGTTGGACGGTTGATGTCCGAGGTAGAACTGCCCAGGTACGAAGGACATCTTGATGGATAATTTCCGCAAACTCTGATCGGATGCGAAAGAATTCTTGTCCGATGTCCGCGTCTGGATTGCCGACAAGCTCGCGGCCCAATCTTTGAGATTATCCGGTAGCGAAGGTGATGATGGTCCCGCACGATCGCCCGCATGTGATGGAGGGCGTAGTAGGCATCCTTCGACCGCTGTGAGGCTGCTTGACGCAGGAGAACTTTGTATTGTGGGCAAACACATGCGGGCCGTACCGCCTACGAGCTGGCTTGGCGAAGGTGCCTCCAGATTTGGCATAGCCGGGGAGAACATCATCAAGAACTTTCTTGATATTTGTGTAGTCTATCTTGGAGTCACGGTCCGGGTCGAAATACGTGGCCATGGAATATTTTGGGCTTAAGAGGATGAGTGTGCAATGTGTGTCACTGCATAGAACACGGAATGTTAGAAAAAAAAGAATGATCAAAATCTAAGAAATCATATGTTACGGGGCGGTGAGGGGATGACTTACTCGGGAAAGTAAGGCACGAGAAAGTTATCCTTATCTGGGTTTGCCAGAATGAAGCCTTCGAGGTAAGAACTCACGACTTGCTGGTCCCCAGTGCTGCCCAAGATCTTGGCACGCATGTAGAAGGGGTCGACTATCACGATGTCCGGGGTCTTGTCTCTAATGATCCGCATCTCCATACTCAGCGAAAACAGCTGAACGAAGGTGTAGTGCAGCGGATGAAGGTTAAACATAGCAAAGATGTCATCAAACCGCAGGACGATCGTACCCCCGACGGCGCCATCCACAAAGCCCTTGCCCTCTGGCACCTTGGCCACGAAAACTAGGTATGCCACATCATTCTCTCTGAGACGCCGCTTCTCCAAAGAAAGAACAACATCATGCAGACTCAGATAGCACCGGTTGCAGCATTGAGCATATTTGTCGGTAGCATCGCCCTACCCGCCACATGCACCCTCCTCGAGATATCCTTACGTGAAGGTGGCCCGTCCTGAGCACGGATCGTACTCGGTGCCGGCTGGCTCGCACCCTTGTTACTCTTTCTTTTCCGTCCCTTCTTGATCTTCTGTTGTAATGGGACCGAGTTCTACTCACAGACCGCCTTCTTGAGTGTGTTGGGGCTGATAATATTTGGCACCTCGGCTATCTGAGGCTCGGTGAAGTCGGCAGCTGGAGGCGTCTCCTGAGAACTGAACGCCAGACGATGCCTGTTGCAACTGGGTTTCTCCGCCGTACCAGCTAGACCGCGGTCGTCTTGGTTGGGTTCTTGAGAAAGAGGCCCGCAGAATTCATCATCGTACCCATGTTCGGCAAAGTACTTATCGACGTTGCTAAATGTACGGTCGTCGTCGTTGTCGTCGTCGTCCAGATCCTGTGCCATATGCATGTTCGGATCCTGTGCCATAGGGATGTCCGGCATGTCCGGTAGCGTTGCGGCGGTCTTGCCATGGCTTGGCGCCGGCACGACTCTCGGTGTTGTCTTTGGGTGGTGTCCCCGCCCCAAACGAATCTGGCTCTTCGGCCAAAGCAGGGGCCAACTTAGGCAGGCGCTGAGGGTCATCAGATCATCTTTGTCGGCCCCGACGGGTCGAATCAGAGGTAACAACTCGTCGCAGCCTGGCAGCACCTGAAATAGTTGAACCCTATACACGGTGGGTGGCATCGGTTTACCGTGGAACACGGGGTTGCCCGGTTGAATGATTTTGCCCTTGGCGACGTCGACCAACTCTTTGTTCACGAAGTGCAGGAGAGTGCATGGAACGTCGGCAGCGCGCTGTGAAAACATGTAGGGCGTCAGGGATGCCCAATCAAAGGCAAAAGGAGATGAAGTCCTCGGCCGAGAGGCTTAATTAGTTACCGTGATGATGGCGTCGAGCTCGGCTAATGTCGAGGCACCACTAACGGCGGGCGTGCAACTGACGGAGGGGCCGCTTGCTGGCGAGGTGCCGGCCGACATACACCCGGGTGCATTAAGCCCCAATGCCGGCTGTGCCGGCGTCAGAGACACCAATACCGCCGCCGCCGGAGACACCAATGGCGCTACTGCTGCGTTGTCGAGTTGCTGGCCATGAAGCTGGGAATCGGGCGTCCTGTTGGCCACCATAATCCACGCCGTCAGCCCATGAATCAATGTAGGCATAATGCCGGTGAGCGTCGATCCCAGTTGTTCGTGCACTTGCTCTTGGACAATCTCCGAATCCGCGCCACTTGTGCCTTGAGTTCTTGAACCTCGCGCGACTGGCTTTCCAAGCTGGTCTTTTTCTCCTTTCGCCCACCAGCGGTATAGTATGACGACCATTTTGTGGACAAGCCTTTGCCAGCCACACGACCAGCTGACGACGGCTTACTGAGCTTATCCTTGTTTTTCATTACGTTCAACGCCCTATTTAGAGTGCTGTCCCAGCGAGGTGCTCGAGACGACCCAGCGCTACTTCTTTCAGCCTCCTTCGAGAACAAGCTCAAAGCGCCCTGGTCTTCGGATCCGTGGTAAGCTCCTTTGTTATCGGGTCCTCCTTGTACCGGCCCTGACATAGTTCTTGGTCCGCTTGTCACCGCTGTATTTCTCAAGCGGGCGGTAGGCCTTGCTCGGCACGCCCGCGTCCTCCTTGTCCCATATAGGCTCCGCCACTCTGTAACCGCCGGGACCGAGTTTGTGTTCCCCTAAGTTCAACTCCGCATTTCTTTCCCCAATGACTTGATTCGGAGGTTGACTGCTCGCACTTGATCTTGAACTCCTTGTAGTACTCTTCGCTGATCGAAGGATTTTTCGCCTTGATCTTCTCATAACTATCACCTTTCTCAATCATTCTCTTCACCGCGCTTCTCCAAGTAGACAGGGCCGTGCTCATCCTCGTGAGGGCGGCACTGTTCACTTTATTCCCTGAGAGGCGTGTGTTTTCAAAATCAACAGGGAACTTGTATCGTTCGTGCAGCTTCGTGAAGAGGAGGTTGCGCAAATTCCCTCGGTCCTTATGCCTAAGGTTCTCGGTGTTGATCGAGACGGTACTCCGGAGGATGCACCCGAGCTGAACCGAGTACCCCTTGACTATATGTTTGGGCTCCATTGGATTCCCGTCGGAGCCACTTGAGTAAATTCCTCCTTGACGGTGCGGAGCGCATTCGGGCGCCGGTCCTTCCGTTGCTTCTTTGGTTGGCTGCCATCCGTAAATGCGCCGCCATCATCGATGGTGCCATCCTCGGCACCATCGGTGGTGGCATCCTCGGCGGCACCATCGGTGGTGTCATCCCCGACGCCACTAGGGGTTGTGTAGTCAGGATCGGTGTCTTCCTGGCGTCCTCATAGCAGTGAGGTTGTTCCTCCATCTCCGGGACAGCTCAGAATTGCTTGCCACCTGAACCGCCGGCCTCATCGTTGTGGGCCATGTTTCGCTCTAAATAGGAAAAAAGTTTGGTCAAAAAGTTGGTTGTTGTCAAGGAACAAGATCATGGTCTCATCATTTAGGGTTTGTCGACACCGAGGCATCCTAAAAGCTAAATGCTAAGTTAAGTTTTCATCATTTAGGGTTTATCGATGCCGAGGCACCCTGGGTTGGGCCTAATCACTTGGCACTAATCACTTGGCTCTATTGCCACCTATGGTTTAATGCAGCAAGAATAAAGGGGCAGTGATCCTACTGAACTAAGTACTAAGATACCCCGGCCCATGCATTAGTAGCAAGTACCCCATATGTCCGATTTTTAGCAAAGTCATGCTAAAATTCATGAAAAATTTCAGCATGACCTTTGCTGAAAATAGGACATATGGAGTACCCGAATTTGCCGGAACGGAAGTTAACCGACATTCCGGCAAACTCAAGGGCCTCTCGGGGTACATGCAAATTCATCACGACACAATGGTCGGAGACAAAACCCAGCAAACTAGCAAAGTTACTGACGTGTTTATAGAAATTGTTTTCTGTAAAAGATGACCATCATCTTTGCAAGTCTTTCTCAATGTGATCACAAGTAATTCAGAGGCATCACAATAAAGCAACACCCTGCACTAGCCTAAGAACAAGTGAAGTTTCACCCATATAAGAACAACACTATAAAATCAGAGAAGTTGCTACATTTTTTTATCCTTCATACACACTGGACTACAATGCTTTATAATGTTCCATCATCATTACAGAAATCCAAGACCATGTGTTCCATCATCATCATCATTACAGAAATCCAAGAAACATCATGCTTTTTAACAGCTTTTCAGTTTGGACAGAATATCGCAAACTACAGTTTGGACAGACTTCCTAACACTTTGGTCTTCTAGTTACAAAACAAAACTGACATAATTCTAGATGCCATAACTGAATTTTTTGACAGTAGCTCAAGTTTTTGACAAGAGCTCCTAACAAAGTAGCTCCTAACTGAATTTTCTCGCTTAAAGGGAAGGCTGACTTAAGTGGCAAGATGATACAATTTGTGTAACATAACAATATATGCATCTTAATATAACACCATCTCCTAACAGAAATAGTATCCCAGGTTTCCATCTTAACACCACAAAGAATACCATAAAAAAATCCAGGATCATTTTTCTAGAGAAAAGCATCATTATAAGGGGAGTTTCTTACTCTACCAGATCTACTAGGGGGCAAAGTAGAACTGATATTCTTTTGCTGACTTCTAGTACAAGGTATAGAAGAGGAGGTAAATACAGTAGACATGTAATTGCAGTGTATTAACAGTATAATTTCAATAGATTTATAGTGCAAATTTATAACTACAACAACATGACACTTGTTACTGTATCTAATGTTCCTACAACTACTGTATCTACAACAGTAGCACATGATACTGCTACTGTATCTATAACTACAATTACTACAACAACATAAAACTACTATGCATCATCTTCCTACTATACTTGCTACTCATCTTCAGAACCAAAACAAAGACAAAAAACATGATCATCTTACTAAACAAGTTCAGAAAGTCCGCTTTTAATACAGTTCGAAACCACAAATCCAGCCTAAATGGCACACATCACTCAAGTCATAACTTGTTTACTGAACAGACAAATAAAATTTGACAATGGTAAGACCAGTAAGTAGATTTAGGGATTTAGGGGATCCGCCTCGCGTCTCTATTTGGCTTTGAACTGAAGAATTGGCTTTGGTTTTTATTCAGATGACCTACACCGCCACGGTCGAGGGGAGGAGGGAGGAATGGGGAATGGTGGAGAGAGGGAGGAAGGAGGAAGGAGGAGAGGTACCTGGTCACCGGCGGGGTCGGGGTCCGAGCTCGTCCGGGTCCGAGCTCGCCGCGGTCGAAGGAGAGCAGGGGCCGGTGGCGGAGGACAGGGCCTGTGAGGTGGGCGTCGGCCAGCTGGCTGCTGCAGGGCGGAAGAGGCCCTCGCTCGTCGGAGGGAGGAGGAGAGGAGAGGAGCGGCGGCGGGCCGATCCTGCTCGGGGTCGGGCGGCGGCGTGGGCAGCGCAAGACCACAGCAAGCGGCGTCGCTGGCACAAGGCAGCGATGTGGACGGAGTGGCGGAGCAAGGGGCGGCGGTTGGGGTCGAGTGCATCTGGTGAGGGAGGGAGGGAGGCCACAGTGCGAGGGGAACAGGTGAAGTGGGGGGAGGGTTCTAATGGCGCACCTCCCCCTAGTGCGCCATAAGTACGACGATTCTAATGGCGCACCTCGCCCCGGTGCGCCATTAGAATTTTGTTTTATTTACTAGCCCGACTGGTCAGGTTATATTCCACCTAACCCCCACTCCATCAGAACACGCCCACTAGCCCGACTGGTCAGCACGCAGCACACACACCAGGAGGTCCTGGGTTCGATTCCCAGGCTCCCCATTTTTGTATTTATGCATTTAAAATGTTGTTTGGTATTTATTTGTGTTTAAATATGTTCAAACTTGTTTAAATCATAACAGTAATATTCTTTTTATAAAAATAGTAATAATGTTTTTAAAATATCATCAAATTTGTTATTTGAAAATATTTATGAATATGAAAAATATCATCAAATTTATTATTTGAAAATAACATCAAATTTTTTATTTGAAAAAAATAATCAAATTTGTTTTTTTGCAATTTTAGTTGCATTCATTTGTGACAGTGGAGCGGGCCGGGAGCTGGGTGCGGGGAGAGGAGTGCGGGTGGTCGTCGTCGGCGATGGAGTGGGGAGGTGCGGGTCGGTGGCGGCAGTGGAGCGGGGAGGTGCGGTGGGTCGTCGGCGGCGGTGGAGTGGGGGAGGGTGCGGGGGTCGGCTTATGCATTTAAAATGCTGTTTGATATTTATTTGTGTTTAAATATGTTCAAACTTGTTTAAATCATAACAGTAATATTTTTTAAAAAATATCATCAAATTTGTTATTTGAAAATATTTATGAATATGAAAAATATCTTCAAATTTATTATTTGAAATTATCATCAAATTTGTTATTTGAAAATATAATCAAATTTGTTTTTTTTTTTTGCAATTTTAGTTGCATTCATTTGTGACGGTGGAGCGGCCAGGGAGGGTGCGGGTGGTCGTCGGCGGCGGTGGACTGGGGGAGGGTGCTGGCCGGGTCGGGCGACGGCCGGTGGAGCGAGGAGGTGCGGTGGTCGTCGGCGGGTGGAGTGGGAGAGGGTGCGGGGGTGTGGCGGCGGTGGAGCGAGGTCGACCCTGGTTACTAATGGTGCACCAGCTTCTGGTGCGCCATTAGAAGTTTTGCAAAAAAATAAAAAAAGTATATATTCTAATGGCGCACAGTGTGGCCAGTGCGCCATTACTAGTTAGCACTAGTAATGGCGCACCGAGATATGATGCGCCATTAGTATGTTTGGAAAAATTAAAAAAAATTGTTACTAGTGGCGCACCATGTTCACAGTGCGCCATTAGTGTCTTCCACACTAATGGCGTACCAGAACATGGTGCGCCATTAGTATATACTAATGGCGCACCACATGACAGGTGCGCCATTAGTGTCCATCCCATCTATAGCCCTTTTCCTAGTAGTGCACAACTAATTGGAGGGGCAAGGATGTTGATGTAGATGTCCTCCGTGGTTGATTCCCCCTCCGGCAGAATGTCGGCGAAGGCTCCAAGACGAGATCTCACGGATACAGAAGGTTACGGCGGTGGAAATTGTGTTTCGTGGTGCTCCTGGATGTTTTCGGGGTACGTAGGTATATATAGGAGGAAGAAGTACGTCGGTGGCCGCCCGAGGGGCCCACGAGACAGGGGGGCGCACCCTATAGGGGGGCGCCCTCCTATCTCGTGGAGGCCTCGGCTGCTTCTTGACTTGCACTCCAAGTCCTCTAGATCACGTTTGTTCCAAAAATCACGCTCTCGAAGGTTTCATTCCGTTTGGACTCCGTTTGATATTCCTTTTGTTCGAAATACTAAAATAGGCAAAAAAACAGCAATATGGGCTGGGCCTCCGGTTAGTAGGCTAGTCCCAAAAATGATATAAATGTGTAAAATAAAGCCCATAAACATCCAAAAGGAGTAATATAATAGCATGGAACAATAAAAAATTATAGATACGTTGGAGACGTATCAGATACCGACGATCGAATCTCGGGAAAGTAACATACCGATGACAAAGGGAACAACGTATGTTGTTATGCGGTTTGACCGATAAAGATCTTTGTAGAATATGTGGGAGCCAATATGAGCATCCAGGTTCCGCTATTGGTTATTGACCGGAGACGTGTCTCGGTCATGTCTACATAGTTCTCGAACCCGTAGGGTCCGCACGCTTAACGTTACGATGACAGTTTTATTATGAGGTTATGTGTTTTGATGTACCGAAGGTTGTTCGGACTCCCGGATGTGATCACGGACATGACGAGGAGTCTCGAAATGGTCGATACATGAAGATTGATATATTGGAAGCCTATGTTTGTACATCGGAAGTGTTTCGGGTGAAATCGGGATTTTCCTGGAGTACTGGGAGGTTACCGGAACCCCCGGCAACTTAATGGCCTTAGAGGGACTTGGTGGAAGAGAGGAGAGGAGGTCAGGGCAGGGCCGCGCGCCCCTCCCCCTAGTCCGAATAGGACAAGGAGAGGGGGGCGGCACCCCCCCCCTTTCCTTTCTCCCCTCCACCTCTTCCCCCTATCTCTTCTAGTCCAACATGGAAAAGGGGGGAGTCCTACTCCCGGTAGGAGTAGACTCCTTCGGCGCGGCTCTCCCCTTGGCTGGCCGCACCCCCCTTGCTCCTTTATATACGGGGGCAGGGGGGCACCCCAAAGAGACAACAATTGATTTGTTTGATCTTTTAGCCGTGTGCGGTGCCCCCCTCCACCATAGTCCACCTCGATAATACTGTATCGGTGCTTAGGCGAAGCCCTGTGTCGGTAGAACATCAACATCGTCACCACGCCGTCGTGCTGACAAAACTCTCCCTCAACACTCGGCTGGATTGGAGTTCGAGGGACGTCATCGGTCTGAACGTGTGCTGAACTCGGCGGTGTCGTACGTTTGGTACTTGATCGGTCGGATCGTGAAGACGTACGACTACATCAACCGCGTTGTGCTAACGCTTCCGCTTTCGGTCTACGAGGGTACGTGGACAACACTCTTCCCTCTTGTTGCTATGCATCACCATGATCTTGCGTGTGCGTAGGAATTTTTTTGAAATTACTACGTTTCCCAACAATATGTGGATGACATATTGTTGATTGGAAATGATATAGAATTTCTGGATAGCATAAAGGGATACTTGAATAAAAGTTTTTCTGTGAAAGACCTCGGTGAAGCTGCTTAAATATTGGGCAGCAAGATCTATAGAGATAGATCAAGACGCTCAATTGGACTTTCACAAAGCACATACCTTGACAAAGTTTTGAAGAAGTTCAAAATGGATCAAGCAAAGAAAGGGTTCTTGCCTGTGTTACAAGGTGTGAAGTTGAGTCAGACTCAATGCCCGACCACTGCAGAAAATAGAGAGAAAATGAAAGTCATTCTCTATGCTTCAGCCATAGGTTCTATCATGTATGCAATGTTGTGTACCAGACCTGATGTGTGCCTTGCTATTAGTTTAGCAGGGAGGTACCAAAGTAATCCAGGAGTGGATCACTGGACAACGGTCAAGAACATCCTAAAATACCTGAAGAGGACTAAGGATATGTTTCTCGTTTATTGAGGTGACAAAGAGCTCGTCGTAAATGGTTACATCGATGCAAGCTTTGACACTGATCCGGATGACTCTAAGTCACAAACCGGATACGTGTTTATATTGAGCAGTGGAGCATCGGTTGGTGCAATTCTAAGCAAAGCATCGTGGCGGGATCTACGTGTGAAGCGGAGTACATAGCTGCTTTGGAAGCAGCAAATGAAGGAGTCTGGATGAAGGAGTTCATATCTGATCTAGGTGTCATACGTAGTGCATCGGGTCCAATGAAAATCTTTTGTGACAATACTGGAGCAATAGCCTTGGCGAAGGAATCCAGATTTCACAAGAGAACCAAACACATCAAGAGACGCTTCAATTGCATCCGCGATCAAGTCAAGGAGGGAGACATAGAGATTTACAAGATACATACGGATCTGAATATTGCAGATCCATTGACTAAGCCTCTCTCACGAGCAAAACATGATCAGCACCAAGACTCCATGGGTGTTAGAATCATTACTATGTAATCTAGATTATTGACTCTAGTGCAAGTGGGAGATTGAAGGAAATATGCCCTAGAGGCAATAATAAAGTTGTTATTTATATTTCCTTATATGATGATAAATGTTTATTATTCATGCTAGAATTGTATTAACCGGAAACTTAGTACATGTGTGAATGCATAGACAAACAGAGTGTCCCTAGTACGCCTCTACTTGACTAGCTCGTTAATCAAAGCTGGTTAAGTTTCCTAGCCATAGACATGTGTTGTCATTTGATGAACGGGGTCACATCATTAGAGAATGATGTGATGGATAAGACCCATCCGTTAGCTTAGCACTATGATCGTTTAGTTTGTTGCTATTGCTTTCTTCATGACTTATACAAGTTCCTATGACTATGAGATTATGCAACTCCCGAATATCGGAGGAACACTTAGTGTGCTATCAAACATCACAACGTAACTGGGTGATTATAAAGATGCTCTACAGGTGTCTCCGATGGTGTTTGTTGACTTGGCATAGATCGAGATTAGGATTTGTCACTCCGTGTTTCGGAGAGGTATCTCTGGCCCTCTCGGTAGTGCAGATCACAATAAGCCTTGCAACCAATGTGACTAATGAGTTAGTTGCGGGATGATGCATTACGGAACGAGTAAAGAGACTTGCCGGTAATGAGATTGAACTAGGTATGATGATATCGACGATCGATCTCGGGCAAGTAACATACCGATGACAAAGGGAACAACGTATGTTGTTATGCTATTTGACCGATAAAGATCTTCATAGAATATATAGGAGCCAATATGAGCATCCAGGTTCCGCTATTGGTTATTGACCGGAGATGTGTCTCGATCATTGAGGGAGTCCTAGAATAGGGGGTATCCGGAAAGCCGGACTATATACATCATCCGGACTATTGAAGCATGAAGATACAAGACTCAAGACTTCGACCCGTGTCCGGATGGGACTTCCCTTGGCGTGGAAGGCAAGCTTGGCGATCCGGATATTATATTTCCTTCCTTGTAACCGACTTCATGTAAACCATATCCCTCTCTGGTGCCTATATAAACCGGAGAGGTTGGTCCTTAGAAGGCCGATCACAATTACAATCATACCATCATAGGCTAGCTTCTAGGGTTTAGCCTCTACGATCTCGTGGTAGATCTACTCTTGTACTACCCATATGTTCAATATTAATCAAGCAGGAAGTAGGGTTTTACCTCCATCGAGAGGGCCCGAACCTGGGTAAACATCTGAGTCCCTTGCTTCCTGTTACCATCAGCCTACACGCACAGATCGGGACCCCCTACCCGAGATCCGCCGGTTTTGACACCGACATTGGTGCTCTCATTGAGAGTTCCTCTGTGTCGTCGCTACAGGGCTCGATGGCTCCTCCATCATCGTCAACAACATGATCCCGGTGAGACCTTTCTCCCGGACAGATCTTTGTGTTCGGCGGTAACCGCCTGGTAACTTCAGCCATCTGGAGCAGATCGACAGCTATGCCCCTGGCCACCAAATCAGGTTCGGAAACCTGAACTACACGGCGGATGTTCGCGGAGACTTGATCTTCGACGGATTCGGGCCTATGCCAGGAGCACCGGACAGTCACGACGAGCACGGCTTAGACCCGCTGTCGAACGAAGCTCGGCGTATCACCCCCGCAGTAGCCCCGGACCTAAATCTGGAGCAGGCTACGCTGCCTAAGGACGGAGGGATGAACCCCGCCCCACAGATCGCACACTCATCGGCGGTGGAGTCGAACACGGGTCTTACCTCTGTGGTGACCTGTGACTCTGGACCACTGGATTCGTATCCGGACGTGGGTTCCAGTCCGCGCACTCCCGAGCTAGCTGAGCCAGATTGGGCTCCGGTAATGGAGTTCACCGCTGCGGATGTCTTCCAGCACTCGCCCTTTGGCGACATGCTGGACTCATTAAAGTCTCTCTCTTTGTCAGGAGGCTCGTGGCCGAACTATGTCTGGCTCGAGTGGGAAGCGGGCGATGAAGGAATTCGTTGCCCACCCACCACCCACTTCATTGCCACGGTCGATGATTTAACCGAGGTACTGGACTTCGACTCCGAAGACATCGACGGTATGGACGATGATGCATGAGAAGAACACGAACCACCGCTCACTGGGCGGTGGACAGCCACCTCTTCTTATGATATATATATATATATGGTGGACACTCCAAAGGAAACAAATGGCGATGAGGCAACGGAGGATAAAACCTCAGGGAAAAAAGTAAAGAATGGGCGTCGTCGGCGCCACTCCAAGCCCCGCCACAGCAATACCGGTCCAGGAGACGAAAACAATCCGAACGGTGCTGGAGAAGAATACAACCCTGATCAGCCCGCCTTCGAGTAGGCCGAACAGGAGGATGAGCAGGTTAGCCCAGAAGAACAGGCGACGGGTGAATACCCGGAGGAGGACAGCTACATGCCCCCCTCCGAAGACGAGGTTAGCCTCGGCGACGACGAGTTCGGCGTGCCTGAGGATCCCGTAGAGCAGGAGCGCTTCAAGCGTCGGCTTATAGCCACTGCGGGGAGCCTGAAAAGAAGCAGCAGCAACTCCAAGTTGATCAAGACCTGCTCACAGATAGATGGACTGAAATCCATGGCAGCTCTCACAACACTAATGACCCGCTTTTGCGCGAGCGAGGACAGCTGGTTGGCTCGCGCAGCATTACGCCATATTCTGGCACCTCGGATGGCCGCGACAATAACGGCAAGCCACGGCGTAACAGACATAAGCGACGAAACAACGGCGACAGCACTCAAGACACGGCAGTCAACGCCGGATTCAGCGGATCCAAGCCCGGTCAGCGGAAGAAGTTGTTCCAAAGAAATAATCAGGGACCATCCAGTCTGGACCGCATACTGTAGCGCTCGTGTCAATTTCATGGCACCCCGGACAAACCAGCCAACCACACCAATAGAGATTGCTGGGTATTCAAACAGGCTGGCAAAATAAACGCCGAAGACAAAGACAAGGGGCTGCACAACGATGATGACGAGGAGCCCCGACGACCGAACACAGGGGGACAGAAGAAATTTCCCCCAGGTGAAAATGGTCAACATGATTTACGCCACGCACATCCCCAAGCGGGAACGGAAGCGGGCAGTACGGGACATCTATGCGATGGAGCAAGTCGCCCCCAAATTCAACCCACGGTCAGCTTGTCCGATCACCTTTGATCGTAGGGATCACCCTACTAGCATCCGTCACGGCGGCTCGGCCGCATTGGTCCTAGACCCAATCATCGACGGATT
Organism: Aegilops bicornis; assembly: GCA_021605145.1. Taxonomy (NCBI): domain Eukaryota; kingdom Viridiplantae; phylum Streptophyta; class Magnoliopsida; order Poales; family Poaceae; genus Aegilops; species Aegilops bicornis. The sequence continues at coordinate 725,442,510 of CM038671.1, read as the reverse complement.
CCACCTCACGCGCGTCCTTATGGACGGTGGCAGCAGCCTGAACCTGCTTTATCAGGACACAGTGCGCAAAATGGGCATTGACCCTTCAAGGATCAAGGCGACCAAAACCACCTTTGAAGGTGTGATTCCTGGAGTAGAGGCTCGTTGCACGGGCTCTATAACATTGGAAGTGGTCTTCGGATCTTCAGATAACTTCCGAAGCGAAGAATTAATCTTCGATATCGTCCCTTTCCGCAGTGGTTACCACACACTGCTCGGACGAACCGTGTTCGCTAGATTCAATGCGGTACAACACTACGCATACCTCAAGCTCAAGATGCCAGGACCACGCGGAGTCATAACAGTGAACGGAAATATGGACCGCTCTCTCCGAACAGAAGAACATACTGCAGCCCTCGCGGCGGAAGTACAATGCGGCCTCCTCCGATGAACCAATCCGGCGACAACAACTTCAAGCACCGTCAAGAGAGTATGGAGCACCCCGCAACAGGATCATCAGGCATGCCCAGAGCGCGACTAGCAGCCCGGCCTCCGCTTAAGCCCCATCAAAGCAGCATTCGTGCCATGCGTACACAATTACACACTCAAGATACCATGGGTGTAGGCGGAGGCTCGGCAACGACTCAGTCAACAGTGCGGGATAACCGCCTCATACATTCATAACCCGTCCTTCTTCTTTTTCAGGACATTGCTTTAGATCAGCCTCTCCAGAAAAGCCGGATTGCCGGACTTACATAGGAGACAGAACCAAGGAGGCAACAGGCTTCACAAGATGTATGAAACACCTGTGTGTAATCTATTTACGATCGTCATACCTGTCTTATATATCCATACGCGGCCTGCCCCTGGATAGGACATGTTAAATAGTCCTATTTATGTCCTCTTAATGCATTCATTGTAAACATACGCTTAAACGTATTTTCATCAATGGGAGATTATATATAGCGTCAGCTCATTATTATTATTTGAACATTTCTCTTACAAATGTCTCTTTCATATTGCATCCGTACACTTTGATACAGTCCGTTTGCCAGGGGCTTCCTATGGTGCCCCGTTCTACGGCAACTAAAGTCCGAACACTTTAAACAGTGCGGCACCCCGAACTTATAGCACTATATGCATCAGCTCCGAATCATGTCTTGGGTCTACAGTTGGGTTAGTGAAAGTGCAACTGTCCCTAGGTGGTCTTGGTAATTCATAACAACATATAGCTCATTGAGCTAATGCTATTCCAAGACAAATATTTCAGGAAAGCTCAATGAATGGCATGGCATGGATGATGAAATGGATCCCTCAAAATATTAAAGACAAAGGATTGGCTCAAGCTCAAAAGCTCAAGACTCTACATTTTACATTTTAGTGATCCAAGATCACATTGAGTCTATAGGAAAAGCTAATACTATCAAGGAGGGATGAGGTGTTGCTTAATGAGCCTCTTGCTTCAAGTGCTTAGTGATATGCTCCAAAAACCCTCAACTACTTTCTCACATCCACATATGACCTAACCCAAAGTCAAAATCGGTCCTACCGATTCTTTCTATCCGGCGCCACCGAGTTCAAATGTCATAGCCACTGCCACAAACCCTAGGCAAATCGGTATAACCGATAGGGATCTCGGTCTCACCAAGATGGGATTGTAATCTCTCTGTTTCCCTTCGTAACGTTTTGGTCTAATCAAAGTGAGCGATCGGTCCCACCGAGATTGCAATGTAAGCTCTTTGTTTCCCTGTCGTAACATTTCGGTCTCACCGAAAAGAGAGAATCGGTCCCACCGAGTTTACCTGACCAACTCTCTGGTTAGCTAATCATCAAATCGGTCTCACCGAAGTTTGTGTAATCGGTCTCACCGAGATTACATTATGCCCTAACCCTAACCATATCGGTCCTACCGAGTTGCATGTCGGTCCCTCGAAATCACTAACGGTCACTAGGTTTCTTGAATCGGTCCGACCGAGTTTGTTGATTCGGTCCTACCGAGTTTGGTAAATTGTGTGTAGCAGTTAGATTTTGTGTGGAGGCTATATATACCCCTCCACCTCCTCTTCATTTGTGGAGAGAGCCATCGAACAAACCTACACTTCCAACTTACCAGCCTGAGAGAGAACCACCTACTCATGTGTTGAGGCCAAGATATTCCATTCCTGCCATATGAATCTTGATCTCTAGCCTTCCCCAAGTTGCTTTCCACTCAAATCTTCTTTCCACCAGATCCAAACCCTATGAGAGAGAGTTGAGTGTTGGGGAGACTATCATTTGAAGCACAAGAGCAAGGAGTTCATTATCAACGCACCATTTGTTACTTCTTGGAGAGTGGTGTCTCCTAGATTGGCTAGGTGTCACTTGGGAGCCTCAGACAAGATTGTGGAGTTGAACCAAGGAGTTTGTAAGGGCAAGGAGATCGCCTACTTCGTGAAGATCTACCGCTAGTGAGGCAAGTCCTTCGTGGCGGCGACCATGGTGGGATAGACAAGGTTGCTTCTTCGTGGACCCTTCGTGGGTGGAGCCCTCCATGGACTCGCGCAACCGTTACCCTTCGTGGGTTGAAGTCCCCATCAACGTGGATGTACGATAGCACCACCTATCGGAACCACGACAAAAACATCTGTGTCTCCAATTGCGTTTGAATCCTCCAAACCCTTCCCTTTACATTCTTGCAAGTTGCATGCTTTAAATTCCGCTGCTCATATACTCTTTGCATGCTTGCTTGAATTGTGTGAAGATTGCTTGACTTGTGCAAAGATAGCTAAAATCTGCCATAGTCTAAAATTGGGAAAAGGTTAAGTTTTTAATTGGTCAAGTAGTCTAATCACCCCCCCCCTCCTCTAGACATACTTCAAGGTCCTACAAGTGGTATCAGAGCTTTGGTCTCCATTTGCTTTGATTTCCATAGCTTTTGATGGTCATAGCCTTGGTTTCACAACCTAGGAGAGTATGGCGTCTAGCGAGGGAAATTATCACCGTAGAGGTCCTTACTTTGATGGCACTAATTTTGCTAGTTGGAAGCATAAGATGAAAATGCATATTCTCGAACATAACCCCGCCGTTTGGGCTATTGTGTGTATTGGCTTGCAAGGTGAATTCTTTGATGGGAGAGAACCGAACCGTGAAGCTAGTGCGGATGAATTGAAGATGTTGCAATACAACGCTCAAGCTTGTGATATCCTCTTCAATGGCTTGTGCCCCGAAGAATTCAACAAAATCAGCCGTCTTGAGAATGCAAAGGAAATTTGGGATACTTTGATTGATATGCATGAAGGTACCGACTCCGTCAAGGAATCCAAGTTGGATGTGCTCCAAAGTCAGCTTGACAAGTTTAAAATGAAGGATGGTGAAGGTGTCGCTGAAATGTACTCTAGGCTTTCTCCTATCACAAATGAGACTGCCGGCTTAGGAAGTGAAGAGATGACTGATAGATTCATCATCAAGAAGATCCTAAGAGCATTGGATGGAAAATATGATACCGTGTGCACATTGATCCAAATGATGCCAAATTACAAAGATCTCAAGCCAACGGAAGTCATTGGAAGAATTGTTGCTCATGAGATGTCACTCAAGGATAAGGAGGAACTTCACAACAAGTCAAGTGGTGCTTACAAAGCCTCATGTGAAGCCCCCACATCATCAAGTGAGAAACAAACCTTCAATGAAGAATTGAGCTTAATGGTGAAGAACTTCAACAAATTCTACAAGAGTAGAAGCAAAGAAAGAAGCTCTAAGTCAAGGTCCTACAATGACAAAAGATCTTCTAGTCGAGAGCGCAATTGCTACAATTGTGGGAGACCGGACACTATTCCAATGAGTGTACGGCACCCTACAAAAGAAGAGAAGATTCTCCAAAAAGAAGAAGTAGAAGAGAAGAATCACCACCAAGAGAGAGAAGGAGTAGAGATGATCGTTATTAACGAAGACCCTCACGGAGAAGCAAGGATTCGGAAAGGAAGGACAAGTCAACAAAGAGCTACACAAAACGAAGACATCAAGCTCATGTTGGTGAATGGGTATCCGGCTCCGACTCCGACAATCACTCCGAGAGAAGCTATCACTCCGACTCAATATACTCAAGATGAAGGTGTTGCGGTCTAGCACTTGTGTCAACCAACTCCTACGACATATTTGATTCACCAAATGAAGGAATTGGAAGATGCTTCATGGCCAAAGGTCCTAAGGTAACACACCCCGAGTATGCTGATTTTAATAGTGATGAAGATGACTTGTTAGGAGATGATGATTTACTTATTGACAACTCTAGTGATGAATACTATGATGAGACGTCAATTAATCATGCTAATCAAGATAAAACGAATGACAATGATAAGGAGAAGATTGAGCTTCTAACTAAAGAACTAAACACTCTTAAGTTAGCTCATGAAACTATCTTCGAAGATCATCGAGAACTTTTTAGGGCTCATGAGAGGTTACGCTTTGAAAAGCTCAATCTTGAGCAAGAGCATGAGTTCTTAAAGGCAATCAATGATGATCTCCGTAAGAAAAGTTCTTCTTACATTGCCAAGCGTTTACTCTTATCTACTTACATGCCTCAAGTCAAGTCAGAATAAGAACAAGAAAGATTCTTCCTCTAGTAGTAACAATAATAATGCTAAATCCAATATTGTTGCTTCTAGTAGTTCTCTTGATTCCACTAATGATTCTCTTAGCCAAGTTACACTTGAGCAAGAAAACAGCTTATTGAATGGAATTATAGAGAAAGGTGTATACAAGAGCCTTGCCGGGAGTAAGCAATTCGAGGAAACTGTACGCAAGCAAGGAAGGCACCGGAAGAATCAAGGTGTTGGTTTTGAACGAAAGTTCAATGCCAATGGAGTTGAAAGGGAAGAAGATCAATACCCCAAGACGAAGTTTATTCCTCAACAAGAGAAGTATGACCCTACTTCCTTCAAGGGAACACAAGCACAAGATGATCTTACACCACAAGACCACAAGAACAAAGGCAAGGACAAGCTTCAAGAGGAGATTGATGCATTTGAAGAAGCACCTAAGGCCTTGGTCAAGTGGGTTCCCAAGACTATGTCAAGTTCTACTTCATCAAGTACAACTACAACTCCAAGGATTCCCATCAAGATGATGTGGATCCCAAGAAGAAGAACTAGAGTGTTCTTGAGGGTGACTCCGCCAACATTCTTCACTCATATCATTATGGCAAGGACAAGTGCAATCAACTTCCATATCTTGCACTAGTTCAAGGAGTCACAAACCCTCATGTTGGTAAGGCAAGGGACAAGGTAACCTAATGTTTTCATGGACATCATCTTGTGTGTGCATCACTCTATGCCTATGGATATTCTTGTTTGTTCCTTGTGGGACTAACCCATGTAGGTATTGAAAGTGCAACTCACTCCAAAGGATTGCTCCAAATGATCTACATCAACATTGAGCATCCACATCTTCAACACCTACATGAAGTCATCAACGACAAAACCCAAGGTTAGTTCATCCCTCTAAGGGGGGATCTCACATCTAGGGGAGCTTAACTCTAAGAATTGAGCCAAAGCAACTCTAATGATGTGAACACATCAATGCATTATGTAAAAGTGGTAACCCCACTTGAGCTTAAACGATGAGTATGACCTATGATCAAATGTTCTCATTTTACTCCTAAGTCAATATACTCATATAGATGACCTAGTCATCGCCAATTGTTTGATAGATGCTAGAATTGTCTGTGCATGCTTTGTCACATATTTCATTTGTCATTTTATTGTGTGAGCATGTTGGTTGCATATTTTACTTATTCGAGGACATCCACTTGTGGTTTTGATTGATTGATTTCTTTTCTTTGGCCAAGTGGATGGACAAGAATGCCTAAGAACCTTCTCTAGCTATCTATGCTTTTCTCGTCTCAAACTCTATTCACGCTACATCACAAAATTTGATCAAGTCGATTCGAACCACTACGTGTGAGGAGCACTTTCGAAGTCCCCGATTCGTCATAGACTTAAACTTCCAAAACTTCTTTGTGCTTTTCGGTCCGACCGATTCCTCCATTTCGGTCATACCGAGATCACTAAGTCGATCTAGGTTTTCAATCTCGGTGCAACCGATTTGAACTTCGGTCACATCGAGTTGCTGTAATCGTCAACGATTATGCATCTCGGTGCCACCGAGTTGTTCCACTTTCGGTCACACCGATGTTGTCGGGCTATATATTCACACGAGCAAAAATTTGGAAAACTTTCTCCAAACCTCTTCGCCACAAGATAGCTTCGCTCTGCCTTCTAGGTCTCCGGATCGTCGACTTCATCGCCAGCCGCCTCCTGTCGCTGGTCCCCGTCGCCGTCAACGGATTTCATCTCCGTCGTTGCCGCCGTAACGAGTTTGTCGCCGAACTAGGGTATGAACTCGATCACAGTGCTATCCTCGTCTCATTCTCAGCACATTGTGTTCATTATGATTCTTGCCAAGATTGAAACACCACTATCCAGTCAAAACAATCCTTAGAATAGATGCAATTTGAAAATTTAGGGTTAGATTTCCGCCGAAACCATCTCGGACCCACCGAGTTGAAAAACTCGGTCCCACCGATTCGGCTAACGCCATTGCACTAGTAACTCTCGATGCGACCCGAATTGCTAATCGGTGTGACCGATTTTAGAACTTTATGAAACCCTAGCAGTCTCGGTGCCACCGAACTGTGACTCGGTCTGACCGAGTTCACTAGTTTAGGTTCCAAAACTGCTTCGGTATCACCGAGTTTGAAAATCGGTTGATCCGAAATGCTTTCTATGGAAAACTAAAACTAAGTTTTTTGAATAATTATCTTGCAAAAATCTCTGCATTTTGTGATGCTCGTCCACTCTATCTCATCTATAAGGCCAACTCCACCGCGGGACCCCAAACAGACGTCTGTTTTGTCCGGATTCTGTCCGTTTGGGTAGGGATTTGGGGTCGTGTCCGGGCCTGTCCTGGGATGCGGTGGCCATGCGCCCAGCGCGCGGACGCATCCATTTGCCCCATCCTGTCCGCGTATACTTAAAAAACTAAAAAGCAACATTTCACCTGCGAAGCCCTAGTTCAGGCCAGCGGCCCCGGTTCATCACGCCGGCAACAGAGCCAGCGGCCTACACGTCCATCGCCGGCATCAGCCAGCGGCCGGCAACACAGCCGGCCTCCAAAATGAATGTTTTCTCGCCGGCACACTACCAGCGGCCCGACAGGCGAGCGGGCGGCACCCATGCCAACCTCAAAAAGAACGGCCACGCCGATTGGACGACCTAGTTCAGGCCTTCAGTGTCGAGCATCTCCTTCTGCCTGGCCTCGAACCAGACCTTCGTCTTGTCGCTCATCTTCGACAAGTCCACGCTCATGATCGCAAGGGCCACCTCCTTCGCTTTGGTGGCGGCATTGGTGGCCTCGACGTCGAGCTGCCTCTGCCTGGCCTTGATGTTGTCGGCCTCGATGTCGAGCTGCCTTTGCCGAGCCGCCTCCTCCATGTCGAGTTGCCTTTGTCGGGCCGCCTCCTTCATGTCGATATTCCTCCTCTTGGCCGCCTCCTCCATCTCAAGCTTCTGTCTTTGAAGGTCTAGGTATTGCTTCATTTGCTCGTCCTTGCTTTGCCGCTTCTTCTCGTCCCTCACATCCTTTTGAGACATCATGCCATGCAAAGTCTCATGCAAGGCCATGGATGAGGTGTCACGTATGTCGTCCACCTTGGAGTTGGTCTTGCCCCTCGGCCTCTTCAACGCCTCGCCATCTCCACCTCCGGCGAACTTGGCCGTCTTCAGTCCTCTCTTCCTTTGTAGTTCACGGTATTGGTCCTTGAACTTAGGGCACATGTTGATGAGCGTCCAACAATGCGTAAGAGTGAATGGCTTGTCATTGTGTCGGGCCTTGAATGCCTCCAAAGATTGGAATGCCTACACAACATGATCAACAACAAGTGAACATGCAAACATATACACGGCCGAAGTCTCATGGCCGTAGCAAGGAAAGGGCTAGAAAGAGGAGATCATACCATGTCCCCAACGTCGAGACCACTTACGGGCCGTGCTTGAACGCTCTCAAATGCGGTGCAATACTTGTTGCACTCTTGTTGGATGAACAACCATCTTTTTTGAATCGAGCCGATGCCACGGTTGCTTGTAATTTGGAAGGGCTCGAACATCTTCCTTTCGTGGAATGTTTTGTGGACTCTCGTCCAAAAAACAATGCCCTTTTGTTGCGCGCCGGTCCTCGGATCTTGGCTAATCTCCATCCAAGCTTGGCAAATCAACTTTTCCTCATCTTGTGTATATGAACCCGTGCGAATGCTCTTCCTCTTCTTTTGTGCCTCCGCTCTTTGGGTGAGCTCGTCGATGAACAATGGCGCACCACTAATATCAACGGCATTGCCTTCTTCTTCTTCTTCATCACCTTCGACATAGATGTCATCGTCTTCATGCCACGAGTCACCATGGTCGCAGTCAGCACGGTCGTCACCCCCTTCATCGGGACGATTTCGGCGCGGCCATCCCGACTTTGGGTATCATCGGGGTCGTAGGCACGGCCATGCCCACCGTCGAAGATCACGTCCTCCATGTAGCAGTTGTAGAAGGGGTCGTCGACCGCTGGTGTTGGGGTTGGCATTTCGTCAAACAAGACGCGGGGGGCCCGCATGGTGCGTGTGAACGGTGCCTGTGCCTGCTTTCTTAGCATCTCGACGGACGGCCGCCCGCCGCTGCTGGACCCAGGCGTGACGTTGAGGTCGATGACGGCCGCGGGGCATGGTGTGGACGGCGCGAACAAGCCCACGTCCGGCGACCCCGAGAAACGGGTCTAGCCGTCCTGCCTTGGAGGAGGGAAGCAGGGCGACATGGGCGCGGTGCGCGACGTCGGCGACTGGCGATCGTGGGCAGGCGGTAAGCGAGCCTGTGCTTCGCCGGGGCGACGGCCGCTGCAGGGAACCCGCGGACGGCCCATGCCAAGCATGAGGATGGCGGCGCTTTGTTGACGAGGTCCTCCTTGTCGTCGGCTGACCTTGCGCGGCTGACCTCCAACTCCTCGCCATTTGGGCGGCGAACTTGGTCGCGGCGGCATTGACCTTGACGACCGCTCTCTGATCCCTCCTCTTCGTCGATTCCGCGTCCAACTTGGCGATCTCCTCCGGCGTGCACTCCGACCGCGTCTTCCTTGGCGCCTTCTTCTTCACCTTTGCGGGCGGGTCGACGGCCAGGCCGCTGGACCCACAAGGGCGTCGGCCATGGACGGGGAGAGAGGGGCGGCGGAGGGACGTGGGAGGGTTTGGGGCAAATGGCGCCAAATGGGCGTGGGGGGGGGGGTTGGTTTCTCCCACCGACAGGCGGGACAGGGGAGGACAAGCGCGCGCATCCCGCACGTCCGCGCGCGTCCATTTCACCCCAAACCGAGCGCAAGTTTGGGCCAGGGATGGGTCGAAAACGGACGGAATCTGGACATTTGTCCGTTTGAGGCCGCGCGCTGGGCCGCCTCTTTTGTCCCTTTTACTCCAAACGGACGGGGGCGGACAGGATAGGGTCGCGCGGTGGAGTTGGCCTAACTATTCACAGGGTCAGCAGTCAGTGTTTGCAGCATGTTAGACCAAAGTGACAGCCAGAACAAGTCAGAGGAGCAGATTCAGATGAGTGAGGGCACTAGTCCCTCTAGCAGCTCAGATGAGGAAATCAGAAGCACTCCCAGCAATTTGCCCAAAGCTGCCACCAGGACAAGGAAGAAGAGAACCTCGGAATCTGAGGATGAGGATTATGTGGCAGTAGAAGATGAGGCCATTTCAAAGAAGAAAGTGCTCAAGAAGGAGTATAGCTCAGCTGTAGTTAAGCCAGGGCTGAAGATCAAAAGGCCAGCAGGAAGACAATCCATGTCTAAAGCCAGAGCCTTCACTCAAGTATCTTTGGAATCCCAACCCAAAGAGCCTGCTGCAGAAGGAAAGAAAAGGAAGGAAAGGGTCAAGAAGATCATGGCCAGAGTGATTGGAAAGCCTTCCATGATGGAAGAAGAAGAAGAAGAAGAGGTTCTTGCACCAGCACCCAAGGTCTGTAAGCTGATGGGTGATGCTATAAAGTCGTGGGCTGCAACATCAAAGCCCAAAGAAGCACCCAAAGCTGCCTCCAAGCCCAAGAGTGCACCTAAGAGGAATACCAGGAGTATACCAGCTGCTGAGAAGAACAAGGCCCCAGTGCCTGAAGTTGCTACTGAGGAAGATGATGAAGGACAAGTCCTCAAACCCAAGATTCCAGACCACAATGATGCTCATCCTGTGGCTGAGAACATGAAGATCAGGAGAGACTCAGGGTTGAGGCTATGGAGAGAGTCAGATCCATATGCCACCAGGAGAAGGACTGCTGTTGATTACAGGTTCCACACAAAGGAACAGCAGGATTTCTATGAGACAATCTTGTTGGACAAGAAGCCTATAGTGTGTGATATGAGGTGGGTCGACTGGACCTACATAAAGGAGAATGAAGAACATTATCCTGAAGTGTATGGCAGCTTCAATGTGTGTGGAGTTGCAGACTTTGTTGGGCAGAAGCTCACAAACTAGAATGATGAGCTCATTATGCAATTCTACTCCATAGCACATTTCTATCCAGATGGCAGGATAGTTTGGATGTCTGAAGGTACGAGATACCAATCAACTATTGAGGAATGGGCCAATCTGATCAATGCCCCAAAGGAGAGTGAAGATGACTTGGACGTTTATGCCAAGAAAAAGATGGATCACAATTCTATGTCACATATGTACAAGGAGATCCTGCATAAAGCTCTTGAGACTTTCAAGTTTGGGTCAGTCCATTTTCTTCTGTCAGATCGCCAATGATCAACTGGATCCTAAGGCACACTCTTTTGCCCAAGTCGGTGACCACAACATGATCAGAGGGCATGCAATTAATTTGCTACACATATTTGATGTGCCACAGAAATTCAAGGTCATGAGCCTCATGGTTGAGACTATCAAGAGGACAGCAGAAGAAAAAGAGAAGTTGTGGATATGCCCCACAAATTCAGGAGTTGATTAACTCAAAGATGGGCACAGGAAAATATATGTTGGATAAGGAACACTTTGTTCTCTATCCCGACTTTGAGGACAATCAAGTTGTAATGAATGAGAATGAACCATCATTAGTACAAGCTCAAGAGAAGAAGGAGAAAGCAAAGAAATTGAAGGCTGCCAAGATGCCAACTCAAGAGGAGGCATCTGATTACTTTTTGAAGAGCAAGCAGGACCAGCTTGGTTACTTGATAGCATCAACTCTGAGGATTGAGAAGGGGTTGGCCACCCTAACTCAAAACCAGGAAAGCCTGGAAAGAATCATGGAACAAAAATTCTATGATTTAGATGTCAAAGTAACTGAGATTCAGTCAGTTGTGGAGCAGCTACAGGATGACATGCAGGAGAGGAAGGGCAGGACAACTACTGATGCATTTGCAAGAGTGCCTCGAGCTCAGAGATCAGCTGCAGAGCCAGTAACAGACACCAGAGTCACTTCATCTGCACCAGCTATAGCTCCAATGCAACCAGCTCCAGCACCAACTCCTTCAGCTCCATCCACATCAACTAAAGTCTTCGTCCAAGGACCCATCTCTACGCCACCAACTGAAGACCGAGCCTGAGAGACGATATAGTACTATGCATTTTCTAGGAACTTTTTGGTAACTTGTTGCCAAAGGGGGAGAAAAATGTACAGATCATAGGCTTCGAGAGAGAGAGAGAGAGAGAGTTTGCTTTTGTTCTCTCTTGTCTTCTTGGTTGAACTTTCTTTGCTTTTGATTTCTTGAGATACTACGCTATTATCTGTGAGACATTGATGATCATGTGTTTGATCATAAGCTACACTTATGCTTGTTAGATGATATTATCTTACTTATCTTTATATGACCATTCACTTTGCTTGGTGATGAGTGCATGTATTCAATCTTTATTATTTTGAGCGCTCCACCAAGATGTATGTGACATGGAAGAGTAACCCATGAGCCTAATTCCTTGTGCATTTGCAATCCAAAGCAAATCTTAAACTATGCACAAATTTAGGGGGAGCTCTTGCTTATCACATACTTCTCAAAGCGATGATGTTTCTCAATCTTATTATCATTTGTCGAAGCTTTGATCTATATGTTGTCATCAATTACCAAAAAGGGGAGATTGAAAGTGCAACTATCCCTAGGTGGTTTTGGTAATTCATTACAACATATAGCTCATTGAGCTAATGCTATTCCAAGACAAATATTTCAGGAAAGCTCAATGAATGGCATGGCATGGATGATGAAAGTGGATCCTCAAAATATTAAGGACAAAGGATTGGCTCAAGCTCAAAAGCTCAAGACTCTACATTTTACATTTTAGTGATCCAAGATCACATTGAGTCTATAGGAAAAGCCAATACTATCAAGGAGGGATGAGGTGTTGCTTAATGAGCCTCTTGCTTCAAGTGCTTAGTGATATGCTCCAAAACCCTCAACTACTTTCTCACATCCACATATGACCTAAACCCAAAGTCAAAATCGGTCCTACTGATTCTTTCTATCCGGCGCCACCGAGTTCAAATGTCATAGCCACTGCCACAAACCCTAGGCAAATCGGTCTCATCGATAGGGATCTCGGTCTCACCGAGATGGGATTGTGATCTCTCTGTTCCCTTCGTAACGCTTTCGGTCTAACCGAAGTGAGCGATCGGTCCCACCGAGATTGCAATGTAAACTCTGCTTCCCTTTCGTAACATTTTGGTCTCACCGAAAAGAGTGAATCGGTCCCACCGAGTTTACTCGACCAACTCTCCGTTAGCTAATTACCAAAATCGGTCTCACCGAGTTTGTGTAATCGGTCTCACCGAGATTACTTATGCCCTAACCCTAACCATATCGGTCCTACCGATTTGCATGTCGGTCCCACCGAAATCACTAACGGTCACTAGGTTTACTGAATCAGTCCGACCGAGTTTGTTGATTCGGTCCTACCGAGTTTGGTAAATTGTGTGTAACGGTTAGATTTTGTGTGGAGGTTATATATACCCCTCCACCTCCTCTTCATTCGTGGAGAGAGCCATCAGAACAAACCTACACTTCCAACTTACCAGCACGAGAGAGAACCACCTACTCATGTGTTGAGGCCAAGATATTCCATTCCTACCATATGAATCTTGATCTCTAGCCTTCCCCAAGTTGCTTTCCACTCAAATCTTCTTTCCACCAGATCCAAATCCTATGAGAGAGAGTTGAGTGTTGGGGAGACTATCATTTGAAGCACAAGAGCAAGGAGTTCATCATCAACACACCATTTGTTACTTCTTGGAGAGTGGTGTCTCCTAGATTGGCTAGGTGTCACTTGGGAGCCTCCGACAAGATTGTGGAGTTGAACCAAGGAGTTTGTAAGGGCAAGGAGATCGCCTACTTCGTGAAGATCTAACGCTAGTGAGGCAAGTCCTTCGTTGGCGATTTACCATGGTGGGATAGACAAGGTTGCTTCTTCGTGGACCCTTCGTGGGTGGAGCCCTCTGTGGACTCACAAGCAACTGCTACCCTTCGTGGGTTGAAGTCTCCATCAACGTGGATGTACGATAGCACCACCTATCGGAACCACGACAAAAACATTCGTGTCTCCAATTGCGTTTGAATCCTCCAAACCCGTCCCTTTACATTCTTGCAAGTTGCATGCTTTAAATTCTGCTGCTCATATACTCTTTGCATGCTTGCTTGAATTGTGTGAAGATTGCTTGACTTGTGCAAAGATAGCTAAAATTTGCCAAAGTCTAAAACTGGGAAAAGGTTAAGTTTTTAATTGGTCAAGTAGTCTAATCACCCCCCCCCCCCTCTAGACATACTTCAAGGTCCTACAGTTAGCCCGGCTCCCTTGTTTTGGTACCTTACGTTCCATTATATCGGCTAAGGTAGCGCTGGGAGAACTACTGTGATTGTGTCCCGGCTCTTCCGGACGAGCACCTCAGTAGAGAAAGCCGAAAACTGACCGGCATGATGTGGCGAGAGCTGGTCGCTGTTCGAGAGGTCTTAAAATCCTTAAAGATTTTTTTCACTTTAGTCGATGAGTCGGCCTTGTCCGATTTAGGCGTATATAGCGCCCCAATTCGGCCTTCCGAATTCTAGGGGCTTCGCCGAAATTTAAATTATAGACTTCTATGGCTAAGTGAAAGTTATAAAGCCGCATAGTCTGATTGCCTTGTTCGCTGCGCCGGATACCTCCTTAAGGGACCAAAGATTTGGATAAAGAGTATCCGGGTTTTTCCAGAACACCCCGCACTAGTTAAGAAGCCGAATTTAACGGCCTACTTTCAGTATTCTATAAACAGCCGCACAGCAGGTAATATTTTAAATCAAACAGTGCTACATAGCACAAGTAACTTCGTCTTTAAATTACAACAGTGGCAGAGGTACATTTAGTCAAAGATATTGTCCTTGGAACACTCATCAGCCACGAGACGAGTGCCTTTCATAACGCCATCATATTACTTCAAGGGATGGCGATGCTCCTTGCCCTCGGGCGGACCGTCCTTCACCAGCTTCTCCGCATCCAACTTGCCCCAATGCACCTTCACGCGGGCAAAGGCCCGGCGGGCACCCTCGATGAAAACGGATCGCTTGATTACTTCAAGCCGCTGACAGGCATTCACCATCCGCTTGATCAGGCCGAAGTAGCTAGTGGGCAGGGGCTCACCAGGCCACATCCAAACTATGAAATCTTTCATAGCCACTTCGGCCGACCTGTGGAGTTCGACCAACTGCTTCAGTTGGTCACTCAGAGGCGTTGGGTGTTCGGACCCAGCATACAGGGACCAGAACAACTTCTCCGTTGAGCTCCCCTCTTGGGCACGGTAGAACTCCGCAACATCTGATACGCTGCGTGGCAGATCTGCGAATGTCCCTGGAGAGCTCCGAATTCGAGTAAGTAAAAGAAACACCTCCTCCACATGTTTTGTTGGGGAACGTTGCAGAAAATTAAAAAATTTCCTACGGTTTCACCAAGATCCATATATGAGTTCATCTAAGCCACGAGTCATGGGAGAGAGATTGCATCTACATACCACTTTGTAGATCGCGGCGAAGCGTTCAAAAGAACGGGGTTGAAGTAGTCGTTCGCCGTGTGATCCTATCACCGGAGATCCTAGCGCCGAACGGACGACACCTCCGCGTTCAACACACGTACGGAGCGGATGACGTCTCCTCCTTCTTGATCCAGCAAGGGGAAAGGAGAGGTTGAGGAAGATGGTTCCAGCAGCAGCACGACGGCGTGGTGTTGGTGGAGAAGCAGTACTCCGGCAGGGCTTCGCCAAGCACGTGACGGAGGAGGAGAGGTGTAGCAGGGGAGAGGGAGGCGCCAGAACTTTAGGGTGCGGCTGCCCCCTCCCCCCTCCCTTTATATAGGCCCCCAGGGGGGGCGTCGGCCCTTGGGGATCCCATCTCCCAAGGGGGGCGGCGGCCAAGGAGGGTGGAGTGCCCCCAAGGCAAGTGGGGCGCCCCCCCCCCCCACCCTAGGGTTTCAACCCTAGGTGCAGGGGGGTGGGCCTAGGGGGGCGCACCAGCCCACTATGGGCTGGTTCCCATCCCACTTCATCCCATGGGGCCCTCCGGGATGGGTGGCCCCACCCGGTGGACCCCCGGGACCCTTCCGGTGGTCCCGGTACAATACCGGTGACCTCAAACTTTCCCGATGGTCAAAACACCACTTCCTATATATAATTATTTACCTCCGGACCATTCCGAAACTCCTCGTGACGCCCGGGATCTCATCCGGGACTCAAAAACATTCGGTATACTGCATACTCATATTCATACAACCCTAAAGGCCACCGAACCTTATGTGTAGACCCTACGGGTTCGGGAGACACGAGACATGACCGAGACGACTCTCGGGCAATAACCAACAGCGGGATCTGGATACCCATGTTGGCTCCCACATGCTCCTCTATGATCTCATCGGATGAACCACGATGTCGACGATTCAAAAAACCCCGTATACAATTCCCTTTGTCAACCGGTATGTTACTTGCCCGAGATTCGATCGTCGGTATCCCAATACCTCGTTCAATCTCGTTACCGGCAAGTCACTTTACTCGTACCGCAATGCATGATCCTGTGACCAGACACTTGGTCACTTTGAGCTCATTATGATGACGCACTACCGAGTGGGCCCAGTGATACCTCTCCGTAACACTGAGTGACAAATCCCAGTCTCGATCCGTGTCAACCCAATAGACACTTTCGGAGATACCTGTAGTGCACCTTTATAGTCACCCAGTTACGTTGTGGACGCTTTGGTACACCCAAAGCACTCTTACGGTATCCGAGGCGTTACACGATCTCATGGTCTAAGGAAGAGATACTTGACATTGGAAAAGCTCTAGCAAAACGAACTACACGATCTTGTGCTATGCTTAGGATTGGGTCTTGTCCATCACATCATTCTCCTAATGATGTGATCCCGTTATCATTGACATCCAATGTCCATAGTCGAAACCATGACTATCTATTGATCAACGAGCTAGTCAACTAGAGGCTCACTAGGGACATATTGTGGTCTATTTATTCACACGTGTATTACGATTTCCGGATAATACAATTATAGCATGAATAAAAGACAATTATCATGAACAAGGAAATATAATAATAATCCTTTTATTATTGCCTCTAGGGCATATTTCCAACAGTCTCCCACTTGCACTAGAGTCAATAATCTAGTTACATTGTGATGAATCGAACACCCATAGAGTTCTGGTGTTGATCATGTTTTGCTCGCGGAAGAGGTTTAGTCAACGGATCTGCGACATTCAGATCCGTATGCACTTTGCAAATTTCTATGTCTCCATATTGAACATTTTCACGGATGGAGTTGAAGCGACGCTTGATGTGCCTGGTCTTCTTGTGAAACCTGGGCTCCTTGGCAAGTGCAATAGCTCCAGTGTTGTCACAGAAGAGTTTGATCGGCCCCGACGCATTGGGTATGACTCCTAGGTCGGTGATGAACTCCTTCACCCAAATTGCTTCATGCGCTGGCTCCGAGGCTGCCATGTACTCTGCTTCACATGTAGATCCCGCCATGACGCTCTGCTTGTACCGCACCAGCCATCGCTCCACCATTCAACATATACACCTATCCGGTTTGTGACCTAGAGTCATCCAGATCTGTGTCGAAGCTAGCGTCGATGTAACCCTTTACGACGAGCTCTTCGTCACCTTCATAAACGAGAAACATGTCCTTTGTACTTTTCAGGTACTTCAGGATATTCTTGACCGCTGTCCAGTGTTCCTTGCCGGGATTACTTTGGCACCTTCCTACCAAACTTACAGCAAGGTTTACATCAGGTCTGGTACACAGCATGGCATACATAATAGATCCTATGGCTGAGGCATAGGGGATGACGCTCATCTCTTCTTTATCTTTTGCCGTGGTCGGGCATTGAGCTGAGCTCAATCTCACACCTTGCAGTATAGGCAAGAACCCTTTCTTGGACTGATCCATCTTGAACTTCTTCAAAATCTTATCAAGGTATGTGCTTTGTGAAAGACCTATGAGGCGTCTCGATCTATCTCTTTAGATCTTGATGCCTAATATATAAGCAGCTTCTCCAAGGTCCTTCATTGAAAAACTTTTATTCAAGTAGGCCTTAATGCTGTCCAAGAGTTCTATATCATTTCCTATCAAAAGTATGTCATCTACATATAATATGAGAAATGCTACAGAGCTCCCACTCACTTTCTTGTAAACGCAGGCTTCTCCATAAGTCCAAGATAAACCCAAACGCTTTGATCATCTCATCAAAGCGAATGTTCCAACTCCGAGATGCTTGCACCAGCCCATAAATGGATCGTTGGAGCTTGCATACCTTGTTAGCATTCTTAGGGTCGACAAAACCTTCCGGCTGCATCATATACAGCTCTTCCTTAAGATAACCGTTAAGGCACGCTGTTTTGACGCCCATCTGCCATATCTCATAATCATAGTATGCGGCAATTGCTAACATGATTCGGACGGACTTAAGCTTCGCTACGGGAGAGAAAGTCTCATCGTATTCAATCCCTTGAACTTGCCGATAACCCTTAGCGACAAGTCGAGCTTTATAGATGGTGACATTACCATCTGCGTCGCCTTCTTCTTCTTAAAGATCCATTTGTTTTCTATCGTCACGATCATCGGCAAGTCTCACAAAGTCCATACTTTGTTTTCATACATGGATCCTATCTCAGATTGCATGGCTTCAAGCCATTTGTTGGAATCTGGGCCAGCCATCGCTTCTTCATAGTTCGAAGGTTCACCGTTGTCTAACAACATGATTTCCAGGACAGGGTTGCCGTACCACTCTGGTGCGGAACGTGTCCTAGTGGACCTACGAAGTTCATTAGCAACTTGATCCGAAGTACCTTGATCATCATCATTAATTTCCTCTCCAGTTGGTGTAGGCACCACAGGAACATTTTCCTGAGCTACACTACTTTCCGGCTCAAGAGGCAGTACTTCATCGAGTTCTACTTTCCTCCCACTTACTCCTTTCGAGAGAAACTCTTTTTCCAGAAAGGATCCGTTCTTGGCAACAAAGATCTTGCCTTCGGATCTAAGGTAGAAGGTATACCCAATGGTTTCCTTAGGGTATCCTATGAAGACGCATTTTCCGATTTCGGTTCGAGCTTTTCAGGTTGAAGTTTCTTGACATAAGCATCGCATCCCCAAACTTTTAGAAACGACAGCTTAGGTTTCTTCCCAAACCATAATTCATACGGTGTCGTCTCAACAGATTTAGACGGTGCCCTATTTAAAGTGAATGTAGCTGTCTCTAGAGCGTATCCCCAAAATGATAGCGGTAAATCTGTAAGAGACATCATAGATCGCACCATATCCAATAGAGTGCGATTACGACGTTCGGACACACCGTTATGCTGAGGTGTTCCAGGCGGCGTGAGTTGTGAAACGATTCCACATTTCCTTAAGTGTGTACCAAATTCGTGACTTAAATATTCTCCTCCATGATCCGATCGTAAGAATTTTATCTTTCGCCACGTTGATTCTCTACCTCATTCTGAAATTCCTTGAACTTTTCAAAGGTCTCAGACTTGTGTTTCATTAAGTAGACATACCCATATCTACTCAAGTCATCAGTGAGAGTGAGAACATAACGATATCCTCCGCAAGCCTCAACGCTCATTGGACCACACACATCAGTATGTATGATTTCCAATAAGTTGGTTGCTCGCTCCATTGTCCCGGAGAATGGAGTTTTGGTCATTTTGCCCATAAGGCATGGTTCGCATGTGTCAAATGATTCATAATCGAGAGACTCTAAAAGTCCATCAGAATGGAGCTTCTTCATGCGCTTGACACCAATGTGACCAAGACGACAGTGCCACAAGTATGTGGGACTATCGTTATCAACTTTACATCTTTTGGTATTCACACTATGAATATGTGTAATATTACATTCGAGATTCATTAAGAATAAACCATTGACCATCGGAGCATGACCATAAAACATATCTCTCATATAAATAGAACAACCATTATTCTCGGATTTAAATGAGTAGCCATCTCGCATTAAACGAGATCACGATACAATGTTCATGCTCAAACTTGGCACTAAATAACAATTATTGAGGTTTAAAACTAATCCCGTAGGTAAATGTAGAGGTAGCGTCGACGGGCGATCACATCGACCTTGGAACCATTCCCGACGCCAAGATCGTCACCTCGCCCTTCGCCAGCCTCTGTTTATTCCGCAGCTCTGCTGTGAGTTACAAATATGAGCAACGGCACGGTATCAAATACCGGGAGTTACTACGAGTAATCGGTAAGGTACACATCAATTACATGTATATCAAATATACCTTTAGTGTTGCGGGCCTTCTTGTCCGTTAAGTATTTGGGGCAGTTCCGCTTCAAAGGGTTCTTCCCTTTGCAATAAAAGCACTCACCTTAGGCTTGGGTCCATTCTTTGACTTCTTCCCGCAACTTGCTTATCGGGCGGCGGCAACATCCTTGCCGTCCTTCTTGAAGTTCTTCTTACCCTTGCCCTTCTTGAACTTAGTGGTTTTATTGACCATCAACACTTGATGTTCTTTCTTGATTTCAACCTCTCACGACTTCAAAGATTGAGAATACTTCGGAATGGTCTTCACCATCCCCTGCATATTGTAGTTCATCACAAAGCTCTTGTAGCTTGGTGGAGCGATCAAGGATTCTGTCAATGACCGCCTCGTCCGGGAGGTTTATGTCCACTGACAGCGGTTGTGCAACCCGGACATTTTTGAGTATGTGTTCACCGACAGAACTGTTTTCCTCCATCTTACAACTATAGAACTTGTCGGAGACTTCATATCTCTCGACCCGGCATGAGCTTGGAAAACTAGTTTCAGCTCCTCGAACATCTCATATGCTCCGTGTTGCTCAAAACGCTTTTGAAGCCCGGTTCTAAGCTGTAAAGCATGCCGCACTGAACGAGGGAGTAATCATCAAGACGAGACTGCCAAGCATTCATAATGTCTTGGTTCTCTCGGGACGGGTGCATCACCCAGCGGTCCTTCTAGGACATATTGTTTCACGGCAGCTATGAGGATGATCCTCGTGTTAGGACCCAGTCCGTATAGTTGCTGCCATCATCTTTCAAATTTTTGGTTTTCTCTAGGAACGTTGAAGTTCATGTTGACATGAGCGTTGGCCATTTGATCTACAAGACATATTTGCAAAGGTTTTAGACTAAGTTCATGATAATTAAGTTCATCTAATCAAATTATTTTAATGAACTCCCACTCAGATTAGACATCCCTCTAGTCATCCAAGTGTTACACGATCCGAGTCGACTAGGCCGTGTCCGATCATCACGTGAGACGGACTAGTCATCATCGGTGAACATCTTCATGTTGATCGTATCTTCCATACGACTCGTGTTCGACCTTTCGGTCTCCGTGTTCCGAGGCCATGTCTGTACATGCTAGGCTCGTCAAGTTAACCCTAAGTGTTTTGCATGTGTAAAACTGTCTTACACCCGTTGTATGTGAACGTAAGGATCTATCACACCCGATCATCACGTGGTGCTTCAAACCATTTAACTTTAGCAACGGCGCACGCTTAGGGAGAACACTTCTTGATATTGTTGTAAGGGATCATCTTATTTACTACCGTCGTTCTAAGTAAACAAGATGCATAAACATAATAAACATCACATGCAATTATATAGTAGTGACATGATATGGACAATATCATATAGCTCCATTGATCTCCATCTTCGGGGCTCCATGATCATCTTGTCACTGGCATGACACCATGATCTCCATCATCATGATCTCCATCATCATGATCTCCATCATCATGATCTCCATCATCGTGTCTTCATGAAGTTGTCACGCCAACGACTACTTCTACTTCTATGGCTAATGCGTTTAGCAATAAAGTAAAGTAATTTACATGGCGTTCTTCAATGACACGCAGGTCATACAAAAATAAAGACAACTCCTATGGCTCCTGCCGGTTGTCATACTCATCGACATGCAAGTCGTGATTCCTATTACAAGAACATGATCTCATACATCACAATATGTCATTCATCATTCATCACAACTTCTCGCCATATCACATCACGGGACAATTGCTGCAAAAACAACTTAGACGTCCTCTAATTGTTGTTGCATCTTTACGTGGCTGCAATTGGGTTCTAGCAAGAACGCTTTTCTTACCTACGAATAACCACAACGTGATTTTGTCAACTTCTATTTACCCTTCATAAGGACCCTTTTCATCGAATCCGCTCCAACTAAAGTGGGAGAGACAGACACCCGCCAACCACCTTATGCAACTAGTGCATGTCTACCGGTGGAACCGGTCTCACGAAGCGTGCACGTGTAAGGTTGGTCCGGACGCTTCATCCCACAATACCACTGAAGCAAGATAAGACTAGTAGCGGCAAGCAAGTTGACAAGATCTACGCCCACAACAAAATTGTGTTCTACTCGTGCAAAAGAGAACTACGCATAGACCTAGCTCATGATGCCACTTGTTGGGGAACGTTGCGAGAAAATTAAAATTTTTCCTACGGTTTCACCAAGATCCATCTATGAGTTCATCTAAGCAACGAGTCAGGGGAGAGAGATTGCATCTACATACCACTTTGTAGATCGCGAGCGGAAGCGTTCAAAAGAACGGGGTTGAAGTAGTCGTTCTCGCCGTGATCCTATCACCGGAGATCCTAGCGCCGAACGGACGGCACCTCCGCGTTCAACACACGTACGGAGCGGATGACGTCTCCTCCTTCTTGATCCAGCAAGGGGGGAGGAGAGGTTGAGGAAGATGGCTCCAGCAGCAGCACGACGGCGTGGTGTTGGTGGAGAAGCAAAGATCTCGGCAGGCTTCGCCAAGCACGTGACGGAGGAGGAGAGGTGTAGCAGGGGAGAGGGAGGCCCCAGAACTTTAGGGTGCGGCTGCCCCCTCCGCCCCTCATTTATATAGGCCCCCAGGGGGGAGACGGCCCTTGGGGATCCCATCTCCCAAGGGGGGCGGCGGCCAAGGGGGGTGGAGTGCCCCCCAAGGCAAGTGGGCGCCCTCACCCTAGGGTTTCAACCCTAGGCTAGGGGAGGGCCTAGGGGCGCACCAGCCCACTATGGGCTGGTTCCCATCCCACTTCAGCCCATGGGGCCCTCCGGGATGGGTGGCCCCACCCGTGGACCCCGGGACCCTTCCGGTGGTCCTCAGACAATACCGGTGACCCCGAAACTTTCCCGATGGCGGTCAAACACCACTTCCTATATATAATTCTTTACCTCCGGACCATTCCGAAACTCCTCGTGACGTCCGGGATCTCATCCGGGACTCCGAACAACATTTGGTATACTGCATACTCATATTCATACAATCCTAGCGTCACCGAACCTTAAGTGTGTAGACCCTACGGGTTCGGAGGCGATGAACATGACCGAGACGGCTCTCGGCAATAACCAACAGCGGGATCTGGATACCCATGTTGGCTCCCACATGCTCCTCGATGATCTCATCGGATGAACCACGATGTCGAGGATTCAAACAACCCGTATACAATTCCCTTTGTCAATCGGTATGTTACTTGCCCGAGATTCGATCGTCGGTATCCCAATACCTCGTTCAATATCGTTACCGGCAAGTCACTTTACTCGTACCGTAATGCATGATCCCGTGACCAGACAGATCCCAGTCTCGATCCGTGTCAACCCAACAGACACTTTATGAGATACCTGTAGTGCACCTTTATAGTCACCCAGTTACGTTGTGACGTTTGGTACACCCAAAGCACTCTTACGGTATCCGGGAGTTACACGATCTCATGGTCTAAGGAAGAGATACTTGACATTGGAAAAGCTCTAGCAAAACGAACTACACGATCTTGTGCTATGCTTAGGATTGGGTCTTGTCCATCACATCATTCTCCTAATGATGTGATCCCGTTATCATTGACATCCAATGTCCATAGTCAGGAAACCATGACTATCTATTGATCAACGAGCTAGTCAACTAGAGGCTCACTAGGGACATATTGTGGTCTATTTATTCACACGTGTATTACGATTTCTGGATAATACAATTATAGCATGAATAAAAGACAATTATCATGAACAAGGAAATATAACAATAATCCTTTTATTATTGCCTCTAGGGCATATTTCCAACATGTTTGCTTTGCACAAAGAATTTCTTTCCCGCCGCTATCTTTTTGGCCTCCTGGATTTCCTGCTGTGCCTTCTCGGCTTCGGCCTTGGCGTCTCTCATACTCACAAGGGCCTTCGCACGCTCGGCCTCTTTCATCTTTAGATCATGCTCCACGGACTCGAACTTCTTGCCGAGCTCATGGAGCTCTTGTTGTACCTCGCCCACTCTAGCACTTTGCTTCTCGCGCTCTTTGCATTCCAAGGCCGCCTTGTCTTCGGCCTCGGATAGCGCTTTCTTCAGGGACGCCACTTCGGCGGTGGACCTGCCACCTGATCCACGACGCTTGGCCGTCCGGACTAAACAATTTTATTTATCTTTACATATATAAGAGCGGAGAATCACTCACCTTTGCTCTCTTCGAGCCGCCTCTTCGTGAGATCGAGCTCTCTCGCTACCGCCTCCAGGTCCCGCTTTAGTTCGGCAACCTCGGCTGTGCGGGCAGCAGCGGCAAGCAGCACGGCCTGCTTATTCACATAAACACTTATTAGACTCCTGCGGATTATAATTGACCCTCCGTTTGGCTTTTCTTTCCGAACACCAAACAGAGTATCAGGGGCTACTACCTATCGGGTGGTGATTTCACACATTTTTATTACTTACCTCGAAGCCCGTCAGGAGGCTTGTGCAGGCTTCGGTTAGTCCGCTTTTGGCGGACAGAACCTTTTGAATCACCGCACTCATAAGAGTACGGTGCTCGTCATCCATGGAGGCGCCTCGAAGCGCTTCCACCAGACTATCCGGCGCCGCTGGCGTTACGGAAGCCCTCGGCACGGACGGCTCGCCCTCCCTAACGAGGGGCTACCCGCCTAATTCCAGAACCGTCAAGGGTTCCGGATTAGTGTTCGGTCGAGAGTCCGCCTTGTTGCGGCTCTCATCGACGCGGTCCGTGGGGATCTTGAACCCCGCGTGTCCGACATCTGGAACTCCGCCTTGGGGCGTCTCCAGGGTCACCTCCCCCCGCTCGGGGAACCTTCGGGACAACACCTCCATGTCATTAGCAGGCTAAGCAGTGGTGGCCGTCGGGAGCGAGTTCATCTCTGAAGCGCTCAGAGACCCATCCGAAGACGACACCTCCGGATGAGCCCTGGCCGGACTGCATATATGTTCGGCGTTATTAAACAACTATGAAGTAAAATCACAGTAGAGTGCGGACGCTTACGATCGCACTAGGGGCTTCCCCCTGGGCAGCCACTCTTCCTCGCTATGAGCGGCCGTGGTGGAGTAGTCTGGAAGGGATGTCTTTCCCTTCTTGGGAGTAACAGCCTCCCCCTCCGGGGCGGCTTTCCTCTTTTTCTCCTCCCTAGTGTGGGGAGGTAGAGTTTCTTCTTGCTTCCCCCCGCCTCCGCAGGAGGAATCTGTTTCGTCGTCATCGAACGACGTGGGTATGACGGCCTTGCGTCGAGGGCCTCTCCCGGCCCCATGGCCCGTCTCCTCAGGCCTCTCATCCTTTCCGGATGGGCGAATTCTTCTTCTTCTTCTTCTTCCCCTTCTTCGGGGGAGGAGTGCGCCTTGTCGTCTTCGGACGAGGCTTCCGGCACAACCTTACGCCGGAGACCCTTCCTGGTCCCCGGGGCCTTCTTTTCGGCCTTCTTTTCCGGTGCCTTGTAGGGCGCCGGATCAAGATCTCTGTCAAGAGAGCATCACCGGATCTTTCCGGCAGCGGAGCCGATACCAATCTGCTCCGCTATATCCACATAGTCCTGAACAAATATACACAAATACTTAAGACTCCCCCATGAATGTATTGGGGAAAACCAAATCCGGTGGTAGTCCCAAAACTCACCGGACGCGGGGCCCGTGCTGCATGAAGTCCGCGGTCCTCGGATGTGGGAGGAGGTACTTCGGAGGCCTTAAACAACGCCTTCCACGCGTCTTTGTGCTTCATGCCATAGAGCCTCAAGCTGCCCGGTGTTCGGCCGACGAACTCCCACAGATTGAATGCCCGCCTTTTGGCACGGTAGAATCCGTGAACGAGCATGACACGGATCACGTTGACAAGCTTGATGTTCTTGTCCTTCATGCTCTTGATGCAGGTTTTGAGTCCGGTCAGCTCTATAGGTTCGCCCCAAGTCAGGCCCTTCTTTTCCCAGGCAGTGAGCCCCATGGGGGCTCCGGATCGGAACTCGGGGACCGCCGCCCAGTTGGCGTCGCACGGCTCGGTGATGTAGAACCACCCCGATTGCCACCCCTTTACGGTCTCCGCAAAGGAGCCGTCCAGCCAGGTGACGTTAGGCATCTTGCCCACCATGGCCCCTCCGCACTCCGCTTGCTGACCGCTTACGATCTTCGGCTTCACGCAGAAGATTTGCAGCCACAGGCCGAAGTGAGGCCGGATGCGGAGGAAAGCCTCACATACGACGATGAACGCCGAGATGTTGAGGACGAAATTCGGGGCTAGATCATGGAAATCTAGCCCGTAGTAGAACATGAGCCCGCGGACGAAGGGGTGAAGTGGAAACCCCAGTCCACGGACGAAGTGGGCGACGAACACGACCCTCTCGTGGGGTCCCGGGGTCGGAATGACCTGCCCAGCATCCGGTAGCCGGTGCGCTATGTCTGCGGCCAAGTATCCGGCCGCCCGAAGATTTGCGATATGCTTCTCCTTGACGGTGGAAGCCACCCACTTGCCTCCTGCTCCGGACATGTTTGGCTGTGCGGAGAAGACTTGGGCTTGGGCGCTGGAGCTCGAGGAGGCAAGAGTGGGCAAAGGAGGAAGAAGGCGTGGGTAAAATTGGGGAAATCTTATCCCTTTATAGAGGCGACGAAAGCGGTGCGCCTACCCACTTGTCCGTTGGGAATCGCTTGCTTCCCAAGCGCCACGATTGATGATGTGGTGGGATTACCTGCACCGTATTGATGAGAATCCCGTGATAGGGGACACGATCCGCTTTGACAAGACGTGTCAAGGAAACCGCCGCAATATGCGTTGTGGCTGGTTGTGGGAAAACGGTTCAATAATGACCCGACTGTAATGACACGTCGCGTTGCCTAAAAAGTTGTCAGCAAATTGCATTTGTGAAATACCATTCTCTCTACGGTGGCATGTGAAGATCATTTTGTGGATCCGGACACGGTTCAAGTGTTCGATAGTTACTTTGGAGTACTCGGAGAACGAACCCGCCTCGCAATGTCAAGACAAGACTGCTACCGGACTCATCGTCATTGAAGCCTCGCTCAGGGCTACCGAGGAGTCTGGATTAGGGGGTATCCGGACAGTCGGACTATATACATCATCCGGACTATTGAAGCGTGAAGATACAAGACTCAAGACTTTGACCCGTGTCCGGATGGGACTTTCCTTGGCGTGGAAGGCAAGCTTGGCGATCCGGATATTATATTTCCTTCCTTGTAACCGACTCCATATAAACCCTAGCCCTCTCCCGTGCCTATATAAACCGGAGAGGTTGGTCCTTAGAAGGCCGATCACAATTACAATCATACCATCATAGGCTAGCTTCTAGGGTTTAGCCTCTATGATCTCGTGGTAGATCTACTCTTGTACTACCCATATCTTCAATATTAATCAAGCAGGAAGTAGGGTTTTACCTCCATCGAGAGGGCCTGAACCTAGGTAAACATCTGTGTCCCTTGCTTCCTGTTACCATCAGCCTAGACGCATAGATCGGGACCCCCTACCCGAGATCCGCCGGTTTTGACACAGACAGTCATGTCTACATAGTTCTCGAACCCGTAGGGTCCGCACGCTTAACGTTCGATGACGATTTTTTTTTTATGACCGAAGTTTGTTCGGAGTCCCGGATCAGATCATGGACATGACGAGGAGTCTCGAAATGGTCGAGACATAAAGATTCATATATTGGAAGGTTACATTAAGACACCGGAATGGTTTGGGTCATTTCGGATAAGTTTCGGAGTACCGGGGGTTATCGGAACCCCCCCCCCCCTGGAAGTTAATGGGCCACCATGGGCCTTAGTGGAGAAGAGAGAGGGCTGGCCAGGAGGTGGCGTGCGCCCCCCTTGCCCCAATCCGAATTGGACTCCTCTTCCTCCTTCCCCCCCTTCTCCCACTTGGAATAGGAAAGGGGGGGCGAATCCTACTAGGTTTGGAGTCCTAGTAGGACTCCCCCCCCCTGTTGGGGAACGTAGCAGAAATTCAAAATTTTCCTACGTATCACCAAGATCTATCTATGGAGAGACTAGCAACGAGGGGAAGGAGAGTGCATCTACATACCCTTGTAGATCGCTAAGCGGAAGCGTTCAAGTGAACGGGGTTGATGGAGTCGTACTCGCCGTGATTCAGATCACCGATGATCCTAGTGCCGAACGGACGGCACCTCCGCTGCTCAACACACGCAGACAGCCGGTGACGTCTCCCACGCCTTGATCCAGCGAGGAGAGAGGGAGAGGTTGAGGAAGACTCCATCCAACAGCAGCACAACGGCGGCGTGGTGGTGGTGGAGGAGCGTGGCATCCTGCAGGCTTCGCCAAGCACCACGGAGGAGAAGGAGGTGTTGGAGAGGGAGAGAGGCGCCAGGCTCAGGTGCTGCTGCCCCCTCCCTCCCCCTTTATATAGGTGCCAAGGAGGGGGAGGGCAGCCTTGCCCCTCCTCCAAGGGAGGGGTGCGGCCAAGAGGGAAGGAGTCCATCCTCCCAAGGCACCCCTGAGGTGCCTTCCCTCTATGGACTCTTCCTCTCCAAGTGTTTCATGCGCATGGGCCTCTTGGGGCTGGTTCCCTTGGCCCATGCAGGCCTAGGCGCACCACCTAGGGCCCATGTGGCCCCGGGCAGGTGGCCCCACCCGGTGGGCCCTCGGGACCCCTCCGGTGGTCCCAGACAATACCGATATCACCGAAACTTGTCCCGATGGTCAAACAGCACTTCCTATATATAATTCTTTACCTCCGGACCATTCCGAACTCCTCGTGACGCCCAGGATCTCATCCGGACCAACAACATTCGCAACCACATACAAGCTTCCTATATAACCCTAGCGCCATCGAACCTTAAGTGTGTAGACCCTACGGGTTCGGGAGACAAGCGCACATGACCGAGACGTTCTCCGTCAATAACCAACAGCGGGATCTGGATACCCATGTTGGCTCCCACATGTTCCACGATGATCTCATCGGATGAACCACGATGTCAAGGACTCGCCAATCCCGTATACAATTCCCTTTGTCTAGCGGTATTGTACTTGCCCGAGATTCGATCATCGGTATCCCGATACCTTGTTCAATCTCGTTACCGCAAGTCTCTTTACTCGTTCCGTAACACATCATCCCGTGATCAACTCCTTAATCACACTGCTGTGCACATTATGATGATGTCCTACCGAGTGGGCCCAGATACCTCTCCGTCACACGGAGTGACAAATCCAGTCTCGATTCGTGCCAACCCAATGACACTTTTGGAGATACCGTAGTGCACCTTTATAGTCACCCGATTACGTTGTGACGCTTTGATACACCCAAAGCATTCCTACGGTATCCGGGAGTTGCACAATCTCATGGTATAAGGAAAAGATACTTGACATTAGAAAAGCTTTAGCATACGAACTACGATCTTTGTGCTAGGCTTAGGATTGGGTCTTGTCCATCACATCATTCTCCTAATGATGTGATCCCGTTATCAATGACATCCAATGTCCATGGTCAGGAAATCGTAACCATCTATTGATCAACGAGCTAGTCAACTAGAGGCTTACTAGGGACATGGTGTTGTCTATGTATCCACACATGTATCTGAGTTTCCTATCAATACAATTATAGCATGGATAATAAACGATTATCATGAACAAGGAAATATAATAATAACTAATTTATTATTGCCTCTAGGGCATATTTCCAACAGTCTCCCACTTGCACTAGAGTCAATAATCTAGTTCACATCGCCATGTGATCAATCGTGATAGGTCACATCGCCATGTGACCAACATCCAAAGAGTCTACTAGTGTCTTAAACTAGTTCACATCACCATGTGATTAAGACTCAATGAGTTCAGAGGTTTGATCATGTTTTGCTTGTGAGAGAGGTTTTAGTCAACGGGTTTTTAGTCAACGGGTCTGAACCTTTCAGATCCGTGTGTGCTATGCAATTCTCTTATGTCATATTGTAAATGCTGCTTCCACGCTCCACTTGGATCTATTCCAAACGGTTTGCTCCACTATACGTATCCGGTTTGCTACTCAGAGTCACTTTCGGATAGGTGTTAAAGCTTGCATCGATGTAACCCTTATGCCGAACTCTTTATCACCTCCATAATCGAGAAACATGTCCTTATTTACTCCAAGGACAATTTTGATCATTGTCCAATGATCCATTCCTGGATCATTCTTGTACCCCTCGATCGACTCATGGCATGGCACACTTCCGTGCGGTACACAAAGATAGCATACCGTAGAGCCTATGTCTAAGGCATAGGGGACAATCTTCGCCCTTTCTCTCTGCTCGCCGTGGTCGAGCTTTAAGTCTTAACTTCATACCTTACAATTCAGCTAAGAACTCCTTCTTTGATCGATCCATCTTGAACACCTTCAAGATCATGTCAAGGTACATGCTCATTTGAAAGTATTATTAAACATTTTGATCTATCTTATAGATCTTGATGCTTATTGTTCAAGTAGCCTAATCCAGGTTTTCTATTTGAAAACACCTTTCAAATAACCTTATATGCTTTACAGAAAATTCTACGTCATTTCGATCATCAATATGTCAACAACATATACTCATCGAAATTCTATAGTGCTCCCACTTACTTCTTTGGAAATACAAGTTTCTCATAAACTTTGTATAAACCCAAAATCTTTGATCATCTCATCAAAGCGCACATTCCAACTCCGAGATGCTTACTCCAGTCCTTAGAAAGGATCGCTGGAGCCAAAGATAACTTTTAGCATCCTTAGGATCGACAAAACTTTCTCGATTGTATCACATACAACCTTTCCTTATTTAAACCGGTAAGGAAACTCATTTTGACATCCATCTGCCAGATTTCATAAATGCAGCTTATGCTAACATGATTCCGACAGACTCAAGCATCGCTACGGATGAGAAAATCTCATCGTAGTGAACTCCTTGAACTTGTGAAAAACTCTTCGCCACAAGTCGAGCTTCATAGA
Organism: Aegilops bicornis; assembly: GCA_021605145.1. Taxonomy (NCBI): domain Eukaryota; kingdom Viridiplantae; phylum Streptophyta; class Magnoliopsida; order Poales; family Poaceae; genus Aegilops; species Aegilops bicornis. Next base: position 725,411,800 of record CM038671.1, on the reverse strand, counting down.
CGGTGACATTACCGTCCATGTTCGTCTTCTTCTTAAAGATCCATTTATCTCAATGGCTTGCCGATCATCGGGCAAGTCCATCAAAGTCCATGCTTTGTTATGATACATGGATCCTATCTCGGATTTCATGGCTTCTAACCATTTGTCGGAATTTGGGCCCACCATCGCTTCTCCATAGCTCGTAGGTTCATTGTTGTCTAGCAACATGACCTTCAAGACAGGATCACCGCATCACTCGATGCAAGACGCGTTCTTGTCGTCCTCACGAGGTTCGGTAGTGACTTGATCCAAGCTTCATGATCAATATCATAAGCTTCTACTTCAATTGGTGTAGGTGCCACGGGAACAACTTCTCGTGCCCTACTACACACTAGTTGAAGTGACGGTTCAATAACCTCATCAAGTCTCCACCATCCTCCCACTCAACTTTTCGAGACAAACTTTTCCTCGAGAAAGGACCCGATTCAAGAAACAATCCCTATTGCTTTCGGATCTGAATTAGGAGGTTTACCCAACTGTTTTGGGTGTCCTATGAAGATGTATTTTATCCGCTTTGGGTTCGAGCTTATCAACCTGAAACTTTTCCACATAAGCGCCGCAGCCCCAAATTTTTAAGAAATGACAGCTTAGGTTTCTCTAAACCATAGTTCTTACGGTGTCATCTCAACGGAATTACGTGGTACCCTATTAAAGTGAGTGCGGTTGTCTCTAATGCCTAACCCATGAACGATAGTGGTAATTCGATAAGAGACATCATGGTACGCACCATATCCAATAGGGTGCAACTATGATGTTCGGACACACCATCACACTTTGGTGTTCCATGCTGTATTAATTGTTAAACAATTTGCAAAATGTCTTATTTGTGTACCAAACTAGCAACTCATTTATTCTTCTATTTGATCACATCACAGACATTTTATCATCTTGTGACGAAGATCTTCAACTTCACTCGTAAATTACTTGAACCTTTCAATAATTCAGACTTGTGTTTCATCAAGTAAATATACTCAACATCTACTCAAATCATCTGTGAAGTAAGAACATAACGATATTCATCAGATGCCTCAAAGACTCATTGGACTGCACACATCAAAATGTGTTACCTCCAACAAGTTGCTATCTTGTTCCATCTTATCAAAACCGAGGCTTTTCGGTCATCTTGCCCATGTGGTATGATTTGCATATCTCAAGTGATTCAAAATCATGCAAGTGCAAACGATCCATCTGCATGGAGTTTCTTCATGCGTATACACCAATAGACATGGTTCGCATGTCTCAAACTTTTCAAAAACGAGTGAGTCCAAAGATCCATCAACATGGAGCTTCTTCATGCGTATACACCAATAGACATGGTTCGCATGTCTCAAACTTTTCAAAAACGAGTGAGTCCAAAGATCCATCAACATGGAGCTTCTTCATGCGTTTTATGACTTACATGGCAGTGCCACTAGTAAGTGGTACTATCATTACTATCTTATATCTTTTGGCATGAAAATGCGTATCACTACGATCGAGATTCAATAGACCATTCATTTAGGTGCAAGACCATTGAAGGTATTATTCAAATAAATAGAGTAACCATTATTCTCCTTAAATGAATAATTGTATTGCGATAGACATGATCCAATCATGTCTATGCTCAACGTAAACACCAAATAACAATTATTTAGGTTTAACATCAATCTCGATGGTAGAGGGAGCGTGCGATGCTTGATTACATCAACCTTGGAAACACTTCCAACACATATCGTCAGCTCACCTTTAGCTAGTCTCCGTTTATTCCGTAGCTTTTATTTCGAGTTACTAACACTTAGCAACCGAACCGGTATCTAATACCCCGGTGCTACTAGGAGTACTAGTAAAGTACACATTAACATAATGTATATCCAATATACTTCTATCGACCTTGCCAGCCTTCTTATCTACCAAGTATCTAGGGTAATTCTGTTCCGATTGGTTGTTCCCCTTATTACGTAAGCACTTAGTCTCGGGTTTGGGTTCGACCTTGGGTTTCTTCCTTTGGAGCAGCAACTTATTTGCCGTTTCATGAAGTGTCCTTCTTGCCCTTGCCCTTCTTGAAACTAGTGGTTTCACCAACCATCAACAATTGATGCTCCTTCTTGATTTCTACTTTCGCGGTGTCAAACATCGCGAACACTTCAAGGATCATCATATCTATCCCCGATATGTTATAGTTCATCACGAAGCTCTAGTAGCTTGGTGGCAATGACTTTGGAGAAACATCACTATCTCATCTGGAAGATCAACTCCCACTCGATTCAAGTGATTGTTGTACTCAGACAATCTGAGCACAAGCTCAACGATTGAGCTTTTCTCCCTTAGTTTGCAGGCTAAGAAAATCGTCGGAGGTCTTATACCTCTTGACGTGGGCACGAGCCTGAAATCCCAATTTCAGCCCTCGAAACATCTCATATGTTCATGACGTTTCAAAACGTATTTGGTGCCTCTACTTAAACCATTTAACCGAACTATCATGTAGTTATCAAAACGTGTATGTCCGATGTTCGCAACATCCATGCAGACGTTTGGGGTTGAGCACACCGAGCGGTGCATTAAGGACATAAGCTTTCTTACGTCCGCATAATCGCCATCTTGTCAACTTTCAACTATATTTTCTCTAGGAACATATCTAAACAGTGGAACTAAAGCGCCGAGCTTCTGACATAATTTGCAAAGATCTTTTGACTATGTTCAGGATAATTAAGTTCATCTCATGAACTCCCACTCAGATAGACATCCCTCTGGTCATCTAAGTGATTACATGATCCGAGTCAACTAGGCCGTGTCCGATCATCACGTGAGACGGACTAGTCATCATCGGTGAACATCTTCATGTTGATCGATTATCTACTATACGACTCATGCTCGACCTTTCGGTCTACGTGTTCCGAGGCCATGTCTGTACATGCTAGGCTCGTCAAGTTAACCCCAAGTGTTTTCTTTGTGTAAATCTGTCTTACACCCGTTGTATGTGAACGTAAGAATCCATCACACCCGATCATCACGTGGTGCTTAGAAACGCATTTAACCGAAAGTAACGGTGCAATGGGGAGAACACTTCTTGAAATTTGTGTAAGGGATCATCTTATTTACTACCGTCGTTTCTAAGTATACAAGATGCATAAACATTATATACTTCACTTGCTATTATATAGTAGTGACATGTTATGTCCAATATCATATAGCTCCTCTTGATCTCCATCTTCGTGGCTCCATGTTCATCATTGTCACCTTAATGACACCATGATCTCCATCATCATGATCTCCATCATCGTGTCTCCATGAAGTTGTCTCGCCAACTTATTGCTTCTACTACTATGGCTACCGGGTTAGCAATAAAGTAAAGTAATTACATGGTGTTGTTCAATGACACGCAGGTCATACAATAAATAAAGACAACTCCTATGGCTCCTGCCGGTTGTCATACTCATCGACATGCAAGTCGTGAATCCTATTACAAGAACATGATCAATCTCATACATCACATATCATTCATCACATTCTTCTTGGCCATATCACATCACATAGCATACCCTGCAAAAACAAGTTAGACGTCCTCTAATTGTTGTTTGCATGTTTTACGTGGCTGCTTTGGGTTTCTAGCAAGAACGCTTTCTTACCTACATAAAACCACAACGTGATATGCCAATTGCTATTTACCCTTCATAAGGACCCTTTTCATCGAATCCGTTCCGACTAAAGTGGGAGAGAGGACACACCCGCCACCACCTTATGCAACTAGTGCATGTCGATTCGGTGGAACCGGTCTCACGTAAGCGTGCGTGTAAGGTTGGTCCGGGCCGCTTCATCCCACAATACCGTCGAATCAAGATAAGACTAGTAACGGCAAGCATATTGAACAAAATCAACGCCCACAACTACTTTGTGTTCTACTCGTGCAAAGAATCTACGCAATAGACCTAGCTCGATACCCTTTGTTGGGGAACGTGGCAGAAATTCAAAATTTTCCTACGTATCACCAAGATCTATCTATGGAGAGACTAGCAACGAGGGAAGGAGAGTGCATCTACATACCCTTGTAGATCGCTAAGCGGAAGCGTTCAAGTGAACGGGGTTGATGGAGTCGTACTCGCCGTGATTCAGATCACCGATGATCCTAGTGCCGAACGGACGGCACCTCCGCGTTCAACACACGTACAGCCCGGGGACGTCTCCCACGCCTTGATCCAGCGAGGAGAGAGGGAGAGGTTGAGGAAGACTCCATCCAACAGCAGCACAACGTGGCGTGGTGGTGGTGGAGGAGCGTGGCATCCTGCAGGGCTTCGCCAAGCACTACGGAGGAGAAGGAGGTGTTGGAGAGGAGAGAGAGGCGCCAGGCTCAGGTGCTGCTGCCCCCTTCCCCTCCCCTTTTTATATAGGTGCCAAGGAGGGGGGGAGGGCGCAGCCTTGCCCCCTCCTCCAAGGGAGGGGTGCGGCCAAGAGGGGGAAGGAGTCCATCCTCCCCAAGGCACCTCGGAGGTGCCTTCCCCTCTATGGACTCTTCCTCTCCAAGTGTTTCATGCGCATGGGCCTCTTGGGGCTGGTTCCCCTTGGCCCATGCAGGCCTAGGCGCACCACCTAGGGCCCATGTGGCCCCCGGGGCAGGTGGCCCCACCCGGTGGGCCCTCGGGACCCCTCCGGTGGTCCCGGTACAATACCGATATCACCGAAACTTGTCCCGATGGCCGAAACAGCACTTCCTATATATAATTCTTTACCTCCGGACCATTCCGGAACTCCTCGTGACGTCCAGGATCTCATCCGGACTCGAACAACATTCGCAACCACATACAAGCTTCCTATATAACCCTAGCGCCATCGAACCTTAAGTGTGTAGACCCTACGGGTTCGGGAGACAAGCAGACATGACCGAGACGTTCTCCGGTCAATAACCAACAGCGGGATCTGGATACCCATGTTGGCTCCCACATGTTCCACGATGATCTCATCGGATGAACCACGATGTCAAGGACTCGGTCAATCCGTATACAATTCCCTTTGTCTAGCGGTATTGTACTTGCCCGAGATTCGATCATCGGTATCCCGATACCTTGTTCAATCTCGTTACCGGCAAGTCTCTTTACTCGTTCCGTAACACATCATCCCGTGATCAACTCCTTAATCACACTGTGCACATTATGATGATGTCCTACCGAGTGGGCCCAGAGATACCTCTCCGTCACACGGAGTGACAAATCCAGTCTCGATTCGTGCCAACCCAACAGACACTTTTGGAGATACCTGTAGTGCACCTTTATAGTCACCCGATTACGTTGTGACGTTTGATACACCCAAAGCATTCCTACGGTATCCGGGAGTTGCACAATCTCATGGTATAAGGAAAAGATACTTGACATTAGAAAAGCTTTAGCATACGAACTACGATCTTTGTGCTAGGCTTAGGATTGGGTCTTGTCCATCACATCATTCTCCTAATGATGTGATCCCGTTATCAATGACATCCAATGTCCATGGTCAGGAAATCGTAACCATCTATTGATCAACGAGCTAGTCAACTAGAGGCTTACTAGGGACATGGTGTTGTCTATGTATCCACACATGTATCTGAGTTTCCTATCAATACAATTATAGCATGGATAATAAACGATTATCATGAACAAGGAAATATAATAATAACTAATTTATTATTGCCTCTAGGGCATATTTCCAACACCCCCCCCATGGTGTGCCTCCCCCTTGGCTGGCCTCCTCCTCCCCCTCCTTTATATGCGTGGGGAGGGGGGCACCCCAAAGACACACAAGTTGATCTTTTAGCCGTGTGCGGTGCCCCCCTCCACAGTTACACACCTCGGTCATATCATCGTAGTGCTTAGGCGAAGCCCTGCGCCGGTAACTTCATCATCACCGTCACCACGCCGTCGTGCTGACGAAACTCTCCCTCGGCCTCAACAGAATCAAGAGTACAAGGGACGTCATCGAGCTAAACATGTGCTGAACACGGAGGTGCCGTATGTTCGGTGCTAGGATCGGTCAGATCGTGAAGACATATGACTACATCAACCGCGTTGATAAAACGCTTCCGCTTTCGGTCTACGAGGGTATGTGAACACACTCTCCCCGCTCGTTGTTATGCTTCTCCTAGATAGATCTTGCATGGCCGTAGGAACTTTTTTTGAAATTACTGCGTTCCCCAACACAATAACCAATAGCGGGGCAAGGATGCCCATATTGGTTCCTACATATTCCACGAAGATCTTTTATCGGTTGAACCACGATGTCAAGGATTCGGTTAATCCCGTATGCAATTCCCCTTGTCCGTCGATATGTTACTTGTCCGAGATTCGATCATCGGTATCTCATACCTAGTTCAATCTCGTTACCGGCAAGTCTCTTTACTCGTTCTGTAATATAAGATCCGATGACTAACTCCTTAGTCATATTGCTTGCAAGCTTCTTGTGATGTTGTATTACCGAGAGGGCCCAGAGATACTCTCCATCAAACGGAGTGACAAATCCTAGTCTCGATCCATGCCAACCCAACAGACACCCTCAGAGATACCTGTAGAGCACCTTTATGATCACCTAGTTATGAAGTGATGTTTGATAGCACACAAGGTATTCCTCTGGTATCCAGGAGTTGCATGATCTCATGGTCGAAGGAACAGATACTTGACATGAAGAAAGCTATAGCAAATAACTTAAATGATCTGATGCTAAGCTTACGGTTGGGTCTAGTCCATCACATCATTCTACCAATGATGTGATCCCATTATTAAATAACAACTCACGTCTATGGTAAGGAAACATTAACCATCTTTGATCAACGAGCTAGTCAAGTAGAGGTTTACTAGAGACACGATATTTGTTTATGTATCCACACATGTATTTAAGTTTCCGGTCAATACAATTCTAGCATGAATAATAAACTTTTATCATGATTAAGGAAATAAAATAATAATAAATTTATTATTGCCTCTAGAGCATATTTCCAACACCCTATATGGTTGTCCTGAGCTTCCAGAAACTCGCCCAGGTCCAAGTCCTGTCGCTTTAGGCCCCAGAGCCTCACAAACAAAGCTCCACAAGAAGCGAGCAAATGGAAAGAGAACAAAAGTCGCTTGGCGACGCGATCTCGCAGAAGCTGCAATATCAAAATTTGATCTTCAAGGGAAGCGACACTTTCTGCGAGAGAGTGGCTCATGCAAAGAGCTGGCTTACCAAATATTGAACAGGATATGCCGAGCCAACAAAAAAAGGCCCAGCAGGGCCAGGTGCCAAGACACAATGTTCGGAGAGCCCGACAGCACTGGCGGAAGGGTTGCCCATGAGTTGGCCCAAGCTAAGGTCTCTTTAGGGCGAACGAGATGTTCCAGTTCTCATTGTGGTTCCCGAGGCAACCAACAAAATTTGTCTAGCATATTGCATACATGCCAGGAAATTCGGCGTGTAACGGGATCCTGCCAAGCCACGGGTCCAAACAGAAAAGGGTCCTTACACATTTGCCTATAGAGATACTGGTACTTGTGTCATGTGGCACTCACATAGTGAGTTGTAGCACTTTTGATAAATAATCCAATATGGTGTCGATTCTCATAGGGAGCGAAAAGAAAGGGGTATTTGCCTAAGCTACCACCACCGTAACGATGATGTCATCTACTCCCTCCGTTCCCAAATATTTGTCTTTCTAGCCATCTCAAATGGACTACAACATACGGATGTATGTAGACATGTTTTAGAGTGTAGATTCACTCATTTTGTTCCGTATGTAGTTAGTTGTTGAAATCTCTAGAAAGACAATTATTTAGGAACAGAGGGAGTACATAGCTACGCTCACACCCAAACCATAGTACGACAATTGTCTATTCTACCAGTTTTTTTTCATGGTAATACATATCTCATTCATATCATAAAGAACAAAGTACAAGTCACATAAGAACCGATATGACAAAACTGAAAAGATAGCAGAACATCTCTGAGCTTGACACCAACGCCCGTCACCTGCCTCCGGCACCACCAGAGCAGCCACCGAAGAAAAGAATAACGGATCACCTCCTCACCCGAACTCGACGCGGCTCCATCGCTGATATGCAGCTTTGCGGACTTCAAGGTGGCTCACCAAAAGTGAGGCCATTGCCGTTGAACGAATCAGACCGGGGCAACATCCCGGACACGCCATCGAACTCTAGATCTGGCACCCCACCACGACTAAGACGCCGAAGGAGGAAACCATACCTGCAATCCACGAACCGCGAACCCAACACACATTCCGTCTTCCATATGTCGTCGATGCAGACCACAATCTGCATCTGCTCCTGGACTACCTCCCAAGCTCCGCGCCGACGCTGGAGCAAACGCCGTCGCAACGACGGAGCCCGAGGACACAGGTCCACCACGAGGATGTCGCCGCCGTCACGCCATCCTTGCTTGAACAGACTGGTTTTCGAATCCATCCCCAACCATAGGACCGATGGCCTCGTCAGGAAAGGATCCGAAGAATCTTTATTCAGCGCCCTCATCGTCGCCGTTGAAGCGAAGACGATGAACAGCCTAAAAACCTAGACTACAAGGAAGTAAAAAACGATTCACACGCGTGGATCCGGCGACCCCCCTACCACCGACGACCGAGGTTTCCGGTGGAGGGGAGCCGCCAGTGGACAGTGCTGGAAGATGGGCTCTCCTAGCGGCGGCTAGGGTTCCAGCCGGTAGGGAGAGAAAAACGATCTACCAATTGCTAAGTGAACGATAATAAAGGGGTATTTAACTAAACTACGCACAAGGATAAAATATAAAAGGCACTAAAATAAGTGGGTGAGTAAAAAGGTGTTCTCAGGGGGTTGGGTTCATCACCTACAAGGGCGACCGGCGTCAGACCACAGGCATCACAAGAGGCCTCAGCCATCAACGACACAGGTGGAAGAGCACTCTAGTTTCCTCCTACGGTCGTGCTCTTCTTCTCTACTTATCCTTCTTATGAAATCTCAGAAGCAGAAAACCAGAAGGCTTGATACCATGAAAGATATTGAAAATTATGAAGTTTGCCGCGTGTTTGTTGAGACTCAAGAACAGGTATATATATAGCATTACAAAAAATCAACTTAAAGTACAAGACAAATTTAATTCATCATAACCAATCCAATCTTTATATATAATCAGATAACACTTGGACTGTTCTCCCTCACTGTCAAGCATATACTTCCTGCGTCCCTTGCTCCCTGCCCTGCATAAGGTTGCAACAACATGAGGAGAAGAAGAAAAGGAGGATTGTTCTTGTTGTTTGCTAGAGCATCTACAGTCGGACATAGCAAATATGACTCCTTAAACCCGCGCGGACGCGCCTGGTCAGTGATCGAGCGTGTTCGTTTTAAACCCTTATTTACCCGTCCACGCAACCACACTCCTTATTTTCCTTCTCATATGTCCAGTCACTTGCACGTGATTGATGAAGATAAAGAGAAAAATAAAAAAATGAATAAATAAAAAAGAAAAGGTTATCCGGGATGGGGCCGCGTCCTGCATGCCGGAGCCCTCATATTCTCCCCATATTTAAGATGGATATGAGGGTTCGCGGCGTATAGAAATGACATGAGGAGTCTGGTTGGGTCACGTTTTTCCTTCTCTTTTCTGTCCAATCACTGACCGGACGCGCGCGGACGTAGGAGGGATGGTTTAAGGCGTTGGGCTGTTGATGGTCCTACAACACTTGAGATGATTTCCTTGAGAGCTCTTCGACCGAGCGAGGGAGCGGGACAAGCTCGGTCCTTAACGTGTCCTCCAAGTTGGCTCAAGCCGTTTTTTGAGGAGGAGAAGAAAAATGAGAGTTCAGGAGTCTGACCTCTGCTCTGGAGTCACGATCTGTTAAACATAAAATCGAGACAGAAGTATAGCAATTAGGATACGTGCACATGTCCGCTGCGACGGTGGGATCCGGCGGCTGGGAAGGCCTGCCAGAGCCCAGAGAGCCAAAGGGCAGCAAACTCCCTTTCTGTCTCCTCGAAGCGAGAGGCAAACGCAGCTGGAGCGCCGTAAAAGCAGGGCGATTACGGCCTACGCCCAGAAAGATTCGAATCGATGGGTGTAATCACGGCATAACTTGGACCCCTGTACACGTCGATCGGTCTGCATGTTCGACTTGCATGTATACTTCGTGGACAGCTTCCTGCTGCCTCTGGAGGGATAAGGCCACAATATTAACGTGTCAGAGAAGCATATACTGCTAGCACATATCACACCCACGTCCGTCAAATGCTACGGCCGATATGCATGGATCGAAAGGGCCCTTCGCGGCCGCGCGGGGCAGGGGCAGGGGCAGGATAGATAGAGGTCAGGTGTCTATCTACGCCTAGCAACTAGTAGTACTAGCTGTTTATGTGGATGCAAAGATCTTGTGCACCCCTACGCGACTATGCGAGCTACAGAGAACATGGATCCGAATGGGCGAGTGGGGTCACGTGACAGAGTGGCAGGCCATCAAACACGGCAAAACTAGGTCTCGACGGATCTATCCGTTTCGGGAACGGATCGTTAGATAACATAACTTAGGTCACGATTAGCTGCAACTTGCGAGATCTTCTAGTATAGCTCAACTTGGGAGGGGGAAAGAAGCTTTACTTAATCGGGATGGGATGGATGCCTAGAAATAGAGTACTGATCGCCATGCGTGCCACGTGCACGTACAATACGCTAATGTGTTAATGTGTTTTTTCCGACCTCGTCCTCCGAGAATATCACATCGCACCTTCTACTCACCTGACCAAAATTGCATGGCATGCGATGCTCGTGCAAACTCAGCTCACGGACGTGAGACAGCGTCAACGTCACCGCCGTTCAAGCGATGCAGCCCAGTTCTCCGTCCAGATGCGTGAGGGGGACGACGCTCGCTAACTGAAATGCGCTGGTTGATTGCCCTAAGAAAGATGCACTGGTGACTGACTGGTGGTTGGTTGTCCGAGCATGAGGCGCTACGACCCGATGCATTCCTGCGTCTATGTTCGTCATATCGCACTTGGCCCAAATCTCCGTCAACATGCACAATGCATCGCTAGCTTGGCGGGGCCAAATCTCTGGCCAGATGCTCAACGCATTGCTCTCATACTTTGCACGCTTGCACACGCCAAGTCCATAAACGCCCAAAATCGTAAGCATTCTGTCGATACATCATGTCATGGTCCAATCATGAACAAAGTTCTACAAGGAAATGGTTCGACAGTAATTTTAGAGCTTGCTAAATTGAAAATGTGAGAATGCAACTGCTTACTCAAGGTTTAGGGTTTGGTTCCTAGCCACATCTTGCAACACTTTGCTACACATTTATTTAGACAAGTTTAACCAAGTTATTTTGAGAGACAAAATAGGTCGATGTTTAGTTCTGGCCACCCCTAAAACAAAGAGAGTGGTTTATCTACTATGCATGGGATATCGTGTGCATGGATCCAGCGTCTGTGATTCCTTTGATGTTTGTGTTTTTTTTTTTTGCTGTCAAAATTGTTTGTTTCAAATTGTCTCATTCAACTATTTTGTTATTGTGTAGCAACAAAAAAAATGCACCTGTTTCAGATCATGTTAGCTGATGATACACAATAAAACAGTATGCTACACTTTGGAACGAAAGAAAATCCCTATTGAAACACTTTGAAACAAAAGATAAGTTCCTAAAACAACTAAAAAGTAGCATGAATTTCAATACAACCATGGAAGGGGATCCATGCATGGGATATTCCGTGTATGGTAGAATTGCATTTACAAGATCATTTTTGTGAGAAGTAAGCCTCACATATCAAGATTCTCTTATGCAAGCTAAAGTGTTGCTAAGAAATTGAGCTCATAAGCATGACAGACTATGACAATTTAATCGCCAACCAAACAGGCCCTAGTTTCAAAGAGAATGGTGGTTAGAGCCTCTTTGTTTTGCATTACAGGACTCCAAACCGTAGTAACAAAAGGAAGAAAAAATAGGAAAACAGATGATTGAAATGTTATGTCGATTAGATTCCTGCAGGCTCTTGATTTGTTTCATTGCCCCATGGGAAAATTAAGAATTTTTTCCAAGAGGTTTGAATGTATGCTAGCATTTCTTTGAAAATGAAATGCAACATGAATACTCCATCCGTTCACAAATATAAGACATTTTGAATATTTCAATATAGACTGAAATGAGTGAAGAAACACACTAACATATTTTAGAACATTTCTTTTACAATTCAATCCTAAGAATTAGACAACCCATACAAGAAACATTTCTAGGGATTACGAGGTACTCTCTCCGTCCGAAAAAACTTGTCCCTCAAATGGATGTATCTAGCACCAAGTTAGTGCTAGATACATTCATTTGAAAGACAAGTTTGGGACAAGCTTTTTCGGACGGAGAGAGTATGAAGTCGTGTAAAGCTAGAACCTCGGGAGTAGCGATTCGGTGCCCAGACTCATCCGCACCCGCATGCAAGAAAAAATTCAAAACTAATACTAGAAAAAAATTCAAAAAACTTCATTTTTTTGTATGATAGATCATTTGGTGTGTACGGTGCGCTCCAAATTTCAGACCATTTGGACATCTGAGTAGCTCTCGAGAAAAAAGACAAATTTAAGGTCTGTAAAAAAATTATTGTTCATGTATTGTTCTGACCTAATTTATCTTTTTTGTTGAGAGTTACTCATGAGTCCAAATGATCTCAATTTTGGAGCGCACATCACGCATCAAATTATCTACAAGCAAAAAAAAATTTGGATTTGTTTGATTTTTTTGGTTTTTTATTTGACTCGGGTGTAGATGAGAGTGGACTCAGAAATGAATATCCGTAAAACCTTTTACAAGATAACACACTGTAGCATCTTGGTAGTTTGATGATTGTTAATACTAGTAGCAGGTAACCTTTTTATGATTTTTTTAAAAAAGTTACCTTTTTACAAAATAGTACCCCCTCTGTTTCAAAATAAGTGACTCAAGTTTATACTAGCTTAGTACAAAGTTGAATCACTTATTTTGGGACCAATAATGCTACACCTACATGATGGTTTACAAAAGGTGACGTAAATCCATCCCACGCTAACTAAACTGCCCCCATGATTTTCAGGGTGGGCCCGTGTGGCGAGGTAAGGCCCAATACAATTCCACCATGTTGGGTCGTGCTAAGGTACGTAGAAATCCTTACGTAAGTGTAGCATCTCTCTTTTGGGACGGAGGGAGTACCATGTATGGAAAATGGGGATTAAAACTAGGGAATCGTTTGCGCCCGGTCGACCAGCTGAGTATTCGGCCGGTCGCATCGCTCATGCACGCGACATACACTTCTGCTCGTGGGTCCGCGCACCGAACGAAGCCGCTCATCCACTTATCGTCTTCTTCGCTCGGCCTCTCGTCTTATCCATCCAATCCCCCGCATCCACTCCTCAGTTTTCTTGGATCTCCGCCGGCAAGCCAGCCGTACTTCCAACACAAGCGTGCCCGGAGCACACAGCCCCCTGCCTCCACTCTGGCTAACCGGCCGCTCCCCCTGAACCAGCTCCTTCAACCTTTTTCCTATCAGCCATGCTTTTGAGGATGGAGGACATGCAGCTCCAGATGTGGTGCTGGAACCGCTGCGAGGAATGCTACAACCATAGCTTGAAGATGCTGGAACCGAAGACTCAAGGTGTTGCGACTGGGCGATCAGTGACGGGAGACGGTGATATTTTTGCTGGAATCATGGAAATTTTTTTTGCTGGAACCTTCCCCAATTTTTGCTACCACAGTCTATTTGGTTGGTTTGCTAGAACTAGCGCCCTTTTTTTGCTACCATCTGTTTTTTGTTTTGCTGGAACTAACATCCTTAATTGCTACCATCGTGTTGATTTTTGCTGGAACCAGCATCAGTTTTTGCTACAAGTAGCCAGCCAAATGCTACAACCGGTAGCTGTTTTTTGCTACCATCGTCTTAATTTTTGCTGGAACCAGCATCGGTTTTTGCTACAAGTAGTCAGCCGAATGCTACAACTGGTAGCTGTTTTTGCTACCATCGTCGACGGCCAAGGTGTGATGGCAGCGGCGGCGCCGTTTTTTAGCTGCAACCATCCAACCTAGTGTATTTAGCTGCAACTATCCAGTCTGGTGCTGGAACTGGCAAAATCAGTGCTACAACCCTCGAAAGCGGCCGTTTTTGCTGCAACCGCGACAGCGGCAGCTACCACCGGCGACGGCAGTGGCCATTTTTTTGCTGCAACCGACGACTAGAGCAGCTATCTCCGGCGACGGCGATGGGCCGCATTTTTTTTGCTGGAACCGCCGACTGCAGCAGCTACCACCGGCGACCGGCACGAGGCGAGCTGTGCGGATTTTTCTTAGTGCGGCGATGAGGGAAGACCAGCGGCGGCACGAGCTGTGGATCTGGACAGGAACTGGCGTCACGAGATTGACGAAACAATCCGTGTGGGAGGATTTTCCCCCTTTTTTCTGTGAGGGACCCGCGAGATCGTGCATGTACGATTGACGTGATCCAACGGTTGAGAGCCGACCGGCCGAAAGTTTCGGCCGGCGGACCGGCGCCCATCACTGCCCTTAAAATTAGTGGAAACGGTTACTCCTGTCAGGTTACCAAGAAGTGCGTTCCATTTGGCTCTCCTGTCCGGTGGCCTTTGGGACCCGGGGTTGGTTCGGCAGGCAAACCACGGCGGCAGCTAGCAAACCGGTGGCCGAGCACGTAGCTGGAACGGCGGGTCGATGTATCGGGTCCTGCTCGTTGTCGTACGACGCAACCCTTTTTTTTTTCTTTTGTCGAATAGACCCTACGACGGCAACCGGTAGTTGTAAACATTCGCCGTCCGCATGGGTCACCGACGCCGCTCTCGGCTCTCCCTGGCTATACGTGCTCGACCGGTTCTCGTCGTGCGCCGGGCGTCCTCGCACGGGACGCCCCGCTGCTACCACGGATGGCCGATGAATGCTGTGGGACGACGGGTGTGTGCCTCTTGACCTACGCGTGTGCCACAGAATTATTCGCCCGTACGCCCCCTTGGTCTCGACGTAAAAGAAAAGGAACCACTTTGCATGCTTGATTCCCTCCCCTGGCTCCTGAGCCCGTCCCAGAAGCTGCCGCCCGCCAAGTCCGTTGCTATTTTCAAAAAGAAGAAGAAAAGCAGACGAGTCTGGTCGTCCAGTTGATCTAGCCAGTTGAGCATATACCTTTGCTCCGAAGGAGTAGTACGTGAACCTGGTTTTCCCAACCCGGGGCGCAAGAAACACTGCAATACATGCATGTGCACATGTCTCGTACGTACCTTGCCTCGCAGGCAAGTAAGATAAGACGTACAGTACGTACAGCTACAGCGGCGGGACCGGGCCGGGAAGACTCGACCCGACGCGGAGAGATGGGTGGAGGGGCGTCCCTTTCCGTCCCGTCCCACGGCCAACGACGACGCCCCGCGGCCGCGCACACACGCCGGCACGTCCCCACGCCACCGCCAAGGGCCAAAGCCGCGCGGGGGCCACGCACCTGGCACGCAGCCGCACGTGCTGACCTGGCCAAATGAAACGCGGACGCCCGTCCTCCCGCGCCGTAGGGCCGTCCGGACCCGGCGACAGTGCGCTGCGGAGAGAGAGGGGAGAGATGCCGCGGCATATCCATATCCGGAAGCGCAACAGGAACGGGGGCGCCATGGCCCCGCCCCCCGCCACGGGTATATCCTCCTGCCTCCCTGCTGCCTGCTACGTTGATGCCCCGCCCCAACTCCAGCTCTTTTGAGGACGCGCACAGCACAGGGCACTCACTCGTGAATGAAAGTTTCAACGAGAAGACGTTCCGCCTAATCGGCCAGCGAATATGCTGGTACTGGCACCACCCGGTGAACCCGTTCGCGGTCAAGGAGGGTCACCTAAAAAACTTATATACGTTCTTCTAGAAGAGACGCGGTACTGCTGATAATCCGATGCAAATTACCACCACTGCTATCACGGCCGGCGTTTCCTCGATCGTTATCATCTTTGTAGTACCATGTTTTCAACGGTGAAGTAAACGAAAACGTAGACGTCGTGTTCATCGGCACCATCGGATCCACGTGTTCAGGGCCACGGCTTTGACATACTGTGGCGGCGGGCAAGCTGTCGAACCACGGTTGGGGCTGCAAGAAAAAAACGAGCTACCAGTAAACGTTTCTCTTCAACATTGTCAGCCATCAGTCAATCGACTCACAATCAGACGTGGCACGATTCAATTAGCATGGCTTTGGAGGTGACTATTTTGGGCACCTAAACCTGCCCCACAACCTCGTAGCACCGGACCGGAGCCGGAGCATATTCCAGGGCTCAATCCTCTCACAGCCCGCGGCGCCCAGAAGACAACAATGGTAATCAATCCGCGCGTCACCTACTAACGCAAGCACGCAAGGGTTAATCCGCCGAATAAACCCTTCGCCCAACCACCCTATAAAGCCGCGGCCCGCGAGTGTCAACCTCCGTCCTCCCGGCACCGCACACCGCAACCTCCAGCTCCAAGTTCACGCACACACAAAACCCAGAGCGCGCGCTCGCCGGCGACCACAGAGGACAGGCATGGCCGTGTACATCCGCCTCGACGACGCCGTGCGCGCGCGCCTCCGCGGGGACGGGGGCGGCGGCACCAGCAGCGGCAGCGACCACGACGCCTCCGCCTGCCTGTCCGACCTCGTCCAGGCCTTCCTCGAGACGGACCCCGCCGCCGCCGGCAACGGGGACGAGGCGGCCGGGCCGGCCCCGAGAGGGCGTGACGGGTACGACTCCGACGACGCGGACGGCGCCGCCGAGGCGGCCGCGTCCGTGCGGGAGCTGCTCGACCCGCCGGCCGCGGAGGACCCCTTCCGGATCAGGCTGGCGGCGGCCGTGTCCGCGACGCTGGACGCGGAGGCGCCGCTGCGGGGCCACGGCGCGGCGTTCCGGCGCGCGGTGATGCGGCGGCTGCGTGCCGCCGGGTACGACGCCGGCGTGTGCAGGTCGCGCTGGGAGACGTGCGGCAACCTGACGGCCGGGACGTACGAGTACGTCGACGTGGTGGTGCCGGCCGCGGGGAAGGCGGCGAGGTACATTGTGGACGCGGACTTCCGGGCCGGGCTGGAGGTGGCGCGCGCGACGGCGGAGTACGCGGTGGTCGTGGCCGCGGTGCCGGCCAGGGCGGTGGTCGCGCGGGAGGAGGCCGTGGGGCGCGCCGTGCGCGTGGCCGCCGACGCCGCGCGCCGGTCGCTCCGGGCGCACGGTCTGCACGTGCCGCCGTGGCGCAAGAGCCGGTACATGCTCGCCAAGTGGCTCGGGCCCTACAAGCGGTCGCCGTCCACCTCGTCCGCGGTGTCCTCCGGGGCAATGCCGGCGCCCGGCGCCGCCGGGATGGACATCATCAAGTGCCGATCCGTCGGGTTCTTCCCGTCCCAGACGGCCGCGCCGGCGGCGAGGATCAAGTAGCTCCTCGGCACCGTTAATTCTCCGCGTCCCCGGAATATCGATGCCATAGACATAGACATAGACATAGAGAGATGAGATTATCGATCGGTTCGAGCACGGCCTCGAATTCGTTTTTGTACAAACATTTTTGGTCTAGATTATAATGAAAAAGAGCGAATTGTTCTTCCATCCACATGCATGATCGGAATCGTCAACCTTGAAGCAGCCACGGCGCGATTAAACTATGGATCTGGTCAGCTGGAAACATAAAGGTGTGCACAAAGATTTAATAACAAAATGAAAATTAAAAGAGACGGGAAAAGGGTCCATGGAATGGTGGACGCGGCGGGCGGGTGTAGCCGGATTGGCATGGGTCGAATGATGGCATTACTTTATCACTCTGCGGTGGTTGTCGGCGTCGAGATCGTACCAATATACAACGCGATCAACCAAGCAAGCAACATATGTTTAGTGTTATCCTAAACGAATCAAGCTGGACGGAATTCTGGGCGTGATCTTTCGTGCGATATTTTGTCTCCGCAAGGATCCTGATAGATAAGCACATGCCGTTCTAGCTAGCCTTGACGAAAACACTGTCCTGCGCTGTACATTTCAGGCTTAACCAAGATTTGTAGGAGCACCAAAAAGTAACCGCATGCCCCCCGTAGCATCAAGGGAACAACGGGATTGCCATTCCGGTACATGATCAAACGTAGTTGGGATTGGGGAGGGGATAAGGAAAAGGTGATGGAGTTGGGGGAGGAGAAATAATGCCGGGTGTGGTCCATGGTTAGATGGATAACGGGGTAGCGACGAGACCTGTCCACTCGAGCGCGCGTCGCCTAGCTTCTTCACCCATGCGCCGCTCGCGGGGCCCGCAACTGATTCCGTCGTTGTACGTCTCAGATCGATCAAGGCCGCGGCCGGCGCATCCCGGCGAGCTGACGGGGCTCCAGTCCATTGGCGAGATACCACCACCCGTCGGTGTGGGGTGGCCACGTGTGGTGCAACGGCAACTGCAATCGTCTCGACCCTGCTCGTATCTTCTCGGTTTGTGGTTTTTTTTACCTCCATTTCTCTCTCAGGTTACCATCCTCATTGCTCGAAGATTTCGCTCGAATTTGCGTGGGCGGAGACACGAGTCACGCGTACCACCGGCCTAGTATGTGCCAATCGGCGATGTCGGGATATTGTATCTGGAGAGCACGGATCACGCGCCTGGACAAGGCTGACCCACACGAGGACACGAGACATGCGCAATGATAGACATGATGAGAGCGCCACCTTGACGTGACACAATGAAGTGGTGAGAGCTAGCTACCTACCTTAACCTGGCCATGGATGAGGACCGAAAATGCTCGGTTCAGAGGCTTGGGTAATGGACGGTCGTTAGGCGCTGGCAAATTTCCGCACAGAGATGACATCGGAGGAGCTCAATCCATTTGGATTGAGCTACATGTCCCGGCAAAAAACTGTTGAAATATTAGGCAAGTTCATGATTAATTCCAGTAAATAATTCATGACTAGAAGAGATACTAGCATGCAATAATCTAGCAAACTAGAAGAACAGCAAGACATGCATAACAAAGAAAGAACACGTAACAATAGCTGTAGAAAGCAGACATGAACAGAGGATGTTGGACGATCGATCGTTAGCTATTATGGGTGCGGCGGTCTTGATGACGATGTTGGCGACGATCTGCCGACGGCGGCGATGAATACGACGATGAGTAGCACCGCCCGACTTGGACGGAAGGCGACCCGTGATGGCCAATTTGAGCGATCGCGCCTGGCGCTTCCCAAAAACCTAATTCGTCCTCTCCGGTGCAGGATCGAAAAGACGAACGGTTCGGAGACCTGCTCTCCCACGCGCCGATGCACGCCGGCGTTTGGGATGGAGTAGACTAGGATGGCGGCGCAAGTTGTGAGATGAGGCAAAACCCTAGGTGTTTTTGGTGTATATCTCACCGCAAATGAGTCAGATATATATATTAGGACAGAGGCGGTATTGTGTCGCGACCACAATCCCAAACCGACTCGGTTTCTAATTCAGATACTTACTGGACAAGAAATCAAAAACTTGTCTCGCCAAGACATACTCAGATCGCATGTCTGCGCCGCCACACGCCACGCCTGCCAAAGCCGAGGCCGAGGCGAGCTGCCAAGGCAGTGGTTTTCCCTTTCTCTTCTCACACACCACTTAGAGTGGTGTAGAGAACCCACTATATAAAAAGGTCCAACTCTTCTTCTACTTCCAAGGTGGGACTAAACTTAGCACCACCACTTGCCATTTTACACATGGGCTTTGAGATTTCAGAAATTGCTATGGGCCTAGCCCATTAATTCTAACAATCCCCCACCAGATCTCAAATACCCATTTAGAGATTTGCCTTCTCTCACCACTTGTTTAATATACGGTGTTTCAAAGAGAGACTGTTAAGTTGAACTTCTGCCAAGAACTTTAAGCTACATCCATTCACAACTTGACAATGGACTATGCTCGAATTGCTAGTTTTGTGTGAACAGGTTTCACTCAAAGTCTTAACCAAGACTGACCGCCATGAGGCTACCCATGGTTTGGAGCTTATACGTCATACTCCACTGGTCTCTTCGTGAGTTTACTAGAGATCACCCAAATCTCATAGATCGCAACGTTTACAAATGTAACTCATATAGGTGTGTTCTTTCAAGACTGCTCAGAGGACAACATCTTTGCTAATTATAGCCAATAGAACCACATTAAGGCATGTTGCCGACCTGCCTTCTGATCTGAGCCTTACGACTACGAGAGTTTTGCATCTTCACTTGGAGACGATCATAAGTTAACCAATAGCTTGTTCTTCCAGATCCTAATTCACGGGATCTCCGATCACAAAGGTTGGGTTACTACTATGGTGTAACATCTATGGGTCTCATACCCATCTCCTCGATGCAATATCTATCACATTTCGTGATAGTCCCTTTGTAAAGGGATCTGCCAGGTTTTGTCTGCATTTGTATATACGTAATGCTTATTACTCCGGAGTTTCTCAACTTCCTGACAGACTTCAAACGTCTTTTCACGTGTCTTGATGACTTTGCATTATCTTTAGAATTGTTCACTTTAGCGATAACCGTTTGGTTATCACAATTCATAAGAATAGCCGGTACATGTTTTTTAACAACCGGCAAGTCCATCAAGAGCTCACGCAGCCATTCTGCCTCAACAAGAGTCGTGTCCAAAGCGATTAATTCTGCTTCCATAGTTGACCTCGTCAATATGGTTTGCTCGCAAGACCTCCATGACAACTGCGCCACCACCATGAGTAAATACATACCCACTTGTTGCGTAAAGTACATCAACATCGGAGATCCAATTTGAATCACTATATCCTTCTAGCACGAGGATGCCCTGAATAAGTAATTCCGTAACTCATAGTACCTCTCCGGATAAGCGCCAAGACCCTTTCTAGTGCATGCCAATGATCATCACCGGGTTGGACATGAACCTACTCGGTTTGCTCACAGCAAAAGAGATATCTGGTCTTGTAGCGCTAGCTAAGTACATGAGTGAACCGACAATTTGAGAGTATCTTAATTGATCTCTCGTTTCTTTCTTGTTTTTTCCGAGTGTCACTTGGGATCATAAGGTGTTGGAGAAGGCTTGCTATCCATAAAACCGAATCGGTTCAAGACCTTCTCAACATAGTGAGATTCCGTTAATGTAATCCCACTCTCATCCTTAATAAGTTTGATGTTTAGAATTACATCGGCTTCTCCCAGATCTTTCATGTCAAAACTTTTTGATAGAAAAGACTTGAACTCATTAATTGCATTAATGTTTGTACCAAAGATCAGTATGTCGTCCACATACAAACATAATATGACACTATTGCCCCACCATGGCGATAGTAAACACACCTATCAGCCTCGTTAATGACAAATCCTGCAGAAGTCAAAGTTCTTTCAAACTTCTCATGCCATTGCTTAGGTGCTGTTTGCACCATACAAGGATTTTAACAACTTGCACACCTTTCTCTCTTCACCCTTTACCACAAACCCGTCAGGCTGATCCATATAGATCTCCTCTTCCAACTCTCCATTGAGAAAAGTTGTCTTTACATCCATTTGATGAATGATAAGACCATAAGAGGCAGCCAAGGAAAATAACACTTTCGAATGGTGGTCATTCTAGCAACGGGTGAATAGGTGTCAAAGTAATCTTCGCCTTCTTTACGAGTGTAGCCCTTGGCCACTAGCCGCCTTTTGTACTTATCAATAGTACCATCGGGCTTTAGCTTCTTTTGAACACCCACTTACAGCCCACAGGTTTACAACCATATGGTCTATCAGTTAGTTCCCAAGTTCCATTAGAAAGAATTGAGTCCATCTCATTATGAACAGCTTATTTCCAATCATCTAAATACGAAGATGCATATGCTTATGCAATCGTGTTGGGTGTGTCTTCAACAAGGTATACAATATAATCATCACAAAATGATTTTGCAATCCTTTGTCTCTTGTTCCTTCTAGGAACTTCATTGTTATCCTTCTCAAGGACTTCCTCATGTGATTGTTCGAAATATTCATCGGTTGTACTAGATTCAGGAATTATCTCGGAAGAAAATCTAGCAATGCTATGCATATCTTTCATAGGAAATATGTTCTCAAAAATGTTGCATCACGAGATTCCATTATAGTATCAACATGCATATCATGTACTTTAGATTTTACCACTAAAAACCTATAAGCAATGCTCTGTTGAGCATACCCTAGAAAGACACAATCCACTGTCTTTGGTCCAAGTTTGCGTTTCTTAGGAATAGGAATATTGACCTTTGCCAAACATCCCCAAGTGCGCAAATAAGAAAGTGATGGTTTTCTCCCAACCCACTCCTCATAAGGGTTTCTCTTTATTATTGTTGGGAACTATATTCAGGACATGACATGAAGTCAATAGAGCCTCCCCCACCATGCATTGGATAAAACTACAGTTTCTAAGATGGCATTCACCAAGTCAGTCATTGTGCGGTTTTTCCTCTCGTCAAATCCATTTGATTGGGGTGAATAGGAGGCGTCCTCTCATGAATAATACCATGTTCCTCACAAAATTCATCAAAAACTTTTGGAAAATACTCTCCACCACGATCGGACCTAAGACGCTTGATCTTTCTCTCTAGTTGATTTTCAACTTCAGCTTTATAGATTTTAAAGTAGTCTAATGCTTCATCTTTAGTTTGCAACAAATAAACATAGCAAAATCTAGTCGCATCATCAATCAAAGTCATGAAATATCTCTTTCCACCTTTTGTCAACACACCATTCATCTCACAAAGATCAGAATGTATGAGTTCTAGAGGTGCCAAGTTTCTCTCCTCGGCAGCCTTATGAGGCTTTCGAGGTTGCTTAGATTGCACACAACTATGGCACTTAGAACCTTTGGCAACTATGAAGTTCGGAATTAAACTCATCTTTGGATAGCCGAGACATTAAACCAAAATTAATATGACATAAACGAGAGTGCCAAATACTTGCATCATCATTAACACTAGCACAAATTTGGTTTATTGACTTATTGCAAAAATCTGAAAGAGAAAAGCGGAACAAGCCTCCGCACTCATAGCCTTTTCCTATAAATTGTCCAAATCTTGACACGATTACTTTATTGGACTCTAAAACTACCTTAAATCCATCTCGACATAGAAGGGAGCCGCTAACTAGATTCTTGTTCATAGTAGGGACATGTTGCACGTTCCTTAGTTGCACGATCTTTCCCGAAGTAAACTTCAGATCCACCGTGCCTAATGCCACGAACAGAAGCATGTGACCCATTCCCCATTAGGACGGAAGAATCCCTTGCGACACGATAAGAAGTAAACAGGAGATGTCAAGACACACATGAGCGTTAGCACCGAATCAATCCACCACGAAGATGATTGAAATCTGAAAGCACAATAGGTAAATTACCATACCCATCAAGATTGCTAGCGGTCACCATGTTGTGATCTTGGAGCTTGTTTTCCCTCTGCGGGTCTGCACGTTCAGGGCATTCCTTGGAAAAGTGTCCGGGCTTCCCACAGCGTAGCACTCTAGCTCAGCCTTGTTGAACTTCTTCTTCTTGAAGGTAGTAGTCTTGGTAGGCTTGTTGAAAACAGGTTTGTTCTTCCCTTTGTTCTTATTCTGTGGGTACCTCTGCACCATGTTAGCAGAGGCTGAACCTCACCTCCTTTTTCAGTGGTATCTTTAGCGAGCTTTTCTTCAACATCAAGAGATGCAATCAGATTTTCAACTGATATCTCCTGTCTCTTATGCTTGAGTTGTGGCGAAATTCCTCCATGAAGGAGGCAACTTTGCAATCATGCACCCAGCCACGAATTTGTCGGGTAGAACACATTTAAGGAGTTCAAGTTCCTTCACAATGCCTTTGTATCTCATGAGCTTGTTCAACCACGAGCGGTTATTCACCATCTTGTAGTCATGAAAACTCTCCATGATGTACAGTTCATCGCCTGCATCTCTGTAATCAATTTTGCATTGATTGCATCCCACAGAATTTTTCCGTCGTTTATGTGCATGTACACATCACACAGACGGTCCAAGAAGAACACTCAGAATGCATCCCACAAACATAGTATTGGCTTCCTGGAATTTTCTCCGATCTTCGCCGGTCGTTCCTCTGGAGCACCAACACTAGCATGGAAAACTTTCAGAGCGATAAGCGGGCGTGGTCTTCACCGCCACCTCTTAAAGTGCACACCGTAAACTTATCCGGCCTCGATGCATCGGCGAATCCATCCATAGTTAACTCAGGAAATTGCCTATAATTAGGTTTTTGGATTGTTGGAATATTAGGCAAGTTCATGATTAATTCCAGTAAATAATTCATGACTAGAAGAGATACTAGCATGCAATAATCTAGCAAACTAAAAGAACAGCAAGACATGCATAACAGCAGCAAACACATAACAATAGCTGTAGAAACAGACATGAATAGAGGATGTTGGACGTACTGATCGTTAGCTATTATGGGTGCGACAGTGTTGATGACGATGTTGGCGACGATCTGCTGCTGACGGCGATGAATACGACGATGAGTAGCACCGCCCGACTTGGACGGAAGATGACCCGTGATGACGAATTTGAAGCGATCGCGCGCTGGCGCTTCCGAAAACCTAATTCGTACTCTCCGGTGCAGGATCGCAAAGACGAACGGTTCCGGAGACCTGCTCTCCCACGCGCCGATGCACGCCGGCGTTTGGGATGGAGTAGACTAGGATGGTGGCGCAAGTTGTGAGATGAGGCAAAACCCTAGGTGCTTTTTCGGTGTATATCTGGCCGCAGCCGGTAGCTGTATATATATTAGGACCAGAGGCGGTATTGTGTCGCGACCACAATCCCAAACCGACTCGGTTTCTAATTCAGATACTTAGGACAAGAAATCAAAACTTGTCTGCCAAGACATAATTCGCATGTCTTGCGCCCGCCACGCCACGCCCGGCCAGGCCGAGCCGGCAGCAGCGTGTGGTTTTCCTTTCTCTTCTCACACACCACTTAGAGTGGTGTAGAGAACCCACTATATAAAGAGGTCCAACTCTTCTTCAACTTCCAAGGTGGGACTAAACTTAGCACCACCACTTGCCATTTTACACATGGGCTTTGAGATTTTAGAAATTGCTATGGGCCTAGCCCATTAATTCTAACAATCCACCACCAGATCTCAAATACCCATTTAGAGATTTGCCTTCTCTCACCACTTGTTTAATATACGGTGTTTCAGCAGAGACTGTTAAGTTGAACTTTTGCCTAGAACTTTAAGCTACATCCATTCACAACTTGACAATGGACTATGCCTGGAATTGCTAGTTTTGTGTGAACAGGTTTCACTCAAAGTCTTAACCAGTACTTGACCGCCAGTAGGCTACCCCAGTTTGGAGCTTATCGTCATACTCCTGGTCTCTTCGTGAGTTTACTAGAGATCACCCAAATCTCATAAGCATAGCGTTCTGATCGAGAACTCATATAGGTGTGTTCTTTCAAGACTGCTCAGTAGGACAACATCTTTGCTAATTATAGCCAATAGAACCACATTAAGGCATGTTGCCGACCTGCCTTCTGATCTGAGCCTTACGACTCACGAGAGTTTTGCATCTTCACTTGGAGACGATCATAAGTTAACCAATAGCTTGTTCTTCCCAAATCCTAATTCACGGGATCTCCGATCACAAAGGTTGGGTTACTACTATGGTGTAACATCTATGGGTCTCATACCCATCTCCCTCGATGCAATATCTATCACATTTCGTGATAGTCCCTTTGTAAAGGGATCTGCCAGGTTTTTATGCATTTTGTATATACGTAAGATTATTACTCCGGAGTTTCTCAACTTCCTGACAGACTTCAAACGTCTTTTCACGTGTCTTGATGACTTTGCATTATCTTTAGAATTGTTCACTTTAGCGATAACCGTTTGGTTATCACAATTCATAAGAATAGCCGGTACATGTTTTTCAACAAACGGCAAGTCCATCAAGAGATAACGCAGACATACTGCCTCAACGATGGCTGTGTCCAAAGCGATTAATTCTGCTTCCATAGTTGACCTCGTCAATATGGTTTGCTCGCAAGACCTCCATGACAACTGCGCCACCACCATGAGTAAATACATACCCACTTGTTGCGTAAAGTACATCAACATCGGAGATCCAATTTGAATCACTATATCCTTCTAGCAATGAGGATGCCTGAATAAGGAATTCTGTAACTCATAGTACCTCTCAGATAGCGCGAGACCCTTTCTAGTGCATGCCAATGATCATCACCCGGGTTGGACATGAACCTACTCGGTTTGCTCACAGCAAAAGAGATATCTAGTCTTGTAGCGCTAGCTAAGTACATGAGTGAACCGACAATTTGAGAGTATCTTAATTGATCTCTCGTTTCTTTCTTGTTCTTACGAGTGTCACGCTTTGGGATCATAAGGTGTTGGAGAAGGCTTGCTATCCATAAAACCGAATCGGTTCAAGACCTTCTCAACATAGTGAGATTGCGTTAATGTAATCCCACTCTCATCCTTAATAAGTTTGATGTTTAGAATTACATCGGCTTCTCCCAGGATCTTTCATGTCAAAACTTTTTGATAGAAAAGACTTGACCTCATTAATTGCATTAATGTTTGTACCAAAAGATCGATATGTCGTCCACATACAAACATAATATGACACTATTGCCCCCACCATGGCGATAGTAAACACACCTATCAGACTCGTTAATGACAAATCCTGCAGAAGTCAAAGTTCTTTCAAACTTCTCATGCCATTGCTTAGGTGCCTGTTTTAGACCATACAAGGATTTTAACAACTTGCACACCTTTCTCTCTTCACCCTTTACCACAAACCCGTCAGGCTGATCCATATAGATCTCCTCTTCCAACTCTCCATTGAGAAAAGTTGTCTTTACATCCATTTGATGAATGATAAGACCATAAGAGGCAGCCAAGGAAAATAACACTCGAATGGTGGTCATTCTAGCAACGGGTGAATAGGTGTCAAAGTAATCTTCGCCTTCTTTCTGAGTGTAGCCCTTGGCCACTAGCCGCGCCTTGTACTTATCAATAGTACCATCAGGCTTTAGCTTCTTTTTGAACACCCACTTACAGCCCGGGTTTACAACCATATGGTCTATCAGTTAGTTCCCAAGTTCCATTAGAAAGAATTGAGTCCATCTCATTATGAACAGCTTCTTTCCAATCATCTACATCCGAAGATGCATATGTACGCAATCGTCTTGGGTGTGTCGTCCACAAGGTATACAATGAAATCATCACCAAAGGATTTTGCAATCCTTTGTCTCTTGTTCCTTCTAGGAACTTCATTGTTATCCTTCTCAAGGACTTCCTCATGTGATTGTTCGAAATATTCATCAGTTGTACTAGATTCAGGAATTATCTCGGAAGAAAATCTAGCAATGCTATGCATATCTTTCATAGGAAATATGTTCTCAAAAATGTTGCATCACGAGATTCCATTATAGTATCAACATGCATATCAGGTACTTCAGATTTTACCACTAAAAACCTATAAGCAATGCTCTGTTGAGCATACCCTAGAAAGACACAATCCACTGTCTTTGGTCCAAGTTTGCGTTTCTTAGGAATAGGAATATTGACCTTTGCCAAACATCCCCAAGTGCGCAAATAAGAAAGTGATGGTTTTCTCCCAACCCACTCCTCATAAGGGGTTTTCTCTTTATTATTGTTGGGAACTCTATTGAGGACATGACATGAAGTCAATAGAGCCTCCCCACCATGCCTTAGATAAACCAACAGGTGTCTAACATGGCATTCACCAAGTCGATCAATGTGCGGTTTTTCCTCTCGGCCACTCCATTTGATTGAGGTGAATAGGGAGGCGTCCTCTCATGAATAATACCATGTTCCTCACAAAATTCATCAAAAACTTTTGGAAAATACTCTCCACCACGATCGGACCTAAGGCGCTTGATCTTTCTCTCTAGTTGATTTTCAACTTCAGCTTTATAGATTTTAAAGTAGTCTAATGCTTCATCTTTAGTTTGCAACAAATAAACATAGCAAAATCTAGTCGCATCATCAATCAAAGTCATGAAATATCTCTTTCCACCTTTTGTCAACACACCATTCATCTCACAAAGATCGAGAATGTATGAGTTCTAGAGGTGCCAAGTTTCTCTCCTCGGCAGCCTTATGAGGCTTTCGAGGTTGCTTAGATGCACACAACTATGGCACTTAGAACCTTTGGCAAGCTGTGAAGTTCGAATTAAACTCATGCTTTGGATAGCGAGACATTAAACCAAAATTAATATGACATAAACGAGTGCCAAATACTTGCATCATCATTAACACTAGCACAAATTTGGTTTATTGACTTATTGCAAAAATCTGAAAGAGAAAAGCGGAACAAGCCTCCGCACTCATAGCCTTTTCCTATAAATTGTCCAAATCTTGACACGATTACTTTATTGGACTCTAAAACTACCTTAAATCCATCTCGAGCATAGAAGGGAGCCGCTAACTAGATTCTTGTTCATAGTAGGGACATGCTTGCACGTTCCTTAGTTGCACGATCTTTCCGAAGTAAACTTCAGATCCACCGTGCCTAATGCCACGAGCGAAGCATGTGACCCATTCCCCATTAGGACGGAAGAATCCCTTGCGACTGATAAGAAGTAAACAGGAGATGTCAAGACACACATGAGCGTTAGCACCGAATCAATCCACCACGAAGATGATTGAAATCTGAAAGCACAATAGGTAAATTACCATACCCATCAAGATTGCTAGCGGTCACCATGTTGACAGTCTTGGAGCTTGTTTTCCCTCTGCGGTCTGCACGTTCAGGGCATTCCTTGGAAAAGTGTCCAGGCTTCCCACAGGCATAGCACTCTAGCTCAGCCTTGTTGAACTTCTTCTTCTTGAAGGTAGTAGTCTTGGTAGGCTTGTTGAAAACAGGTTTGTTCTTCCCTTTGTTCTTATTCTGTGGGTACCTCTGCACCATGTTAGCGATGGGCTGAACCTCACCTCCTTTTTCGGTGGTATCTTTAGCCCGAGCTTTTTCTTCAACATCAAGAGATGCAATCAGATTTTCAACTGATATGTCCTGTCTCTTATGCTTGAGTTGTGGCGAAATTCCTCCATGAAGGAGGCAACTTTGCAATCATGCACCCAGCCACGAATTTGTCGGGTAGAACACATTTAAGGAGTTCAAGTTCCTTCACAATGCTTTGTATCTCATGAGCTTGTTCAACCACAGAGCGGTTATTCACCATCTTGTAGTCATGAAAACTCTCCATGATGTACAGTTCATCGCTGCATCTGTTGCAATCAATTTTGCATTGATTGCATCCCACAGAATTTTTCCGTCGTTTATGTGCATGTACACATCACAGACGGTCAGCAAGAACACTCAGAATGCATCCCACAAACATAGTATTGGCTTCCTGGAATTTTCTCCGATCTTCGCCGGTCGTTCCCTCTGGAGCACCAACACTAGCATGGAAAACTTTCGGAAGCGGTAAGCGGGCGTGGTCTTCACACGCCACCTCTTAAAGTGCACACGGTAAACTTATCCGGCCTCGGTGCATCAATGAATCCATCCATAGTTAACTCAGGAAATTGCCTATAATTAGGTTTTGGATTGTTGGAATATTAGGCAAGTTCATGATTAATTCGATAAATAATTCATGACTAGAAGAGATACTAGCATGCAATAATCTAGCAAACTAAAAGAAACGACAAGACATGCATAACAGCGGCAAACACATAACAATAGGCTGTAGAAGCAGACATGAATAGAGGATGTTGGACGTCTTGATCGTTAGCTATTATGGGTGCGGCGGTGTTGATGACGATGTTGGCGACGATCTGCTGGCGACGGCGATGAATCTGACGATGAGTAGCACCGCCCGACTTGGACGGAAGATGACCCGTGATGACGAATTTGAGCGATCGGCGCCTGGCGCTTCGAAAACCTAATTCGTCCTCTCCGGTGCAGGATCGCAAAGACGAACGGTTCGGAGACCTGCTCTCCCACGCGCCGATGCACGCCGGCATTTGGGATGGAGTAGACTAGGATGGCGGCGCAAGTTGTGAGATGAGGCAAAACCCTAGGTGTTTTTCGGTGTATCTCGGCCGTGGCCGGTAGCTGTATATATATTAGGACGAGGCGGTATTGTGTCGCGACCACAATCCCAAACCGACTCGGTTTCTAATTCGTATACTTAGGACAAGAAATCAAAAACTTGTCTCGCCAAGACATAATTACGCATGTCTGCGCCGCCTCGCCATGCCACGCCTGCCCGGCCAAAGCCGAAGCCGTGAGCCGAGGCGAGGCGGCGGCAGCGTGTGGTTTTCCTTTCTCTTCTCACACACCACTTAGAGTGGTGTAGAGAACCCACTATATAAAGAGGTCCAACTCTTCTTCAACTTCCAAGGTGGGACTAAACTTAGCACCACCACTTGCCATTTACACATGGGCTTTGAGATTTCAGAAATTGCTATGGGCCTAGCCCATTAATTCTAACAATCCCCACGGATCTCAAATACCCATTTAGAGATTTGCCTTCTCTCACCACTTGTTTAATATACCGGTGTTTCATGAGACTGTTAAGTTGAACTTACGCCTAGAACTTTAAGCTACACCCATTCACAACTTGACAATGGACAATGCCTTGAATTGCTAGTTTTGTGTGAACAGGTTTCACTCAAAGTCTTAACGATGCACTGACCGCCAATGAGGCTACCCAGCGGTTTGGAGCTTATCGTCATACTCCTGGTCTCTTCATTGAGTTTACTAGAGATCACCCAAATCTCATAAAGCTGCGGCGTTCTGATCGAGAACTCATATAGGTGTGTTCTTTCAAGACTGCCCAGAGGACTGACATCTTTGCTAATTATAGCCAATAGAACCACATTAAGGCATGTTGCCGACCTGCCTTCTGAGATCTGAGCCTTACAGCTCACGAGAGTTTTGCATCTTCACTTGGAGGCGATCATAAGTTATTACTCTCCTCGGTTAACCAATAGCTTGTTCTTCCCAGATCCTAATTCACGGGATCTCCGATCACAAAGGTTTGGTTACTACTATGGTGTAACATCTATGGGTCTCATACCCATCTCCCTCGATGCAATATCTATCACATTTCGTGATAGTCCCTTTGTAAAGGATCTGCCAGGTTTTTATGCATTTTGTATATACGTACTTGATTATTACTCGGAGTTTCTCAACTTCTGACGGACTTCAAGCGTCTTTTCACGTGTCTTGATGACTTTGCATTATCTTTAGAATTATTCACTTTAGTGATAACCGTTTAGTTATCACAATTCATAAGAATAGCGATGCAGGTTTTTCAACAACCGGCAAGTCCATCAAGAGCTCACGCAGCCATTACGCCTCAACGATGGCTGTGTCCAGCGATTAATTCTGCTTCCATAGTTGACCTCGTCAATATGGTTTGCTTGCAAGACCTCCATGACCTGCGCCACCATCATGAGTAAATACATACCCACTTGTTGCGTGAAGTACATCAACATCGGAGATCCAATTTGAATCACTATATCCTTCTAGCAATGAGGATGCCTGAATAAGTAATTCCGTAACTCATAGTACCTCTCAGATAGCGCAAGACCCTTTCTAGTGCATGTCAATGATCATCACCCGGGTTGGACATGAACCTACTCAGTTTGCTCACAGCAAAAGAGATATCTGGTCTTGTAGTGCTAGCTAAGTACATGAGTGAACCGATAATTTGAGAGTATCTTAATTGATCTCTCGTTTCTTTCTTGTTTTTTCTGAGTGTCATTTGGGATCATAAGGTGTTGGAGAAGGCTTGCTATCCATAAAACCGAATCGGTTCAAGACCTTCTCAACATAGTGAGATTGCGTTAATGTAATCCCACTCTCATCCTTAATAAGTTTGATGTTTAGAATTACATCGGCTTCTCCCGGATCTTTCATGTCAAAACTTTTTGATAGAAAAGACTTGACCTCATTAATTGCATTAATGTTTGTACCAAAGATCGTTATGTAGTCCACATACAAACATAATATGACACTATTGCCCCACCATGGCGATAGTAAACACACCCTATCAGCCTCGTTAATGACAAATCCTGCAGAAGTCAAAGTTCTTTCAAACTTCTCATGCCATTGCTTAGGTGCCTGTTTTAGACCATACAAGGATTTTAACAACTTGCACACCTTTCTCTCTTCACCCTTTACCACAAACCCGTCGGCTGATCCATATAGATCTCCTCTTCCAACTCTCCATTGAGAAAAGTTGTCTTTACATCCATTTGATGAATGATAAGACCATAAGAGGCAGCCAAGGAAAGTAACACTCAAATGGTGGTCATTCTAGCAACGGGTGAATAGGTGTCAAAGTAATCTTCGCCTTCTTTCTGAGTGTAGCCCTTGGCCACTAGCCGCGCCTTGTACTTATCAATAGTACCATCAGGCTTTAGCTTCTTTTTGAACACCCACTTACAGCCCACAGGTTTACAACCATATGGTCTATCAGTTAGTTCCCAAGTTCCATTAGAAATAATTGAGTCCATCTCATTATGAACAGCTTCTTTCCAATCATCTACATCCGAAGATGCATATGCTTCTGCAATCGTCTTGGGTGTGTCGTGTTGGAAATATGCCCTAGAGGCAATAATAATAGCATTATTATTATATTTCCTTATTCATGATAATTGTCTTTATTCGTGCTATAATTGTGTTAACCGGAAATCGTAATACATGTGTGAATAACAGACAACAACATGTCCCTAGTGAGCCTCTAGTTGACTAGCTCGTTGATCGACAGAGATAGTCATGGTTTCCTGACTATGGACATTGGATGTCATCGATAACGGGATCACATCATTAGGAGAATGATGTGATGGACAAGACAATCCTAAACATAGCATGAGATCGCATAGTTCGTTTGCTAGAGTTTTCCAATGTCAAGTATCCTTTCCTTAGACCATGAGATCGTGTAACTCCCGGATACCGTAGGAGTGCTTTGGGTGTGCCAAAGCGTCACAACGTAATCGGGTGACTATAAAGGTATACTACGGGTATCTCTGAAAGTGTCTCATTGGGTTACATGGATCGAGGCGGGATTTGTCACTCCGCTTGACGGAGAGGTATCACCGGGCCCTCTCGGTAATGCATCATCACAATGAGCTCAATGTGATCGAAGTGTTTGATCACGGGATCATGCATTCTGATAACGAGAAAAGTGACTTGCGATAGCGAGATTGAGCGAGGTATTGGTATACCGACGATCGAATCTCGGGCAAGTAAAATACCGATTGACAAAGGGAATCGTATCACGGGATTAATTGAATCCTTGACATCGTGGTTCATCCGATGAGATCATCGTGGAGCATGTGGGAGCCAACATGGGTATCCAGATCCCGCTGTTGGTTATTGCTCGAGAGCCGTCTCGGTCATGTTCGCATGTCTCCCGAACCCGTAGGGTCTACACACTTAAGGTTCGGTGGCGCTTAGGGTTGTAGGAATATGTATGTGCAGTAACCCGAATGTTGTTCGAGTCCGGATGAGATCCTGGACGTCACGAGGAGTTCCGGAATGGTCCGGAGGTAAAGAATTATATATAGGAAGTGCTGTTTCGCCATCGGGACAAGTTTGGTGATATCGGTATTGTCTGGGACCACCGGAGGGGTCCTGGGGTCCACCAAGTGGGGCCACCAGCCCCAAGGGGCCACATGGGCCCTAGGTGGTGCGCCTAGGCCCACATGGGCCAAGGGAACCAGCCCCAAGGGGCCCATGCGCCTAGGGTTTAAGGAGGGAAGAGTCCATGAGGGGAAGGCACCTCAGGGGTGCCTTGGGAGGGTGGACACCTCCCCCTCTTGGCCGCACCCCTCCCTTGGAGGAGGGGCAAGGCTGCGCCCTCCCCTCCTTGGCACCTATATAAAGGGGAGGGAGGGGGCAGCAGCACCTTTGCCCTGGACGCCTCCCTCTCCCTCTCCAACACATCCTCCTCCTCCGTAGTGCAGTGAAGCCTGTAGAATCTTGCAAGTTCCACCATCACCACGCCGTCGTGCTGCTGCTGGAGCCATCTTCCTCAACCTCTCCTTCACCTTGCTGGATCAAGAAGAAGGAGGCGTTACATGACCGTCACGTGTGTGTTGAGCGCGGAGGTGCCGTCCAGATTCGGCACTAGATCATCGGTGAATTGGATCGCGGCAAGTTCGACTACCTCATCCACGTTCACTCCGAAGCTTCCGTTGCGATCTACAAAGTGGTATGTAGATGCTATTTAATCTGAATACTCGTTGCTAGATGAACTCATAGATGGATCTTGGTGAAACCGTAGGAAAATTTTTAATTTTACGCAACGCGTTCCCCCAACGGTGGCATCATGAGCTAGGTCTATGCGTAGTTCTTCTTGCGCGAGTAGAACACAATTAGTTGTGGGCGTAGATGTTGTCAATTCTTCTTGCCGTTACTAGTCAATCTTGATTCAGCGGTATTGTGGGATGAAGCGGCCCGGACCAACCTTACACGTACGCTTACGTGAGACCGGTTCCACCGACTAACATGCACTAGTTGCATAAGGTGGCTGGCGGGTGTCTGTCTCTCCTACTTTAGTTGGATCGGATTCGATGAACAGGGTCCTTATGAAGGGTAAATAGAGATTGACAAATCACGTTGTGGTTTGAGCGTAGGTGAGAAAACGTTCTTGCTAGAACCCTAATTCAGCCACGTAAAACTTGCAACAACAATTAGAGGACGTCTAACTTGTTTTTGCAGCAAGTGCTTTGTGATATGATATGGCGAGAAGTTGTGATGAATGATGAATGATCTATATGTGATGTATGAGATGTTCATGCTATTGTAATAGGAATCACGACTTGCATGTCGATGAGTATGACAACCGGCAGGAGCCATAGGAGTTGTCTTTATTTTTGTATGACTGCGTGTGTCATTGAAGAACGCCATGTAAACTACTTTACTTTATTGCTAAACACGTTAGTCATAGAAGTAGAAGTAGTCGTTGGCGTGACAACTTCATGAAGACACGATGATGGAGATCATGATGATGGAGATCATGGTGTCATGACCGGTGACAAGATGATCATGGAGCCGAAGATGAAGATCAAAGGAGCTATATGATATTGGCCATATCATGTCACTACTTTATATAATTGCATGTGATGTTTATTATGTTTTATGCATCTTGTTTACTTAGAACGACGGTAGTAAATAAGATGATCCCTCATAATAATTTCAAGAAGTGTTCACCCTAACTGTGCACCGTTGCTAAGGTTCGTCGTTCCGAAGCACCACGTGATGATCGGGTGTGATAGGTCCTTACGTTCGCATACAACGGGTGTAAGACAGATTTACACGCAAAACACTTAGGTTGACTTGACGAGCCTAGCATGTACAGACATGGCCTCGGAACACGAAGACCGAAAGGTCGAGCATGAGTCGTATAGAAGATACGATCAACATGAAGATGTTCACCGATGTTGACTAGTCCGTCTCACGTGATGATCGGACACGGCCTAGTTGACTCGGATCATGTAATACTTAGATGACTAGTAGAGGGATGTCTATCTAAGTGGGAGTTCATTAAATTTGATTAAATGAACTTTATTATCATGAACTTAGTCTAAATATTTACAATATGTCTTGTAGATCAAATGGCCAACGTAGTCCTCAACTTCAACGTTCCTAGAGAAAACCAAGCTGAAAGACGATGGTAGCAACTATACGGACTGGGTCCGGAACACGAGGATTATCCTCATAGCTGCCAAGAAAGATTATGTCCTAAGAGCACCGCTGGGTGGCGCACCTATTCTCCCTGCAGAACAAGGCGTTATGAACGCTTGGCGATCACGCTGCGATGATTACTCCCTCGTTCGATGCGGCATGCTGCTGACTTAGAGCCGGGACTCCAAAAGCGTTTTGAGAGACATGGAGCATATGAGATGTTCAAGAGCTGAAAATGGTTTTCCAAGCTCATGCCCGGGTCGAGAGATATGAAGTCTCCGATAAATTCTTTATTTGTAAGATGGAGGAAAATGGCTCTGTCGGTGAACACATACTCAAAATATGCAGGTTGCACAACCGCTTGACTCAAGCGGAAGTTAATCTCCGGATGAAGCGGTCATTGACAGAATCCTCGATCGCTTCCACCTAGCTACAAGAGCTTTGTGATGAACTACAATATGGGGGATGGTAAAGACCATTCTGAAGTATATGCTATGCTGAAATCAGCAGAGGTAGAAATCAAGAAGGAGCATCAAGTGTTGATGGTGAATAAAACCACTAAGTTCAAGAAGGGCAAGGGTAAAAGAACTTCAAGAAGGACGGCAAGGAAGTTGCCGCTACCGATAAGCAAGTTTCCGGGAAGAAGCCAAAGAATGGACCCAAGCCCGGCTGAGTGCTTTTATTGCAAGGGAAGTGGTCACTTTGGAAGCGGAACTGCCCCAAATACTTAGCGGACAAGAAGGCCGGCAAAACCAAAGGTATATGTGATATACATGTAATTGATGTGTACCTTACCAAGACTCGTAGTAGCTCTTGGGTATTTGATACGGTGCAGTTGCTCATATTTGTAACTCAAAGCGTGAGCTGCGGAATAAGCGGAGGCTGGCGAAGGGCGAGGTGACGATGCGTGTCGGGAATGGTTCCAAGGTCGATGTGATCGCCGTCGGCACACTGCTGCCTCTGCATTTACCTACGGGATTAGTTTTAAACCTCAATAATTGTTATTTAGTGCCAAGTTTGAGCATGAACATTGTATCTGGATCTCGTTTAATTCGAGATGGCTACTCATTTAAATCCGAGAATAATGGTTGTTCTATTTATATGAGAGATATGTTTTATGGTCATGCTCCGATGGTTAATGGTTTATTCTTAATGAATCTCGTACGTGATGATACACATATTCATAGTGTGAGTACCAAAAGAGTTAAAGTTGATAACAATAGTCCCACATATTTGTGGCACTGCCGCCTTGGTCACATAGGTGTCAAACGCATGAAGAAGCTCCATGCAGATGGACTTTTAGAGTCTCTTGATTATGAATCATTTGACACGTCACGAACCATGCCTCATGGGTAAAATGACCAAGACTCCATTCTCGGGAACAATGGGCGAGCAACCAACTTATTGGAAATCATACATACCGATGTGTGCGGTCCAATGAGTGTTGAGGCTCATGGTGGCTATCGTTATGTTCTCACCCTCACCGATGACTTGAGTAGATATGGGTATGTCTACTTAATGAAACACAAGTCCGAGACCTTTGAAAAGTTCAAGGAATTTCAGAGTGAGGTTGAAAATCAACGTGATAGAAAGATCAAGTTTCTACGATCGGATCGTGGAGGAGAATACTTGAGTCACGAATTTGGCACACACTTAAGAAAATGTGGAATAGTTTCACAACTCACGCCGCTGGAACACCTCAGCGTAATGGTGTGTCCGAGCGTCGTAATCGCACTCTATTAGATATGGTGCGATCTATGATGTCTCTTACCGATTTACCGCTATCTTTTTGGGGCTATGCTTTAGAGACGCCGCATTCACTTTAAATAGTGCTCCGTCGAAATCCGTTGAGACGACACCGTATGAATTATGGTTTGGGAAGAAACCTAAGCTGTCGTTTCTGAAAGTTTGGGGATGCGATGCTTATGTCAAGAAACTTCAACACGAGAAGCTCGAACCCAAGTCGGAAAAATGCGTCTTCATAGGATACCCGAAAGAAACTGTTGGGTATACCTTCTACCTCAGATCCGAAGGCAAGATCTTTGTTGCCAAGAATGGATTCTTTACGGAGAAAGAGTTTCTCTCGAAAGAAGTAAGTGGGAGGAAAGTAGAACTTGATGAAGTGTTATCTCTTGAACCGGAAAATGGCGAAACTCAAGAAAGCGTTTCTCGTGAGCCCGCACCGACTAGAGAGGAAATTAATGATGATGATCAAGATGCTTCGATCAAGCTCCTCTTGAAACTTCGAAGGTCCACAAGGACACGTTCCGCACCAGAGTGGTACGGCAACCCTGTCTTGGAAATCATGTTGTTAGACAACGGTGAACCTTGAACTATGAGGAAGCAATGGCGGGCCCGGATTCGACAAATGGCTGAAGCCATGAAATCCGAGATAGGATCCATGTATGAAAGCGAAGTATGGACTTTGGTGACTTGCCCGTTGAACGGCGAGCCATAGAAAATAAATGGATCTTTAAGAAGAAGATGACAGCGGATGGTAATGTGACCATCTATAAAGCTCGGCTTGTCGCTAAGGGTTATCGACAAGTTCAAGGGGTTGACTACGATGAGACTTTCTCACCGGTAGCGGTTGAAGTCCGTCAGAATCATGTTAGCAATTGCCGCATACTATGATTATGAGATATGGCAAATGGACGACAAAACGGCATTCCTTAATGGTTTCCTTAAGGAAGAATTGTATATGATGCAGCCGGAAGGTTTTGTCGATCCTAAGAATCTTGACAAGGTATGCAAGCTCCAACGCCGATTTATGGGCTGGTGCAAGCATCTCGGAGTTGGAACATTCGCTTTGATGAGATGATCAAAGCGTTTGGGTTTACAGACTTATGGAGAAGCCTGTGTTTACAAGAAAGTGAGTGGGAGCTCTGTAGCATTTCTCATATTATATGTAGACGACATACTTTTGATGGGAAATGATATAGAACTCTTGGACAACATTAAGGCCTATTTGAATAAAAGTTTTTCAATGAAGGACCTTGGAGAAGCTGCTTATATATTAGGCATCAAGATCTATAGAGATAGATCGAGACGCCTCATAGGTCTTTCACAAAGCACATACCTTGATAAGATATTGAAGAAGTTCAATATGGATCAATCTAAGAAGGGGTTCTTACCTATGTTACAAGGTGTGAAATTGAGCTCAGCTCAATGTCCGACCACGGCAGAAGATATAGAAGAGATGAGTGTCATCCCCTATGCCTCACCCATAGGGTCTATTATGTATGCCATGCTGTGTACCAGACCTGATGTAAACCTTGCTGTAAGTTTGGTAGGAAGGTACCAAAGTAATCCCGGCAAGGAACACCGGACAATGATCAAGAATATCCTGAAGTACGAAAAGGACTAAGGAAATGTTTCTCGTTTATGGAGGTGACGAAGAGCACAAATCGTAAAGGTTACGTCCGACGCTAAGCTTCGACACAAATCTGGATGACTCTAAGTCACAAACCGGATACGTGTATATTTTGAATGGTGGGGCGATGGTAGTGCGATTGCAAGCAAAGCGTCGTGGCGGGATCTACATGTGAAGCGGAGTACATGGCAGCCTCGGAGGCTGACATGAAGCAATTTGGGTGAAGGAGTTCATCACCGACCTCGAGTCATACCCAATGCGTCGGGGCCAATCAAGCTCTTCCGTGACAACACCGGAGCTATTGCACTTGCAAAGGAGCCCAGGTTTCACAAGAAGACTAGGCACATCAAGCGTCGCTTCAACTCCATTCGTGAAAATGTTCAAGATGGAGACATAGAAATTTGTAAAGTGCACACGGATCTGAATGTCGCAGATCCGTTGACTAAACTCTCTCCCTAAGGCAAAACATGATCAGCACGAACTCTATGGGTGTTCGATTCATCACAATGTAACTAGATTATTGACTCTAGTGCAAGTGGGAGACTGTTGGAAATATGCCCTAGAGGCAATAATAATAGCATTATTATTATATTTCCTTATTCATGATAATTGTCTTTATTCGTGCTATAATTGTGTTAACCGGAAATCGTAATACATGTGTGAATAATGAGACAACAACATGTCCCTAGTGAGCCTCTAGTTGACTAGCTCGTTGATCGACAGAGATAGTCATGGTTTCTGACTATGGACATTGGATGTCATCGATAACGGGATCACATCATTAGGAGAATGATGTGATGGACAAGACCCAATCCTAAACATAGCATGAGATCGCATAGTTCGTTTGCTAGAGTTTTCCAATGTCAAGTATCCTTTCCTTAGACCATGAGATCGTGTAACTCCCGGATACCGTAGGAGTGCTTTGGGTGTGCCAAACGTCACAACGTAATCGGGTGACTATAAAGGTATACTACGGGTATCTCTGAAAGTGTCTTGGGTTACATGGATCGAGATCGGGATTTGTCACTCCGCTTGACGGAGAGGTATCACCGGGCCCTCTCGGTAATGCATCATCACAATGAGCTCAATGTGATCGAAGTGTTTGATCACGGGATCATGCATTACGGTAACGAGAAAAGTGACTTGCCGTAACGAGATTGAGCGAGGTATTGGTATACCGACGATCGAATCTCGGGCAAGTAAAATACCGATTGACAAAGGGAATCGTATCACGGGATTAATTGAATCCTTGACATCGTGGTTCATCCGATGAGATCATCGTGGAGCATGTGGGAGCCAACATGGGTATCCAGATCCCGCTGTTGGTTATTGCCCGAGAGCCGTCTCGGTCATGTCTGCATGTCTCCCGAACCCGTAGGGTCTACACACTTAAGGTTCGGTGACGCTAGGGTTGTAGGAATATGTATGTGCAGTAACCCGAATGTTGTTCGGAGTCCCGGATGAGATCCTGGACGTCACGAGGAGTTCTGGAATGGTCCGGAGGTAAAGAATTATATATAGGAAGTGCTGTTTCGCCATCGGGACAAGTTTCGGTGATATCGGTATTGTCTGGGACCACCGGAGGGGTCCTGGGTCCACCAAGTGGGGCCACCAGCCCCAAGGGGCCACATGGGCCCTAGGTGGTGCGCCTAGGCCCACATGGGCCAAGGGGAACCAGCCCCAAGGGGCCCATGCGCCTAGGGTTTAAGGAGGGAAGAGTCCATGAGGGGGAAGGCACCTCCGAGGTGCCTTGGGGAGGTGGACACCTCCCCCTCTTGGCCGCACCCCTCCCTTGGAGGAGGGGGCAAGGCTGCGCCCTCCCCTCCTTGGCACCTATATAAGGGGAGGGAGGGAGGGGCAGCACCTTGCCTGGACGCCTCCTCTCCCTCTCCAACACATCCTCCTCCTCCGTAGTGCACGGCGAAGCCCTGCCGAGTATCTTGCAAGTTCCACCATCACCACGCCGTCGTGCTGCTGCTGGAGCCATCTTCCTCAACCTCTCCTTCACCTTGCTGGATCAAGAAGAAGGAGACGTTACGCTGACCGTCACGTGTGTTGAACAGCGGAGGTGCCGTCAGATTCGGCACTAGATCATCGGTGAATTGGATCGCGGCAAGTTCGACTACCTCATCCACGTTCACTCCGAAGCTTCCGTTGCGATCTACAAAGTGGTATGTAGATGCTATTTAATCTGAATACTCGTTGCTAGATGAACTCATAGATGGATCTTGGTGAAACCGTAGGAAAATTTTTAATTTTCTGCAACGTTCCCCAACATGTCGTCCACAAGGTATACAATGAAATCATCACCAAAGGATTTTGCAATCCTTTGTCTCTTGTTCCTTCTAGGAACTTCATTGTTATCCTTCTCAAGGACT
The DNA here is from genome assembly GCA_021605145.1 of Aegilops bicornis. NCBI lineage: Eukaryota > Viridiplantae > Streptophyta > Magnoliopsida > Poales > Poaceae > Aegilops > Aegilops bicornis. Next base: position 725,370,448 of record CM038671.1, on the reverse strand, counting down.
TCCTCATGTGATTGTTCGAAATATTCATCGGTTGTACTAGATTCAGGAATTATCTCGAGAAGAAAATCTAGCAATGCTATGCATATCTTTCATAGGAAATATGTTCTCAAAAATGTTGCATCACGAGATTCCATTATAGTATCAACATGCATATCGTGTACTTCAGATTTTACCACTAAAACCTATAAGCAATGCTCTGTTGAGCATACCCTAGAAAGACACAATCCACTGTCTTTGGTCCAAGTTTGCGTTTCTTAGGAATAGGAATATTGACCTTTGCCAAACATCCCCAAGTGCATAAGAAAGTGATGGTTTTCTCCCAACCCACTCCTCATAAGGGGTTTTCTCTTTATTATTGTTGGGAACTCTATTCAGGACATGACATGAAGTCAATAGAGCCTCCCCCCACCATGCCTTAGATAAACCAACAGTGTCTAACATGGCATTCACCAAGTCAGTCAATGTGCGGTTTTTCCTCTCGGCCACTCCATTTGATTGAGGTGAATAGGGAGGCGTCCTCTCATGAATAATACCATGTTCCTCACAAAATTCATCAAAAACTTTTGGAAAATACTCTCCACCACGATCGGACCTAAGACGCTTGATCTTTCTCTCTAGTTGATTTTCAACTTCAGCTTTATAGATTTTAAAGTAGTCTAATGCTTCATCTTTAGTTTGCAACAAATAAACATAGCAAAATCTAGTCGCATCATCAATCAAAGTCATGAAATATCTCTTTCCACCTTTTGTCAACACACCATTCATCTCACAAAGATCGAATGTATGAGTTCTAGAGGTGCCAAGTTTCTCTCCTCGGCAGCCTTATGAGGCTTTCGAGGTTGCTTAGATTGCACACAACTATGGCACTTAGAACCTTTGGCAACCTGTGAAGTTCGGAATTAAACTCATGCTTTGGATAGCGAGACATTAAACCAAAATTAATATGACATAAGCGAGAGTGCCAAATACTTGCATCATCATTAACACTAGCACAAATTTGGTTTATTGACTTATTGCAAAAATCTGAAAGAGAAAAGTGGAACAAGCCTCCGCACTCATAGCCTTTTCCTATAAATTGTCCAAATCTTGACACGATTACTTTATTGGACTCTAAAACTACCTTAAATCCATCTCGACATAGAAGGGAGCCGCTAACTAGATTCTTGTTCATAGTAGGGACATGCTGCACGTTCCTTAGTTGCACGATCTTTTCCGAAGTAAACTTCAGATCCACCGTGCCTAATGCCACGAACAAAAGCATGTGACCCATTCCCCATTAGGACGGAAGAATCCCTTGCGACCTGATAAGAAGTAAACAGGAGATGTCGGCACACACATGAGCGTTAGCACCGAATCAATCCACCACGAAGATGATTGAAATCTCGAAAGCACAATAGGTAAATTACCATACCCATCAAGATTGCTAGCGGTCACCATGTTGACAGTCTTGGAGCTTGTTTTCCTCTGCGGTCTGCACGCGTTCAGGGCATTCCTTGGAAAAGTGTCCGAGGCTTCCCACAGCGTAGCACTCTAGCTCAGCCTTGTTGAACTTCTTCTTCTTGAAGGTAGTAGTCTTGGTAGGCTTGTTGAAAACAGGTTTGTTCTTCCCTTTGTTCTTATTCTGTGGGTACCTCTGCACCATGTTAGCGATGGGCTGAACCTCACCTCCTTTTTCAGTGGTATCTTTAGCCCGAGCTTTTTCTTCAACATCAAGAGATGCAATCAGATTTTCAAGCTGATATGTCCTGTCTCTTATGCTTGAGTTGTGGCGAAATTCCTCCATGAAGGAGGCAACTTTGCAATCATGCACCCAGCCACGAATTTGTCGGGTAGAACACATTTAAGGAGTTCAAGTTCCTTCACAATGCACTTTGTATCTCATGAGCTTGTTCAACCACGAGCGGTTATTCACCATCTTGTAGTCATGAAAACTCTCCATGATGTACAGTTCATCGCTGCATCTGTTAATCGAATTTTGCATTCAAAGGTGCATCCCACAGAATTTTTCCGTCGTTTATGTGCATGTACACATCACACAGACGGTCAGCAAGAACACTAGAATGCATCCCACAAACATAGTATTGGCTTCCTGGAATTTTCTCCGATCTTCGCCGGTCGTTCCTCTAGAGCACCAACACTAGCATGGAAAACTTTCGGAAGCGATGGCCGGGCGTGGTCTTCACCTGCCACCTCTTAAAGTGCACACCGGTAAACTTATCCGGCCTCGATGCATCGGCGAATCCAGCCATAGTTAACTCAGGAAATTGCCTATAATTAGGTTTTTGGATTGTTGGAATATTAGGCAAGTTCATGATTAATTCGATAAATAATTCATGACTAGAAGAGATACTAGCATGCAATAATCTAGCAAACTAAAAGAACAGCAAGACATGCATAACAGCAAACACATAACAATAGCTGTAGAAAGCAGACATGAATAGAGGATGTTGGACGTCTTGATCGTTAGCTATTATGGGTGCGGCAGTGTTGATGACGATGTTGGCGACGACGATCTGCTGCCGACGGGCGATGAATACGACGATGAGTAGCACCGCCCGACTTGGACGGAAGATGACCCGTGATGACGAATTTGAGCGATCGCGCCTGGCGCTTCGAAAACCTAATTCGTCCTCTCCGGTGCAGGATCGCAAAGACGAACGGTTCCGGAGACCTGCTCTCCCACGCGCCGATGCACGCCGGCGTTTGGGATGGAGTAGACTAGGATGGCGGCGCAAGTTGTGAGACGAGGCAAAACCCTAGGTGTTTTTCGATTGTATCTCGGCGTGGCAGTAGCTGTATATATATTAGGACCAGAGGCGGTATTGTGTCGCGACCACAATCCCAAACCGACTCGGTTTCTAATTCGTATACTTACCGGACAAGAAATCAAAAACTTGTCTGCCAAGACATAATTCGCATGTACGCGCCGCCTCGCCACGCCACGCCCCGGCCAGGCCAGGCGAGGCGAGCGAGCGCGCGCGTGTGGTTTTCCCTTTCTCTTCTCACACACCACTTAGAGTGGTGTAGAGAACCCACTATATAAAGAGGTCCAACTCTTCTTCAACTTCCAAGGTGGGACTAAACTTAGCACCACCACTTGCCATTTTACACATGGGCTTTGAGATTTCAGAAATTGCTATGGGCCTAGCCCATTAATTCTAACAATCCCCACCAGATCTCAAATACCCATTTAGAGATTTGCCTTCTCTCACCACTTGTTTAATATACCGGTGTGTTTCAGAGACTGTTAAGTTGAACTTACGCCTAGAACTTTAAGCTACACCCATTCACAACTTGACAATGGACAATGCCTTGAATTGCTAGTTTTGTGTGAACAGGTTTCACTCAAAGTCTTAACCGAGTACTGACCGCCATGAGGCTACCCCGGTTTGGAGCTTATACGTCATACTCCCTGGTCTCTTCGTGAGTTTACTAGAGATCACCCAAATCTCATAAGCTGCGGCGTTTGATCGAGAACTCATATAGGTGTGTTCTTTCAAGACTGCTCAGGGGATGACATCTTTGCTAATTATAGCCAATAGAACCACATTAAGGCATGTTGCCGACGCCTTCTGAGATCTGAGCCTTACAACTCACGAGAGTTTTGCATCTTCACTTGGAGACGATCATAAGTTATTACTCTCCTCGGTTAACCAATAGCTTGTTCTTCCCAGATCCTAATTCACGGGATCTCCGATCACAAAGGTTGAGTTACTACTATGGTGTAACATCTATGGGTCTCATACCCATCTCCTCGATGCAATATCTATCACATTTCGTGATAGTCCCTTTGTAAAGGATCTGCGAGGTTTTGTCTGCATTTTGTATATACGTACTTGATTATTACTCGGAGTTTCTCAACTTCCTGACAGACTTCAAACGTCTTTTCACGTGTATTGATGACTTTGCATTATCTTTATAATTGTTTACTTTAGCGATAACCGTTTGGTTATCACAATTCATAAGAATAGCGGTACATGTTTTTTAACAACCGGCAAGTCCATCAAGAGCTCACGCAGCCATTACGCCTCAACGATGGCGTGTCCAAAGCGATTAATTCTGCTTCCATAGTTGACCTCGTCAATATGGTTTGCTTGCAAGACCTCCATGACAACTGCGCCACCATCATGAGTAAATACATACCCACTTGTTGCGTAAAGTACATCAACATCGGAGATCCAATTTGAATCACTATATCCTTCTAGCACAGAGGATGCCTGAATAAGTAATTCCGTAACTCATAGTACCTCTCGAGATAGCGCAAGACCCTTTCTAGTGCATGCCAATGATCATCACCGGGTTGGACATGAACCTACTCGGTTTGCTCACAGCAAAGAGATATCTGGTCTTGTAGTGCTAGCTAAGTACATGAGTGAACCGACAATTTGAGAGTATCTTAATTGATCTCTCGTTTCTTTCTTGTTTTTTACGAGTGTCACGCTGGGATCATAAGGTGTTGGAGAAGGCTTGCTATCCATAAAACCGAATCGGTTCAAGACCTTCTCAACATAGTGAGATTGCGTTAATGTAATCCCACTCTCATCCTTAATAAGTTTGATGTTTAGAATTACATCGGCTTCTCCCGGATCTTTCATGTCAAAACTTTTTGATAGAAAAGACTTGACCTCATTAATTGCATTAATGTTTGTACCAAAGATCAGTATGTCGTCCACATACAAACATAATATGACACTATTGCCCCCACCATGGCGATAGTAAACACACCTATCAGCCTCGTTAATGACAAATCCTGCAGAAGTCAAAGTTCTTTCAAACTTCTCATGCCATTGCTTAGGTGCCTGTTTTAGACCATACAAGGATTTTAACAACTTGCACACCTTTCTCTCTTCACCCTTTACCACAAACCCGTCAGCTGATCCATATAGATCTCCTCTTCCAACTCTCCATTGAGAAAAGTTGTCTTTACATCCATTTGATGAATGATAAGACCATAAGAGGCAGCCAAGGAAAGTAACACTCGAATGGTGGTCATTCTAGCAACGGGTGAATAGGTGTCAAAGTAATCTTCGCCTTCTTTCTGAGTGTAGCCCTTGGCCACTAGCCGCGCCTTGTACTTATCAATAGTACCATCAGGCTTTAGCTTCAATGGGATGGAGTAGACTAGGATGGCGGCGCAAGTTGTGAGATGAGGCAAAACTCTAGGTGTTTTTTCGGTGTATCTCTGGCCGCAGCCGGTAGCTGTATATATATTAGGACCAGAGGCGGTATTGTGTCGCGACCACAATCCCAAACCGACTCGGTTTCTAATTCGTATACTTAGGACAAGAAATCAAAAACTTGTCTGCCAAGACATAAAAATAAAAGCAAAAGGAAGCTGCGCTCCGCAAGGAGACGGGCTGGATTTCGGCGGACCATTCACGCCAAGATGTCGTGATGTACGCTACCTCGCCACGGCCTGCCAGACAAAGCGGCGGCGCTGCAGTGGTTTTCCCTTTCTTCTCACACACCACTTAGAGTGGTGGAGAGAACCCACTATATAAAGAGGTCCAACTCTTCTTCAACTTCCAAGGTGGGACTAAACTTAGCACCACCACTTGCCATTTTACACATGGGCTTTGAGATTTCAGAAATTGCTATGGGCCTAGCCCATTAATTCTAACAAAAACACTAGTGCCAAAAACGTTCTTATATTATGAGGCGAAGGGAGTATGCTGTAAGATATGAGGGGAAATGGGATTGTAATCCTGTCATTATTGTAGGTTTTGAAGGAAAATAGGCCTCCCCTAGAAGTTTGAAATTCAATCCTTGTTGAAGCTTTGCTTGTCTTTCTTTACTTTCACCAACTATCCCCCAACAGATTATATTCTTGACAGCAACTTCGTGATGTAGTTTCCTTGAAGCAGTCTGCACATTTGCTCTCTCTACAATGTCCACTTGGGGTTTGCCGAAAGATTTCTCTGCATACAAGAAATTAATAATACGTACCATATTTGGTTGTCGTAGCGTGTATACATGGGCTGCACTCCGCTGATTTTCAAGGCACGTGTTTGCCCGTAATGGCTGCTGATTTAATTATCCCACACAAGTAACAGTTCAATACGAGCAATAAGTTCGTTAACAATTATAGGCTCACTGATTAGAGCAGGTCCTAGACTAATAACGCGTGGCTCGCATGGTTGCCCAAAGGAGGAGCAGATAACAACCTGTTGATTGTGCGAACCGATCTCCTTCATGAGAAAGAAAATGAATTAGAAGTGTCGACCGATGCAAAGAGAAAAGAATGACAACAAAACAAAAGGAAAAGAAAAAAAGATTATGCCCCAGTGCCAGGTGTCATATATCGTGCCGATGTGTGCGATATGATATGTTATCGAAATCTTCGAGAAAGAGATGAGTAACATAACATGGGAGGGCAGGGGCCAAGCGGCATATTCCAAAGCACACAACCTAACAGATGAGATCAAGCAATGACCACCGGGGATTAACAATGTTATCTCTCCCTCCACTCCAGGGAACAAACTGACGCTACTGACTTGAGAAAGGGCCGCGGCTCAATCAAATCAAGCACATTGTTTAGTCGAGTCTCCTGGGGTCTTGATGGGAATATAATTTGCTTGGAGCCCCTTTCCATTATCTCTCATTCTCTATGAATGAATGAAAAGAGGAAGGCCTGCAGCTTTCATGTTTTCTTAGTTAAAAGAGGCAATGGGCTGGCCTTCCTCAGTAATCGAGAAAGAGAGAGAGTTTAGAGACATGTCTAAGTGCAGCCGTCGGCTAAAAGAAATGTCAAGAGTTTTCTTTTTCTTAAAAAAAAACGAATGTCAAGAGCTTTCATGGTGAAGGCCGGTGAGAGTAGAGCATACTACACATCAGGCTGTAAATGGGAGGGTGACCTGATGTTGCTAGAGATATCAATTGGGATGCAGAACAACTGACCACATCATGTTTGCAATTGTTAACTGACAAGGCACCAGAAGAATACCGAACGCAGAAAGAATATCCTTTTACAGCAGGAAGGCATCTGGTGTCAAAATCTTAAGGCCCCGCTTGGAATGTCTGTGAAATTTTACAACTGTAAATTATTACACCTGGATATTATTGTACACCAGTAAAATACAACTAAATCCATTTCCGCTTGTAATCCGCCGCCGGATTGCAACACCCAAGCGGCCCCGATGTGTCTCCACTATATCATCCAACGATGATTGAAGAAATACAACAAGCGTCCAAAGGATGGGGAGGGGGCAGAGGTGACCGGGAGCATGGTGCGGATCTGGCCGCTTGGAGCAGGAGGAGGGAGCGAGTGGCCGCCGCTCGCCGCCGTCAACGTCGCGTTCAACCGACCGCTTTGCCCTCAGACCCGCCCATACTGCATGCCGGGGGACCTCGCGGCCGGGCGGATGGCGTCTCTAAATCCTCGTAAGTAGCCGACACCTCGCCCTGCCCGTCGTGGGCCTTGGCGCCTCCCATCCTCGTTCTGGCGGCACAACACTCAACATAGTCTCAAGCGAGGAGGGGAAATCTGACGCCAGAGATGCATGTCGTTTACGGGCACATTAGGGTGTAAAAGCAAAAAACGGTGTATTTTTTACAGCCCGAAAACGACGTTCCAAGCACCTAGTCGAAGCCTAGCTGTTTTTTTTTTACGGAGGGGATGTTTTACAGGTGTAATGGGCTGAAAAACGGCATTCCAAGCGCGGCCTATGGTTAGGTCTATTCTATCATTCCCGCAAAAAAGAAAGGTCATTTCCACCAGATACTTACACAATTGGACCTTCGGGTTTTTTCTTTTGCATGGTAATATGTGTCCTATTCATATATCATAAAGACAAAGTACAAATCACGTAAGAACCGACATAATAAAACTGAAAAGATAGCAGAACATCTCTGAGCTTGACACTAACGCTCGTCACCTGCCTTCGGCACCACCACAACAACCACCGAAGAAAAGAATGACAGATCACCTCCTCACCCGAGCTCGACACGGCTCCATCGCTGATATGCAGCTTTGCGGACCTCCAAGGTGGCTCACCAAAAGTAAAGTCATTGTCGTTGAACGAATCAGACCGGGGCAACATCCCGGACACGCCATCAAACTCCAGATCTGGCACCCCACCACGACTAAGACGCCGAAGGAGGAAACCATACCTGCCATCCACGAACCACGAACCCAAAGACACGTTACATCTTTCAAATGTCGTCACGAGATCCACGATCTACATCCGCTCCTGGACTACCTCCCAAGCTCCACGCGGATGCTGGAGCAAACGCCGTTGCAACGACGGAGCCCGAGGACACAGGTCCACCACGAGGATGCCGCCGGCGCCACGCCATCCTTGCTTGAACAGACTGGTTTCCAAATTCATCCCCAACCATAGGACCGATGGCCACATCAAGGAAGGATCCTTGCTTGAACAGACTGGTTTCCAAATTCATCCCCAATCATAGGACCGATGGCCACATCAAGGAAGGATCCGAAGAATCTTTATTCAGCGCCGTCATCGTTGCCGCCGAAGCGAAGATGATGAATAGCCTAAAAACCTAGACTACACAGGAGTAAAAACGATCCACGCACGTGGATCAGGCGACCCCCCTCACCATCACCATCGACGACCGAGATCACCGGCGGAGGGGAGCCGCCAGAGGACGGTGCTGAGAGATGGTCCCTCCTGGCGGCGGCTAGGGTTCCAGCCGCCAGGGAGCAGGGAGGAGAGAAAAACGCTTCACGTCGCTTGGACGTTGGCCCGCAGTCAGTTTTAATACGATCTCTTCAATTGGACCTTCGGTTTTATACGATCTCTTCAACACTATAAAGGTTTAACAAAGGCCTAGATACAATACACCAACTTGCTGCTAGCAGTAAACAAATGGCATGCATACTGCACAGCTTCAGAGTTCGGTAACCAAACCAAAGCTGATAAGAAGTAATAAAATGCTTCTGAAGGAAGTAGGACCAGTGCGTGTTTGATAGACCGTTTCTTAACAGCAGTGCAGGATCATCATAGACTAGAGACATGCCTAAGCTAGACCAAAAACCATGCGTGCACTTTCTATAATCTAGATCTACATACGATCACATCACAATGGTGGCAAGAAAAAAAAACAGTATTTGGTGCAGTTACAGATACTGCAGTTTCATCCCAGCGGCTTGCAAACACACTCTGACAGAGCACTTACACATCGATTTGAGCCATGGGGCGTCCAGTTCCACAACAATTGGCGATAAATCCTTCGTGTGACAACGAGTCGGGCAAAAAATGTAGCGAATATCTCCAGATACACATGCATTGCTCACTGTTTTCCATCCCTCTTGCCAAGGGATTGGAGTTAGGTGCTAAAAGATATCTCCCATTCCCTATCTCAACCGTGGTCATATACTCCTACAGATTTGCTATAGTTCTTCCTATCCGTGGTACAACAACATCATAAGCACTCTGATATACACTGACGTTTAGCAGCATTGCAGGACGACCAAGCGTTTTTCTTCAGCTGCTGCTGTCTCCCTCTAGTTCGCTTCGTATGGTCTCAAACAGCATCTCGTTCCATGTATCTATAGGTCCTGGCATGCACCAATGCAGACAATCCTGGGGTGGAGGCTTCCCATCTGGTCCTCTTTGAGTCTTCTTGTTTGGGTCGGGACTTCTGTATGGACCAGGATGCCCGTCAGCTCTCAACGCAAAGGGCTCAGTGATGTCCATCAATTTCAACCTGGAGCTATGTTTCCCAGAATTCTGCACTGCCTTTCTGAAGCCTGCAACTTGTTTCTCATACATTGCATCCGTGTATCCGTTCCTCACCACCACATCCAAGGGCTTAACCTTCCCGGTGCATGACCCACCAGTGTTCCATGCCCCGCCTTCATAATGATCTGGAGAGTATGTGCGCAGAACAGCTATCCCTGTGAAATTTGGGTGGGTCGCCACAGCAGTCAGGCAAGTCTCAACTGACACACCAAATGCGTCAACGTTGTTTATCTGCATCTTTCCAGCTTGTTGAGGCCACCAGAGCTGCCCTCCAACAGCATTGCCATTCTGGATATAGGCTGACCGTTTGGCGAACCAGTGTCCAGATGACAGGACAAGAACATCAAAAGAAGCGATAAATTGCATGAACTTCTCATCTGCTACATCCAGGAAAACCTTATCAAGACCCTTAGGAGCAAACCCCACAGCTTCAATTGAGTTGTGCACTAACCAAGCAGACCAGATGCGGACAATAGTCGTTTTGGTTGACCTGAAGATCCACCTGTTCATCCTGCGGCTGCCACGGTCTACTGGGGTTTCTACCTGTCAAAAGGAGAACATAAGGTTGATGTCAAGATAAAAAATCAAATAATATGTTGCTCTATGAAATGAGCTACAAGTACAGGATCACTAAGTTGACTAGGTTGATCTGAACATTCCAGCAAGTAAAGGGAAGAAAACCCTTCAGATGTGTTCCATTATAGTACACAGACAGGTCACACATAATGATGAAACCAAAGGGAAGCAATAAAGCGTCAGAAACTCAGAATTATGCTTTGATCTTAGAGATACACTCCCTCTGTAAACTAATATAAGACTTTTTAGATCACTATCTTAGTTTACAGAGGGAGTACTTCCTAATTCCTAAGAGAAGAATTCACAAGATGTGAGGGGCCTCATAACTTGACAAAGTACACACTTTCGAGCAACAATCTTATCTCAGAAAACTGCCTCTGCATAAATTATGTAAGGATCCATTATCAACCGCTAAAATCAACAATCAGTATAGTGAAGTTGCAGAGGCCGGGGGTTTAACCTCCTTTTCCAAAAAATAAGTATAGTGAAGTTGCCTTTCAATAAAAGGCACGATGAAAAGCAACTAGCTTTGCTTCTACATCAGGAAATTATAACGCTCTCTAATGCTCATCAGCAGCTATTCTGCTTTGATAGGCGCATGAGCTGATATTACAATTTCATCCCAAATGCTTCCACGTGATATCAGGAAAAGAAAATATCTGACAGCAATATCTAAACTCTAAACCACATTCTCTCGAGGCTAGACATGGTATAAGATGTGCAAGATGACGGCATTGGTTCCTATGGTGTTGGTTCCTATGGTAGACAGCAGACAACAGCAGTAACCCAGTAACTTGTCCAGAATAAGGCAAGGCACTTGCAATATCAGGATAGCAATCAAACTGACAATAAATCTTCTACGAGATCGATAATTTTCACCAGTTTACAGGAACCATGTACAAATGTTTTTCACACTTTGTTTTTAAGAAGGAACTTGTAAGTAATGTTATGTTACTACAAGCAAGCATCATAAAACCAGAAACAAAATTTGCCATTATCCACATAAGTCCAAATAACACCTTAACTCGGACCATCGCTTGGTCAAAAATAAATAAATCATCATTCATCAAAAGATCTTAGATCTTGTAGCGACTTAATCAGTTTTCAGCAAAAATAATACATGTCAATAAAATTGGTCATGGATAGTATAATTGGCAAGCTACCGTCTACTTAGGTAAATTACAGTGAGAACATAAATCATTAATAGTATCAGTGAAGTATCTCACCTGCCACAGAATGCAAAGGAGAGATTCCATGTGATTTCGAGCAACCGAGTCCCCAACAAAGGCAAGAGTCTTGCCTCTCATTAACTCCAAGAACTTGATTGCATCAAAGCGTGGGAGGGTGCACTGTTGAGGTTTCCATCTCCAACTCTCATAGTCTTTGTCCGGTCGCCCATTTCCCTGGCAATTCTGCATCCGTGTGATGACAGGGCAAGAGTTGTTTGTGTACAACGGCCGAGATGAATCGAAAACCCACTCCCCATGATAAAGATCACAGGTACCTGCACAATAAAACAGGTCAATTCATCGTATCCCAGCTACGCCTTTATCATGAATAAATGAGTATAGTGCAGCGGGAAACAACATTTCATTCATGTATGTAAGATGTTGTGCAGAAGTCAAACAGGGGAATGAACTAAAGCTCACCTTGATCAGCCCTTTGAGAATCATTGAGTTTTGGCGTGGTATCATCCATAGCTACTACTGGATCCTGTATTTTGCTATCGACAGAAACTGGATCCGGTACTGTGTCATCAACCTCTCTTGTATTCAGAGACCCCTCGGTTGAGTTGAGAGTAGCATTTTGGGCGCTGTGCTCAACCAAGGGCTCCTGGCCACCCTGCAACTCTTTCCCTGGTAATGGAACACCAGTGGCAATATCATTCTTGCTCCCATCATCGGCGGTAGCGTTCCCCTTTGGGTGACTAGCTCTGACAGCTGGGTATTCAGGGAGCGACGCCCCGGGCAGGGGCGAGCCCACCGACAGCGAAATCACCACCAGGATCAGCACCAGCGCCAGCGCCGACAGCACGGCGGTGGAGAGCCACCGCCGGATTCCCCCAGCCCCGGCCGCGGCCTTCTTCCCCGGGAAACTCATGGCCGCATCCGAGACCCGCAACGTCAAGTGATTAGGGCCCAACGATCAGGCCCTGCAACTCAGGGGGCGGATCCGGAACTCACCGGGAATCCGTGGAGCTCGGTGGGGTTTGACTAATCGCTGGGATGGAACGACGAAATGCTCGTACCTCGAATGTCCGAAATTGGGGGCTGGCGCGCGGTGAGGTAGATCGGGTATGCCTATGGCGGCGAACGCGCGTGGGGAGCCGCCGCCGGCGCGGCGCGGCGCGGCGCGGCGGCTACTCAATTCTCTCTTCTGGATCAGATCTGGGGAGGAAGGAGGTAAAGGGAGGATCAGCCTCGCTCTCGGTTCGTTACAGCAAGTGCTATTCGATAACAACCCCAAACTCTCAGTCTCGCACCCCTTAACTAGTCACGCACGCAGGCCATACTCAACCCACACACGCACTCACTCCTTGGCCCGACACTGGCCTGGCCCTCGCCCTTCAGGCCCATCAGTGGTGCCGGCAGGCCCGCTCACGCCCTCTTGCTTGTCTGCAGGTGGAGCCCACCTGGCAGGCGTGACATTCGCCCCTCCTTGAGCAGCGGCTTGTCCCCAAGGCGTTGTAGATGAAAATTGACGATGGAGCGTCACTGGATCCTCCCATGTTGCCAATGTTGTTGATGGAAGAGGAAGGGGAAAGGAAGGCATGGGACGGTGGAGAAGTCTACCAATACCAGAGACATTCTTGACAGGTAAATCTGAGTCCGCGTGCCACGTCGCCAAGGGGTTAAACCAACTGAGAGTTTGAACGGCACATTCATCTAGATGTTTTTGTTTTGACTCTACTTGTCGTCATATTTAAGCATCTCTTTTCTCCTTTGTCTTTGCCACATTGCAGGACATCCAGCCCGCCCTGACGACACCGTTGTTGATGATCTCCGCCATCACGTTCTGGAGGCGCGCATATGCTCTTAAGAAGTTCTATTGCGCACTCTCTAGTTGTTTGGACCACATGGTCATGGATACATAGTCATTAGTCATTCATGAGGGACATGACTAGTAGACAGACTTCTTTGGAGCTCGACTCATGTGGTTCTTGCGTTACCTTGAAGCTCCGTGGATCTTGAAGTTCATATCGTAGTCACGGGTTCCTCCAAGTGATTATACTTTAGAGAAGTATCCAGAACTTTCTTGATGCCGTCCAGTCCTTGTTAGGGTCTCTCTTCGAATAAAAAATAAGCCCAACCATGCCCCAACAACAGTGAGATTAAGATCTTGTATTCGTCGATGCGCAAAGATTGAACAAAGTACTATGCATGAAATCAACCCACAAAGTCTGGTATATGTGCAAGCATAAAGGAGTGAAGGACGTACATGGCACAATAGGGCATGAGTAAGGTGTCCTTGTTCAAATTCTCAAGCATTCATGCCAGAGGTAATCCACCATGATCTTTTAATCACGTGTGGATTCCATGTTGTCGATGTGTGTGCGATAAGGATCAAGGAAGGTGACATTATGATTTTGGAGTTTGGCCTATGAGGCTTGATAAAGCGCTCATAGCCTCATGAAGGACGGGTAGATCCTAAAGTAGTGGAAAATATTGTTGTGGACCTCCTCAAAGGGCAGATATATTTTATCCGCATGAGGTAATGTTTGACAAAATGAAGACCCTCTTCACCTTGCTGTGTAACAATCAACATCTTTTTTAATTGCCCTCCTTAGCATGTCTCGGTCTCATGTAGAAGCCTCACCGCCATTGAGAGGTCCTTCATCTGAGACTCCGATACAATTCCCAGGCAGATATTGAGAGTATATGCACCCACTATCAACTGTTATGCGCATATTATGAACCACCCGTTCTTTTGGTGCCTTTTGGTGCGAGTTTGGCCCTTCGCTTTCTATGCTTTACGTCGCCCTTGCGAGGGTCTTCGGCTAGACCACGAACATCCCTTCTTTGGCGGCATATTAGCGGGATGATGCTCACCCGCTGCTGGCGTATTATCTTGAAATATTTCCGCATGATCTCAAAGAAGGTAGACCAGAGGGTCAAGGCCCATAAAGGTGGGATCATCGTCATTAGCAGATGATGGGGGTCTAAATCACCTCTATGCCAGTTTGCGACCACTTCAGAAGGTAGCTCTTGATCACTTGTCTTGTTGTCATGACGTCCTTAGAGTAGGTTTAAAAACCGAACCGAACCAACGATCTGATGAAAAAATCGTAGCCCTGTTATTAAGGTGTACCAGTCTTTTAGTAAAAAACATGAAAATCTTTATCTTTATCTTTACCTAATATTAAAGGACGGATTGCTTCTTCATTTTTTTGGGTCAATAGACGTTTTTCATGTTTAAGCCCACACGCACAAACCAAGCCACCTAGCTAACCTGTTGTTGTTGAAGGCAAACGGAGATTTCTTCATATGTTGGTATTTTTGATGTGTTCCTCCGCTCAAAAATATAGCGCTGGTGATGGTTCAAACTCCGGATCAGCACCCTATCATCCAAAGGACACTACCACTTCTATATATCTAATGGTACTGATTAGTCCCACCTCGCTTCTTTAAATAAAATATTACCGATTTAAAAGTAAAGAAGAAGGTGCATGCATGCTTGTTGGCTGGAGGATGGAGGATAGAGAGGGAGATGCATGCACGATTGGCTAGAAGGAATAAATCTCACCTTGCCTAAAGAAGGAAAGGAATTAATCAGTGTTTCCTTGAAGGAATTAAACTCGCCTTGCCTTCAGAAGGAAAGGAATTAATTAGGGAAGAAAAGGATTAAAATTTGTTATGCCTTAAGAAGGATAGGAATTTATAGAGCAAAGAATGGTCAATTGCCATGGATCAATGGGAGAGAGCGGAGGTTTAAATGAAGTTAGGCCAATCATGTTGGGCTAAGTGACTCTGGTGGATAAATCAAATTAAGCCATTGCAACACCGGTACACGCCGGCAACGTGGCTGCGGAAACAAGATGAGAAGGCTATGGCGTCAAGATCACGCAGTTGGAGGCCTCATCATGCATGCATGCAAATCAGACCCGGACACGATGGTGCCCATGGACATGCTGACAAGGCTACCAACGCCCTCCTCCATGTTACAAGGAGCTCCTGTCGCCTGACATACATTCATTAGCAGTTTTGCAAAAATGATTTCGTTGGAAGCTTAATTATTTTCCATATAAGGAAAAGTTGATACTTATTCGGCTAGGGGAGTGTGGCATTTTTTCTCCCCGTTGCAACGCACGGGCATATGTACTAGTATTTTAAAAAGTCACATCAACAAGGCAAGGCATGCTAAAGGCCAATAACCAACTAGCTAATAACAGTTTTTAGTTTATTAATGATTATATCCAGTATTATGTGTATTCATTTGATTAAGGCCAGCTTTTTTTTGATGGTTTGATTAAGGTTAACTTTTTAAAAAATACCTCAAGTATTCTGGTTTTTTGTCATAAATGAACCGGTAGGTCCGATCAGTGAAAGCCTGAACCAAAAGCCTCGTCGGCTCTGTTCCCGGTTCGGTTTTTAAAACTATGCCATCCTTCAAAGCCCGGCATCACCACCGGCACCTCCACCGGCGCCATGTCCGATGGCAGGACGGCGCCCTGATCTTGATGAGGGGGAGGAGTCGGCAGCACACCCGCAAGCTTCTCCCCGAGACAGAGAAGGGGAGGAGGCCATCACTGGCTTGACGTAACACAAGCTGCTGGAGCCTTGACAGGGTCTAACCAAGAACTGTCGACTAGATTCAGAAACACAGCAAAATTTGACTCAATTGGGTGGAAATTTGGAGATCGATTGATGGTGGATCTGAGCCATAGAGCTAGGGTTCGCCAGCCGGAACCGGGATTCGAAATTTCGAGGAAGCGCGCGCGACGGAGCGTGCCGCGGTAAACAGGATGGATAGACAGGATTGCCTCGATCTCTGTGCCACCTTTTTCGCCACGTACCCAGCACGCGACTGTTACGGGATTTGACAGGATCGCCTGGGCCCATGCGTCAGTCACTCGGAAGTGAGCCTTTATAAGGCGACGGAGCCGAGGCGCCTGCACTGTGCACATCTATTTTCTCCTCTTCTCCTCTGCTTCTCCACCACATCCGGCTCCTCCGCTCTCAACGCCGCCGCCCCGCCACCATGGTGAAGGACAAGACAGCGGCGCTGGAACGCGCGAAGAAGGCGACGGGGGCGGCAAAAGGCAAAAATCAGAATCGCGGGTCGTCGTCCCGCTCGGCGCTGCCGTCGAGTTGGATCCAGGGCGATTGGATCCGATCTTTTCTCCGTCAGGACGACTTGGACGAGCCGGTGGAGTCCGGGCTAATCGCAAAGTGCTTTGCTTGATTCTTGGGAGGAGGCAGCGCGCTTGGCCAGCTGACAAGGGTGAGTGTGTTACGCTTCGCCACTCATGTCGATTGGGGTTTCTCGCTCCCTCCGCACCCCTTTTTTGGGGTTTCCTGAACTTCTTCGGCGCCCAACTCCGTCACTTTTCTCCCAATACCATCACATATCTTGCTGCATTCGTGTCCATGTGCGAGAATTTTCTGGGGTGTCGACCGCACTGGGGTCTTTTCAAACACATTTTCACCATCCGCTCTCAGTCGGTGAAGAAAGCAAACACGAGTGACGAGAAAACACATGTCATTCAGATGTGTGGGGGTTTGGGTATCTAGAAGAGGAAGAGGAGCTCTTTCCCTTCCATGACTCTTCCCGAGTCGATCAGGGGCTGGCAGTCAACCTGGTTCTACTGCCAGGACCTCGCAACTCCAGGCCAGTCGACTGGACTTCCCCATTTCACCTTTGATCGTGTCCAGACTCCTTCCTCGTTGAAAGTGACTGCTACTGAGAGTGTGGAGACAAACATGCTAGTTGAGAGGGTGGTCCAACTGATCAATCAGGGCGTCACTGGCATGGATCTGCTGGAGGTATTCCTCAGTCGACGCATCCAGCCTCTCCAGGATCGTGACCACCCTAAGTGGATGTACTCTTGAGTCGACGACACCGCTCGGGTTCATCCAGAGGAAGTACCGGCTACAGTGGCCCTGTGGTTGAAGAGTATTATAGGCAACAAGGACAACCCCAGAGGAGCCAGGAGAGTTGACCCCTTTAGTGACAACAATTAGCCAGACAAGGTGCGTCCTCCGCCATCGACTGTTTTTGGATACATATTCTGACTGCCTTTGAATCCGACTGACTTTTACTCGACTTCTTATCTTGCAGGTTTTTACTGAGATGTACTCGATGCCCAATGGTGAACAAGTTTTGGAGCAAGGCCAGGAGGGAGAGGACAGCGCGGAGGAGAGCGGTGATTAGGAATCCCCGGACGATGAAGACGAAGAGGAGAGCGATGAGTCGGACGACGAAGAGGCGGTCAACTCGCCGCCTCGTTCGGAACGTCGATCCAAGCAACTCCATGACCCAACGGGCGGGCGCAGTAAGAACGTGGCCCCAACCACCCAAACGCAGAAGCGCACTCGGACGTCGACTCCGGAGCCAATAGAAAAAGTAGCCAAGCAGCCCAAGGTTGCTCCTCCAAAAGCTCGGAAGACTCTGCCCAGGATTAAGATGGATGTTCCTGTTGCCTCTGGGTGAGTATCCTTTCTGTGTTTTCCTCTACCGACTGACTCTTCTGTTCTGACTGAATGGATCATACACTTTTCCAGTCCAACCTCTACCGCGACTGACATGGACGTTGACAAGGCCCCAGGAGATGAAGAAACCGACGACGCGGCCACCTCCAGAGCTGGTAAGTCCGCTCGACTAAAACTTATTTTGTCGATTGAGTTGTCGGTCAGTTGAATTTCTGATGTTTTCTTTTTGCTGCAGCTTCATGAGACATTGTCGTGCTTCCAGATGATGATGAAGAAGAAGTGCCTCTGAAGGAGAGGAGGAGGAGAGGCAAGGGCTCGAGCGGGAGAGCGCCTGAGATTCAGGTCCCTCAGTCGACGTCGGTGCTTGAGACGGTGGTCGAGTGATCCGGAGATCCGGTTCGGACCAACGTCACATTCGCCGACCCGCTGACGACTAATCGCCCATCAGGGTCGACTGCTCAGACTCCTGCTACTCCAATGCAACTCCATGCGTCTGATCCAGTGGCTGCTTTGACTGCCCTGGCACCATTACTCTTTGCTACGTACCAAACTTCACACGACTTGCCGAGTGCCGCCAGGGAGGCTCTTCGCCAGGTGAACCTTGTGATGGAGCAAGTGAAGGTGATGCACAAGGCCAGTCAGGTGGCCTATAATGCCAGCACCGCTCTGCAGACCAACATTAAGGTCAGTTAACTCCCGACTGAACTTTTGAATCATGAAAAACAACCGTTGTTGCTTCGCTACCCATATGTGCATCTACTGTCATGGGTCTGTGTTTCATATCCGATCACCAACTGGGGTGTGCCTGCCTTTAGGGTTTAATAGGTCTTCTACTCCACTTGACTTATGCTGAGTCGAGTGCTTGTCCGAACCAGTGGGGGCACGCAGAGTGCACCCACTGGGTGTAGTTCCCGAGACCATGGTCGACTGCTAGCAGTCGGCTGGGGTCTGAGAATCTAATCTTTTTTTGACTCATGCTGGGCAGACCATGCTGAGTGTTGATCCAAACCAGTGGGGGCACGCTAAGTGCACCCACTGGGTGTAGTCCCCGAGACTACTGTTGAATGTTTGATTCGGCAGTAGTCTTAGAGAAACTTTTGCTGTGATTGTCTTTTGTTTCTGTTGACTGACGCATCTTGTTTGCTGACCGCAGAGGTCGTGTGATCTTGGGGCTCAACTTTCCGAACTGAACAAGAAGCAAAGCAGCCTCAGTCTTGATCTGGATCTGGCCAAGAAAAACCTCAAGACTGCTCAGGATGAAACGGCTATCATGGGAGGTAACCAACCGTCGACTGTCCACCTTGTGGCTCGTACTCCGCCGTGTTTCTCTTTTTTAGTCTCTTTGAACCGAGTGACTTCACTCGAACAGATGTGCGTAGTGAAAACTGTCAACTTCAAGCTCGTCTGAAGAATGTTATTTCTTTAGAGAAAAGAAGGAGGCTCTGGAGAAGAAGGATCAGGATCTTGCTGCTGCTCAAAAGGAGGCACGAGAGAAGACAGTGCTTGCGGACAAGAAGCTGGCTTGATCGGCCAAGCTAGAAGAGGAGAACTCGAAGCTGAAGACTGTTGTCTCTGAGGCCAATCGGGAGGTTGAGCAACTAAATAAGGACAAGGAGAACTTAACCAATGAAGTCGGAAGCCTCAAAGCCAAGACGGGCGAGTTGGAGTCCTATCAGGGACAACTTGCTACAAAACTGGTCCTGAAGCTTGAAGGTATCATCGTTCGACTGATTAGTTGCCGTCGATTGTAACGTCTTGTCATATTGTTGACTCACCATTTTTTCCGATTGTGCAGAACTTTGTCAGGACTTTGGACCGTTCCCCTTAATCCGGCGTTGGTCCTTGCTGCGTCGTGGTTTCCCATTCCCATCCCTAACTTCGGATGTACTTGGGTCGCTGGTACTGCATCTTGCTAGCCACTATCCTCTCCCACGCAAAAGAGTGTCATGAGGCTTGTTAGTGCAGCCATGGTTCTCGGCTTCTCCTGGCCGAGGTGTCTGGCGAGCCATTCGTCTCGGACGTTGTGTTTGAAAGCTGCTAAGGCTTCGGCGTCCGAGACGATCGACTATTTGGTTCTTTTGGTGAGGAACCTGTTCGAGAATTTGTGGGTTGACTCTCCGGGTTGTTGAGTTATATGACTTAAATTGTCTGCATCCGGAGGACGGACATAAGTCCCTTGAAAATTTGCCCGAAAAGCATCCTCGAGCTCTTCCCAACTTCCAATGGTATTTTCGGGGAGGCTTTTGAGCCAATGCCGGTGGCCCTTTGAGCTTGAGGGTAAGTATTTTATGGCGTGGATATCATCTCCTCTAGCCATGTGTATGTGGAAGATGTAATCCTCGATCCAGACTCTGTGGTGCATTGTTCCGTCGTATGCCTCTATGTTTACGGGTTTGAATCGGCTGGGAATTCGTGATCCAAAGACCTCATCGGTGAAACACAGGGGGGTGCGGCACCCCTATATTTGGGTGTGCCGTGATGTTCTGATATTTGGCGTGTTGCATTGCTTTGAAGAGCTTGCTTTCTCGGCCCATAGCTGGACCTAACTTGGCCATCCTTTTGATGTGAATTCTTATGCGGATCGCGTACCACTTGTGTCGGGCGCCATTTGCCGCCCTCTTGCTTAGTGGGGTCATCCATCCGACCGGGTGGCCTTCTTGCTTTTTGATTGTGGGGCTCTACGGCCTCCTCATCAAATTCGGGCGATAGTTTTCTCTTTGGGTAGCTCTTTGTTCGGCAAGAATCGTCGCCAGATTTGTCTGCGGTGTTGAGTACTTTCCTCCATCGATTACGAGTGCATCTTCCATTGTTTTGAGCTTCCGCTTACCTTTTTAGAGCTACGCGCAATGGCGACGAGCCTTTTGTGGAGGTTCTTCGCTCCAACAATTTGTCCGGCGTGAGATCGTCCGGATTGTCATCTTCGCCGGGGACGGGTTGTTTATCCAAGTTGTCTGTTCGGACGGTTGCTCGATAGCATGTTAAATGCGTCCACCGGTTCTTCTGCTCTATGGCTGGGTCTTTGTCGGCGGGGAGTTGGTGCGGCGTTTACGTTGCCGTTTTGGCTTTTGAGGATTTATCCTTCGTAGTGTCCCGTTGTTCCTCGTCGTCGCTTCCTTTAGGTGTATCCACCATGTATACATCATGGGATGAGGTGGTTGTCCAAAGATCCTATAGGTGCCGGTTCATGGTTGTCTCCTACATCGCCGTCCATACCGTCGATGTCTTGAGTCGAAATCGAGCACGTCGTTTAAGCTTTCGGCATGTGGCTACAAAGTGGGCGGTGGGTGGGCATTGAATTTCTTCGTCGTCGCATCCCAACCTTCCCGACCGTAGTCCGCCAGGCTCCCTTGATAAAGAGAGAGACTTTAGTGAATTAGGATGCCGCCAAAGGGCGAGTCTTTGAAAGATGTCCATGGCGATGAACTCCACGACCGGCCCTAATCGGATTCGATTAAGGTGGGCGCGAGGGTTCGGAGTCCGGAGAGGAGTCCGGCCGCCTTTGGAGTCACGGTCTTCGCAGCGAGGATGGAGTTCGGCTCAATCGCCGTAAAGATCGTAGCCCCGAGGCGGTGTCCAACCACTCGTCCTCGATCGGGGAGTCGGCTCCGAGTTAAGGGTCGAGCGGACGCCGATGCGACCTCCAGACACCTTTGTTGGCGGCAGAGCTAGATCGTGCCCATCGAGACAGTCACGACACGCTTAGGCGTGGCTCGAGTCCTTCAAGATCAAATCTCCGCGGACATCGGTATTATAGTTCATGCTTCCAAATCGACACGATGGCGTGGGCGTAGCTTCGATCCGCTTCCGGATGGCCTAGCGAATTGGCCCGCAGCAGCAAAGCCGCCGAATCTGAAGATCTGTCCCGGGAGAAAAGTCTCACCTGGGCTGCGTCGTTCTTGACGATTGAAGGAGCCATCGGGCCTATAGGTGACGACACAGTAGGAACTCTCAATGAAAGCACCAATGTCGGTGTCAAAACCGGCGGATCTCGGGTAGGGGTCCCGAGCGTGCGTCTAGGCGGATGGTAACAGGGAGACAAGGGACACGATGTTTTACCTGAGTTCGGGCCCTCTCGATGGAGGTAATACCCTACTCCCGCTTGATTAATATTGATGATATGGGTAGTACAAGAGTAGATCTACCACGAGATCGGAGAGGCTAAACCCTAGAAGCTAGCCTATGGTATGATTGTTGTTCGTCTCTGGGACTAAAACCCTTCGGTTTATGTAGACACCGAATAGGGTTAGGGTTACACAGAGTCGGTTACAATGGTAGGAGATCTACATATCCGTATCGCCAAGCTTGCCTTCCACGCCAAGGAAAGTCCCATCCGGACACGGGACGAAGTCTTGAGTCTTGTATCTTCATAGTCTAGGAGTCCGGCCAAAGATGATAGTTCGGCTATCCGGACACCCCCTAGTCCAGGTCTCCCTCAGTCGTATCCCCTCTGCCACCGGCTACGACGGTGACGGCCAAATCTCCTCCAAGCGACGGCCAAAACTCCTACGAAAGCGCGGGCGTGGTGGCGGCCATGTCGAGACGTGGTTTGGTATGGATGGTCGGGGGGTGAGCAGTCAGGAGGCGGCCGGAGAATAGTGGCGGCGCCGGCGGCGACGTGGGGCGGGGGAGAGCGGATGGAGGCGTTGCAAGCGAATGGAATGCTAGTGTCCCCGACAGGCGGGCCACGGGGAGACAAGGGCGTGCGTCGAGCCCGTCCACGCGATGTCTGTCTCACCCCAAACTCGGCGCAAGTTTGAGCCGGGAATGGGTCGAAAACAAACGAAATCCGGACATTTGTCCGTTTGTGGCCGCACGTTGGGCCGCGCTATTCGTCAGTTCTATCCCAAACGGACGCACCGGACAGGATGGGGTCGCGCGCTGGAGTTGACCTTATCTTTGTTTGCTCTATCTATTGTCTTGGTTTGTTCCATTGTCTTTGGCGATTTCAACTGCAACACTTTTCATAGTTTCGTTTGTGAAAAGAAGATAATTACTCTGTCATAAGGTACTACTACCAGTGCAGGAGTCACCAAAGCGTGCCTACTCCTCTAGTACAAACTTGCAGGGTTTTCAACCCGTGACAGGCAAAAACAACTCACGTCTGGACGTACAAACAAACTTTTTCTCCGAGTGGGGGGGCACGTACAAACAACGGGGCTAACGAACAACCGATCAAGAGTCCAAACGAGTGCTGACCCACCCACACGGCGGGGTCGGCCCGCCAAATCCATCCAAACCCACCACACACCACTTCTGCAAGATGACTTCAGTCCGGTCCGGTCCGGTCCAGCCCAGCAAGCCAGAGCCACACCGCCTCTCTGCTCCATCGTACGCCACGGCACCACCACCACCACCACGCTGTCTCCTTGACCTTTACCCGAGGCAGGCGCTGCGCGGCTTTCCCCTTCGCCGCTCCACTCCACTCCACTCCCTGCTCCCCAATCTCGCCCCCGATCCGCCATTGCGCAATGCCGCGCCATCTGCTGCCGCTGCTGCCGCTCCTGCTCGTCGCCGCGGTGGGCGCCTCCGGCGGGGACGCGGGAGGAGAGGACGTACATCGTGCGGGTGGACGCCGACGCGAAGCCGTCGGCTTTCCCGACCCACGCGCACTGGTACGAGTCGGCGGTGCTGGCGGCGTCCGGGGCGGCGGGGGTGGCCGGAGGGCGGCCCGCTGATCCACACCTACTCCGCGGCGCTCCACGGGTTCTCGGCCCGGATGTCGCCGTCGGCCGCGGCGGCGCTGGCCGGCGCCCGCGGGGTGTCGGCCGTGCTGCCGGAGCGCGTCCGCCGCCTCGCCACCACGCGCTCGCCGCGGTTCCTCGGGATGCTCTCTTCCCCGCCCTCGGCCATCCTCGCCGACTCCGACTTCGGCTCCGACCTCGTCATCGCCGTCATCGACACCGGCATCTCGCCCGCGCACCGCAGCTTCCGCGACCGCGGGCTCGGCCCGGTCCCGCCCAGGTGGCGCGGGGTGTGCGCGTCCGGGCCCGGCTTCCCGCAGGGCTCCTGCAACCGCAAGCTCGTCGGGGCGCGCTTCTTCTCCGCGGGCTACGAGGCCACCTCCGGCCGCATGAACGAGACCGCCGAGGTCAGGTCGCCGCTTGACAACGACGGCCACGGGACCCACACTGCCTCCATCGCCGCGGGCCGCTACGTGTTCCCGGCGTCCACCCTCGGCTACGCGCGCGGCGTGGCCTCCGGGATGGCGCCCAAGGCGCGCCTCGCCGCGTACAAGGTGTGCTGGGTGGGCGGCTGCTTCGACTCCGACATCCTCGCGGCCTTCGATGCCGCCGTCGCTGACGGCGTCGACGTTGTTTCTCTCAGCGTCGGCGGTGCCGTGGTGCCATACTATCTCGACGCCATTGCAATTGGGGCGTTCGGCGCGACAGAGGCTGGCATCGTCGTGTCCGCTTCGGCCGGCAATGGCGGTCCAGGTGGTCTCTCTGTGACCAATGTGGCGCCCTGGATGACCACCGTAGGCGCCGGGTCCATGGACCGCGCCTTCCCGGCCAACGTGCGCCTCGGCAACGGCCAAGTGCTCGACGGCGTGAGCGTGTACGGCGGGCCGGTGCTCCAGTCCGGCAAAATGTACGAGTTGGTGTACGCGGGGGCAACCAGTTACTCGGCGTCGACGTGCCTCGACGGGTCGCTGGACCAGGCGGCCGTGCGGGGTAAGATCGTGGTGTGCGACCGCGGCGTGAACTCGCGCGCCGCCAAGGGCGACGTGGTTCACCGCGCGGGCGCCGCCGGGATGGTGCTCGCCAACGGGGCGTTCGACGGGGAGGGTCTCGTCGCCGACTGCCACGTCATGCCAGCCACCGCCGTCGGTGCAGCCGCCGGCGAGAAGCTCCGTAAGTACATCGCGTCGTCCACCCCGCAGAAGCCGGCCACGGGCACCATCCTGTTCGAAGGCACGCACCTCGGCGTGCACCCAGCGCCGGTGGTGGCGGCGTTCTCGGCGCGCGGCCCGAACCCCCAATCCCCAGAGACACTGAAGCCGGACCTGATAGCCCCCGGCCTGAACATCCTCGCCGCGTGGCCCAGCGGCGTCGGCCCGGCAGGCATCCCCTCGGACGGCCGGCGCACGGAGTTCAACATCCTATCCGGCACGTCCATGGCATGCCCGCACGTCTCCGGCCTGGCGGCGCTGCTCAAGGCGGCGCACCCGACGTGGAGCCCCGCGGCCATCAAGTCGGCGCTCATGACCACGGCCTACACAAGGGACAACAGCAACGGCACCATGCTCGACGAGTCCACCGGCAAGGTGGCGGACGTGTTCGACTTCGGCGCCGGGCACGTGGACCCGATGCGCGCCATGGACCCGGGCCTCGTCTACGACATCGCGCCGGCGGACTACGTCAGCTTCCTCTGCAACCTCAACTACACGGGGCAGAACATCCGGGCCATCACGCGGCGCCAGGCCGACTGCCGCGGCGCGCGCCGCGCCGGCCACGCCGGCAACCTCAACTACCCGTCCCTGTCGGTCACATTCGTGGCGGACGGCGCGAAGGCGAAGTTGAGGACCCACTTCATCCGCACGGTGACCAACGTGGGCGGCGGCAGGTCGGCGTACCGCGCCACCGTGAGGGCGCCCGAGGGGTGCAATGTCACGGTGCGGCCCGAGCGGCTGGCGTTCCGGCGCGACGGGCAGAAGCTCAGCTTCACGGTGCACGTGGAGGCCGCGGCGCGGGCGAAGATGGAGCCCGGGAGCTCGCAGGTGAGGAGCGGGGCGCTGACGTGGAGCGACGGCCGGCACGCCGTGGTGAGCCCGATCGTGGTGACACTGCAAGCGCCAGTGCAGTAGGCAGGCCGGCTCATTCAAAAGATCGATCGATGGATGGAGCCAAGTTAACACGATCTCCGGCATTTGGAGACTACGTACTTACTACTAGTGGCTATGATTTGGATCAAGAGCTTGTTCTTAGGGAAGATTGGACAGAG
Source organism: Aegilops bicornis (assembly GCA_021605145.1). Classification (NCBI taxonomy): domain Eukaryota; kingdom Viridiplantae; phylum Streptophyta; class Magnoliopsida; order Poales; family Poaceae; genus Aegilops; species Aegilops bicornis. The sequence continues at coordinate 725,344,578 of CM038671.1, read as the reverse complement.
TTGCGTACCATCTCGTCTCATACAACAGTATTACTAACAGCTACTAGTATAGCATAACATCGTATAAATACATGGTTAATTAACCTGCACCCTACAATTAAGATATGGACACACTAACAATCGCTACGAAATTACACATGTTCCATCTTTCTTTTGCCGGATTAACTTGAGAGGATCTGTAGCTCTCGAGGCCACCGTACGCCCGGAGCCAAGTCTGGCTGTCAACTACGGAGTAGGAGCATTCCATTCCATCCACGATACTGCTATAGTGCTATGCCTTGGCGTTCCAGAGCTGGCTGAGCTCCCCTCTCTGCGCGCCCAGCGCAGCGATGGTTCCTGCAACATCAATTTCAGACCACAAGATTAACCCATAGTACTACATGCCAAGAGCTCGAAATTCTCCAAGTTGGCGCCATGGCCGGACTGGGCTGGTTGGTAATGGTACCTAGCGTACAGGGGACGAGGTAGAGCAGGGCTGGCTGGCCGCTCTTCATCAGGTACAGGCCAACATACGTGAATGACAGGCCTGCATTGTCGATTTTCAGGTAGTTATGTCAGTTAGCAACAGCTTCTTAATGTTGTTATCACGAGATTCAGGAAATTGGGCATACCAAATGCGTAGCCGATCATGACGTAGGGGAAATAACCGTTGGCCACACCCTTGCCGTGTGTTCTGTCATATCTGCATCATGCAACCCGGCAGCAGCCGGTGAATTTCGGCAACATTTGGTTCAAGAAGATGGGGTTTCAGCAACATTTGTGGCCGACATGCTAGCTACCCTTGTTGAGCAGGCTAAGCTGGATGATCAAATCAGTGGTGTCATTCCACACTTGGTAGAAGATGGTCTATCTATACTACAATACGCGGATGACACTATCCTTTTCTTGGATCACGATCTAGACAAGGCTAGAAATCTCAAGTTGCTCCTATGTGCTTTTGAGAAACTTTCTGGTCTCAAAATCAATTTTCATGAAAGCGAACTCTTTTGCTTCGGCGATGCTGCAGAATCAGCTTTGAGTATGTTGAGATTTTGGATGTCATTTCGGGCAGTTTCCGATTCGATATCTCGAGTATTCCCATACACTATCGGCGTTTAACTATCGCTGAGTGGAAGCATGTGGAAGAGAGACTTGAGAAAGCGTCTTGCCGGTTGGAAGGCCAAACTCTTCTCTTCTGAGGGACGTTTGATCTTGATCAATTCTGTCCTAAGCAACATGGTTCTTTATATGTTGTCATTCTTCCACCTACCGAAAGGGGTTCTCCGATGACTAGATTACTTTAGATCCAGATTTTTTGGCGGTGCGATAATGAATCCAAGAAATATAGATTGGCTAGGTGGAGCGTATTATGCAGACCTAAAAGTCAAGTGGGGCTGGGAATTCAAGACCTTGAGATAAAAAATATTGCTCTTCTCAGCAGGTGGGTTTACAAACTACTCTCTAAGAATGGGGTATGGCAAGAGATCATTCGCAACAAGTATGTGGGATCCAATGCCATTTCTCAAGTTCATTGGAAACCCGGGGATTCATGTTTTTGGAGTGGCGTGATGAAGGCCAAGGAATTCTTTTTCCAATTTGGGACCTTCTCCTCGGTTAGGGATGGTTCTCAGGTTCGATTCCGGGAAGACACCTGGCTAGGGAACAACCCACTAATGGTGCAATATCCGAGCTTGTACAGGATTGTCAGACATAAATTTGTCACGATCAAACAAGTTTAGGACAACAAAACCCTGATATTTCTTTTCGTAGGGACCTTCTTGGCCCTCGCCTGGCAGCATGGAATGAATTATCATTAAATGCGGAGGACATTCAACTGTCAGGTGAGCCGGACGTCTTTCGATGGAACTTGCATCAGAATGGCAAATTTTCGGTCAAATCCATGTATGATGCAATGGTTCATTGTGATGTTTCAGTTGATAATAGGAAATTGTGGAAGCTCAAAATTCCTCTAAGAGTGAAGATTTTCCTCTGGTTTCTACATAGAGGAGTCATTCTAACTAGAGATAATCTGGCACGATGAAACTGGCATGGTTCTAAGACATGTGTCTTTTGCCAACATGACGAGACTATTAGACACTTATTCTTTGACTGTAAATTCACTCGGGCAGTTTGGGCCATAGTTCAAGTAGCTTCTAATTTATACCCACCACGTAGTGCATGGAATATGTTTGGCAACTGGTTGCGGGGTATTGATAAACAATTTTCTGCACACATTCTCGTGGGAGCGGCGGCCTTATGCTAGGCATTGTGGCTTACCAGGAATGATGTGATCTTTAATAACAAATGTGTCTCATCTTCTATGCAGGTTATTCATGCTTGTACACGATGGCTCCGTACTTGGTCTATACTGCAGAGGCCGGAGGACAGGGACCTTTTATGATGGCGTCTACGGCAATTTGGAGCGTTCAGGGAGGTTTTCTACCCCATGGATGGCGGTGTGATCTGCGGATAGGATCTACCGCACCTTAGCCTCGACATGATTTATTTGCTTGATTTGTACGAATTATTTTTATTCTTAGGGCACTCTCGACTTTTTGGCTGTGTGCATCTAGCTATGCAGAGGCCGGGCTTTCTTTCGATGCGATTGTATCACCTCGATATATCTATTCAATGAAATGTCCTTTATCGAAAAAAAAAACCTGAAGCTGAAGGCGACGAGGAGTCCTGGGAAGAGGATGTCCCCGAAGCCGATCATGTCGTAGCCGTTCCACACGTCGAACTCCTTGGGCATCTTCAGGACCATGGGCAGGCTCGGCCCGTCGTCCGTGCCCTTGGCAACCTACATCACATCCACACGCGCGTCCTAAGTACCAGATCACCTGCAGGTGTTATGCAGGGATTTACAGTTTGCTATAGTGGGAGAAAACCTACCGTGATCATGACGCTCTTCTTGAATATCAAGGGCGAGATGAACACCCAGAATATGTCGTAGAGAAACGCGCTGATCAGAAGCGCCGACGCAACCTAAAAATGCGCAAGATCAATGCAATTGACAAGCCAGAGTAGCTAGAATGAATGTTCATGGTGACGGTGGTCTTACTTTTATGTTTGGCATTTGCACTATTTGCAACACGAGGATCATCATGCCGATGCCCTGGAAAAAGAAGAATTAGTCAAGCATCAAGTAAGTAAAACACATGGAAATCAAATAAAAACAGACGGTGGAATTTAACAACTTTTTTTTTCCTTTCTTTGACGACCTACCATTAGGTTCTGGCCAACCCAGGCGAACGGCGAGGTCTGGTGCGTCGCCCACATGATGACGATGAACAGCGCTATCGGCAGCACGACGAGCGTCACCGCCGTCACGTTCCCGACCGCCGGGAGCTTTATTTTCGTGTCGCCGCACTTCTTGCATGCTCTGCCCATCCACATCAAGTTAAGATGACAGAGAATGATCCAAGAATTCAGATGAGTTTGAGATTTAAGTGTCAGCGGGTCATATATACTGTACCTGACAATGAGTGTCGACGCAAGGAAGTGCAAGCCCTGAACGTGAAATGTACAGGGGCAGGCCGTCAGAAAAGCAAGAGATGAAACAAGCCACAATGGATCAAGACATCAAGTGATCACCTGGAGGCCGCCGAGGCAGAAGAGCCCGACCATCAACCAGGCGGACCAGATGGAGTTGAAGAAGAAGAGGAAGAGCAGGACGCAGGAGGACACGATGACGAACACGAACGCCGTCTCGGCCTGCAGCTCCACGATCTCAGGCTCCTCGGGTTTGGCAGCCTCCTGGTCTCCTTCGCCATCCCCCGAAGGAGCCTTCTTCTCCTACACACACGCACGCGGTCGGTCCAGCCGTTTCATCCATATGAATGACGATACTGCCGCCGTGCATGAAATCTGTTGAAACGAAACCATCTTTTTGTTTTAATTTCTTATTACCTCCTCGCCGACCACCACGGCGGTCCAGACGGCGGCGCAGGCGGTGGTGCTGACGGCCATGAGCCAGAGGAAAGGGATGGCGCCGTCGAAAGCCGCCTTGTTCGGCGAGTAGAGCTGCATCTCCACTGCAAATCAACCAAGCTGAGCCCACACATAATCGGTCGCCGCAAATCAGATTTTTTTTCAAAACTATCACGTTATTTGAAGCAAATTCGGAAACTACAACATGCTTTGAAGAAATATCAAGTCTAGCACCCCGTCGGCCAGGTGTTGGCCGAAAAGGGTGTTTTCGGCCACCTCTAGGCCGAAATAGGGTTTTCGGCCATGCCTTGGCCGAAAAGGTGCGAAGCTGGCCGAAGAGGGGTGTTTTCGGCCACCCTTTGGCCGAAAAGGACTTTTTGGCCTAGTGTAGGCCGAAAAGTACTTGTTGGTCAATCGTAGGTCGAAAAGTACTTTTTGGTCAAGTTTAGGCCGAAAAGTCCCTTGGGCCACCTTTTTTCGTTAACTGTTGACCAATGTATTTTCCCGCCAACCCCTTCGTTGATGCAACCCTCTTGCCCTTCGACGATGTGGTCCTTTTGCCATCCGTCGATGCAGAACTATTGCCCTTCGAGGATGCAGAAGTCTTGCCCTTGGACGATGAAGAACTCTTGCCCTTCGACGATGCGAGAACCCGTAAGCGGTGGCATGAAGATATCATCTTCGATCTGGGTCTCCTCAATCCATAAAGATGGATTATTTCTTTGAAAAGCCTTCTGAAAGTTTCACTCTTCGGCACCACCACCTTCTTCCACCTTTCATGCAACCTAAGAAGTTCTTTACGTACCTCCTCATAGGTCCTTTCAGGCCACCCAAATCTACGTAATTGGTCAGCCAACTCATTCATTATGGTGTCACTACCGGTGAGTTCGTCCCATGGAACTATCCTATTGTCCATCCTGAAATCGGTAACTAGACTCAGAAGAGTCCTGCTCATCCTGTGGTGAAAACTACGATCGAATGGATAATGGGACATCTCGACTACAATAAACTGGAATGCTTATCCACCTCCGCCTGAAGGGTTTTTTATAGGTACAGAGGAGAAAGGGGTTTGCGGGAAGGGGTTGGCGGGAAAGAGTTGGCGGGAAGGGGTTGGCGGGAAGGGGTTGGCGGGAAAGAGTTGGCGGGAAGGGGTTGGTGGGAAAATACATTGGCCAACAGATAACGGAAAGGTGGACCCAAGGGACTTTTCGGCCTACACTAGACCAAAAAGTACTTTTCGACTGGCGTAGACCAAAAAGTACTTTTCGACCTAGCGTAGATCAAAAAGTACTTTTCGCCAAGCAGACCAAAAAGTACTTTTCGGCCAAACAGCAGTCGAAAACAGCCATTTCGGCTAGCTCAACCACTTTTCGGCCATGGCAAGGCCGAAAACCCTACTTCGGCCAACAGTTGGCCGAAAACTACCTTTTCGTCCTGCACGTGGCCGACAGGGTCATAGTTTTGCATTTTTTTCATTATGTGCTATAGTTTCCGAAATTGCTACAAAATACGTCATAGTTTTGAAAAAAAACATGTATACCAGCAGTATATATTTATGATTCAGGTCTCCTCACCCTTCTTCGCGCCGTCCATGGCCTCGAAGATCTTGAGCCCAGAGGACCGCGACACGATCACGACCGGGATCTTGAAGTCAAGCGCCGTGTCGTTCTTGCTGCACACCATCTTCCCCACATCTGCCAGCCAGCCGAGAGAGCTCTGCTCGTCAGTCCCGCTCGCGCGCACCGGTGCCCTGCCTTTGTTTGTGGCGTGCGTGCAGTTGTAATGGACGATGGAAATGATGCAGATGACTGACCGTCGATGTCGTTGGCCATGATCAGCGCCTTGGCGCCGCTGGACGCGGCCGCGTTCGCCTTCTCGAGGTACGTGCACTCGCCGCGCTCCGTCACGGCGATGTTGCCAGCTAGCTGCAGCGAAGGAAATGCAGCTCAGAAGTCAGAAAAGATGTCTGTGCGTGTGTGTGTGCGCGCGCGCCGGCAGGGAGAGTGGTTTGCCTGCGGGGACTTCTGGCAGCCGGTCTTGGAGCTGGGAATCACGGCGGGGAGCCTCTCGGCGGCGGACGCCGTGTCCGGCACCATCCCGCCGAACCTCGCCGTCATCCCGATCAGGGCGCTCATCTGCTCGCCGTCCACCCAGTACACCACTTTCACCTGCGCGCACGCATGCATGGACGCGTAAATATAATTAGTGAACTCTCCGGGATGGATGATTCATCGTAGAATCGGTCGATCGGCGGGCACCTTCTGGAAGGGGTTGTTGCAGCGGGGCAGCTTGGGCGATTTGTCTTCCTCGAACTCGGTGTTGAAGCCTGCCGCGCCCGGCGCCAGGAGGAGGACGGGGAGGAGGAGGAGAGCGACGGCGCCGCCGCGGCCGCGGCCGCGGCGAGGGGAGGCGACAGCCATGGCTGGGTTGACCGGCGCGCGTAGGACCGGAGACGCCGTCGCACGCACGCACGTCGTTCGTCCCTGGCGATAGCGGACCTGCGCGGGCGCGTCGTCTGTGTGCGCGGGCGGGCATGCATGCGCCGTGCCTTGCGCTCGCCGTGTGCTATTTCCAGGGGGCCAAGCTACTTGCTCTGGTACCGGCCGGGGGTGGCTGCCGTTCGTCCGAGCCCGATGTTCCCGCCTTAATTTCGTGTGTATTGGCGTGTTGCTTACTTTGCTCTAGTGTCAACATTTTCGGATTTCCTAAACATATTTTTTTTTGCATCAGTCGATTCCTCACACGTGTGCCGCCTGAGTCGGGGGTGACGCAGCCGGCCACGGTGTTCCACCGGCGAGGCTGATCCATGACCGTGTCAAGCACAACATCACCGATGAAGGAGCGGCGCTATGTTTAACTGGTTCGAGTGGAGGGTGCGGGGCCGCAGCCACCCGAATATTTGGTGTAGGGAGGTTTAGAGGAATGGCCAGGGATGCAACAACACAGTGGAGGTGGCGGCTCAGGCAGAGCAGGGCGGCGAGGCGTGGGCAGGGCTGGTAGGCGGTTGGGTTGATCCATACATTCAAAATTATTGAATATCGTGTTCGAGAAATATGGTATTAAACGTCATATTACATCCAGTAGTACAAGTATGGGCTAATGATATTTTGAGATAATTAGAAGATTACGTGAGAAAAATATATTTTGCAAATGTATCCTCGATGCAAATGAGTTCATATTCCTTTTACTACACTAGATTCTTGTTCTCTTCTGATGAAGATTCTGAGAGCAATCCCTTATCAAAATATTTGTGTTTTTGTAATTTTTCAAATTTATCCAATTGAACTTATTAGCCATTTTCAATAAACTGTGATGTGGTTCGACTATATGTTTGTAGGTTTGGTCAATATAGGCACAATATTTGTATGTGCACACATTTGACACACTTGAGAGTTCCTTTGTGATCATTTTTGTGAAAATGATCTATTCCCTATTAATAGGTAATCCCGTCTTTGGTTGTCATTTCGCATCCACTCTACTTTAAATTTCTCATGGTTCTATTTTGTGACCACCGACGTGCTTAATATTCTCAGTACTAGCAGGATTCAAATAATGGCATAGTACCCGTCGGGTGAATCTAATGATTTTGAGCAATTCTAAGTTTCTTTACCATGGAAATGGTAGTCCATCATAAGAGGATGTAAAGTACTAAGGGATTTTCAACCAGATCTACAAAAAAATATGATCACAAAATCTCAACTTCAAGTTAATTTTCCATTTTATAAGTAACAAAATTATAAGCTGCGATAGACTTGATATCTTAAAATTTTAACGGGTGATCATTCCTGATGTGCTCACGGCAGCATGTTTCTCTTAAAGAAAATACTGGAGGGTAAATAAATATTCATACATTATATGGTCTTGGAGAGGAGGCCGAGGCCGCGACCATTGTGCGTCGCGTTGGAGGCCAGGGTCGCGACGAGCATAGAGGCGGCCAGACCGTGACGGGCTAGGGCGCTCTCACCGCCAAAGACACCTAGGGCCTACGTGAAGACGGTTTCCTTCGCCCATTCGTGCGCCAGTGGTGGAGACTAGCGAAACGACAGCGACAACGACAACCCTCTCATCTCCGGTTCTTCCTCTGCTTCTATTCTGTGTGATGTTCTTCTTTGTTGGCATGAGGCCGATTCCACTCCTCTTGTAGCCTAACCGCTCTCGGTAGAGAGAAGTGTTGATAACTTGTTGAAGTACAAGTTATTAACAAGTGAATCGTTATCTTTATTGATGATGAAAGGCTATATATACAATCTGAGGGGACGCGTCTCACGGACGCGCCCCTTACAAAGGATGGCAACTAATGACGGTTGCTACCCTTACAAAGGATGGCAACCAATGACGGTTGTTAGACTTAAGTCGGTTGCTATTAAGCAGGAATTATTCCTTAATTATTTTAATTAATTTATTCCTAACAAATCTATACCTACTTTATTTATTTTTTTATTAATAAAGGGAGGTGATATTCTTGGTTTCGTCCCGCTTCGTTTGGTCCTGCTTCAATTAGTTTCACATACGCTATTTTGTTTCGTTACTTGCCATCCATTTTGGCCCAACGGAGGAAGCCCATTTGGCGGTGCACTGTGGCGAGAGCTAGCACATAATAGAATTGCCGATGGGAGGGTTCGATCTCATAACCTGCCAACCGGCCATGCACAATTTATCCAACTGACCCAACTAACGATATGAGAGGATTTTTTTTCCTCACGTTGCAAGCACAGGCCTTTTTGCTAGTACTGTACAATGCCAATGCCATGGCTAACACACACTCCACATGTACAATGATTGAGCTGTTGGACCAATCATATCTGAACAACCTGTCCCAGGTTCCGAAAATCCAGACTAGCCTTGAAGCGACTGGCAGTCTCATGTCACGTCGCCAGCGTCCTCTTAACCTCCTGTTCAGGAGACAAACTGCATTCCCAAGCTTCAAGCCTCAAGGTGGCAATTTGAGCCAAACCCTTCCAGGCTCGTGTTGTATAAGCCATACCCCAAGATGGGGGCTGCATAATGTATCCATCAGAACACAAAGCTAGCTCTCATCTTTGGCGCTCATCTTTCCAGCACTTTTCCGCTCCCTTTTTCGCTCCGTTTGCGCTTCAACAGTGTACTGCTTTTGCAGCACCTGGAGCCTCTCAAGGAGTTCTTGGAACGAAGGGCGGCGTTGCGGGTCACTGCTCATGGAAACGATAAACATACAAAGGGATCAGGAATCGGTTGTTCGGTACCAGCGTGCAGAATGATAGTATGTACCTGTCCCAACAACTCTGGATCATCGATGCCCACTGAGGATCCGTGTCCCCTGGAATTTCAAGCCTGTCATCCATGAAACCCACGGCTCCGACAACCTGCAACATAGGGGCCCTCAAAGCTTGTGCTGTTACGTTGAAAATAAGAAGCAGAAAATAAACTAAGTTTTCCTGCAACGATCACGATTTCGCTTCTTGGAAAACATTTACCATTCACCAGTAAGCAAGCATCTTCCAAGATTTCGTTGGCTCTAAGACACCACATAAAGGGAAAAGCTAAATATGTATAGTAAAAATGTACCTGCATTGTATTGCGAGTATCCCAGGGAATCTTCTGAGTAACAAGCTCCCATAGGACCACTCCATAGCTGAATACATCAGACCTATACTCGATAAAAAGGAAGAAATGAGTAATCATCCTTAGGTAACAAGGATATATATATTGTTCAAGAATCTCCACGCTGAGCTTACTTCTCATTTGAAGGTTCACTCCGCAGCACCTCCGGAGCCATCCACTGCGGCTGGATGTGGAAACCAGGTTATCAGGTACTAGGTTAAAGTTTATGACAAACTTGTCAGTCTGGAGAATCCATGTCAAAAGGTCAAGTTTGCTTGTACTTACTGTTCCCTTTCCAGTTTTTGTTGTCAGAAATGTTTCAAGTTTCAGACGTGAAAGACCAAAGTCCGCAACCTAATAGAACCAAGTGAGATGAGACGATACAAAGTATGGAGGACAAAGCTTCATACTTACCTTTACATTCCAATTCTTATCAACCAGCAGGTTTGGCGATTTCAAATCACGGTGCACAATAGTGGGGATGGAAGTGTGAAGATAGTTCATGCCCCTTGCCTGCAACAATATTAATTCTTCTTCTAAGAATACACATGGAAAAATGTGTGATATAGCATAAGATACCATGTTTGATAGCAGGTAAAATATATCACCTATTTTATGTTTCATTCTTCCATAATCTGAAGCTACAGATATGGCTTAGCTTACATGCAGTTGTACAAAATATTTCCGTATCTATTCAACACATATCTTGAGATCTTCAAGTGAAGAATGTTTATCTAGTTCTTCTGCTACAACATGTTTATTTCTCAAAAGTTCCATGTATATTTGGCTGGATATTTCTTAATTCCTTAACCAGCTGTTAAAAGAAAATGAACTCACAATGTCTATAGCCATGTTAACTCTCCGTCTTGGATCCATCTTGCCAATGTTATTTTGGAGCAACCGAAACAAACTCCCGCTGCGTATGGGACAGAAGCGTTATACAGAGCAAGTAAAACAAAATGACCTCTTGTGAGATTCTAGAGTGTATACAATTACAGAAGAAGGTCAAAAACTATATTTCCGACACCAAGAATGGTTTAAAACCCATGGAAACTGAAAACAACTTCACCTAGTACAAAATCAATGCATGATGTCAGAAGTGGCTCTAGTATTAAACGAATAGAACCGGGGGTATTAGCACTCCCAACTTTTTCAACAAGAGGGGAGTATAAAACACGGGTGGGTTCTTACAGAACCTTGTGTGCCAGCCGTTGAGCCACCCATCAATCCTTAGGAATGTTCTTACTAGCATTAATAAGAAACACATGTAGGAGGATATACAGCATACCGTGGAAAAAATTCAGTAACAATACAAAGTGGTTGCTGCGACACAACTGCACCCATGAAAAGTATTATATTGGGATGTCGTAGTTTCTTCATCAATGATACCTACACATTTGAAGGATACAAATATAGTCATGGCCACAAACTACGGAAAAGGGATCACAGGATTTTGGAAGTTATCAATGTGGTGATAATTGACCCACAAAAAAACCAACAAAAGTGAAGGTTTGTCAACAGAATATTTTTCCTTCATATTTATCCACATGGGTACATTAACATAGAATAGCGAAAATGGTAACAGTAGGTTCTGTGAACATCACGGAGTGTTGGAGTCTAGTCACAATCTTGCACTTAGTTTCTGTGATGGAGTATCTGTCTTAATAATACAGCAGATGTAATGTAGTTTCATTGCCATTATAGCCAAATTCATGAGCAATTTAAGGTCAACAGATTTATTTATTTTGAGATAAAGGTCAACAGAAATTGTATGTACATATAGATGTCCACCTCTTGTCTGAAGGTAGTTATCATTTCTTCTGAATATTCCTGCTTGGAGAATACTTTAGCTGCCACGTCCTACAGGAACATGGATAGATACTGAGAATCTGTTGTTAAGATGTAAAACTCCATTAATATTCATGCAACAGAAATGATATACCATACCAACTTACCGAGCCATGCCACAAAGCATGATACACTGTTCCGCAACAACCTGTATGCATAGAACATGAAAATAGCACAGATGAGTACCAGATTGCATACAGCAACCTAAGAATAGGGATATTACTGATAATTCTGTGTGATTATCTACATGGACTTTCAGGAGTAAACAAGTGCATGCATATCACTTGCAACTTAGAATCTCGGAATAGACACTCACGCCACTAGGACTACTGTAAAATCATGAAATTAACTGAACTGTTATGTCTATTGAAGAGTAGAAGAAACATAACTGGCCTGAATTATGCCAACGATAAGAGGAGAATACACAAGCTTTTATTAAGAAGCATGAAGAGCGAGGAATTTAACTGACAAAAAACCGATTTGTACTATGCCTATGAGCTATTAAGATGCATGCATAGTGTGAATTACTGACGAAGAACAAACCGCTTAAGTAGTTACGATTACAAGCCACGGCTATGCCTAATACTAATGTTTTTGAAGTACATGTTAACCAAGAGATCTGAGTGCCTATAGACGGAGTAATTGCAAAGGAAAAGTAACTACCTTGACCTACTTGTTCTCCAATTACTAGGTCTTCCCAGGAAATCTCATAATCTAAGTAGTCTGCTTCATAATCTACTCTGTTGATACCGCTGCTATTAGTACTCCCAGTGCTGCTCATGCTACTTGCGCTGTCCTTGTTGAAATCCCACCAGGAACCTGAGACCTCATATTTGCTAGCCCAAGTGTATTCGCTGTCTTGGCAGCCTGAAATTATGATAGGCTCTAGAACTGGAACTCTCTGATGAGTCTGGTCATTCTCTGGCTTATCATGCAACTGTGTTGAGTTCACGTTATTCTTCTCAGAACCCCCATCAATTTCATGGCCTTTCCAAGGCCATGATATGCCCATCTTGGCCAACAATGCCTCAACCTTTGAATTAAAAATCTTGTGAAACCCTACTTTTCCTTCTCCTGAATCATCACTAATTGTCCTGCAAGACTTGCCAGGGGATTTCTCTTCGGCCACAAAGGCACGATGCATCACATCCCCACTAGGGGTGTTTTCTTCACTTGATACCAGATCGCCCTGGAGATTAAGTTCAGAATACTGGCCCTCAGAGCAACTACCATACTGTTTGTCGCTATTCTGGCACGTCCTTATCCGAGAACGAACTCTACTTGTAACACTGGTAACCTGAACATCAAGAAAAGAATACACTAAGAAATAAATGAAGAATAAGTACCAGAAATAGTAAGTTCCATTTGAAATTGAACAGCAATAGAACTTACCAAAGTTACTATCTTGGAGGTAGTAGAAGATTGAAGAGGTTGCTGGGAGTGAAGAGAACCTTTGTTTAGTGAACCACTTTTAGGCTGGTTGTTAGCATGGAACTGGGGCCTTGCTGTACTTGGATAGGATTTCAATGAACCTGAGGGACTACATATCTCCTCTAATGTCCGTAAATCATGCGAGATACCAATGAGGCCCACCAAGCTACCATCGTCATCGTATAAAAGGGTGTTCTGGCCAAGAATAAAAAACCTGTCTCCTGACTTGTTCTTAACAGGAAACTTGCCTCTCCAGCACTTCCCTGTAAATATAGTCTGGATGACGATTTTTGCTGAATCGTAGTCAGTAGGATGAACAATTAATTCAACGGCATTCCGACCAACTGCTTCTGATGCAGAATAGCCAAACAAATGCTCAGCATACCGGTTCCTAGATTACAGAACAAGAAGGAAGAATTTGGTAAAACATGCATTCATACCATCGAGCAGAGTCGACTGTGATTAGGAATGCCTATTACATAAATAATTGCCAATTACATGCATCAAGATATGCTATGTATTTTAATAAAGAAAACCGAAATGCACTTCGCACTAGGTAAATTGTCAGTTCTATCACTTTCAGCAACAGTTTTTGCAGAAGTTTTCACTTTGCCCCAGCTCGACTACAGTAAGAAGCAATTATCCCATCAGTTTACTTCCAGAGTCACGTTTCAATGCAAGAAAACACCGTAGCGTGATCACTGGAACAAGCTAGAGAGTAGAGATTGCAGTCACTCAGTAGACAGGATTGCATAACCAAGTAAGCAAAAGCCCCATATCTGAACTTCAATCTATGAATAGCGCTCGGGCCAAATAGAAAGAAGAAGAAAAATCTACGAATAGAAGTATAGAACTAGTCTAGCATTTCGTCAAGCACCTAGTGATCAGTGAGTGTACACAACCGAAACAACACAGGCAAGGGACCTCACCAGTACAGGAACTTGCCGTCGGTGCCAATGACGTGCACGGCCTGCCCCAGCGACTGCAGTACCCACTTCCAGTGGCAGTGCCTGCTGGCCAACCCGCCGCCGCTGCGGGCGACGACGCGTCGCGGCTGCGGCTGCGGCAGCGCGCGGAAAGCGCGGCGCCCGGCGTCGGCGTCGGCATCGCGGCGGTCCGTCGTGAGCTTGCCTATCTCCCGCTTGAGCTCGGCCTGCCCCTCCTCCAGCACCCGTATCTTCTCCAGCAGCGCGTCCGCGTCCATCGCCGGCGACGATCAATGCCACCGTTGGTAGAATGGGAATGGCCCGCCCTTTTCACCGGAGATGCCGCGATTAAATAACGGAGAAGATGTGGCTCCGAAGCTGTATCACGTGGGACGATGGGATCATGACTCTACTCAACCTAGGGGAGAATATCACATGATACCTAGGTGCAGGCTAGTGAGCAGCAGTCAGTCTGCACGCATTGGCAGCTCGTCGTCGCACGCATGCACTCAGCACGATTACCAGCACGCCTTTCTCCTGGTTTTCTTTCTCCCACGACACCCTCTCATAAAAAAGAAAGTTCTCTTGGAGCAACTCCAATGCGGCGATCCATTTTATCCGTCCGCGTCCATTTGAATCACAGCGGATAAAAAAACCGATCCAAACGACCGCGTTTTCGCTTTTCGACCGCCTGCCGACCTATTCCCGGCCCAATTTTAAGCCTGATTTGCGTCGGTGCGGACACAAGACGGACGCACGCGCCGCGCGCCAACTACTTCCCCTGGCCCGCCAGTCGGTGGCAAAGCCTCCACCATTTCCTTCCACTTTCCCAAAAAACCTCCTGCCCGCGCTCGCTCCCGGCCGCTCTCCATGGACGACGACCTCGATGTCGTCGCCGGCCTCGCCTCCCTCGTCTCGCCCAGCATCACGTCCGCCCCCTCCGGCAAAGGCAAGCCCCGCATCTCCCGCAAGACTGCCACCGCGCCCAGGAAGAAGAAGCAGCTGACGCCCGAGGAGCGGGCCGCAGAGTCGGCAAAGAGAAAGAGAAAGGGGCAGAGGCACGCGGCGGACGCAAGGGATGAAGCAGCGGCGGCCGCCGCCATAGTCGCCGCTGTGCAGCAGGAGGACACCGCCGCCCGCGTCGCGGCGGCAACGAGGGAGGCGTTGATCTACATAGGGTTAAACCCTGGCCAGCACGGGCTCGTCAACGCCGCCGTGGCCACGGCCAGCACCGGCTCGTCCGCGTTTCCTCGAATGGTGCTCCCAGAGTCGCCCCACGCGTCGGCGGCTTACCCGATTCCCAGCTTCCACGTCTACCCGCAAGCCTCCCACCTCTCCGGGGAATGCTCGCCAGAGGTGAGCGTGGTGGCGCCTTCCACGCGCGCGCCCGTGCCCATCGACCTCAATGCCACACCGGTAGCCAGTGCCTCGTCATCCGGCGAGGCGAGAAAACCCGCGTGGCAGATGCCGGCCGACATGCTCCCGGGCGCCCGCAACCTGTTCGACAGAATGCCGACGACTGGCGACGACGAGACGACCAACTGTTTCATACAGAGCATCATCTTCGAGGGTGATACGGCGGCCGCTCGCGGTGCTGGCTACGATCCTGAGGAGACACAAAGCCAGGACGGCCGAGGGCCATTCATGCCGTCGACCTATAATCAAGCTGGCATGCAGGACGCCTTCATGCAAGATCAGGTCGGCCTAGACATGGATGGCTTCCCGCTCGACCACGAGTTTCTGGAGGACTACGGCCTCGAGGAAGAGGATGAGTTGGACATCGACGGGGAGCCTTTGTTCAAGGATGAGCTTGCCAGCCAAGCCGGGGTGAAGCTGAAGCGCAAGAGCAGGCGGACGAAGGCATACATTGCCGCCGAGGACAAGCTCCTTTGTAAGTGTTGGAGGGACATTGGGCAAGACCCCAAGGTCAGCACCGAACAAAAGGCATCAACCTTCTCGTGTCCATCATGAGTTCCATGGAAGCAAGAAGTTTCCGCCGTACCAAATACAAAGCACGCGTGAGTGGGTGTCCATTTCGAAGCGATGGAAGGTGATCCAACAAGAGTGCCACAAGTTTTGTGCCACTTTTGAGAGCATCAAGGCACGCCCCGTGAGCGGCATCGGCATGCAAGACATGGTATGCATGCATGCGCCCCTCTTTGTTTTCATTCCGTTTATGCTTGCGAGTCCATTTCCATATCCATTTGCCAATATGCTTGCATGCATTTCATTTGTAGGCATTTCAAGCTTTGGAGGCATTCAAGGTCCAACACGGTGGCAAGTCCTTCAGCCTCTCTCATTGTTTGAGGGTCATCAAAGACGAGGAGAAGTTCAAAGCGCAATATGCCGCCCTCATGGCGTGTAGGGGGAAGAAAGCCGTGGAGGAGGTTGGGGAGAGCGAGAAGCCACGGCCGCGGGGGAAGACCAACTCCAAGAAGGAGGACAAGCGATATGCGGCATCGAATGCCTTGATCGCAACCGTGAAGGGCATGATGACCAAGAAGGACTCAAGGGAGGAGAAGTACCGGCAAGACAAGGAAGAGCAAATGAACGCCTTCATGAAGATCCAAAGGAGGAAGCATGAGATGAAGGCGGAGAAGCAAACCAAGATGCTTGAGATGGAGGCGGAGAAGCAAACCAAGATGCAAGAGATGGAGGCGGAGAAGCAAACCAAGATGCAAGAGATGGAGGCGGAGAAGCAAACCAAGATGCTAGAGATCGAGACCGCAAATGCCAAGACCAAGGCGAAAGAAGTGGCTCTCGCTAGCATGATGACGGCCGTGGAGATCATGAAGGTGGACCTCAACACCGTGTCGCCGAGGAAGAGGCCGTGGTTCGAGAAGATGCAGGACGACATGCTCAAGTTCGACGACGAGTGATCTATGACGGTGAGTGCCATCCTTTTTTGTATGCCGACAAGTGTGCTGGCATGACCACGGCCGTGATGACGTGGTCGAACTCCTACCCCTTTTTGTGTGGTGGCATGTGTGCGACCCTTTGGCAAAATCTTGCGCCTGAAGACGTAATGGTGTCTTTTGGGTGACATTGTATGCGGCGGCATGATGCAGGCATGAACTTTGAGCGATAGAATGGCTGCTGGCATGATCTACGGCCATGTGCCTTTTGTAAATTTGTGCGCGAACATGATATAGGTCGCTGGCGTTAGACGTATTGTCGACCCAAGTGTTAAACAGGGCGAACGCCAAACGGGCGCCCAATCCAAACGGACAAAAACACCATCCATTTGGATCCACGTGTGGAGTTTAAATCCCATCCAGAAAGTACAGTTTTGGCAGATTTTTGAGTCATACAGCCGAGACTGCGTGAGGAGAGAGAACCGGGGCTGTGTGATTAAATAAGTCGACCAAAAGATCTAAGCACAAGCCAACGGTTTGCCCATGCCTGACATAATCAGTGGGCGAGATGGATGAGGTGCACTGCAGCTCTGCTGTACTCCTCGCTGTTCCGCTTGGCTGCCTCCCCTTCGTCTTGGGAAAGCCCAAACCGAAACTCTTCTCCTCTTCTGGTCGAAGTTTTCCTCCCATTCCCGGCCACGCTTTGTCCTCCTCCTCTCTCTAGCCCTCCTTAAAATCAGCTAGCCTCCGGTCGGTGCCGCCGGAACTCATCCCAGCTGTCAGCCATCTCTTTTTAAAACGCTGGTTGCGATGTGGACGTGCGCACGTAGACGCTCGTACCACCACACACACAACGGACAACACCTACTACTGAAGACTACGAACGTAGACACTCGTACCAGCACACACACACACCCACAAGGCCTACTCCTGAAGGCTACCGGGTCAAAATTTCATAGCTTCAAAATTGACGAAGTTACTGAATGCGTCTATCAACCGAAGTATCCTTTCCTGCAAGATTTTTTCAGCGGAACCGGGGTTTGCTCAAAGAGGATATTATTCATATAGTAAAAAAGTTCTTCGACACAAATATAATGCTGGAGGGTGTTAATGATATGGTTATTGGTCTTATTGCTAAGGTGAAAAATCCTCAATTGATTAAAGACTTTCGGCCTATCAGTTTGTGTAACGTTATTTATAAAATTATTTCTAAGGGCCTCGTGAACAGATTAGACCGCTTCTTGATGGTATGATTTCTCCTACCCAAAGTGCTTTTATTCCTGGGAGACTAATCTCTGATAATGCTCTCATTGCTTTTGAGTGTGTGCACTCCTTGAGTTCTCTTAAGGATGGTCAGGGTGAACTCTGTGCTTATAAATTGGACCTTACAAAGGGGTATGATATGGTAGATTGGAATGTTTAAAGAGCATGTTGACGGCGATGGGCTTCACGGTGGGGTGGATAAATTGGATTATGGCTTGTGTTACTTCGGTAAAATTTTTAGTGTGCTTCAATGGCCAGCTTTTGGAGTCGTTCTCCTCATCCTATGGCATCAGGCAAGGAGATCATTTATCTCAGTATGTGTTCTTGTTTGTGGTCGAGGCTCTTTCGTTATTGTTACAAGATGCATGTGCTAGAGGATCTCTTCTGGACTTCAGGGTCAATAGGCATGCTCCGGGAATTTCTCATCTCTTGTTTGCCGATGACTGCCTGTTATTTTTCAAAGGGCCTATTGACCAAGCATTGACAACTAAAAATATTATTTCCACTTATGAGAAGGGAACGAGCCAGTTATTGAGTCCAGATAAATGCTTTATTATGTTTGGAAAGAAATGTAGTATGGGAGTCCAAGTTGTTGTTTCGTAATCTTGTGTATCACCGCTGGGGGATTCGAGGACAAATATCTTGGGTTGCCGGTGCCGCAAGGGCGAACGAAGGCTGGAAACTTTTAATCTACTAAAGAAAAATCTCTAAAAAAATTATCGGATTGGGTTGAAAAATATGCGTCATGATGGGCAAAAGAAACTTTGATTAAATATGTTTTACAGGCTCTTCCGGTGTATGCCATGGGCATCTTTAAATTTCTCGTATCACTTTGTGAGGAGTTATCGCAGATTATAAGGAATGTTTGGTGCGGTGATGAGAAGTATAGGAGGAAGACTCATTGGCTGGCTTGGGATAAATTGACTAAGCCTAAAGGTGAGGGAGGTATGGGTTTTCATGACCTCAGGTTATTTAATCAAGCTCTCCTAGCTAAGCAGGCTTGGAGATTGGTGGTTAACCCTGAATCATTGTGCCCCAAAGTGATCAAGGCAAAATACTATCCACATGGGCATATTTTTTATACTGCTTTTCCACAGTCGGCATCCCTCACTTGGCAAGGTATCTTGCATGGTTCAGATCTTCTGAAAGCGGGAGTTATCTAGAGAGTGTGCGGTAGATCTAATATTATTATTTGGAGAGATAACTGGCTCCCAAGAACATCTGGTCTTAAAATTAATGCAAGGAAGAATAGGACCAGGATCAAATGGGTATCTGATCTGATCTTGAGTGGACCAAGGAGATGGGATGAGAATTCGATTAGTCATTTATTCTATCCATATGATGCAAAGGAGATACTTGGGTTGCCTATTCAGTCAACAGGGGGTGGTGATTTTGTAGCTTGGCATTTTGAGAAGACGGGGTTGTTCTCGGTTAAAAGTGCCTACAAGCTTGCGCTTACTCTAATGGAAAAAAAATATGAGGGGTAGTATAGTGCTGCGGAGATGGGAGAGAGGAAAATTTGGGATAGTATCTGGAAGGCCAATATTCCGCAGAAGATCTGGATTTTTGCTTGGTGGGTTGCATCCAGTAGCTTGGCTGGCTAGGTAAACAGAGTGGTTCATCACCAAACTACTGTTAGTATCTGTTCTATTTTTGAAATGAAGGATGAAAGTACTTTTCATGTGCTTGTCATGTGCCCAAAGGCTTTTGCACTGCGTATGGCCATGAGGGACATTTGGGAATTACCTACAGAGAAGGTGTTCAGATACACGGGGTTGATTGGTTTCTTAATCTTCTAAGTCATTTGAGCCATACTATGCGTGACCAAATTATTTTCATATTTTGAAGAGCCTGGCATTTAAGAAATGATATGATATTTGGTAAAGGAATGGAATCAGTCTCAGCATCTGCTAGCTTTGTGAATAATTATTAGTCATCCTTTGTTGTTCACTCCTTACCTCTGGTGGACACGAAAAATAAAGGAAAAAGTCCGATGCATGGACTAAGAAGTGCTCCTAATTTGGCGGTGAGCAAGATGGATTGGAAGGCCCCGCCTCCGGGTTATATCAAGATTAATGTCGATGCAAGCTTTGTAGAGAGCATCCGGGCCGCAAGTGTGGGTGTGGTGGCTAGAGATTCCTCTGCGAATGTCATTATACAATCTTGGGATTTCATTGGGTGCTGTAAAAGTGTGGAGGGAGCGGAGCTAAGGGCATGTATTGCGGTCTCTATATAGGTATTACTCTTCACAATCCTATACTTTTAGAGACTGACTGTAAACTTCTTCTTGTGTCCCTTGCAAATGATCTTTTTGATAGGTCAACTTTGCTTGACTTGAAGAAGGAAGCAAGGAGTATCACTAAGCTGGTTAATAGCCTAGAAATCAATAAGATTAGCCGCTTGGACAATGGGGTAGCACATTTAATTGTAAAGTTTTGCTTTGACAATAGATCGGATGGTATTCTTATTAATGATGTACCCCTCTGTGAGGTGAATTCTGCAATGAACAATTGTAACGTCCCTTTTGATTAATTAATATAAGAGGTGATGTTTAAAAAAGTAAAAAAATCCTATAGACACTCAAATCAACATAATACATTTTGCTAGTCGCTGCATTATAAAACTTCTACATATGGAAAAAAGATCGATTTATTGAGTGGGGCTATTTGGCTCCCAGCTCATCTGCTCACGTCATAAACAGTAAATCCAAACAAACTACTAGAAAAATAAAAATAAAACCTGATTTTTTGCATGGAAGATGCTTTTGTGCATGAGGTCCGCTCCATATTTCAGCTCATTGGACATCTGAGTAGCTCTCGGCAAAAAAAGACAAATTTGAAGTCTGTGAAAAAGTTTACTGTTTATGTACTGTTCTGGCCAAATTTGTTTTGTTTTTTGTTGAGAGCTACTCATATGTCCAAATGAGCTGAAATTTAGAGCGGACCTCACGCACCAAAGCATCTTCCATGCAAAAATGTTTTTTTAATTTACTGTTCACTGAGTGCAGATGAGCCCGGGCTTAGAAATGGATATCCATGATTTATTGATATAATTGCATCACAGGCATCACGTGATCTGTTAACTCGCCCCACAGAGGTGGTTCCACAAAAAAATGACAAGTCCTCGAAGTCTCCGGACGGCCTTCCGCCCTTTCGAGTCCGAGTTTGGGGAATGAGCGGGGAAGGTCGATTACTGCCGCTGCTCGTCTTTGTCTCGGATCCGCGCCAGGCTGAACTCATCGCCGAGCTCAGGCATCAGAGCACATGGCCAGACCTTGATATGAACAAAATGAATGAAGACTATGACGATGGGGTTGGCGATGACTGGTGGATGAATGGTGAACTTCGCCGACGGATAAGCACAGAGCGCTTGACTTAGAGCCCCGGTTTAACGAGTTTGGGACAACTTTACGCTCTACTCGAAGCCACCGGTTCAAGACGAAAGAAAGAGACTGACTTATGATGACTTAATACCAACTTGGAATGAATATCTAGGTGGATTGGTATGATTAGTCATCGGAGTGCAGATTTTGGCGGGGACCACTGACGGAGCTACATTTGGCAGACCTTGGGTAGGGGGTCTCGAGCTAGTGATCTTGGCACGATGGTAAGAGGACGAGGAAGAGACACAATATTTACCCAGGTTCGAGCCCTCTCAAAGAGGTAAAACCTACAGCCTGCTTTGTTGTATTGATTACAGATGGGGTACGTAGTACATGTTGATCTACCTTGAGATTGTATGTGTGAATGAATCTCTCTCTAGGATGTCTAGAATATCCAGATTACGTTCTGTCAACTAGCATAACCTCGGTTTATATAATGTATCGGAGGCCTAGGATTTAGAAGAGTCCTCGTATTGTGGAATCTTCCTTTTATACGTCATGTGCTACCCGAACAGGCCCAACCATGAAGCATCATGAGGGTCCTCGGCTAGACCCTCTTGGCTGGGAGACGACATGGTGAGTACCCCCTAGTCCAGGACACCACAAACCACCACCTAGGTTCAGAGAGATTGTACGGGTTCCATGTTTAGTAGCTTTCATGTATAACCACGTGTCATATGAGATGTGTCTTAGCTAAGTAAGTTGTAGGAACCCGACTCGTATGACTAGCAGATGTAGGTGTTCGATGGGTGAATGGGTCATACTAGTGGGCCAGGGTACTACTTCCCAAAGGTCGTCTCGGTCTTCTCCCGAATACTCTACTTTGGGTTTAGTTGCGAATGGGACTGACTAGGTCATGTGGGGTAAAGTACACGAACCTCTCGAGAGTGTAAAAACTGATCATGATTATCCATGTCTACAGTTAAGGATGGCAATTTACCCATGGGTACGGGTACACGTGGACATCGTACCCGCATGGGCAGGGTATGGCATAATTTTACACCCATTGGTAGTACTCGTAACCTACCCGTTAAGTCATGGGTAGGGCATGGGTATAGCCTTTTAGTCGTGGATATACCCATACCCTACCCATTTATACTGACATGTGGACCTTACCAGTGAAGTGTGTCGTGCGCTTGTGAACCTACTTTAAAATTATCACAAATTGTCAATTTGAATTGAGATAATTGTCATGTACTCATCTATCTGTTATTGAGTTGAGATAAAAGTTTTTTTGTCAAATGTGATATCGATGAATGTAAAATTGTGAATAACTTGTACACTGCTTGATCTACCCAATGGGTATGGGTGCCCATCAGGTATGGGCTCCGGTAAAGTTTCATACCCGTGGGTACGGGTATGGTTAGAATTTTGTAACCATTGACTACATGGGTATGGGTATGGTGTTGCTCTACCCGCCTCACACAATAAAATAAGTAAATAAAAGTGCAGCAATATATTTTGGATTTTGATATATGATTCAGATAGACCCGGGGGACCATAGTTTTCACTAGAGTCTTCTCTCTTGAAGATAGCATGCGGTGGGTAAACAAATTACTGTTTGCCAATTGATAGAAAAGCGAATAATCATGACGATATTTAAGGCAATGATCATGTATATAGGCATTGATAACCCACAAGTATAGGGGATCATGACAGTTTTCGAGGGTAGAGTATTCAACCCAAATTTATTGATTCGACACAAGGGGAGCCAAAGAATATTTGTAAGTATTAGCAGTTGAGTTGTCAATTCAACCACACCTGGAGATTAAATATCTGTAGCAAAGTGATCAGTAGCACAGTAATATGATAGTTTGATAGCAGTGGCAGTGATAGCAATAGTAATAGTAACAGTGGTAGAAGTGGTTTTATAGTAGTTGTAAAAGTAGCAGCAACAATAATAACTTAGCAAGAACAATATGTGGAAAGCGCGTAGGCATTAGATCGGTGATTTCGTTGGATGATATTCATCATATAACAGTCATAACCTAGGGCGACACAGAACTAGCTCCAGTTCACAAATATATTGTAGGCCACCTAATACAAAGTCAGGATAAAACCTTATTGCTTTTCTACAAAGTGTACCAAACCTCCACTTACCCTCAAATGCATGTAGGTGAGATAGGGTTGTTGTATTCATGTGGCACTTGTCGATACATTCAATGTGTTGGCCCTTATGGCCGCAACATATCATGTTGCGGGTGGATCCGATGATGAGTAAGTGTAATATAGGCTCGCGAGTCTTCACTCGACATTGTTCGCATGTGGCAGAGACTCCGTGATGTTTTCATTGTTTTATGTTGTATCGCTACTTTATTTGAGCTAGCTTGGGCTAGCGATGCATACTAAACTATGTGTTCTAGATGTTGGGTTGTAATAATTTAAGACATATTTGTGTTTGATATTTATCTAGGGTCTGACATGGTAAGCACGTTAACCTAAGCCTTATCAGGACAGTCGCTACACCGGGCTTCCAATAATTCGTGGCATCCTGACCATGCTCCACAGAAATTGTGCTACAATGCGTGTAATAAGACATGGTCACAATCTTCATCGTGGCCGCGCCAGACACATTTCCAATCTCCCGTCTATGACACTTGCAAACTTGATCCCCACTAGGCATACTGTCCCAGGCTACTTACCAAAAGATGACTTTTATTTTCACTAGAATTCTAGCCTTCCAAATTTCCATAACGTCACATACATCCATTTTTCTAAATCTCTTTACAGAGAGATCCGGTTGAGAATTACTCGAGCAGCTCTAGCTTCCAACAAGTGATGTCCAGTCCTGTATAAATTCCTAGGCCTCAAGGGTGCCCAAGTGTCATGGGAAAACACGGCCACCTAATCGCCAATTGCTTGATAGATGCTAGAGTGTTTGTGCATGCTTTGTCACATATTTCATTTGCCATTTTATTGTGTGAGCATGTTGATTGCATATTTTACTCATTCGAGGACATCCATTTGTTGCTTTGATTGTTTGGCTCTTTTTCTTTTGCCAAATGGATGGACAAGAATGCCTAAGAACCTCCTCTAGCTATCTATGCTTTTCTTGTCTCAAACTCTATTCATGCTACATCACAAAGTTTGATCAAGTCAGATTCAAACACTCTATGTGAGGAGCACTCGGAGTCCTCGATTCATCATAGACTTAAACTTCCAAAACCTCTCTGTGCATTTCGGTCCGACCGATTCATCCTTTTCGGTCTGACCGAGTTCACTGAGTTGATCTAGGTTTTCAATCTCGGTGTAACCGATTAGAACTTTTCGGTCACACCGATTTGCAGTAACTGCTTGCGATTCTGCATCTCGGTGCCACCGAGTTGTTCCACTCAGTCACACTGACAGGGTCAGGATATATATACCGTCGGGTCGAATTTTGGAAATTCCTCCAAAACCTTGACACTTCTCCAACCTATCTTAATTTTTGATTGTTCCATGCTATTTTATCATCAATCTTGGATGTTTTATAATCATTTATAGTCATTTTATATCATTTTTTGGTACTAACCTATTGACATAGTACCAAGTGCCAGTTGCTGTTTTTTCCATGTTTTTTACATCACAGAAAATCAATATCAAACGGAGTCCAAATGCCACGAAACTTCATGATGATTTTTTATGGGCCAGAAGGAAGGCAATGGGCCCTGGTTGCACCTGGGGGTGCCCCGAGGGGGGCACAACCCACCAGGGCGCTCCAGGAGGCCTAGGTGCGCCCTGGTGGGTTGTGCCCACCTCGGTGCCCTCAGACCGCCTCTTTGCTCTATAAATAGCCCAAAAATACTAGAACCCTAGAAGCGTCGACAAAATATTCATCCAGCTGCCGCAGAGTCCAGAACCACCAGATCCAATCTAGACACCATCTCAGATGGGGTTCACCACCTCCATTTGTCCTCTTCGATAATGCGTGAGTAGTTCTTTGTAGACCTTCGGGTCCGTAGTTAGTAGCTAGATGGCTTTCTCTCTCTCGCTGAATTCTCAATACAATGGTCTCTTGGAGATCCATATGATGTAACTCTTTTTGCGGTGTGTTTGTTAGGATCCGATGAACTTCGAGTTTATGATCAGTTATGTCTTTTTATATCCATGAAATTTATTTGAGTTTCTTTCATATCTTATATGCATGATCTCTTATAGCCTCGTATTTCTTCTCCAATATTTGGGTTTTGTTTGGCCAACTTGATCTATTTATCTTGCAATGGGAAGAGGTGCCCGGTAGTGGGTTCGATCTTACGGTGCTTGATCCCAGTGACAGAAAGGGAACCGACACGTATGTATCATTGCTACTAATGATAAAAAGATGAGATATATATCTACCGCCATAGATAAACGGATCTTGTCTACATCATGTCATCGTTCTTTTTGCATTACTCCGTTTTTCCATGAACTTAATACACTAGATGCATGCTGGATAGCGGTCGATGTGTGGAGTAATAGTAGTAGATGCAGGCAGGAGTCGGTCTACTAATCTTGGACGTGATGCCTATGTAATGATCATTGCCTGGATATTGTAATAATTATTTGAAGTTCTATCAATTTCCCAACAGTAATTTGTTTACCCACCGTTTGCTATTTTTCTCGAGAGAAGACACTAGTGAAACCTATGGCCCCCGGGTCTTCTTTCTCATATATTTGTTTGTGATCTACTTTTCCTTTGCATGTTTATTCAGTTCTATTAAACCAAAAATACAAAAATACTTTGCTACACTTTATTTTATTTGTGATCTATTTATTCAATCTGTTACAACTTTCTCCCGTCAACAAGCAATTTCTGCCGTACCCGAAAGGATTGACAACCCTTTAACACGTTGGGTTGCGAGGTGTTGTTATTTGTGTGCAGGGCTGTTTAGGTTGTGTTGCTTGGTTCTCCTACTGGTTTGATAACCTTGGTTTCATATCTGAGGAAATACCTACCGCCCATTGTCTTTGCATCATCCCTTCCTCTTTGGGGAAATACTGACGTAGCTTCAAGCGACATCAAAAGGAATTTCTGGCGCCATTGCAGGGGAGGATCTTCAACATATACCAGGTTCCTAATCACAAATCTCATCTCCTCGCAATTTACATTATTTGCCATTTGCCTCTCGTTTTCCTCTCCCCCACTTCACAATTTTTTTCCGTTTTATTCGCCTCTCTTTTTCCGTTCGCCGTTTTCTTGCCGGACTGTTTTTGTGTGTGAGATCTTGTTTTCCGTTATTTATAATTCCTCCTCTATTGCTTGCACTCCCGAGAACGAGGTTCTCAACTTTAAACAAAGGGGAGGAGAAAGTTTAAAAGATGCTTGGTATAGAATACTCAATGCTCATAATAGATCTATCCGTAAGCAATCTACCATTGTGCTTTTGCATTGTTTTTATGTTGGCATTACCACTTGGTATAGATTCGTCCTTGATACGATTACTGGTGGAAATTTATTAATGAGTCCTCCTTTTGATGCTCTTAATGCTATGGGAAATTTAGTGGGCTCACCACCTCTTATGGTTAACGAAACAATTTTAACTCTTGAGCATGTTATGGAAATACTAGATGCTATCGAAAAGAAAATGCTCACTGAAGATCATATGGAAATTATACATAAAAAGATGCATATTTTTTCCACTAATCTTGGGTCAAAGGCGGGCGATATTTTTAAGTTGTTAAAAGAGAGGGGTACTTTAATCCATGAAAGAATAGAAGAAAGCCTGTCTCGGATCGATAAATTGGGAGAAATCCTTAGTAATCTAAGCACGGATTTTACTACCACTAAAATCATTGAGGAAACTCCTATAAAGAGTAGGAGATCCAGAAACAAGGGTGCAACTTCTAGTGATAGCAATAAAGGAGATCTTAAGATGATTAGTATCCACCCTGATTTTGTTGAAGTGATAAGAGATCCTTTTTGCAAGAATGAAATATTTGAATTTATTCCTAGGAGTGTTGTTATTTAAAATCTTTATGCTAAATCTTTGAGGGATTCTAAGTGTTTGATTGAAGAGTTGGACAAAGATGACAAAACTTAGATCCTTGCTTTATGCCTAGCTAAGTGCATAAAACTATAGCGCTTATTGGGAGGCAACCCAATGAATAAAATTTATTTTTGCTTTTTGCTTGCTGTTCTTGAGTGGTAGCACAATTATGCTACTGTTATGATTGTGTTTTTTATGTTTTCATTAGTGTTTGTGCCAATTAAAGACTTTAGGATCTTCTTGGGTGATAGTTGTTTTATCTTGCTGAAAAAGACAAAACTTTATGCTCACGAAAATAATTTTAATAAATCACAGAAAAGATATTTTGCCCTGATTCTTTTTGCAGAGGATTAATATACAAATTACCCTGGTCTTCCTAATTTTGTAGAAATGTTTGAGCTCCAGAAGTATTCGAAAGTTCCAGATTACTACAGACCGTTCTGTTTTGACAGATTCTGTTTTCTTTGTGTTGTGTGCTTATTTTGATGGCTCTATGGTTTTATTTGATGAGTTTTTTCCATAGAAAAGTTTGATTACAGTAGATATAATAAAAAAACAAAATATGAATTGGTTTGATACATCACTTATTGTAGTGGTTTGCTTTCTTTTACTAACGGATCTCACAAAGGTTTTGTTGAGTTTTGTGTGATTGAAGTTTCAAGTTTTGGGTTATCTTACGATGGATGAAAGAAGGATAGAAGAGCCTAAGCTTGGGGATGCCCCGGCATCCCAAGATATTATCCAAGAATGAGCAACCAACTAAGCTTGGGGATGCCCCCGAGTGGCATCCCCTCTTCCTTCTAACGATCATCGGTATTTTACTCGAGACTATATTTTTATTCGTCACATGATATGTGTTTTGCTTGGAGCGTCTTGTATGATAAGTGTCTTTGCTTGTTTTATTTTGTGTTTTAAGTCATCAATCCTTGCTGGACACACCTATATGAGAGAGCCAAAATTATGTCATGACTTGTTAGAATTGCTCTCTATGCTTCACTTAAATCTTTTATGAGCTACGACTTGCTCTAGTGCTTCACTTATATCTTTTTGAGCACGGTGTGCTTTGTTATTTTTGAAGAAATTATCTCTTGCTTCACTTAGATTTATTTGAGAGTTAGTAAAATTTTGATGAAATTCTCTCTTTCTTCACTTAAACTATTTCGAGAGAAAGAAAATTTGTTATGCTCATGATCTTCACTTATATTTGTTTGAGCTTATGAAAAGCAACATGATACGTCCATTTTGCATCATGCTTTTATATCGATATTTATTGCATTATGGGCTGTTATTACACATTATGTCATAATACTTATGCCTATTCTCTCTTATTTTACAAGGTTTACATAAGGAGGGAGAATGCGGGCATTGGAATTACAGGCTAGAAAAGGAGCAAATATTAGAGACCTATTCTGCACAACTCCAAAAGTCCTGAAACTCCACGGAAGTTATTTTTGGAAATAATAAAAAATACTGAGCAGAAAAATACCAAATGGGGCCCATACCCTGGCCACGAGGGTGGGGGGCGCGCCCCTGCCTCGTGGGCCCCCAGTTGGCCCTCCGGTGCCCATCTTCTGCTATATGAAGTCTTTCGTCCGAAGAAAAATCATAAGCAAGCTTTCGGGACGAGACTCCGCCACGAGGCGGAACCTTGGCGGAACCAATCTAGGGCTCACGTGAGCTGTTCTGGGAACACTTCCCTCCGGGAGGGAAATCATCGCCATCGTCATCACCAACGCTCCTCTCATTGGGAGGGGCCAATCTCCATCAACATCTTCACCAAGCACCATCTCCTCTCAAACCCTAGTTCATCTATTGTATCCAATTCTTGTCTCTAAGTCTGAGATTGGTACCTGTAGGTTGCTAGTAGTGTTGATTACTCCTTGTAGTTGATGCTAGTTGGTTTATTTGGTGGAAGATCATATGTTCAGATCCTATATGCATATGCTTTGTGAGGACATGAATATGCTTTGTGAGTAGTTACGTTTGTTCCCGAGGACATGGGAGAAGTCTTGCTATTAGTAGTCATGTGAATTCGGTATTCGTTCGATATTTTGATGAGATGTATGTTGTCTCTCCTCTAGTGGTGTTATGTGAACGTCGAATACATGACACTTCACCATTATTTGGGCCTAGAGGAAGGCATTGGGAAGTAATAAGTAGATGATGGGTTGCTAGAGTGACAGAAGCTTAAACCCTAGTTTATGCGTTGCTTCGTAAGGGGCTGATTTGGATCCATATGTTTCATGCTATGGTTAGGTTTACCTTAATACTTCTTTTGTAGTTGCTGATGCTTGCAATAGGAGTTAATCATAAGTGGGATGTTTGTCTAAGTAAGGGCAGCACCCAAGCACCGGTCCATCCACATATCAAATTATCAAAGTACCGAACGCGAATCATATGAACGCGATCAAAACTAGCTTGAAGATAATTCCCATATGTCCTCAGGAGCGCTTTTCTCTATATAAGAGTTTGTCCAGGGTTGTCCTTTGCTACAAAAAGGATTGGGCCACCTTGCTGCACTTTACTTACTTTTGTTACTTGTTGCTCGTTATAAATTATCTTATCACAAAACTTTCTGTTACCTATAATTTCAGTGCTTGCAGAGAATACCTTGCTGAAAACCTCTTATCATTTCCTTCGGCTCCTCGTTGGGTTCGACACTCTTACTTATCGAAAGGACTACGATAGATCCCCTATACTTGTGGGTCATCACAACACATGAAAATTAGTCCCAAAGTTATAGATATCCAAGAAGGATAAAGTAAAAAATGTTATCAAGATCATTGGACAAAATAAACTTGATTCTTAGTAATAGTTTTGAGATATGATGATGTGATATGTGAGTTATGTTGATGAGTAATTGTGCTCCAGTAAGAATATTGGTGTTAAGGTTTGTGATTCCCTATGCATGCATGAAAGTCAATAATCATGCAATGAAAATTATATCCTACTTGTGGTGCATTAATTCGGTGTTAATTATGCTTAGTGCTTTCTTATGAGATTATTCGTTTCTTGGTTGGTCGCTTCTCAATCTTTTTGCTAGCCTTCATTTTGCACTAAGTATGATCTTTACTTGTGCATCCAAAATCCTTTAAACCAGTTTTGCCACATGAGTCCACTATATCTACCTATATGCGGTATTCTTTTGCCGTTCTAAGCAAATTTGCATGTGCCATCTCTAATTTTCAAAATAAACTTCTCTTTTGTGTGTTTGTTTTTCTCGCGGAACGGTAACAGGTGGCTAATATTTTCCATGTTGGATGTGTTATTCTCAAGATGAGTGTTTATTCACTTGTCATTGCACGAGAGTAAGGCAAAGGTTTTAGGGATGCCCAGTGTGGCACCCTGGCTCAGAGCAACCGGTTTACCATGCATTGCCAGCCAAGAGACCATGTCTTACGGCAACACACAACATCTTAGTCTGAGAAAACAACCGCTTTATTGATGCTAGCGGATCATAGTTTATATTACAACAGGTGGCGAGGCCAAGCGGCACACACGGTGCGGCTGAACAATATGTACATTATTTAGTGAACATAAAGGGGCCTCGATCATAACAACTACGCGGCAGCGGAACAACGTCGTAGCGGAACTCCATAGCACAGGGACACCGATGTGGACACGACATGCCAGTTCAGTACATTGAATGTACTTGCAAGCTCACAACAAGCATAAACATAATGACAAACAATATCATGATATTTAACCAATTGCTTAATAATGCAACAATATAACCAACATGCTGTGATCGTGCTCTCGTGATAAAATTTCCTTCGGACTTTCTTACCAACGGTGATCATTCTCGGATCACAAACGGACCAACCTCGTGGTCTTAGATCGGGTTACCTTGTGACCAAACGGTGATCTTTCCGGCGATCACAACCATGACCAACACTTGGTCTCCAACAATCAAAATGGTCTACCCACCATCATCAACAGTGCAAAGTTCATAACTTAGTGTGCAAAATTTATTAAACGTTGACCCATGGTGTGACCTACTTTCGAGCGTGTCCGTAATCGTGGACTCGGCTATCGATAGATTTAATACACTCTACAGAGGTAGCACACTGTACCCACACCACGGAACCCATGGCCTCGCACTCCCATTCGGGTGGTCCAACGGCATTCCGACGAAACCCCTCCATTGCCATGACACTCCCCCGGCCACTCCGACTCACTCCCCACTGGGCCAGTCCTGGGTGGCCCCGTGTCTACCAAAGACACAAACGGCCACCGTTGTGGCAAAACATAAACGGTCCCCAACAGGGACAAGGTAACATATCAACAACAACCACACAAGGTTATGTCTGCTTACCGGGCCAGGGTACCAGACGCCCATAACCTTCCCTCGTTGGAGGCACCGACCAGAGGCATGACAACAGACCGAATAAAGGCCTTCCCATAAAGGCAAATGTGGTTGCACTGGGAAAAACTCGATTCAGTGGCACCATGACCCGGTCAACGATATATTCAAGTTGAGTTATTAGTAGGTTCAACTTAATGTGAAATTAACCGGCGTCATATCATGGCATGCAAGTGCAACACAACTATATGCATCATATATCATCGGAAATAACTGGGTCAACTATATCCACACTAAGCATAGACATTAACAACTCATAACACTTTACTGGTGGTGACTAACCATCACTTTAAACAGAATCTTTACTTAGCAAATTCTATCATTTTTCTACTCCAAGAAAATAATTAAAAATAATTACTCATATCATATTACTTCTCCATAACCAATATTACTTCTAGTTAGCAAACCAACTTAGTTAGCTTTAAACTTTCTGTAAACTAAGCATATCAACTTAAACAAGCAACCAACAGAATGTAAATAATATAATAGTGATTTAAATGCATGGATTAAATCATTAATTCAAGTTGAAAAATCGCAAATATTGAAATGGCACCATGAAAATGTTGCCGTGGCTTGCCTTAGTGTAGATGAGGTTCACAAACCTCCTGGTGATCCTCAAGACAAGCTTCACTCTCTGAAAATATTTATAAACACAAAAAGAAAACATCAAGAACCCTTCTGAAATTCACCAGAAAATCTAGACAGCAGAGAAAAATCTCATTTTTGGTGAGCTGCTAGATTTCTTCACAAAGAACACAATGCAAAAAGAATCAATTCATTTGGACTTATGGTTAAAAAGTTTTGGCCATTTGAAGCTCTCTGGAAATAATTGAATTTGAATTTAAATAAAAACAAAACTGGGGGGGGGGGTGATGTCGAAGGCGTAAACCCCGCGGGCGCCACCACTCTACCGCTTCGCGCGCGTATAGAGTGGCTGACTAGCAGGCCCCGCTAGTCCGGTGAGAGGGAGGGCGAAAGTGAAATAGAGGACGGCGCGGCTTCGCCGGAGCACACGCCGGCGAGGAGAGCTCCTTGGCCAGAATGAGAGGGAGGGATCGACAGAGAAGATGGAGGCGCACCTGCCCGTACCCCGTAGATTAGCTAGGGGTGGTCGGACGACGTAAGAAACAGCCTCTCCAGCGGCGACAGAAGGCAGAGGTCGCCGGAGATGAAGACGACGATGACTAGAGGCGACACCAGGGGCTCCAACCGGGCGGGACGGCACCACCGAGGCACGGCGGAGGCCCTGGAAGGGTTGCCCGAGCCTGGGAGGGGCTGGTGCTGTGGAGACGACCCGAGGGGATCGCCGGCGAGCTCGAGCTCGAGGACGGCGGCCCGCGGCCTGCCTGGCCGGTCTACGGCTTTCTAAAAGATCGTGGAGTGTGTGGGAGGAGTGGATGGTGCTCGAGGAGGCTGGGGAGGGCTCTATTTATAGCCGAGCGTCGAGAGGGGATCGGGCCGCGGAGGACACTGGACACGGGCGCTGGCGCATTTAACGGCGTCCGTGAGCGAGGGAGAAGGCGACGCAACTCACGCGGGAACTGTGGGCGAGCGGAGACGAGCACAGGAGCGAGGGGTGGCGACGAACACAGTGCGTAGCACACTGTTACGTTGGTCGGACCGTGCCCGTGCTCGCTGCGGCGAGCTCCGGCGTCGGTAGGAGGGAGTTAAGAGGGTCGGGACGATGATTGTGGCGAGGTTTGGCAAGGTTAGGCAGGCGGGGAAGCGAGCACGCGATCAACAAAAGCGCGGACGCGATGCAGAGCGCGTCGGCCATATGCCAGCACGCCTGGACGCGGTCACCGCATGAACTCTGACCTCAGGCTGACCTAAGCCAAAACCCCATTCTGGCATGTAGTTCGTGGTAGGTTTAGAGGTTACCACACTTGGTTTTGATCGCAGGCGCAGTAGAATGGATTTCAACTGCCTGGTAAGTTCTGGTCAGTAACTTTGAGAGCTTACTATGGTCAAACTACTGAGAGTTGGGGGCTGGGCTTTGGAGGTTAGCAATCATCTACTAAGGTGATGATGCACAAGAAAAATCAGCCACAATGGATCAAGTAAAATGGTAGTTGATGTAGAAACCACCATTTCTGTCCAGAACAGAAAATATTTTTTGTAGCAAAAATATTCCAAAGAGTGGTGAAATATTTTTGCTCAGGAAGGTGCCCTAGGGTTCAAAGAATATTTGTGAATTTTCTCAGATTTTTGTGGGCAAGAAAAATTAGGGTTGCTTTGGAGCACATTGAGCTAGCTAGGGTTTAAGAGAGGGAAATGAATATTTTTCATTTAATAAAAATATTCAAAATATTATTTTGAGGCGAACCAGAGAGAAAACGATAGTTAGAGAGGGAAATGAGGCACTTGGGTGAAAGTCAAGGGGTACCCAAGTGTTTAAGTCCATCTGAAAAGATTCAAAACTCCAAATTCAAAATCAAACCAACTGAAAATCAGACAAATGGATGAGGGCAAAAACCAGGCTGTCACAAACCTCCCCCTTAGGATGAATCTCGTCCTCGAGATTCGGTTTCTTGGGAAAACAATTCTGGATAATGTGCCCTTAGAAATTCTTCTCGCTCCCAAGTCGATTCTGCCTCTTTGTGATGCTCCCACTAAACTTTGTAAAACTTTCTTGCTTTACTACGAGTGACCCTTTCCATCTGATCCAAAATTCTGACCAGTCTCTCTTCATATGTTAAATCCTTTGCCAACTCTATCTTAGTCATAGAAGTCTTTTTCTCAGGCGGCGATATGCATCGCCTCAAGTGTGAAACATGAAACACATTGTTTACTTCCGACAATTCGGGTGGTAGTCCCAATTGATATGCAACAGTACCCACTCTGGACATAACCGGAAATGGACCAATAAATCTGGGTGCCAACTTTCCATGAGTCTGGAATCTCTTGACTCCTTCCATAGGAGTGACTCGGAGGTATACGTGTTCTCCGGGTTCAAAACTAATCTGTCGGTGCTTTGCGTCATAATAACTCTTTTGTCGTGATTTGGCCAATTGCAATCTGTCTCGGATTTCCTTGACTTGCTTCTCAGCTTCCATCATGAGACCTGTTCCGAAAATACAGCTATCTCCAGTTTGAGACCAATTTAAAGGAGTGCGACACTTGCCACCATACAAAGCCTCATATGGTGACATCTGTAGACTAGTCTGGAAGCTGTTGTTATAAGAGAACTCGGCATACGGTAGGCAGTCTTCCCATTTAGGTCCTTGGGCCAAAGCACAGGCTCGTAGCATATCTTCGAGTATTTGGTTTACCCGCTCAGTCTGCCCATCAGTTTGAGGATGATAAGCTGTCCTATACTTTAGCGCTGTTGAGGGAGTCCTGGATTAGGGGGTGTCCGGATAGCCGGACTATGACCTTTGGCCGGACTCCTGGACTATGAAGATACAAGATTGAAGACTTCGTCCCGTGTCCGGATGGGACTTTCCTTGGCGTGGAAGGCAAGCTTGGCGATACGGATATGTAGATCTCCTACCATTGTAACCGACTCTGTGTAACCCTAACACTATTCGGTGCCTATATAAACCGGAGGGTTTTAGTCCGTAGGACGAACAACAATCATACCATAGGCTAGCTTCTAGGGTTTAGCCTCTCTGATCTCGTGGTAGATCTACTCTTGTACTACCCATATCATCAATATTAATCAAGCGGAGTAGGGTTTTACCTCCATCGAGAGGGCGAACACAGGTAAAAACATCGTGTCCCTTGTCTCCTGTTACCATCCGCCTAGACGCACAGTTCGGGACCCCTACCCGAGATCCACCGGTTTTGACACCGACATTGGTGCTTTCATTGAGAGTTCCTCCGTATGTCGTCGTCTTTAGGCCCGATGGCTCCTCCGATCATCAACAATGATGCGCTCCAGGTGAGACCTTTCTCCCGGACAGATCTTCGTGATTCGGCGGCTTTGCTGCGGGCCAATTAATTTGGCCATACGGAGCAGATTGAAAGCTATGCCCCGCCATCGTGTCAGATTTGGAAGTTTGAACTACATGGCTGACATCCGCGGAGACTTGATCTTGACGGGTTCGAGCCACGACTAAGCGCCGCCAGACCGTTGTCCCGAAGGGCATGATCTATCTCCGCCATTGGGCGGTGTCACGGAGGCTGCACTGAGTCCGCTCCGACCTTTAGCTTCCGGAGCCGACCGCGCCGATCGAGGATGGGTGGCTGGACACCGCCTCGGGGCTGCGATCTCCACGGTGATTGAGCCATACACCTACCCGTCCCTTGCGGCTTCGTGACTCCAAAGGCGCGGACTCCTCTCCGGACTCCGAGCCCTCCGCGTCCCGCTAATCGAATCCGATTGGGCGCCGATCATGGAATTCATCACACGGACATCTTTTCGGCACTCGCCCTTTGGCGATATACTGAATTCAATAAAGTCTCTCTCTTTATCGGGAGAGCCTGGCGGGATTATGGTCGAAGGTTGGGATGCGGACGACGAAGAAATTCAAAACCCACCCACCACCCACTTCGTAGCCACCGCCGATGATTTAACCGACATGCTCGACTTCGACCAAGACATCGACGGTATGGATGACGATGCAGGAGACGATTAAGAACCAGCGATTGTGGCACTGGAAGGCCACCTCGTCATATGACATATACATGGTGGACATCCCAAAAGATGGGAATGGCGATGGAACAATGGAGGATGACCCTCCAAGAAACAGCCTAAGCGCGGCGTCGGTGGCGCCGCTCTAAATCCCGCCACAAAGAAAACGGTGATTCCAAAGACGGAGATAATAACACCGGACAAAGGTCAAGACAACCCCTCTAGCAAGATTTAGCACAGGAGGATGGAGAAGCCAGCCGTCATGAGAGAGCGGCAGAAAAAGAGATAGAGGACGATAATTACATACCTCCCTCCGAAGATGAGGCAAGCCTCGACGACGATGAATTTGTCGTGCCCGAGGATCCTGTCGAACAAGAGCGTTTCAAACGCAGGCTCATGGCCACGGCAAGCAGCCTCAAGAAAAAGCAGCAACAGCTTAGAGCTGACCAAGATTTGCTAGCTGACAGATGGACTGAAGTCCTTGCGGCAGAAGAGTATGAACTCGAGCGCCCCTCCAAGAGCTACCCAAGACGCAGGCTGCTACCCCGATTAGAGGAGGAAGCACCTAAACCTACATCACCTGTGCATGATATGGCTGACCGGCCACCTCGTGGCCGCGACAGAGAGGCCTCTCGGCCCTCAATTCAAGCCGCACCCCGTCACCGCTCAAAAAATACAAAGGCACGGGAAATGCGCCGTAACCGCGAGATATATTGGAGGACAAGGCAAGGCGGAACAAGATTGATCTATGGATCGGCGTGGGCGCCCACAACACGTGGCGATAACCGTCCACGCCGGATATAGCAACTCCGCCGGGCGAACACGATGAGACAAAGCTCATTCGAGCTACGTCGTGATATAGCCCAATACAGAGGCACCGCACACCCGCTATGCTTCACAAATGAAGTGATGGATCATCAAATCCCTGAGGGTTTCAAGCCCGTAAACATTGAATCATACGATGGCACAACAGATCCAGCGGTATGGATCGAGGACTATCTCCTTCACATCCACATGGCCCGCGGTGATAATCTACACGCCATCAAATACCTCCCACTCAAGCTTAAAGGACCAGCCCGGCATTGGCTTAACAGCTTGCTAGCAGAGTCAATCGGTTGTTGGGAAGACCTGGAAGCCGCATTCCTCGACAATTTCCAGGGCCCATATGTGCGACCACCATACGCCGATGACCTAAGCCACATAATTCAGCAGCGGAGGAATCGGCCAGACAATTCTGGACACGGTTCCTAACCAAGAAAAATCAAATCGTCGATTGTCCGGATGCCGAGGCCCTTGCGGCCTTCAAACACAACATCCGCGACGAGTGGCTTGCCCGGCACCTAGGACAGGAAAAGCCAAAATCCATGGCAGCCCTCACAACACTCATGACCCGCTTTTGCGCGGGAGAGGACAACTGGCTAGCTCGTAGTAACAACATGACCAAGAGCCCTGGTAATTCGGATACAAAGGACAGCAGTGGCAGGTCGCATCGCAACAAGCACAAGCGCCGCATTAACGGCGGTAATGCTGAGGATACGACAGTCAATGCCGGATTCAGTGGCTCTAAACCCGGTCAGCGAAAAAAGCCATTTAAAAGAAATACTCCAGGCCCGTCCAATTTGGACCGGATACTCGATCGCTCGTGCCAGATACATGGCACCCCCGAAAAGCCAGCCAATCACACCAACAGGGATTGTTGGGTGTTCAAGCAGGCAGGCAAGTTAAATGCCAAAAACAATGACAAGGGGATGCATAGCGATGACGAGGAGGAGCCCCGGCCGCCGAACAATAGAGGACAGAAGGGATTCCCCCCGCAAGTGCGGACGGTGAACATGATATA
Organism: Aegilops bicornis; assembly: GCA_021605145.1. Taxonomy (NCBI): domain Eukaryota; kingdom Viridiplantae; phylum Streptophyta; class Magnoliopsida; order Poales; family Poaceae; genus Aegilops; species Aegilops bicornis. Next base: position 725,306,660 of record CM038671.1, on the reverse strand, counting down.
CTGTCACACCCTGATTTTCATGCCACTACACTTAAGCTAACAATCATGATAAAATATGGCCTGACAAAAACTTTTGAGTGCTTGGACTTTTTCTTGATTGGATTACATGCATTGTTTGCAAAGCGCTCTAAAAATAAAATAAATCCTCCAACCCTTATACTCCTTCTCCTTGATCCAAAAACCTTTCCCAATGATCATGCCATGTGTATAGGTCATAAAAATAATTTCTTGTAAAAATATTCTGGCCCAAAAGTATTTTCTAAATTTAGTTTTCCAAAAACCCCTGAATTGAGGTTTGCACTGCAAGTACTTAATTAAGGGCAGTAAAAATCTTTCCAAAAATATATTTGACTCCTATTAGATATAGGATACCCAGAAACCATAAAAATATAATTTTAAGAGTTATTTTACTAATATATTTAAAAGCTTTTTCTTAAGGCCAGAAATGGTCTTTAATAGGAAAAAAATATTTTTAATGCTTTACAAATATTTGTGAAAATTTAGGGAAACTCAGTGGCATATATTTCCCATATATAAGAGTTTCAACACATGGTCATGTTCAAAATATTGATCAAATCCCTCAAATACCCTTTCTGGATATTTCAAGATTTTGAAATATTTACAATGGAAATATTCTCCAAAAATTCCATGAAAATTCTAGCATGTCACATATGACATGTTTGATGATCTGAACAAGTATCATGTCATGGAGAATAGTATAACCCCATGAAATCCCCTCAAAACCATTTCTGTCCATTTTGAAGTTTGAGCAACTTTACATTGCCAAACATGTCCAAATTCTCTCAAATCTTGTGTACATGCTCAACTGGTCTAATCATTCATCTAGACCAAATAGCACAAGTTGGAGAACAAGTTAACTTGATCAAAGAGCCCCAAAACCCTCTCTGACCAGAATCAAATTTGAACAACTTTGTACTACCAACTTTCTCTCCTTGACCCCAACTTTGGTGAGCATGTTCACATGACCAAATAAGGCCACCACACCAAGTGGTGCATCAAGGAGAAGTGATCTGCTCAACTAAATCTACACAAGTCCATTTCTGCCAATTTCTAGGGTTTATAAAAGTTGCATTGGCAACTTTGCCCAAATGGACTCAATATGGGTGGAACCTATTATTTTATCATACCATTTGACCCTGTCAAACCTCATGACAAGAGGAGTTTATCTTCTTGCCCAAACCACCATCAACCACCTTCTGGCAGAAATTAAAAATGTATGTTTTGTCCACTTCCACTAATCTCCATGAGCTAATCTTTCTCCCACAGCACCATCTGGTCCTCCTCTAACCCCTACATCTTTACCTGCCCGAGGAGCCATGATGATGGGGGAGAAAAGCCCTTTTTCCCTCTCTGGACAGCACCATCTCTCTCTCTCAACCTCCCTCCTCACTCTAGTGGATCCCCAGGGCATCCAATGCCATTGTCAAGTTGTTTACTCCCCCTGTAGCTGCCAGACAAAAGTGGACGCGCGAGTGCGTGCGGAAAAGCCGCGCATGCCGGCCAAAGACGTGCTCTGGAGCACGCTACCGCGCTCCCGACCGTTGACACAGCGCTCCCATCCACATCGAGCCTTCCCCTCGCGCCAGTCGAGGTGTCTCGACGTCTGCAACATGCCACCATCCTGGCCCCCTCCTCTTTCCCTCTCTCTCTCACCCCCTGCGGCGCGTGCCCAGAGCCGCCCGGCTCGGCCAATGCCCGGCCTGCCTGCACGCGACCACTGTGGCCTCGCCCGCGCTCCCTCTCTCTCTTCCCTGCACCCTCACGCGACTCCCACGAACGCCGTAGACAGCTCCTCTCCCTCCCTCCTGGCCTCCCGAGCCGTTGCCGCGGCCACCCGTGCGCCGCGTCCACGGTGAGCTACGAGTCAGCTATTTAAGGCCACCCCGAGCCCCCTCTCGACTCCTTTGCCTCTCTCTCCCTCCCAGAGACCCCTGGACCAACTCACTCCTCTCCCCGTGCCCTCCATCCATCACAACGGCCGGAGCGCCGCCGTCGGGCTCCGCCTAAATCCGGGCTATCCCGAGCCTCTCCTCTCTCCCTAGCCACTCCTGTACCCTCATACCACCACCTCGAGGCCCTCCATCACCGTCGTTCATCCTCGAACGCCACGCGCTCGGGTCAAGATGGCCGACAGCCTCCTCCGCGGCCACCCAGGCCATCGCTGCTGCAGCCCTCCACGGCGTGCGGCAAAGACATGGATGGGTGCGGCGTGGCCTGAAAGACGCCGGTGGGCGGAGCGTCGCCGGAGACGCTCAGTAGCCCGGCAATCGCCAGTGGAGCCGCTCCTCCCAGCGGCCGAGCGCGACGGGAGGTTGAAGGCGACCTGCACTGGGGCCAGCGTCGGCGACCCAAAGGCGGCCCCCGCCGTTTAAGTGGAAACGGCTTCGGCAAAGACGTCTTCGACGTCGCATGTCGTCCGCGTGGCCGAACCGCTGGGCCGGCCCACGGTCTATCTGTCGCCCGTGCGCAAGATAAGGTTAAAGCCTTATTCCCTTTTTATTTTTCCAGTCAACTTGTAAAATCCATAAACAATTCATATGGAATCCAAATTTGATGATTCAAATTTCTAGTGACTCTATAAATCATGATCTACCTGTTGGTGCAACATGCACATTTTTCCAGAGACCTTTTCTTCACAAATAATTAGCAAATCCTATTTTTCCATTTTTGTGATAAACTTGAGAAAATCATAGAGGGCTCAAATTTGATCCAAATGCCATGATTCAAATTCCTAAATGCTTCTAAGGTCATAACTTAGTTTATGAACATTTTTCTTAGTACTTTCTGTACCCCACAAAATAATGAGCCACTTCTTCATGTTTGTCAACTTTGCAAATCCATAGAATATTCATTTGAACTCCAAATCCAGTGAAACCAACTCTTAGATGCTTCTAAAATCATGGTTTGTTAAATGGGTGCCTTTGCTCATTTTTCAAAAAACATGTTTCTGTACACTTCTTGCAAATCCATAAACCCCTTGATTCCCTCATATTGAAATGTTCAGAGATATCCACTGATCCAATTCCAATGAAACCACTCGGTTATTTTTCATATAACCAGAGATGTCCTAGAAAAGTCAAATTAATATTTTTAGAGCACTTTTATTTTCTGCCTTGTTGTGTTACTTATTATGATTGTTTCGACGTTAGTTGACGAAGTAGACGGAGTACTTGGAGAAGGACCAGAAGATCTCAAGACTCTGATGAAACAGGCAAGCAACCCTTTGACCATGCCCATGAAACCTTTTTTTATGCATGTCTTATAGCACTTGTTATTGTTGCATTGGAATCATGATGAGATGGTAAACCACGTTGGTTGGTTGCCTCTGCTACTTCCTCGTTGATACTTGCATTGTGCATGACCCTACCTTCCTATGAGGGTTATGCCGGTGGGAGTAGATAGGATGATAAAGTAGATGCTACATAATCGGGACGGTGTATGCATGGTGATGGAGACAAAAACATTTCAAAAGACTTTTGAAAACCCCATCGGGTGCCACTTATGCCCGGGGAGATGATGAGTTGGGTAGCCACTTGATGACGAAGTGGTGTACCGAGGCAAGGGTGTGTTGTCTTCAAACGGATTGGTTTAAGTTGCACCGTTATTCCAACCTTACATGCGCAACCACTGTACTTTATATGGGAAAGGGCATTATTGATTACCTAGACTGATACTAGCTTGGAGCCCGCATTACTAGTGACGGGAGTTGTTGGTGCACTCTCTCGGACGGGTCGTGTGGTAGGGCGGCCATGACTGTTTTCACAGTGGCACCGGACACACCGCTGGTACCCGTGCAGTGGTATGTGATAAATATGGGAGCAAGGCTCCACGAAAATGTTATGTGGAATGTGGTCACGGGGTTATCGCTAATCGAGTGGACTCCATGTTAGTGTCGTCTAGGGAAAGATAGTGATCGGTGCTTACCCCGGGTACTTGAGGTACCGCGGGTCGTGGATGACACGGAAGTTCCCCGGATCTGGTGGGTAATGTGTGCAACCTCTGCAGAGTGTAAAACTATTCGAATAGCCGTGTCCACGGTCAAGGACAGTTGGGTAACCGCTCTTGGGCTACGTCCACAGGTTTACAAACTAGTGTGTGTGTTTGGATAAGTGGGAAGTTCTACATGGGTCAAGTCCAAGGACTTGACATGATTGAGTTGGGTTCGTGCCCACTCTATTTATGTTGTTATCTCAGAATCTGTCCTCATGGTTACTTGAATTACCGATGCATGTCTTGCAAGTTGTTGAACATGTCATTGCACTCAAAGCTAGCTTTCTGCAAAATTTACCTATATCATGCATTGTTATATCTGGAACCAAAACATGGGTTGCTTGCGAGTACATTCAAAGTACTCATTGGCTCGCCACTGGTTATTTAATTGACCAGGCATGGAAGAACCGGAGTTCGAAGAAGAGTTCTATGGAGACGAACATGCGAACTAGGACGTTTCCTAGTCAGAATGCCTGTAGGGTTAAGGCAGGTGGCATGGGTCCAAGTTATTGACAAAGATTTCCGCTGCAATGTTATAATCAAGACTGGACCATAATGGTCCTACTTGTGTAATACGGTATGTATGGATGTAAGACTCTTGTTATTCAGCTTACGGTGTTCAAGTGAGCATTGATCTCCGGGATCACTGTACACGTGCATTCGGTGATCACGACTTATGAGTCGGGGTCCCCACAGAGCTGGTATCGAGCCATCCCGATCAGAGGGAAGCCTTAGTTAGCATGGTCGTTAGTTAGGGTAAAACTATTTTTCAAAACCATCGCTAGTTTTCAAAAACTGTCCATACTTCTCTTCCCTTCTCAGTTTTTCGAAAACTAAGGTATACTTTCCTTATTAATCTGTTCCCCTTCGAAACCTCTGGTCGCTAGAACCCTTATGCCCCTGACCACTGGATTCCTTGTAATCCTCGTGCATAATCTAGAAAGTAGATGCCTTGCCAGATGTTCACCCACATCTCCTGAACACAAGATTGGCGACATCACAACAAGACGATACCAATGTAAGATACATCCTCGAGGAATGAGGACACGAAGACCAGTGAGATGGTGACACCCTTGACACCGCCCCAAGATGATGCAACCTTAGCCTACGATGATCGGGGCATAGGATATGCAAGATCATGATATACATCGCTAATAGAGTAACCCCGCTACTTCCGTTGTTGTATCGGCAGCCACCGATGGATGAGAACCTAGCCATTTGGTCCGCCTCACCATAGTGAGCAGGAAAACGGTTCTCCTCATCCCCCGCTCTTGGTGTCGATGTTTTCATCAACATAACCGACATGATGGACCTCTATTATGCCTTGATAATGTCATTGCGTAAAGGATTACCTACCTGGTACCATCGACGGCTTAGAAGACAAAAAGGGATCGTCGTGATTAAGAAGACAATAGAAGACCAAGTCAACGCCAGCTACAAGGAGCCACCTTCACCCCATCACTTCAACATGTGGGAAGTTGTTGAAGAATGTTCAGGATCAACCCGGATTGTTTCACCAAACAACTATAAGAGACGTAGCGACACCTGAGGAAAACTCAGAAGACTGCATGAGGCACAAGGCACGACTACTGAGTCCGAGAACCCCTAGGGTAGGATGAGTCGTGTACCCCCTATGCGCAATGAAGTCCGTATGATGGTTCGAATAGAACCATGATTGTGTGTTGCTTGTTTTTAATTGTTTATGTTTTGATATCGCCGTAACTTTTGCCATATGCAACAAGTACGTGACTATATCACCTTCCTTACCTTGTTTCTTTTGTTTGGCCTTTCGGCACTTGTTTGTTTGCACTTGCACTATAGAACCCCCTTTAGGCAACCCACCTCCTCTATGCTACTTTTCCCTCTCATCTCTCTCCTCAACTGAAGGCTAGCAAGACAAGATACACCAAGGATTCTACTTTGGCAACCAGCCAAGATCAAGACTTTTGCTACAACCTCCTCGACCAAGTGCAACCTCAGAGATTTATGTTTACCTCTCAAGACTGTAAACCCATCACTATACCCTTCGAGACTTCACAAGATACCCCAGCTCGAATCCTTAACCAAGTGCTTAACCCACGGAATTACAAGTGGACCAGTTAAGCCTCTGTAACCTCACATAGCACTGGGTTCATTATGGAACTAGTAGACATAGGGAACTAGCACATTATCATCCAAAGATAGCACCAAAAACTGATGATGCCATAGGAGAGACCAATTTGGGGATATAGGAACGGAGGACAAATGACTTGATGAGTTTATATCAGAGACCCTGAGGAATTGACTGAGACTTTGGTAGATCATGAGGCTTTCATGTTGGTAGATGAACTTGGTGGGATCATGATTATAGATTAGCATAGTTTCCATTATCCCTGAGTAAATTGGATTTATAGGACAATTATGATCGCAAGCTGAAACTCCCGGAAGTGCAAGGATTTGACTTGATCGAGATGATATTGACAGGAGATAGTTGATATTACGTAAATAACTTGAGGGAGGCATGTAGGATTCCTCGTTGGACATGAGATTTGGATTAAATAGGTTACTCTAGTGGAGTATGGATGCAGAGTAATTTTACATGGTTTGGAGTAAATTGGATTTAGACAGATGATCTTGATCATGATACCATATTTCTCGGTGGACCATAACTAGGAGATTGGAATAACTGCCGAGGAGTTTATTTAGGGATCTATATATATGCTTGACCTTGGAGTTTACATGACCATGATAATGGAAATTGGTGGACTGACTATAGCAAGGTAGCCCTTTCAAGTATTTGGTGATTATAGGAGAATAGAAGATCATGTGGGACACCATAGACATAGGATTTGTAGAATTAATGAATTATGTAGCTAATGGGCTTTTGGAGTTGACCTATGCGAGATGATACTTTCGGAGGTATAAGGTGATCTGTTTGGAGGACTAGGTAGAACAATTGGCATCTCAGGAACCGTGCTCAAGGATGGGATGATGAACATTCACTCGCACACTGGAATCCTTGAAACCCTTATGCCCTACCAAGCCACAACATGGCCGGATCCTGACCTTGGGTTTTGGCTCTAGATCGATAAGACCTTGGCCAATACTCAACCGTGACCATCACCAATGCCTCAACCCACTTTACGCACCCCATAGACTTCATGGAGTGCTTGGGCAAGTTAGATGTCGTCTTTCTTTGATGACATACTCGTCTACCCGAAGACGGAAGAAGAATCCTTGGGCTGGTCAAGGAACATCTGAAGACCGTCATGTCTAAGAGGAAGAACTACACCAACCACCATCTTCAAGAAGTATACTTCCGCGTCAAAGGCCATGTGTATCTGCAAGCCACTCCTCTCTAAGGAACCAAGCATTTCCATGACAAGGGAACCCACACCAAGATTCATCGGTCCCCTTCGAGATCACTCCAAGATTTAACAATCCCCTCTGAGATCACTACAAGACGAAGAGAAGACAGTTACCAGCTAGAATTGCCACCTGAGTTACATGGTGTGCACAACGCTTTCCATGCATCACAACCCCGGAAGTGTTTCCAACTTCCTAACTTGCCCGACCTCTAAGAGGGCAATGACCACCGAGCCGTCGACCCCTAGCCCAATCTAACCTACCATGAGCTACCCATTAGCAACTGGACCAAATAGAACATTATATACTGAAGCCACACCATCAACTACTTCAAGGATCAAAGGAGCTCCGCCGAAGGTGAACAAGATGAGGACGTGAAGACCACCCCACATCAAAGTTCTTGTATCCCTTTGCGCGCCTAGTTTGGGAATCTCGGGGACAAGATTCTTGTAAGGGGGGTAGGTCTGTCACACCCTGATTTTCATGCCACTACACTTAAGCTAACAATCATGATAAAATATGGTCTGACAAAAACTTTTGAGTGCTTGGACTTTGTCTTGATTGGATTCTGTCTGTTGTTTGCAAGCGCTCTAAAAATAAAATAAATCCTCCAACCCTTATACTCCTTCTCCTTGATCCAAAAACCTTTCCCAATGATCATGCCATGTGTATAGGTCATAAAAATAATTTCTTGTAAAAATATTCTGGCCAAAAAGTATTTTCTAAATTTAGTTTTCCAAAAACCCCTGAATTGAGGTTTGCAATCGCAAGTACTTAATTAAGGGCAGTAAAAATCTTTCCAAAAATATATTTGACTCCTATTAGATATAGGATACCCAGAAACCATAAAAATATAATTTTAATAGTTATTTTACTAATTTATTTAAAAGCTTTTTCTTAAGGCCAGAAATGGTCATTTTTAATGCTTTACAAATATTTGTGAAAATTTAGGGAAACTCAGTGGGCATATATTTCCCATATATAAGAGTTTCAACACATGGTCATGTTCAAAATATTGATCAAATCCCTCAAATACCCTTTCTGGATATTTCAAGATTTTGAAATATTTACAAAGGAAATATTCTCCAAAAATTCCAAGAAAATTCTAGCATGTCACATATGACATGTTTGATGATCTGGACAAGTATCATGTCATGGAGAATAGTATAACCCCATGAAATCACCTCAAAACCATTTCTGTCCATTTTGAAGTTTGAGCAACTTTACATTGCCAAACATGTCCAAATTCTCTCAAATCTTGTGTACATGCTCAACTGGTCTAATCATTCATCTAGACCAAATGGCACAAGTTGGAGAACAAGTTAACTTGATCAAAGAGCCCCAAAACCCTCTCTGACTGTAATCAAATTTGAACAACTTTGTACTACCAACTTTCTCTCCTTGACCCCAACTTTGGTGAGCATGTTCACATGACCAAAAAAGGCCACCACACCAAGTGGTGCATCAAGGAGAAGTGATCTGCTCAACTAAATCTACACAAGTCCATTTCTGCCAATTTCTAGGGTTTACAAAAGTTGCATTGGCAACTTTGCCCAAATGGACTCAATATGGGTGGAACCTATTATTTTATCATACCATTTGACCTGTCAAACCTCATGACAAGAGGAGTTTATCTTCTTGCCCAAACCACCATCAAACACCTTCTGGCAGAAATTAAAAATGTATGTTTTGTCCACTTCTACTAATCTCCATGAGCTAATCTTTCTCTCACAGCACCATATGGTCCTCCTCTAACCCCTGCATCTTTACCTGCCCAAGGAGCCATGATGATGGGGGAGAAAAGCCCTTTTTCCCTCTCTGGACAGCACCATCTCTCTCTCTCAACCTCCCTCCTCACTCTAGTGGATCCCCAGGGCATCCAATGCCATTGTCAAGTTGTTTACTCCCCCTGTAGCTGCCAGACAAAAGTGGACGCCTTGAGTGCCATGGAAAAGCCGCGCAAGATGCCGGCCAAAGACGCAGCCTGGAGCACGCCACCGTGCTCCCGACTGCTGACACGGCGCCCTGGCCCACCTCGAGCCTCCTCAAGGCCACCGAGGTGTCTCAATGTCCGCAACATGCCACCATCCTGGCCCCTCCTCTTTCCCTCTCTCTCACCTGCTGGGCGCGTGCCCAGAGCCGCCCGGCTCAATGCCCGGCCTCGCCTGCAGACGCGACCACTGTGGCCTCGCCAGCGCTCTCTCTCTCTTCCTGCACCCTACGTGACTCCCACGAACGCCAGAGACAGCTCCTCTCCCTCCCTCCTGGCCTCCCGAGCCGCTGCCGCGGCCACCTGCAGGCCAAGGCCCACGGTGAGCTACTGGTCGGCTATTTAAGGCCACCCCGAGCCCCTCTCGACTCCTTTGCCTCTCTCTCCCTCCCAGAGACCCCTGGACCAACTCACTCCTCTCCCCGTGCCCTCCATCCATCACAACGGACGGAGCACCGCCGTCGGGCTCCGCCTAAATCCGGGCTATCCCGAGCCTCTCCTCTCTCCCTAGCCACTCCAATACCCTCATACCACCACCTCGAGGCCCTCCATCACCGTCGTTCATCCCCGGGAACGCCACACGCTCGTGGCCGAAGATGGCCGACAGCCTCCTCCGCGGCCACCCAGTTATCGCCGCCGCTGCAGCCCTCCACGGCGTGCGTGCAACACATGGATGGGTGCGGCGGGCCTCCTGAGCACGCCGGTGGGCGGAGCGTCGCCGGAGACGCTCTGTAGCCCCGGCAATCGCCAGCGGGAGCCGCTCCTCCCCGCGGCCGGAGCGCGCGCGGGAGGTTGAAGGCGACCTGCAGCTGGGGCCCGCGCGTCAGCGACCCAGTGGGCGGGCCCCCGCCGTTTAAGTGGAAACGGCTTCGGCAAAGACGCCTTCGACGTCGCCTGTCGTCCGCGTGGCCGAGCCGCTGGGCCGGCCCACGGTCTATCTGTCGCCCGTGCGCAAGATAAGGTTAAAGCCTTATTCCCCTTTTCTTTTTCCAGTCAACTTGTAAAATCCATAAACAATTCATATGGACTCCAAATTTGATGATTCAAATTTCTAGTGACTCTATAAATCATGATCTACCTGTTGGTGCAACATGCACATTTTTCCAGAGACCTTTTCTTCACAAATAATTAGCAAATCCTATTTTTCCATTTCTGTGATAAACTTTAAAAAATCACAGAGGGCTCAAATTTGATCCAAATGCCATGATTCAAATTCCTATATTCTTCTAAGGTCATAACTTAGTTTATGAACATTTTTCTTAGTACTTTCTGTACCCCACAAAATAATGAGCCACTTCTTCATGTTTGTCAACTTTGCAAATCCATAGAATATTCATTTGAACTCCAAATCCAGTGAAACCAACTCTTAGATGCTTCTAAAATCATGGTTTGTTAAATGGGTGCCTTTGCTCATTTTTCAAAAAACATGTTTCTGTACACTTCTTGCAAATCCATAAACCCCTTGATTCCCTCATATTGAAATGTTCAGAGATATCCACTGATCCAATTCCAATGAAACCACTCTGGTTATTTTTCATATAACCAGAGATGTCCTAGAAAAGTCAAATTAATATTTTTAGAGCACTTTTATTTTCTGCCTTGTTGTGTTACTTATTATGATTGTTTCGACGTTAGTTGACGAAGTAGACGGAGTACTTGGAGAAGGACCAGAAGATCTCAAGACTCTGATGAAACAGTAAGCAACCCTTCGACCATGCCCATGAAACCTTTTTTATGCATGTCTTATAGCACTTGTTATTGTTGCATCGGAATCATGATGAGATGGTAAACCACGTTGGTTGGTTGCCTCTGTTACTTCCTCGTTGATACTTGCATTGTGCATGACCCTACCTTCCTATGAGGGTTATGCCGGTGGGAGTAGATAGGATGATAAAGTAGATGCTACGCAACTGGGACGGTGTATGCATGGTGATGGAGACAAAAACATTTCAAAAGACTTTTCGAAAACCCCCATCGGGTGCCACTTATGCCCGGGGGAGATGATGAGTTGGGTAGCCACTTGATGACGAAGTGGTGTACCGAGGCAAGGGTGTGTTGTCTTCAAAACGGATTGGTTTAAGTTGCGACCGTTATTCCAACCTTACATGCGCAACCACTGTACCCTTATATGGGAAAGGGCATTATTGATTACCTAGACCGATACTAGCTTGGAGCCCGCATTACTAGTGATGGGGGAGTTGTTGGTGCGCTCTCTCGGGACGGGGTCGTGCCAGGTAGGGCGGCCATGACTGTTTTCACAGGGCACCAGACACACCATTGGTACCCCGTGCCAGTGGCATGTGATAAATATGGGAGCAAGGCTCCACGAAAATGTTATGTGGAATGTGGTCATGGGGGTTACTGCCAATCGAGTGGACTCCATGTTAGTGTCGTCTAGGGAAAGATAGTGATCGGGTGCTTACCCCGGGTACTTGAGGTACCGCGGGTCGTGGATGACACGGAAGTTCCCCGGATCTGGTGGGTAAAGTGTGCAACCTCTGCAGAGTGTAAAACTAGTCGAATAGCCGTGTCCACGGTCAAGGACAGTTGGGTAACCGCTCTTGGGCTACGTCCACAGGTTTACAAACTAGTGTGTGTGTTTGGATAAGTGGGAAGTTCTACATGGGTCAAGTCCAAGGACTTGACATGATTGAGTTGGGTTCGTGCCCACTCTATTTATGTTGATATCTGTAACCTGTCCTCATGGTTACTTGAATTCGCCTGATGCATGTCTTGCAAGTTGTTGAACATGTCATTGCACTCGAAACTAGCTTTCTGCAAAATTTACCTATATCATGCATTGTTATATCTGGAACCAAAACATGGGTTGCTTGCGAGTACATTCAAAGTACTCATTGGCTCGCCATTGGTTATTTAATTGACCAGGCATGGAAGAACCGGAGTTCGAAGAAGAGTTCTATGGAGACGAACATGCGAACTAGGACGTTTCCCAGTCAGAATGCCTGTAGGGTTAAGGCGATGGCATGGGTCCAAGTTATCGACAAAGATTTCCGCTGCAATGTTATACTCAAGACTGGACCATAATGGTCCTACTTGTGTAATACGGTATGTATGGATGTAAGACTCTTGTTATTCAGCTTCTGTGTGTTCAGTGAGCATTGATCTCTGGGATCACTGTACACGTGCATTCGATGATCATGACTTATGAGTCGGGGTCCCCACATATACGCAACCCACATACCCAAAAGGGAGCGGAAGCGTGCACTAAAGGACGTATACGCGATGGAGCCAGTCGCCCCAAAGTTCAACCCGTGGTCTTCCTGCCCGATCACTTTTGATCGAAGGGACCACCCCACTAGCATCCGCCATGGTGGATTCGCCGCATTGGTTCTAGACCCAATCATAGACGGATTTCACCTCACTAGAGCCCTAATGGACGGCGGCGGCAGCCTGAACCTACTTTATCAGGATACAGTGCACAAAATGGGCATAGACCCATCAAGGATTAAACCCACAAAGACGACCTTCAAAGGCGTCATACTAGGGGTAGAGGCCAACTGCATGTGCTCGATTACACTTGAAGTGGTCTTGGATCCCGGATAACTTCCGGAGCGAGGAGTTAATCTTCGACATAGTCCCGTTCCACAACGGCTATCATGCACTGCTCGGACGAACCGCATTTGCAAAGTTCAATGCGGTGCTGCACTACGCATATCTCAAGCTCAAGATGCCAGGTCCTCGAGGAGTCATTACGGTCAATGGAAACACCGAACGCTCTCTTCGGACGGAGGAGCATACGGCGGCCCTCGCGGCGGAAGTGCAAAGCAGCCTCTTAAGGCAATTCTCGAGTCCGGCTATTAAATGCCCGGACACCGTCAAGCACGCCCGGAGTAACCTACAACAAGACCGCCTGGCACGTTCCGAGCATGCATAGCAATGCGGCCCAAGCCCCAGCCCTCGCGAAATCGTGAAACCAGTATTACACGTACATAATTACGCTCTGGAAATACAATCGGCATAGGGGAAGGAGCACGACCACGGCATGCCCAGAATGCGGCTCAACCACACCAGGGGCTCCCGATTGTGTCATTCTTTTTTTTCTCTTTCTTTTTTACTTTCAGGACTCCGTTCTCACGAAGCCCTGTCCGGCATTAGAATCGCCGAACACACGCTGCAATAGCTGTGGAAGCGTAAAGCTACGTCGAGTGTCCAGGTGGTCTCTATTATGAGCAATATATCTGTTTTACACAACATCCCGCGGCTTACCCCTGGAGGGAGACATGTTAAAAGTCCCATCCCTTGCTTATCGCACTATTTGTATCGTTCTGCTCTTACAACAGCCCTTTTGAATAAACAATATATAGCTTCTGCCTATTATTGATTTCCCTTTTTTTTATATATATATGTTCATTTATGACATTGTGCAACCGTACACTTTGGTACGGGCAATACACCAGGGGCTTAAGTACCCCATAACATGGTGTGATAAGTCCGAACACTTTCACAAGTGCGGCACCCCGAACTTATAGCATTATATGCATCGGCTCCAAATCATGTCTTGGGTTAATAGTGGGGTTTGCCCGGCTCCCATGTTTTGGTACCTTATGTTACATTATATCGGCTAAGGTAGCTTGGGAGAACCACTGCGATTGTGCCCGGTTGAGCTGGGTTAAGCACCTGCTGGAGAAAGCTAAAACTGACCGCCATGATAGGGCGAGAGCCGGTCGCTGTTCGAGAAGTTTTCGAGTCCCTAAAGACTTATGCCGCTTAGAGCGAGGATTCGGCATTGTCCGGCCTAGGCGTGGATAGCGCCCTGAACTCGGTCTTCCGAATACCAGGGGCTTCACCAAAATTTAAAATTATAGAATTCTATGGCTAAGTGAGAGTGTTCAAGCATTATAGTCCGGTTGCCTTGTTCATTGCGTTGAGTGCCTCCCTCAAAGGACCCAAGAATGGGAACAAGAGCGCTCAAGTTCATCCCGAACACCCCAAAGACACTTTCGTGGCATGGGGGCTGAAGCCAACGACTCGCCATCTCTCAAATTTAATTCACGGCCGCACAGAAGGTAATATTTTAAATTAAAAAAGTGTTGCTTAGCGAATATGAACAAGTTTTCAGCGTACAGGATAACAAATGCGAGTCTACTCAAAAATTATATCTTTGGAGCATTCATCCGCTACGAGGCAGGCACCCTTCAGGACGCCCTCATAATACATTTCAGGCTTGCGATGCTCCTTCTTCGGTGGTGGTCCGTCCTTCACAAGCTTCTCGGCGTCCATCTTGCCCCAGTGCACCTTAGCAAGGGCAAGGGCCCTACGGGCACCTTCCATGCAGACGGAGCGCTTGATGACTTCAACCCATGGACAGGCGTCCACCAGCCGCCTCACCAACCCGAAGTAGCTCCCAGGCATGGCTTCCTTCGGCCACACCAACTATGAGGCCCTCATGGCCTGTTCGCCACCTTATGGAGCTCGACCAGTTGCTTCAACTGGTCGCTATAAGCACTGGATGTCCGGCCTCGACATACTTTGAGACCGTAACACCTTCTCTGTCGAGCTCCCTCCTCGGCTCGGTAGAATGCGGCGATCAGCCACCTTCTTGAGGCAGATCTACGAATGCTCCTGAGAGCTCCAGATTCGGGTAAGCAACAGATAATTCACTTTCACATGTTTGCTTTGCATATAGAATGCCTTACCCGCCGCTATCTTCTTCATCGCCTCAATCTCCTGGAGGGCTTTTTGGGCTTCGGCCTTAGCGGCCTTGGCGCTCTCAAGGGCCGTGGCGAGCTCGGACTCCCGAGTCTTTGAGTCATGCTCCAAACTCTCGTGCTTTTCCACGAGAGCCTGGAGCTCTTGCCGCACCTCCACCACCAACGCCTCCTGCTTTCCTCGCTCGGTGCGCTCCGTGGCCGCATTGCTTTCGGCCCGGGACACCGCCTCCTTCAGGGTCGCCACCTCATTCGTGGCCCCTGCAATGTTCATGTTATTCCTGTCATTTTTTGCAAACACATCTTTTAAATTCTCCGATAAGGTATTACTTACCTTCCTTGTCCTCGAGCTGCTTTTTGGCAAGTCCGAGCTTGTTCTCGGACTGCTCGAGGCTCTGCTTCAATGCACCAACCTCCGCTTGATCGGTGGCAGAGGTCAAGAGCGCCTTTGCATTCCCATATTGACATACTTATGTTAGACTCCTGTGTATATCTTTTAGATCCTCGATTCGGCCTTTTCTTTCCAAACACCAAACCGAGCATCGTGGGCTACTGTCTATGCGGTAATATTTTTATACATACCTCAAAGCCTGTTAGAAGGCTGGCACGAGCTTGATCGGCCCGCTCTTGGCGGATCGAACCTTCTGGATCACCACACTCATAACAGTGCAGTGCTCCTCGTTGATGGAAGCGCCGTTAAGTGCCTCCATCAAATCATCCGGTGCCTCCGGTTGGACAGAGGTCACCGGCGTTGTAGTCTTGCCCTTCTTATGAAGGGGTCGCCTATCGGACTCCGGAACCACTGAAGGTTCCGGTACGGAGTCCAGCGCAGGGCCAGACTTGAAGCCCTTCGGGGTTTTATCCCCTTTGAGCCCGAATTCCGGGAGGTCTCCTTGCGGCGCCTCCGTAGCCACCTCCTCCTGGCTGGGCCCCTTTTGGGACTCCACCCCGGCGTCGTCTGCGGCGGGAGGAGACGAGGCGGTCAGAAGTGAGGTGCTATTCACCTCTGACGAATCCAGGCAGCCGCTCGATGAATCGTCGAGCCCATCCTTGGGCGGGCTGCATGGTTATATCCGGCATTATAGGATGCTGTGCGACAAATGAAACACCACGAGTTATTTTGGTGTCCGGACACTTACGATCTCGCCAGGGGCTTGGACCTTGGAGCCCACCCCTCTTCGCCATTGTCGGCATTGGCGGTGTAGTCCGGAGGGAGGGTCCTTCCCTTCTTGGACCCATCGGCCTCCCCGGTAGGGGCGGCCTTCCTTTTCTTCTCTCCCCCCCGCTGGGGGAGAGGCCTCTTTTTCCTCCTCCTCGTCTTCGCGGGAGGAGTCCGCCTCGGCGTCATCGGACGATGAGTCCGATAATACCTGGCGCCGGGAGCTCCTTCGAGTTCCCGTGGCCTTCTTCTTGGCCTTCTTTTCCGGCACCACGTGAGGTGCCGGAACCAGCAGCCCCGTCAATTGGGCGTCCGCTGGGTCTTCTGGCAAGGGAGCCGGACAGTCGATCTGTCCGGACGTCTTCAGCCGATCTGTCAAAGGTGAGGGAGTTTTAGATCCCGCATAGAGTCAAACTATGAAAAAAGAGTCCTGTAAAGGGTAAAATAACTTACCTCGCTGGCTTGATGCTGCGAGCTGAATCTGCGATCTTCCGTCGCGGATGCGGGAGCTTCGGCGCCCTTGAACAACACCTTCCAGGCGTCTTCGTACGTAGTGTCGAAGAGCCGGTTCAAGACCGGTCTTTGTGCCGGATCAAACTCCCACAAATTGAAGTCCCGTTGCTAGCATGGGAGAATCCGGCGGATGAGCATCACCTGGATTACGTTGACAAGCTTGAGATTCTTGTCCACCAGGTTTCGGACGCAGGTTTGGAGTTCGGCCAGCTCTTCCAAGTTGCCCCACGTCAGGCCCGTCTCTTTCCATGAGGTGAGCCGTGTGGGGAAGCCAGATCGGAATTTGGGGGCCGCCGCCCATTGAGAGTCGCGCGGCTCGGTGATATAGAACCACCCCGATTGCCACCCCTTTATGGTCTCCACAAAGGAGCCCTCGAGCCATAGGACGTTGGCCATCCTGCCCACCATGGCGCCTCTGCACTCCACTTGGCGGCCGCCCACTACCTTCGTCTTGACATTGAAGGTCTTCAGCCATAAGCCGAAGTGGGGCTGGATGCAGAGGAAGGCCTCGCATTACCCACGATAAACGCCGAGATGTTGAGGATGAAATTTGGGGCGGATCATGGAAATCTAGGAAGTAGTAGAACATGAGCCCCGAGCGAATGGGTGAAGTGGAAACCCTAGTCCGCTGGAGGAAGTGGGGAGGAACACCACCCTCTCATGGGGCACAGGGGTGGGGATGAGCTGCCCCTCGTTGGGGAGCCTATGCGCGATGTCGCTGGACAAGTATCCGGCCTTCCGCAGCTTTTTGATGTGCCCCTCCGTGACAGAGGATGCCATCCACTTGCCTCCCGCTCCGGACATAGTTGGAGAAGGTTGAGGTGGGATGTGCGGACTTGGGGCTGGAGCTCGAGTGCACCGAAATGGATAAGCAAAGGAGGAAGAAGGCGTGTGTGAAAAAGCGGACTCTTATCCCCTTATATGGACGGACAAAGCTATGCATCCCCACCGGCCTGATAAAACTCGCTTATATCCCAAGCGCCGTAATCAATGGCGCGGTTGGGTTACCCACGCCCGTATTGATGAGAATCCCGGAATAAGGGGACACAATCTCTTCTTTGACAAGACGTGCCAAGGAAACCGCCTCGCTAAACGCGCTGAGGTTGGGCAGTAAAAATGATTCAAATAAAGGCTTGGCCGTGGTGTGATGTCACGCTGCGGGACTATTACTCAGCAGATTGAACTTGTGTAAATGTTATTCTCTCTATGGTGTTATGTGGAACTTATTTCGCAGAGGCGGAAACTATCCTTGTGTTCAAAATCTTCTATGAAGTATTCGGAGGAGGAACCCACCTTGCAATGCCGAAGACAATATGCGCGCCGGATCCGTCGTCATTGAAGCCTGGTTCAGGGGCTACTGAGGGAGTCCTGGATTAGGGGGTGTCCGGATAGCCGGACTATGACCTTTGGCTGGACTCCTGGACTATGAAGATACAAGATTGAAGAATTCGTCCCGTGTCCGGATGGGACTTTCCTTGGCATGGAAGGCAAGCTTGGCGATACGGATATGTAGATCTCCTACCATTGTAACCTACTCTGTGTAACCCTAACCCTATTTGGTGCCTATATAAACCGGAGGGTTTTAGTCCGTAGAACGAACAACAATCATACCATAGGCTAGCTTCTAGGGTTTAGCCTCTCTGATCTCGTGGTAGATCTACTCTTGTACTACCCATATCATCAATATTAATCAAGCAGTAGTAGGGTTTTACCTCCACGAGAGGGCCGAACTCGGGTAAAACATCGTGTCCCTTGTCTCCTGTTACCATCCGCCTAGATGCACAGTTCGGGACCCCCTACCCGAGATCCGCCGGTTTTGACACCGACAGCTGTCCCCAAGGCTTGATGGAGACGTGACCAGAAAGCGGAGGTAAAAAGTGACCCTCGGTCAGAAGTGATTGTTCGGGGTACTCCATGCAGACTGACTATCCTGGATACATACAGTTGTGCAAGTTGGTTCGCTCGATATGTGGTTCGAATCGGGATAAAGTGAGCTACCTTGGTTAAGGTGTCCACTATGACCCAGATTGCATCATTGCCTCGCTGAGTCTTAGGTAGTCCCGTGACAAAATCCATGGAGACATCATCCCATTTCGATTGTGAAACTGGCAGCGGTTGGAGAAGTCCGGCTGGCTTCTGATGCTCTGCCTTCACCTTGTTGCATATGTCGCAACAGGCCACAAAATAGGCAATGTCTTTCTTCATTCCATCCCACCAGAATATTTGTTGAAGGTCTTCATACATTTTAGTACCTCCAGGGTGAATAGAATACGAAGATTCGTGTGCTTCCGACAGGATTTTCTTCTTGAAATCCACCTGCCTGGGTACACAAATCCTTCCACGGAATCGGAGGGTACCAAATTGATCCTTTGAAAAATTTGACGTCTGTCCTGCTACCGTACTCTTGGCACGTTTTTGCAGGACGGTGTCAGCTGGCTGGGCCTTGCGGATCTCTTCCTCAAGTGTAGATGCAACTTCTAAAATATTAGCAAGACCAGCATCAACTATGACCAGGTTGAGCTGAGCAATCTCCTCTTGAAGTTCAGGAGGCAAGGATTTCATTATGAGATTCAGGCTGACAGGCTTTCGACTGAGTGCATTGGCAACCACGTTGGCCTTCCCTGGGTGGTAATTTATTCCAAGATCATAATCCTTGACTAACTCAAGCCATCTTCGTTGAAGGAGATTTAAATCTGGCTGAGTAAATATATACTTGAGACTTTTGTGGTCTGTAAAAATTTGGCATCTCTTCCCGATGAGGTAGTGTCTCCAAATTTTTATAGCATGAACCACCGCGCCAATTCCAGATCATGAGTATTGTAATTTCCCTCATGGGGTCATAACTGTCGTGATGCATATTCTACCACCTTGCCGTCTTTCATAAGTACACATCCAAGACCTTGTCTGGAGGCGTCGCAGTACACATCAAAGCTGCGGTAGATATCTAGAAGAGTCAACACATGTGAGGTCGTCAGTCGTATCTTTAGCTCATAGAAACTTTTCTCACAGTGCTTAGTCCATTCAAACTTCTTATCCTTCTTGAGCAGCTCCATCATGGGTTTGGAAATCTTGGAAAACCCTTCAATGAAACGATGGTAGTATCCGGCTAATCCAAGAAAACTCCGGATCTGTGATACGGTTGTGGGTGGCAACCAATCTAGCACATCTTTTACTTTGCTCGGGTCCACAACTATACCTTCTGCTGATAGCACATGTCCGAGAAATCCCACTTGCTTGATCCAAAATTCGCATTTACTGAATTTGGCGTATAGCTGATGGTTGCGGAGTCGTTGTAGCACTGCTCGGAGGTGTTCTTTGTGTTCTTCTTCACTTCTTGAGTATATAAGTATGTCATCGATGAAGACTACCACGAATTTATCAAGGAAGTCCATGAATACTTTGTTCATCATATGCATGAAGAAAGGCAGGGGCATTGGTGAAACCAAAGGACATAACTGTATATTCATAAAGACCGTACCGAGTGGTGAATGCGGTCTTAGGAATATATTCCTTTTTAATCTTGAGCTGATGATATCCCGTCCTTAAATCAATCTTGGAGAATACCTTGGCCCCACTGAGCTGATCAAACAAGTCATCAATCCTGGGCAGTGGATATTTATTTTTGATCGTGACATCATTCAGCTGACGGTAATCCACACACATGCGGAGGCTGCCATCCTTCTTATCCACGAAGATAGCAGGTGATCCCCATGGTGAGGAGCTAGGACGGATATATCCTTTCTGGAGCATTTCATCAAGCTGTTTCTCTAGCTCCACTAATTCTGATGAAGGCATCCGATAATACTTCTTGTATAATGGTGCGGTTACAGGGACAAGATCTATTGCAAACTTGAGCTCTCGATCTGGTGGCATGCCTGGCAGTTCTTCTGGAAATACATCAGGAAACTCACTGACCATGGGAATTAATTCCAACTCACCAGCCACAGCGGTGAAGATCATTTCCTTCTGGGGTATGCTTCTGCGAGCATAGAATTTGGTAGCCTGCCCCTTCTGATTGGTCAAAGTGACTTCCCGGGTCGCGCAATTTATGCATACTTGATATTGGGTCAACCAATTCATACCCAAGATAACATCCAACTTTACAGACTCAATGATTATCAAGGAAGTTGGGAAACAGACTCCGTTGATATTGATTTCCAGGTTACGGCAGACCAGATTGCTCTTGATTAAGGATCCCGGGGATTGTACCAGCATGTTCTTGCCCAAAAGCGAACATGGAAATTTGTTTTGGGCAACAAAACTCCGTGAAATAAAAGAGTGGGAAGCCCCAGAGTCAAATAAAATTATGGCGAGTATATTATTAACAGAAAACATACCAATGACGACTTCGGGGTTCTCTTGGGCTTCGTCTGTGGAGAGATGATGAACATGCCCAGTAATATTTTGCTGGGTAGGGCATGACTCCGTAAAGTTGACTTGTGGCCTGAGTAGAGAATTTGCCTTGCCGTTCTTGGGACACTGCCTGGCATAATGTCCGGTTTGCTCACAACTGAAGCAAAAATTGTTGCGCTAACACTCGTCCCGCACTGGGTTGGTCACGACATTCTTGACTTGTGTGTTGGTCTTATTAACATTCTGTTGCCAATTGGTCTTGTATGCCACCTGATTATGCTGCCAGGTGCGAGCCTTTTGCACTGGCTGACCTTCCTTCGTTGGCTCGAACTTGTGCTTGTGATCGTTATTGACAGGCCTGTTGCCTGACACGAGCTTGTGCTCCCTTTCAGCAATGGAAGCCTTGTTTACCAGAGTTTGGAAATCTAGGAAATCAAACATACCGAGGGTACATCGGAGTTGCGGGTTTAATCCCCCAAGAAACCTGTCAATCTTTCTTTCTTTGGCGGCCATGTCATAAAGGGAGTAACAGGCCAGATGATTGATTTTTTTGCAAATATTCACCCACAGACTGATTTCCTTGGAGGAGCGCGAGAAATTCACGCTGCTTAACCTTCATTATTCTAGTAGGAATATGATATTTCCGGAACTGATCCTTGAATTTTGCCCAGGTGATTTCTTCATCAGCAGGCCACATGGCTTTTGTGTTTTCCCGCCATATGGCAGTAGAACCTTCAAGATAATGGGTTGCAAATGGAACTTTATCATGTTCTTCAGTACGAGCAATCTCGAGCTTCCTCTCAATGGTTCGCAACCAATCGTCTGCATCCAAGGGATCAATAACCTGACTGAAACTGGGAGGCTCAGTTCTCTAAAAATCTGACAGCTTGGAGTGATGACCGTTCTCATTTCCATTCTGTCCAACCACAGCTTGCACACTTCTTAATATTTCAATCAGATCATTATTCCTCCTTTTCTCAAACATACACAAAATTTGCTCTGTGGAGGGCGGATTTGGCGGTGGAGGCGGTGGTGGAACGTACGGCTCGGGGGAGTGTCCTGCATGTCATGCGGACCGACAAACAGGAGTACCCTCACGAGCGCCACTACTGCTGCCTCCCCGCGTCATCCTGTTGTGTATTTTTCCCAAGACAACGCAACCCAGATGAGAAACATGCAAAAAAATAATTGGGAAAAGCCAACAACAAATCCCGAGAGAGAAACAAAATAACGAAGAAAATACGGCAAATAAAATAGAGTTCCAACATAATTATACATAGACTCATACATGAAAGATAAACATCATGCCAGGTTCAACTACTCTCATACAGGAAATGGAACATCATGACTCGTACGACTACATCCGTACATCATCCTGATAACTGCGGATACTCAGAAGCTCTACTGCTCTGCTAGTGCTGCGGGGTCCTCCCCTGAAGCGGATGAGGGAGTCCTGGATTAGGGGGTATCCGGACAGCCGGACTGCGTACAACGTCCGGACTATTGAAGCGTGAAGATACAAGACTCAAGACTTCGGCCCATGTCCGGATGCGACTTTCCTTGACGTAGATGGCAAGCTTGGCGATCCAGATATTATATTTCCTTCCTTGTAACTGATTCCATGTAAACCCTAGCCCCTCCGGTGTCTATATAAACCGGAGTGGTTGGTCCTTAGAAGGCCGATCACAATTACATTCATACCATCATAGGCTAGTTCCTAAGGTTTAGCCTCTATGATCTCGTGGTAGATCTACTCTTGTATTACCCATATCATCAATATTAATCAAGCAGGAAGTAGGGTTTTACCTCCATCGAGAGGGCCCGAACCTGGGTAAACATCTGTGTCCCTTACTTCTTGTTACCATCAGCCTTGACGCTACGTATCGGGACCCCTACTCGAGATCCGCCGGTTTTGACACCGACATTGGTGCTTTCATTGAGAGTTCCTCTGTGGCGTCGCTGCAAGGCTTGATGGCTCGACTCGTCTTCAAGGACGATATTACTTCAGAGGGAGCTCTGGCTGCAGGCCAGGCACTCCGGCTCGACGGCTTTATGATGGCCGCCCCATCGGCAACGAAGCCGACGATGGCCTCTCAGGTCAAGCACCATAACCTTCGGGTCAGTTCAGAACTTGCCGAACAGATGGATCCAATGGAGCTCTCCTCCTTTAATGAACTCTTGGATCGCATCGTGGCTCTGGGAGTCGCTACGAATTATGACCGGATTGGTCTTAAACCCGACTTAAGGGACATTAGATCCCCACCGGCCAGCCATGAGATGGCGATTGTGGAAGAACCACACGCGGATTGTCCCCCAACTTTGAGGACGAATTATGTTCAGATCGCCGAACCCTTTGAGCCAAAAATCTGCTCAGAGGACAACCTGCCCCAGGTCCCGGACTTAGAATCGGACATTAGGCCAAAGGAATTGGGTAACACTCTGGATTCCGAGTTGCTGGGCTCGGAACCGCCTGCGCCCTTGGGCGTTAGATCGGATCATAATCTGAATTTTGCTAACAATACCTATTTGGACTTAAACTGTCTCTCCCGCATCAGGCAAGAGCCCCAAGAGACGGTGCATCATTACTGGGCCAGATTCCTCCTTGCGCTTAGCAAGGTTAAGGATTGCCGCGAGGAGAACATGGTCTCACTCTTCTGCAAAAACTGCACGGACGAAGGGCTCGTCAATGCTTTGGGCCGCTGCGAAATAATATGTTTCACGGAATTGGCAGTCATAGTACATAAGTACTGTGCGATGGAGAGCGCTTGGAAGACCCAAACAGAATTTTGGGATAGTACCACTCTCACCAAGACCTTTGTCCGAACCAAACGAATGAACTCTCGTAGGACGTCCGATCCAATCCCCAAGAAACTGAAGCCCACCCCAGGGCGGGGATCCGTATTGGAAGGATGGCTCGATGGGCCATGTAAGCTTCACAGTACGCCGGGTACAATGCCAACTCATAGCCTTAGGGCATGTTGGATACTCCGGCAGGTGGCAAATAGCGGCGAGGATCTTCTTGCAAGCCATAAAGCGGAACAATATCCTGCCCGCGGACACAATACGGTGCTAACAATCTTCGAGACTTTCGCCTCAAACAACAGGCGCAAGCGGGCTCACCGAAGCTCTGCAGAAATTTGCCGTGTGAAGATAAACCCCTGGAGCGACACGGCTATAACTTTCAATGCCAGTGACGAACCTCGATTCTAGACTGTCCGGGCACCGGCCGCTCTGTTCCTTAGCCCAATAGTGGACGGCTTCTGGCTAACCAAGTACTCATGGACGGAGGAAGCGGGTTAAACTTGATCTATGAAGAAACGCTCAACAAAATGGAGATGGATAGAGGCCGCATTGAGCAAAGCGGCACCACCTTCAGGGGAATCATCCCTACTCGGGAAGCACGGTGCGCGGGAAAAATCACACTTGATGTGGTGTTCGGCACCCCGGAGAATTATAGGTCTGAAGAAATCACATTCCAAGTGGCTCCTTTCAGCAGCGGATACCACGCCCTTCTAGGGCGGGACGCGTTTACGAGCTTTCAAGATGTACCCCATTATGGGTACATGAAGCTTAAAATGCCCGGGCCCAACGGAATCATCACCCTAGCCAATGATCCGGACGTCGCGCTCCGTGCCGAAAACAAAACCGCAACACTAGCCTTGGAAGCATTATCTGAAGCCCTAGCAGCCGAAGAATTAACAACACTGCGGGCCACCATGGACAGGGACGACGTGATACTCGATAAACGACCCAAGTCCACCTCATTTAAACCTACAGACGAGATAGTCAAATTCCAGGTCCACCCAACGGATCCCACGAAGACAACATCCATCGGAACACAATTGAGCCCCGTGATGGACGCTGCACTACGAGATTTCTTACGCGAGAATTGGGACATTTTCGCCTGGCACCCTTCGGACATGCCATGCATTCCACGCCGGCTGGCCGAACGCAGCCTCAATATTCTAAAGGGATACAAACCGGTCAAACAGACCCTAAGGCAGTTTTCAGAACCCAAATGGCAAGCCATGGGGGAATAGCTGGCCAAACTGCTTGAGGCCGGATTCATCAGAGATATTAAACATCCGGATTGGCTGGCGAATTTGGTAATGGTGCTGTCGGTGTCAAAACCGGCGGATCTCGGGTAGGGGGTCCCGAACTGTGCGTCTAGGCGGATGGTAACAGGAGACAAGGGACACGATGTTTTTACCCAGGTTCGGGCCCTCTCGATGGAGGTAATACCCTACTCCGCTTGATTAATATTGATGATATGGGTAGTACAAGAGTAGATCTGCCACGAGATCAAGGAGGCTAAACCCTAGAAGCTAGCCTATGGTATGATTGTTGTTCGTCCTACGGACTAAAACCCTCCGGTTTATATAGACACCAGATAGGTTAGGGTTACACAGAGTCGGTTACAATGGTAGGACATCTACATATCCGTATCGCCAAGCTTACCTACCACACCAAGGAAAGTCCCATCCGGACACGGGACGAAGTCTTCAATCTTGTATCTTCATAGTCTCGGAGTCCGGCCGTGATGATAGTTCGCCTATCCGGACACCCCCTAGTCCAGGACTCCCTCAGTAGCCCCTGAACTAGGCTTAAATGATGACGAGTCCGGCGCGCATATTGTTTTTGGCATTGCAAGGCGGGTTCCTCCTCCGAATACTTCATGGAAGGTTTTGAACACCAGGATAGTGTTGGGCTCTGTAAAACAAGTTCCACATACCACCGTAGAGAGAATAACTTTTGCACAGATCTGCTGACGTATTCCGCGGCGTGACATAAAAACCACGGTCAGGCCTTTTTATGAATCATCTTTTACCGTTCCGCCTTAGCGCGTTTAGCGAGGCGGTTTCCTTGGCACGTCTTATCAAAGCATAGATCGTGCCCCCTTATTCTGGGATTCTCATCAATACGGACGTGGGTAACCCAACCGTGCCCGTCTGCACGCCTCCTCTATCAAAGGCAAGTCCTAGTCGACCACGGGGTGGGCTCTTGGTATTCAGCCTCTTTATAACGAGACCAAGGCCCTCTTCTTTTTACACCCTCCATCGAGTTCGCCTCGCGCTCTGAGTTCTAACACCCAAAGCTTCAGATTCAGGCGCTTCAGACCTTTGAAGATGTCCGGCTCCGACCAGCACGGCCGATGGATGTCTTCCTCCGTAACGGAAGAAGATGCGCTAAAGCTGCGAGATGCCAGGTATCTAACCGGCGAGATCTCGCATAGGCTGCCTGCTCCAGGGCAGGTCATCCCCACTCCCGAGCCCGGCGAGAACGTGGTGTTCGTGTCTCACTTCCTTCGGGGTTTAGGCTTCCCAATGGATCCCTTTGTGCGGGGGCTCATGTTTTATTATGGGCTGGATTTCCACGACTTGAATCCAGAGTCCATCCTCCATATCTCGTCATTCATTGTCGTATGTGAGGCCTTCCTCCATATTACCCCCCACTTTGGATTGTGGCTCAAGACCTTCAAGGTGGAGCCAAAGATGATCGGGGGGCAACAAGCAGAGTGCGGAGGGGCGGTCATAAGAAAATGTGCTGATGCTCCATGGCCCGAGGGCTCTTTTCAAGAGGAGCTTGGTTTGTGGCAATGGGAGTGGTTTTATATTACCACTCCCCAGGGCACCAAATGGGCGGCGCTCCCCGCCTTCCGCTCAGGTCCACCACAGCGGCTGGCGTCATGGGTCAACAAGGGGCTCGACTGGGGGCCGTCCAAGGACGTTCCTTTGCTGCAGGGTCGTATTCGAGACCTCCACGAGAGGGAGATCAATCTGGTTGCGGTGGCGCAGGTTATGTTGATCTGGGCGCCTTCGCCTGCAAGAACGCCGCCTCCGCCGGTGGGAATTCAATCCGGAGGGACCACGAGCTCTCCAAAATTTTATGGGCACGACAGCCGTGGAGATGTATAAACTGTTCTTCGGATCACAAGAAAAGTGTCCGGACCTGACTGAGGATGCAGGACTAAGCTGCAATCTCCCAGATACTCAAGTAAGTAGTCCTGTAACCGGACAAATTGTTCATTCATTTATCATATATATATGCCCTTTAAAGGAGCCATTTCTTGAACAGGAGTGGATAGCCAAGGCAAAGTTAATAAGGTGTCTGGCACCCCTCCCAGAGACCACGCCGGATCCCATGCTGGCCAAGATGTTGAAGGCCGCGCCCTTTGGAGAAGGCAAAGGAGGGAGCATGGAAGCAACTGCCTCTACGAAGGAGGCTATCAAGGAAGGAGGGATTAAAAGTCCCGTCTTCCGAGGAGAGAAGAGGACTGCTTCGGAAGATCCAGAGGTCAAGGCCTCAAAGAGGGGAAAGGAATTTTCGTCAGAGAGTCCGGCGCTGGGAAGTAACCCAGCCGCACTATTTCCCCAAGGGGATCAGCCCTCCAGCGAGCCGTAAGTGAAAAGAAGGGGTCTTGTGAATAAGGAACTTCCCTGTATTTATTTATGAAGATAACCGAAATTGTACCTTGTAGTTCGGATCTCAGCTCTTCTCAGCAGAGCTCGTCTTCGGGGGATCTTCTTCCGGAGATGATGGAGAGTGAAACGCCTCCACCAGTCACACCCTCATGCGAGGCGGACGATCCTGAGGTGTCGTCGCAGAGGGTTCCCCCAAGTCCGCAAGGCCGGAAGGTCCGCGCCAAGTGGTGTGCGGTCGGAGGAGTCAAGGATCTGCTCAGGCGGCGGTTATCTCAGAAGATCACCATGCTCTAATGGGTACGGTGATTGAAAGGATTGCATCCGCGGAGAGCGGATTGCATGATGCCGTCAGAAGCTTACTGACAGGGTTTGAGGTACGCAAAAATGATGTACCTTCTGACAGTTATGCATATAGAATGCGCCCTGTATATATTGTAGCCCCTGAGACTCGGTATGTTGTCAAAATTGACAGCATGCCGAGGATCAAATCTCGATTATAACATATCGCCGCTCCTAAACAGGTGGCGGGCGTCCGTGGCCAGCCGGATCGATGAATATGCCGAACTAAAGCGGCAACTTGACGAGGCGGATGCGGACATCGCCCGGGTCAATCAACGGTTTGACGAGTCGCAAGGTATGCGACTTCACGCGACACTGGTAAGGGAGCTTGACGCCCATGTCTTACTATTTGTACGCTTAATGCAGATGGTGCCGCTGCTGTGGAGGAGCTGCGGGCGGAACTTGCCCGAGCTAAAGATCAAGCCAGAAATAGTAATGCGGCCGCTTTAAGGGCGGCCAAAGAGCTAAAAGCCGAACGGGCTGCTCACTGCCGAAGCAAAGAGGAAATGGCCGATATGGCCAGAAAGTTGAAGAATGCTGCCGATCGCTGCGAGGTTCTTGAAAAGAACGCCAAGCGGAGCAAGAGGGCTGAAAAGGCCGCCGCCGAATCCAAGAATGCCCATTCGGCTTTGAGAGCTGCCAAGGAGGAGCTGAGTCGTGCCGGGGCAATTATGCTGGAAAACTGTTTTCGCCATGGAGGAAATATACAGATCCAAGGTATGCTCAATTGGACAAGTTGTGGAGTTCGGAGGATGCTTATCTGGACTTAGCGGCGAGCGCTGCGGACGCGATTGAGCACTTCCGAGGCCAGAAGGGGTACAAAAGGGAAGAGCTGTATTGGTCACAATTCCATAGTCCGGAGCGTCTTCTTCCGTTGACCGATTGGTTGGCCGAATGGGCCGAGCTGAATCGACTATCCGGACTTGCCATGAAGCATGTCATGACTCATTTGTGGCCAAAGCGGACCTCACCAAGAGTTATTTTGGTTTAGTGCAGCAGTTCCTTGGTGCGGTACCGCATATTGACGCAATAAAGCGGTCGGCGTGTATTGAGGGAGCGCGGATGGCTCTGGCCCGTGTCAAGACATACTGGGCAGATATGAAGGCCACCGACGTTGCGTCCCAAGATTTGGACAGAAGCCGGGTACCTGCCGAGCACTACTTTGAAGAAGTCCTGCAGGGCGCTCATTTAAGAGAGACGCAGTGCTCGAAGGATATTATGTTTTAAATGACATGTATGATTTGTGAAAACAATGTTTCAATATGATGTAATAGCTTTTTATAATTGTGCGTGCAAGTAGTAAACTACTCCCTGTGCGGCCGTTTATGTATATGTATATATAACCTGAAAGATGGCAGTCCTTGGCTTCAGCCCCCACGCACATAGTGCGGGGGTGTTTGCAAAAAAAATCGCTTTTTCACACTTGATCCAACGTCTTGGTCCTGTTAAGGAGGTGGTAGCGTAGCAAACTAGGCAACCGGACTATAATGCTTTATCACTTTCACTTAGCCATAGGAGTTCGAGGGTGGGGCTACTATATAGCCCCTGGGGGCACCGCACTCTCCCGAATTCGGGGTGCGTATGTGCCTGCCGAAAGCCGGTCCTTCGTTAATGCGGAGGAATTCTAAACATTCCGATGAGTCATCGAGTGGTTGACCAGTCTCTCGCTATATCATGACAGCCAGTTTTCGGCTTTCGATACAGAGGTGCTCGCCCGGCCGAACCGGGGTACAATCGCAGTAGTTCTCCTGGTGCCGCGTTAGCCGATAAAACGGAATGTAAGGCAGCAAAACACAGGAGCCGGGCAAACCCAACATTTGACCAAAGACATGATTCGGAGCTGATGCATATAAGGCCTAACTCAAGGCGCGAATACTCCCTAAGGTATTTGGTCTTTATAAAGACGGGTAAAATAATGCCCTAAGCCCCTGGTGTCCAGGTACGGGCAAAAATTCTGGTGCGGCCAATGCCAAAACGCCAGCCTCCTCCTCGGTTATAGTAAGAAGCCGGGGGATGTATATCAACAAGAGACAGTAAAAAGGTTTACGCAGGTCTTAATCTGAAAAGAATCCTTGCAACGGGTCCCTACCGCACGTCTGCGCTTGTATCTCCGTTGTCTTTGTATCCTCGGACGGGTGTAGCAAGTTGTTCATCGTAAAAGAGAGGAACTTAGTTTAAAAGAAAAAGATCGTGCGAAAGATGTACTTTATATTAAATAAACAGAGTACGATTCGAAGAAGTGAATAAAATTGAGCTTTATTGTCTCTTGCTATACATGCATGCAACCCCTTGTATGGGGTATTCCGCTAGTAGGCGCCGGACTCGTCTAGCCGTGTCCGGGGTTTGAATGACCTATTCAGGTTCTTTTACTAGCGGAGCCGGATAGGTGTGGGGCTGTCAAGGCAGTCCCACGTTCTTCCGTGCTCAAGTAACACTTAATACTCCCTTTCAATGAGATGACGCCGCGTGGACCGGGCATTTTAAGTGTGAGAGATGCGTAATGCGGTATTGCGTTAAAGCGGGCGAAAGCTTCGCGTCCCAATAGTGCTTGATGGCTACTTTTAAACGGGGCGACATGGAAGATCAACTTCCATAGCGGAAGTTGTCGGATGAACCGAACACAACTTCTAGCAGTATGGAGCCCGTGTAATGGGCATATGGGCTGGCATTACTCCTTTAAAGGAGGTGTTGCGCTGGCGAATTTTGGTTGGGTCTATCCCCATCACGTGGATTGTGTCACGATATATTATGTTTATGTCACTACCACCATCCATGAGGACGTGTAAATTGGAATCCGTCGATTATAGGATCCAATATCAAGGCAGTCCATCCTGCGTCCGGATACTTTCGGAATAGTCACGATGGTCGAAGGTGATTGGTTTTGACAACGGTGTTGGTACTCTGCTAGGGTAGTTTGTGCGGCGCGCATTCTAGTGGGTGCCGTTCTTTTTTTTCCCTTTGATCACGTGAAGTGAGTTTACTGTTTTAACCTCTTGTGGGAAATTCTTTTGTTTTCCGGGGCTCTGCTTATGGTGCTCGTCATCATCTTCACTTGGTGTGTCGAGCCCTTGTGTTCGGAGTTGAGTCTGCGGACTGTTTGAAAACCCAACCATCTCTGTGGGTATGGTTTGCAGGCCTCCCGGGAGTACTGTGGATTTGACATATCTTGTCCAAGATTTTGTTTAAGTTGGATATCTCATCGCTATTGTCCTTGAGGGGCAGTTTTTTATTGTTCTGCCGTGAGCTTTTGAATCCGGCATTGACTGCCGCTCTTTGGACCGTTCTTCTTTATCCGCGCTGGTCCTTGTTGCGCCGTGGTTTCCCATTTCCATCCCTGATTTCGGATGTACTTGGGTCATTGGTGCTGCATCTTGCTAGCCAGCTATCCTCTCCCGCAAAAAGCGGGTCATGAGGCTTGTTAATGCGGCCATTGTTCTTGGCTTTTCTTGGCGAGGTGTCTCAGCGAGCCATTCGTCTCGGACGTTGTGTTTGAAGGCTGCTAAGGCTTGGCGTCCTGGACAATCGACTATTTGGTTCTTTTAGTAAGGAACCTGTTCTGCACTTCCGGGCTGACTCTCCGGGCTGTTGAGTTATGTGACTTAGATCGTCTGCATCCGGAGGGCGGACATAGGTCCCTTGGAAATTTGCCCGAAATGCATCCTCGAGTTCTTCCCAGCTTCCAATGGTATTTTCCGGGAGGCTTTTAAGCCAATGCCGAGTTGGCCCTTTGAGTTTGAGGGGTAAGTATTTTATGGCGTGGAGATCGTCTCCTCTAGCCATGTGTATGTGGAGGATGTAATCCTCAATCCAGACTCCAGGGTCTGTTGTTCCGTCGCATGCCTCTATGTTTACGGGCTTGAACTCATTGAAATTCATGATCCAAAGACCTCATCGGTGAAACATAGGGGTGTCTGGCGCCCTATTTGGGTGTCTTTGTGATGTTCGGATATTTGGCGTGTTGCATTGCTTTGAAGAGTTTGCTTTCTCAGCCCATAGATGGACCTAACTGGGGCATCCTTTTGATGTGAATCCTTATGCGGATCGCGTGCCGGCTTGTGTGCGGCGCTATTTGCCGCTCTCTTTTTGCCGTGGGGTCGTCCATCCGACCGGGTGGCCTTCTTATTTTTTGATTGTGGGGGCTCTATGGCCTCTTCGTCAAATTCAGGCAGTAGTTTTCTTTTTGGATAGCTCTTTGTTCGGCGACTGTCGCGTATTTGTGCGGTGTTTAACACTTTGCTCCATCTGATCCTGAGTGCATCTTCCGCTGTTTTGAGCCTCCGCTTCTGCTTTTTCAGGCTACGCGCAGTGGCAACGAGCCTTTTCTGGAGATTATTTTGCTCCAACAATTTGTCCGGCGTGAGATCGTCCGGATCGTTGTCTTCACGGGGACGGGTTGTTTATCCAAGTTGTCTTGTTCGGACAATTGCTCGATAGCGTGTTCGTCGTCCACCGGTTCGTCCTGCTCTATGGCTGGTTCTCTGTTGAGGCGGGACTTTGTTCGGCGTTTACGTTGCCGTTTTGACTGCTTTTCGAGGGATTTATCCTTCGTAGCATCCCGTTGTTCCTCGTCTTCATTTCCTTTAGGTGTATCCACCATGTATACATCATGGGATGAGGTGGTTGTCCAGCATCCTATAGGTGCTAGTTCATGGTTGTCTCCGACATCGTCGTCCATCACGTCGATGTCTTCGGAGTCGAAATCGAGCACGTCGTGTAAGCTTTTCGGCGGTGGCTCTCTGAAAGTGGGTGGTGGGTGGGCGTTGAATTTCTTCGTCGTCCGCATCCCAACCTTCTCGACCGTAGTCCGCCATGGCTCTCCGGATAAAGAAAGAGACTTTAGTGAATTCAGGATGTCGCCAAAGGGCGAGTCTTTGAAAAGATGTCCGCGACGATGAACTCCATAACCAGCGCCCAATCGGATTCGATTGGCGGGCGCGGAGGGTTCGGAGTCCGAGAGGAGTCCGGCACCACGGAGTCAAGGTCTTCGCAGCGACAGTTGATGGAGTTCGGCTCAATCGCCAGGGATCGTAGCCCCGAGGCGGTGTCCAAGCACTCGCCCTCGATCGGGGAATTCGGCTCCAGTTAAGGGTCGGAGCGGATGCGGTGCGGCCTCCAAGGCAATCGCTCGCTGCAGAGCTAGGTCATGCCCATCGAGACAGTGCAGCACGCTTGGCCGCGGCTCGAATCCGTCGATGATCAAGTCTCCGCGGATATCGGCCGTATAGTTAAAACTTCCAAATCTGACTTGATGGCCAGGGGCGTAGCTTTCGATCTGCTCTAGATGGCTGCTTAATTGGCCCACAAAGTGCAAAGCCGCGAATCTGAAGATCTGTCCGGGAGAAAAGTCTCACCGGACCGCGCGTCGTTATTGATGATCGAAGGAGCCATCGGGCCTATCGGTGGCGACAGAGGAACTCTCAATGAAAGCACCAATGTCGGTGTCAAAACCGGGGATCTCGGGTAGGGGGTCCCGAATCGTGCGTCTAGGCGGATGGTAATAGGAGACAAGGGACACGATGTTTTTACCTGTGTTCGGGCCCTCTCGATGGAGGTAATACCCTACTCCTGCTTGATTAATATTGATGATATGGGTAGTACAAGAGTAGATCTACCACGAGATCAAGGAGGCTAAACCCTAGAAGCTAGCCTATGGTATGATTGTTGTTCGTCCCCACGGACTAAATCCCTCCGGTTTATATAGACACCGGATAGGTTAGGGTTACACAGAGTCGGTTACAATGGTAGGAGATCTACATATCCGTGACGCCAAGCTTGCCTTCCACGACAAGGAAAGTCCCATCCGGACACGGGACGAAGTCTTCAATCTTGTATCTTCATAGTCTTGGAGTCCGGCCGTGATGATAGTTCGGCTATCCGGACACCCCCTAGTCCAGGACTCCCTCAGGTGCCAAAAAAGGACAAATCCTGGCGCCTATGCGTCGACTTCAAAGACCTCAACAAGGCTTGCCCCAAGGATCCCTTTCCCCTCCCTCGCATCGATCAAATCATCGATGCCACAACTGGACATGACTCGCTCTGTTTTCTCGATGCATACTCTGGATACCATCAAATAAAGATGGCAGAGTCTGACCAAGCTGCAACAACTTTTATAATGCCATATGGCCCTTTTTGCTTCAACACTATGCCCTTTGGGCTCAAGAATGCCGGTGCAACCTATCAACGCATGATTCAAACATGCCTAGAGAAACAAATCGGCAAAATAGTGGAAGCATACGTGGACGACGTTGTCATAAAAACCAGACACGTCGAAACCCTGATAGATGACTTGAGGCTCACATTCGATAACCTCCGGACATACGACATCAAGTTGAATCCGGAAAATTGTGTTTTCGGTGTCCCATCGGGGAAGCTTCTGGGCTTCATTGTTTCCAATAGAGGAATAGAAGCGAATCCAGCAAAAATCCGAGCCCTGTCGCAGTTGGCCATACCAACCGACCTCAAGCACATCCAGAAGCTAGCAGGATGCGTGGCCGCTTTGAGCCGCTTTATATCCAGGCTAGGAGAAAAGGTGTTGCCTCTTTACCGCCTCCTTCGGTGCACCGAACATTTTGTATGGACGGATGCAGCCGCGGCCGGACTAGATGAGATAAAAACCTTATTGGCCAGTAATCCGGTCCTAACATCGCCAAACATCGGCGAACCTATGCTGCTATACATAGCTGCAACACATCAAGTGGTAAGCGCAGTGCTCATCGTTGAATGAGAGGTGCACGGATACAAATTCCCGCTTCAAAAGCCGGTCTACTACATATCCACGGTCCTCACCCCATGTAAATCCCGATACCCACACTATCAAAAAATAGCATACGCAGTCTTTATGGCATCTCGGAAGCTAAGACACTACTTTCAAGAGTGTTCGATTACCGTCGCCTCCGAAGTACCACTCAACAGCATAATTAATAACCGCGATGCTACGGGCCGGATTGCTAAATGGGCCATCGAGCTCCTGCCGTTCGACATAACATACAAACCGCGGCGAGCCATTAAGTCGCAAGTATTGGCTGACTTTATCGCCGAATGGACAGAAGCCGAACTCCCTAAAGAGTATGGCGCGTACTCCAACTGGATCATGCACTTTGACGGCTCCAAAATGCTAGCCGGACTGGGAGCAGGGGTAGTCCTGACGTCTCCCACCGGGGACATGGTCCAGTACGTACTACAAATATTATACACGGACTCCAACAATGCGGCCGAATATGAGGCCCTGTTACATGGTCTTCGGATGGCAGTCTCTATGGGCATCCAACGCCTAGAAGTGCGCGGGGACTCGAACCTCGCAATATCACAAATAAACGGAGACTTTGATGCCAAGGATCCGAAAATGGCGGCCTATCATAATGTCGTCCTAAAGATGTCAGCTCGGTTCGAGGGGCTCGAATTCCACCATGTGGCTCGAGAAAACAATCAAGGGCGGACGTCCTTGCCCTCATCGGCGCCAAACGCGACCCTGTCCCACCTAATATATTCCTGGAAAGGCTGTTCAAGCCATCTGTAGTATGGGAAGGGGAGTCCGGCAATACCAGCACGGATCCGAATACACCCCCAGACTCCGAACCATCCGACACAATCGGAGGCTCTGCCACCGAAATAACACCTTCGGCCCACGAAATCATGGCCGTAATCGCCCCGTGGACCGAACCGTTCTTGGCCTACCTAAATAGGCAGGAGCTCCCCGAAGACCAAAATGAAGCACGCTGCATAGTCCGGCGTTCTAAAGCTTACAAGGTCCACGAAGGGGAACCCTACAAGAAAAGCGCGACCGGAGTGATCCAAAGGTGCATATCCGAAGAGGAAGGGCGGCAACTCCTGGCTGAAATTCACGCTGGACTGGGCGGACACCACGCCGCAGCTCGAGCGCTAGTCAGCAAAGCCTTCCATACAGGTTTCTATTGGCCGACGGCCCGAGCAGACGCACAGGACCTTGTCAAACATTGCGTCGGCTGCCAGCTCTTCACCAATCAGAGTCATATGCCCCCTACCGCTCTCCAAACAATCCCCATAACTTGGCCCTTCGCGGTCTGGGGGCTGGATATGGTCGGACCCCTTAAAGGGGGAAGCCATAAGAAAAAATATCTATTGGTCATGGTGGACAAATTCACCAAATGGATCAAAGCCAAACCAGTTAAAACGGCCGAATCCGGACCAGTAATAGATTTCATATCCGGGGTTGTACACCGGTACGGTGTCCCCCATAGCATCATCACTGATAATGGCTCAAATTTCACAGCCGACGAAGTGAGAACTTGGTGCAGCAAAATGGGCATTAAGATCGACTACGCTTCTGTCTACCACCCGCAAACAAACGGCCAGGTCGAACGGGCAAATGGTCTTATCATGAGCGGCATAAAACCCAGATTAGTGCGATCTTTAACAGAATCGGATACGCACTGGGTAGAGGAGCTCGACTCCGTACTCTGGGGGCTGCGGACCACACCGAATCGAACCACCGGATACACACCATTCTTTATGGTGTACGATGCGGAAGCAGTACTACCCTGCGACATAATACATGATTCGCCACGCGTACGCATGTACGAAGAGAAGGAAGCCAAATTAGATCGGCAGGATAACTTGGACACCCTGGAGGAGGAGCGCAATGTCGCAAAAGCTCGTTCCGCATTCTATTAGCAGCAGGCTCGGCGATATCAAAGCAGAGAAGTGCGGGCCAAAACTTACAACATTGGCGAGCTCGTTCTACGCCTACCGGAGAAGAAGAAGGACAAACTCAAACCCCGATGGGAAGGTCCCTTCATCATCGACAAATTTCTCATCGGAGGAGCATATTGAATACGTAGTGCATCTGACAACAGACTCGAGCCGAACCCATGGAACACGGCTAGACTCCGGAGATTCTATGCCTAACGCCAAACGCAGTGTTCGTCTCCTCACCCCTCCTTTTTAAATTATGCTCCACCACTGTTTCTCTCCTTCTCGACCCTCTTTCCATTCACACAGAGTGTTTGATACAGTGCGGATTCCCGGACTATCCCGGTCGTACCATGTGTGCAAGCTGTATCCGGGGGCTTCCTATTCGGAAGCTAGACATAATTACTTTAATGGCATTTTTTCCCATCACATATGCGTTCTTTCTCCATATGTGCCTTTTCTTCACCATTATATGCATCGATATGACTTAAGATGTGGCCAAGCTGGGTTGCCTGGCTCTTTTGTTTATGCCCTACGTTCCCGTTAATTCGGCTAGGGCATAAGGGGAGCACCTCTGCGATTGTTACTGCCGGTTGAGCCGGATGTGTACCTCAGACTAGTTGAAGCCGAAAGCTAGTTTCCTTAAGAGAATATTCGATCGGT
Source organism: Aegilops bicornis (assembly GCA_021605145.1). Lineage (NCBI taxonomy): Eukaryota > Viridiplantae > Streptophyta > Magnoliopsida > Poales > Poaceae > Aegilops > Aegilops bicornis. Next base: position 725,269,529 of record CM038671.1, on the reverse strand, counting down.
GAACAAAGGATGTATTTGTTGGTTACAACAAAGAACCCCAGAAGCTTTGTATCCTGTGCTATCGCGCATAGTCCGGACATGTGCATCGACACATGGATACCTAGGGAAAGGAACCCTTAACGAAACTATTCTCCCTAGAAGATGTTTCTTGCTATCCATGCAATATAACATAACTAGTTGGGTACTTGTCTGTTCAAGCACTCATGACCCCTACGCCTGGTCTCCATGCATGCCCTGGTTTTCGCATAACCGAGCGGGTATTCGGACACACCCCAGACTATAGGATCCGGGGGCTGAAGCGAAAAGGTCCGCCATGACAAATGATTTCAATCCGGCTAGAGGCTACTTACGCCAATCAATTTACACAATCACTGAGAATGGCTATATTCCTCTTCTATACCATCTAGAAGGTTATCTAGCCTACAATCCTGCTGAGAATACTTAGCGGCTAATGCTACCTGGTCATACACCAAGCTCACGGGAATTTCTTGCCCATCGGGCCCCGCCAGTCCCAATTCAGCCATATGGTTAGGGTCCAACCTAGTATAGCACGTCTTCACCATCGCCCAGGCTTCTCTTGCTCCTTGCCGGCAGGCTGATATCTTCCACAGACAGAAGCGCCACCGGGCTCCTTGAAGCAGGTCCGCAAGCTCCCCTATGCCATTTGGCAGTAGGCTTGAGGGCCACAAGGCTTGAGCAACGCCTTGCATCACCTGCCGAGCACGATCGTGCACCTGCGACAGTTCTTGCAGCAAATCACCTGCAGATGAGGGCATCTCCTCTTCAGGGCGACCCGTTAGCATTCCTGCAAGGAAAAATCTTTTTAATAAACTTCCTCGCCGAACTATCAAACAGTTCGCTCGAGTTCTTACCATAAATACCGCGACAGAGTTTTTTGTTCTCCTTCACGGAGTCTGCCAGTTGTGCGCGGACGTCCTTTAACTCCACGTCCAGACGAATATTGGCATCATGAAGCCTGTTCTTCTCTTGCGTCACCTGCGTAAGGATGCGCTCACCGGCCTTTAGTTGCCGTTGGAGATGCGAGTCGTCACCCACTGCGCCATCCGGATTCACTCCAGGATTGTCTGCAGAACTTACTGTTAGACTAACCGCACCAGCCATGTATTAACCAGCACATTTGTGTATAATGGAGACAAATATTACCGGCAGGGGCCTTTCGGGATCCCTCTAACTTGGCTACCACATCAGATAATTGGGCCTTGCAGGCCTCCAGCTCCCGCGCCAATTGTTCATTCTTGTCCACAAGGACCTGTGGATATATTGATCCTTCAAACAGTTGTCCCAACTATTCCAAGTCTCAGGGGCTACTGCTAGGCATACTTATCAAAATCTCTTACCCGTATGTCTTTTGTATACTGGCTTGTCGCTTGGGCAAGCCTGCCTCAAGCGGCTCGGACATATGCGTTCGTCGAATTGAGGGCATTAAAAGCCTCTTCGGAAAAGATGTTGTGCCGAAGCACGGCCCTCCGGCACTGGTGGTTCATGGCGCTCTCCACTTCGGAGTTCGTGGCCGAGCACATATCCGCACCCTCTGGCGGGGAGCTATGCGGTGCTGGCCCCGCATCCACCTCCGGCCCCGAAGCCGGTTCTGGAACCTGGCTGGTGGAGGCATGGTTGGCGGGGTTTCCGGATATAGCCCGGTTATTCCTCTTCCTGCCAGACACAAAGGCCGCTGTCATATTTCAAATTCTATGACAGTGGGACAGGCTATGACTTTACCTCTGCAGCGGTGTGTCAACCCGCACCGCCTTCCTCTTGAGCCTGCCCGATCCGGACGCCCGTGGTTGACGAGTCCCTAGGGGCTCGGCCCCTCGCTCCGGCCGTCGTTTCTGCAAATAGAGCGACGCCTCCAAGGTAAACTACAATACCTGGAGAAAGTCCTCTTCGGAGGATAGGGTTTTTTCAGCTCAGCTTACACGTGATGTAGGAAGCTGTCCAGGGGAGTCGGCTGTAATGGCCACCAGGGCGCCGTCCCAGCTCGCCTGATAAAATACTCCGTTGACAAGCTCCACGGTAATATCCGGATCTACTTTGAGTCCCGGATCTAGGGCCCTTCCAGGGTCCTCTGGTTGCGGGGAGGGGCTGAAGATCCTTTCCATGGCCCTCCTCAGTTCCTGCTCAGAGGCATTGATGCAAGTAATCTTAGCAGAAGTACGATAGATTAAATGAAACCGGGAAAAGAATGGCAACTTACCCACTCTGGGGGGTATTACATGGAGAATCCGTCCCGCGTTTTTATGCGAAGGAACTCCTCCTCTTCCCCTTTGCACAAATCGGACAATATCCTTGCCAAAGCGGCAGCGGAGTCCGGACCCTTACGACCACAGCGGGTGGCGTCATCTTCTCGTTGTAATGCCACATGGGCTTCCCCCGATATTGGAGCGGCTGCACTCCTCGCTTTATGCATATCGCCATGACTTCAACAATCGTCAGTCTGGACTTGGCCAGCAACTTTATCCTGTTCATCAGGAGGAATATCTCCCTTGTGTCCTCTTCTTGAGGGCCCCGAGGACACTAGCTTAGGCGTGCCCTCGGTGGGGCGTTACTGAACTTGGGGAGACCCCTCCGGACTGGATCCGGAAGGGGAACGTCATTTATATAGAACCACTCCGAAGGCCAGTTTTACAGTGCGTTCTCGTGAGTGCCGGACAGGTATCCGGTCCCGGCAAGGCGCCATACTTCGGCCCCGCCCACTTGATACAGGGACTCCCCCTGGGTGCGGGGGACAAGGCAGAACAGCTTCCTCCACAATCCGAAGTGTGGTTCGCAGCCTAAAAACAGCTCGCATAGGGCGACATACCCCGCTATGTGCAGAATGGAGGCTGGGGTAAGATTGTGTAACTGGAGGCCATAGAACTCCAGGAGCCCGTGGAGAAACGGGTGGATGGGAAACCCGACGCCCCTTAGCAGATGCGAGATGAGGCATATTCGCTCCTCCGGAGACAGGTTGGGAGATCCCTCAGCTTGTTCCCCTCCGTCGTAAGTAGCTATTCCAGCTCGGACGAAGACCATGAATGCCGGTGGAAGAAACCCTTGAGTTTGTAACTTCACCAAGCGGCTGTGAGGAATTGAGCACTCTCCCCAATCCCCCAATTTAGAGCGAGGAGGGCGAGCAGGAGAGCTGCGACGGCCGGCCATGCTGGAATGGCTTTCGCGAAGCGCTCTAGGATGATAGCTCAAGGGGGGAGAGTGAGGTTTGGATATGAGAATCCCTGTCCCTTCAAATAGATGGTTGGCCTAGAGTATCGAGGGTGGCAAATGCAAAAATACCTTGACTCCTCGCATTCGCCCGACACGTGGAAATGGTCATTACTGAGGCGCTGAAGCCGAGGAGGACAACATTGATTGGAGACCGGACACTATTTGCCATAACATGTACTTTGGAGTATTCGGAGGAGGAACCCGCCTTGCAATGCCGAAGACAATACTATGCGCTGGACTCATCGTCATTGAAGCCTGGTTCAGGGGCTACTGAGGGAGTCCTGGATTAGGGGGTATCCAGACTGGATCAAGCATAACGTCCGGACTATTGAAGCGTGAAGATACAAGACTCAAGACTTCGGCCCGTGTCCGGATGGGACTTTCCTTGACATAGAAGGCAAGCTTGGCGATCCGGATATTATATTTCCTTCCTTGTAACCGATTCCATGTAAACCCTAGCCCTCTCCGGTGTCTATATAAACTGGAGAGGTTGGTCCTTAGAAGGCCGATCACAATTACATTCATACCATCATAGGCTAGCTCCTAGGGTTTAGCCTCTACGATCTCGTGGTAGATCTACTCTTGTATTACCCATATCATCAATATTAATCAAGCATGAAGTAGGGTTTTACCTCCATCGAGAGGGCCCGAACCTGGGTAACATCTGTGTCCCTTACTTCTTGTTACCATCAGCCTTGACACATAGATCGGGACCCCCTACCCGAGATCCGCCGGTTTTGACACCGACAGCGGACTCGGATCCTGAACTAACGTGGTTAACTGAAACCTCCGGGTTAAAGGTAACACGACGACGCTGCCTCGAGGGCTCTCGCTCCGGAGCAGGTGCACGGTGAATCATCGGGGCTATAGGAGTAGTGAGAAGTGAAACCCACTCAACAGGAGCACTGAGAGGATTCACGGTCGAGGTGCCCAAGCTACTCGGAGGAGTAACCGATGAAACAGGGGAACTAGAACTGGAGGGAATATAAGGAGTAAATCCCATAGAGGATGGAGCAGTGACGGTCCTAATAGAGGCTAAAGCAGTACGGGCACGAGTCAGCTCTCAAGCCAGCTCGTGGATCATAATATAGCTAACAGTGATATAACGAGAAAGGTGTCTAGCAACACTATCAGACTCTGGATCAATGATAGGGAAACGGACACGACCGTTGTCGTGCAGAGAGGGATAATAGTATAAACCTGGGTGGTTCTGCATCCAGACCTCGTTATACCGAAGCTCGACAAGGACCCCGAATGCAGCAAACTGGATAGCCCGAGAAGCGGTAGAAGCGAAACCGCTCCGAGAAGTACGAGTGTAAGTGCTGGAATCGGAACTGGTGTGCAGAGTAACCACTGCGTGATACTCATACACTGAGTCTGCTAGACGCTCCCGGTACACACGATAGACTGGGTCGTCACCGTGGGGGTACAGCCGACGCCACACGTTACGAAGGAGATGCGGCGACGTGAATGGCATCAGCTGCAACTGGCACGGATACGGCACTGGAGCCATCAACACTCACAACCATTAGCAGGTTAGCATAAAAATAAAACGAGTGCATACAATGCAACAACCAGCTACAAATGCTACCGAAACTCAACTTAAACTTGTATCTAATGTCCAGTTAACAGATCATAGTCTAGCATGGCCTACAGTCAGCGCGGCTCTGATACCAAGTGTTGTGGCACCCCGTCTCAGAGCAACCGGTTTACCATGCATTGCCAGCCCAGAGACCATGTCTTCTGGCAACACAAAACATCTTGGTACAGAAAACATCCGCTTTATTGATGCTAGCGGATCATAGTTTATATTACAACAGGTGTCGATGCCAAGCGGCACACACGGTGCGGCTGAACAATATGTATATTATTTAGTGAACATAAAGGGGCCTCGATCAGAACAACTACGTGGCAGCGGAACAACGTTGTAGCGGAACTCCATAGCACAGGGACACCGATGTGGACACGATCCAGACTCGGACAACACTCCTTTCCAACGAGACTTCCTGAAAGCTGGCATGACACGCCAGGTCAGTACATTGAATGTACTTGCAAGCTCACAACAAGCATAAACATAATGACAAACAATATCATGATATTTAACCAATTTCTTAATAATGCAACAATATAACCAACATGCTGTGATCGCGCTCTCGTGATAAAATTTCCTTCGGACTTGCTTACCAATGGTGATCATTCTCGGATCACAAACGGACCAACCTCATGGTCTTAGATCGGGTTACCTCGTGACCAAACGGTGATCTTTCCAGTGATCACAACCATGACCAACACTTGGTCTCCAACAATCAAAATGGTCTACCCACCATCATCAACAGTGCAAAGTTCATAACTTAGCGTGCAAAATTTATTAAACGTTGACCCATGGTGTGACCTACTTTCGAGTGTGTCCGTAACCGTGGATTCGGCTATCGATAGATTTAATACACTCTGCAGAGGTAGCGCACTATACCCACACCACGGAACCCATGGCCTCGCACTCCCATTCGGGTGGACCAACGGCATTCTGACGAAACCCTTCTATTGCCATGACACTCTCTCGACCAATCCGACTCATTCCCCACTGGGCTAGTCCTGGGTGGCCCCGTGTCTACCAAAGACACCAACGGCCACCGTCATGGCAAAACATAAACGGTCCCAAACGGGGACAAGGTACCATATCAACAACGGGCACACAAGGTTATGTCTGCTTACCGAGCCAGGGTACTGCACGCCCATAACCTTCCCTCGTTGGAGGCACCGACCAGAGGCATGACAACGGACCGAATATAGGCCTTCCCATAAAGGCAAATGTGGTTGCAATGTGAAAAACTCAATTCAGTGGCACCATGACCCGGTCAATGATATATTCAAGTTGAGTTATTAGCAGGTTCAACTTAATGTGAAATTAACCGGCGTCATATCATGGCATGCAAGTGCAACACAACTATATGCATCATATATCATCGGAAATAACTGGGTCAACTATATCCACACTAAGCATAGACATTAACAACTCATAACACTTCACTAGTTGTGACTAACCATCACTTTAAACAGAATCTTTACTTAGGAAATTCTATCATTTTTCTCCTCCAAGAAAATAATTCAAAATAATTACTCATATCCATAATCATATTACTTCTCCATAACCAATATTACTTCTAGTTACTAAACCAACTTAGTTAGCTTTAAACTTTCTGTAAACTAAGCATAACAACTTAAACAAGCAACCAACAGAATGTAAATAATATAATAGTGATTTAAATGCATGGATTAAATCATTAATGCAAGTTGAAAAATCACAAATATTGAAATGGCACCATGAAAATGTTGCAGTGGCTTGCCTTAGAGCAGATGAGGTTCACAAACCTCGTGGTGATCCTCAAGACAAGCTTCACTCTCTGAAAATATTTATAAACACAAAAAGAAAATATCAAGAACCCTTCTGAAATTCACCAGAAAATCTAGACAACAGAGAAACATCTCATTTTTGGTGAGCTGCTAGATTTCTTCACAAAGAACATAATGCGGAAAGAATCAATTCATCTGGACTTATGGTTAAAAAGTTTTGGCCATTTGAAGCTCTCTGGAAATAATTGAATTTGAATTTAAATAAAAATAGAACTGGGGGGGGGGGTGACATCGAAGGCGTAAACCCCGCGGGCGCCACCACTGCATTGCTGCCACAGTCTGAGTGGCTGACTAGCAGGCCCCGCTAGTCAGGTGAGAGGGAGGGGGAAAGGGAAATAGAGGACGGCGCGGCTTCGCCAGAGCACACGCCGGCGAGGAGAGCTTCTTGGCCAGAACGAGAGGGAGGGATTGACAGAGAAGATGGAGGCGCACCTGCCCGTACCCGTAGATTAGCTAGGGGTGGTCGAACGACATTGGAAACAGCCTCTCCAGCAGTGACAGAAGGCAGAGGTCGCTGGAGATGAAGACGATGGCGACTAGAGGCGACACGAGGGGCTCCAACCGGGCGGGACGGCACCACCAAGGCTCGGCGGAGGCCCTGGAAGGGTTGCCCGAGCCTGGGAGGGGCTGGAGCTGCGGAGACGACCTGAGGGGATTGCCGGCGAGCTCGAGCTCAAGGACAACGGCCGGCGGCCTACCCGACCGGTCTACGGCTTTCTACAAGATCGTGGAGTGTGTGGGAGGAGTGGATGGTGCTCGAGGAGGCTGGGGAGGGCTCTATTTATTGCTGAGTGTCGAGAGGGGATTGGGCTCCGCCGGAGGACACCTGGACACGACACTCAGCGACGAACAGCGTTAGTGAGCGAGGGAGAAGGCGACACAGCTCACATGGGAACTATGGGCGAGCGGAGACGAGCACAGGAGCGAGGGGGTGGCGACGAACACGGTCGCAGCCTGACTGTTACGTTGGCGGATCGCGCCTGCGTGCTTTCACAAGGGCGAGCTCCGCTGGCGAGCACCAGGAGGGAGTTAAGAGGGCCGTGACGATGATTGTGGCGAGGTTTGGCAAGGTTAGGCAGGCGGGGAAGCGAGCACGCGATCAATAGAAGTGCGGACGCGACGCAGAGCGCGTCGGCCGTATGCCAGTGCGCCAGGACGAACGTGGTCACCGCGTGAACTCTGATCTCAGGCCGACCTAAGCCAAAACCCCATGTCTGGCATGTAGTTCATGGTAGTTTTAGATGTTACCACACTTGGTTTTGATCGCAGGCGCAGTAGAATGGATTTCAACTGCCTGGTAAGTTTCTGGTTAGTAACTTTGAGAGATTACTGTGGTCAAACTACTGAGAGTTGGGAGCTGGGCTTTGGAGGTTAGCAATCATCTACTAAGGTGATGATGCACAAGAAAAATCAGCCACAATGTATCAAGTAAAATGGGAGTTGCTGTAGAAACCACCATTTCTGTCCAGAACAGAAAATATTTTTTTAGAAAAAATATTCCGAAGAGTGGTGAAATATTTTTGCTCAGGAGGTGCCCTAGGGTTCAAAGAATATTTGTGAATTTTCTCAGATTTTTGTGGGCAAGAAAAATTAGGGTTTCTTTGGAGCACATTAAGCTAGCTAGGGTTTAAGAGAGGGAAATGAATATTTTTCATTTAAGAAAAATATTCAAAATATTATTTTGAGGTGAACCAGAGAGAAAATGATAGTTAGAGAGGGAAATGTGGTACTTGGGTGAAAGTCAAGGGGTACCCAAGTGTTTAAGTCCATCTAAAAAGATTCAAAACTCCAAATTCAAAATCAAACCAACTGAAAATCAGACAAATGGAAGAGGGAAAAAACGAGGTTGTCACATCCTGTCCCGAAATGCAAAAAAAATCAACTTACTTTATGTTGTCAAATAATAAATTCCTTGGAAAGTGTTGGTATGGAGGGCACCCGTGGATACGGCTAGCTATGGAAAGTGAAAGTAATGGTGGAAAAAGTAATAAACTTTATTTTCTATTTGGGAACCGCCTATGGCATATCTAGCATGGAAAGTGTTGGGAACTCTCAGTCGTTTTCGTTGGTGGGATGGATCCACCCCCCAAAATGTTTCTACCTCTAAATTTTACGCTTTGAGCTCTGACACCTCTACCAGATCCCTACTTCCCTCCACGAAGGGCCTTTCTTTTACTTTTTGCAATTTTTATTTTTAATTTGAGTATCCATCTTCTCTCATAAAAAGCAACAACTAGGAGGCAGTATGATCGTGCTTAAGTATTGGGTGTAGCTAATATTCGAGTGTGTTTCATGGATCAATGTTTGAGCATGATGGGCTAGGGATAACTTATTTTAGCGTTGATATTTTGAAAGACATGGTTGCTTGTTGATATGCTTGAGTATCTAAATTATTATGTCAAAACTAGACTATTGCTTTGAATCACATAAAAGTCCAAATGTCCATGCTATAAAGAAAAGAATATGATATGACTTGATGAACAACACTCCACATCAAAATTCTGTTTTATCACTTACCTACTCGAGGACGAGTAGGAGTTAAGCTTGGGGATGCTGATACGTCTCCAACGCATCTATAATTTTTGATTGTTCCATGCTGTTTTATTATCAACCTTGGATGTTTTATAATCATTTTATATCATTTTTGGTATTAACCTATTAACATAGTGCCAAGTGCCAGCTGTTTTTTTTCATGTTTTCTACATTGCCGGAAATCAATATCAAACGGAGTCCAAATGCCACGAAACTCCACGATGATTTTTTATGGGCCAGAAGTAAGGAAATGGGCCCTGGTTGCACCTGGGGGTGCCTCGAGGGGGGAACAACCCACCATGGTGCACTAGGAGGCCCAGGTGCGCCCTGGTGGGTTGTGCCCACCTCGGGTGCCCCCCGGACCGCCTCTTTGCTCTATAAATACCCCAAAAATAACAGAACCCTAGAAGCCTCGACGAAATATTCATCCAGCCGCCGCAGAGTCCAGAACCACCAGATCCAATCTAGATACCATCTCGGATGGGGTTCACCACCTCCATTGGTGCCTCTCCGATGATGCGTGAGTAAATCTTTGTAGACCTTCGGGTCCGTAGTTAGTAGCTAGATGGCTTTCTCTCTCTCGCTGAACTCTCAATACAATGGTCTCTTGGAGATCCATATGGTGTAACTCTTTTTGCGGTGTGTTTGCTGGGATCCGATGAACTTTGAGTTTATGATCAGTTATATCTTTTTATATCCATGGAAGTTATTTGAGTTTCTTTGATCTCTTATATGCATGATCTCTTATAGCCTCGTATTTGTTCTCCTATATTAGGTTTTTTTTGGCCAACTTGATCTATTTATCTTGCAATGGGAAGAGGTGCCCGGTAGTAGGTTCGATCTTACGGTTCTTGATCCCATTGACAGAAAGGGAACCGACACGTATGTATCGTTGCTACTAAGGATAAAAAGATGAGATCTATATCTATCGCCATAGATAAAAGGATCTTGTCTACATCATGTCATCGTTCTTATTGCATTACTCCATTTTTCCATGAACTTAATACACTAGATGCATGCTGGATAGTGGTCGATGTGTGGAGTAATAGTAGTAGATGCCGGCAGGAGTTGGTCTACTAATCTTGGACGTGATGCCTATGTAATAATCATTGCCTGGATATTGTCATAATTATTTGAAGTTCTATCAATTTCCCAACAGTAATTTGTTTACCCACCATTTGCTATTTTTCTCGAGAGAAGCCACTACTGAAACCTACGGCCCCCGGGTCTTCTTTCTCATATATTTGTTTGCGATCTACTTTTCCTTTGCATTTTTATTCAATCTATTAAACCAAAAATACAAAAATACTTTGCTGAACTTTATTTTATTTGTGATCTATTTATTCAATCTATTACAACGTTCTCCTGTCAACACGCAATTTCTGGCACCGTACCCTGAAAGGGATTGAGAAGCCTTTAACACGTCGGGTTGCGAGGTGTTGTTATTTGTGTGTAGTGGCTGTTTACATTGTGTTTCTTGGTTCTCCTACTGGTTCGATAACCTTGGTTTCATATCTGAGGGAAATACCTACAGCTGCTTGATACGTCTCCAAGGTATCTATAATTTTTGATTGTTCCATGCTATTATATTATCCATCTAGGATGTTTTATATGCATTTATATGCTATTTTATATGATTTTTGGGACTAACCTATTAACCTAGAGCCCAGTGCCAGTTTCTATTTTTTCCTTGTTTTTGAGTATCGTAGAAAAGGAAAACCAAACGGAGTCCAATTGACCTGAAAATTGACGGAGATTATTTTTGGACCAGAAGAAGCCCATGGAGCACCGGAGATGGGCCAGAGGAGTGCTGAGGCACCCACTAGGGTGGGGGGCGTGCCCCTCTACCTCGTGGCCGCCTCAGAGACCCCCCTGACTTGTTCCCGACGCCAAAAATTCCTATAAATACTGAAACCTCCTGAACATTACCTAGATCGGGAGTTCCGCCGCCGCAAGCCTTTGTAGCCACGAAAAACCAATCGTGACCCTGTTCCGGCACCCTGCCAGAGGGGGGGGGGAACCCTCACCGGTGGCCATCTTCATCATCTCAACACTCTCCATGACGAGGAGGGAGTAGTTCACCCTCGGGGCTAAGGGTATGTACCAATAGCTATGTGTTTGATCTCTCTCAATCGTGTTCTTGAGGTGGTACGATCTTGATGTATCGCGAGCTTTGCTATTATAGTTGGATATTATGATGTTTCTCCCCCTCTAGTCTCTTGTAATGGATTGAGTTTTCCCTTTGAAGTTATCTTATCGGATTGAGTCTTTAAGGATTTGAGAACACTTGATGTATGTCTTGCATGTGCTTATCTGTGGTGACAATGGGATACCACGTGATCTACTTGATGTATGTTTTGGAGATCAACTTGCGGGTCCCGTACCTCGTGAACTTATGCATAGGGGTTGGCACACGTTTTCGTCATGACTCTCTGGTAGAAACTTTGGGACACTCTTTGAAGTTCTTTGTGTTTGTTGAATACATGAATCTGAGATTGTGTGATGCGTATCATATAATCATACCCACGGATACTTGAGGTGACGTTGGAGTATCTAGGTGACATTAGGGTTTTGGTTGATTTGTATCTTAAGGTGTTATTCTAGTACGAACTCTATGATAGATCGAACGGAAATAATAGCTTCGTGTTATTTTACTACGGATTCTTGAATCGATCGATCAGACAGAATAAGTTTGAGGTGGTTTCGTACCCTACCATAATCTCTTCGTTTGTTCTTCGCTATTAGTGACTTTCGAGTGACCCTTTGTTTCATGTCGAGGGATAGTTATATGATCCAATTATGTTATTATTGTTCAGAGAACTTGCACGAGTGAAAGTATGAACCCTAGGCCTTGTTTCAACGCTTTGCAATACCGTTTGTGCTCACTTTTATCATTAGTTACCTTGCTGTTTTTATAATTTCAGATTACAAAAATCCATATCTACTATCTATATTGCACTTGTATCACCATCTCTTCGCTGAACTAGTGCACCTATACAATTTACCATTGTATTGGGTGTGTTGGGGACACAAGAGACTCTTTGTTATTTGGTTGCAGGGTTGTTTGAGAGAGACCATCTTCATCCTACGCCTCCCATGGATTGATAAACCTTAGGTCATCCACTTGAGGGAAATTTGCTACTGTCCTACAAACCTTTGCACTTGGAGGCCCAACAACGTCTACAAGAAGAAGGTTGTGTAATAGACATCAAGCAGTTTCTGGCGCCGTTGCAGGGGAGGTGAGTGCTTGAAGGTATATCTTTAGATCTTGAAATCGAATCTTTTTGTTTCTTGTTTTATCACTAGTTTAGTCTACAAAAGAAAACTACAAAAAATAGAATTATGGGTGCCTCATATGCTCCATCTTTTCAATGTCTTTTGTGTAAATGATGGGAAGGAAAATTGTGCTCAAGTACTAGAAGAAGAATTACATAGAATGTTTGTCATAAAATATGTGAATGATGAGCATGATTGCAATGTTGTTAGTATGAATTCTTTGAATACCCAGTATGCTAATGATATGCAAAGCCACAACCTTGGGGATGCTATGTTTGATGAAGATGATATGTTTAGTACCCCAAGTTTTGATGAGCAAGTTTATTATGATGAAAGCACGCCTCCTATTTATGATGATTATTGTGATGACATGTATGCTATAAAGAATAAAGATAACCATGAAACTTGTCATCATGATTTTAATTTTCAATTGGATTATGCTTCACATGATAGTTATTTTGTTGAGTTTTCTCCCACTATTATTCCGAACGAGAAGAATTTTGCTTATGTGGAGAGTAGTAAATTTTCTATGCTTGTAGATCATGAAAAGAATGCTTTATGTGATGGTTATATTGTTGAATTTATTCATGATGCTACTTAAAATTATTATGAGGAAGGAACATATGCTTGTAGGAATTGCAATAATATCAAGTTTCCTCTCTATGTGCTTAAAGTTTTGAAGTTATGCTTGTTTTGCCTTCCTATGCTAGTTGATTATTGTCCCATAAATTGTTTGTTCACAAAATCCCAATGCATAGGAAGTGGGTTAGACTTAAATGTGCTAGTCATATTCTTCATGATGCTCTCTTTATGTTTCAATTCTTATCTTTTATGTGAGCATCATTGAAATCATCATGCCTAGCTAGGGGCGTTAAACGTTAGCGCTTGTTGGGAGGAAACCCAATTTTATTTTTGTTCATTGCTTTTTTCTCCTGTTTATTAATAAATAATTCATCTAGCCTCTATTTATATGTGGCCTTATGTTTTAATTAGTGTTTTTGCCAAGTAGGACCTTTGGGAAGACTTGGGTGAAAGTTAATGCGATCTTGCTGTAAAAAACAGAAACTTTGCGCTCACGAGATTAGCTGTCATTTTTTTTAGAGAAGAGTGCCTTTAAGTTGATTCTTTTTGCAGAAGATTTATAGACAAATTCCTCAGGTCCACCAATTTATTTCAGAATTTTTGTAGTTCGAGAAGTATACGTTTGATATAGATTACTACAGACTGTTCTGTTTTTGACATATTTTGTTTTCATTGTGTTGTTTGCTTATTTTGATGAATCTATGAGTAGTATCGGAGGGTATGAACCATAGAGAAATTGGAATATGGTAGATATTACACCAATATGAATTTAGAATGAGTTCACAACAGTACCTAAGTGGTGATTTATTTTCTTATACTAACGGAGCTTATGAGTTTTCTGTTGAGTTTTGTGTTGTGAAGTTTTCAAGTTTTGGGTAAAGATTCGATGGACTATGGAATAAGGAGTGGCAAGAGCCTAAGCTTGGGGATGCCCAAGGCACCCCAAGGTAATATTCAAGTACAACCAAGAGCCTCAGCTCGGGGATGCCCCGGAAGGCATCCCCTCTTTCGTCTTCGTCTATCGGTAACTTTACTTGGAGCTATATTTTTATTCACCACATGATATGTGTTTTGCTTGGAGAGTTATTTTATTCTATTTTATTTTGCTTGATGTTTGAATAAAATCCCAAGATCTGAAATTCTTAAATGTTAGAGAGTCTTCACATAGTTGCATAATTATGCGACTACTCATTGATCTTCACTTATATATTTTGGAGTAGTTTGTCTTTTGCTCTAGTGCTTCACTTTCTTCTTAGAGCATGGAGGTAGTTTTATTTTGAAGAAATAATTGATCTCTCATGCTTCACTTATATTATTTTGAGATTCCTAAACAGCATGGATTTGCTTTGGTTATGAAACTAGTCCTAATATGATAGGCATCCAAGAGGGATATAATAAAAACTTTCATATAAAGTGCATTGAATACTATGTGAAGTTTGATTCCTTATGATTGTTTTGAGATATGATGATGGTGGTATTAGAGTTATGCTAGTGGGTAGTTGTGAATTTGAGAGATAATTGTGTTAAAGTTTGTGATTCCCGTAGCATGCACGTATGGTGAACCGTTATGTGATGAAGTCGGAGCATGATTTATTTATTGATTGTCTTCCTTATCAGTGGCGGTCGGGAACGAGCGATGGTCTTTTCCTACTAATCTATCCCCTAGGAGCATGCATGTAGTACTTCATTTCAATAACTAATAGATTTTTGCAATAAGTATGTGAGTTCTTTATGACTAATGTTGAGTCCATGGATTATACGCACTCTCACCCTTCCATCATTGCTAGCCTCTTCGGTACCGTGCATTTCCCTTTCTCACCTCGAGAGTTGGTGCAAACTTTGCCGTGCATCCAAACCCCGTGATATGATACGCTCTATCACACATAAGCCTCCTTATATCTTCCTCAAAACAGCCACCATACCTACCTATTATGGCATTTCCATAGCCATTCCGAGATATATTGCCATGCAACTTTCCACCGTTCCGTTTATTATGACACGCTTCATCATTGTCATATTGCTTTGCATGATCATGTAGTTGACATCGTATTTGTGGCAAATCCACCTTTATAATTCTTTCATACATGTCACTCTTGATTCATTGCACATCCCGGTACACCGCCAGAGGCATTCACATAGAGTCATATCTTGTTCTAAGTATTGAGTTGTAATCCTTGAGTTGTAAGTAAATAAAAGTGTGATGGTCATCATTATTAGAGCATTGTCCCAGTGAGGAAAGGATGATGAAGACTATGATTCCCCACAAGTCGGGATGAGACACGGACGAAAAAGAAAAAAAGAAAAAAAGAGGCCATAACACAGGAGAAAAGGCACAAATACAAAAAATGAGAGAAAAAGAGAGAAGGGCAGTGCTACTGTCCTTTTAACACACTTGTGCTTCAAAGTAGCACCATGATCTTCATGATAGAGAGTCTCATATGTTGTCACTTTCATATACTAGGTGGAATCTTTCATTATAGAACTTGGCTTGTATATTCCAATGATGGGCTTCCTCAAAATGCCCTAGGTCTTCGTGAGCAAGCGAGTTGGATGCACACCCACTTAGTTTCTTTTGTTGAGCATTCATACACTTATAGCTCTAGTGCATCCGTTGCATGGCAATCCCTACTCACTCAAATTGATATATATATTGATGGGCATCTCCATAGTCTGTTGATACGCTTAGTTGATGTGAGACTATCTTCTCCTTTTTTTGTCTTCTCCGCAACCACCATTCTATTCCACCTATAGTGCTATGTCCATGGCTCACGCTCATGTATTGCATGAAGATTGAAAAAGTTTGAGAACATCAAAAGTGAAACAATTTCTTGGCTTGTCATCGGGGTTGCGCATGATTTAAATATTTTGTGTGATGAAGATAGAGCATAGCCAGACTATATGATTTTGTAGGGATAGCTTGCTTTGGCCATGTTATTTTGAGAAGACATGATTGCTTTTATAGTATGCTTGAAGTATTATTTTTTTCATGTCAATATTAAACTTTTGTTTTGAATCTTATGGATCTGAATATTCTTGCCACAATAAAGAAGATTACATTGATAAATATGTTAGGTATCATTCCACATCAAACATTCTGTTTTTATCATTTACCTACTCGAGGACGAGCAGGAATGAAGCTTGGGGATGTTGATAGTCTCCAACGTATCTATAATTTTTGATTGTTCCATGCTATTATATTATCCATCTAGGATATTTTATATGCATTTATATGCTATTTTATATGATTTTTGGGACTAACCTATTAACCTACAGCCCAGTGCCAGTTTCTGTTTTTTCCTTGTTTTGGGTATTGCAGAACAGGAAAACCAAACAGAGTCCAATTGACCTGAAAATTGACGGAGATTATCTTTGGACCAGAAGAAGCCCAGAGAGCACCGGAGATGGTCCAGAGGAGTCCCAAGGCACCCACGAGGGTGGGGGATGCGCCCTACCCCCTGGGCGCGCCCCTCTACCTCGTGGCCGCCTCGGAGACCCCCTTTACTTGTTCCCGACGCCAAAAATTCCTATAAATACTGAAACCTCCAGAACATAAGCTAGATCGGGAGTTACGCCACCGCAAGCCTCTGTAGCCATGAAAAAACAACTGGGACCCTGTTCCGGCACCCTGCCAGAAGGGGGGAACCCTCACCGGTGGCCATCTTCATCATCCCGGGGCTCTCCATGACGAGAAGGGAGTAGTTCACCCTCGGTGCTGAGGGTATGTACCAGTAGCTATGTGTTTGATCTCTCTCTCTCTCTCGTGTTCTTGAGGTGGTACGATCTTGATGTATCGCGAGCTTTGCTATTATAGTTGGATCTTATGATGTTTCTCCCCCTCTACTCTCTTGTAATGGATTGAGTTTTCTCTTTGAAGTTATCTTATCAGATTGAGTATTTAAGGATTTGAGAACACTTGATGTATGTCTTGCGTGTGCTTATCTATGGTGACAATGGGATATCACGCGATCTACTTGATGTATGTTTTGGTGATCAACTTGCGGGTTCCGTACCTCGTGAACTTATGCATAGGGGTTGGCACACATTTCCGTCTTGACTCTCCGGTAGAAACTTTGGGGCACTCTTTGAAGTTATTTGTGTTGGTTGAATAGATGAATCTGAGATTGTGTGATGCATATCGTATTATCATACCCACGGATACTTGAGGTGACATTGGAGTATCTAGGTGACATTAGGGTTTTGCTTGATTTGTATCTTAAGGTGTTATTCTAGTACGAACTCTATGATAGATCGAACGGAGATAATAGCTTCGTGTTATTTTACTACGGACTCTTGAATAGATTGATCAGTAAGAATAACTTTGAGGTGGTTTCGTACCCTACCATAATCTCTTCATTTGTTCTCCGCTATTAGTGACTTTCGAGTGACTCTTTGTTGCATGTTGAGGGATAGCTATATGATCCAATTATGTTATTATTGTTGAGAGAACTTGAACTAGTGAAAGTATGAACCCTAGGCCTTGTTTCAACGCATTGCAATACCGTTTGTGCTCAATTTTATCATTAGTTACCTTGTTGTTTTTATAATTTCAGATTACAAAAATCTATATCTACTATCTATATTGCACTTGTATCACCATCTCTTCGCCGAACTAGTGCACCTATACAATGTACCATTGTATTGGGTGTGTTGGGGACACAAGAAACTCTTTGTTATTTGGTTCCAGGGTTGTTTGAGAGAGACCATCTTCATCCTATGCCTCCCACGGATTGATAAACCTTAGGTCATCCAGCTGAGGGAAATTTGCTACTGTCCTACAAACCTCTGCACTTGGAGGTCCAACAACGTCTACAAGAAGAAGGTTGTGTAATAGACATCACCACTATGCTGCATCATCCCTTCCTCTTTGGGGAAATACCGACGTAGCTTCAAGTGACATCAAACCTCTCAGCCCGCACGTGTCCTGCTCTTCCACCTCGGGTTTCCGAATCGTCCTCTCGTCGCCAGCGACCTCCCGCAGCTGGTCTCTGTCGTCGTCAACGGAATTCAACCCCGCCGTTGCCGCCGTAGCGAACTCACCGCCGAACTAGGGTATGAGTTCTAAACTTTGTGTTGTTGCTTACTCCGATTCTTAGCACAAAGCAAATGCCATGTTCTTTACCATGTTTGAGATCATCCTGTCCAGCAAGAACATCCCTTAGATTAGATTTGATTCAAAAGTTTAGGGTTAGGTTTCCGCCGAACTCATCTTGGACCAACTGAGTTGTGGAAATCGGTCTCACTGATTTGGCTTAGGCCATTGCACTTGCACTTTTCGGTCTTACCGAAAATTGCAAATCGGTGTGACCGAGTTCAACTCTTAGTGAAACCCTAGCAATCTCGAAGTCACCGAACCGTGTCTCGGTCTGACCGATTTCACTAGTTTAGACTCCAAAAGTTGCTTCGGTGTCACCGAGTTTAACAAATCGGTAGCTCTGAAATGCTTTATGTGGAAAACTAAAACTAAGTTTTTGACTCATTTGTTTTGCAAAAACTCTGCACTTTGTGATGCTCATCCACTCTATCTCATCTATAACTATTCACAGGGTCAGCAGTCAGTTTGCTTTGCCAGAATGTCAGATCAAAGGGATAACCAAAACAAGTCAGAAGAGCAAGTGAACATGTGTGAGGGCACTAGTCCCTCTAGCAGCTATAATGAGGGCATCAGGAGTACTCCAAGAAATTTGCCCAAGGCAGCTGATGTCTACTACACAACCTTCTTCTTGTAGACGTTGTTGGGCCTCCAAGTGCAGAGATTTGTAGGACAGTAGCAAATTTCCCTCAAGTGGATGACCTAAGGTTTATCAATCTGTGGGAGGCGTAGGGATGAAGATGGTCTCTCTCAAGCAACCCCGCAACCAAATAACAGAGAGTCTCTTGTGTCCCCAACACACCCAATACAATGGTAAATTGTATAGGTTCACTAGTTCGCCAAGAGATGGTGATACAAGTGCAATATAGATGGTAGATATAGGTTTTTGTAATCTGAAAATATAAAAACAGCAAGGTAGCAAGTGATAAAAGTGAACACAAACGGTATTGCAATGCGTTGAAACAAGGCCTAGGATTCATACTTTCAGTAGTGCAAGTTCTCTCAACAATAATAACATAATTGGATCATATAACTATCCTTCAACATGCAACAAAGATGTAACACCCCAAAAATTTAACCAGGTTTTAGTTATTAAAATTTTGCCAAGAGTTTAAAATTTTTGCCTGCAAGAATATCTCTGTTGATTTCAAAACTTTTATTTTAATATTAAGGAGTTTTTCCCAAGTGGGTCCTTCCAAAACATATTGGACTTATATGCCCTCTCTTTAAAAACATCTCTCAATCAGTAGATTTATTTATTAAATTATTTCACTCTGAGCTTTATTCATTAAAATGACTTGTTTTAAGTTTTGGAGCTCCTTTTTGTACTACAACCAGTTGATAAACTTAACTAAAAATCCAACCAAAATTTGGAGATGTCATGTGATGTCTCTAAATCACTTTTGTGCAATAATATATTTCATTCATTGCATATTTTGAGTGCTACACATGTTTTTCTTCTCTGGTCCAGTGGACAATTTTGCACTACAACCCTTTTAAATATTTCTTTCTAGGTTCCACCAAAATTATGGGATGTTAGTAGCAGCATATGATTCCACTTTATGCAAAAATCCAGGGATGTTATTTGAAATTTTTGAGTGAATCAACCTCATCTCCATTCTGGTCCAACATGATGATTTGTACAGCAACCATAGTCTTGCTTGCTCTTTGGCCCTAGATTCTTTCTCCTACTTGTAGTCCTCCATGCTAAACCCCTAAGTCCAGGAGCATGCACTCATTTGATCATTTTTGGTTCATGTAATAATGCCATTCACCTCCTGTCCAGATTTGAAGTTCTGCAAAACTTGCACTAGCAAGTTTGTGCTTTTCAGAAACTAACCTCACCACCCTCTTGTGCATCCAAGGAGACACTGATCTGGAAGGATTGGCCACTCCAAGAAATGCCTAGGTGCCTGTGGCATTTTGTCAAACACCTGGAGTGCATGATCAGATTTGACATGAGTTGTTGTTGGCATTGTGAACTTGGCCACCTCAACCAACCACCTTGTCCCTTAAGCTTCCCTCTATCACTAACCTAGTTTTGTTGCTTGCCAACCTCACCTGAGACCTGTAGCATGCCACGGCATTTTATCGAACACCTTCTGTGCGTGCTCTGGGCGCGCCCAGAGCGCGCGTATTGCATGAGCCGCGCCCGAGGCAGGTGTCGCGCCTGGTTTTGGCCCGCTCTGTGGCGCCACGCCACGCACTCCCTTCTCATCGCAACGCGCCAAGCCGCCACGGCAGCCTACAGACCGCCAATGAGCTCTTGGCGGCACGCCGGCGTCCATGGCCAGCGCCTCTGCCACGGTCGGCGCCGCCAAAGCCACCCCGGCTCGCCACCTGCCCCTGTGAGGAGCGCAAGCTTATCCCCTCGCTCGTCGGCTAGCTCCCGTCGTCGCCATAACGCCCTGACGCTACAGGGAGGCGGTTCGCCGTCGTCCTTATCGCCGGCCGCCTCAGAACCGACCTCCACCGCCTATATAAGGGCCCCGGAGCTCAATCGAGTCCTCGAGCAACCTCAAATGATCTTCCTAGTGCTACCTTGGCTAGCAGTCGAGGAGGGGAAGGCCATCTTCCCCGAGTCCGACCGGTTCGGTCGCCGCCAAGTCCCAGCCGATTCCGTCACCACCAGTGCCTCCCCCTCTCCATTCTCTCCACCAAGAGCTCTCCCTCCCTCTCGCGAGTGCAACCCCACCCTCAATTTTGGTCAGAGACCACCACAGCCCCAAACTCACTTTGTCCCCGGAGCCTCCTCCGCCGCGGAGCTCGCCGCTGGCGACTCCCTCCACCCCCGGCGACCCTACGACCACCGGGAGGACCGCCTAGGAGTGGCGGATCCATCCCTGCACTCGGATGCCCGCGAAGAACCGCCGTTCACGGCAGCGATCCCGGACGCCCGCCTCGCCGGGCAGAGAAGAGGAGGGAGTGGGGACTGGTCAAACCTGACCAGTGGGCCCCCTGGATTCACTGTCAGAGACCCAGCCCCGCCTCCACGTGTTTAAGTGTAAGCGCAAAACCCCGAGTACGTCTCCCCGTTTCGAAGACGTATTCTGCCCGAAACGTTTTCTTTTCTGTTTTGTTTTAAATAACAGATTTTGACCAAACTTTGACCTGCTGTATCTTTTTAAATACAACTCCAATTAAATTGATTCTTTTTCCTACCTCTTTCAAATATTGTCTAGTTTATTTTAAGATTTATTTGAAAATTTTACAAAAAAAACTTTTGTGCTGTTTTTATTTTTATGTGTTAATTCTTTTATATTTTCAAAAATAGGATTTTTGAAGAGAGGAGAATTATTTCAAGAGTTTGAAATGCACCCTGCCTTCCCGTGACCTGAAGGCAAGCATTCTGAACCCAGCATAATACTTTTGTGTGTTCGTTGACACGTTTATAACATCATCTCATTTCGGAGGACTCGTTATTTCATGTGATGTGATCATGTGCATGGATGCATATTAGTGATTTCCATGCTGTTGGGAATGAACACACTTGTGATGAGAATCATCCTCATGAGCCTTGCATGCATGCCGGAAGAAGTCCGGGAAAACCTCTGCCTTGGGTAGGCATGAGTTTGTCACCGGTCTCCGTCGGGACGGTTATGTCCGGTATGGCATAGTAAGGTATAGTGAGCGGTGATTCTGTTGGTTGAATTATTTTCATTATACATGTCATGTAGGGAAATTTGTAAACCTCCTGAGTCGACCCTAGATCGAGTCTTGTTCCAGTAACCCCCATACTTGTTTCGTACTACCATTCGTCTCTACAACAAGTAGAGTACGGTTCAGTAAGTTGTCAACCTCTTTCTAGCACACACCGTACAGAGAGGCCAGGGTGGAAGATACCGGTTGTAGCTGGTAGGCAGGCTACCTGGTCCGGGGCCATGGGTGTTTCCGGTTGATACCGAGAGGGGAGGCCACCCCTTAGAGCGCGCAATATAAATTCGATCCCATGCTACGCGAGGTTGTAGCCTCCCCACTTAGAGTTTGCTTGACAAGTGTCGTGGGTGATTCCAGACACGTGTGAGTTAAGCTGGTGTCTGCAAGTTAGGTGTGTTTTCAACAAAAGATCAGAGACGGAATTAGTCCCGATGGACTAAAGGAATCTGCTACTCGTGGGTAAAGAGTACACCCTCTGCAGAGATTAAACCTATTCGAATAGCCGTGTCCATGGTTAAGGATTACAGTCTGGGATGGGTTAAGTGTCGGTCTTAGTGTCGGTCTTCGGAGGTGAAACTGTTAAATTAGAACTGATATTACGACTTGTGACATGTGATAATGATGATTGTTATTTTGTTGTGGACTAACCCGTGATATTATTGGTATTATCGAATATCCCTGGGACGGTTCTACCTCCTGGATATTCACTATGATTGTTTTTCTTTTAAAGCCCTTTATGTGGTGTCGCTCAAACGCCTCGATCGTGGCATTTCTTTTAAAGCCCTTTATGTGGTGTCGCCAGACGCCTCGATCGCTGCATTTCTTTTAAAGCCCTTTATGTGGTGTCGCTCAGACGCCCGACTGTGGCATTTCTTTTAAGGCCCTTTATGTGGTGTCGCTGAGACGCCCGACCGTGGCATTTCTTTTATAAGCCCTTTATGTGGCGTTACTTCAGACGCCCGCTCGGTGCCTTTTATTATTATTATGTTATTGCATTTTTATAAATAACCTGCTTACATGCATCAGAGATTCATTTACCTTTTGTGACTGACGTCATGAGAATAAATATTTCGGAACATCGTTGTTATATTATTCCTGTGTTCATAATGTTTGCGAGTACATTCAAAGTACTCACTTGCTTGTCCCTGGCTATTGTCTTGGCCAGATTTCTTGCGCGGAAAGGAGCGACCGTGTTGACAGCCCCGGAACCTAAGCAACGGTGATAGCAGCCTCGCGAAGATAGGAGTTAACCTGGTCAGCTGTTCCCGTGGGAAATGGAGTCCCATAGATATTGATGATTTACAACCCGCTTCCGCCATCAACCGCTAGAAACCATTTGTTGTACTCACAGACCAGAATGGTCTTGTACCACATATTTTGTGTTTTGCTTGGAGTTTCTGTATCTAGTTGGTGCCTCATCAGCTAACAGTAATCCTGGGGCTGATGGGCACAAGGGCCATTTTCTGGGAAATAATACCCGGAGAATCGGTCCCCACAAAAGAGTCACTCCAAAGTCACTAATAGCAGAGAACAAACGAAGTGATTATGGTAGGGTACGAAACCACCTCAAAGTTATCCTTTCTGATCGATCTATTCAAGGGTCTGTAGTAAAATAACATGAAGCTATTCTTTCTGTTCGATCTACCCTAGAGTTCGTACTAGAATAACACCTTAAGACACAAATCAACCAAAACCCTATTGTCACCTAGATACTTCAACGTCACCTCAAGTATCCGTGAGTATGATTATACGATATGCATCACACAATCTCAGATTCATCTATTCAAACGAACACAAAGTACTTCAAAGAGTGCCCAAAAGTTTCTATCGGAGAGTCAAGACAAAAATGTGTGCCAACTCCTATGCATAAGCTAGTTCACAATGTTACGTAACCCGCAAGTTGATCACCAAAACATACATCAAGTAGATCACGTGATATCCCATTGTCACCACAGATAAGCACATGCAAGACATACATCAAGTGTTCTCAAATCCTTAAAGACTCAATCCGATAAGATAACTTCAAAGCGAAAACTCAATCCATTACAAGAGATTGAGGGGGAGAAACATCATAAGATCCAACTATAATAGAAAAGCTCGCGATACATCAAGATCGTACCACCTCAAGAACACAAGAGAGAGAGAGAGATCAAACACATAGCTACTGGTACATACCCTCGGCCCCGAGGGTGAACTACTCCCTCCTCGTCATGGAGAGCGCTGGGATGATGAAGAGGTTTGTCGGTGTCAAAACCGGCGGATCTCGGGTAGGGTGTCCTGAACTATGCGTCTAGGCGGATGGTAACAGGAGACAAGGGACACGATGTTTTTACCCAGGTTCTGGCCCTCTCGATGGAGGTAATACCCTACTCCTGCTTGATTAATATTGATGATATGGGTAGTACAAGAGTAGATCTACCACGAGATCAAGGAGGCTAAACCCTAGAAGCTAGCCTATGGTATGATTGTTGTTCGTCCTACGGACTAAAACCCTCTGGTTTATATAGACACCGGATAGGTTAGGGTTACACAGATTCTGTTACAAAGGTAGGAGATCTACATATCCGTATCGCCAAGCTTGCCTTCCACGCCAAGGAAAGTCCCATCCGGACATGAGACGAAGTCTTCAATCTTGTATCTTCATAGTCTTGGAGTCCGGCCGTGATGATAGTTCGGCTATCCGGACACCCCTAGTCCAGACTCCTCAAGAGCTCTCGAACCAAGCTTCAATGATGACGAGTCCGGCGCGCATATTGTCTTCGGCATTGCAAGGCGGGTTCCTCCTCGAATACTTCATAGAAGGTTTTGAACACAAGGACGGTGTCCAGCTCGCAAAACAAGTTCCACATACCACCGTAGAGAGAATAACTTTTGCATGATCTGCCGACGTGATTCTCAAGGGCGTGACATCACACCACGGCCAGGCCTTTATATGAATCGGTTTTTACCGTTCCACCTTAGCGCGTTTAGCGAGGCGGTTTCCTTGGCACGTCTTATCAAAGCATAGATCGTGCCCCCTTATTCCGGGATTCCCATCAATACGGACGTGGGTAACCCATCCGCGCCATTGATTATGGCGCTTGGGTGATAAGCGAGTTTTACCAGGCTGGTGGGGGATGCATAGCTTCGTCCATATAAGGGGATAAGGATCCACCTCTTCACCTATGCCTTCTTCCTCCTTTGCTCATCCATTTTCGCGCACTCGAGCTCCAGCGCCCAAGTCTGCACACCCCACCTCAACTTTCTCCAACTATGTCCGGAGCGGGAGGCAGGTGGATGGCCTCCTCCATCACGGAGGGGCACATCACAAGACTGCGGGAGGCCGGATACTTGTTCGGCGACATCGCGTGTCGGCTACCCGATGAGGAGCAGCTCATCCCCACTCCCAGGCCCCATGAGAGGGTCGTGTTCCTCACCCACTTCCTCCGCGGACTAGGTTTTCCACTTCACCCATTTGTCCGGGGGCTCATGTTCTACTATGGCCTGGATTTCCATGATCTGGCCCCAAACTTCATCCTCAATATCTCGGCGTTTATCGTAATGCGAGGCCTTCCTCTCGCATCCAACCCCACTTCGCTTATGGTTGAAGACCTTTAGCGTCAAGCCGAAGATAGTGGGCGGCCGACAGCGGAGTCTTGAGGCGCTATGGTGGGCAGGATGCCCAATGTCCTTGGCTCGAGGGCTCCTTCGTGGAGACAATAAAGGTGGCAATCGGGTGGTTCTACATCACCGAGCCGCTGCGACTACAACTGGGCGGGCGGCCCCCGAATTTAGATCTGGCTCCCCCACACGGCTCACATCATGGAAAGAGACGGGCCTTAAGTGGGGTGATTCGGAAGAGCTGACCGGACTCCAAACCTGTGTCCGAAACCTGGTGGACAAGAAGCTCAAGCTTGTCCACGTAGTCCAGGTCATGCTCATTCGCCGGATTCTCCCATGCCAGCAACGGACCTTTAATTTGTGGGAGTTTGATCCGGCACAACACCGAACCTTGAGTCGGCTCTTCGACACTACGTACGAAGATGCCTGGAAGGTGCTGTTCAAGGGCGCCGAAGCCCCCGCATCCGCTAACAAATATCGCGGATACAGCTCGCAGCGTTAAGCCGGCGAGGTAAGTTATTTTACCCTTTACGGGACTCCTTTTTCATAGATTGACTCTATGCGGGATCTAAAACTCCCTAATCTTTGACAGATCTGGTGAAGACGTCCGGACAGATTAACTGTCCGGCTCCTTTGCCGGAAGACCCAAATGGACGCCTGATTAAAGGGCTGCTTGCTCCGGTACCCCATGTGGTGCCGGAGAAGAAGGCTAAGAAGGAGGCCACGGAACTTGAAGGAGCTCCCGATGCAGTGCTGCCAGATTAAAGGCGTAATCTTCTCCTGCGAATGAGGAGGAGGAAAGAAGCCTCTCCCAGTGAAGAGGAGAGGAAAAGGAAGGCCGCCCCAACCGGGGAGGTCGAAGGGTCCAAGAAAGGAAGAACCCTTCCTCCGGACTTCTCCACCAACGTCGACAACGACGAGGAGGAGTGGCCAATAAGGGCCAAGCCCCTGGCGAGATCGTAAGTGTCCGGAAACCCATGGCTTTTTCATTGCATAGTGTTCTCTAATGCCGAACAATTATGCAGCCCGCCCAAGGGCGAGTTCGCCGCTTCGTCGAGCCGGTCCCTGGGTTCGTCGGAAATGGAGAGTACTTCACTTCCGGCCGCCTTCTCGCCTCACGCTGCGGACGACGCCATGGTGGGGCCCCATGGGGGGCCTGGTCAAGAGGAGGTGGCGCAGGAGGCGCCGCAAGGCAACCTCCCGGACTCCAGGCGCGTGGGGGGCGAGACCCCCAGGGGATCTAAGCCCGACCCTCGTCTGGACTCCATGTCGGAACCTTCAGCGGTTCCGGAGTCCGGCAAGCGGCCCCTTCGTAAGAAGGGTAAGACGCCGGTGTCCTCCGTCCAACCGGAGGCACCGGATATCTTAATGGAGGCGCTTAACAGCGCTTCCATCGAGGAGGAGCACCGCACTGTTATGAGTGCGGTGATCCGGACCGTTCAGTCCGCCAAGAGCGGGCTGACCGAAGCCTGTACCAGCCTTCTAACAGGCTATGAGGTAAGTTTAGAATATGTAAAAATATTACCGCATAGACAGTAGCCCCTGATGCTTAGTTTGGTGTTCGAAAGAAAAGCCGGACTAAGGATCTAAAAAGATATACGCAGGAGTCTAACATAAGTATGTCAATATGGGAATGCAGGCTGCCATTGCCGACCTCCGCCAAGACCGATCGCGGGAGGTCGATGCATTGAAGCGAGCCTCGAGCGGTCACGAGAACGAGCTCGGCTTTGCCAAGAAGCAGCTCGAGGACAAGGAAGGTAAGTAATACCTTATTAAAGAAGTACCTTATAGAAAGGTTTTGGTTGCAAAAATAACAGGAATAACATGGGTATCTAGGGCCACGAACGAGGTGGCGACTCGAAGGAAGCGTTGTCCGTGGCGAAAGCAAAGCGGCCGCTGGGTTTAATCGAGCGAGAGAAGGGGAGGCGCAGCTGGCGGAGGTGCGGCAAGAGCTCTGTGCTCTCATGAAAAAACACGAGGGTTTGGAGCGTGACTCGAAGACCCGAGAGTCCGAGCTTGCCTCGGCTCTTGAGAGTGCCAAAGCTGCTAAGGCCGAGGCCCAAAAAGCCCTCCAAGAAGTTGAATCATTAAAGAAGATAGCGGCGGGTAAGGCATTCTTTATGCAAAGCAAGCATGTGAAAGTGAATTACCTATTACTTACCCGGATTCGAGCTCTCCAGAGCATTCGCAGATCTGCCTCAGAGTGTGACTGATGCCGCTGCGTTCTACCGCAAGCAAGGAGGGGAGCTCGACGGAAAAGGTGTTATGGTCTCGATCTTGAGGCCGGACATCCAGTGCCCCTAAGCGACCAAATTAGCAGCTGGTCGAAGCTCCACAAGGTCGCCGAACATGCCATGAAGGGCCTCATAGTTCGGCTGTGGCCATTAGAAGCCATGCACAGGAGCTACTTTGGGCTAGTCTGCGGCGGTGGTGGACGCCTTTGTCCAAGGATTGAAGTCATCAAGCGCTCCGTCTGCATTGAAGGTGCCCGTCGGGCCCTTGCCCGTGCTAAAGTGCACCGGGCAAGCTGGATGCGGAGAAGCTTGTGACGGACGGGCCACCAAGGGCAAGGAGCATCGACGCCGAAATGTACTATGAGGGCCTCTGAAGGGTGCCCGCCAGATAGCAGATGAGTGCTTCAAAGATGTAATTTTTGAATAGACTCGCATTTGTTATCCTCAGACGCTGAAAACTTGTTCATATGCGCTAAGCAATGCTTGTTAATTTAAAATATTACCTTCAGGCGGCCATTTATCAAATTTGAGAGATGGCAAGTCGTTATTTCAGCCCCCATGCCACGAGTCTTGGGTGTTCGGGATAAACTTGAGCGCTCTTGTTCCCATTCTTGGGTCCATCGAGGAGGCGTTCAACGCAATGAACAAGGCAACCGGACTTATAATGCTTGAACACTCTCACTTAGCCATAGAATTCTATAATTTTAAATTTCGGCGAAGCCCCTAGTATTCGGAAGACCGAGGGGGGGGGGGCGCAATCCACGCCTTGGCCGGACAATTCCGGTTCCTCGCTCTAAGCGGCATAAGTCTTTAGGGACCCGAAAAAAACCTCTCGAACAGCGACCGGCTCTCGCCCTATCATGACGGTCAGTTTTAGCTTTCTCCACTGAGGTGCTCAACCCAGCTCAACCGGGGCACAATCGCAGTGGTTCTTCCGGTGTTACCTTAGCCGGTATAACGGAACGTAAGGTACCAAAACACGGGAGCCGGGCAAACCCAACTATTGACCCAAGACATGATTCGGAGCCGATTCATATAATGCTATAAGTTTGGGGTGCCGCACTTGTGAAAGTGTTCGGACTTATCTCACCATAATTTTGGGGTACTTAAGCCCCTGGTGTATTGTCCGTACCAAAGTGTACGGGTGCGACATGTCATGAAATGAACAAATATATAGATAAAAAGAAGCAATAATAGGCAAGAGCTATGTATTGGTTATTAAAAAGAAAACTGCAAATAAAAGCAGAACGATACAAATTGTGCGATAAGCAAGGGATGGGACTATTTAACATGTCCCCCTCCAGGGGTAAGTCATGGGATGGTATGTAAAACAGGTATAATGCTCGTAGTAGAGACCACTGAACACTCGACGTAACTACGCTTCTCGGCTGTTGCATCTTTAGTTCGGCAATTCTAGTGCCGGACAGGACTTCTGGAGAACGGAGTCCTGAAAGTAAGAAAAAAAAGAAAAAAGAAAAAGAATGACACAATCGGGAGCCCCTGGTGCGGTCAAGCCGCATTCTGGGCATGCCGTGGTCGTGCCCCTCCCCTTATGCCCATGGTATCTCCAGAGCGTAGTTATGTATGCGTAGTACTTGCTTCGCAATTTCGCGAGGGCTGGGTTGGGGCCGGATTGCTACGCGTGCTTGGATCGTGCCAGGCGGTCTTGTTGTAGGTTACTCCGGGCGTGCTTGACAGTGTCCGGACGTTTAATGGCGGACTCGAGAATTGCTGTGAGAGGCTGCTTTGCACCTCCGCCGCGAGGGCCGCCGTGTGCTCCTCCGTTCGGAGAGAGCGTTCGGTGTTTCCATTGACCGTGATTACTCCTCGAGGGCCTGGCATCTTGAGCTTGAGGTATCGTAGTGTGGCACCGCATTGAACTTTGCAAATGCGGTTCGTCCGTCTGATGCATGATAGCCGCCATGAACGGGACTATGTCGAAGATCAACTCTTCGCCGGAAGTTATCCGGGATCCGAAGACCACTTCGAGTGTAATCGAGCCCGCACGATTGGCCTCTACACCCGGTATGACGCCTTTAAAGGTCGTCTTTGTAGGTTTAATCCTTGAGGGGTCTATGCCCATTTTGTGCACTGTATCCTGATAAAGCAGGTTCAGGCTGCTACCGCCGTCCATTAGGACTCTGGTGAGGTGAAATCCGTCAATAATTGGGTCAAGAACCAATGCGGCAAAACCGCCATGACGATGCTAGTGGGGTGGTCCCTTCAATCGAAGGTGATCGGGCAGGAAGACCATGGGTTGAACTTCGGGGCGACTGGCTCCATCGCATATACGTCCCTTAGTGCACGCTTCCGCTCCCTTTTGGGTATATGGGTTGCGTATATCATGTTCACCGTCCGCACTTGTGTGGGAAAACCCTTCTGTCCTCTATTGTTCGGGCGTCGGGCTCTTCCTCGCTGCCGCTTATGCAGCCCCTTGTCGTTGAGTTTGGCACTTAACTTGCTTGCTTGCTTGAACACCCAACAACCCCTGTTGGTGTGATTGGCTGGTTTTTCGGGGGTGCCATGTATCTGGCACAAGCGATCGAGTATTCGGTCCAAGTTGGACGGGCCCTGGGTATTTCTTTTGAATGGCTTCTTCTACTGACCGGGTTTAGAGCCTCTGAATCCGGCGTTGACTGCCGTATCTTCGTCATTGTCGCCGTTAATGCGGCGCTTGTTCTTGTTGCGACGCGACCTGCCATTGCTGTCCTTGGTATCCGAACTACCAGGGTTTTTGGTCAAGTTGTTGCTTCGAGCTAGCCAGCTGTCCTCTCCCGCACAAAAGCGGGTCATGAGTGTTGTGAGGGCTGCCATGGATTTCGGCTTTTCCTGTCCTAGGTGCCGGGCAAGCCACTCGTCGCGGATGTTATGTTTGAAGGCTGCAAGGGCCTCTGCATCCGGACCGTCGACGATTTGATTTTTCTTTGTTAGGAACCGTGTCCAGAATTGTCTGGCCGATTCTTCCGCTGCTGAATTATATGGCTAAGGTCATCGGCGTCTTGTGGTCGCACATATGTGCCCCGGAAGTTATCAAGGAATGCGGCTTCCGTGTCCTCCCAACAACCAATTGATTCTGCTGGCAAGCTGTTGAGCCAATGCCGAGCTGGTCCTTTAAGCTTGAGTGGGAGGTATTTGATGGCATGTAGATCATCACCGCGGGCCATGTGGATATGGAGGAGATAGTCCTCGATCCCCGCAGGATCTGTGGTACCATCGTATGATTCGATGTTTACGGGTTTGAAGCCCTCGGGGATGTGATGATCCATTACTTCATCTGTGAAGCATAGTGGGTGTGCGGCACCTCTCTATTGGGCTATATCACGACGTAGCTCATATGAGCTTTGTGTACTGTGTTCGGCCGGGTTTGCTGTATCCGGCGCGACGGTAATCATCCCGAGTCGTTGGGTGCCCACGCGATCTGTAGATCAATCTTGTATGTTTTTCCTTATCCTCCAATATATCTCGCAAGTCCGGCGTGTTTTCCCGTGCCTTGGTACTTTTTGAGCGGCGTTGGGGTGTGGCTTGAGCGGAGGGCCGAGAGGCTTCTTCTGTCATGCCACGGGGTGGCCGGTCCGCCATGTCGTCTTGTTGGTGACTTGGGTGCTTCCTCCTCCGATCGAGGCAACAGCCTGTGTGTTTGGGGTAGCTTTTGAGGGGCGTTCAAGTTCATACTCTTCGCTGCAAGGACTTGATCCATCCGCCGCCTAGCGTGTCTTGGTCAGCTCTAAGCTGTTGCTGCTTTTTCTTGAGGCTGCTTGCCGTGGCCATAAGCCCACGCTTGAAACGCCCTGTTCGGCGGGATCCTCGTGCACGATTTAATTGGTCGTCGTTGAGGCTTGCCTCATCTTCGAGGGAGGCGCATAATTATCATCCTCTACCTCTCTTTCTGCACAAGACCGTCGTGCAGACTTGCTTCTCCCTCCTCCTGCGCTGAGTCCTGCTGGAGGGGGTTGTCTTAGGCACTGTCCGGGGTGTTATTATCTCCCGTGCCGGAATCACCGTTTTTGCTGTGGCGGGATTTAGAGCGGCGCCGCTGACGTCGGCGCTTTGGTTGCTTCTTGGAGGGGTCATCCTCCGTTGTTCCATCGCTGTTCCCATCTTTTGGGATGTCCACCATGTATATGTCGATGACGACGTGGCCTTCCAAAGGCCTGTAGGCGCTGGGTCTTGGTCGCCTCCGGCATCGCCGTCCCATACCGCGTCGATGTCTTCGGAGTCAAAGTCGAGCATGTCGGTTAAATCATCGGCAGTGGCTACAAAGTGGGTGGTGGGTGGGCGTTGAATTTCTTCATCGTCCGTATCCCAACCTTCCCGTCCGTAGTCCGCCAGGCTCTCCGGATAAAGAGAGAGACTTTAGTGAATTCAGGATGTCACCAAAGGGCGAGGCCGAGAGATGTCTGCGGCGATGAACTCCATGACCGGCGCCCAATTGGATTCGATTAAGGGGCGCGGAGGTTCGAGTCCGGAGAGGACTCGGCGCCTTGGAGTCACGAGCCGCAAAGGACAGGGATGGAGTTTGGCTCAATCGCCAGAGAGATCGTAGCCCCGAGGCGGTGTCCAACCACTCGCCTCGATCGGGAATCCGCTCGACTAAGGGTCGGAGCGGATCTTGGTGCGACCTCCCGGCACCTTGTCCGTGGCGAGAGCTAGATCATGCCCATCGAGACAAAGGCGGCACGCCGGGTGGCTCGAATCCGTCGAAGATCAAGTCTCCGCGACATCGGACGATAGTTCAAACTTCCAAATCTGACCTCGATGGCTGGGGCGCCGCTTCGATCTGCTCCAGATGGCTGCTTAATTGCCCGCAGTGCAAAGCCACCGAATACGAAGATCTGTTCAGGGAGAAAAGTCTCACCCTGGACTGTGTTGTTGCTGATGATTGAAGAAACCATCGGGCCTATCGGTGATGACACAGAGGAACTCTCAATGAAAGCACCAATGTCGGTGTCAAAACCGGCGGATCTCGGGTAGGGGGTCCCGAACTGTGCGTCTAGGCGGATGGTAACAGGAGACAAGGGACACGATGTTTTTACCCAGGTTCGGGCCCTCTTGATGGAGGTAATACCCTACTCCTGCTTGATTAATATTGATGATATGGGTAGTACAAGAGTAGATCTACCACGAGATCAAGGAGGCTAAACCCTAGAAGCTAGCCTATGGTATGATTGTTGTTCGTCCTACGGACAAAAACCCTTCGGTTTATATAGACACCGGATAGGTTAGGGTTACACAGAGTCGGTTACAAAGGTAGGCAATCTACATATCCGTATCGCAAAGCTTGCCTTCCACGCCAAGGAAAGTCCCATCCGGACACGGGACGAAGTCTTCAATCTTGTATCTTCATAGTCTTGGAGTCCGGCCGTGATGATAGTTCGACTATCCGGGCACCCCCTAGTCCAGGACTCCCTCAAGGGCCATCGGTGAGGGATCCCCCCTCCGGCAGGGTGCCGAAACGGGTCTAGATTGGTTTTTGGTGGCTACAGAGGCTTGCAGCGGCAAAGCTCCAAATCTAGGTTATGTTCTAGAAGTTTGGGTATATATAAGAGGTTTTGGCGTCGGGGACAAGTCAGGGGGGGTCTCCGAGGCGGCTACAAGGTAGCGGGCGCGCCCCCACCCTCGTGGGTACCTCGGGACTCTTCTGGCCCATCTTCGATGCTCCGTGGGCTTCTTATGGTCCAAAAATAATGTCCGTGGAATTTTAGGTCAATTGGACTTCGTTTGGTTTTCCTTTTCTGCGATACTCAAAAACAAGGAAAAACAGAAACTGGCACCGGGCTCTAGGTTAATAGGTTAGTCCCAAAAATCATATAGAATAGCATATAAATGCATATAAAACATCCTAGATGGATAATATAATAGCATGGAACAATCAAAAATTATAGATACGTTGGAGACGTATCAGGAGCTACAAGGATGAGGAAGAAGAGAAACTCAGACTTAGAGGATGAGGATTATGTGGCTGCTGAGGAAGAAGTGAGCTCGAAGAAAAGTGTTGTTAAGAAGAAGTTTGGCTCAGCTGCATCCACCAAGCCTGGCATGCACAAGAAGGCACCTGCCAAGAGAGTTCCTATGTCTAAGGCCAGATCCTCAACTTAGTAAACTATGGAGTTCACACTTGAAACAAAGGAGGCTGGTGAGGGCAAGAAGAGGAAAGAGAGGGTCAAGAAGACCATTGCCAGAGTCATTGGGAGATCCTCTATGATAAGAGATCCAGCTATAGTTGAAGGAGAGGATGTTGCACCAGCATTAAAGTCTCAAAAGCTGATGGGGGATGCCATCAAGTCTGGGGCTACTCCTTCAAAGCCCAAGACTGCCCCCAAAGATTCTGCTCCAGCTCCAAAGACTTGAAAGCCCAAGAGGAGCACAAGGAATATTCCAGCTGCTGAAAAGAACAAGGCCCCAGTGCCTGAGATTGATGAAGAAGAAGATGCTGAAGCCCAAGTGCTTAGGAAGCTCAAACCTAAGATTCCAGACATGATGGCAGCCATCCAGTGGCAGAAGATATGAACATCAGGAAGGATGCAGGTCTCAGACTATGGAGACAAACTGATCCATATGCTCTGAGGAGAAGGACTGCTGTGGACTACAGGTTCCATACCAAAGAGCAGCAGGATTTCTATGAAACCATCTTGCTTGACAAGAAGCCCATTGTTTGTGATATGAATTGGGCAGATTGGAAATACATTGATGAGAATGAAGATCATTTCCCAAGTGTGCATGAGAGCTTTAGGCTATGCGGAGTGGACAAGTTTGTGGGTCAGAAGTTGACCAAGTGGAATGATGAACTCATTATGCAATTCTATTATACATCTCATTTCTATCCTGATGGTAGAACTGTTTGGATGTCTGAGGGTACAAGGTACCAATCAACAGTTGATGAATGAGCAAAATTGATCAATGCCCCTGAAGAGCATGAATATGACTTGGATGTCTATGCCAAGAAGAAGAAAGACCACAACTCAATGGCCAACATGTACAAAGATATTCCAGACAAAGCCTTGGAAAATCATAAGCTAGGCTCTGCTCACTATCTGTTGTCTGGTTTGGCCACAATCAACACTATATTGAGGCATACCTTGTTGCCCAAATCTGGAGATCACAAGATGACCAGAGACCATTCCATCAACTTGCTGCAATTGTTTAATGTGCCCCAAAAATTCAAAGTCATGAGCCTGATTGTGGAAACAATCACGAGGACAACTGCAGATCATAAGAGATCATGTGGGTATGCTCCAAATATTCAGATGCTCATCAACTCCAAGATGGGCACAGGCACCTACCTGTTGGTTAAGGAGCATCTACCCTTGAGACCATATTTTGAGGACAACACTGTGGTCATGAATGAAGATGATCCCACATCTGTGTAGGCACAAGAAAAGAAAGAGAAAGCTAAACCTGACAAAGCCGCAAAGATGCCAAGTGTTGAAGAGGCATCTCAAGTGTTTCTCAAAACCAAACAAGATCAACTTGCATATCTGATTCAAGCAACCTTCAGGATTGAGAATGGCTTGGCCACCCCGACTCAGAACCAAGAGAGCTTGAAAAGGATCATTGAGACTAAGTTCTATGATCTTGATCTAAAAGTAACAGAGATGCAGACAACAGTTGATCAGCTCCAGGAAGAAGCTGAGGAGAGAAAGGGAAGGCTACCACAGATGCTTTTCAGAGAGTGCCAAGAGGGCAGAGATCTGCCGCAAGGCTGCTGATCGACACTAGAGCAACTTCATCAGCACCTGCAGCCACAGCATCAGTGCCACCTCCAGTTGCAAATCCACCAGCTCCATCAACTTCCACCGATGCATTCATCCTTGGAGTCCTCTCAACACCACCTCTCGATGATCAAGCCTAGAGAGACGCATAGGACTATGCATTTTCAAATTTTTTGGTAACTTGTTGCCAAAGGGGGAGAAATGTATAGATCATAGGCTTCGAGAGAGAGTGTTTTTGCTTCTTTTGTCTCTTTTGCTATTTGATACTTTTGTAGTCTTGCTTGATACTTTGTGTGTATGTGTGTGAGATACTTGAATAATATGTGTTTGATCATATCCTACATTAATGCTTGCGCTTGAATGATGTTATCTCTTATCTCTCATATATGATCATTCACTTTGCCTTGGTGATGAGTGCGTGTTTTTACTTTCTATCATTTTGAGTGCTCCACCAAGATGTATGTGACTTGGAAGAGTAACCCATGATCCTAATCGATTGTGCATTTGCATTCAAAAGCAAATTTTAAATAATGCACAAATTTAGGGGGGAGCTCTTACTTATCACATACTTCTCAAAGCGATGATGTATTTCAATCTTATTATCATTTGTCGAAGCTTTGATCTATATGTTGTCATCAATTACCAAAAAGGGGAGATTGTAAGTGCAACTATCCCTGGGTGGTTTTGGTAATTCCTAACAACATATAGCTCATTGAACTAATGTTCTTTCAAGATGATCATTTCAGAAAGTTCAATGATTGGCATGGCATGGACTAGGAATGTGGACCCCTCAAAATGCTAAGGACACACATTGGCTCAAGCTCAAGACTCTACATTTTCATTTTAGTGATCCAAGATCACATTGAGTCCATAGGAAAGCCAATACTATTAAAAGGGATGAGGTGTTGCTTAATGGCTTGCTTGCTCAAAATGCTTAGTGATATGCTCCAAAAGCCCTCAACCACTTTCTCATATCCAAGTCAAACTCGGCTCCACCGATTTGATCTATCCAGCTCCACCGAGTTCATTTGACATTGCCACTGCCAAAAACTCTAGTCAGTTTGGTCTCACCGATAGGGATCTCGGTCTCACCGAGACGGGATTGCAAACTCTCTGTTTCCCTTCGTAACATTTCGGTCTAACCGAGATGAGCGATCGGTCCCACTGAGTTTGCAATGCAAACTCTCTGTTTCCCTTTCGTAACATTTCGATCTCACCGAAATGAGCGATTCGGTCCCGCCGAGTTTGCCTGACCACCTCTCACTACAAAAAAAGACACATCCGTGACATTTTGGGCCGAACGAATTTTTTTCTGTCATACTTATGACACTTCTATGACAATAATTGTGACAAAACACGGTATCATCATAGATGTGGTGGGGTCCTACTTCTATGACAAAAAATCATGACAGAAAATGGGCTTTTCGTCCTGGGCGGGCATTCTTTGGGCCGTCCATGATGGAAAAAACCGTGGTAGAAGCGAGGGCAAGGAAAATATCGGGGTGTTCCCGGTTACGGTGGGTGGTCGGGGCCAAGCGATGCGCGTTTCTCTCGTAGACACACGCGTGTGGGTGCGAGGCTTTGGGCTTTAACTGAACCCGAGCGATTGCACTGCAGGCTACGCGTTACTGAACCCAAGCGATCAATCAATGGCTGTTAACTGAACCCGATCGAGCGATTCCTTCGCTACTGCTGCTAAATGAAGCCGATCGATGCTGCCTCTAGATGAACAGTGAGCGTTGCTGGGGGGTTTGGATGAACAGTTCCCGGTGGGGGTGGATGAACAGGACCCCGTGGTGTTGCCTCTAGATGAACAGGACCCCGATCAATCGAGCCGGTTGGGGCTGGATGAACAGGACCCCGTGGAGGGCTGGATGAACAGGACCACCCCGTGGAGGGCAGGATGAACAGTAGACGGTGGAGGGCTGGATGAATAGTAGCCCGTGGAGGGGTGGTTGAACAGGAGCCCGTGGAGAGGGCTGGTTGAACAGTAGCCGGTGGAGTAGCGCGCGGTGGAGGCTGGATGAACAGGAGCCCGTGGATGAACAGTCATAGGTGGAGGCTGGAGGAGGTCAACGGTGGATGAACAGTAGCCCGTGGAGGCTGGAGGGAGTCGACGGTGGATGAACAGTAGCCCGTTTTGCGGTACGCCACACCCCTCTCGATGAACAGGACCCCCGTTTAGACCGTAGCGCTCCAACACAAGTCTGCTTTCTCCTGTTTTGGCGGCACGCCACACCCTCCCGATCAACAGGACCCCTGCTTACGACCATAGGAGGTCCGCTTCTCCATTTTGTGGTACGCCGGACTTCTCCCGATGATCCTGCTTTAACGGGCCGGTCGAACACAAGGCCGCTTCTCCGCTCGATGCAGACGCGGACCTCGCTTCCATCGGTTGTTCTGTCCAAGCCGGTTGGCTCCTACGCCGCTTTGTTGCCTCCTCGATGAACACGACGCATTCCGCTGCTCTCCCATGAACACGACGACGATGCAGTTTCTCCGTTCCGACCCAGCCATGTACACGAGCCCTGGCCGTACGTATGTGCGAGTAGGCGTTCGAGACCCTGCCCATATGTACGCGGCGGGTCAGATTTTCTTTCTTGCACATTGGCTGTCAGACGACGCAGTACATGCTACGGCGCGCTTACTACGGCTATTACGCGCCGCCTCTACAACGACGCAGTATGTACGCATACGTCACGACCGTAATGACAATGCTACGACGCTTGACCGTGTGGGTCCCGACCGCCGTGCACTTCCTTGCCTGCGAAGATGTAGCTGGTGGGTCCCAATAGTAAAGGGGGCTGTCGATGTCAAAACCGGCGGATCTCGGTTAGGGGGTCCCGAACTGTGCGTCTAGGCGGATGGTAACATGAGACAAGGGACACGATGTTTTTACCCAGGTTCGGGCCCTCTCGATGGAGGTAAAACCCTACTCCTTCTTCATTAATATTGATGATATGGGTGGTACAAGAGTGGATCTACCACGAGATCGAGAGGCTAAACCCTAGAAGCTAGCCTATGGTATGATTGTTGTTCGTCCCACGGGCTAAAACCCTCCGGTTTATATAGACACCGAGAAAGGGTTAGGGTTACGTAGTCGGTTACAATGGTAGGAGATCTACATATCCAGACGCCAAGCTTGCCTTCTACGCCAAGGAAAGTCCCATCCGGACACGGACGAAGTCTTCAATCTTGTATCTTCATAGTCCAGAGTCCGCCAATGGTGATAGTTCGGCTATCCGGACACCCCTAATCCAGGACTCCTCAAGAGCCCCGAACCAGGCTTCAATGGCGATGAGTCCGTCACAGAGATTGTCTTCGGCATTATGAGGCGGGTTCTTCTCCAAATTCCATATACTTGTTTAATAGTGTCCGACTTCTGATAAATGCTGCGCTCCTTGGCTTCCACGCCCAATAATGTCCATCTTCCACGTGTTTGAACGAATGCGAAAAGCCAGGGTATTTTTACACTTATCCCCCTAGCAGCGCAAATGAGCCGCCTATAAAAGGGACGAGGATCTAGATCTGAGTCACACCACCCTCCGCTGAAGCTTTCATCGGAGCGCCTCGACAAAAATCCATTCCATCATGGATACCGACGCTGCCTCCTTCTCGCGCTCCCAGCCCTCACTCGAAATTGGGAGAGATGCTCACCCCGCATAGCGAGCTAGTGACACTCCAAACCAAGGGATTTCTTCCCCCGGACTTCATGGTTCCGGTTCAAGCCGGACTCGCCACCTATAAGGGCGGAAAGCAAGCGGAGAGTGTCCCCGATCCCTCCAAAGGAGAGCGGGTATGCTTTATCTCTTATCTAGTAAGAGGACTCGGATTTCCAATTCATCCGTTTCTCCGGGGGCTCTTGGAGTTCTACGGCCTCTAGTTGGACCACCTTACGCCTGCCTCCATTTTGCACATCGCGGGCTTCGTGGCCCTTTGCGAACTGTTCTTGGGCGTTGAGGCTCATTTTGCGCTGTGGAATAGATTATTATGCCTTGTACCCCGTTCTCATGAGGGGTCAATATATCAAGTGGGCGGAGCCGAGCTATGGCGCATCGCCGGGACCGGATATATATCCAGAACCCCGAAGAAGGCGTCCGAAGACTGGTCTTCGGAATGGTTTGATATAGAAGACGTCCCGCTGCCGGATCCTGTTCGGATTGGTCTCCCGGAGTTCAGCAATGCTCCTTTGAAGAAACGCCTGAGTTGGCGCCCGCGGAGCTCCCAAAGGGAAGACGACAGGGATGTCCTTTACCAGATGAGCCGAATAAGATTGTTAGCTCATTCCGGACTGACCCTGATCGGTGTCATGGCCACATGTATTATGCAGGGGGTGCAGCCACTCCAGTATAGGGGCCACCCCATGTGGGATTTCAACGGGGAGGACGATGCCACCCGTCATGGCCGTAAGGGGCCGGGATCGGTCACCGATTTGGTGAAGACCTTGTCCGCTATTGTACAAGGGAGAAGAGGAAGATTTTCTCCGCGTCAGTCCATTGAACGGATTTTCTATGAATAATCCTCGAAGCTGGGTAAGCGGACATTTCTTTTTTGCACATCCGATCCGTATTCCCCTGGTTAGGTATCTCATTTTGTGATTTTGACGCAGGAACTGCGCTAGGCCGTAAAATACATAAACAGCCCGCCTCCACAACCCGAGGATCCGGAACGGCTCCTCGATCCGGCCTCCCAAGAGGATCCGGACATATTGGTGGAGCTGATTGATGGAGTATTTCACCAACTGAGCATCGATAATGCCTTGGTTGCCATTACGGCCGATTACCCCGGAATACTTCCAGCCTCACAGGTAACTGAGACCGAGTTCCCAATACTCTGATAATGACCCATCCGTGCTTATTTTTTATCACCGTGTTTCACAGAGGGTGCCTTCGAGGCAGGAGGCCGAGCCCGCAGCGGCTAGCCAACAAGGGGCGGTACGACCCCGCAGGCTAAAAAGAAGTGCGGTCCGGATCGAAACGCCGCCGCAATGGTATGGCGCGTCACCATATTCCTGTGGATTGATTCTCGAAGGCGATTAACGCTGGTGCTCTTTTCAAGAAAAAGAGCGCTAGTCGGACTGTGTCCGGAGAGGTTGCCAATCGAGCCTCCGTCAGCCAGGCTCCAAAGCCGGGTCCAGAAGCGGAGGCGAGCACGAGGCGTGCGTCGGATGCTCCTCCGACAGAGGATGACGACAGATTGTACGCCACCAACTCTGAGGTGGAGAGCACCATGAATCATAGGCGCCGCTGGACAGTTCTTCATGACGCAGGTTTCTCCCAAGAGGCATTGGATGCCTTCAATTCGGGAGATGCGCACCTCCGTGCTGCTCAAGATGGTCTAGCCAGAGCCACGGAGCAGTATGTAAAGGACATACGGGTGAGGAAATTTGACGGTTATATATGCCAGTAGCCCCGAGACTTAAAATAGTTAGAATAACTGATTTAAGGATCATTTGTTATGCAGGATCTTACAAAAAGAATACCCGACTATCCTGTGAGCTTGAAGAATGCAAGGCCCAACTTGAGGCCGCACTAGCCGCTACAGGGGGAGCCACAGAGACCCCCTCTGGTAATATATGCTTCAAAAGATAAGTAGTTTGTGAAGTGCGGTGTGTGTGTAAATCTGACAATAATATTGCAGATGGCGGCGGATTAGATCCAAACAAGCAACAACTCTTGCGCCAGTTGAAGGCCGGCGAGATTGTGCTTACAAGGGTGAGGCAAGAGAAAAATAATCTCCAGGATGCCAACACCCAGCTGGGTGAGGAACTAAAGGATGTTCGTGCCCGGTATGCGACTCCGTGAAGGAGAATCGGCGACTTCGCCAAGGCATTTATAGTAAGTGCTTGAGCGAACTTTGAAAAAGAGTTCTGAGTAAGTCAACTAACAGAGTTATGTTTGTAGGTATGCTCACGGTCGCCCCTGCAGAGGAAATGCCCGATTCTACAGTGACCTTCTTCCCGAAGTTATTGCAAATCGCATCTAACGAAGTTCGGCAGGTGATGAAAGGCGTCAAGACAGGCCTTGTGGCCATCTATCTCCCCGCCTCAAGGCCTTGGAGAGCTTGCAGAGAAGCTTCAGGAGCACGGCGGCGCTCCGACTATGGAAGATATCGGCCTGTCGTCAAGGCGCCAGGAGGCCTAGGCCATGGTGAAGACGCTGCAGACACGGCGGACCCAAACCACATGGCCGAGGTTGGATCTGTGGGGCCCGACGGAAGGAGATCCTCGTGAGCCATCAGACGGCCAAGTAGAGTTGGCCGCAAAGTATTCCCAGCAGGATCAGTAAACTAGACAGCCTATTAGATGGCATTGACGAGGAATACAATCAAATAATTTGACTATGTAATTTAAAATGACATGTAAAATGCCTTCTAGCCGGATTGTAGATCGTTTGTCGAGAGGACCTTTTCGCTTCAACCTCGGGACCCAATAGTCCGGAGTGTGTCCGAATACCCTCGCGGTTATGTAAAAACCGGGGCATGCATGGAGACCAGGCGTAGGGGTCATGAGTGCTTTATCAGACAAGTGCCCAACTAGTTATGTTGTATTACATGGTTAGCAAGAAACATCTTCCAGGGAGAATAGTTCCGTTAGGGGTTCCTTTCCCTGGGAGGCATGCCCAAAAGTGCATGTCCGGACTGCGAAAAAAGCAGAAAAGCATCTGGGGGCATATACATGAAAAAATAAAAAAATCGTCTATCAGTTCACCGACCGATTATTCCCTTAAGAATGCTAGCTTTCGGCTTCACCCAGTCTGAGGTACACGTCCGGCTGACCCGCGGTTACAATCGCAGAGGTGCTCCCTTTACCACCTAGCCGAACAATCGGGAACGTAGGGGTATGCACAGGATCCAGGCAACCCAGCTTTGCCAAAACTTAAGTCATATCGATGCATATAATGGTGAATAAAAGGTACATGCGGAAGTTTGACACATGTGTTGGGCATAAAGCCCGTATAAATAAGCTTCTGTTAGAGAAGCCCCCAGGTATAATGAGCGCGGATAGCGCGTCAAGTGTGTGCGAATAGTGCGTGAACGAGCCTTTAATGGCTTCGGAAAAAAGGAGGAAGAAGGAGAGAAATAAAAGACATCTTAAAGTATAAAATATAGACGGAGGAAGGAGACGAACTTCGTAATCCGCGCTTAGGCGTAGAATGTTCGGAGACGGGCTGTGTTCCCCGGTTTGGCTCGAGTCGGTTATCCGATGTGTTTCAAGAAACGGTACGCTCCGCCGGTCGACTTGGTCGATGATGAAGGGGCCTCCCATTTGGGCTTGAGTTTGTCCTTTTTCTTGTCCGCAGCGAGAACTAGTTCGCCAACGTTGTAAGCTTTGGCCCGCATTTCCTCGCTTTGATATCTTCGAGCCTGCTGTTGATAGAATGCGGAACGAGCTTTTGCCACGCCGCGCTCCTCCTCCAAGGCATCCAAACTGTCCTGCCGATCGAGCTCGCCTTCTCTTTCTTCGTACATGCGCACGCGAGGTGAGTCATGAATTATGTCGCAGGGCAAAACTGCCTCTGCGCCGTATACCATAAAAAATGGTGTGAATACGATAGTGCGATTCGGCATGGTCCGCAGCCCCCAGAGTACGGAGTCGAGCTCCTCAACCCAGTGCGTGTTAGATTCCTTGAGGGACCGTACTAGTCTGGGTTTAGTGCCGCTCATGATTAGACCGTTTGCTCGCTCGACCTGACCGTTAGTTTGGGGGTGATAGACTGAAGCGCAGTCAAGCTTGATGCCCATGTTTTTGCACCAGAGTTTGACCTCGTCGGCCGTGAAGTTCGTGGTCGTTATCGTTGATGATGCTGTGGGGACGCCGTGAACGGTGTACTACCCCGATATGAAGTCTATCACCGTCCGGATTTGGCCGCCTTTACTGTGCTTGGCCTCTATCCAGTTGGTGAATTTATCCACCATGACCAATACGTATTTTTGCTTGAGGGTTCCTCCTTTAAGGGGTCCAACCATGTCAAGCCCCTGCACTGCCAAGGGCCAGGTGATGGGTATAGTTTTGAGGGCGGTGGGTGGCATGTGGCTTTGATTAGCAAAGAGTTGGCAACCGACGATCGTTGGACTAAGTCCACGAGCATTCCGCCCGGCCGCCGGGCCAATAAAATCCTATACGGAAGGCCTTGCCTACAAGGGCCCCGGCTGTGCATGGTGCCCACCGAGTCCGCATGAACTTCAGCCAGAGATTCCACCCTTCCTCTTCGGAGATACACCTTTGAAGGACTCCGTTGTTCTTTTCTTATAAAGCTCTCCTCATGGACCTTATAGGCTTTAGACCGCGCACTATGCAGCGGGCCTCGCTTTTGGTCCTCGGAAGCTCCTGCCTAGTTAGGTAGGCTAGGAATGGTTCTGTCCATGCGGCAATGACTGCCATTATTGCGTAATGACGGTGTTATTTCGTTGGCGGAACCACCAACTATGTCGGAATGTTCGGTGTGGGGCAGTGTGGTTGGGTCCGGGTTATTATTTTCGGACTCTCCCTCCCATAATACGGATTGCTTGAAAAGCCTCTCTAGGAAGATGTTGGGGGGGCGGGGGACGGCATTGCGCTTTGCGCCAATGCGTGCCAACACGTCCGCTGCCTAGTTGTTATCCCGGGCTATATGGTGAAATTCGAGCCCCTCAAACCGAGCTGACATTTTTAGGACGACATTGCGATAAGCTGCCATTTTCGGATCCTTGGCATCAAAGTCCCCATTTATTTGGGATATCGCGAGGTTCGAATCCCCGCGCACCTCTAGGCGTTGAATGCCCATGGAGACTGCCATCCGGAGACCATGTAGAAGGGCCTCGTATTCGGCTCCATTGTTGGAGTCCGTGTACATTATTTGAAGTACGTATTGGACTGTATCTCCGGTTGGGGACGTCAGAACAACGCCAAATTTCAGTGCCGCCAACATTTTGGAGCCGTCGAAGTGCATGATCCAGCTTGGAATATGCGTCGCATTCTTTAGGGAGTTCGGCTTCACCCATTCGGCATTTAAGTCGGCCAAAACTTGCGACTTAATAGCTCATCGTGGCTTGTAGGTTATGTCGAACGGGAGGAGCTCAATGGCCCATTTAGCGATCCGGCCGTTGTGTCGCAGTTGTTTATAATGTCATTAAGAGGTACTTTGGA
The DNA here is from genome assembly GCA_021605145.1 of Aegilops bicornis. NCBI lineage: Eukaryota > Viridiplantae > Streptophyta > Magnoliopsida > Poales > Poaceae > Aegilops > Aegilops bicornis. Next base: position 725,225,090 of record CM038671.1, on the reverse strand, counting down.
GGCTACTGTTATCGAACACTCTTGAAAGTAGTGTCGTAGCTTCCGGGATGCCATGAACACCGCGTATGCTATTTTGATAATGCGGGTACCATGACTTGCATGGAGTTAGGACAATGGACACGTAGTAAACTGGTTTTTGGACAGGGAACTTGTGTCCGTCCGTTTCTCGTTCGACAACGAGCACCGCGCTTCCAACTTGATGGGTTGCTGCGATGTATAATAGCATTGGTTCGCCCATGTTGGGCGCGGCCAGGACCGGATTTGTTGCGAATATGGCTTTGATTTCTTCGAGTCTGGTCGTGGTGGCATTCGTCCACTCGAAGTGTTCGGTGCGCCGAAGGAGGCGATAAAGGGGTAATGCCTTTTCTCCTAAGCGGGAGATAAAGCGGCTTAGAGCCGCCACGCATCCAATCAATTTTTGTATTTGTTTGAGGTCTTTGGGGATATCCAATTGTGACAGAGCTCGGATCTTGGCTGGGTTTGATTCAATTCCTCTACCGGATACAATGAAGCCCAAGAGCTTTCCGGCTGGTATGCCGAAAACGCATTTTTCCGGGTTGAGCTTGATGTCATATGTTCAGAGATTATCGAATGTGAGCCTCAAGTCGTCGACTAGGGTTTTGACATGCTTGGATTTGATGACCACATCGCTTCACGATGCCTCCACCGCTTTTGCCGATCTGGTTTGCCTCACATGTCCGAATCATGCGCTGATATGTTGCGCCGGCGCTTTTAGCCCAAAGGGCATTGTGTTGAAGCGTAATGGGCCGTATGGAGTGATGAATGCCGCTATGCTTGGTCTGCTCTGCCATCTTAATTTGGTGGTAGCCGGAGTATGCGTCGAGGAAACACAATGAATTGTGTCCTGCGGTAGCATCGATAATTTGATCGATGCGGGAGGGGAAGGGATCCTTTGGGCAAGCCTTGTTAAGGTCCTTAAAATCGACACATAGGCGCCAGATTTGTCCTTCTTTGGTACAATTACCAGTGTTTGCTAGCCAGTCCGGATGTTTAATGTCTCGATGAATCCGCCTCCAATAGTTTGGCTAGCTCCTCTCCCATGGTCTGCCTCTCTTGGGTTGGAGAAACGCCAAGAGCTTGTTTGACCGGCTTGAATCCTTTTAGGATATTTAGGCTGTGCTCGCCACCGGCGTGGGATTCTGGCATGTCCGAAGGGTGCCAGCAAAAATGTCCCAATTTTCGTGTAGGAATTCTCAGAAAAGGGCGCCCACATCAGGGTTTAATTGTGCCCCGATGGAGGCTGTTTTTGTAGGGTCCATCGGATGGACTTGGAATTTGACTATTTCGTCTGCCGGTTTAAAAGAGGTGGACTTGGATATCTTATCGAGTATCACATCGTCCCTGTTCACCGTGGAGCTCAGCGCAGTGAGTTCCTCTGCCTCTAGGGCTTCGGATAGTGCCTCAAGGGCAAGTGCGGCTGTTTTATTTTTCACATGAGCGCTATGTCCGGTCACTAGCGAGAGTGATAATTCCGTTGGGTCCGGCATTTTGAGCTTCATGTACCCGTAATGGGGTATAGCTTGAAAAATTGTGAATGCCTCTCGCCTCTAATAGAGCGTGGTATCCGGCTGCTGAACGGGGCCACTTGGAATGTGACCTCCTCAGACCTATAATTGTCCGGGCGTGTCAACACCACATCCAGTGTGATCTTTCCTCAGACAGCATGCTTCCCGATCGGGATTATTCCTCTAAAGGTTGTGCTGCTTTGCTCAATGAGGCTCCAGCCTATTTCCATTTTTCAAGGGTTTCCTCAGAGATGAGGTTTAACTCCGCCGCCATCCATGAGTACCTTGGTAAGGCGAAAGTCATTCCACTATTGGACTAAGGACCAATGCGGCCGGTGCTCGGGCTGTTCGGATTTTAGGTTCGTCACTCGCGTTAAAGGTAATAGCCGTGTCACCCATGGATTTATTGTTGCTATCTCGGTAGACTTCGCAAGGTCATGGAGTGTTCATTTCCGCATATTATTTGATGCGAAAGTCTCAAGACTGTTAATACTGCATCGGTATTGCTGGGTTGATGCTCGAGCTAAAAGCTCTTCGCCACTTTTGGCCACCTGCCGTAGTATCCAACATGCTCTAAGGCTATGAGTTGGAGTGGCGCCCTCGTGCTATGAATTTTGCAGGTCCATTGAGCCATCCCTCCAAAGACGGTTCCATGCCCTTTGGGGGTTTTTGCTTTTTGGTATGTAACCTGTGTGCTCGGTGATGATGCACCCTTTTATTTCGGACTAGGGTCGATTCGGGGCGGATTATCCCAAAATTTGATTTCGGTTTTCCAGCGCTCTCCATCGCTAAAGATTTTCGTACTATGGACGCCAAGTCAGCGAAGCGTGTAATTTCACGATGACTTATGGCGTTTAGGATTCCCTTGTCCGTGCAATTATTGCAGAAGAATGAGATTGCGTCCTCCTCGCGGCAATCCTTTATCCTTTCCATAACCAGGAGGAATCGGGCCCAGTAATGATGTACTGTTTCACTGGGCTCTTGCCGGGTTTGGGATAGATCGCTTATGTTTGGGTGGGCGGGTGGAATTAAATTCCGAACCCCGTCCGATCTAAGATTCAGGGGCCAAGAAGTTTCCGAACTTGGAAGCTTGGGTTCTTGGAGGTTGTCCAACGAATCTAGCCCGCTGCCTGACTTTAAGTTCAGGGCTTGAGTGGTGTCCTCCCCTCCGCGGGGATCCGGCATGGAGGGGTCAGGAATCCGGGCATAGCTTGTCCTTAAGGTAGGAGAAGAGTCGCCATATTGTTCCTCTACCACAGCAACGTGGTGGGTAGCCTGGGGAGAGTTGATCTCTCTCAGATTGGTTTTAGGTCCAATCTGATCGTAGTCTGTAGCGACTCCTGTATGGGCGGCGCGATCCAAGAGCTCATTTAAGGAAGAGAGCTCCATCGGATCTAACCGCTTCGGGCGAAGTTCCGGAAGTTAACGTGAAGATTGCTTTCGATGACCCGAGAAGTCATCGCTTGCCAAGCGCTACTAACAGCGGTCATAAGAAAACCGCCTAGCCGGATAGTTTGGCCGGTGGCCAAAGCTCCTTTAGCAACGGTGCCGTCTTTAAAGACGGGATGAGGCATCCTTCCTGACAGCGACGGCACAGAGGAACTCTAAATGAAAGCACCAATGTCGGTGTCAAAACTGGCGGATCTCAGGTAGGGGGTCCCGAATCGCAAGGCCTAGGGCGGATGGTAATAGGAGACAAGGGACACGATGTTTTTACCAGTGTTCGGGCCCTTTCGATGGAGGTAAAACCCTACTCCTGCTTGATTAATATTGATGATATGGGTAGTACAAGAGTGGATCTACCACGAGATCAGAGAGGCTAAACCCTAGAAGCTAGCCTATGGTATGATTATTGCTCATCCTACGGGCTAAAACCCTCCGGTTTATATAGACACCGGATAGGGTTAGGGTTACACAGAGTCGGTTACAATGGTAGGAGATCTACATATCCGTATCGCCAAGCTTGCCTTCCACGCCAAGGAAAGTCCCATCCGGACACGGGACGAAGTCTTCAATCTTGTATCTTAATAGTCCAGGAGTCCGGCCAACGGTGATAGTTCGGCTATCCGGACACCACCTAATCCAGGACTCCCTCAGGGGCGAATCATTTTTTTGCCCGGATGCACTTCCTTGCGTGCGAAGATGTAGCTGGTGGGTCCCAGCAGTCAAAGGGGAAATGTTTTTTTTCGCAAAATATAGTGGCCTGACCGGTGGGTCCCCGCTGTCAGGTGGAGGAATAATTATTTTGCGCATAATAAGGAGGCATTTCCTTGCGTGCGGTCGTGGACCCAGCTGTCAGCCTCTCCACGTATAGTCCACTTCAGATGCATGTTGGTCGTTGACCACATTGACCAGGCCGCACCGAGAGCACCAGGGTGGTGGATGATGACAAGGCCTAGAAAGGGAACGACACAGAGGCAGGGAAGACTCGGTAGTTGTTTCCCACGCGGAGGGGAGTACGATTGTACGAGGGTTTACTGGTTCGTCTGCCGTCGCCAGAGAATAACAGCTGGTGTGGGTGAGTAGAGGGATTGCTAGGCCAATGATGGGAGTACGGTGGGCGGTGAGGCCTGCGCGGTAGCACAACCGACCGCGGGGAGGAGAGAGCAGGCAGTCCCGCGGGCGCTTGTTTGAGCGGCTGGAGCAGGAAGAGCAGAGATTGAAGAAGCACGACGACTGTTGGATGGACATCCAACCGTCACTGCTTGGGCGTCAACCATTTTTTTAGGAAAGCCTCAAATCTATGGAAAACATCATACAACCCATCTGCCATTATTTCTAATAATTTACAGCCCATTTGCTAATTATTAAGCTTTTTTTGGAGCCCATATTCTTTTTGTTAGCATTACAGCCCATAATGTGGCCACGGTTAAAAAATTATACGAAATTTTGCATATTTCGGTGCGGTCCGAACTGTTTTTAATGTGTTTCTAAAAATAAATGTATATCAATATAAAATCCAACAAATTGTCCACGCATAAAAATCAATGCAATTTAAAATCTCGAAATGAAAAAAAGATATTTGAGACTAATTGCTGGTTTGATGTGTTTTTAAAATGTACAGCCCATTTCTCATTACTGATAGGCCATTTTCTCGGCCAAATAATGAAGCTCTCCTCGTCTTGAAAGATTTGCATCCCAACAAGCATGACAAAGCGACTTACTTGGCAAATCACAAAAAGTGGGTTGTGGCCGTGGACCCACTGTCACCCTCTCCATCGTGACAAGATTTCTTCCGATGGAAGTCAGTCGTTGACCACATTGACCACGTCGTGCTGAGAGCACCAAGGCGGTGGACGACGGCGAGGCCTAGGAAGGGGACGACTCGGAGCTGGGGAAGACGTGGCAGTGGATGCTCACGCGGAGAGGAGTACGAGGGTTCAATGGTTCGGCTGCGGTGTGAGGCTGTCGTCGCCGCAGAATAATAGGGGGTGTGGGTGAGTAGAGGGATGCCCTTGCCAGCAGTGGGAGTAGTAGGCATGGTGAGGCCTCCGCGGCATCACAGCCGGCCACGGGAGGCAGGAGATCCGGCACGACCGGCGCTGATTTGGGCGTCTGGAGCAAGAAGACCAGAGGTTGAAGAAGCACTACTGCCGTTGGGTGAACATCGTATGGTAACTGGAGCTAGAATCGTTCATATTGACTAAGTTGACAAAGCCCTCCGTCCCCGTCAACTTGTTAGGCCCACAAGTCAGCCTCCCACTATGTTGGGTTCCAGCTGGCAGGGGGAGTATTCATTTTTTTGTGCGTAATAAGGAGGCACTTCCTTGCGTGCGAAGATCGCTGGTGGGTCCGACCTGTCAGCAGGGGGCACGTTTTTTTCATGAAATACAGAGGCCCTTCCGCTGGGTCCCAGATGTGAGGTGGAGGAATCGAAGACTTGAGAAGGCGTACAGAACAAGCTAGTGTACTAGTAAAGATACATTGCTGAGTTTTAGAAAAAAAGAGAGACGTGTTCTCAGAATGGGTTGAATCCAAACCTAGACTATGACTATATATGGTGCTATGCTACTCGCAAGTAATGAAACCGACATATCCAACGCTCGCTTCTCCTCTTCTCTACTTACTCGCTAGCATCACAAGCTCCGCCGCAGCAACCATGTCCGCTGGCTGCTCGTCCCACCGCTTCTTCAGTAACAACCAAATATGCGCCAAGTCGCCACCCGCATTCATTGCTCGTGGGTCTCATCACACCCCGCCAAGATACAAGATCGCAGCCGGTTGCTCATCGCAACCTCGCTGCCGTTGGTGTGGTGCCACTATCGCAAATCACGCAGAGTCATCCGTCGCGCCTCAACCACAATCCTCAACCCCGCCAAGTCTTCTACAAATGCCCGAATCATGGGGTAATAATATGTTTAAGTGTTGTTCGCTGCTTTCAAAGCTGATTTTTAATAGTTTGGTTGATGATCTTCCCATTTGATTCGTGCAGAAAAGGGAACATTCGTGTGATTTATATTTCTAGGAAGTTGCTGATGTGGGGGAGTGCAACTACGCTGATTATTTGGTTAGCTGAGGAATCCCAATACCAGCAGGTTGGGGTGTTGGACAAGTAACTGAAGGAACGACAGAAGAGGAAGATGCAGAGCAGAAGGTTAAAGATGCAGCTCCTCTGATCATGGCCAAGCAATAGCTGTTGAACGACGTTGACAGCAATGAGGAGATGAAAGAGCTTGTGAAGATAATGGGCAAATTCAATGTGCTCTGTGGGATGAATGTCTCTTTATTTGCAGTGTATGTAGCACTCGTGATGTATTCGGTGGCTATGACATGAGCACTTTGCTGAAACTAGTAATGAATGAAATCTGTGTAGCGGGTTGGGCTAGTGTTGTGAACATCTAATGATTTCTATTAACGGAAATCAGGGGTATCCCCTTTTGCTCATAAATAAATAAATAAATAAATAGCAGAGGCCCTTTTGGTAATAAATAAATAAATTGGCAGAGGCCCTGCTGGTCAGATTTGTTCTCATTCAAGACGTCGAGCAAATTGTAGTCCAACAGCAAACTATGTCATCAAATTCAAGTTTCACAGCCAAATATGAGTACAACTAAACAACAATGTCATCATATTTTAGTCATCATACAATCACCAAACACAAATCAGCATACATAACAAGTGATGTTCTCACAGGAAAATACTAAACGGCATGTTCATCAGGTTTTAGTTGTAATAGCAAACACAATTTCACATAATAGATAAAAAACGTTTTCTGACAGGAAAATACGACAAAAGCAATGTAGTCATCATCCACAGCAGCAGCGTCAACATCTTCGCCATGTGTATCAGTCTGAATCGTAATTCCCCGCGGTGTCATCTTCTTCTTCGTCCTCAACGTCCTCGAACATTGGCTTCTTCTTGATCAACTCTTGTATGTCCACAAAGATTTACAGCAATCTTTTCGCCAAACGTCATTGACGTGATTCTCAAAGATATTAGGAACATCTGTGTTATCTTGTACATCAGGAGCAGTGTAAGCATCATCTTGTTGTGCAACTTCATTAAATGAATTCCTCTGCTCAAACCTTTGCAATACTCTCCAGTCATTTGCCAAAATAAAAGGCTCGTTGGTCTGGTACGCCGCCTTGACATTGATGGATTTGAAATAATCATCAGCTCTGGGTTTTGCGATCCTGTAAAATAGGTTATACCAACGATGACAATGTAAACCTCACACCGATGATCCTTGAAACTGGAGATATACTGCAACTGAACAATGTCTGTTATGTTAGCATACATTTCAGTTGTCTCTTTGTCATATGTATCCGTGCTCATGATGGCACTGTTTGTGTCTTCCAGCCTTCATCTCATGCAAGGATGTTGTAGCGCACATCTCCAACAATGCAAGATTCATAATGTCTAACCCGAGTATCAGGACCCATTGCTAGTGAGTAAAGGGCATCATCAACTACCTGCCCATCCTCCCGCATCTTCTTAACCTATGGTTAGAAAATAGACAAGCTGATCATCTTATGTACTCAATATATTAAAAAAACTAACAATGCATTTCAAAAGCTTACATGGCTCTTGAACCATTTCGCAAATCCTGCCATAACCAGTTTGTCAATGTTTCTTGGATTTTGCGGCAGTAGATCCTTTTTGTAGATGCTGCACAACATAGTGATCGCGTCAAACATCTAAATATATAAGAATGTGCTGCAAGTTTAGTAGATTACGATGTATAAGCTGCAAGATACTTAGCACTTACTTGATATAAGGTAGTATCTCGTGACAGTTATTCAACACATACCAAACCATTTTGTCCAAATCTTTAGGTTTGTCCTCTTGTCGACTCTTCCTCAGAACTTCGTAATGTAATAATCGAAAACATTGAGCCCGGATTGTCTTCATCCACCTCTTTGCTAAGCTGATCAGCTATTTCAATGTATTTTGAGCAGAATGTAAACGCTTCTGTAGCAATGTAGGCCTCTGCAATGGAACCCTCGGGTCTAGCTCTGTTCCTAACATAGCCCCTGAAAGTGCCTAGCCGCCTTTCAATAGGTTACATCCAGCCATACTATACTGGACCTCTAAGTAGTGCCTCATCAGGTAGATGAACAGCCAAATGCACCATCACATCCAAGAAGGCTGGAGGATATATCTTCTCAAGGTCGCATATGATAGTTGGTATCTTGTCTCTAAGACGCCCAAAGCATCTATCCTAATATTTCTATCGCAGAGTTCCTTGAAGAATTGTCCCAACTCAAGAATCGCTTCTCAGATAAGTCGTATGCCCAATCCTATAAGGATAACAGGTAAAACCCTTTGAAGTAGGACGTTGCGGTCATGAGTTTACAACCCTTTTACCTTGTTTCCATCTGCACTGACTCTCCTTTCAGGGTTGGAAGAAAATCCATGTGGGAATCTGACACGTGATAGGACCTCGCGGAATTCTTTTCTTTTTACCTTGTCCAAGATGTACACAGCTGGTGCCATATCCCGTGGTTTACCTTCATCTTGCACCGCAAATCTGTCCGATACCTGTGTGTCAAATCAATCCTAGATTTTAAGGTATCTTTCGTCTTGCCTTCAATATTAAGAAGTGTGCCGATAATGCTGTCACATATATTTTTCTCGATGTGCATCACACCAAGATTATGCCGCAGATCCAAATCTTTCCAATACTCCAAGTCCCACAAAGTGGACCTGCGGGTAAACAATAATCTCTCTTCGCCTCGCCACGCTTCCTTTTCCCGCTACCATTATCAAGATGGTTTCCTCGTGTAATATGCCCGACCTTCTCTAATTCCTCTTGCAACTCATCGGCGGTGAGCCTCTTTGGCGCATCACGCTTTTCATGCTTTGCATTGAACACATGTCTTCGGTATTTTCTAGGATGCGGCTTGTCCTTGGCAAGGAAACGGCGGTGTCCAATGTAATATATCTTGCTAAGTATTATGATGATGACAGATTCTGTCACAGCGAACACATGCATTGTAACCATGTGTCGTTTGCCCTGACATAGTGCCCAAAGCCGGATAATCATGGCTGCACCAAATTATAACAACACGCAGAAAGAAATCAGCTGGTGGGCTTCTATATAGGTCTTGAGTGAGAACACCCCTCCTTAGCTGTTGAAGTTCCTCCACAAGAGGCTCCATGAACAAATCAAAATCCTTTCCAGGACTTTTTGGACCTGGGATGAGCAAGGCCATCATGTAGTTTGATTCTTTGGTGCAGACATTTGGAGGCATGTTGTAAGGGATAACAAGCACCGCCACATGCTATATGTGGCGCCTCGTGGCCAAATGGGTTAAATCCATCTGAAGCTAAGCCAAGTCTAATGTTTCTCGGGTCAGCAGCAAACTTTTCATGTTTCTGATTGAAGCTTTTCCACTCACTACCATGTGATGGATGGCTCATTACATTCTGATCTCTATACTCCTGGTTCCTAGAATGCCACAAGACATCCTCTCTTGTTTCAAAGATCATGAAACAACCTCTCGCAATTTTGGTGTAATTGGAAAATGTCTCGTAACATTATGAGGAATCCTCTTCACAAAGATCGCCATCTTTCCATCTTGATGATTTGCATTTCGGGCATTCACTTAAGTTGGCATAATCCTTCTGGAACAGAACACAATTATTCTTAAAAACATGGATCATATCATATCCAATTCCAACTGCATGAAGGAAATTCTTCATTTTACTGTAGGTGTGTGGCAGCTCAGACGCATCTGGGAAAGCTTTGCGGAAAGCGGCCAACATCGCATCAAATGATTTGTTGGTCATCTGCTCAGATGTCTTCACCTGAAGAAAGGTGACCATAGCTGAGAATATTGACAGCTTATTTCCTAGGGTGACAGCCACATTGCATTGTTCCAACATGCGGGCCCACCGTTTTTCTTCTGCAGGTGAAAGTTCACGGAATGCACGAGCATTTCGTAGCATTGTTTCAATGTTGGTCAAACTCACTGGCTCCGCCACCACCACGTCCTCCTCCTCTTCCACCTGAGCATCAGGCAAATCAAGATGGTGATCTGCTGGTTCCACGTAGTCAATAACATTGACGTTCACAGCTTCACCATGATGAACCCACCTAGTATATGTGACCGACATCCCACACAAGCGTAGATGATTTTGCACAGTTGACTGGGATCTTGTAACTGAATTCATACAACTGCTACACGGGCAGAGCACATCTGATTTCGGACCACCGTACTCAGCTCTGATAAATTTCATGAAGTTTTCAACCCCCTCGACATATGCGGCGGAGAATCTTCGAGCAGAAGTTATCCAAGTCTTGTCCATCTGTTAGACATACAAATTAGTTCTTCTACTAGATATTACAGGAAAAACATATATGCATTTTTATGAAGACCAGAAGAAAATACCTAGGTCGATGTCTAAAGCTATGGCAAGATATTTGGACGAGTAGATCTAAGTAACAAAATATATGTAAAGCTAATTCAGCAAACAGATTTGAGTGCTAAATTATGGCAGGCTGTTTCAGCAGTCAATGAGGCCGAGCACACAACCATCAAACTATCGAAGGCCATCGCAGCAACAAAGATCGAGTATAAAACGGTGTAGAGCTATTTCACCTAACAGATTGGCTACTAGACCATGGCAATCTATGTCACAATAAATATATGGCTGGATATTTTAGCAATTAATCGGCCTTGGCATGCCATCTCAGCTAAGCAGATTGAGTGCAGAACAGGGCAAGGAAGCTTCGTAAGCAGAGCATATTGATTGTAAACTACTTCGCAAACAAAGTGAGATTAACAGTGTCTATCAGCTAACATTCAACGCTACACCGACATGCACGGGGCCTCAGTCTAGAACGCGCGTACCGTGGGAGAAGCTAACCGTCGTGCGTCTCCACACAAACGTCACCAGCGGTGCGGCGCTGACCACCGTGCGCCTCCACAAGAACATCGCCAGTGGTGGCGGTGTGGCTAGAGGACGGCAGTCTACGAGAGCGTACTGTGGGAGCGAGAGGATCGCCGTGCGTCCCCTCGACGTATCGCCATGGCAGGGAGGGCGGCTTTGGCGGAGCAAATGGAGTGGAGGGGGACGGGGGGGAGGGGGGTTTGGGGAATATTATTCGCTAGTTGGCCGAAGGGCGGCTGAATCTAGGATTTGGGGGATTTTTTGGGTGGGGGGGGGGGGATTTTCGCGCGATGGGTGGGGGGAGTTTGGCGCATGGTCGGTTTCTCCAAGTGCAGTCCCATGTGTCAGTGAAGAGGCAAGCCGAAGCGCGTTCCGTTTGCGTGAGCCGTGTGCAGGACCGAACGTGTGTGGGGTGCAATGCAACTGCGACAGGGGTGTTGTGAGTGTACTGCCTTTTTTTCCTTTTAAACTAGGTGCTTCGCCCCCTCAAAAAAAACTTGTTGCTTCGCGCGATCCACCGGTACTACTACTAGTAATCTGGTAATCCCGACTAAAACGGTGCGGACGAGTCTTTTCCGCGCGATGCTGGGAGGTTGGCTTAGTTGGGTTTTTTAGCATGAGTAATGCTACACCTACGTAGTCCCAGTTACGTAATTAACATAATGTGAAACGTGTGAGCTGTTGATTGTAGATTGGGGGGAGGGAGGGGCCCACCACCATGAAAATCAGGGGAGGAGATAGAGAGGCTATTTACGTTAACTCTTTTGTAGGTTACTGTAGATGTAGAAAGATGTGAAATGCGTGAATGTGCATTTGCAGATAAGGCCTTCCCTTGTTCATCCTTTTCTCCCACAAGATCTTGATCTTCCGTGCAACGCACGGGCATCTTGCTAGTACTCCTACAATATACTATATTATTGTGAAAGTTCATATACACCGGCCGAGATTATGCAAACACGGCAGATTTTCATTAGATTTCGAACTTCTATAGGACAGGAAAATAAAAGAAACCCGACCCTAAACCTATTCTATGGCGGTGACCGACGTCCTCCATCTGCGATCTCCATGTACGGGGGCGGGGTTCAAGACCCGTGAAGTGAAGGTGCGGTCTCCGGCGAGGAAACGTAGAACACGGGAGACGGACCGACCAGTTGACGCACCATGCTCTGTCGCCTCCCATGCCCTACTCATCCTCGAAGGAGTCCCCGACCTTGGCGGTGCCGGACATTGGACGGCGGCAAGTAGGACGCGTGGCTGACGGTGCTCCCGTCATAGGCCGCCAGCATGGCCACCGCCAGCAGCGACTTGAGCGAGGGCGGCGACCTCGAGCTTCATCTCAAGACAAGCTCTCCCACAGAGCTGCTCGTGCTTGCGGTCATGGCGGATGTGGTGCTGTGTAGGAGGACGATGCGCTATGGTGTGGAGGTTAGCTGGGCGTTGCCGCTTTAAGTAGCGCATTCCGGTGAGGCCAAGCGTCCTGATGCGTCATTAAGTCACCGGAGTTGGTTCCTCGGGCACCGAGCCTCTTAACGACGGCATACAGACGGACGGCATGAATGTGGGCAGTTGGCGCCGGCTAGGAACGCACCGCGCGACAGCGTGAGGGGCGAGGGTTTTTGGTGTGCCAGGGTAGTCAGTTGCGGCCGTGGCAGCGTTGGAGATGCCCTTTTCTCACATGTGATCGATGCATGTGATTGAAAAAGCAAGACGACCCGGCATGGTCTTAGGTCCTGAGGATGCAGTTGGCCGCTCTGCACCACTCCGTGGACGCGTCCTGGCGCCCCGTGCATCCTCAACGAGTCGGGTGTTGGGGTGTGTTTGGATTGTGGCCAAAGTGCACCTTACCAAAATTTTGGTCATGACCCAAAGATTGGTCTTTGTTTGGATGGTTGCCATTTTTTTGGCATGCCAATGAACTCTGGCTAACTCTAGTTCATTTTTCTTGCTAATGTCGGCCAAATCATGGGCAACCAAAACCTCAACCAAAATTTTGGCTATCCAATGCTTTGATGGGTCAACCTCGGGCACAAACCAAACATACTGTTTGTCGTGCCACAGCACTAACGCCACCCTCGGCACACTGAAACCGATCGTGTCTAGCAAAGATGAGCGTGTCGCTCACCGCGGTCGTCGTGTCTAGAGGCGGTGCTAGAGCTGCGCCACGTTGTTGGCCCCCACGACCCACATGAACGGTTGCCGGTGGCGAGGAGGTCGTGGGCCAGCTCTCCATTCGACTAGTTTGCGTTACATCGTCTCGGCAGGTGTGCCCCCACATGTCGGTTTCCCCGTTTTCCCGGCCATATTCGAGCGTCAATGCTCCGCGTTGCGCATTAGGCCTTTCACTATGTAGGCCAAGCGAGACAACTTATTGTTTATTTGAGCCGTTCAAGTATAATCATGTGGCATTTGCTTATTTCTCATTCCTCTCCAACCCTCTTCTCCATCGATCATGTCGCCCTCCGGTCGAGTCCATCCTCCCGCATGCCTCATTTGAACATTCCACCGAGTATCATTCGCATGTGGGCCTAGACCATGCTTGTATTTCCAATTTTTATTTGTCATTTGTCCGACATGCATACAAACAAACGGTTCGTTTAAAGTTTCACTTTGCCTCCACTACGCGTTGCTTATTGTCTTAGTTTTGACATCCCATTCGGTTCATGCCCCGACATATGTTGACGAGATCGATTGATGTTCAGAGATCAATTGTGTGTCGTGCAAGGAGATAAAGGTTTGGTCTGTTTCTATGATAGAAATGACCCGCCGGGGGGTCTATGGGGATCAGAGGGAGTATATTGTATGTTCATAAGTGAAACGAACGTATTGTACCCACCCTAGACCTCTTTCAATCGATCTCCGGACCCCGAGATGAAATCGAGAGAGAACGAGTGGGGGCATGTGTGATACCTAAGGCGGATTCAAAATTTTGAACCGGTGATCATAGCATCCGAAATCATATATAAAGGGTATTCAATGTTCGTTTCGTTTTTGAACATACAATATACTCCCTCCTATCCTATCTAGTTTACGTATAAGTTTTATGTGTAGTCAAAGTATCTCTACTTTGATTAAAAAAAGTATCAACATTCAACAACGCCCAATCAATATTGTTAGATTAAATGACGTACTCCTAGATTTGTACTCGAGATGGTTTCCAATTTGTTTTCAACCACGTGAATGTGCTTGTTCTCGCGCATGCTCTTCCTACTAGGATTTCGCCACGTATAGCCAGTCCAATAGTAACTTTTTTAAGCTCCCTGTCCAATAGTACTAGTGGAGTACTGACAACATATGTACTAGAGTATGCAGTGCTCATAGTTGTACGCCCTCCTTCCATTTATATAGGGCCTATGTGGAGGAGAGAGATGTGAAAAAGTAAGGGGAGTGAGCTCTCATGCAAGAGCCTAGCTATATACACATTCCTAGTTAAATACGTACAATAAATATGAAGAAAGAGATGGATATGAGATGGAAAAAAGTACTAATACAATAGCCAACCTTATAATTTTTTGCGGGAAATAGCCAACCTTATAGCCCACACTACTGTATGAGTGCATATAATAGATGATGGCTATAGATGACATGGCAGTTCCTTATAGCCATCGATTGGCTATATTATTAACCATGCTCTAATGCGTTTTTCAAAACCGCATTTGACTATTGACAAGATTAATAGTACATGAGATGTATAATGTGAAAATTATATCATTGGAAGCTCATTTCACATACGTATCCCTGCCTTACCCTCCCTTTCGGTCACCTACAGGCGGACCCCATGCTTTCTAGGCCCCACATGTCAGTTACTCAATGGGTTCGGCCACGTCAGGGGATCCTCATCCATAGTATACTCCCTTTGTTTTTATTTACTCTGCATAAAATGATGCGGGCGGGGGAGGGACATCGGTTTGCTGTCAACTGCGGTCCCACAAGCGAGCGAAAACGCAAGACGAAGCGCGTTCCATTCGGTGAGCGACGTGGAGGGTCCAGCATGCCGGGCTGCAACGCGAACGCGACAAGAGCGATGTACAGTCAAAACCGATTGACCGGTCATCACCGGAACCACTATTCACACCAGAACCTTCGTTGCTCGGCCTACGCCAGCCACTTCCCTAAAACCACACCTAATCTCCAGCCCCTTCCCCCACCTTTCGATCCCCTAGCACGCATCAAGTGTCCCCTAGTTCACCGGAAAGCCATGGTGCGCCGCAAGATCACGTACTACAAGATGCTGACGTCGGAGCGCCGCGCAGAAATCGCGGCGGCGGTCAGCGCTAGAGACCTCCGTTCCCAAGCTCGCTTTGTGGCGGGCCAATCCCCGAATTCTCTGGAGCCAAGCTACGAGGAGGAGGAAGCCGATCCAATGTTCAGGGCGGAGGTCGCGGCACAGAAGGCCCCCGATGGGTATGAGACGATGGACATCGACTTCGTGCCGACGTCCGAGTCCCCATGGTGCAGGCGGACCAGCGGTTCAACCTGGCGATACTAAAGGACGACCGGGAGGGAGAGGCTCAACTCGAGCGGAGCGCGCACATGCCGCTTCCATCGAGGCTCTCCTACAGGCGGAACCGGATGTCGTTGATGTGAACCCGGCGGCGGAGGCTCAACTTGAGGCGGAGCGCGCGGATGCCGCTGCCATCGAGGCCCTCCTACAGGCGGAACCGGACATCCTGGACTTGAACCGGGCGGCAGAGGCTCAACTCGACGTGGAGCGCACAGATGCCGCTCTCATCGAGGCCCTCCTACAGGCGGAACCGTACGTCCTGGACTTGAACCGGGCGGCGGAGGCTCGACTTGATGCGGAGCGCGCGGATGCCGCTGCCATCGAGGCCCTCCTGCACGCGGAACCGGATGTCCTCGAATTGAACAAGGCGGTACTCTCGTCCGTGCAGAGCTCCCGCAAGCTCCGCGTGAATGAGTAGCTAAAGGCCGAGGACAACCACGGTGCGGAGACACATGTCGGCAGCTATGGCTGGTTCGCGCCAGCAGCCAAAGATGACGAGGCCGTCTCGTTCCACGAGCAGTGATAGTTTTTCTTTATGTTGTTGTTTTTATGGATCTTTTGCTGTGTAAAAACATATATTGTTATGCAAGTCGCTTGACTTGGGTCAGTCTACCATTTCAGGCGGTTGGATGAATATCCTACGTCTCCTAACCCTTCTTCCTCACCTCTTCTTCTTCCCCACCAGACCACACTTGACGGGACGACGGATACTCCCCAACATGCGGTTGGATGAACATACTCTATGAACGAAAATTATGTGTTAGCGGTAGGATGCCTGAGTTTGGTTTGTTCACATGCGACATCACATGTCAGTGAGGGTGTGCTCCCTTGGTTGGGTTTGTGGCGAGCAGGAGCGACTGCGCATGTGAGGGTGTGGTGCGACCACGGCGTGCAGGAGCGACAGTGTGAGGTTGCGGTGCGACCGCGACAGCCGTGCGCAAGTGTACCTCCTTTTCATTTTAAAACCTTTAGGCAAGCTTGGCAAAAATGTGTGGCGAAGTATGGCAATGCAAGGCCTAGACCCAAATAGGATAAGTTTGTAGTACTACGTACTAGGAGTACTAGTGTTAAAAAAGAAAGGCGGGGTTTTGCTTCACGGGATTAATTGATACAAATCCTCGTTTCACGTGTCAATTAATGCGTATTTTTCCTCCAAAGCCCAAAGAGCTAACCATCTCACTCCTCATCGCTTGATTAATGCAGCACCATGCAAACCAACCTTCTCACTTCCGCATGCATGCATGGGATATTAATGTCCTTGGTTGCTAGTACGAGGCAAACCCCATCAATTTTGCCTCGATTAGTGTTAGTGGCCTTTTGCAAATTGTAATTTTGATATACTGGCCTTGTGTACAAAAAAATGGAGGTAGTAACTATATTTGACTTCCTTCCCCATTGCGGTGACGTCGACGATATCTCGAACGTTGTGGTTTGGCGAAGTGCGTTCGACGGAGAACACCACTGAGGGAGACCACGGTAAGTCGTTCGCAAGTGCCGCCAGAAAGCCGAGACAACCGCCTTATTTGCATCTAGGAAGTCCGTTGAACCAAAGGACGCGTAAATGTACTAGTACTACTCGTACACAATAGCGTCGTCCGTCTAGCTTAGTGCGGTGAGATGGTTTCTCGAAAAGATGATGGAGAAGCGGAGTCAGCGAAGAGTGAAATGATGGTTGCTTCGTCCGTGCTTTGTGATTTGACTCCACACTACTTTGTGATTTGTGATAGAAGGGACAGGGGAGTAGACTCTGTCCTCTATACTGTACATGCGTCCAAGCACGGGAGAAAGAGGAGAGATGTTGCATTTTTCTATTCCTTCAATCAATCAATCAGGGAGCTTCGGTTCCATCCTTTTGGCTTTGGCAACACCGTCCACAATGGTTCCCACGACGCCAAAAGCTATTTTCACATTTGGCTACACATTGTGGATGCCCTTAACCGTACCACTTGGTTTTGCTCCTGTGTGCTATCTATACAACTCTCAATTATATTGATCTAAAAAATTATAGAATCAAGATTAGTAAAAGGAGGTGATTTTGCCGCGATGGCGTGGGGAGGTTTCTTATTTTTAGAGGACGTTGTCCTGGCGGTTTGCTAACATGCGGTCCCACGTGTCGATTGCTTTACCAAGCCGATCCGCTTCCCACATGAGGCGTAATAACAAAGCAGAAGCAACACATGGTTAACTTGAAGAAGATGAGGGAGAAGCGGATTCAAAGAACGAGTGAAATGATGGTTGCTTCGTCCCTCCAACTTCCTTTTTAGCATTATTACTTCGTCCCTCCAACATAACCGCGGAAAGGTGCAGCTTTGGGATTTGACGCCTCATTGCTCATTACTACGCCGGGCGCCAAGATCGGGTGCTTCACCCGGCTACTCGCCTTTGTATTTCGGTATGGCACGTGGACCCGGTAGCTTGATGTCCCACATGTCGGCGAAAGGGACTAGAAGATTTATGAAAGCGAGCGCTCCACTCTTATGACGGAGGAGTACACGACACGACGACCCAGTGAACTGTCACTTGTACTGTATATAGTACTATAGTTTTGTCGTTTCCCACGATCCATCGATACAAACCCGATTAAACAGGAAAGGGCGGGATTTTTCCTCCGCGGTATATGATACTGGCCATACATTTCAAAGGCAATTTTAAAGTATGCAAATTGAATAATTAAGTAATAGTATGGTATCTAGTAGAACTAAAAACACATATGATTTATTGTGTTAGAGTGTAGTAGTAGTGCTGTATTGCATAGTTGTTAGATGTAACATGCGAGAACGTGTAGAGATGTAGTTTTGGAGGGCCTACAGAGAGAAAAGCGTAATACGTTCACCGAACTTCAGAATAAGCTGATTACGGTCACTATATATGTTTTGCGGTGATTATACGGTCACTTGCTCACGGTTCAGCATCGGATTGCACTCTGTTGACCGGCCAAATAGTCTGCGTGGCACCATGTTGACTAGTTAAATTGACCACGTTCCTTGTGGGTCCCACCTGTCAGTTTGCATAGGGAAAAGGTCAAATAAACACAAATTTACGTAGGTGCCACAAGACTCCACCCCGTGCGCGGGAATCATCTGGTTGTGTATGTGTCTGTCAGGGCCTGATGTGTGCGCATGCACGTGTAGGTTGACCACTTGAGCGTGAGAGTGTGTGTTGGTCGTGTGGTGTACTGGTGTGTGCATGCATGCGTGCTTGTGTGCGTGTGTGGCTGCGTGTGTATGTGTGAGTGTTGCGTGCGTGCGTGGGTGCATGCGTTCGTGTGAGTGTTGCGTGCATGCAGTTCGTGTGCATGCGTGCGTGTGTGTGTATAATCACCACACCAGCTCCCGTGTGTTAAAACAGACGGCTCAGCATACCAATACAATGCCACCTTGTCCGCTGTGCTCGCGGTCATGACTTCGAACCACCGTCCAATATTTTGTTGTTGTTTGTTTTCATTCTTACTAGGAAGATGCCCGTGCGTTGCACGTAACATCAAGATGCATTTGTATGACTAGTTTATGTTGTGAGAGAAAAGGATGAACGAGGGAAGGCCTTATTTGCAAATGTGGAGAGGTGTGTGGGTACTTTTTTGTGAAATTTTCATAGTTTATTTCCTATCCGTCAGATATAAATCGGACGGACTATATTGCAGGATGGCAGGCACACCATCATCACAAACTCTGTTTTTTATAAGAGTGTATTTTATCCCTACTCTTATAAAAAGCATAGTCGATTTATCGTGTGCTGCCATCCTGTAATATAGGTCGTCCGATCTATATCTGACGGATAGGAAGGAAACTATGGCAATTTTCCAAAAAGATACCCACACCCGTCTCCACACTTGCAAATAAGGCCTTCCCTTGTTCATCCTTTTCTCCCACAAGATAAACTACTCATACAAATGCATCTTGATGTTCCATGCAATGCATGGGCATCTTGCTAGTATTTTATAAGAGTGTAGATGTAGAGTAGATACAAGCCGACAGGTGGGCCCGATGGTAGTGAGATAATGTGATGCAACACTAGAGCGTTTAACTGGTCAACTAGTCGTGTCTTGAGCAAATACAGAGTTGTACAGTGAGCCCGCGACTGTATAATAACCACAAAACGTAAATGGTGACCGTAATGAGTGGATTCTGAAGTCCAATGTACATATCATGCTTTCGCTTCAAATACAATGATCGTCACTGTATATATCGCGATAGAGAAATTGAAACATCCATGAATGTGTTGGGGGCTTACTTTTAGAGGACCTGGAGATAGTTTGTGTGCGTACGTGAAAGGGGCGTAGAGAGGGGGTATGCGATGGAGAGAGAGATGCTCTTCGTTTCTCTTTATTATGACTAACTTTATATATAGTATAAAAATATACAAATTCACGGTCTTGGAATAAATATCATTGTGGGCACCATGCAATGCAAGCGTTCATACTCCTCCATATAACTTTTTAATGTTGTATATATGTAGAAATTCTAAAAAAATTTTGGCCACACTTTATTCAAAAGGAATGTTGTATGCGAAATAAACGTGAAGAGAGGGCTTTTAGATCAATGGGGTACGTGATGTAACATGTGTGAATGTGTAGTTGATGCATTTGGCAGGGCCAGAGAGGTATGTGTGTGTATTACGTATTCGAGAGAGGCATGGATAGAGGTGCCGACGGAGGGGGGGGGGGCGTGGGAGAGATAGCACGAGAAATGAGAGTGGTCTAGAGAGAGAGAGACGAATATGACGTCACGACGAGAGATTCCCTTGAGTGTGTATATGCAAGGGGGAAGTGGATAGAGGCACCAGAAAGGGTCGATGGGGATTGTGCGTGTGTATGCTTGCGAGAGGAAGAATGCTTGTGATAAAGGTTAGTGGAAACAATCGTAAATGGTTACGAGAGGGAGGGAGGGTTATATCGAGAGCATGTGTGCGAGAAAGACACCTCGGGAGAGAGTGTGTGAGCATGTGTGAGAGACCACCGATGGAGAGTGAAACTACACATACAAGACTGCTGTACAAATTGATTAAAGATATAAATTGCATCCAAATATTAGGATGGGATCATGATATTTGCAATTCGCGTAAGGAACGGTCATTGATCCATCAGACATCTAGATTCTATCGAATTTGAGCATGTCTATGTTATTATTCGACACAATTGATCCACATAGTTAGTATTTTGAACTCCAGACGATGCATCGCTTTAGCAATCGAATATAAACGTGTGTATAGTTCATGTTGTGTGTGTAAAGCACATTATACATACGAAAGTTACACAATGAACATTATAAATAGCTACCTATGAACAAGCATACATTTGAATTCAACTTAAGGTGGTTTAAAAAAATCGATTTCAACATGAAGTCCATTCCATTATTTGAATTTGATATCATGGCATTTGTAAATCATACCTAAATTATGGGGGCACCAATCTTTGCTCTGATTTTGTACATAATAGCATATGTAGTCGTGTACAAAATAGATTCAAATTTAGCTCCTCCGTTCCAAAATAATCGTAGTTATAGGATTTTTGAGTGTCAAAATTTCAAAAAGAAGCGGATAATTTAATGAGGTTTTCAAACACACAAGTCAAATTTAACGTTGTCTATTTAGGTCAATCCTCAAAGTTCAAGAATACTCTAAACGTGAATGCTTGTGTTTCAAAATTTCGAATGAAGCGCCAAAAGAGCATCTACTCACCCGAAACCACGTGAGACCAATGTTTGGTAGTACAAGGAAATTACTTTTCTAATAACTCCGACCCGTGAAACCTACCGGCCCGACATCCAAAGGTCTAAACCAGGGTAGGTTTGTAGCTTCATCTAGACGCCACGCAACCGCCTCCGAAAAACATTCATACACAATGGCCGCCTAAGCACAGATACACGCGGTCGAAATCGCTCCCGCACACTATTTGGGACACCTGGGATTACCATCCTACCCCCGACCCGAAGTAGGTCCGAAATTTAAGAGGGGGCAAAGTTTGTACTTTCCCCAAATTTCAAACAAGCGCGTCCCATCTTCTGTTCAAAAAAGCCAAAAACAAGCGCATCCTGCATCAAACATGGTTCTCCCCTCCCCGACCACCCGTCGATTCCCCTGCTCAGTACTCCGTGGGTGCAAAAACTACCTCTCCACCAGCCGCGAAACCCCGACGTTCTCCGTCCGCCACCCCATTCCACCCATCAACCGCCGCCCTTATCCATCACGCCGGAGCCGATACCCCGACATCGTCCTCCACCGCAACCTCAACCGCAACACCCTCCACGGCTAGTAGTTGAAACCGAGGCCGAGCCGTCCGTACCCGAGCCAGTTCGACCACGCCGTCCTGCACCTCACCGCTGCCGCTCCAACTTCGCCACCCTCCACCGCACCTGAGCTATTCCTGCTACGCCGTCCATCGCCGCCTCGGATCTGCTTCCCCTCCGCCGACATACGGCCATGGCAACACAGTCAACAATTTGGCCATAGGTTCGTCCAAGCCTGCACCCTCCTCCAGAACATCGATTTCCCCGGCAAAAAGAAGAAGATCGACGCGACATGTGAAGGTGACCACACTGGCAACTAAAAATGGTACTCCTCTTCCCTTATTCGTGCAAATCTTACGTGTCTGCTTGCACGGTATTCATCCCACAGAAGGCACTAGTTGACCGCTTCTTCTTGATACTAGATGTTCCTAGTAACTCGCGATGCACAAGGTTTCTCCTCATATACTATTTCACCTTAGCTAGAGGTCCGTCGCCCCCCTAAATTTCAATTCCTGGTCAGTTGATTCCCAATTAACGGAAGCATTCCCCGGCGTAAAAGGCACTAGTCCACCTATTACACCGGGGAAGCAGTGCCTCGGTGTTTATCTTAGGGGCGTGTGGGGCCTAGAGCTACTGACACCCGATCTGGAGGTCGGCCGGGATTAAAGGGATGGCCTAGGGGCGCTGCCAAGCACGGCGGTGGTGTGAGGTCGAGGGGAGGGCGGGGCGGCGGAGGCAGGGGTCTGTGCCGGTGGTCGCTGGCGGTTCGAGAAAGATCGTCCACATTGACTGGCGGGAGGTAGACGAAGGCCATCTGCCCGTTCCTTATAGATCGGACGGTTCATTAAAAAATCGACTCACCTATTTATTTTCAGTCGACTGTTATCTTGATATGACCACATGTGGTGGTGTGCTGGAGGAGTACCTGCATTTCCTGTGCTCATATATTAAAAAATCATATGGAGTAGAATCCAATTTTGTTTGCCATGCAATGTTGTAGAGCTATCATATGTCTCCTCTCATTTATTTTTCAGCCACCTGCTATCTGCTACTTTTACAGTGCACTAGTTCTCCACACACTTCACCCATACTCTCACTATTGTGTTTTTATGCAAGGGTATTTCAGACTCTGCTGCTATGAGAGAAGCAAAAAAGAAAAGAGAGAAGTCGCTCCAGCATCGTATGCGGATAGGCCAGACACGTTTCAGCCTTATAATAGGTGCAGTGTCGGCAGATGGAGACGATAAACGTAGCTCTGGAGTTGATGACCTCGCTCGCAATGAACCACCATCCCAGGTGCTTGCTTTAACTTCGCAGTGTCATATGTGGTTGCATGTTCCATATGGTGTCTAGCTTGTATTCGAAAGGCCGAAGTCAGTCTTTATTAAGATAAGGAAAGATATTTTTACATGAACCACCATCCCGTGAGCACCGGAAGACAAATAGCTAGTCGAGCCTTTGGCCGAGCCGGTGACAAGCCCAACAAATAGAGGCATCACCGGTAGCCAACTAAAAGGCCGCGATGGTGGCGAAGCAGCCCGCCTCCCACCAGGCTCTCGTGTCCTAGATGATCATGCTCACCACTCCACCGGATGTCTAGCTTGTATTGCTTCCAATTTGGTTAAATTGCATCCGCTTAGCTTACACATTATACCTTTGAATATGACATGCCTTCCTGTTTTGGTACATACTAGTACATCTGTATTTACCATGTTCTTACATCAAACTAATGTTCTTGTGTATCCCTCATCAATCACTTATGATGAGGCAGTCAGGCAAGTGGATTACTCCTCATTTAAAGAATGCAGCGTCAGCCTCCCGACATGATTATCAAGAAACAGCAAGGCTAGATGAAGATAGTGAACGTATCTTTGTAGTTGATTACCGTATTTCCCCTACACTAGCATCGCAGGTGCTAGCTCTAACTTGGCAGCGTGATATGTGGTTGCATGTTGCATATGGTGTCTAGATTGTAATTCTTCCAATCTGGTTAAACTGCATGTGCTATTCTCGCTTAGCTTATACATTATACTGTTAATGTGACATGCCTTCACGTATTTAGTACATAGTACATCTGTCTATTAAGCATGTCCTTACATAAAACTATTGTTTTTGTATCCCGCATCAATCAATATGATGAGACACCTTTAGTATATGCGGTGCGATATTAGTTGCATCTTTCATATGATTTATAGCATGCGCTGCTTCTAATTTGTTGAAATTCCATTTATGATGGGACACTTTTAACTTGGCAGAGTCATATTGGTTGCATCTTTCATGTGGTGTCTAGCTTGCATTGCTTCTTATTTGTTGGAATGGTCTCTGCTTAGTTTACACAAATAGTTGTGAACATGCCATGCCGTCCTATTTTTCGTACATATTCCATCCTCGTATCATGTGTTTGCCTTACATAAAAATAGTGATTGTAAGTATCATGCATGAATGAGTTTTGAAGAGAGAATTTAATTGCTTTTTCTTGTCGGTTTTACTTGACAATTCAAAATCAATAAAGCGGAAGGAAGTTAGCAAGGCAGCGGATAAAGGTGCTCCTTCCAAACGGAGGGCCTCTACAGTTTCTACTCCTCCATCCCCCCAAGATGATTTCCAAGACAACACATGCATAGACACTCAACGTAGTTGTGTTTATGATGAGCACGTCTCCCCTAGTGCACCATCACCGGTGCTCCCTCTAACTTGGCAGTGTTATATGTGGTTGCATGTTATGTGTGATGTATAACTTGTATTGCTTCTAATTTTGTTGAATTCCATCTGCTTACTTTACACATTATACTTGAATAAGACACGTGTTCCTGTTTCTAGAACATACAATATCTGTCTATCTAACCATGTTCTTACATCAAATTACTACTGTTGTGTAACCCGCAACAATCACTTATCATAAGACATGTTTGACTTTGGAGTGTGATATAGGTTACATCTTGCATTCTTTTCTAGCTTGTACTACTAAATTGTTGAAATGGCACTTATGACGAGACAATTTTAACTTGGTAGAGTGATATTCGTTGCATCTTTCATATGGTGTCTAGCTTTCATTGCTTCTAATTTGTTGGAATGACTTATCCTTAGTTTATACATCATAAGCTGTGAATATGCAATGCTGTGAATATGCAATGGCACTAATGATGAGAGACCTTTAACTTGATAGTGTGATGTTGTTTGCATCTTGCATACGATTTATTTCTTGTACTGCTTCACATTTGTTTAAACGGCATTTACGATGAGACACTATTAACTTGGCAGAGCGATATTTGTAGCATCTTTCATATGGTGTCTACCTTCCATTGCATTGCTTCTAATTTAGTGAAATGTCTTCTGCTTAGTTTACACATCATAGTTCTGGTTATCTCATGCCGTCATGTTTTTCTTACATATTACATCCTCCTATCATGTGGTTGTCTAACATCAAAGTTCAGTTCGGCTGTATCACGCATCAATTTGTTCTGAAGAACTAAATTTTTATTCGTTTTTCTTGTTGGCTTGACTTAACATGGCACAGAGAAAGAGGAAGCAAGACAGAATGACAGGGAAAGGGAAGCGGAAGAATCCTGCAGATTTTGCTGATATTGGTGGTGCAATAGAAGGTCAAAGTCCAGTGAAAAATTGTACTGACAGGGTATCCCGTGCTAAACGAGTTGCAGAACAAGCCAAACAGAAACAAATAGCTGCCACCAAACAAGCAGAGACAACCCTAGTTGTTGCAACACCTTCCACAGTACCACCAGCTGCACGATTTACTCGTTGGTCAACTCAGCTAGCAGCACGTTCCCAAGCTCCCTTGCCACCTGACACTACTTCTGAAGCACTCTTGACACAAGATGAGTTGGCAAGATCAGATGAACTTTGTGAGCTTCAACAGCAAGAAGGTAGTTGCTGGAGTCAAGTTACAGTTGCATGCTTCTTTATATGTAGTCTCACAGTTTGTTGTTGGACTAGAACCTAGGCGCAAGAGGAAACAAACATCAGGCATAATGCTCGATAGGTTAACTAAATCTAGAGGAGGAAGAATGGAGATCCGTTTTGAGGCAGGTTTAAAAAGGCCACGTGATGCTACAGAGTCAGCCAAGTTAGTATCAGAGGAAGCGATTGTTGTTAGGTGTCACATACGTATCCTCCCAACATGGATTCAGTACAGGAATGACAAAGATGAAAGCCAGTTCAACACCTTCCTCGACCATTTATCTGTAAGTATGGTTATGTATGGAAACTAGTAATATCGTCTTGCTCTGTCCAATACTTTCTAGGTTGCTGATAATGAGACTCCCATAATTTTCAACAGATGAGGTTCAAGTAGGATAGCCAAGATGATGCAACCAGACAAGCTTGCACCCATGTTTTCAAGTCTGCTATGCGACAGTATCGGTATAACTTGAGGAAAACTCACTTTGAAGGCAAGGCTAACAGTGAACTTGCCCAAACATCTCTAGTGGGAAGTATACCTGATGAAGACTGGAGAGGCCTCGTTAAACACTGGTCCGATCCGAAGTATCAGGTACATTATATATGTGATCAGATCACATGTTGAAGTCCTATTTATGCATGTGCCACACAAATCTATCTTCTTGTAGGTGAACTATTCAAAGAACAAGGCCAACCGTACAAAAGTGAAATTCCAACAGACGACGGGATCTCGTGGCTATATTGCACACTGCGAGGCTCTTGTAATTAGCTGTTGTTTCACTCTTTTCGCTGTACCATATTATCAGATCTATATTGATTTGTTCCAAATGCACAGGAAAGTCCGCAAGGACCAAAAAATACCTGAACCAAATGTTGTGGAAATCTTCAAGGACTGTTACACCAGCAAGAAGAAGGGCATGACTACACCAGTCAAAGCCACTGTTGGAAGTCCTTAATCCCCATGCCTTTTAACTACTACTTGCTCTGACTTGTGCCTTAAACTGCATGGTTTGCAGCCAATGTCTATTACTCTTTTCAATTTTATACACAATTGTCTTAGCGTATCATTGCACCTTACAAGGTTTAAAAGAGAGGAGTGATGTTCCTTTGATCTTGACCTGTAATCTAGTTCCATGCTGGACTTTCCCACACAACGTTACAATTGCCTGTTTGTCTGTTCTCAGTTGTTTTGTGATATGAATGATGTCATACTATGCTTACCGTATTATAAACTTCGTCTCTTTATCCTTAGCCCTGAATACAATGTGAAGAAGTAGACAATACATTAGCGATGGTACATGGTCATATGTTTGGAACCTGGTTTTATTATGTACTTTGCAATAAAATACAACTATTATTTTACATGGGTTCACCAGAATAAGTTATGTATATAGACCAAAGCTATTTTGTTTGGTTTTGATGCCTCCTTAATATCTTCTGTTCTAGTACTACTAATGTAAAACCTCAACTTTTCAGCGAGCTACGGAAAAAATGGTGGAACCACCACCTTCTGAAGGTGGCGAGGCAACTATAACCGCAATGTCAGCTCTTGCTGCAGTGGGTCAGTACCTCTCCACTAACAGTGCCAAACGCACATTCCTGCGTAATACTGGCTTGGTTGTTAAGGCAATCTCGTCCAAATTGCCTCATGATCAAGATATGCAAGCTCAAAACAATTTTGTATCTGCGCTCCAGACACAAGTCCATTCCCTAACAGAGACCTTTGTGAAACAAGGAGAGACATTGTTCGATGTTGTCAAGATATGCATGGTTTTGAAACCAGACTATCAGACATTTGCTATGTTGTTCAGGAGCCTAGGAGAACCGAAGGTGAAGGTTATGGTGCTCCATCGGACAATACAACATGAAAACGTAACAGCCAGGTCAAATGAACTGAGCTTCTGAACTTCTGGTGGTGCATTTATCTGCTAGACTGTTAACTTTTATGCCAACCTTCCTTTTGTTTTATAGTTGTAGTTTGTTTTGCTGCAATACAAAATTTTTTCTTAACGTGCAGCCACCGGCTGAAGAAAACAGCAAGCCATTTTTGTATAGTGTAAGGTGTTCCCTATATTTGCACTGGTGGCGAACTTTGATGCCCAGCGGCTGTAGTTAACATGGGCCTCCTATGGGCCGTAGAAACAATGGGCCTTCTAACGGCTGTAGAAACAATGGGCCTTATATGGGCCGTAGACACAATGGGCCTTCTATGGGCCGTATCATCAATGGGCCTTCTATGGGCCGTATGATCGGTTGGCCAAACATGGGCCAATAACACACCACATTATGGTCGTAAATGGGCTAGAGTTGAAGTCGTCCGTTCATGGGCCAACCATAACGGGCCGTCGTTAATCGGCCGTATTTTGATGACGCTATGAAAACGGCCCAACGTATTAACTGGCCGACTGTAACCACGGGCTGAATTTGGCCCACAAGCAGAAAATGACAGTAACGGGCCATAAGTAAACGAATGTGGAAATGAGCCCAAGAATAAATGGGCCCCGAGAAGGCCGAAAGATAACATGAGCTGGAAATGGTCCAACGGAATAATGGGCCGTTAATGGGTATAAAGTGATACACTGTTCATTACAGCCCAGTTTCACCACATGCCGTTAATGGGTATAAATTGATACAGTGTTCATTACGGGCCAGTTTTACCACGGGCCGTTAATGGGCCGAGAGTAATAAGGGCCTCATATGGGCCAAAAGACGTCATGGGCCATACATGGGCCAGAAGTTAAAACGGGCTGGATTATATTGGACGGCCCAGATGACGCTACTGGGCCTAATTCGAATAGGGCGTAAACGGGCCCTGGGTTAGCGGGCTGTAAATGGGCTATATGTGAATAGGCCGTTCACAGGCTTGCCTTGGGCCGGCCCGCCACCTTTTGACCAAGTCAAACGGGCCGGCCTTTTCACAGGAATGGGCCTCTGTTGGGCCGTGCCGCGTGTCGATGTATCATAGGCGCTTTGGGTCCAATGAGTGACATCTGTCCCAACGGTGAGCCGACACGTGTTTCCTCCAGCCAATGATGATTTTACACGTGGAAAATCCCCATTGGTCTGGGCTGTTAACAGGTTATCGGATCTAAAACCGGACCCGATAGCTAACGGCATTCCGTTATGGTGGATGCCATGTGTCGGTCACCCTTGACAAAAGCACTTCTGTGACGCGTGATTTATCGGCATGGAAGTGGACACTTCCGTGATGATAATTTTGGTAATGTCATGGAACACTTCTACGACAGCACATGTATGACTATCTTGATTCTGTCATAAATTTGTCATGGATGTACATGCATGACAGAAAACGTGACCTACTGTGACTTACACGTATCATCACGGAAGTGTATTTTTTTGTAGTGTCTCTTTTTGCCTATTACAGAAATCGGTCTTATCGAGTTTATGTGATCGGTCTCACCGAGATTACGTTATGCCCTAACCCTAATGAAATCGGTCCCACCGAGTGTCAGAGTAATTGGACACGGATACCCTGAAGACGGCAAGACAATATTTCAAGACATCGGGGCTAGCAAAGCCCTCGATCCGCCCGGCTGCTCTGCCCGGCCCCGTGATATTGCTCTTCCGGGCTGCCATTGCGCCCACCGACCGGTGCATTGCCAGCTCGAACCGACACCGACAAGACATCAACGAGACGACCATACTGCGACGTCATCTACAGTGTACTGGTCCCCTTGGCACTATTTTATAAAGTGCCCAGGGGACAAGCATGACATACACCATGCCCCATACATGGCTTGGCTTGTAAGCTACCCAAGGTAGCTTACAACCAACGCCATGTCCCATGCCCACTCACCTAGCTTAGGAAATAAGCTAGCCATGCCTATAAAGGCACACATCCATCCATCCAGGGGAGGGATCCCCATGGACTCTCACACACACGCATGCATACATGCCCAGGCACACCCATTCGGCCAAAAGCAACGGCCACCATACCACATACATGCATATACGAAACCAGATGCCTGTGGCACTGTTTCAAGATACAGCTGCAGGAGCAACACTGTACTAGATATATCAGATACACTCAGACATGCAGCAGTAGGAGTATTATCTCTCCGGAGAGCTCCGAAGCTGGGTAAAACCACCGCATGCTACTCGCATATCCGCTCCCGGTCCTATCAGCAGCAGCCTTACCCACACACTAAGCCCTTGTGGCATCTGTCGACTCGCAAGCCCCCCGTGAGAATACCACGACAGTTGGCTCCCACCGTGGTGTGGTACTACTATTATGCTACCACGCTGCTGCTGGTTTCGCTGTCCGGGCGGGACCATCTTCGCCTTCCCCGCCGCACCGTCGCGCCGTCTCTCCGGTAGCGCTCCGGGGCTCGACTTCGACCC
Source organism: Aegilops bicornis (assembly GCA_021605145.1). Lineage (NCBI taxonomy): Eukaryota > Viridiplantae > Streptophyta > Magnoliopsida > Poales > Poaceae > Aegilops > Aegilops bicornis. The sequence continues at coordinate 725,195,223 of CM038671.1, read as the reverse complement.
GCCCCCGGAGCGGCCTTGCGGTACGGCGCGCCCTCGCCATTGACCTCTTCATCATCACCCTTGCGACGCCGGCTATCCGTTCGCGCGCGCCGCTCGCGGAGCCTCGTTTCGGTCGACCGTGGCCATCCACGCGCCGCTTACGTTTGCTTCCCTCCGTGTTACGCCTTGCTTTGGCCGGCACACGAGCGCCCGCTGGCTCCTCCATATATCATCTACAAGCTAGCTAGATGCACCGCCAAACCTTGGTCATACACTTCCCAAACCTCAGACTATAGCCATACACGCCCCGGATAAATCCCGTATAATTCCAAGATAAAGGTCATATATACATTAGTCAGACATTAGTCAGACAATGGCCAGATAATGTCCATGCACAGCTCGCCTCCGCTCTTCGCCGCATGCGGAGGCGTGCATCCGCGCCAGGCCGACCCTCCGGCGAGGCGAGAGCTGCGCACCAGCGCTTCCCCGACTACGCAGCGCTCGCAAGGCCGATGCAGACCCACCGTATCCGCTCCGCCACGGACCCCCTCACCGTCCGTGCCGCCGCCTCGCTCCTCCCCCGAGCTCCTCCCCAGCTCCGGCGCGCTGCTCCGCCGTGGCCGTCGCCCACCGCAGCTCCGCCGGGAGCGACCCTGCCGTTTCTGTCTACAACCATCCTCGCCCACTCGCCATGGCTGTCACGTGGAGTCCCAGCCTCCGGCAGTTGCCGCTGAAGCTCGGTGCCCTGCTCCCCCTGGTTTCCAACAGTTCCTCCACGCCACGGCTACGCCTCCCGAACACCTCCAAAGCCGCGCAGCTGCGCGCCAGTGGCCTCCCATCACCGGCGTAGCCTGGCCCCGCCTCTAGGCTCTCCGCGACCCCCTCCAGCGGGGACACCCAGTGGGTGGTCCGGCTCCCGCCGGCTCCGCCTGCTTCGTTCGCACCTCGTCGCGTCCTTCCCAGGCCGGCCGTGTCCGGCTCCCCGACGCCGCAACGTGCTTTGCCGGGTTCGGCTCCCCGCATCGACCCGTCCGGTGCCGCGACCAGCCATGCCGGGCGTCCGCGACCTGGGCTTGCCCTCCCGGCGTGCCCGCCCGGCCGCCGCTCCCAGGAAACCCGGCCGCTGCCGCGCTGGCTCCGCCTAAGCCCGCCGCTCCTCCGAGCCGCCGTGTCCTCCTCCCGCCGTCTCCCCACTCCGCCGTCCATGCGACCCGGCCGCTGCCTCGCGTGACTCCGCCGCCTCGTCGTTGCCCCAGGCTTCGGCTCGGCCGATCCTGCTCCGGCTCCCGTGCCGCGCCGTGGCTACCTTCGCCACTGCCGCGTCCCGCCGGCCCCTCCGTGTTCCAGGTCCCCGGCGCCGCCCCGCGCCTGGCTGGGTTCGCGCGCCCCAGGACGGCTCCGGGTCGCTGTCGGTGTCAAAACCGGCGGATTTCGGGTAGGGGGTCCCGAACTGTGCGTCTAGGCGGATGGTAACAGGAGGCAAGGGACACGATGTTTTACCCAGGTTCGGGCCCTCTCGATGGAGGTAAAACCCTACGTCCTCCTAGATTAATATTGATAATGTGTGTTACAAGAGTAGATCTACCACGAGATCAAAGAGGCTAAACCCTAGAAGCTAGCCTATGGTATGATTGTTGTTTGTCCTCTGGACTAAAACGCTCCGGTTTATATAGACACGGATAGGGTTAGGGTTACACAGAGTCGGTTACAATGGTAGGAGATCTACATATCCGTATTGCCAAGCTTGCCTTCCACGCCAAGGAAAGTCCCATCCGGACACGGGACGAAGTCTTCAATCTTGTATCTTCATAGTCTTGGAGTTCGGCCGATGATGATAGTTCGGCTATCCGGACACCCCCTAGTCCGGAACTCCCTCAGTAGCCCCTGAACCAGGCTTCAATGACGACGAGTCCGGCGCGCATATTGTATTCGGCATTGCAAGGCGGGTTCTTCCTCCGAATAATTTATAGAAGATTGTGAACACAAGGATAGTGTCCGGGTCTGCAAAAATAAATTCCACATACCACCGTAGAGAGAATAATATTACACAAGATCAATCTGCTGACATATTTTGTGGCGTGACGTCGCACCACTACCAAGCCTTTATTCAAATTGTTTTTACTGTTCCACCTCGGTAGCGTTTAGCGGCGGTTTCCTTGGCACGTCTTGTCGAGGCAGAGATCGTGTTCCCCTTATTCCGGGATTCCCATCAATACGGACGCAGGTAACCCAACGCGCCATTGATTGTGGCGCTTGGGAGATAAGCGAGTTTTACCAGGCCGGTGGGGACACATGTTTTTGTCCGCCCATATAAGGGGATAAGGATCCATCCTTTCACCTACGCCTTCTTCCTCCTTTGCTCATCCATTCCCGTGCACTCGAGCTCTAGCGCTCAAGTCCGCAATTTCCTCCTCAACCTTCTCCAACCATGTCAGGAGCGGGAGGCAGATGGATGGCCTCCTCCGTCACGGAGGGGCACATCACAAGGCTGCGTGAGGCGGATACTTGTCCGGCGATATCGCTAGACAAAGCCCGACGCTGGGTAGCTTATTCCAACCCCAGGTCCCCATGAGAGGGTGGTATTTCTCCCCACTTCCTCCATGGACTAGGTTTTCCACTTCACCCATTTGTCCGGGGCTCATGTTCTACTACGGCTCGGACTTCCATGACCTGGCCCCAATTTCGTCCCTCAACGTCTCGGGCGTTTATCGTCAGGTGCGAGGCTTTCCTCTGCATCCAGCCCCACTTGACATGGCTCAAGACCTTGATGTCAAGCCGAAGGTTGTGAAGGGCACCCAAGCGGAGTGCGGAGGTGCCATGGTCGGCAAGATGGCCAAAGTCCTATGGCTCGAGGGCTCCTTTATGGAGACAATAAAGGGGTGGCAATCGGGGTGGTTCTACATCACCGAGCCACGCGACCCTGAATGGGTGGCGGCCCCCGAATTCAGGTCTGGATTCCCCACACGGCTCTCGTCATGGAAAAAGACGGGCCTGAAGTGGGGGGATTCGGACGAGCTATCCGGACTCCAAACACGTGTCCGGAACCTAGTGGACAAGAATCGCAGGCTTGTCGACGTAATCTAGGTGATGCTCATCCGCCGGATTCTCCCATGCCAACAACGGGACTTCAATTTGTGGGAGTTCGATCCGCACAAAGACCGAACCTTGAGCCGGCTCTTCGATACCACGTACGAAGATGCCTGGAAGGTGCTGTTCAAGGGCGCCGAAGCCCCCGCATCCACTAACAAAGATCGCGGATATAGCTCGCGGCGTCAAGCCAGCGAGGTAAGTTATTTTACCCTTTACGGGACTCCTTTTCCATAGATTGACTCTACGTGGGATCTGAAAACTCCCTATTCTTCGACAAAGGCTGAAGACGTCCGGACAAATTAACTGTCCGGCTCCTTTGCCAGAAGACCCAGCGGACGCCCGATTGACGGGGCTGCTGGCTCCGGCACCCCATGTAGTGCCGGAGAAGAAGGCCAAGAAGGAGGCTATGGGAACTCGAAGGAGCACCCGACGCCAGGTGCTGTCGGATTCTGAAGCAGAATCTTCTCCTGAAGACGAGGAGGAAGAAGAAGAAGCCTCTCCCCTAGCGGGGGAGGAGAGGAAAAGGAAGGCCGCCTAACCGGGAGGCCGGAGGGTCCAAGAAGGGAAGAACCCTTCCTCCGGACTTCCCCACCAACGTCGACGACGTCGAGGGGGATTGGCCTACAAGGGCCAAGCCCCTGGCGAGATCGTAAATGTCCGGATACCCATGGCATTTTATTATTGCAGAGTGTTCTCTAATGTCGAACAATCGTGCAGACCGCCCAAAAGCGAGCTCGCCGATTCATCGAGCGGGTCCCTGGGTTCGTCGGAAATGGAGAGTACTTCGCTCCCGACCGCCTCCTCGCCTCATGCTGCGGACGACGCCGCGGCGGGGCCCCAAAGGGGGCTTGGAACCGAGGAGGTGGCGCAGGAGGTGCCACAAGGCAACCACCCGGACTCCAGGCGCGTGGGGGGGCAAGACCCCCAGGGGCTCTAAGGTCGACCCTTGACTCGATGCTGGAACCTTCAATGGTTCCGGAGTCCGGCAAACGATCCCTTCGCAAGAAGGGTAAGACGAAGGTGTCCTTCGTCCAACCGGAGGCACCGGATAGCTTACTGGAGGCGCTCAACGGCGCCTCTATCGAGGAGGAGCACCGCACTGTTATGAGTGCGGTGATCCGGACAGTTCAGTCTGCCAAGAGCGGGCTGACCGAAGCCTATACCAGCCTTCTATCAGGCTTTGAGGTAAGAAATTTTAATATATGTAAAATGGTACCGCATAGAGCGGTAGCCCCGATGCTCGGTTCGGTGTTCGGAAAGAAAAGCCGGACTGAGGATCTTTAGAAAGATAAATGCATGAGTCATAAAAATATGTCAATATGGGATTGCAGGCTGTGCTGCTGACCTCCGCCGTACTGACTGCGGAGGTCAATAATTTGTAGAAGAACCTCAAGCGGTCCGAGAACGAGCTAGGTCATGCCAAGAAGCAGCTCGAGGTAAAAGAAGGTGAGTAATACCTTATGAAAATTGTACCTTACAGAAAAGGATTTGGTTGTAAGAAAAATGACAAGGATAACGTGGGTATTGTAGGGGCCACTAACGAGGTGGCGACCCTGAAGGAGGAGGTGGCCGCGGCCGAACGTAATGCGGCCGTGGAACGCAACGAGCGAGAGAAGCAGGAGGTGCGGGTGGCGGAGGTACAGCAAGAGCTCCAGGATCTCATGAAAAAACATGAGAACTTGGAGCGTGACTCGAAGACTCGAGAGTCTGAGCTTGCAACGGCTCTTGAGAGTGCCAAAACCGCTAAGGCCGAAGCCTACAAGGCCCTCCAGGAGATTGAAGCGGTGAAGAAAATAGCATCGGGTAAGGAATTTTTCATGCAGAGTAGGCATGTGAGTGTTAATTACCTGTTGCTTACCCGAATTCGGAGCTCTGTATGCGTTCGCAGATCTTCCTTGCAGCGTGTTCGATGCTGCCGCATTCTACCGGGCCGAGGAGGGGAGCTCAACGGAGAAGGTCTTCTGGTCTCAGTATGCTGAGGCCGGACATCTGGTGCCCCTGAGCGACCAACTGAAGCAGCTGGTCGCGCTCCACAAGGCGTCCGAACAGGCCATGAAGGGCCTCATAGTTCGGCTGTGGCCTAAGGAGGCCATGCCTGGGAGCTACTTCGGCATGGTGCGGCGGCTGGTGGATGTGTGCCCGTGGGTTAAAGTTATCAAGCATTCCGCTTGTATCGAGGGTGCCCGTCAGGCCCTTGCCCACGCAAAGGTGCACTGGGGAAAGATGGATGCCCAGTAGCTCGTGACGGACCCGCCACCAGAGGGCAAGGAGCATCGCACGCCCGAGTTGTATTATAAGACTGTGCTGAAGGGCGCCCGCACTATTGCGGGTGAGTGCTCCAAAGATGAAATATTTGAGTAGACTCGCATTTTGTTATCCTGTGCACTGAAAACTTAGTTCATATGTGCTAAGCAACGCTTGTTAATTTAAAATATTACCTTCAGGCGGCTGTTTATCAAATCGAGAGATGGCAAGTCGCCGGCTTCAGCCCCATGCCACGAGTGTTGGGGTGTTCGGGATAAACTTGAGCGCTATTGTTCCCATTTTGGGTACATCTTGGGAGGCTCTCAACACTGCGAACAAGGCAACCGGACCTATAATGCTTGAACACTCTCACTTAGCCATTGAATTCTATAATTTTAAATTTCGCGAAGCCCCTAGTCTTGGGAAGGCCGAATTTGGGGCGCTATCCACGCCTTGGCTGGACAAGATCCGCTCCTCGCTCTAAGCGGCATAAGTCTTTAAGGACTCGCAGAAAACCTCTCGAACAGCGATCGGTCTCTCGCCTCATCATGACGGTCAGTTTTAGCTTTCTCCATCGAGGCGTTAACCCAGCCAGGCTGGGCGGAATCGCTTGATGGTTCTCCGGTGCTACCTTAGCCGATATAACGGAACGTAAGGTACCAAAACACGGAGCCGGGCAAACCCAACTATTGACCCAAGACATGATTCGAGCCGATGCATATAGTGCTATAAGTTCGGGGTGCCGCACTTGTGAAAGTGTTCGGACTCATCACACCATAACGCGGGAAACATAGGCCCCTGGTGTATATTAGCCGTACCAAAGTGTACGGATGCAACATGTCATGAATGAACATATGTATGAAAAAGAAATGCAATTATAAGCAAAAAGGTGCTGCATTGGTTTATTCAGTAAGTGCTGCTACGAATGCAGAACGATACAAATAGTGCGATAAGCAAGGTATGAGACTGTTAAACATGTCCCCCTCCAGGGGTAGGCTGCAGATTGGTGTATGAAAATGCTCGTAATGGAGACCACTGTATATTCGTTGTAGCCTTCATCCTTCCCCGGCTGTTGCATCGTGAGTTCGGCAGTCTGCTGCCGGACAGGCTTCGACAAACGGAGTCCTATGGGTAAAAGTAAAAGGTAAAAGAAAAGAAAAAGGAACGACACACTTGAGAGCCCCGGTGTGGTTGAGCCGCGATCTGGGTTTATCGTGGTCGTGCCCCTCTCCCCATGCCCATGGTATCTTGAGCGTAATGGTGTACGCGAAGGACCTGCTGACGTTCGCGGGGGGCTAGGGTTGGGGCCGCACTGCTACGCGTGCTCTGAGCGTGCCAGTGTGGTCTTGTTGTAAGTTACTCGGCGGCGCTTAGTTGTGTCCGCCGCTTAACGGCCGGACTCGAGAATTGCCTTAAGAGGCTGCATTGCACTTCGCCACGAGCGGCCAGTATGTTCCTCCGTGCGGAGAGAACGTTCAGTGTTTCCGTTGACCGTAATGACTCCTCGAGGGCCTGACATCTTGAGCTTGAGGTATGCGTAGTGCGGCACCGCGTTGAACTTTGCAAACGCGGGACGTTCGAGCAAGGCATGATATTCGCTGTGGAACGGGACTATGTCGAATATTAACTCCTCACTTCGGAAGTTATCCGGGGATCCGAAGACCACTTCCAGTGTAATTGAGCCTGTACAATTGGCTTCTACACCTGGTATGACGCCTTTAAAGGTCGTTTTGGTAGGTTTAATCCTTGAGGGATCTATGCCCATTTTCCGCACTGTATCCTGGTAAAGCAGGTTCAGGCTGCTGCCGCCGTCCATCAAGACTCTGGTTAGGTGAAATCCATCGACAATTGGGTCTAGGACCAGTGCGGTGAATCCGCCATGGCGGATGCTGGTGGGGTGGTCCCTTCGGTCAAAAGTGATCGGGCAGGAGGACCATGGATTGAACTTCGGGGCAACTGGCTCCATCGCGTAGACATCCTTGAGTGCACGCTTCCGCTCCCTTTTGGGTATGTGGGTTGCGTATATCATGTTCACCGTCCGCACTTTTGTGGGAAACCCTTACATCCTCTATTGTTCGGCGGTTGGGTCTCGTCCTCGTCATCGCTATGCAGCCCCTTGTCATTATTTTCGGCAATTAACTTGCTTGCCTGCTTGAATACCCAACAGTCCCTGTTGGTGTGGTTAGCTAGCTTTTTCGGGGTGCCGTGTGTATCGCTGCTGTGATCAGTATTCGGTCCAAATTGGACGGACCCGGAGTAGTTCGTTTGAATGGCTTTTTCCGCTGACCGGGTTTAGAGCCTTTGAATCCGGCATTTACTGCCGTATCCTCAATATTGTCGCCGTTAGTGCGGTGTTTGTTTTTGTGACGACGCGGCCTGCCGTTTTTGTCCTTGAAGTCCGGACTGCCAAAATTTTTTCTAAGGTTGTTTCTGCGTGCTAACCACCTGTCCTCAACCCCGCAGAAGCGGGTAATGAGTGATGTGAGGGCTGCCATGGATTTCGGCTTTTCCTGTCCTAGGTGCCGGGCAAGCCACTCGTCGCGGATGTTATGCTCGAGGGCCGCGAGGGCCTCTGCATCCGGACAGTCGACGATTTGGTTTTTCTTGGTTAAGAACTATGTCCAGAATTGTCTGGCCGATTCGTCTTGCTGCTGAATTATGTGGCTTAGGTCATCAGCGTCTGGTGGTCGCACATAAGTGCCTTGGAAGTTATCGAGGAATGCGGCTTCCAGGTCCTCCCAGCTCCCAATTGACTCTGCTGGCAAGCTGTTGAGCCAATGCCGGGCTGGTCCTTTAAGCTTGAGGGGGAGGTATTTGATGGCGTGAAGATCGTCACCGCGGGCCATGTGGATGTGAAGGAGATAGTATTGATCCAAACTGCGGGGTCTGTTGTGCCATCATAGGATTCAATATTGACGGGTTTAAACCCTTGAGGATTTGATGATCCATTACTTAAATGCGTGAAGCATAGTGGGTGTCTTGGCGCCTCTGATCTGGGCGATATCACGACGGAGCTCAAAAGAACTTGGTCTGTTTTGTTCGGCCCGGCCGGAATTACTGTGTCCGGCGCGACGGTTGTCGTCACGTACCGTGGGGCGCCCATGCGATCCATAGATCGATCTTGATTGTCTTGCCTTGTCCTTCAATATATCTCGCAAGTCCGGAGTGTTCCCCTTTGGACGTGTGCTTTTTGAGCGATGCCGGGGTACGGTTCTAGTGAAGGGCCTAGAGGCCTCTCTGTCGCGGCCACGGGGTGGTCGGTCAGCCGTATTGTCTCCTGGTGATGCGGGTTCATAAGCCTCCTCCTCTAATCGGGGGAGCAGCTTGTGTTTAGGGTAGCTTTTGGAGGGGCGGTCGAGCTCATGCTCTTCGGCCGCGAGGACTTCGGTCCATCTGTCGGCTAGTAGATCCTGATCAGCTCTAAGCTGTTGCTGCTTTTTCTTTAGTCTATTCGCCTTGGCCATAAGCCTGCGTCTAAAACACTCTTGTTCGACGGGATTCTCAGGCACGACGAATTCATTGTCGTCGAGGCTTGCTTCGTCTTCGGAGGGAGGCATATAATCCTCTACCTCTTCTTCTGCCGCTCTCTCTTGAGGGCTGGCGTCTTTATCCTCCTGCGATGGATCTTGCTGGAGTGGATTGTCTTCGACGTTGTCCGATGTATTGTTATCTCCGGTGCCGGAATCTTCATTCTTGCTGTGGCGGGATTTAGAGCGGCGCTTGTTGGCAGCTAACGCTTGGGCTGCTTCTTGGAGGGTCATCCTCCGTTGTTCCATCGTCGTTCCCATCTTTTGGGATGTCCACCATATATATTTCATATGACGAGGTGGCCTTCGATTGCCCTGTAAGCGCTGGGTCTTGGTAAATCTCCGCATCGTCGTCCATACCGTCGATGTCTTCGGAGTCGTAGTCTAGCATGTCGGTTAAGTCATCGACAGTGGCTACAAAGTGGGTGGTGGGTGGGCGTTGAATTTCTTCGTCGTCCGCATCCCAACCTTCCTGACCGTAATCCGGCCAGGGCTCTCCGGATAAAGAGAGAGACTTTAGAGAACTTCGGGATGTCGCCAAAGGGCGAGTCTTTGAAAGATGTCCGCGACCGTGAACTCCATAACGGGCGCCCAATCGGATTCGATTGGTAGGCGCTGAGGGTTGGAGTCCGGATGGGAGTCCGGCACCCTGGAGTCGAGGTCTTCGCAAAGGACAGGGATGGAGTTCGGCTCGATCGCCGTAGTGATTGCAGCCCCCACGGCGGTGCCCAACCACTCGTCCTCGGTCGGGGAATCCGGCTCCGGATTAAGGGCCGGAGCGGATACTGGTGCGGCCTCCAGGGCCTTTGTTACGCGAGCTAGATCATGCCCATCGAGACAAAGGCGGCGCTTGGCTGCGACATCGAATCCGTCGAAGATCAAGTCTCCGCGGATATCGGCCGTATAGTTTAAACTTCCAAATCGACCTGATGGCGGGGCGTAGCTTCGATCTGCTCCGGATGGCGAATTATGGTGCAGCAAAGCCACCGAACACGAAGATCTGTCCGGGGAGAAAAGTCTCACCCTGGACCCGTTGTTGATGATCAAAGGAGCCATCGAGCCTATCGGTGAAGACACAGAGGAACTCTCAATGAAAGCACCAATGTCGGTGTCAAAACCGGCGGATCTCGGGTAGGGGGTCCCGAACTGTGCGTCTAGGCAGATGGTAACAGGAGACAAGGGACACGATGTTTTACCAGGTTCGGGCCCTCTCGATGGAGGTAAAACCCTACGTCTGCTAGATTAATATTGATAATGTGTGTTACAAGAGTAGATCTACCACGAGATCAAAGAGGCTAAACCCTAGAAGCTAGCCTATGGTATGATTGTTGTTAGATCCCCACGGACTAAAACCCTCCGGTTTATATAGACACCGGATAGGGTTAGGGTTACACAGAGTCGGTTACAATGGTAGGAGATCTACATATCCGTATCGCCAAGCTTGCCTTCCACGCCAAGGAAAGTCCCATCCAGACACGGGATGAAGTCTTCAATCTTGTATCTTCATAGTCTTGGAGTCCGAACGATGATGATAGTTGACTATCCGGACACCCCTAGTCCGGAACTCCCTCGCCGCCGTCCGCGCTTTGGCTGGGTCCGCTCCGCCCGCCCGGCTCGGGTCGCTGGCCGCGCTTGGCCGGGTCTCGCTCCGCCCCAAGTCGGCTCCGGGTCACCAGCCGCGCCTCATCTGTCGTTGCCCAGCTGGGTGCTGAAGAAAGAAAAAGAAGAGAGAAAGAGAGAAAGAGAGAGGCCGGCTGGAAATTTATTGCCGACTGCCTACCCGGCTGGACACAAAGAACAAATGTCCGTCCGGCTATGTGGGCGGACAAAGAGAAAAAAGAAGAAACAACGTCCGTCTATCCGTCCGCCTGCTTCGTCACTTGGACGACCGGACGCGACCCGGCCTGCCTACCCGCCTTGCCGCCTGGCCGGCTGCCCATGCCAACTCGGCTGCGTGGAGGCTATATATACCCCTCCACCCACTCTTCATTCATGGAGAGAGCCATCAGAATGTGCCTACACTTCCAGCATATATTTTCTGAGAGAGAACCACCTACTCATGTGTTGAGACCAAGATATTCCATTCCAACCACAAGAATCTTGATCTCTAGCCTTCCCCAAGTTGCTTTCCACTCAAATCATCTTTCCACCAAATCCAAATCTGTGTGAGAGAGTTGAGTGTTGGGGAGACTATCATTTGAAGCAAAAGAGCAAGGAGTTCATCATCAACACACCATCTATTACCTTTTGGAGAGTGGTGACTCCTAGATTGGTTAGGTGTCACTTGGGAGCCTCCGACAAGATTGTGGAGTTGAACCAAGGAGTTTGTAAGGGCAAGGAGATCGCCTACTTCGTGAACATCTACCCTAGTGAGGCAAGTCCTTCGTGGGTGATGGCCATGGTGGGATAGACAAGGTTGCTTCTTCGTGGACCCTTTGTGGGTGGAGCCCTCCGTGGACTCGCGCAACCGTTACCCTTCGTGGGTTGAAGTCTCCATCAACGTGGATGTACGATAGCACCACCTATCGGAACCGTGCCAAAAATCTCCGTGTCTACATTGCGTTTGCTCCCTCCAAACTCCTCCCCTCTACCTTCATGTGCAATGTTTTTACATTCCGTTGCTATACTCTTAGACTTGCATGTGTTGGTTGATTGCTTGACTTGTGCTAAGTTGCTAAAATCTGCCTAGACTTAAAATTGGGAAAAGGCTAGATTTTTATTTGGTCAAGTAGTCTAATCACCCCCCTCTAGACATACTTTCGACCCTATAAAGGTCAACCACATCAAACATGATCTTCTCAGTACGGTAGTTTAACTCCCTCCCAAACGTTACCGGCAGTGTGATCTTCCCTTTAGGAGGACTCCTGTCGGGGTTGATCCCTTGAAAGGTACCACTAACCTTGAGCTCTTCATCTGCTATCTAGAGTTTACTGATGAACTTGGGAGAAATCAGATTCAACCCGGCTCCGGCATCAACCAACATCTTTGTGACCTTGAGGTTGCGTATCGTTGGTGAAACCAACAATGGCAAACACCCTACTGCGGTGGTGCGGTCAGCGTGATCCTCTTCATCAAGGATGATGGGCGTGCGGGACCATTTGAGCGGTTTTTGAGAATCCGCCACTGGCTCCACGACATTGACCTCATGTGCCCACTATTTAAGTTGGCGGCGAGAGGAGTGCAAGGACGCACCTCCGTCAATGAACGGGGCGTCAGTGGCCTTCTGGAACTCCTACTCCCTGGTGTCCTTTTCACCTCCTTCATAACTTTCATCATCGCATTCCTTCTTCTCGCGCCCCTGGCGGGTTTCCCTTGATACAAGGAGTCTTGCCGGGGCGACCTGCTCTGCCGCCTCGGCGCTTCCCATCAACGCCATCTTGGTCTTTCTCCTTGTCGCGCTTCTCGTACTCAGCCCTCTGCTTCTTGACGAGTTGCTCAACCTGGTGACACTCCTGAAGATGGTGGCCCTTGGTCCGATGGATCTTGCAGTACGGCCCGTCATCCTTCCCAGCCTTCTCGGCAGCCGCGGCTTCCCGACAATCAGTGCATGCAGCAACTTCCTTGCCAGGAGCCTCATTCTTGGCATTCTTGCCAGTACTAGGAGTGCTCGATCCTTTGATAGCTAACATTGCTTTGTCCTTGCGCTTCTTGTTGTGTTTCATGTTCTTCTTCTTCTGACTGGCAGCGCCATCGTCGTCCTCTGAGTCAACGTCGACGCCATCTTCTTCACCCGGGAGTCACCTCCCCTCCTCTGCTTGGGCACACTTATCCACCAGAGTGTACAACTCATTCACAGTCTTGGCCAACCGGACATTCATTTTAGAATGTATCCTGCGGTTGCACACGTTGGACTGGAATGCAGCTATCACAGCTGCCGAGTGGATGTCTGGAATGTTCCTGTGCACCCAACTAAACCTCTGCATGTACATCTGCAAACTTTCTCCTTCCTTCTGCGGGAGGATCTGCAAGTCGCTGGGCCGCCCTAGTTCTTGATTGCCGCCCGTGAATCTCCAACAAACTCATGGCACAGGTCAGCCCAGGTTGAGATGGATTTGTCTGGCAAGTGCATCAGCCACGACCTCACATTTGGCTTGAGTGCTAAAGGGAAGTAGTTGGCGAATACCTTCTCGTCCCTTCCCCCGGTAGCTTGAACAACGATGGTGTAGATGCTCAAGAACTCTGCGGGGTTCAATCTTCCATCGTACTTTTATGGTATCTCTGGCTTGAATGTGTGAGCAGATGGCCAATGGACTTGTCACAGCTCGCGAGTAAAGGCGGCGCACCAACCTTGAAAGGCAGGTACCCACCTTCACCGGGCATGGGCTCGTCGATGTCGGGGCCGTTGCGCCTATCAAATTGGCGGTGGGTTTCACGGTGTCGCTCCATGGTGACGCGCGCGCCTTCCCTCCGCGTGTCTTCCAGGACTCGTCGCTGGTCTCGACGTGCTCGAGGATCGGATGAAGTCATTGATACGTCGTCGGGTTCTTGGTCGCACGGCTCTGGCTGCGGCCCCTGCGCTGGCTACCGCGGAGGAGATTGCATCGTGGCGCTGGCCCCTTCGGTACGGCCAGCGGTTCGGGCCGTTGTCGCCGCCTGTGAAGGCCGTGACGGGCCCGTTTGCTATGTGTAGCGACCAGACCTCAAACAGTCTGATCTCTGTGCTCAAGTGTCATCCCTGGATCAGTATTGCTGACTCCACACAGTACTCGAAGGATTTGTAACGGAGTAGCAATCACACATTTATTACATCCAATGTCTCAAGAGAGAACTTAACAAAATAAATATGGCTTAAGGCCATCTAATAACGATAACAGCGGAAGGCTTGGAAGAATAAGCGAGTCCATCAACTCCAATGGCATCACTGAGTATAGAACCACGACCTAAGCACCTTACTCGTAAATGCGAAAATTACGCAACATGAAACGTTGCAGCCCGAAAACGGGTCAGCACATGGAATATGCTGGCAATGTAACACATAGATAATAATGAAAGAGTAAGCCTATACTACATGCATATATGGCTGGTGGAAAGCTCTATGGTTACTGTTTTGCGTAAAACCAATTTTTCCCTACTGCAAAGGAATAAATTTATTTAACTATCATGGTGGTTGTTGAATATTGAGAATGATTGACAGCATCCTCAATCCCAATTAAAAGTACTCATTAACAACCCAACAGTATTAATTAGAGTAACATGATGAGATTCACATGATATCCAAGTACTAGAAACGAAAAACGTCCATAACCAGGGACACGGCTAACCATGATTAGTTTATACACTCTGCAGAGGTTTTTGCACTTTTCCCCACAAGAATCGATCTCCTCCGTTTGATTTCTCGCACTACATGGTGTTTGAGAAACGGATGACCGAGACATAGTCTTTCAGAAGCGCTAGCACCTTACGTACGGGTAGACCGTACCAACCTACTACCCCTACATCAGCTAGTCTACCCGTAAGAGTTCACACAACTTAGTCAACTATGCTAGAGCCCATAGTAGCATGTGGCTGCACACGGAAGTTTCTAGCATGAATAATCTCATGATCCATTTGAGCCTGGGTGGCGGTCAGAAGAAAACAGGCAAGTCACAGAGCAGGTGCCTCAATCCACCCAGGATGTGTGTTTAAGTTGCCACCTTAAATAAACCATTAATTAACAATCTCACATCTGTCATGGATACACTCACCCAATCCACGTGTACTAGCATAGCATGGCATAATAAGCAAACGTAGAAGTAACTCCCAAAGGTTTGAAAATAAACAGGAAATAGGTACTACCTCATCTACTTCCCATCCCACAATTTAATTAGATCCTAATCATGCAATATTTGAGGATTGATCTAATGCAATAAAACTGGGAAGTAGAAAAGGTATGATCAAAGTGTTACTTGCCTTGCTGATGATCCGCGACACCTAGAGGCTCGAAGTAACAGGCGGCGCACTCCGGGTATTCTATCGCAGACAAACAAACAAGCATACAATAAGTACTCATCTAATGCACAGGTAAAACTCAAACAAAAGATCTAACCGGAAATTTCAACGTAAGAACTCCGGTTTGCAAAAAGAATCAAATCAAACGAAGCAACGGAAGTCAAACGGCAAAAGAAAACAGCTCCGTTTTACTGATCTGGATCTAAGTCAAATTTTATAGAGGAAAAAACTTGTTTAAGGTGATTATTCGAAAAGAGGGTTTCGAAACGAAACTCCAGGCGCTTGAATCGCCTGATTCCAACAAACGAGCGAAAAGTTATACTAAAACAAAAATCGGATCGAAAATCGCGATCAGAAAAATCGCGGATTAAATCCGAGAAAAAGAAAAACGACGAACAGGTTAACGAACGGACGTTCGTTAACTAGAACTAATCTGACGAACACGTTCGTTAAAACTAACGAACAAGCGAACGCTCGCTATTTAACCGAACCGAAAAAATAAACCGATCTAAAAAAACCGACGAATCTAAAAAACCCGACGAAACTAAAAAAACCGAGCGGTTGTTATTAAAAAAACCGGCACGGAAAACGAGGCGGCGGCGAACCTCGGGCGGCGGGGTCGGCGGCTCCGGCGGAGGCTCCGGCGAAGTCGGCGACGTCCGACGGCGGCGGCAGATCGGGCAACGGGTTAGGGTTAGGGTTTGGCGCGGCGGCGGCCGGGCCGGCAATGGCGGTCAAGTGGGCGGGTGGCTGGTGGGCTGGAGCGCTCGGGCGGCGGCTATTTAAAGGCTGCCCCGGGCGGAGTCCCGCTCGGGTACGGCCCGGTAAGTCGGTTCGTTTTTTTATAAATAATTTCGCGCAGAAAATCAAACGAGAGAAATACTAAACGGACTCCAAAAATCCTGAAATAAAATTTCCCCGGCTTCTAAAATCTAGCCGGACTAGATGAACATTTATTTGGGGCCTAAATGCAATTTTGGAAAACGCACATTTTTCCTAAATTCAAATAAAATGGCGAAAAACTCCAAAATAAAATCTTATTTGATTTTATTATTAAATCCTCATTATTTCTTTATCTTGGGAAAGTCATTTTATTCCCTCTCTCATATTTTTGTAATAGAAATAATTGAAGATAAAATAATTAAAATCAAATGATCCTATTTTCAAAATTTGAGAAAACTCAAATATGAAAATAACGAAATCTCCAACTCTCTCCATGGGTCCTTGAGTTGTGTAGAATTTCTAGGATCGAGCCAAAAATGCAACAAAAATATGGTATGCAATGATGATCTATGTATAACATTCCAAATTCAAAATTTGGGATGTTACACTATGACCCTCCCGTCTCAGCGAAACCAATAAAGCTCTGAATGGTGGCCCTACACTCATCCATCTGATCACCCGCCAGAGGAAATCTCAACAGGAGTTGGGCCCGCGCCATGTCCTCCGAAGCGGTGCTTGGCATGGACGACGACGTAGATCATAACGTCGCTTGGCTTCTGATAGTGCCGGTAGTGGCAGCACCGAACTCTCATTGTCGTGAGCCAGTCGCCAGGTTGGCATGATGGCGAGGTAGATGCGCTTGGGGATCGACGGCCCTGTTTGGCACATCGGCTCAACCAGCTCGTCCCAGGAGTGGCGCGTGTCCTATAGCCGCACCCACAGCGGGGGTGGCCAGAGGGTTGCGGTTCGCCCCGGAGCGAGCATCTTCGCCGCGGCTGCGTCCTTCGGTGGGGTGGAGATGCGAGGACGAAATGATCTCTCCACCCGCATCTTGTGGACCATGGCCGCTGGGATGCTGTTGGCGCCGTCCTTCTTCGGTGCCTCCTGCTCCTGTTTCGGCCGCAGGGGGAGTGTTTACAGCGCCGCCTACGCCGGCCACGTCCCCCGCAGTCAGCCCGGGCGTTCGGTCTTTTCGGTTTGTTCGGTCCGGTCTTTTCGGTCTTCTAATAATTCGGTCTTTCATAATTGAGGACCGAAATAATTTTGGTCTTTTCGGTTCTTAACTATTCGGTCTTCGGTCTTTACAATTCGGTCTTGGTCCCGACCAAAGCAGACCAAATTAATTAGTACTACTCAGATTCATGATACTTCAGGTACAATTCTATGTCTACATTTTACAGGAAATAACAAGATTCATATCGACGGCAGTAAGAAGATTCATGATTTATGTTCGACAACAAGATTCATGTATGCATATCATTTATATTTGATGAAAGTAAGAAGTTAAAAAGCAACAACATTTACATTTGACAAAAAGTGAGAAGACAACAAGCAACACCATTTATATTTGACACAAAGTAATAAGACCACAAGCAACAACAGCCCATGGAATATTGGAATCGACAAGCAGCAAACAACAGACAACCATCAATACAATTTGACAATGATAAAAACTAAAAAGAACTAGCCACATAAACATAATAGGACATGGATTTAGATGGCTATTATGCTGGGTGTGCTCACATGATTAGTTTCACAACAGGAAGGATAGTGGGTTCTGATGACAGATATAACAAATTACCTGCAGCTAACATTGGAAGGCATGTACCTAATTTGTTTTCATGGGAATCACAGATGATGTACATAGAGACATGAATTAGATGCTCACCTTCAACTGCGATGTGAAGAAATGAAGGAGGGCGAGGGCAGCGAGCCGATTTAACGAGTTGAAGAAGACGGTCTTGATGAGTGGTGATGGACTGCTTGCTGAACGTCATCGGAGAACGCAGGCGCCCGGCGGTGGGCGGCGGCCGTGTCGTGGCGATGGAGCAGCAGCGGGGGGGCTCGGGAATGGCGGCGCGGGCGCCGATCTCAACTGGTTGGGGCCTTGGCTCGGGGTGTCAATCTTCTTCGGTCGAAGCGCGCCTACCGATCTTGATGTTATCACCTGCGGTGGACGGCCGTGTCGCCGGCGATGGAAGCGGCCAGCGGAGGTTCGAGGATGGCGGCATGGGGCGCCGGTCTCCACTAGTTGGGGTCGGGGCTCGGGGCGCCGATCTTTGTCGGCATGGGTACGCCGCACGCCTCGATGCGGCTGCCATCACCGGCTCACATCTCATGGGCATGGGGCGTCGGGCCACAGCGGTGGGCGACGGGCGGCGGCTAGGGTTCCTAGTGGGAGAGGATAAGAGGAATGGGAGTGAATTGGCTGCCGGATGCGTTCCTGTGAACCGTGATGTGAGGAGGAGGACGTGTACTCGTGTTGTGTGTGACCATTGGGCTGGCCACATGGGCCTCTTGCGTATGGGCTATTCGGTCTATATGGTCTATTCGGTCCTAGAGACAATAGGACCGATCAGACCGTAACTAATTCGGTCTTCTATTTATGCAGACCGTATTTTATTCGGTCTTTTTTAGTTCGGTCTTTTTGGGTTCGGTCTCGGTCTTTTCAGTTTCGGTCTTCGGTCTTCGGTTTTTATGCCCGGGGTGACCCCGCAGTGTCCATGTCCCCGTGCGGCCCCGCAGCCCCCACGGCATCGGCGGTCGCGTGCGAAGGGTCCTTCGAGGTGGATGGGTGAGCTGCGGCACCAGACTTTTTCATGGGCGCTGATATGTCTCCAACGTATCTATAATTTTTGATTGTTCCATGCTATTATATTATCTGTTTTGCATGTTTAATGGGCTTTATTATACACTTCTATATTATTTTTGGGACTAACCTACTAACCAAAGGCCCAGTGCAAATTGCTGTTTTTTTTGCCTATTTCAGTGTTTCGCAGAAAAGGAATATCAAACGGAATCCAAACGGAATGAAACCTTTGGGAGAGTTATTTTTGGAACAACCGCAATCCAGGAGACTTGGAGTGGGAGTGGACGTCAAGGAAGCAACGTGGAATCCACGAGGCAGGGAGGCGCACCCAGGGGGTAGGTGCGCCCCCACCCTCGTGAGCCCCTCGTGGCTCCACCGACCTCCTTCCTTTACCTATATATACTCATATACCCTGAAAACATCCGAGAGCAACACGAAAGCCTATTTCCACCGCCGCAACCTTCTGTACCCTTGAGATCCCATCTTGGGGCCTTTTCCGGCGCTCCGCGGGAGGGGGAATCGATCACGGAGGGCTTCTACATCAACACCATAGCCTCTCCGATGATGTGTGAGTAGTTTACCATAGACCTTCGGGTCCATAGTTATTAGCTATATGACTTCTTCTCTCTCTTTTGATCTCAATACAAAGTTCTACTCGATTCTCTTGGAGATCTATTCGATGTAATTCTTTATGCGGTGTGTTTGTCGAGATCCGATGAATTGTGGGTTTATGATCAAGATTACCTATGAACAATATTTGGTTTTTCTCTGAATTCTTATATGTATGATTTGTTATCTTTGCAAGTCCCTTTGAATTATCAGTTTGGTTTGGCCTACTAGATTGATCTTTCTTGCAATGGGAGATGTGCTTAGCTTTGGGTTCAATCTTGCGGTGTCCATTCCGAGTGACAGCAGGGGCAGCAAGGCACGTATTGTATTGTCGCCATCGTGGATGAAAAGATGGGGTTTATATCATATTGCTTGAGTTTATCCCTCTACATCATGTCATCTTGCCTAATGCGTTACTCTGTTCTTATGAACTTAATACTCTAGATGCATGCTGGATAGCGGTCGATGTGTGGATTAATAGTAGTAGATGCAGAATAATTTCTCTCTACTTGTCGCGGACGTGATGCCTATATACATGATCATGCCTAGATATTCTCATAACTATGCGCTTTTCTATCAATTGCTCGATAGTAATTTGTTCACCCACAATAGAATTTGATATCTTGAGAGAAGCCACTAGTGAAACCTATGGCCCCCGGGTCTATCTTCCATCATATTATTTTCCTATCAATTTACTATTTCTTCCGCCGTTTATTTTGCAACCTTTACTTTCCAATCTATATCATGAAAATACCAAAAATATTTATCTTATTATCTCTATGAGATCTCACTTTTGCAAGTGGCCGTGAAGGGATTGACAACCCCTTTATCGCGTTGGTTGCAAGGTTCTTATTTGTTTGTGCAGGTACAAGGCGACTTGCGTGTAACCTCGTACTGGATTGATACCTTGGTTCTCAAAAACTGAGGGAAATGCTTACGCTACTTTGTTGCATCACCCTTTCCTATTCAAGGGAAAACCAACGCATGCTCAAGAGGTAGCAAGAAGGATTTCTGGCGCCGTTGCCGGGGAGGCTTACGCCAAGTCAAGTCAAGATTTGATCTCCCAGCAACTAGCCATTTCTGGCGCCGTTGCCGGGGAGATCTACGCACAAGTCAAGACATACCAAGTACCCATCACAAACTCTTATCCCTCGCATTACATTGTTTGCCATTTGC
Source organism: Aegilops bicornis (assembly GCA_021605145.1). Lineage (NCBI taxonomy): Eukaryota > Viridiplantae > Streptophyta > Magnoliopsida > Poales > Poaceae > Aegilops > Aegilops bicornis. The sequence goes on along the minus strand of CM038671.1, from coordinate 725,175,138 downwards.
CTCTCGTTTTCCTCTCCCCCACTTCACCTTTGCCTTTTCTTTGCCTTCTTCCCATATGTATCTTTGTTTGTGTTTCCATGTGCCTTCTATTTTCTTGCATCTTTGCTTGCTAAAAATCTATTGATATGGATCCACTTAAAGTGTTCTACTTGGATCATCTTCGGTCCTTATCTTTCGTCTTTGAAACCCCAACTAGCCTAGTTGATGGGAAATCTTTAGATGAGCATGCTCATTTTGTGCGTCATCGTTTATCTGAAAAGGGGAAGCTCTTATGGTATCAAATAAATAGTTTGCTATGCTATGCTTGGAATCTTTGTGAAATTTATGACTTTACTTGTTGCTCTAAGAACCCTAAAAAACACCTTCCCTACCTATGTGAGTTTAATGATAATGAAATATTATCTTCTTACGGAAAGGGTGTTTATAGTTACTACGATATCGAACAAATTGAAGAATTTGTCATTTTTAAGGGTGCTCATGAAGTTGCTTCTTTGATTGAAAAGTATGATATTACTCACTACAATTCTGAAAATTTCGACATACTTAAATATTGCTATCAAAACTATGCTCATAATGCCTATGTTAAGGAATTTATTGAGAGAATGACCATTGCTTTGGAACAAAATAATGATATGCATGAATCTATAGATAATTATGATTCCAATGATTTGATTGAAATACCCCTTGATGAACATGACGCTTGCTATTCTTGTGGCCATGATGCCAATATTTATGAAGACGAATTTGCTATAGTTCCTTATGTTAAACATGAGATCGTTGCTATTGCACCCATACATGATAGTTCCTTCGATGAAAAGCATGATTGCAATAATCTTATTATAAATTCTCTTGATGTCAATTGTGCTAATAGTATGCAAAACCCTAAGCTTGGGGATGCTAGTTTTGCTATGTCTACTACTTGTTGCAATGATCATGATTGGGGTGATTCTTCTTATGATCTTGAAAATTTATTTAAGCCCCATTATGAATATGAGATTGATAATAGTGTTTGCAATAATATTTAAAGTGGGTTCGGAAGAGTGTCAACTTTAGATCCCACATATTTGGAGAATGTTCAATCTTATGGTATTTTTTATAAAAGTGGGTTTGGAGAGGTCATGACTTTAGTTAATGATAATCCCACTATTTTGGAAGAGTGTCAACTTTGCATACATGTGGATCGTGTTAAGAATATGTTTTGTGATAGATGTATTGTTGAATTTGCTTATGATCCTACATGTAATTATTATGAGAGAGGAAAATATGGTTGTAGAAATTTTCATGTTACTAAATTACCTCTCGTTATGTTGGGATTGCTATTGTTTCTTTCCGCTTCCTTGCATATGCTAGTTTTTGCTTGCCTTGATAATTTGTTTGCCTATAAGATGCCTATGCATAGGAATTATGTTAGACTTATATGTGATTCTCATATGCTACATGATGCTCTCTTTGTGTTTCAATTGATATCTTTCATGTGAGCATCATTGAATTTATCAATGCCTAGCTAGGGGCATTAATTAAACGATAGTGCTTGTTGGGAGGCAACCCAATTTTATTTTAATTTCTTGATTTTTGCTTTTTTTTAGTAATAAATAATTCATCTATCTTCTTTTTAGATGTGGTTTTATGTTTTAGTTAGTGTTTTTGCCAAGTAGAACCTTTGGGAAGACTTGGGTGAAGTCTTTATGATCTTGTTGTAAAAAACAAAAACTTTAGTGCTTACTAGATTAGCTGCTTTAATGGAGAGTGATTTTAGGTTGATTCTTTTAGCAGATGATTAGTAGACAAATTACTCATGTCCACCAATTTATTTCAGAATTTTTGGAGTTACAGAAGTATACGTTTGATCCAGATTACTACATATTGTTCTGTTTTTGACAGATTCTGTTTTTCGTGTGTTGTTTGCTTATTTTGATGATTCTATGGCTAGTATCGAGTGCGAACCATAGAGAAGTTGGAATATACATAAATAATGAGTTCATTACAGTACCTTGAAGTGGTGATTTTTTTTCTTATACTAACGGAGCTCATGAGATTTTCTGTTGAGTTTTGTGTTCTGAAGTTTTCAAGTTTTGGGTAAAGATTTGATGGATTATGGAATAAGGAGTGGCAAGAGCTTAAGATTGGGGATTCCCAAGGCACCTCAAGGTAAAATTAAAGGACAACCAAAAGCCTAAGCTTGGGGATGCCCCGGAAGGCATCCCGTCTTTCGTCTTCGTCCATCGGTAACTTTACTTGAGGCTATATTTTTATTCACCACATGATATGTGTTTTGCTTGGAGCGTCTTGTATTATTTGAATCTTTGCTTTTTAGTTTACCACAATCGTCCTTGCTGTACACACCTTTTGGAGAGACACACATGAATCGGAATTTATTAGAGTACGCTATGCGCTTCACTTATATCTTTTGAGCTAGATAATTTTGCTCTAGCGCTTCGCTTATATCTTTTAGAGCACGGTGGTGGTTTTATTTTATAGAAATTATTGATCTCTCATGCTTCACTTATATTATTTTGAGAGTCTTATAGAACAGCATGGTTGTTTGCTTTGGCTATAAAATTAGTCCTAATATGATGAACATCCAAGATAGGTACAAAAAAAATATCATATAAAGTGCATAGAATACTATGAGAAGTTTGATACTTGATAATTGTTTTGAGATATGATGATGGTGATATTAGAGTCATGCTAGTTGAGTAGTTGGAATTTGAGAAATACTTGTTCTAAAGTTTGTGATTCCCGTAGCATGCACGTATGGTGAACCTTTATGTGATGAAGTCGGAGCATGATTTATTTATTGATTGTCTTCCTTATGAGTGGCAGTCGGGGACGAGCGATGGTCTTCTCCTACCAATCTATCCCCCTAGGAGCATGCGCGCAGTACTATGTTTCGATAACTAATAGATTTTTGCAATAAGCATGTGAGTTCTTTATGACTAATGTTGAGTCCATGGATTATACGCACTCTCACCCTTCACCATTGCTAGCCTCTCTAATACCACGCACCTTTCGCCGGTATCATACACCCACCATATACCTTCCTCAAAACAGCCACCATACCTACCTATTATGGCATTTCCATAGCCCTTCCGAGATATATTGCCATGCAACTTAGCACCGTTCCGTTTGTTATGACACGTTTCATCATTATCATATTGCTTTGCATGATCATGTAGGTGACATCGTATTTGTAGCAAATCCACCCTTATAATTCTTTCATACATGTCGCTCTTGATTCATTGCATATCCCAGTACACCGCCGGAGGCATTCACATAGAGTCATATTCTGTTTTAAGTATTGAGTTGTAATTTTTGAGTTGTAAGTAAATAAAAGTGTGATGATCATCATTATTAGAGCATTGTCCCAAGTGAGGAAAGTATGATGGAGACTATGATTCCCCCACAAGTCGGGATGAGACTCCGGACAAAAAAAAGAGAAAAAAATAGGCCATAAAAAAAGAGGGAAAAAGGCCCAAATAAAAAAATGAGAGAAAAAGAGAGAAGGGACAATGTTACTATCCTTTTACCACACTTGTGCTTCAAAGTAGCACCATGATCTTCATGATAGAGAGTCTCCTATGTTGTCACTTTCATATACTAGTGGGAATTTTACATTATAGAACTTGGCTTGTATATTCCAATGATGGGCTTCCTCAAAATGCCCTAGGTCTTCATGAGCAAGCGACTTGGATGCACACCCACTTAGTATCATTTGTTGAGCTTTCGTACACTTTTAGCTCTAGTGCATCCGTTGCATGGCAATCCCTACTCACTCAAATTGATATCTATTGATGGGCATCTCCATAGCCCGTTGATACGCCTAGTTGATGTGACACTATCTTCTTCTTTTTGTCTTCTCCACAACCACCCTTCTATTCCACATATAGTGCTATGTCCATGGCTCACGCTCATGTATTGCGTGAAGATTGAAAAAGTTTGAGAACATCAAAAGTATGAAACAATTGCTTGGCTTGTCATCGGGGTTGTGAATGATTTAAATATTTTGTGTGGTGAAGATAGAGCATACCAGACTATATGATTTCGTAGGGGTAACTTTCTTTGGCCATGTTATTTTGAGAAGACATGAGTGCTTTTTTAGTATGCTTGAAGTATTATTATTTTATGTCAATATTAAACTTTTGTCTTGAATCTTTCGGATCTGAACATTCATGCCACAATAAAGAAAATTACATTGAGAATTATGCTAGGTAGAAAAAAATTCTGTTTTTATCATTTACCTACTCGACGACGAGCAGGAATTAAGCTTGGGGATGCTTGATACGTCTCTAAAGTATCTATAATTTTTAATTGTTCCATGCTATTATATTATCTGTTTTGGATGTTTAATGGGATTTATTAGAAACTTTTATATTATTTTTGGGACTAACCTACTAACCAAAGGCCCAGTGCAAATTGCTGTTTTTTTTGCCTATTTCCGTGTTTCACAAAAAAGGAATATCAAACGGAATCCAAACGGAATGAAACCTTCGGGAGAGTTATTTCTGGAACAAACGCAATCCAGGAGACTTGGAGTGGACATCAAGGAAGCAACAAGGAAGCCACGAGGCAGGGAGGCGTGCCCAGGGGGGTAGTCGCGCCCCACCCTCGTGGGCCCTTCGTGGCTCCACCGACCTCCTTCCTTCGCCTATATATACTCATATACCCTGAAAACATCCGAGAGCACCATGAAACCCTATTTCCACCACCGCAACCTTCTGTACCCGTGAGATCCCATCTTGGGGCATTTTCCGGCGCTCCGCCGGAGGGGGAATCGATCATGGAGGGCTTCTACATAAACACCATAGCCTCTCCGATGATGTGTGAGTAGTTTACCACAGACCTTCGGGTCCATAGTTATTAGCTAGATGGCTTCTTCTCTCTTTTTGGATCTGTACAAAGTTCTCCTCAATTCTCTTGGAGATCTATTCGATGTAATTCTTTTTGCGGTGTGTTTGTCGAGATGCGATGAATTGTGGGTTGATGATCAAGATTATCTATGAACAATATTTGGTTCTTCTCTAAATTCTTATATGTATGATTTGTTATCTTTGCAAGTCTCTTTGAATTATCAGTTTGGTTTGGCCTACTAGATTGATCTTTCTTGCAATGGGAGATGTGCTTAGCTTTGGGTTCAATCTTGCGGTGTCCTTTCCCAGTGACAGCAGGGGCAGCAAGGCACGTATTGTATTGTCGCCATCGTGGATAAAAAGATGGGATTTATATCATATTGCTTGAGTTTATCACTCTACATCATTACATCTTTCCTAATGCGTTACTCTGTTCTGATGAACTTAATACTCTAGATGCATGCTGGATAGCGGTCGATGTGTGGAGTAATAGTAGTAGATGCAGAATCGTTTGGGCCTACTTGTCGCGGACGTGATGCCTATATACATGATCATGCCTAGATATTTTCATAACTACGCACTTTTCTATCAATTGCTCGACAGTAATTTGTTCACCCATCGTAGAATTTGCTATCTTGAGAGCAGCCACTAGTGAAACCTATGGCCCCCGGGTCTATCTTCCATCATATTATTTTCCTATCAATTTACTATTTCTTCTGCCATTTATTTTGCAATCTTTACTTTCCAATCTATATCATAAAAGTACCAATAATATTTATCTTATTGTCTCTATCAGATCTCACTTTTGCAAGTGGCCATGAAGGGATTGACAACCCCTTTATCGCGTTGGTTGCAAGGTTCTTATTTGTTTGTGCTGGTACAAGGCGATTTGTGTGTAACCTCCTACTGGATTGATACCTTGGTTCTCAAAAACTGAGGGAAATGCTTACGCTACTTTGTTCCATCACCCTTTCCTCTTCAAGGGAAAACCAACACATGCTCAAGAGGTAGCAAGCGCCATGGATGGTGAAGCCGTCGATGAAGAAGACGATGATGAAGATGACGTGCTGCTTACACTCTCGGATTTGCGCAAGCGCTTCGCCCTACCTTGCGCGCCAAAGATGTCATGGGAAAACACGACCACCTATGGGGCCATTGGCCCCTTGTGGTTTGGCGGGGGGAAGAGCGCATTGCACAAAGAGCGGAGGGCGCAGAGCAGCGCGACAGTGATCACATGGGCAGTTTTACCCAGGTTTGGGCCACCGCGAGGCGTAAAACCCTACTCCTGCCTTTGTGGATTGATGAGAGGACAGTGGTGGAGACGCGGCGCTCTAGCTCGGCAAGATCACCTCGGGGCGAGAGCAGCTACACGCGTATGAGTGTACAAGGGTCTGAATCCTTTCTAAGGCTGCCACAACCCTCCTTTTATAGGTCAAGGGGTCACCACAATGGCAAATCAGTCATTGCATACTGATTAGATAGCAAACAGTGCTATCATACCTAACTCTACAGACAGGGACAAGGTGCATTAAATGCACCTCTTAATGTCACATCATAGCATAGCGCGGCAAGCCTTGTTGTTGGGGATATTACTGCTAGGCATAAACCGGCTAGGCGAGGCCGGTTATCTATACCTACTAATAAAGCAAAGTGCGTTTCTCCAAAATTTTCATCCCTTCACCATCGAAAAGATTTTTTTTCTATCCGAGGTGGTACTAAATTTCTATGCGTCCATCCACTAGAAAAGAAAAAAAGTTTGTCCAAAATTCCACAATTGGGCCACGCGCGCTCTGGCCCAACAAAGCAAGCCCACTTAATATTGCCCACACAGTAGGGAAGACCTTATTTGTCGCATGGTCGATAAATAGCAGAACCTTCCCACAGGGCGCCTAGGAATGGGCCAGCCCGTTTCTCATATTTGGTTGTTCTATCTCTATTTTTTTCTGTTCCTTTCTCTTTCTCTTTTATATTTCTTGTCCCTTTATTTCTTCTTTACTTTTTATTTTTTTGTGAAGTAAAATTTTATAAAAATATTTAGATATTTTTATTTTTTATTTTTTCAAACGGGTGAGCATTTCAAAATATTGTTCCTGTTTTGAAAAATGACCGAAACTTAGAAAAATTCCCGTTTCAAATTTTGTCAACATTCAAAAAATGTGGTCTCTTTTTAAATAAATGTTCGCATTTAAAAAAAATGTTTCTAAACAAAAATTAACATATTATATAATGTTCCATATTTTAAAATATTCTTGTTTTAATGAAATGTTAAAAAATCTAAAATAAATTTTGCGTCTAAGAAAACATTTTCTAATTTTTTGAATGTTTCCCTTTAATTAATAATACAAAAATATTTGTAAATATTATTAGTGAATTCAAAAACTATTCATGTTTCTAATTTTGTTTGTGTTTTTAAAAAATATTGGATTAAAAAAATATCAATTATCTTTCCCGTTGCTTCTCGCAAAAAAACTCTCCCGTTGCAACGCACGGGCATATGTGCTAGTGCCCATAATGTGTTATCACATTTGAAGCCCATGAAGACAAAGACGGTGGCGCTTTATGAAGGCCTAGGGCCCAAAGGCAGATTAAGGCCTGTAGACATAAACCGACAGTAATATGTAACTTGTGTTGTAAGATAGGAAGAGTAGAGACCGGGCCGGACACGTTTATGAGCCGGCCTCGGGATCCTGTAAACCAACGGGTGTCAAACCATGTATATAAGGGGATGACCCGGAGGCGGTTCAAGGACAACAAAAAACAACTCGATGACCAGGTAAAGCGGATTCGCTCCCTGGTCATCGAAACCCCAGCAATTCCACAACAACTGGATCGTAGGCTTTTACCTTCACCGCAAGGGGCCGAACCAGTATAAACTCTCTGCGTCCTTTGTCCGCTTTAACCCCTTTAAGCTAACCCGTAGCGATGACTCCACGACTAAGTCATTTCACTAGGACATCTGCCGTGACAAAACCATGATAGTTGGCGCCCACCGTGAGGCCTGCGCACGGTGGTGTTGAGTTTTTGGAGGGATTTTTCTAAGGGATCGAGAAGCTCGCGATTAATCGGATGAAGAAGAACCAGCACGATTGGATCTACATCATCAACGAGAAGCCGGTTGTTTGAGCAGGTACAAGATTGTGAGCAAGAAATGTTTTAGGGTTACGCGATATCTGATCACCGCACGCACCATAGAGATCCACCGAGTCCGAGTCGAAAGTGTTTCGTTGTTGTTACTTTTTATGGGAAGACAAGGTTGAACCACCAGACTAAAAGGAAGTACTAGTCCAGCCGCTGTTCTATATGTCAAGGGCAACCATTCAAAGGTCAAATCACCCATTCACACACCCAGCCAAAGCAACTACGACCCGGAGAAAGATGGTGACTCGAATTAGTCGCCGCCGCGGTCTCTGCCTTCGCTGCCGCCGCAACTGCGCCTTGACTCGCCGAATTTGCCTCGGCCGTCGACCCGCTGTCGTTCGCCTGCAAGCTATTCTGAGCCGCGGCCTCGCCTGTGAGTCACCTTTGAGCCGCCACGTTTTCACCTCTGCCATGGATGCGCCTCGGCCTCAATTCAAGTCACCGGAAGGCCTCCCCAGCAGCCCTCTCCACCATAGCGGACCGACTCCTGCTCATCCACCCGGCTCACTTGCGCCTCCGCCGTCCCTCGTGCTGACGAACGCCTCCTGCTGCTCAAGTGTCGCGGCGCCGTCCGAGCGCCTCCGCCCTTGCTGCTGCTACGAGCTGCCCTGCCTCGTGCCCTCACAGTGGCCTCTGCCCCTCTCTGATGTTGACCTGCCGCTGTTGAGTCCCGCTCCAAGCCACCATGATGTGTCGCGCTGCCGTAAATCGCGAGTCGCCTGCAGCTGTGAGCTACCTCCATGTGGCCGCGCTGAACCGGCCACAGCCGCGGCTCTCCAATCTGCCGCTGTGGCGGACGCACTTCGTCGACCAATTGGAGCACTCTCGTTGCAGCCTCTAAGTCGCCAAAACGCTTGCCGAGCCACCACAACTTGAGTCACAGTGGCTCTCTTCACCCGCAGTCGCACTGAGCCGGCCCGACTGATTCAGTGTTCAGTAATGGCCAAATTGCCGCTCCCAGCGCGCCCTGACAGCAGAGCTTGATCAACATCAACCAAGCTGGCTTGCACTGGGCCATCTATTTTCCTGTTCGGCATTTTTTTTCGGCTACACGTCTTCAAAAATTCCAGCTTCCGCCACCGGCTCGAACCGTTAGCTGGGTTACCGATTTGTGACTCCTACACGGGATCGTCTATTGCCTCGCTGCGGTCGACCCCAATGGTCCGATGGCTTATGCCACATCATAAAAACAAGCTAAGTCACTTTTATATTTAAATTTCATTTTTCAGTCAATTACATATATCTGGCACATTTGAGTTAATCTCGGGGGCTAACGTTTCTTATCATAATGTTGAGTCGTGTAGGTTACCAAAGAGGACTATTTGCCACGATGCATAGTTCAAACATGGGTGCCCTACATATCAGCAAAATAATTTTATGTTCATTCTTTACTAAGTTAGATGCAACTCATAACCGACCAAGTAGTGGGTATGGTATTGTCAATCAACTCTGATGCCTATCATGGACTTTGTCGACCCTGAATATATCATATTCCATGAAAAAAGTCCACGCGAAAGCCTACTTAGTCGAGTCGAATGATTAACAACTTGAATACAAGTTGACAAAGTCATCGAAATTATTATTTAATTTTGTTTTATACACCATGAATGGTGTAATGCATTCATGTGTTTTATTTTAGGAACAAAGAGCTTGAAGATGACTCCTCGAGTCGCCTCGAGCCTCGGGGGCTATCAAGCCAGAATTTGTGAAAAAACGGACTTTGTTCGTTACCAAAACACAAGTTCATAGACCCCCGGGTTGTTAAAGGCCTAAACAAACCCGGCGCTCGGGGGCTACAGATGATATACATTCTATTGGGGATGGAAAAAATCGGAAAGACCCGGCTTGGAGACAGAATCCAGCCTGGGAGGACAACCTGGCAACATCAACGTCGACAATTCATGACCCGGCAATCTCTTCATCCCTATTTTGGCATCCATTACATCAACGACCCGGAAAAAAGCTCCGCGTTCAAAAAAGACAAAAGCACCAATAAAATCAAGACCTTCCGTCCGACTCTTCGAGTCACCCGAAAGCTCGGGGGCTATTGTCGTGGATATGGGACACGGGTATCCTCATGGAGGTAGGCCGCGACCCATCATGGGAGGTGGCCCAACAGGCCGACTTAAACAGTTTGAATAAGGCCTGGATTGCTATCCGTCTTGTAATAGAAAACAGACTAGTCCTAATCCTACTAGGACTCTACATGTAAGCCAGCCCCTTCAACTTATATAAGGAGGGGCAAGGCTCCCCAAGGGGGACAGGTTTCACAAGTTAGGTTTAGACGGACAAGTCAATAGCTCTCGAGATAGAGCACCCTTGTAATCGTGATCATCATCATCAATATCAATGAAGCGGGATGTAGGCTTTTACCTCCACCGTGAGGGGCCGAACCTGGGTAAAACCTCGCGTATCCCGTTGGTAAGATAGCTCTGGAGGTGGCTTTTGGAGATGAACATGACTCGAGATCAGAAACACTGACTTTTGAAGTGGTTGAGATTAAGAGCCCGTATCATGCCCTGTTTGGACGACCGGCTTATGCCAAATTCATGGCGAGGCCCTGTTATGTTTATCTGCAGCTCAAGATGCCGGGTCACAAGGGAACCATCACTGTGCATGGAAGCCGTAAGTTCACTTTGGAATGTGAAGAAGGTGATGTGGCTTATGCTGAGTCGGTTTGTGCAACAGAGGAGTTGAAGTTCTACAAGGACAATGTTGATCCGGCGGATATGACTTCTTTGAAAAAGCCAACTACAGAGCATGATCTGGCCTTGAAGTTTAAATCGGCTGATGAGACTAAGCTGGTTGATTTTGTTCCAGGCGATTCATCCAAGCAGTATAGCATCAACGCTAACTTGGATCCGAAATAGGAAAGCGCGCTCATCGAGTTCATCCATGAGAATCGGGACATCTTTGTGTGGAAGCCTTCTGACATGCCAGGTGTACCGAGAGAACTTGCTGAGCACACTCTTAACGTTGATCCCAAGTATAAACCGGTCAAGCAGTTTCTTCGCCAGTTCAATGAAGAAAGACGCAAGGCAATTGGTGAGGAGGTAGCCAGGCTCTTGGCGGCTGGGTTTATCATTGAAGTGTTTCATCCTGAGTGGTTGGCTAATCCGGTGCTGGTACTTAAGAAGAACGGCACTTGGCGTATGTGTGTAGACTACACAGATTTAAACAAGGCTTGTCCAGCGGATCCTTTTGCTCTTCCTCATATTGATCAAATCATTGATACTACGGCGGGTTGCGAGCGTTTCAGTTTTTTGGATGCTTATTCTGGTTACCATCAGATCAAAATGGCAGTTAAGGACCAGGAGAAGACAACTTTCATAACTCCCTTTGGAGCCTTCTGCTATGTATCTATGCCTTTTGGGCTCAAGAGTGCCCAGGCGACTTATCAGCGCTGTGTGCAGAATTGTCTTCATAATCAGATCGGTCGCAATGTTCATGCTTATGTGGATGATATTATGGTAAAATCCAGAAAGAAGGATACATTGATTGATGACTTGAAGGAGACCTTTGATAACCTCCGAGTTTATAAAATGATGCTTAATCCGGCCAAGTGTGTCTTTGGTGTACCGGCAGGCAAGCTCTTGGGCTTTCTGGTGTCTAACAGGGGCATTGAAGCTAATCCAGAGAAAATCAAGTCTATTACTTCCTTGGCTAAACCGAAGTGTATCAATGATGTTCAATGCCCGGCAGGCCGGATTGCAGCACTGAGACAGTTTATCAGTACCCTTGGTGAGAAGGCCATCCCTTTATATCAAATGCTGAAGAAGACGGATGACTTCGTCTGGAGTGACACCGCCAATGAAGCATTTGAGTACTTGAAGCGGCAGCTGGCTAATCCGCCTGTCCTTGCTGCTCCTATTGATAAAGAGCCCCTGTTGTTATATGTGGCTGCTAATGCCCGGGCTGTTAGCGTGGCTATTGTGGTGGAGCGAAAGGAGGCCGGAAAAGAGTATCCGGTTCAACGGCCGGTTTATTATATCAGTGAGGTACTTATTGAGTCCAAGCAAAGGTACCCGCATTGGCAGAAGCCGGTGTATGGAGTTTTTATGGCAAGCCGGAAACTTAAGCAATATTTCCAAGGTCATCCCTCACTATGGTTAGCTCTGCGCCTTTGGGGGATATAATCCAGAACAGGGAAGCGACTGGCCGGATTGCCAAGTGGGCTATTGAGCTTGGGCCTCACGGGTTAAAGTATATGCCCCGGACGGTGATAAAATCTCAGGCACTTGTGGATTTCATCAATGACTGGATAGAATTACAGGCGCCAGAAGAGAAGCCGGATCATACTTATTGGACTATTCATTTTTATGGATCCAGGCAATTGGAGGGCTCGGGGGCTGGAGTCGTGTTAACTTCCCCACGAGGTGATAAATTTTGTTATGTTCTCCGTTTAATGTTCCCTTGCACTAACAGTGCAGTTGAGTATGAGGCTTTACTCCACGGTCTTTGGATGGCTAAGGAGATGAATTTAAGCCGGGTTAAGTGCTTCGGTGACTCGGACCTGGTGGCCCAACAAGTGTCTGGTACTTGGGATTCCAAGGACCCACTCATGGCAACATATCGTCAAGAGGTGGATATTGTTGCAGGTCACTTCAAAGGTTATCAGGTCGATCATGTGGACCGGCGGAAGAACGAAGTGGCGGACGCTTTAAGCCGTTTGGGTTCCCAACATAAACTGGTTCCACCCAATGTCTTCCTGGATGTGCTGCATAATCCGTCAATTAAGCTCCCTACAGAGGAGGATTTGGCTGTTCCTGATCCAGAGGCTCAGTTGGTGGCGGCTCTTCATGTTATCCCGGATTGGACGGTCCCGTACTTGGCGTATATGAACCGGGGCGAGTTACCTGAGGATGAAACATTGGCCAGGCAGATAATCCGGCGGTCCAAGTCCATGACTATTGTCAATGGCGAGTTACATCATTGCAGTGTGACAGGGGCGTTTCAGCGTTGTGTATCTCCTGAAGAAGGCCATGAAATTTTGCGTGAGATCCACGAAGGAGATTGTGGTCACCACGCCGGTTCAAAGTCCCTGGCAGCTAAAGCTTTTTGTCATGGCTTCTGTTGGCTGACGGCTCATGCTGATGCGGAAAACTTGGTGAAAAAGTGCGATGGTTGTCAGAAATTTTCACGCCGAGCCCATGTTCTGGCACAGGAATTGAGGATGATTCCAATCACTTGGTCGTTTGCAACTTGGGGGCTGGATATGGTTGGGCCCTTTAAGAGATCCAAAGACAAGAAGACCCACCTTTTGGTGGCGGTTGACAAGTTCACTAAGTGGGTGGAGGCAGAGCCAGTCAGTAAGTGTGATGCAGCTACGGCGGTTCAATTAATCAAGAAGGTGATTTTCCAGTTTGGCTTTCCACACAGCATTATAACTGATAATGGTACCAGTCTGTCCAAAGGTGCTATGAAGGAGTTCTGTCAATGTGAGCACATCCGGCTTGACGTATCATCAGTGGCTCACCCCCAGTCTAATGGTCAAGCGGAGAGAGCAAATCAAGAGATCCTGAGAGGCATCAAACCCCGGCTTATGGTTCCTTTGCAAAAGACGCCGGGTTGTTGGGTGGAGGAGTTATCTTCTGTGTTATGGAGCATCAATACCACACCCAATAGATCCACGAGTTACACGCCTTTTTTCATGGTTTATGGAGCGGAGGCGCTTCTCCCTAGTGACATCCGTCATGACTCGCCTCGTGTGGCGGCATATGTCAAAGCTGACAATGAGAAGGCACGACAGGAAGCACTTGATCTGTTAGATGAGGAGCGTGACATTGCAGCATCCTGTTCGGCGATTTATCAGCAAGATCTGCGTCGTTATCACAGCCGCCAGGATAGAACCAGAACTTTTCAAGAAGGCAATTTGGTGCTCCGGCTCATCCAGGATCAGACTGATATGCACAAGTTATCCCCACCTTGGGAAGGACCCTTTGTGTTCAGCAAGAATCTGCATAACGGGTCATACTACCTTATAGATGTCCGAGAGCACAAAGACTCACGGAAATCGGAGGAGGAGACCCACCGGCCGTGGAATATCGCTCATCTTCAGCCTTACTATACTTGAGCCACAGGCTCTGTTCATGTACATAGTTATGACAATGTATATATTATGATCAATATAATAAACCAGACCCTCAGCTAAAGCGGGGTATTTGTTGTTTTTTCTTACATCATGTGTGGTTACATAGGGGCTTCTTTTATAAAGCAGCGCCCGGTTTACCCCTTGATTCAGGTTATAAAGCCTTATATAATAATCACTTGGGGGCTTGGTCGTACTCGAACCATAGCTACACCTCTTGATTGGCGCAAGGCCACCAGAAAAATTACTTGGGGGCTTGGTCGTGTCCGAACCATAGCTACGCCAGAAAACTCCTTAGGGGCCAAAGAGAGTGTTGTAAAAGAACAAAGCAAACATAGGCACCCGCCGAGCACAGCTCAAAATATTACTTGGGGATTCTTTGCTATCGCAATGAACAAAGAATCTACACTTGTAATAGGCTATCAAGCCACGTCTTGGAAGCCTGGTGTATACACCTAAAACCCCGGGTTAGCCTGCCTTTTTAAGTAAGTCACTCCGTCTAGGTAAACCTGGTATGACCCGTCAAACTTTGACAAGTCAATCTCATAAAACCCTAAACTTTTCAAAGTTAAAACGATGATTGGTTAAAGATTGAGGTCCATCTTAAAAGGCTTTGTAAAATGGTTTAACTCAGTGGCCTGGCAGCCCAAGAAAAGCCTCGAATTTGGGGCCTGGCAGCCCATGAAAAGACTCGACTACAAGTTTTCATATGCTTTTATTTGCCAAGTTTTTCTCCTTTGATGAAGATTTATGATGTTTTTGATAAACCGGTGTTCATTAACCCGGTTCGACTTTCAACTACAAGTTGTCAGTACATGATTACTTATAATCCGGGGTTTCTTAACTCGGTCTAGTTTTGACTACAAGTCGCTAGTATTATGTGTGGTTAATCCGGTGTTTATCACAACCTGGTACGGTTTTATCATAAACCGGCACAGTATGAAAGGAGTTATCATTACTCAAGATTGGGGTTATCACCCTCACTACAAAAGTTGGCCAACCAACGATGTGATTCAATATCACAGGTATCATTTATTTTCATATTTGATTATCTATTTATAGCCTTGGTTATAAACCCTGGCTATAATATATATATATATATATACATACATACATATATATATTTGGGTATCATGACCCGTCCGGTGGTAAACCGCCTGGACACTTTCAACTTCTTGTATGCAGGAACATCTTGAATAAATCGCTATGGATTATGAACATCATATGTCTTAAGCATGGCGAAATTAACAAGTATCAGGCAAAATAAATATGCACGAAGGCATAACAGACCAAGTGTTTTAACTAGCCTATTACAAGGCGTTTTGGTGCCCAAAAGAATAATTGTTTTTCAGCAAGTGTAGCGGTTTGCAGAAGGCTAACCAGGCCTCCGGATCATGATTCGTCACCAGGTTGACTTGATGGCTGCGGATCATCTTGCACCGGTTCATCCTCCTCATCTCTACCCAACGGCTGGAAGTCAATAGTTGCCCAGTCGATCCCAGTTAGGGCTTGGAACACAGCTTCGTCGCTTATAAGGGTGGACGGTTCAATGTCAGGGGCATAGGAGTGCTTACGAATTGGCGGGATGAGATTTGGAACCTCAGGAGTTGGTGCAGCAACCCGTTTGTTGTTGATGTCATAACTCGCCTGATAATGTGAAAGATCAGCTTCTTCAGCTAATTGGCAAGCCAGCGGACGTACTTCCCGGTTTATGGCTCGGAGGTCATCATTGCCAAATTCTGATCTATCTTCTTTTAAGCTCGGATAGCCTTTACCTACATCCTCCGGATCAAGATAAGGCACCCATGCTTTTGCCCGGGTTAGCGCGGTCAGAGCACCAGCCCTTGCAGCAAATCTCTTTAGCTCTTCTACCCGGGTAGGTAGCATTGACAGCCTTTCTAAAGTCTCTTTGATTAAAGTTGTGGGCGGCTTGCTGTGAGAAGCGGTGCAGATGATCCGTTGCGCGCCGGTGTATAACTGCTCTATAAGAGTATAGGCAGCCTTCAGCTTCTTCTGTACATTAGAGCCCAGATGACTAATGCGAGTTCCTGCATCATTACAATCATCAGTGAACTGGCAATGCATGGGATAATATGTTGAAAACATAAAAAGACAGGATAGTTACCAAACACAGCAGCGGTCATGGCATGTATTTGCCGCTTTACACCAGTCAGCTCGTCTACCACTGGTTTAAGAGTTGCTTCTGCGTCCTCGGCTCTTTTCTGCAATGCGGATTTTTCAGTGTTCCAATCAGCCCGCTCCTTGTTGAAGCTCTCCTTCAGCTTTTCCATACGGCTAAGGCACTGGTCAGCTCATCTTTGGCTTTGGAGGTTTCTGCTTGCCGGGGCTTGATGTTTTCTTGCAGATCAGCGGTTGGAGTTTCTTTTTTGCTTAGCTCAGCCTATAAGAGACAGAGATATCATGATTTGGCAATACATATTTGAAGTACCGAGCACATAACAAGTTATGCACCTGATACTTGGGGGCTAATGCCTATTTGCTCGTTATCAGAAATTTCTACAAGTCCTAAGCACAATACAAGTATTATTCTTGGCACTTGGGGGCTAATGTATGATTGTTCAAAATAACACTATGGGTTTTCTTCTAAAAGTCCCGGTTTACCTTTAAAAGATAAACCGGTCCTTGGGGACTACACCAGCGAAATGTATAATATTACAATTCTAAATATGCCGGTTCATATTTATAAGTTAAACCGGCCCTTGGAGGCTAAGCACACAAAGTTGAGATATTACAAAAGTCCCGGTTTAGATGGATATCATAAACCGGCACTTGGGGGCTACTAGAGTTGATATTTGGAATTGAACATAAAGGAGAAAATAGTTATGCAGTTACCTCATATCGCTCTTTCATCAGATTCACTAAGCCAGCTTCAAAGTCACGGCTTGTGTACAGACGGTTTAAAAAACCAGAATGAATGTCCTGGGCATTGAGATGGGCGTAGCTTGACAAGTCTGTGTTCCACTTGCCTTTGCTCATAGAAGAAAGTTCATCCTTGGCACTATGCTTGGATAAGGCGACGGGATTGCAAAGAGCAGTGTGGCCAAAGCCAGTAATCATGATGTTATCTTCCTTGTCACCAGCAGCTTTCACTGGAGTTGACGGTTTATCAGTAGCTTTAGATAGGCTTGCCGGTTTATCAGTATCTCTGACCGGGCTTGTCGGTTTATTGGATTGACTTGCTTGAGCAACTTCTACTTGTTCAACAAAAAAGTCATGGTCTTGAGGAGATGGATCATCAAGCAGAGCGTCAGCATTGGTCTCTACCTGATCTGGAGTTTTCTTCGGTTCAATAACCACATTTTCTTCTGACGGTTTATTTAACTGAGCCTTCTTGTTGGGCCTTGGCTTGGCACTGAGAAGAACAAATATCAAGGTCAATACATTGTGTAAACATAAGGCATTGAAAATCAATTTAAAAGTATGACTCACCCAGGAACTGTCTTGAGGGGTGGAAGCTGTGTGGCCGATGACTCGCCAGAGGATGAGTGAGGCGTTCCCTGATAATTCGAATCAGATGGATTAAGAGGCTGTCGGAAACAACCCGCCTTGGGGCAAGAAGTGTCAAGAGTATAAGAGACCTCTGATCGATGTTTCCGAACCGGAGTGTGCGGTAAACCGGCTGAGGTAACTACCTGGCCGCTGTGACGGGCTTCATGTTGTTGCTTCTTCAAAAGAAAGTTTGGGTCCAAGTGAGCAAGGGGGTGAGAAAATTTTACTTTCCGGTTTGCTTGACGGATTGTCTGTGTTGGCAGAGGATCGGAACCGGAGGAAAGAATAATTACCTCTGCATCCTCAGCTTGGCTGCCTTCAGCGTCGTCCTAATAATAGTCATTGTCAATGAGGTGTATGAAAAATGAACCAAGAGAGTCAAGTTCTACCTCTGAGTCCGGATTAGCCTCGTCAGCATCAGCATTTGGTTCGGAAGACACAGTGGTTCTCTTCTTGGCAGGTTTTTTGGTAACCTTGGTCTTTGGGCGAGGTGTTTTTGCCGGTTTATCCTGGGGTTTCTTCTTCCAGAACGAATCATCGCCCTGTCAAAAATGGAAAAAAATTGAGAAAGTACTTAACAAGGGGCAAGTTAAAACAAGAAAGTTGTGATTCTTACAGTTGGCAGTTTATTGGAAACGCAAAAGGGGTTCAATCCGGTTTGGCTACAGACAGCTTCCGGTTCATTCAATATTTTCTTGACGGCCTCAGTAACTTCAACTTCTGCTAGCTGAATGTCGATATGTCGTTGAGGGTCTTTTAAGCCCCTGTGTACTCACACATTAAACCGGGGCGCCGGCTTAA
Source organism: Aegilops bicornis (assembly GCA_021605145.1). Lineage (NCBI taxonomy): Eukaryota > Viridiplantae > Streptophyta > Magnoliopsida > Poales > Poaceae > Aegilops > Aegilops bicornis. The sequence goes on along the minus strand of CM038671.1, from coordinate 725,156,754 downwards.
AGGCAGAACGCTCCAAGATATCCAGCAGCGGACAAAGTCAACACCTGTTAACCCGTTTGCCATAAAGGCTGTGAGCTTTGACAGTTGCGGTGCATAGTTGGACCGTTCCTTGGCAGTCAGCCTCTGAGGAAACAGATGAGTGTTGCTAAGCCGGTGAGGGCGGTAACCCGTCAGAGGATTTTCATCGATCGGAGATGTGTCTTCTTGATAAAACCAAGTCTGATTCCAGTCTTTGGGGTGACTATAAAGCTTGGCGTGAGGGAAGCTGACATCCTTCCTCTTTTGAATCGCTATCCCACCAAGCTCAGTGTTGGGTCCGTCTGTGAACTCTGTGCGACAGTTTAAATAAAAGAAATCCCTGAACAGTTCAACTATGGGCTCTTCTTGAAGATAGGCCTCACAAAATACTTGGAAATTGCAAATATTGGACACAGAGTTTGGTCCAATATCTTGAGGGTGGAGTTGGAAACTGGCGAGCACATCGCGGAATTTTTTTGAACCGGGAGGGCTAAAGCCTCAGCCCAGATGGTCAGCGAACACGACTACTTCTCCATCCTTAGGTTCAGGAGGATTACCCGGACCAGGAACCCTCCACTGGATAACTTCTTTGTTCGCTAAAGCGCCAGTGGCGACACATCCCTCTAGTTGTGCTTCCGTAACCCGGGAAGGAACCCAGTTGCACTCATAAACTTGTTTGGCCATTCCAATGGAAAGCTGAAACATGGTTATTGCCGGTTTAAGATTTATGATGGACAAGCATAAAGCAATGCAAGATAAGCAGAAACAGAGGTATATGCATATTGTTAAACCGGAGTCTGATATTGCTAAAGCGGAGTTTCATGTTACTAAGCTGGAGTCTGACAATAGAGAAGGTGCAGAGATAAATGAAAGGGCGGTTTAAGAGGGGACTAATGGTACCTACCGGATTATCATTTTTCGAAAAGATAAACCGCCTATATTGGTATGAAAGGTACAGATCTAAAAATACTTAAGTGAGGGAAAAACAAGTTTCACAAGTTGGCATGATAATTTCAGATCTGCAGTGTGACCGAAAACTAGAGTATATTCAGACCTAAACTTCAGGTGCTTAAGCAGTTCATCAGGTTCAGATGAGTTTTCTTATATAAAGGAGATGTTCTAATGGGGGAAAAGGGGGTTATGGCTACGGTTGCACAAGAAGTATCAGATCCAAACTAGCTGATGATGCTACTAGGAAGAACGGGGAAGAACGGCGCCGAAGCTCTAATGAACTCAGATGTACACCGAAACCCTAATGGTGGATCTAAAGCAAGGAAATGAGGAACTTACTGATGCTGACGAAACAGCGGAGGAGCGTCGCGCTTCTCTGATACGGTTAGGTTGATGCAGCGGCCAACGTTGGGGCGGAAGCGAAGGTCGACGGTGGCGGCGGAGCTCCAACGTTCGGGCGGCGCGAGGAAGAGGATGATGAGAAGGGGTACGAAGGAAAAAATTGAAAAGGACCCCTCGGCCTTATTTATAAGGTGAATGGATAAGTCACAGGCGCGAAAATCGAGGAGCCCAAAAATGAGATATGTGACAGCGTTGTCGCCTCGATTGTCGGAGGCTGATTAACAAAGGTGAGATATATGCAATCTTTAATAATAGGTGACGTCATGGCGGTTTATCATGATCCTGGAAGATGATGTCATGGTGGTTTATAAGACTTACGTGAAGATGTTGAAGAAATTTTACTAAGTATTGAAGATTGACATGAACCAGTTCAAATCAACCTGGGGCCTAATGTTGGGGATATTACTGCTGGGCATAAACCGGCTAGGCGAGGCCGGGTTATCCCCGTAATGAGTTATCATATTTGAAGCCCATGAAGAAAAAGACGGTGGCGCTTTATGAAGGCCTAGGGCCCAAAGACGGATTAACGCATGTAGACATAGACCGACAGTAATATGTAACTTGTGTTGTAAGATAGGAAGAGTAGAGACCGGGCCAGACACGTTTATGAGCCGGCCTCGGGATTCTTTAAACCGACGGGCGTCAACCCATGTATATAAGGGGACGACCCGACAGCGGTTCAAGGACAACAAACAACAACTCGAGGACCAGGCAAAGCGGATTCGCTCCCTGGTCATTGAAACCCGAGCAATTCCACAACAACTGGATCGTAGGCTTTTACCTTCACCGCAAGGGGCTGAACCAGTATAAATTCTCTGCATCCTTTCTCCGCTTTAACCCCTTTAAGCTAACCCATCGCGATGGCTCCACGACTAAGTCCTTTCACTAGGACATCTCTCGTGACAAAACCACGACACTTATCGTGTCGTTCGGCCATGTTCTCGCCTGCCTGTGTGACACGTCACTGGACGGGTTTCATTTGGAGGTGTTTTTTATTCGGAAATGGCTGCCACGTGACTAACAACTACTTAGTCACTAGGGGGCTCGACAACGCACCGATCGGTGACTTGCATTGCTGTGAGGTGGAGCGGTGGAGCCTTGGCGGGGTAATCCACCCTCAGTGTTGCCGGCAAGCTTGCCGGGGAAGTCTTGAGACTTGTCTTCGGGGCAACCTTGACCCCGCCAGGCTCGCATGCCTGGAAAGGGAGGTTTTTCCTTAGTGGTATCTTGCTCCTTTAGCTTGACTTGGTCTTCTTAATCCGCCCATTTCTCAAAGGGCTATCTCTCCGGCTTGTCCTTGTCTTGGATTTTGCAACCTCACTCTTGAGCCCGTGTATAGTCTGGGAAACATACGCCTGGGGTTTGTTGCACCGACACCAAGCATCTTTGAAACAGGGCGGGCCCATCTGCCCCCAATCCAGTTCCTAACATCTTTTGCCGCCTCTCAATAATCCACAATGGCAAAGAGCCCACACATCCTACCAAAAGGTCGTCATGTATCCATTGTGAACCTCAAATCGCATTCCTAGAAGAAGAAAACACTTCATTTGTTTAGCTTTATTATTCACCAATCCTTGATGATGTTCCCCCAACCCAAGTACAGATTTCCAGGTCCAATTTTTCCCAATCTAAGAAAAATGGCATAGCTACATTTGTTATCTTGGGTTGATGCTTCATGCTCTGCCAGTAATATTGTAATTTTCATCGTGTACGCTACTATCATATTATGTCGAAATTTTGACATAACTACATTGCTATCTTGGGCTCTGATATTGTACCCAACATGTTTGTGAGTTTTAGTTATCTTGCATCACTGTACCGCGTTGTCCCCGCTAGGGTGACTCGGGCGGCGCCCAAACCCTAGCCGTCGGGGGCGTGATCTCCCTCTTCTTCTCCCTCCGCTGCCGCCGGGCTAAGCCCAGAGGCCGATGGCGGTGGCAGGTGACTCCCTCTCTATCGCGTCTTAGGGTGGTGCGGGCCCCCTAAACGCATGGTGGCGCGGCCGATCCAATCTATGCAACACGGCGATGTGGTGTCCCACCGCCGAGCGGCGGCGGTAGCGCTGGTAGCGCCAAATCCTTTACTAGGAAGGGCGATGGTTACAGTCAGCGGGGGTGGGCCATCGGGCCTCGGATCAGCAGCGGTGGAGTGAAGGGCCTAATGGACTGTTCAGCGGCACCTCTGGTCAGATCTGATCTGGCGGGTGCAACCGACGGTGGTGGCCATCTCCTCCGTCGGAGGTGGTCGGCCTGAGGCTGCATGGTCTAGTCCCAGTTGTGAGTCGGGACGACAGAGTTGCCGGTGAAAACCGAGCTGATGGTGGTGTTCTACGCCATTACCTTGACGAAGGCATCGTCAAGTAACTTCTATCGACCCACTCGTGCTGATCCGGGGGAAACCCTAAGAAATGGTTTTCCAGATCGGACGATGGCTGCACTGTGGTGTTGTTTCTCTCTTGGGAGCATCGTTTGTGGAGCAGCGCTGGAAGACAGAGGTAGGAGGTGGAGCGCTTTCATATTGCATGGAGCTTCGGTGGAGATGTCAAGTCATGCCTGATCGGCTGGTGCTACGCTATGTCATACCTGACCGAATGGCACTACAAAAAAAATACACTTCCGTGATGATACGTGTTTGTCACAGTAGGTCGCATTCTTTTTCATGCATGTACATCCATGAAAAATTTATGAAAGAATCAAGATAGTCATACCTGTGCTATCGTAGAAGTGTTCCATGACATTACCAAAATTATCATCACGGAAGTGTCCACTTCCATGACGATAAATCGCGTCCACGAAGTGCTTTCTTCAAGGGTGACCGACACGTGGCATCCACCGTGAACGGAACGCCGTTAAGCTATCGGGTCGGGTTTTTGATCCGATAACCCGTTAACAGCCCCGACCAATGGGGATTTTCCACGTGTAAAATCATCATAGGCTGGCGGAAACACGTGTCGGCTCATTGTTGGGAGAGATGTCATCCACTCATTGGATGAAGGCACCTATGATACGTCCGACACGCGTGGCCCAACAGAGGCCCATTCTTTTTAAAAGGCTGGCACGTTTGACTAGGTCAAAAGGTGACGTGTCGGCCCATGGAAAGCTTTATTAGCGGCATGTTCGCATATAGCCCATTTACTGACCCGCTAACCCAAGGCCCGTTACGCCCTACCGAATTAGGCCCGATGGCGTCATCTAGGCCATCCAATATGATTCCACCCGTTTTCGCCGGCCCATATATGGCCCATGACGTCTTTTCGCCCATATGAGGCCCTATCCAACTCTTGGCCTATTAACGGCCTGTGGTGAAATGGGCCCGTAATGAACAGTGTATCACTTTAGACCCATTAACGGCCCGTGGTGAAACTGGCCCGTAATGAACAGTGTATCACTTTATACCCATTAATGGCACGTTATTCAGTTGGGCCGTTTCCAGCCCATGTTATCTTTCGACCTGCTTAGAGCCCATTTATTCTTGGGCTCATTTCGAGCATTCGTTTACTTACGGCCCGTTACTGTAATTTTCTGCTTGTGGGCCAAATTCAGCCCGTGGTTACAGTCGGCCTGTTTGTGGTCCGTTAGTACATTGGGCCGTTTTCATAGCGTCATCAAATACAGCCTATTAACGATGGCCCATTATGGTCGGCCCATGAACGGAAGATTCCAACTCTAGCCTGTTTACGGCCATAATGCGGCATGTTATTGGCCCATGTTTGGCCAATCGATCATACGGCCTGTATAAGGCCCATTGATGATAGGGCCCGTAGAAGGCCCAATGTTTCTACGGCCCGTAGAAGGCCTACTGTTTCTACGGCCCGCAGTGTCACTACAGTAAATATTAGCCCATGGTTATTGCGGCCTAGTTTTGAAAAATAGGTTATTGCAGCCACTAGCAAACCGCGGAAAAAGAACTTCACCAAATACAAGCAAACAAATAAACAAGACAACAAGGAAATAAATAAGCAAGCAACTTATGCTAGGCTATCACGGCTATTACACATATTACATCCACTGGGCATCAAAGTTCACCACCAGTGCAAATATAGGGAACACAATGACATATAAACGCCGCAGCAAAACAAGTCCAGAACTGAAACCACTTCAGAAGAGTTCAAGAAACAATATCTTGGGTACCCATAATGCTGGCAAGATGCTTAGCAAGCTTACTAACTTTCTCTTGTTTGGCGCTTAAATCCTCCAGTGCTTGCTGTTGCACAAGAAAGTACGCATCTGAATTCTGCAGGGACTTCCTCAGTCCTTCGGCTTCTTGCCGCAGCACAGATGACGGATGCCTTTCAGCTTGTAGCTGAGACTGAAGAAGTCAAGTGATTCAGCAGCGAGTTCGAAGAGCTTGTGCCGGTGATCGGCCAAGAACTTCGAACACTACATCAACGCAGGATGTGGGGTTTTCTCACCGCTCTACAAGATCGCTTTTATCACCTTTCTTGGAGACCAATAGGGTTGTCTCACTATCTTGAACCTTATCGGCATTACTTTCTCTACCATTGCATAGTGGGTGCTCTTCTCCAATATTACATTTGCATACTACAAGAGAAACAAGAAGACACATCACAGGTTTAGCTTGTAGTATACCAAACTCATTTTGGCAAACCGGTTCAGTAGTAAGGTGGACAGGATAACAGCATGAAACAAACATATATCTATGTACTATGGTCACTGTATAGTACATATCATTATAGTTTATGTTCCCTAATCAAGATAGAGACACAGTTCAACTCATATATTTTTAAGACACGACAGCATAGACAGAATATAAGTGTGAGAAACTACACAGCATTGGCAGCACTTGTAATGTGCATCACATGAGAGCATAACTGTTTATACAACTTAAACTGGAATCAACATAGAGCAAGAAGTTAGAACAGCAATCCAGTTAAAGAAATAGGTTTAAAACATACTTGTTGCGCCATTGGAGTTTCAATTGGATCCTTCAAATTCGAAAGTAGTTGGTATGAGTAAATACAGTGATGCAACAGCAAAGGAGTATGGACCATAGCTACGGAATCTTGCTCTTCTGCTTTAAACGTGGAGTTTGGGTTAGCTGTGGTGGTCTTCGTGCTTTGGGCACTGCAGTAGCTTTACAAACTGCTCGTGTGGGGGTACTCTGTGGTGGACATGGTGCTTTGTCCACTATAAGTGGGTTACTATCTGTTGGGGTTGCGGTTAGATGGGTTGTAGTTGGTTCTCTGCCCAACGGTGTAAGTGTGCAATCTGGAAGAGTCTCGATTATGTGTGGTGGGGCTAGTTTGTGGGCCTGTACAGCCATGGTTCTATCTGCATCGACGGGTAGCATTGTCTTTTGTGAAGAACGGGTTTTTGCTCCCTTAGATACTGCCGTCACCCCCTCCAATTCAAATGGCTGATAAACAAGAAAAGAAATTGAACGTCTGAGACATTGTATGATAGACTGATGTGGTAATTCACATATATGTTGTCTAACCAAACAGGACAGCATGACACAATTTCACATATATGATGCCTAACTAAACAGGATAGCATGACACAGTTTCAGATATATGATGGATAACTTAACAGGATATAATGGCATAATTCAACATATGATGAGTACCTAAACAGGATGACATGACAAAACTATATGATGTCTTTCTAAAATAGGTTGGGATGAAATAATTCACATACATGTTGTCTAAGTATACAGGTTGGCATGATATAATTGACATAATTGATTCATATACTAAGCAGCTGGCACTCGCATGTATGATCTCTAAACTAAGCAGATAGAATTCAATATCGTGCATATGATTTCTAAACTAAGCAATGCAAGACACCATATACATCATATGAGAAATATAAACATTGCAACTTAGAGCATACACCTCAGGTGGGATATAGGACTGGTCATCTGTCTCTGAATCCTCCTCCGAGGAGCTCCAGTAACCATCGAGATATATGCTTCAACAGTACCATTGCACTCTCAAGACCTTGTTTTCACTCCATTTTTCCATAACCGGCTCAAATGGATGATACACATGAAGAGTAGTTCAATATACACAGATTGTCAACAAATGGAATACGTAATGAAAAAAAGATGGCATGAGATAATTCACATATATGATGCCTGGCTCCATGGCGGTGCATAATTCACATATATGATAACTGGCTGAAAAACATGGCATTGCATAATTCACATATCTGATATAGAAAGCAAACATGAGGCATTGCATAATTCACGTATATGGCATTGCATAATTCACACAAAGCATGTCTAATCTAAGAAGATGGCATGGCAATGCAAGACACCATATGCGTGATATGAGCAATATAACCCAGCCAAGTTAGAGCATGCACCTCGGGGAATACGACTGGTCATCTCTCTCGAATCCTCCTCGAGGAGCTATACGTAACCAGCAAGAAATATGCATCGACAGTAGCAATCGACCGTCAGAAGACCTTGTTTTCACTCCATATTTTCCCATGACTGACTCAAATGGCTGATGCAGGGAAGAGTAGATGAATGTATAAACATTAACGACAAATGGAACACATTATGGAAAAAAATATGGCACGATACAATTCACATATACGATGACTGGCTAAACAGGATGGCATTGCATGATTCACGTATATGATGCCTGGCTAAAGAAGATGGCATTGCATAATTCCATACACTCCCTCCGTTCCTAAATATTTGTCTTTTTAGATATTTCAAATGGACTACCACATACGGATGTATATAGACATATTTTAGAGTGTAGATTCACTCATTTTGTTCCGTATGTAGTCACTTGTTGAAATCTCTAAAAAACAAATATTTAGGAATGGTGGGAGTATGATATAGAAACCAAACAGGTGGCATTCACACAAAGCAAATCTAAACTAAGCTGATGATATATAAGATATATAATGTAAGCAATGCAAGGCGCCATATGCATGATATGACCAACATCAGCATGCCAGGTTAGAGAAAACACCTCAGGTGGTAAACAGGCATGGTCGGCTCCTTCTGAATCTTCATACGAGCAGTTATCTTCCTCTGGAATACAATCTGAAATGCAGGAGAGAGGGGGGAGGCACTGCCCACCATGGAGCAGCGTCGGCATGACATTATATTCAAGACGCAACGGTCTTCTCTTTTTCTCTACATGTTCAGTACGATTGTGTACAATATCTGACATGCATAATAAAAAAATAGTTAGATTTTGTAAGGCCTAAGGGGTGCATGCAAAAATCAAGACTAATGGTAGCAAACGAATGGATGGATCCAAAACTAATGATAGCAGGTAAATTATAGCTTCAGTTTAAAAAGATAGACAATGGATCATCTATTGTTTGTTGCCCACCCAACATGAACCAAATAGAAGACCCCAGATGAACCAGATAGTAGACAGATACTATTCAAGGTTCTTTGGCTCGATATGAGACCCATGGGCAATTCAAAACTCAAGATTGAACGATAAAGTAGCAGGTAATAATAACCGATGTATAACGTAAGCAAACACAAAACTACGACCTCTCTTCCGGAACTGTCTAGTCCTCAGGTTCATCTGCTCAGTCGATGATGGTAATGCAGTTGGCATGACTGCCGGCAACGGGGAAGATGATCTAAGGCGGCGAAAGAAAGTCTGCAGGGGGATCTCTACTGCAGTGAACGCTTCTGTCGATGGTGCACCTCAGGTGGGGTGGATGACGGCACGGCAGGAGCAGGACATAACACACAGAGTTTTCTTTGACGCCAATGTGAAAATGAAGTAAATCTGTAAGGGCTCCTTAGAATTGGAGGATTCTATAAACGCAGGGACAAGAAAAACACAGGAATAGGATAGGAATGCACGTGCAAAACAGAGCATTTGGAAACATAGGATTTCAGTCAACCTGGGTGTTTGGCTCACATGAATTGGAAGAACAGAGGAATGGAGAAACAAAGTGATGCGATGAGTGTACAACCTCTTTGGCATAGCCTTGTGGACCTCAGCATCATTGGGTTGGACGTGGAGGATGGTGATGATGCAGGTGTATTGTCGGAGGCGGGGAAGAAGATCCAAGGCCTCTGGAAAGCGGCGCCGAGGGTCTTGCTCATTGTGATGGACGGTTCCGTCGTTGGAGCAGCTCCGCTAAGGTGTATGGCAACGAGGCTGAAGCATGACAAGAGAGACAACTTTAATCTGAAGTGGGACCCTAATATCATCTGCAATAGATGATGTAAAATACATCACCAAAAAGTGCTAGATGTAAAACGCATCAGCCGCGCCACGACCGCTCCGACAGATCTTGTAAGTACATTCACTCTGAACTTAATCAAGAAAATGAACTTCATAGTCGAAACTGATTGAACTAGTAATGTGAGCATTGCAATAGATGTTTAGGCGTTCAAGCACTAGTAGCAGAAGCGATGATCTAAATCAGCAGACGCCGAGCAGGAACGCACTAGCAGAGAGCAAGTCGTGGCAAGAGCACCATGAAGCGAGTGCTAAAGCAGCAACTCTCAGGTCACGGAGGTCGTAAGAAAGAAAGAAGAAGCAAGCGAGAGCAAGAGCAGAGCAGCAAAGAAGACGAACAAAAGCAGGAAGCAAAGACAGCGCGACCGACAACAAGAACAGAGCCGCAGCGCGAGCGAGAGCCGGAGCAGATGCAGCTAGTGTCGTTGTGGAAGTCGCCGCCGAGGAAGCAACGACATGGGGGAGAGACGCCGTGGATGATGTGGCTGGCAATGGCACCGTCGATGGAGATGCCATGTCTGCTCGGTATCGAGCACCGGCAGCCCCGTGAGATCGAATAAAAGATAAAATGCAGTAGTGAGTGCAGAACCTCCTTGGTGGCGCCGAGTTGGCCTCGGCTTCATCGGAGGAATTGGTGAGGGTGCTGCGGTTCCGGTGGGGCAGGTCAATACGGCGCTGTGGGGATTGAGGTGGCGCGATAGACGAGGCGTAACATCGGGCAGCTCCTTGGAGGTGGAGGACGGGCGGCTGATCCGGCGGGGACGACGAGATCGACAACGGATCCTCATCCGGTGCGGTGGATGAGGGACGGCGACTGTTGCGGTGGACGGCGTGGTCGGGGAAGAGTCTCCGGCTGGGCGGCGGTCGGGAGGCCGGAGGAGCGTGGGGTTTCGTGGGTTTTGGTGGCCTCGGTTATGCGAATGGGGGAGGGGGCGAAGGGGAGGGGAGCCAAGCTTAGGGACGCGCTTGTCCGAAATGTAGGGTAAGTTAACAGCGTACCCCACGGTTTTGACACATGACGTGGAGCTTCATTTCCGGTGAGGGGTAGAAGGGGGATTTTGCGATGTCCAGGCTGCGGGAGCGATTTCGGATGAGGAGGGAGTTCTCATGGCGTCCAAATTTCGGGATAACAAGGCGCGGCGCGGGTTGAAGAAGCGGGAGTTTCAAAGTAGGTGAGACAAAAGATACTCGAGCTTGAAAATTTCGGGATAACAAGGTGCGGATTCCTTGTTCGGCAGAACAAACTTAACGTGTAAAAAAAATCATACAAGACACAAGAGAGTCATGCCCCCTTTTACTATATTGCTATAGATGCCATTGAGAAAACTACAAGAAAAATGTAAAAAAATCGGAGAACATGATTACCCTGCACGCATTACCAAATCGATTCGCACTTCCCTCAACAACAACAAAAACAAATCAATTCCCACCAAAGAAAGAGTAATGTCCCTTTTTATATGATTACAGATGCCATGATCTCGAATTTCAATTTTTGAAACCACGTTATGTTGAATTCGAATATATCATTAGGTGACCTTGCGGTTTATAATTGATGTAGTCATACATTTTGATCTTCCATCATATATGAACATTTTACTCCACCATGTGAACATATATATTGTCGTCTACCATATGGACTAAATTTGAATCAATTTTCCTTATTTGAATACGATTGTTGTTAAGTTATACAATAATTTAAATATTATCTTGATAACAAAAAGACATGCATATAGCAGTAATCATATTTCACTATGAACTACATGTACCATACACTCTCCAATTCAAATATCTGTATCCATTTTATGTTGAATTCAAATCATAGTACATTATTGGTCTAGGTAGCGAGATGTTCGGGATAATCTAAACCCTGTTTTCATACGTATAATTTTTGGCTGAATTGGGACAAGTTTTGGTACAAGCCTCTTGCAAAACCGGAGATTCTCTCAACAAGCCTCGTGGTTCCGAGAGGGAATGTGTCACCTTTGTGTGCGAAACGATATACGCTGCCTCCCCCCTGATTTTATTTACAGAGGCAACTAGAACTATATGAGTGCCCTGCTAAATTTTGGAATTATTTTGGGTTCATTTGGCCTTTTTATACATTAATTGAGTTTCTGGACTTTTAATGTGCATAATCTAAATATGAATTGCATGCACATGCTCCGGTGCACCGAAGTGGGTTGAAAAATCACATGTGTGTCCTTGGTTGAATTTCTAGGTCCCATGGAAGAAATGAGAATGAAATTCAAACATCTGGGCGTCATGACTCTGCCGAGAACATCAATAAACTTAGATTTTAAATTCATGTAATGAAACTTGGCATGGTGTCATGTCATGGCACTAACATGTTGTGGTAAAAAATTGGGCCGATTTGGAAGCTCGTGGTTCTAAGAGGGAACGTACAACCCCCCGCCCTTGAGTTTCTTAACAAAGGCAACATAGAACTACATTAGTGCCATGTTAAATTTTGGAATTATTCGGGTTCGTTTGTCGCTTTTATACATTAATTGAGTTTACGGTCATTTAATGTGCATAAGTCAAATTTGAACTACAAGCACATGCTCGTGCACCAAAGTTGGATGAAAAATCACTTTTGTGTCCTCGAGTGAATTTCTAGGTCCCATGCAAGAAATGAGAATAAAATTAAAACATCTGGGCATCGTGGCTCGGCCGAGAACATTGAGAAACTTGGTTTTAAAATTCTTGTAAATCCAAAACACGTCTAAAAATCATGAAACTTGGTATGGATGTCATGTCATGGTACTACCATGTTGTGGTAAAAAATGGCCGAATAGGAACAGATTTTGGTATAAGCTTCTTGCAAACCGAAGCTTCTCTCAAGAAGGCTCGTGGTTACGAGGAGGAACGTGTCACCTTTGAGTGCTGAAACGATATGCGTTGTCCCCTTGAGTTTATTTACAAAGGCAACATAGAACTACATGAGTGCCTGTTAAATTTTGGAATTATTCCGGCTTCGTTTGGCCTTATGTACACATTAATTGAGTTTTTGATCATTTAATGTGCATAATTCAAATTTGAACTACAAGCACGTGCTCCCGTGCACCAAAGTTGGTTGAAAATCGCATTTGTGTCCTCGGGTGAATTTCTACTCCCATGCAAAAAATGAGAATAAGATTCAAACATCTGGGCATCGTGGCTCGGTCAAGAACATTGAGAAACTTGATTTTAAAATCATGAAACTTGGCATGGTGTCATGTCATGGTAGTACCATGCCGTGGTAAAAAAAATTGGCCGAATAGGAACAAATTTTGGTATAAGCTTGCAAATCGGAGCTTCTCTCAAGAAGGCTCGTGGTTCTAGGAGGAACGTGTCACCTTTGTGTGCATAATTCAAATTTGAAATACAAGCACATGTTCCAGTGCACCAAAGTTGGTTGAAAAATCACATGTGTGTCCTCGGGTAAATTTCTAGGTTCCATGCAAGAAATGGGAATGAAATTCAAAATTCTGGGCGTCATGGCTGGGTTGGAAACATTGAGAAACTTAGTTTTTTAATTCCTGTAAATCCAAAACACGCATGAAAATAATGAAACTTGGCTTGGTGCCATGACATGGCACCAACATGTTGTGGTAAATTTGCAGTCTGATTTGCGAAGGCGCACACATTAACAATCAACAAAGTCATTTTGGAACAAGTGTTGTCACGTTACAATCGGAAACACAAGTAGTATTGAAACCGTGGGCGTTCTACTTACTAGTACCATTCACGTGCCGCCACGCATCCCCATTGTTTATTAGCTAGGAGGTGCCGTGCAGGGTAGCTATTTGAGTATGAGAGGCGTGCGATCAGACCCCTGCGCGTGCTTATCGGGAGGAGAGCCCTTTGACCTCCATCTGTCGTCCACCTCTCTCCCAAGGTCTCCATTAATGGCGCCCGAGCCTCTGTTTAATTGCGTGGCAAAGTCTCACTTGACTGAGATTTAAGAGAGTAAAAAGAAAATCTGACAAAGACGGATCTTGATGTAAGATCCCACGGACCTATATAGCATCTCTGCGACTTATAGCAAGACCGATGAATATATAAGGGCGATTTTTTTATCAAAGAAGGGCTTGCCCCTTCCGATTTTCATTACTGAAAACCACCACAATTCACAAGAAGTTCAGCACAACTCCAGCCTAACACGAAGGACTAAAAGTACCAGATTGAAATCGCAACATCCCAAGAGGCCAACAAAGGCCAAACATCCGCGCTAGAACCCAACATTTCACAACCGACGACACAATCGACATACTAAACCGATTATTACATCAAAAGAAACCAGAAACTGAAGGAAGCCTAGCAGCAACTAGAAGAACAAAGAACGCCAGGTCGCCACAACAAGAGTTTTCTTCATTCCAGCCTTGCAACATTGATCTTCCACGTAAAGATAATGACGATTAATTGTCTTACATAATTAGAAAGATAATTAAAAAGCCACATGCGGCTACGCCCGAAATACACAAGGGCAAAAGAAGAAGGAAGACAAGGATCTGGCTCGCTGATCTCTACTTTCTTGATGCATTGCTGCAGGCCGCGGGAACTAGTCTCTGCAGCGAGCGACGATGAGCTCTTTCGTGTCCTCAAGACGCTGCTTGAGAACATCCACAGATTCCTCCACCAGCCTTTGGCGCTCGTTGCGGAGCATGTCATTCTCGTCCATAAGTTTCCTGACGATGACGCCGGTCCTCTTCAACATGTCACTGGTCTCCTCCTGCTGGTCTGCACTTCGGACGATCTTCTCCCTCAGCAGGTCGCACTCGGCCCGGAGCCTCTAATTGCCCTCCCTTAGTTGTCGGATGACGCCGGTAGCCTGTTCAAACGAGGCTTTCACGTCGTCCTGCAACCTCGCCAAGCCGGAGATCTGATCCATTTGGCTATGGACGATCGCATGCATGCGCCTGTAATAGTCGTCGCCCAGACCTCGCCAAGCCGGAGATCTGATCCATCAGGCTTTGATCGCATGCATGTTCAAACGAGGCTTTCACGTCGTCCCAGGACGCCGCAGCGCGGCGGGACATCTCTGCTGCTTCCGCGGCGCGGCCGGACCAGTCTGCTGCATCGACGGCGCGGTGGGACCTCCGTGCTGCTTCAGCGGCGCGGCGGGACCTCTGTGCTACTACTTCCGTGCGGCGGGACATGTCGGGTGCTCTCGCAGCGAGGCAGGACATCTCTCGTGCTTCCGCTTCCATGCTCGCCTCTCCCTGGTAGCAATCTCTCGACCCAGAACTCACGCTGGCCATGGCAGACGCAAGGGAAGGATGCTGAATGACTTGTTTGTTTTTGTGGATGAGGAGTTGAGGAGGAATGTGCAGTCATCTTGGCATACTAGTATTTATAACCGAGTACTAATAGGCTCCTAAGTGGGAAACCATTTAGGTTGTGATCGGTGTGAACAGGTTTGGAATTCAATATACTAGCGTGGTACTAATACGCTCCTAAGTGGGAAACCGTTTAGGTTGTGATCGGTGTGAATAGGTTTGCAATTCAATATAGCATGGAGTAATTTGGAATGTGACGAGACGCAAGCTCAAAAAATTGTACTCTGAGTTCAGTATTAGTACGTTATACAGGAAGAGAAGAGGTGCACGCACGCACTCGTCCTCTCACACACACGTCTGTTTTTTCTCGAAAAGGAGGATGATGACCCCCGGCCTCTGCATCTGGGAGTCACACACGCATCTGTAGCTATGAATTGTAGTGTTCTCAACCATCCGATTGGCTCTATCATGGATGTACCTATATACTAAAACATGTCTAGATACATCTATATTTTGACAAATGGAAGGCATGTATTGTGGAACGGAGGGAGTGCTTGTCATCAAAATGGATAAAAAGGGACGTGCCTAGAACTAAAATACTTCTACATACATGTCCTTTTATCCATTTTGATGACAAGTAGTACTCTTACCCAAAGGAACTTTATATCCAACAGACACAAAATATCCGTTCGACTTTTGGAAATTACTGACCTGATGTCGAAGTAATTGCTGCAGCGCCACCAAATCCCACCATTTCTTAAGCTAAAGTAGACCAATGCAATCCCTATATTAGCATATTACTAAGATAAACAGAAGGCACTGTCAAAACATTTAGGACGTGAGCTTGTCAATCTGAATGTGGAGGGACACAAGCTTAGCCCCGGTCAGCAGCTTGGGCGGAACTGTCAAGAAGGTCAGCTCCTGCACGTCGACATCGCCGGGATCCTTGCTGCTTGTCACCTCCATTTCCACCTTGACGGCGTCGGTCGTGCCTTTGGGCTCCCCGGCCGTTCGCCTAGCTTGGCCAAGTAGTGCGGCGGTGGGGACGCCCGCTCGATGCAGACGACCGACACGGCGATAGGGCGCCCGATGTCGAGCACGCCGTCGACCAAGAAAACGCTGGCGGTCCTCCTCCATGAACAGCAAAGAGTCGTGGCTCAAGCGGTGGCACTTGCAGCTGGAGCACCTTGCCGTACTGGATCCTGTGCACGGGCATGGGATGCGCGGTGCTGATGTGGTGGTAGAGCGCCGGCGGCGGGCCTTCGTAGCCGCATACGGGCACGGGGCATTTGCAGGGCGCGAGCGGACACACGCTCTGGTGATCGCGAGCTTGTGGTAAGTGACGTAGAGCCCACAGCCTTCGTGTGGGCACTCCACCCTCACCGACGAAAGGACGGAGTCCACTACCGTGTTCCGCTCGTCGAAGCCGCCGGCGCTTTCGCCGCAACCTTGCCGCTGGTTCTCGGGCGCCGACGCGGCAGTCCGCGCAGGACAGGTGCCCTCCCTTGCACTGCAGAAATCAATCCAACAGCACATCAATCAAGAAACCTGCACCTTGCTCAATCAGCCGAGCGAACGAGGTGTATTCGAACCTCATACACTGGAGGCGTCAAGGGGCGGAGGCACAAGGGCGATGGAGCATGGTGAGGTCCATCGAGACCTTAGAGAGCTCCATCGCCGGGTCCTGTTCCTGTTCGGTCTGTGCATGATCTCGCCCTCCTCGTGCACAACCATCCTTCAAGGTGCATTAAATCAACACATGCAAGTACTATCAAAAGAAGAGTCACGACATGCATGCATGCGTTGTAATTAATGCATCGGTAAACGCAAATTATTGAAATATATCGAGTGCAGTGCTTTGATGTGTCGCGTCAACTCGTACATCAACGAGAAGTTTGATTATCCTCTCCTAGCGGACTTAACTGCACCTGCCTTTGGCTGTATGACAGGTTGGCCACACACCTCTCGGGCCC
The DNA here is from genome assembly GCA_021605145.1 of Aegilops bicornis. Classification (NCBI taxonomy): domain Eukaryota; kingdom Viridiplantae; phylum Streptophyta; class Magnoliopsida; order Poales; family Poaceae; genus Aegilops; species Aegilops bicornis. The sequence continues at coordinate 725,139,958 of CM038671.1, read as the reverse complement.
ACCTGTCATACACGCAAAGGCAGGAGCGTCCCTCCCTCGCCCATGAGCGTGGTGGCTGGCAAGACTAGGAGAAGCTTTCGCTTCTACGCTCTCCCTCCACGCCTGGTGGACATGCGATAGTTCAATCGGTGCCGGATGGCGAAGCGTCTTGTAGTACTCCTCCGGTCACGTAGTACACCATCATTGTTCGACCTCCCGAAGAGGCGAAGAGCCAAGCGCAGCCCGGACGCTCGTGTGGCAGTTTCATGTGTAGAGTAGTCTAGATAGCGTGTACCGTGCCTATAAGCTTAAAATCATTGGGGTCGGCTCCATGCTATGTGGCCGTCTCGAAGTTTTTTTAATTAAAATAGTCTTCTGGCCCTACCTTTCACCCTGGTGATTGTAGTTTGCACGCTCATCTGGTCAAGACAGGAATATATATTTTAATTTGTTTTTTCGAAAAGGGGGGATTCCCCGGCCTCTGCATCAGAATGATGCATACGGCCACATATATTTTATATTGTGGTGGGTAAATGTTAGAGGTTGCAGCAAATATATTGTACACTGCGGGTCTTTCAGCCAAGTTTAGAGGCAAGCATGTGGGGCCAGTGCTATGATGTGTCGCGTCAACTCGTAGAACGAGGAGAAGCTTGATTTTACTACACGCCTTCTCCCTCACCCATGCGCGTGGTTGCTCGCAAACAAGGACAGGCTTTTGCTTAGTAGTAGTACTTCCACAACAAGCTATCCGTCCCACTCGCGGTGGACGGACATGCAGCAGTGGATTCGACCTTTGAGAAGCGATAGTAGTAACATCATTGTTCGTCTTCTCGAAGAGGCGAAGAGCCAAGCGCAAACCGAACGTTGCGATTCACGTAACATTGGAGCACGCATATGGCCAGGCTCTTGCATTTGACAAAATTGCTATTTGAGCCCACTATTGTACTAGTACATACAACTACTTGCTAGTATAGCCCTGTAAACCAGAAAGGAGTATTTGCCCTTCTAGAGATTTCAACAAGTGACTAGACTACACCGAGACAGAGTACATATGGAGCAAAATGAGTGAATCTGCACCATAAATAAATACGTACTAGTTCTATCGTTTTCCTCTCCGAGGTGCACAATATTGAGTATACTGACTAGTCTCTTTTCGACATGCATTTACGTTGTTTTCTTGACACAGTACAGACGCAAGCACTCATATACACGCGCATACACTCACCCCTATGAACGCACACACGCACGGCACTATCATCTTGAAATTTATGAAGTCACCATAGGCACCTCGTCGTCGACGGGTCCATAGGTGCTTGAATGTCAAGAAGGAAGAGGGTAGCGGTTCCCGAGACGTTGAACGGTCAATGATGCATCCTCAATTACATGCAGAGGGAATTAATTGGAGAAGCAGACTAGAGCCAGCATGATGTGAATGCAACAAAATTTGGACTCTCATATAATAAAGGCGCCCCAGCACTCCAATCCATCCACTCTCAAGTCTCTGCGCAACACTGCTTACTCCAATCCAAGACCAAGTGACCAGAAGCCACAAGCACCTATGGGGGCGATGGACGCGAGCGGCTGTCGGCTGTGCCAAATCATCCAAGGCGCCGGCTCAAGGCCCAAAGATCGCAGCTTCCACAGTCTTTGGTGACCGCAGGCATCGTAGCCCTCGCCGACACCAGCTTTGCCTTTCGCATGGACGACATGATGGTCAACTCCATCCGCAAGTTCACCGCCGGCAAGAAGCGCGCGGACAACCTTGCCGTACTACTCCAGCCCGCGCGCCCAGGCTCCTCATTGCCTGCCACCCTCATCGGCCTACATGGTGACGAACTCTTTCAAGCCCTGATGGCCCTGCAGGTGCCGGAGGTCGTGACGAAGAATGTGCACATTGAGGCCGCGCTCGCCGCGCATCGCCTCGCCATGCAAGAAACCGTCGACCTACACATCCACGTCTACGACGAAATCGTCTACATAGGCCACTACAAGGCAAGCGAGGACAGAAAGACGTTGGCCTTCTTCCAGCGGCTGGAATCTTTGGACGCCATTGTTCAGAAGCACGTCGACCTGGCCATGAAAGCCGCTGCTACTTAGGTGCCATTCTGTGGGCCGGCGCCCTGAGTCGAGGAGGTGGACGTCGTCGATGGATGCATCTCTTCTTGCCTCCTGTAACCAGCGGTGCATCGCCTTGTGGCCTTAATGTTTTATTAGTATAGTACTCCCTCCGTTCCCAAATATAAGTCTTTCTAAAGATTCCAGCAAGTGACTACTACATACGGAGCAAAATGAGTGAATCTACACTCTAAACTATGTCTTCATACATCTGTATGATGTATTCCATTTGAAGTAGTATCTAAAAAGGTTTATATTTATGAATGGAGGGAGTATATGGCATTTTTTATTCCAGTCGTAACGTTTTCACTGTGAGGTGGGGCCGCAGTTGAGCAAACCCACCCCACCCACCGGGCGTCGGTCGAGTTTAGAGTTAGAAGAGAGAAACGAGGGAGGAGGGCTAGCTGTAGCACGGACGCTATTGTCAGATGGGATCGTGTTTATAGAATAGGAGTACTGAGCACTCGTGCCTCTTTTTTTTTGAGGGAAAAATTAGTCGTATGTCTAGTACCACTAGTTGGGTGCGTGCGACCTATAGCTGTCATCACTTTAGGTCTACTTTTCGAACCGCGGCTACGCTTCACAGTACATATTTTTCACGCATTTATCCTCCTATATGTACTCCTAGGCTATTTCCACGTGCTCCCATTCGTCGACATGTGGGACATAGAGCATCTGGGTCGTAGTGCATGCACGACTCGGAGCATATGTTGGGGTACTTTACATTTCAGACCTCACGAATTACATGCAAACCCCCCGTAGAAGAATAAATAAATCAATGAATTACTACATGAAATCGGATTATTTTCGTGGAAACGGGAGCACGTTCATTAAATTTTGGACATAACACATTTATAAAAAATGACCGGACCTAAACCAGTCTAAGGGCCTCTTTGTTTTTTCTCGAAAAAAAAGGGCCTCTTTGATTCGCAGGATACTGAAAACACAGGAATGGGGACTGTATGATGGCGATGAACCGAGATGAGGAGAACTCTAACTCAGTTAGAGGTTAGAGTTAGATTCTAACCCTGAACTAACTCTAAACCAAAGAGGTGTATGGATGGCAGGGTTAGATTGACAGTAAATGCTCTATCTCAATCATTTGACTACTTTCGACCCTATTTTTAGTCAGACTAAAATAAGTCCCTTGGATCCAAGCACCCTCTTGGTGTGGCCGGCTCTTCTGTGGCCTCCTCCCACTCACAATTGACATAAACGAACCATCTATACAATCAAGCATGCAAAACATGATAATTTTTACTTTGTCCATACAAATGAGATATCCCACTTAAACATACAAGTCGTCAATCAAGCTTCACAAAATAAAAAACACTTCATGAAACAAAGAATGAGCTAACTCATCACGGAAGGTATTCATGATAGGGAGGGAGCCCGGAGCCCCTCACGCACCGAGGGAGGAGCTCGCCATCGTCGCTCTGGAGGAAGGCTCAGAGAGCCCAAGCCAGGAACCCCTCAGCCTTGCCCTTGCGAGTTGAGATCGACACCGGCATGGGTAGCAGGGGCCGCTGTCACGATGGGGAACTTAATCTTTGGGCCTCTATAAATAATGCAAGTATGTAACTAAAATACCTAGAAAGGTGAACTGAATCTTTGGGCCTCTAGAAATAATGCAAGCCTGAAACTGAAATACCTAGAAAGGTGAACTGAATCTTTGGGCCTCTAGAAATAATGCAAGCCTGAAACTTAAATACCTAGAAAGGTGAACTGAATCTTGGGCCTCTAGAAATAATGCAATCCTGAAACTGAAATACCTAGAAAGGTGAACTGAATCTTTGGGCCTCTAGAAATAATACAAGCCTGAAAATGAAATACCTAGAAAGGTGAACTGAATCTTTGGGCTGAGAAATAATGCAAGCACAAACTCAAATACCTAGAAAGGTGAACTGAATCTTTGGGCCTCTAGAAACAATGCAAGCCTGAAATTGAAATACCAAGAAAGGTGAACTGAATCTTTGGGCCTCTACAAATAATGCAAGCCTGAAATTGAAATACCTAGAAAGGTGACCTGAATCTTTGGGCCTCTAAAAAGATTTATTACCTCCTCGAGCAGCATCAAACAATTCCATGTGTGCACCACAAATCTATAGCAAGTTTGATCAGGATCTACTTTTCCAAATCAGAATTAGCGCTAGAGCAAGCAAGATCAATGATATGGTCGTGAGACAGAGAAGGAACGAACAAACTCACCCCTCTCGCGACCTCCCTGGTAGATGCACCGCCGCCACGCATGACAGAGGGAGAAAAATGACTGGTGAAGGGGGAGCGGGGCGACCTTCGAAGGTCGTAGGGAGAGGGCGGTCGGAGTAGGGTGGCGGAGGCCAAAAGGAGAGGGCGGCCGGAGGAGAGAGAGGGCGAGCGGCACTTGGGCGGGCGGCCCTATGGGGAACAGAGAGGAGTCGTGCGAGAGGGAGGGAGCGATCTGGTGCGGGCAGGTGAGATTTTTTAGGGAGGCGATGCAGTGCGGGCGGTGAGATTTTTAGTTCTCTTTTAGTGGGCCCAGGATAACTAACCCAATTATAACCTCTCCACCGGGCTAGTTTTTTAGCTGGGTTAGAGCAAACTAGCTCAAACTAACCCCTCTTGTTTCGATAATTTGAGGCTATTTCAACCCAAACTAGCTCTAACTCAGGATCCAAACAAAGAGGAGTGTTATTGTACATGCTACAAAGTGCACCGTAGCACATTGTTTTTATGGCCATATCACCACATTATTGTTTTCTACTGCTGGTTCACTTTGGGCTACCGTGGTTACTTACGGCTGGTTAACTGGGATGCCGTGGTTCGCACTCCTCCGAGGTGAGTAGTACTCCCTCCGTTCCTAAATATAAGTCTTCGTAGATATTTCACTGTGGACCACATACGGATGTATATAGATGCATTTTATGTGTAGATTCACTCATTTTTCTCCGTATGTGGTCCATAGTGAAATCTCTCCAAAGACTTATATTTAGGAACGGAGGGAGTAGTATAGTACTAGTATATACCGCATCATCCTTTGCTCCTTCTTACTACTCCGACATGTGGGAGAGCCAGCATCCGGGTCGACGTGTCATGCACCAGATTAGAGAGCGGAACGGAAGGGGGCATCACCCCGGTCGGTGCGCCAGTAATTCATGACTATAGTGAGTGGTCATATCACAAGTCTTTCCAGCAGTAACGCGCCATCAAATCGCACAGCCCCATTCGCTCACTGTCGGTGTCAAAACCGGCGGATCTCGGGTAGGGGGTCCCGAACTGTGCGTCTAGGCGGATGGTAACAGGAGACGAGGGACACGATGTTTTTACCCAGGTTCAGGCCCTCTCGATGGAGGTAAAACCCTACTCCTGCTTGATTAATATTGATGATATGGGTAGTACAAGAGTAGATCTACCACGAGATCAGAGAGGCTAAACCCTAGAAGCTAGCCTATGGTATGATTGTTGTCCGTCCTACGGACAAAAACCCTCCGGTTTATATAGACACCGGATAGGGTTACGGTTACACAGAGTCGGTTACAATGGTAGGAGATCTACATATCCGTATCGCCAAGCTTGCCTTCCACGCAAAGGAAAGTCCCATCCGGACACGGAATGAAGTCTTCAATCTTGTATCTTCATAGTCCAGGAGTCCGCCAACGGTGATAGTTCGGCTATCCGGACACCCCCTAATCCAGGACTCCCTCAGTAGCCCCCGAACCAGGCTTCAATGGCGATGAGTCCAGCGCGTTGATTGTCTTCGGCATTGCGAGGCAGGTTCTTCTCCAAATTCCATATACTTTTCGAATAGTGTCCGGCTTCTGATAAATGTTGCGCTCCTTGGCTTTCACGCCCAATAGTGGCCATCTTCCACGTGTTGAATGAATGCGAAAAGCCAGGGTATTTTTACACTTATCCCCCTAGCTGCGCAAATGAGATGTCTATAAAAGGGACGAGGATCTAGATCCGAGTCACACCATCCTCCCTCCGCGAGCTTTCATCGGAGCGCCTCTGACAAAAATCCATTCCATCATGGACAGTCGACACGGCTCCTCCTCTCGCGCTCCCAGCCCTTAGGCTGGAAATTGGGAGAGATGCTCAGTCCCGCATAACGAGCTAGTGACACTCCAAACCAAGGGATTTCTTCCCCCGGCCTTCATGATTTCGGTTCGAGCCGGACTCGCCACCTATAAGGGCGGAAAGCAAGCGGAGAGTGTCCCCGATCCCTCCAACGGAGAGCGGGTATGCATTGTCTCTTATCTATTAAGACGACTAGGATTTCCAATTCATACATTTCTTCGGGGGTTCTTGGAGTTCTACGGCCTCCAGTTGCACCACCTTACGCCTGCCTCCATTTTGCACATCGCGGGCTTCGTGGCCCTTTGCAAACTGTTCTTGGGCGTTGAGGCTCATTTTGCGCTATGGAAGAGATTATTTTGCCTTGTACCCCGTTCTCATGAGGGGTCAATATATCAAGTGGGCGGAGCCGGGCTGTGGCGCATCGCCGGGACCGGTTATCTATCCGGAACCCAAAGAAGCCGTCCGAAGACTGGCCTTCGGAATGGTTTTATATAGAAGACGTCCCGCTGCCGGATCCTGTTCGGACCAGTCTCCCAGAGTTCAGCAATGCTCCTTTGAAGAAACGCCTGAGTTGGCGCCCGTGGAGCCCCCAGAGGGAAGACGACAGGGACGTCCTTTACCTGATGAATCAAATAAGATTGTTAGCTCATTCCGGACTGACCATGATCGGTGTCATGGCCACATGTATTATCACGAAGTGCGGCCGCCCAAAGATAGGGGCTACCCCATGTGGGATTTTAACGGGGAGGACGATGCCACCCGTCATGGCCGTAAGGGGCCCGGATTCGTCACCGATCTGGTGAAGATCTTTTCCGTGCTGTACAAGGGAGAAGAGGAGGATTTTCTCCGCGTCAGTCCATTGAACGGATTTTCTATGAACAATCCTCGAAGTTGGGTAAGCGGACATTTCTTTTTTGCACATCCGATCCGTATTCCCATGGTTAGGTATCTCATTTTGTGATTTTGACGCAGGAACTGCGCCAGGCTATAAAAGACATAAACAGCCCGCCTCCACAACCCGAGGATCCAGAACGGCTCCTCGATCCGGCCTCCCAAGAGGATCCGGACATATTGGTGGAGCTGATTGATGGGGTATTTCACCAACTGAGCATCGACAATGCCTTGGTTGCCATTACGGCCGATTACCGGAATACTTCCAGCCTCACAGTAATCGAGACCGAGGTCCCAATACTCGATAATGACCCATCCGTGCTTATTTTTATCACCGTATACCAATGGTGTTTCGCAGGGGTGCCTTCGAGGCAGAGGTCGAGCTCATGGGCGGCTAGCCAACAAGGGGCAGCATGGCCCCGCAGGCTAAAAAGAAGTGCGGTCTGGATCGAAACGCCGCCGCAACGGTATGGCGCGTCACCATATTCCCAGGATTGATTCCTAGAAGGCGTACTAACGCTTGTGATCTTTTCAGGAAAAAGAGCACTCGCTGGACTGTGTCCGGAGAGGTTGCCGATCGAGCCTCCGCCAGCCAAGCTCCAAAGCCGGGTCCAGAAGCAGAGGCGAGCACGAGGCGTGCGTTGGATGCTCCCCCGACAGAGGATGCCGACAGATTGTCCGCCACCAACTCCGAGGTGGAGAGTGCCATGAATCACAGGCGCCGCCGGACAGTTCTTCGTGACGCATGTTTCTCCCAAGAGGCATTGAATGCCTTCAATTCGGGAGATGCGCACCTACGTGCCGCTCAAGATGGTCTAGCCAGAGCCACGGAGCAGTATGTAAAGCACATACGGGTGAGGAAATTTGACGGTTATATATGCCAGTAGCCCCCGAGACTTAAAATAGTTAGAGTAACTGATTTAAGGATCATTTGTTATGCAGGATCTTACAAAAAAGAATACCCAATTGTCCCAGGAGCTTGAAGAATGCAAGGCCCAACTTGAGGCCGCACTAGCCGCTACAGGGGGAGCCACAGAGACCCCCTCTGGTAATATATGCTTCAAAAGATAAGTAGTTTGTGAAGTGCGGCGTGTGTGTAAATCTGACAATAATATTGCAGATGGCTCTGGACTAGATCCGGACAAGCAATAGCTCTTGCGCCGGTTGAAGGCCGGCGAGAATGTGCTTACAAGGGTGAGGCAAGAGAAAAATCATCTCCAAGATGCCAACACCCAGCTAGGTGAGGAACTAAAGGATGTTCGTGCCCAGCTGTCTGACTCCGTGAAGGAGAATCGGTGACTTCGTCGCGGCATTTATAGTAAGTGCTTGAGCGAACTTTGAAAAAGAGTTCGGCGAGGAAGTCAACTAACGAGTTATGTACGTAGGTATGCTCACGAGTCGCCCTGCGGAGGAAATGCCCGGTTCTACGGGTGACCTTCTTCGAAGTTATTGCAACTGCGAGCTAACGAGTTCAGCGGTGATGACAGTGTCGCCCAGGCCTTGTGGCCATCTATCTCCCTGCCGAAGGCCTTGGAGAGCTTGCAGAGAAGCTTCAGGAGCATGGCGGCGCTTCCGACTATGGAAGATATCGGCTGTCGTCAAGGCGCCAGGAGGCCTGGGCCATGGTGAAGACGTGGTACACGAAGGCGGACCCAAACCACATGGCCGAGGTCGGACCTGTGGGGCCCGATGGGAAGAAGATCCCTGTGAGCTTAGTGTACGGCCAAGTAGAGTTGGCCGCGAAGTATTCCCAGCAGGACTGTAAACTAGACAGCCTATTAGACGGCATTGAAGAGGAATACAATCAATCAATTTGACTATGTAATTTAAAATGACATGTAAAATGCCTTCTAGCCGGATTGTAGATCGTTTGTCGTAGCAGACCTTTTCGCTTCAACCTCGGGACCCAATAGTCCGGAGTTTGTCCGAATACCCTCGCGGTTATGTAAAAACCGGGGCATGCGTGGAGACCAGGTGTAGGGGTCATGAGTGCTTTATCATACAAGTGCCCAACTAGTTATGTTATATTACATGGTTAGCAAGAAACATCTTCCAGGGAGAATAGTTCCATTAGGGGTTCCTTTCCCTGGGAGGCATGCCCTAAAGTGCATGTCCGGACGGCGAAAAAAAGCAGAAAAGCATCTGGGGGCAGATAAATGAAAAATAAAAATCGTCTTTTAGTTCATCGACCGAATATTCCCTTAAGAACGCTAGCTTTTGGCTTCACCCAGTCTGAGGTACATGTCCGGCTGTCCCGGCGGTAACAATCGCAGAGGTGCTCCCTTTACCACCTAGTCGAACAATCGGGAACGTAGGGGTAAGCACAGGAGCCAGGCAACCCAGCTTGGCCAAAACTTAAGTCATATCGATGCATATAATGGTGAATAAAAGGTACATGCGGAAGTGTGACACATGTGTTGGGCATAAAGCCCGTATAAATAAGCTTCTGTTAAAGAAGCCCCCGGGTATAATGAGCGCGGATAGCACGTCAAGTGTGTGCGAACAATGCGCAAATGAGCCTTTAACGGCTTTGGAAAAAAGGAGGAAGAAGGAGAGAAATAAAAGACAGCTTAAAGTATACAATATAGACGGAGGAAGGAGACGAACTCGGAATCCGGCGCTAGGCGTAGAATCTTCGGAGACGGGCTACGTTCCATGGGTTCAGCTCGAGTCGGTTATCCGATGCGTTTACAGGCAGTGCGCTCCGCCGGTCAGGACTTGGTCGATGATGAAGGGACCCTCCCATTTGGGCTTGAGTTTGTCCTTTTTCTTGTCCGGCAGGCGTAGAACTAGTTCGCCAACATTGTAAGCTTTGGCCCGTACTTCCCTGCTTTGATATCTTCGAGCCTTCTGTTGATAGAATGCGGAACGAGCTTTTGCCACGTCGCGCTCCTCCTCCAAGGCGTCCAAACTGTCCTGCCGATCAAGCTCGGCTTCTCTTTCTTCGTACATGCGCACGCCAGGTGAGTCATGAATTATGTCGCAGGGCAAAACTGCCTCTACGCCGTATACCATAAAAATGGTGTGAATCCGGTAGTGCGATTTGGTGGAGTCCGCCACCCCCAGAGTACGGAGTCGAGCTCCTCTACCCAGTGCGTGTTAGATTCCTTGAGGGACCTCACTAGGTTGGGTTTAATGCCGCTCATGACTAGACCGTTTGCTCGCTTGACTTGACAGTTAGTTTGGGGGTGATAGACTGAAGCGTAGTCGAGCTTGATGCCCATGTTTTTGCACCAGAGTTTGACCTCGTCGGCCGTGAAGTTCGTGCCGTTATCAGTGATGATGCTATGGGGACGCCGTAACGGTGTACTACCCCTGATATGAAGTCTATCAGTGGTCCGGATTCGTCGTCTTCTGAGTGCTTGGCCTCTATCCATTTGGTGAATTTATCCACCATGACCAATAGGTATTTTTGCTTGTGGGTTCCTCCTTTAAGGGGTCCAACCATGTCAAGCCCCCAGACCGCGAAGGGCCAGGCGATGGGTATAGTTTTGAGGGCGGTGGGTGGCATGTGGCTTTGATTAGCAAAGAGCTGGCAACCGACGCATCGTTGGACTATGTCATGAGCATCTGCCCGGGCCGTCGGCCAATAAAATCATGTACGGAAGGCCTTGCCTACAAGGGCCCGGCCTGCGGCATGGTGCCCACCGAGTCCGGCATGAATTTCAGCCAGGAGATTTCGCCCTTCCTCTTCGGAGATACACCTTTGAAGGACTCCGGTTGTGCTTTTCTTATAAAGCTCTCCCTCATGGACCTTATAGGCTTTAGACCGCAACACTATGCAGTGGGCCTCGTTTTGGTCCTCGGGAAGTTCCTGCCTAGTTAGGTAGGCTAGGAATGGTTCTGTCCATGGGGCAATGACTGCCATTATTGCATGGGCTGACGGTGTTATTTCGTTGGCGGGACCACCAACTATGTCAGAATGTTTGGTGTGGGGCAGTGTGGTTGGGTCCGGGTTGTTATTTCCGGACTCTCCCTCCCATAATACAGATGGCTTGAAAAGCCTCTCTAGGAAGAAGTTTGGGGACGGCATCGCGCTTTGCGCCAATGCGTGCCAACACGTCTGCTGCTTGGTTGTTATCCCGGGCTATATGGTGAAATTCGAGCCCCTCAAACCGAGCTGACATTTTTAGGACGGCATTGCGATAAGCTGCCATTTTCGGATCCTTGGCATCAAAGTCCCCATTTATTTGGGATATCGCGAGGTTCGAATCCCCGCGCACCTCTAGGCGTTGAATGCCGATGGAGACTGCCATGCAGAGACCATGTAGAAGGGCCTCGTATTAGGCTGCTTTGTTGGAGTCCGTGTACATTATTTGAAGTATGTATTGGACTGTATCTCCGGTTGGGGATGTCAGAACGGCGCCAGCCCCCAGGCCGGCCAACATTTTGGAGCTGTTGAAGTGCATGATCCAGTTGGAATATGCGCCGTACTCTTTAGGGAGTTCGGCTTCAGTCCATTCGATGATGAAGTCAGCCAAAACTTGCGACTTAATAGCTCACCGTGGCTTGTAGGTTATGTCGAACGGTAGGAGCTCAATGGACCATTTAGCAGTCCGGCCCGTTGCATCGCGGTTGTTTATAATGTCATTAAGAGGTACTTCGGAGGCTACTGTTATCGAACACTCTTGGAAGTAGTGTCGCAGCTTCCGGGATGCCATGAACATCGCGTATGCTATCTTTTGATAATGCGGGTACCGTGACTTGCATGGAGTTAGGATAGTGGACACGTAGTAAACTGGTTTTTGGAGAGGGAACTTGTGTCCGTCCGTTTCTCGTTCGACAACGAGCACCGCGCTTACAACTTGATGGGTTGCTGCGATGTATAATAGCATTGATTCGCCCATGTTGGGCGCGGCCAGGACCGGATTTGTTGCCAATATGGCTTTGATTTCTTCGAGTCCGGCCGTGGCGGCATCCAAATCCACTCGGAGTGTTCGATTGTGCCGGAGGAGGCGATAAAGGGTAACGCCTTTTCTCCTAAGCGGGAGATAAAGCGGCTTAGAGCCGCCATGCATCCGGTCAATTTTTGTATTTGTTTGAGGTCTTTGGGGATATCCAATTGTGACAGAGCTCGGATCTTGGCTGGGTTTGCTTCAATTCCTCTACCGGATACAATGAAGCCCAAGAGCTTTCTGGCTGGTACGCCGAAAACACATTTTTCCGGGTTGAGCTTGATGTCATATGTTCGGAGATTATCGAATGTGAGCCTCAAGTCGTCGACTAGGGTTTCGACATGCTTGGATTTGACGACCACATCGTCTACATATGCCTCCACTGTTTTGCCGATCTGGTTTGCGGACATATACGAATCATGCGTTGATATGTTGCGCCGGCATTTTTGAGCCCAAAGGGCATTGTGTTGAAGCAGAATGGGCCGTATGGAGTGATGAATGCCGTTGCGGCTTGGTCTGGCTCTGCCATCTTAATTTGGTGGTAGGCGGAGTATGCGTCGAGGAAACACAATGAATCGTGTCCTGCAGTAGCGTCGATAATTTGATCGACGCGGGGGAGGGGGAAGGGATCCTTTGGGCAAGCCTTGTTAAGGTCCTTAAAATTGACACATAGGCGCCAGGATTTGTCCTTCTTTGGTACCATTACCTGGTTTGCTAGCCAGTCCGGATGTTTAATATCTCTGATGAATCCGGCCTCCAATAGTTTGGCTGGCTCCTCTCCCATGGCCTGTCTCTTGGGTTCGGAGAAACGCCAAGAGCTTGTTTGGTGGCTTGAATCCTTTTAGGATATTTAGGCTGTGCTCGGCCAGCCGGCGTGGGATTCCTGGCATGTCTGAAGGGTGCCAGGCAAAAATGTCCCAATTTTCGCATAGGAATTCTCGTAGTGCGGCATCCACATCAGGGTATAATTATGCCCCGATTGAGGCTGTTTTTGTAGGGTCCGTTGGATGGACTTGGAATTTGACTATTTTCGTCTGCCGGTTTAAAAGAGGTGGACTTGGATCTCTTATCGAGTATCACATCGTCCCTGTTCACTGTGGAGCGCAGCGCAGTGAGTTCCTCTACCGCTAGGGCTTCGGATAGTGCCTCAAGGGCAAGTGCGCCTGTTTTATTTTCAGCGCGGAGCGCTATGTCCGGTTCACTAGCGAGAGTGATAATTCCGTTGTTTCCGGGCATTTTGAGCTTCATGTACCCGTAATGGGGTATAGCTTGAAAAATTGTGAATGCCTCTCGCCCTAATAGAGTGTGGTATCCGCTGCTGAACGGGGCCACTTGGAATGTGACCTCCTCGGACCTATAATTGTCCGTGTGCCGAACACCACATCCAGTGTGATCTTTCTGACAAACATGCTTCCAGACCGGGATTATTCCTCTAAAGGTTGTGCTGCTTTGCTCAATGCGGCTCCAGTCTATTTCCATTTTTCGAAGGGTTTCCTCGTAGATGAGGTTTAATCCGCTGCAGCTGTCCATGAGTACCTTAGTAAGGCGAAAGCCGTCCACTATTGGACTAAGGACCAATGCGGCTGGTGCTCGGGCTGTTCGGAATTTAGGTTCGTCACTGGCGTTAAAGGTAATAGCCGTGTCACTCCATGGATTTATTGTTGCTATCTGGGGCAAGGTTGCGGAGTGTTCGTTTCGGCAAGGTTTCGGCAAGGCAAGACTGTTAATACCGTACTGATATTGCTGGGCTGGTGCTCTGGAGCTAAGAGCTCTTTGCCACTTTTGGCCACCTGCCATAATATCCAACATGCTCTAAGGCTATGAGTTGGAGTGGCGCCCTCTGTGCTATGAATTTTGCAGGGTCCATTGAGCCATCCCTCCAAAGACGGTTCCATGCCCTTTGGGGGTTTTGCTTTTTGGTATGTAACCCAGTGCACAGTGATGATGCACCCTTTTATTTCGGACTAGGGTCGTATTCGGGGCCGGATTATCCCAAAATTTGATTTCGGTTTTCCAGGCGCTCTCCATCGCGCAGTACTTTCGTACTATGGACGCCAAGTCAGCGAAGCATGTAATATCACGACGATTTATGGCGTTTAGGATTCCCTTGTCCGTGCAATTATTGCAGAAGAATGAGATTGTGTCCTCCTCGCGGCAATCCTTTATCATGTCCATAACCAGGAGGAATCTGGCCCAGTAATGATGTGCTATTTCACCGGGCTCTTGCCGGATTTGGGATAGATCGCTTATGTTTGGGTGGGCGGGTGGAATTAAATTCGAACCCGTCCGATCTAAGACTTCGAGGGCCAAGAAGTTTCCGAACTTGGAAGCTTGGGTTCTTGGAGGTTGTCCAATGATTCTAGCCTTTGCTGCGACTTTAAGTTCAGGGCTTGAGTGGTGTCCTCCCCTCATGAGTCCGGCATGGAGGGTCGGGAATCCGGACATAGCTAGTCCTTAAGGTAGGAGAAGAGTTGCCGTATTGTTCCTCTACCACAGCAACGTGGTGAGTAGCACAGGAGAGTTGATCTCTCTCGGATCGGATTTAGGCCCAATCTGATCGTGATGCATTAGCGACTCCTAGGGCGGCGATGCGATCCAAGAGCTCGTTTAAGGAAGATAGCTCCATCGGATCTAACTGCTCGGCGAGTTCCGAGTTAACGTGAAGATTGCTTTTGATGACCCGAGAAGTCACCATCGGCGCGGCGGCCGAACAGGCGGGTCATAAGAAAACCGCCTATTCGGAGAGTTTGGCCGGTGGCCAAACCTCCTTTAGCAACGGTGCCGTCTTTAAAGACGGGATGAGGCATCCTTCCTGACAGCGACGACACAGAGGAACTCTCAATGAAAGCACCAATGTCGGTGTCAAAACCGGCGGATCTCGGGTAGGGGGTCCCGAACTATGCGTCTAGGCGGATGGTAACAGGAGACGAGGGACACGATGTTTTTACCCAGGTTCGGGCCCTCTCGATGGAGGTAAAACCCTACTCCTGCTTGGTTAATATTGATGATATGGGTAGTACAAGAGTAGATCTACCACGAGATCGAGAGGCTAAACCCTAGAAGCTAGCCTATGGTATGATTGTTGTCCGTCCCACGGACTAAAACCCTCCGGTTTATATAGACACCGGATAGGGTTAGGGTTACAGAGTCGGTTACAATGATAGGAGATCTACATATACCAGACGCCAAGCTTGCCTTCCACGCCAAGGAAAGTCCCATCCGGACACGGCCGAAGTCTTCAATCTTGTATCTTCATAGTCCAGGAGTCCGGCCAACGGTGATAGTTCAGCTATCCGGACACCCCCTATTCCAGGACTCCCTCACTCACCCTCCTCGCCTCTCTGTCAAACCGCCTACCCGAAAACTGTCGCGCGTACTGCCCGGGAAAAGCCCCGCCCTCAACTTTTAACTACGCGAAAATAGTTCGAGCTTGTTCGTTCTATATAAATACAGTACTTACTGTATGTTTATTCACCCGTGGGGTTGTTCAATGAATGGAGGGGCGGGGAGCACAAGTGAACAATACTACCTCTGTCCGGGTTTATTGGTCCCCATTGTATTTCGTGCCAAATTTTGACCATAGATTAAACTAAGAAAATGTTCACGCATTTCGCCAAAAATTATATTTTACAAAACTATCTTCAAATACGAATCCAATGAGAAAATTTTTCTTGACATGCATTAACATTTTTTTAGTTAAATATTTAGTCAAAATTTGGCACAAACTATAAAAGGGACCTATAAACCAGGACGGAGGTAGTACTGTAGTAGTAGTAAGTAGGAGCCGTAGAGTAGTCACCTTAAATAGAGAGTTTCTTTTCTTTAATGCCACATACACAAATTGAAACGCTTGTTGTGGAGAGAAAAAAGATAATCACTCCACTATATATGGACGCAGGGGCCTGAGCGCTTGCTTCACTTGGGTTGCTCTCTTCATTTTCTCTCTGCTCACCGCTGGTCACAGATCCGGCCGGTGTGTATAGAGGACTAAAATGTGCATCGTTCACGCGGTCATCGCCGCCGAGGGAGGAAACCCACAGCTGCCGGAGGGGCCCGATCCTCTGCCGGTGACGTTCGCTCAGACACAGCGCCGGCTCGGGTGGTCCTCCGACCCTTCTTCCTCCCTGCCGTATTGCCCGCAGATCCGACCTGCCGCCGCCGACATCCCGGCGACCCTCAGGTATAAGTTCTTCGAAAGCGGCCTTGCTCTACTGCCCCAGCTCTCCACGTGTCTGCATGTGCATCTTTTTCTACTCCCATCAGCTCTTCCAAAGCCACCTAAATTGTTAGTATTATTAGAGGTAAAGCTACTTCATGCATTCGAATCTAGGGCTTTGTTCAAACAACGAAGAAAGGGGGGAAAGTTGTAGCATGAATCTAGGACTTGATTCAAAGAGGAAATAATATGGTAAAAGTAGTAGAGACCGGATACCCAATCGGTCTCTTGGTTGAAAAGGGAAATAATGGGAGAACGCAGTACAAACTGGATAAGGAACAGATCTATTATTGGTTGAAAAAAGGATAGAAAGTGGCGGCTGGTGGACAAGTCAACAGAGTATGTCCAGGATTAGATTTGCTGCCATCACATAGTAAAAGGTCTCCAGGATTAGATTTGTTGCCCTCGCATAGTAAAAGGTCTCAGGATTAGATTTGCTTCCCTCGCATAGTAAAAGGTCTCAGGATTAGATTTGCTGCCCTCACATAGTAAAAGGACTCAGGATTAGATTTGCTGCCCTCACATAGTAAAAGGCCTCCAGGATTAGATTTGCTGCCCTCACATAGTAAAAGGTCTCAAGGATTAGGTTTGCTGCCCTCACATAGCGTGAACAAGCTTGGCATCACCACTTTATGCCTCCTTGTAGGCACATTGTGCTGATGCGTCCACTGTCGCATGTCCTTATACCAACCTTTTGCTGTTTTTTTGTGGGTAAACCAACCTTTTGCTGTAAGGGCGCATGTAAAATGAAGCGATCACACTGTTACCTTAGGGACATGTCTAACCAGTGTTATTGTTAATCTAATGCCTCCAGTGATAAGATGCAATTAAACTGTGTTACAAATGGCACTCCCGCTGTTTTCCCCAAAGTATGATAAGTAAGTTGCTCCTTTACGCTGCTTTGAGTGTCCTGGTGTCCCCACGGTCCCATGCCCTTAAACCAACTCTTTAGCTGCTTTGTTGATTTATCGTGTCCGGTAAACAAGCAATGCCACCATTAAAGTAATCCCATATCTGAGGAATCTCATTGTTGATCGTAATGCTTACGGTAACATGAAGCATTGTCGACGTTTTAAAATTTCTACTGTCCTTGCGTGATTGCCATGAACATAATTAAGATGCTTCTTTTCATTTTGTATATGTTTCGTATATTCTTATTGACCAGCAAATGTTTACTTTCTATCATTTTGTGCAGATAGGGATATCCATTTCACCTTGTTGCTATTGTGACCTTTTCGTGAACTGCACAAAACACTTTTTTTGGAATGAGTGTCTTGTGCAGTTCAACTAAAGTGTCACGTGGGCACCATCTCTCAATTTTGGTGGAACTGCACAAAATGGTTAAACTAAAGTGAAACCATGCTCTCTTGTCTCCTTGTGACGGTCAAGAGCAACATCTCTCAATTTTGGTGGAACTGCACAAAATGGTTCAACTAAAGCGAAATCATGCTCTCCTGTCTCCTTGTTTGTGCTATGCAAACATGTTGTGCAAACAGGAATACTCTACTACAGATGTTGTGAAGGTCAAGAGCATTCGCCAAGTTCTTCGATTGTATGACATGGCTAGCCAAGATGGATTTAATCCCGATATTCACTTTATCAAAAGGCTCTAATGGGTTGGTTACGAATCTTGCAAGTCGGGAATCGATGAGATGTGTAGGCATCTTTGTTGTACTTATTATTTGAATCTTATTTGTTGGTTCTGAATCTTGCAAGCTGGGAATCAATGAGACGTGTAGGCATCTTTGTTGTACTTACTATTTGGATCTTATTTGTTGGTTCTGAATAATGCAAGCTGGGAATCAATGAGATGTGTAGGCATCTTTGTTGTACTTATTATTTGGATCTTATTTGTTGGTTCTGAATCTTGCAAGCTGGGAAACACGGCATGATGATGCGAGAGGACAGCAACCATAACAAACAATTCAAACTTGGTAGTATTATCTTTGTGAAAGTGCGACAAATGTCGATCGTGTAATGCGTCTGAGAATAATAATTCTAATTGTTGTGCATGTTGATCCTGTGGCAGTGATAGAACGAGCCAATGCATTGCTTGTTTTAAGTATAAATTTCTATTAAAGCTAATTAAATTTAAGTAAAGTGACCACTAACTCATGTTATTACAGTACCAATACAGACCCGCTCGTGAACCGACGTGTGGCCGGAGTAGGTTTCTTAATGGATGCGTTTGAATGCGCTGAGAGTGCATCTTCTGTCGGGCGTGCAGCGGACGAGGGAGGGGTAGTAACTGTTGTCGCCTGTACACACTCAGCTTACTTTTGAATCCAGTTCCCCAAGAGCTGAAAAACGAACTGTTGTCGCCGCCTACACACTCGTTCACTCGAAGAGCAAGTACAATAGAGCTGAGTCAGCGGGCTATAAGGCATAAACTAGTATATTTCTGCTTAGTTGGGGGAAAGAGAAGCGGAGAGAGAAGGTAAGCGGGCTCTTCGTGAAGAGCCAGCTCTAGCACGTGCTCCTAGGCACTTTGTGAGAATGAAAGGTGGGCCACATAATAAAAAAATAGTACACTCTTTTGATCTACTATTGTACATGTTGACTATAAGATGGGTTGTAGATGACATGGCACTGGCTTATATCCAGCAGGCGGCTATACTATTAACCATGCTCGAAGAGACTCCAATGGCGATCCGAGGGGTGAGCCTGCTGGATATGGACTTCAGCAAGGAGTTAGTTCGCCGTTCAGTCCTATGGTTGCACCAAGTTGAATGTGATGTACACCAACTATACAGACTCGGTGAAGCTCTTCCTCGCCTCAGTCCTATGGCTGCACCAGGTTCTGGAGCATTCGCCCGTTTCATCGGTAGCGCCGGCTGCACCTTCGCTACGGTGGAGAGAAGGAAGAACGCGACGATTCGGCCATCTGGTGCAACAAGCTTGTCGACATCCGGATGCAATACAAGATCATCAAAGAACGGGCAGGAGAAGGACTACGTGGTTGACCTACCGAGACCATCATCGACCCACGATACGCCAACATGAAAGAAGGCGACGAACACGTGGGAGGTACCTGCGAATCTAGCCTACATAACCTACGCGGCCAAGGACGCATACGCATGCTACGACATGTACAGGCAGATCTTCGACATGAGGGTGTGTCTGCTTCCCGTAACCAACGAGTACACGGACAGCCGCAGCGTCAGGATCAAGCATGCCAGGAAGGTCTAGATGTTGTACTTTATCTGTTTATAAGCACATTTATCATCGGAGTGTTTCATGCATTAGCCTATGTGTCGTAATTATCTGTTTTGTCCGAAATATTTCTTTTAAGAACCCATTAACCTGATTGCTTTTTTTAGTGGCTATTTGCTAATGTATGTAAACTAGTTCACTTGTCCGTAAAAAAAACTAGTTCACTCGGCTGCCGTGCTTTGAATCTCCTTCCTCCCAACATATTCCTCTCCTCAGGTGGACCCAGGTCTCTGAATTTTCTCCCACTTTCTTTTTCGATGTAAACTGAGTTTTCTCGATTACTTTCCCTAGAACCAACTCAACTGTCCCACGTCTAGCCTAAAAAATAATAATACCCCACGTACTATTAACTCATCAAATTAAAATGATATTTTATTTCGTATGTTGAAATTTCTTACAAAATAATAATAATAATTGTTTATATATAACTTGCCAAGTTAACTCCTAGTGATTGCGTACATAAGCTTGCAAAGATTTTACTGACGTGCAATCATATGTTTATGTTTTTATAACATTTCTCCGTCTAGCCCAACATGATATTTTCACCCAGCCCAGCAAGTCCGTGGATTTAGAAAAATGCAAATGGGATTTAAGCGGGCTGCATAGATGCTACATCATTGTTTCACCCAGCCCACCAAATGGACTAAAAATAAATGGGTGGTGACATGTGGGCGATGGTCGAAGCCTAAGAAGGCGTTGGATTTACATCCAACGGCGGCATTCTTCTTCAATCTCTCGTCTTCTTCCCCAGCGCTGCCGGAACCGGGCCGCTTCCAGCTCTTCAAGGCCCTGGGCGGCGTTGTTTTATGCCTCAACAAACGCTACCCCGCCGACGGTTGTGCCATCCCTCCACTCTGCACCTCCTGTTATTCTCTGCCGAGTGTAGGCCCACCCCGCACCCGAACCAGTCAAGTTTCCCACTCCTCTCCGTCTGCGACTCCACTGCCACGTCTTCCCCATCTCCGGGTCATTCTAGTCTGGGGCCTTTCCATCGTCCATCGCCTCGGTGCGCTCGGCGCGGCATGGTCAACATACGAGAGTCATCGGAAGAGGACTGTACGTGGAGAGCCTGACGGCTGGGACCCACGAGGTCCATGGTCGCACGCAAGGAAAGTTCCTCCTTATTACGCACTGTACGTGCACTGTACGTGGGAAGGGCTTCTGTATTTCGCGAAAAAAACGTCCCCCCCCCCCGCTGACAGGTCGGACCCACCAGCTATATCTTCGCACGCAAGGAAGTGCCTCCTTATTACGCACCAAAAAATGAATACCCCCTGCTAGCTGGACCCACCATAGTGGGTGGCTGACTTGTGGGCCTACTAAGTTGACGAGGACAGAGGGCTTTGTCAACTTAGTCAATATGAATGATTCTAGCTCCAGTGACCGTAAGATGTCAATCCAACGACCATAATGCTTCTTCAACCTCTGGTCTTCTTGCTCCAGGCGCCCAAAGCAGCGCCGGTCGTGCCGCGTGCTCCTGCCTCTCGTGGCCGGCTGTGATGCCATGGAGGCCTCACCGCCCCCTACTCCTCCCACCGCTGGCCCAGGGTATCCCTCTACTCACCCACACCCCCTGTTATTCTTGCTGGCGGCGGCATTTCACGCCCTTGACCGAACGATGAACCTCGTACTCCTCTCGCGTGGGCATCCATCGCCGCGACTTCCACGGCTCCTCGTCGTCCCTTCCTAGGCCTCACCGTGCGTCCACCGCCTTGGTGCTCTCGGCATGGCGTGGTCAATGTGGTCAACGACCGACTTCCATCGGAGAGTATCTTGTGCGTGGAGAGGCCGACAATTTGGGTCCAAGGCCACAGCCCAGTCTTTTTGTGATTTGCCATGTAAGTGCTTTGTCGGGCCTGTTGGGCTGCAAATCTTTCAAGACGAGGAGAGCTTCATTCAGCTGGCCGAGAAAATGGCCTATCATTAATGAGAAATGGGCTGTACATTTTTAAAACACATCAAACCGGCAATTAGTTTCAAATATTTTTTTTCATTTCGAGATTTTAGATTACATTAATTTTTATGCATGGAGAATTTGTTGGATTTTATATTGATATACATTTATTTTTAAAATCAGTTTGAATGTGAGTCAAAATTTCGGGATTAAAAATAGTTCGGACCGCTTTTGAAATATGCAAAATTTCAGTATAATTTTTAACCGTGGCCACAATATGGGATGTAATGCTAACAAAAGAATATGGGCTCCAAACAAAACCTTAATAATTATAAAATGGTCTATAATTTATTATAATTAATGGCAGATGGGTTGTATGATGTTTTCCACAGATTTGAGGCTTTCCTAAAAAAAGGTTGACGCACAAGCAGTGACTGTTGGATGGCCATCCAACGGCCGTCATGCTTCTTCAATCTCTGCTCTTCCTGCTCCAGCCACTCAAACAAGCTCCAGCGGGACTGCCTGCTCCCTCCTCCCCGCGGCCAGCTGTGCTGCCGCGCAGGCCTCACCGCCCCACCGTACTCCCATCGCTGGCCTAGCCATCCCTTTACTCATCCACACCTGCTGTTATTCTCCGGCGACGGCAGACGAACCAGTAAACCCTCGTTCAGTCGTACTCCCCTCCGCGTGGGAAACAACTGCGGAGTCTTCCCTACCTCCGTGTCGTTCCCTTCCTAGGCCTCGCTGTCGTCCACCGCCCTGGTGCTCTCGGCGCGGCCTGGTCAACGTGGTCAACGACCGACATGCATCTGAAGTGGACTGTACGTGGAGAGGCCGACAGCTGGGTCCACGGCCGCACGCAAGCAAATGCCTCCTTATTACGCGCAAAATAATGAGTCCTCCACATGACATCGGGGACCCAGCGAAAGGGCCTCAGTATTTCGCGAAAAAAATGTTACCACCACTGACAGCTCGGACCCACAAGCTATAACTTCGCACGCGAGGAAGTGCCTCCTTATTACGCACAAAAAAATGAATACTCCCCCTGTTAGCTGGGACCTAGTATAGTGGCAGGCTAACTTGTGGGCCTACTAAGTTGACGGGGACGGAGGGCTTTGTCAACTTAGTCAATATGTACGATTCTAGCTCCAGTGACCGTATGATGTCCATCCAACGGCCGTAGTGCTTCTTCAACCTCTGGTCTTCTTGCTCCAGCCGCCCAAACCAGCGCCGGTCGTGCCTCGTGCTCCTGCCTCCCGTGGCCGGCTGCAATGCGGCGGAGGCCTCACCGCCCCCTACTACTCCCACCGCTGGCCAGGCCATCCCTCTACTCACAGACACCCCATGTTATTCTGCGGCGACGGCAGCGTCACACCGCAGCGAACCAGTGAACCCTCGTACTCCTCTACGCGTGGGCATCCACTGCCGCGTCTTCCCCGGCTCCGCGTCGTCCCCTTCCTAGGCCTCGCCGTCGTCCACCGCCCTGGTGCTCTCGGCGCGGCATGGTCAACGTGGTCAAGGAACGGCTTCCATCGGACGTGGGTATGTCGTGGAGAGGCTGACAGCTGGGTCCACGGCCGCTGCAAGGAAGTGCCTCCTTATTACGCGCAAAATAATTATTCCTCCACCTGATAGCGGGGACCCACCGGACGAGCCACCATATTTTGCGAAAAAAACGTTCCCCCTGACTACTGGGACCCACCAGCTACACCTTCGCACGCAAGGAAATGCGTCCGGGCAAAAAAAACGATTCGCCCCCCTGACTGCTGGGACCCACCAGCTACATCTTATACGCAAGGAAGTGCACGGCGGTCGGGACCCACCTGGTCGAAGCGTCGTAGCATTGTCATTACGGTCGTGAGCGATATGCGTACATCTTGGTAGATGTAGATGTGCGCTGCGTGTCGTAGATGTAGAGCGCTGCGTGTAAATGAAGAAGAGGCGCCGACGTAGCATGTACACGTCGTCTGGCGCTGACGGTGCAAGAAAGAAAATCTGACCCGCGTCGTACATACGGGCAGAGTATCGAATGCCTACTCGCGCATACGTACATGGCTGGGTCGGAACGGAGAAACAGCGTCGTCGTCGTGTTCATGGGGAGCCAACCGGCTGGGTCGGAACGGAATGCGTGGTCGTGTTCATTGGGAGGGCTTGGACGGAACAGGCGATGGAAACAAGGCCTGGCGTACCGCACAACGGAGGAAACAGCCTTGTGTTCGACCAGCCACGTTCGAAACGGGGTCCTGTTGATCGGGAGGGGCCTGGCATACAACAAAACGGAAGAAACGGACCTCCTACGGTCGAAACGGGGGTCCTGTTGATCGGGAGGGGTGTGGCGAACCGCAAAACGGAGGAAACGGACCTCCTACGGTCGAAACGGGGGTCCTGTTGAGCGGGACGGGTGTGGCGATCGCAAAGCGGACTAAACAGACTTGTGTTGGGCGCCACGGTCAAAGCAGGGGGTAGGGGTGTGGCGTGCATAAGCGACTCCACGGGATCTTGTTCATCTCCACCGTCGACCTCCTCCGGCCTCCACGGGCTACCGTCGACCTCCTCCGGCCTCCACGGGCTCCTGTTCATCCAGCCTCCACCGCGCTACTCCACCGCTCTTGTTCAACCACCACTCTCCACGGGCACCCCTCCACCGCTTCTCTGTTCATCCAGCCCTCCACACCACGGGGTCCTGTTCAACCACCCCTCCACGGCCACCCCTCCATCGTCTACTGTTCATCCAGCCCTCCACACCACGGGTTCCTGTTCATCCAGAGGCAACGCCACCGCTCACTGTTCATCCAACCCCCCCCCCCCCCCGCAACGCTCACTAGCAGCAGTAGCGAACGAATCGCTCCATCGGGTTCAGTTAACAGCCATCGATCGATCGCCTGGGTTCAGTAACGCGTAGGCTGCAGTGCAATCGCTCGGGTTCAGTTAGAGCCCAACGCCTCGCTCGGCTTCAGTTAGAGCCAACGCCTCGCACACACGCGTGTACGTACGAGAGAAACACGCATCGCTCTACCACCGTAACCGGCAACTCCCTGAAATTTTCCTCCCCCTCGCTTCTACCACGGTTTTTTCCGTCATGGACGGCCCAAAGAATGTCATGCAGCTGCGTCTTCGGCCCGCCCAGGACGAAAAGCCCATTTTTTGTCATGATTTTTTGTCATAGAAGTAGGATCCCACCACATCTATGATGATACCGGGTTTTGTCACAATTATCGTCATAGAAGTGTCATATGTATGACAGGAAAAAATTCCGTTCGGCCCAAAATGTCACGGATGTGTCTTTTTTTTGTAGTGTGGTGCTACGCTATGCATGACAAATCCTCCAGACTCTTCGCATTTGGATGGACGAGCGCAGGGTGGTGGCGCCGTTGGGTGCCATGGTGGTGTCGACGGATGGACGGACTGGCAAGAACGATGCGGATCTCTCTCCTGAAGATGGGCCAGCACTTCGATGATGATGGCGGCTTCTAAAGCATGTGCATGTGGTGTACGCTTAGGTCTGCTGCACCGGCTTTAGTTCCAATACGTTATGTGGATGCATCAGCGATGACACCGGTTTTAGATATGGGGAGTGAGAGCACTCCACATTATCGAGTTTTGTAGGTGTGAGTGGTGGCTTCGGGTGGCTTGATGTATCTTCTTGTTAGACCTTTGTTGAATAATAAATAAAGATGGCCATATGCATCGATTGATGCAGAGCCCGAGGCTTCCTTTTCAAAAAAAGTCATCTTGCATCAATATTTCCATCCTATTCTCTGTTTTTTTCCTTATCCAATTTTTAGTCGACAAGTGCTTACATCTTATTCCTTGGTTACATTGTCCTGCTACAATAATCAATTTTCCCAGTTATTTTTACATGCTTCCTATGTACTCCCTCCGTTCCTTTATATAAGCACTACTAGGGAAAACCTTATACCACGAAGCTTATGAGTAGTGCGGGCTAAAATGAGGCACTACTACACATTAGCGAGTATGCGTGTATAGAAAGAACGCTACTCCTATGTGCATAGCAGTAGAGCGTCAAGTATAAAACGCGCTACCACTATACATGCCACACTGTTGCCAACAGGCTAGGTATAGTAGTAGCGCCCCTGTGGGAACCGTGCTACTGCTAACAAGATAGGAGTAGCGCCGGTCCGCAGCCCGCACTGCTGCTAAGCCGGCCTTATCCCCCCCCCCCCTGCCCGTTTCCTCACTCTCCTTGTCTCACTGTCACCGTCGCGACCGTCCTCCTCCTACCATCGCCATCATCGCCGCATTGCTGCCGACATCGCCGCCATCTTCCGGCCTTGGTAAGCCTCCTCCTTCTCCTCTTCCTCCTCCCTCCTCTAGCTGCACTTCCTCCCTCCTCCGCCCCACTCCTCCCTCCTCTAGCCACCTCTCCTCCTCCCCTCATCCCTCCCCTGCTCCTCCCTCCTCTGGTTTCCCCTCCTCCTCCATCAACAACCCCTCCTTCCTCCACAACCCCTCCTCCCACCCCTCCTCCATCCACAGCCCATCCTCCCTCCCCTCCTCCATCCACACAGTTAGGGTTTAGTTGATAGCTTATCGTGTTTAGATTTAGTTGATATGTAACACTTTGATTTAGTATGCTTCTAGGTTTTAGTTGATAGCTTATAGTGTTTAGAGTGAATTAGTAAAAGTTCAAACATAGTTAATATATTTAGTTGATATGTAACACTTTGATTGAAGAATATAGGTTTTTTGAATAGTATAGATAGGTGTAGAATGTAGATATAAATTTTTAGTAATACAAAGGTTTAGTAAAAAATTAGTAATATAAATTTTTAGGTATGTAACTTTTTGAATTATAGAAATGTATTGGAATGCTATATGACAAACTTTTAGGTATCAAATTTAGTAATAGGAATTTCAGCAATCAAACTCTAAGTTATATTGTGAAATTAGGGCATTTTTCTATGGTTCAAGAAGTAGACAGTAATTTATAATCAAATTGGATATTTACTTGATAGCTTATAGGGTTTCACTAAGTCCTGACATGAGGATAATAGTGTTTTTGTTTATATTTTGTTTTTGCAGAAATCAAGGAGGCATGCATCATCCCCGCTGTCATCCCCGTCACCGAACCCCTCCGATCTCGAGGTGAGACCAGCCAAATCCCCATGTTGATGATGATGTAGATGTTTTGATAGATGTAGTAGAGTAGTAGATGAGTAGCTGTGACAATTTCCATGGAGTAGAAAATTTTCAATGTAGGTCTTTCAAATATGATGGAGATTTAGACATGTCATATGTAGTGTTGTGTACTACTAGTGCTTGCCCAAGTGGCCTATGTTTGCAGGGAACACCTCAGATTGTCCTATGTTTTGCCGGAGTATTGATTAATTTCCATTCCGGCAAATTTCAGGTGCTCGATATATGTCATTTTTAGAAAAGATCATGTCGTATTTTTCCGTGAATTTTGGCATGACTTGTGCTACATATGTAGGAAATATCGAGTCGCCTGGATTTCTAGAAAGATAATTAAACGACATTTCAGGTTGACTTTAAGTCTGTCGGGACTCCGCCATATATAAGAGAAGAAGAATGCCGACTGTTGTCGTGGGGGTCGTTCTTCCTCTTCTTTCTCGTGATAGACCTTTTGTAAATGCATGGGAAGGAAGAGAACAACGACCATCATTGACGGCCACAAAAGTCAGAGAGGAATCAGTGAGGGAGAGTCTCCACCATATATGAGAGGACGAGGATCTCAACTGTTGTCGTGGGGGTCGCTTTTGATGTAATGCACTCGGGGACGAAGGAAGGAGAGACCATCACCGACGGTCGAATATATACACCACGGAGTTGAAAGTTTTCAAGAAAAGACTCGACACACCTGTAGTCAACCCGTGATGAATAATAATGATCTAATTTAGTTTTTGTAGTACATAGGAAATGCCTAACGACGACGATAGGATCCCGTAGTGCAACTACTGCGGCGACGATCGGGGTCTGTGCGACAGGCCTCACCTGGTAGACGGTCGGTGCTTCAGTATTAAGCTCGACGAGACCTTCAATGTTGAAACGGTACGCAATGACAAGTCTTTTTCGTAATTAAGCGTGACTTCTGCTTCTTCAATGTGTAATTTTCATCTTCTAAAATTCGTCTAGAAGATCCCATGCCATGCAAGACGCTATGTCTTGGAGCATCTAAATTTCGGAGATCATGAAAATTTGGAGACAAAGATAGTTCATCCCAGGACCCATCATGGTTATGATTTTGCTGTCAAGCTATACAATTCGGAGAGCGTATCCCATTTTGGTTGCTCGAATTGGGAAGCACTGTGCAAGGCGTATGATTTTCAGGAGGGTATGCATGTCACCTTCGATCTTGGTGATCCTGAAGATGACATGGACGAAGATAATGTCGACGAAGATAATGTCGATGAAGATAATATTGATGAAGCTAATATCGACATTTGGGTCCTTGTTGATACGCTTCCACTTCTACCTCTATGTGAGTTTCTCAAACATATCTATTAAGTAATTTATATTGTTTATTTCAAAATAGTTGATAGCTTATTGCCATTGAGAGCTTATTTTCATTCTTCAAAAAATGTACGGAAGATGGTAGACAGAACCTACTACACTGATGGCGCTAAATTAACTTATGAGGAGAAAGATCATCTTATCTCATTTATTATTGATGTTGAGAATTACAATATCAATTATGAAACTGCTGCATATTATGGTTAATACATGCCACTAGTGCACGTGTTGAATTATGGTAACATCCATGGAGATGGCATGGTAAAAAATTTTACTATTACGACATCCATGCATCTTTTGCATAAATTCTTCTAAAGCTACGATGTTATTATTATGTTTTTCAACAGAAAATCCTGAAGGACTGTGTGCCTGATCTGATGTTTCCAAAAGGTTGGCTTGATGTTATTAGCTTACGGCCATGTCATCGTAGGCTTCACCGTTGTTCATACCGGATTTCTAAAACCGATGAATACATGACAATCAAAGAATGGAAAAAAGTATGAACAATCATAGGGAGCTACTTGGAAGCAACATTGTGCGAAGCGCAATAACTGGAGACAGGAGAATCTCCATTCTCCATAATGGAGCGTCAGGGCCTATCTTGTTTTATGCTATTTGACCTTAGAGAGGGTAGTAGGTCCTAGCTAATACTCATGATCATGTGCTAAGAACAACTAAGTAGGGTTGGTTAGATGACTATGATGATAATGAGTATGACTTGTTATTATGATAACAATGTTGAGTTATTAGATGACTATAATGATGATGAGTATGACTTGTTATTATGATAACGAGTAGAAGTTGTTAGATGACTATGATGATGATGAGTATGACTTGTTATTATGATAATGATGCACTACTAGGGAAAACCTTATACACAGAATCTTACCAGCGGCGTGGTTTAAAAACAAACGCTATTACTAATTAGCAGTAGCGCACTTCGAAAGTGCATGCTACTAACACCCAGTTAGTAGTAACGCACTAAGGTAAAAGAGCCCTACTACTACAATTGCCAGGGAGTTGCCTACAAACTACGTATTGTAGTAGCGCCCTTCCCGCACACGCGCTACTGCTAACTAGCCTAGCAGTAGCGCGTTATGCCAGCACTCGCTACTGCTAAAGTCCCATCCCCTCTCGCGCCGAAGTTTAGTCCCATACTGCTAAGCGAATAGGGTGTTTACCACCTTAAATACGTTACTTCACAAACCATCACAAGCACTTGGTCTTCATTGAACTCTATGTCTAGGATCTGTGGCCACAATAGGAATCTTCGCCGGTTCGGAGAAGATTCCTATTGACAATTTAGATTCTACACAAAAATATCATTGATGACTAATGTATTTTTTATTTTTTTACATGCCTAGTCTTAGCGATGGTAGCGTTTGGCGAAAGGCGCTCTTGGTACAGTGCATATGATAGTGCCTGTTTGCTAAGCAGCGCTTCTTGCCATGGGGTTGAGCAGTAGCGCTTTGTCCTGTCCAAGGCTACTGCTAAGTTCAATTTTACATTCCCCCAACCGCCCGCCCCCCACTCTCCCTCTCCACTCTCTCACTCCCCCGCACCCCCTCCCGCCATCCGTCGCCGCCGCCCGTTCCCCGACCATCGTCGTCGCCCGCCGCCGCCGACGCTCCTGCTCCTCCTCCACTGAGGTAATCCCTCCTCCCTATCGCGCCCCTCCCTCCACCTCCAGCCACCCCTTCCTCCCTCCTCCCTCCTCCTTCGGCCGCCCCCTCCTCGCTCCTCCTTCCTCCTCTGGTCGGCCCGTCCTCCACCTCCCTCCTCCTCCTACCGCCCCTCCTCCCTCCTCATCCTCCCCCCTCCACTCCTCCTCCGGCCGCCCCCTCCTCCCTCCTCCTACCTCCTCCTCCTCCTCCTCCGTCCTCCCAACCCCCTACTCCCTCCATCTCTCCTAAACCCTAAACTTTTTTGTATTGTTCTTGTATAATGTAGTCTTTTTTAATGTTTTTTTAAGAAAAATAATTATTTTTATTTATAGTAAGTGCTTAGTTGAATTAGTTTAATTAATAGAACTGTTTTATTTTTAGTAAGAAAATTTAGGTATATGATATTTGATGATCTAATTAAAATTTTCTATAGAAGTAGTTTATTTTTAGTAAGTGCTTAGTTGAACTAGTTGAATTAATAGAAGTAGTTGAATTTATGTCATTATCACTTTGTCATCAAAGAATGCTATATGAGATTTGATGATCTAATTAAAAATTTACTCGGTGGAATATGCAGGCTTTGTACGGTCGTATCTCATTGGAGTGATCGTCATCCGAGCTACCTCTACTTCCTCTACACCCGAGTCGGTGAGCTAAAATTCCACCTCCTCTTTATCCACTTCTCGGTGTGTTGAATAGAGCAGAACTAGGGTGTTCAGTCGGTGAGCTCATGTGTGAATGCTTATGATAATTGATCCGGATGGAATTGCAAGTTTAAGAATGCATCATTGTATGTGTATGAACATCTTTGTATCGCTGGGAAAATCCTAGTGGCCTATGTTTTGCCGGAGTGTTGATTCATTTCTGTTCCGGCAAATTTCAGGCACTCGATATGTCCTATTTTAGAAAAGGTCATGCCGGATTTTTTTTTCCGTGAATTTAAGCATGACTTGTGCTAGAATATGTAGGAAATATCGAGTGCCCCAGATTTGTGTGTTGAGTTTCCTGCTAGTTGCCTTCGATCGATTTTCAATTAATGTTTCAACTATGAACATAGGAAATGCCTGATGATGAAAAGGATTTCGGTATTTGCGAATACTGTGAAGACGAGCGCGCCTGTGCGACAGAATCTTCCTAGTTGATGATAGACGCTTCAGCATCAAGCTGGACGAGACCTTCAAAGTGGATACAGTGAGTCACAAAGACAAGTCTTTTTTCGTAATTAAGCATGATT
This sequence comes from Aegilops bicornis, assembly GCA_021605145.1. Lineage (NCBI taxonomy): Eukaryota > Viridiplantae > Streptophyta > Magnoliopsida > Poales > Poaceae > Aegilops > Aegilops bicornis. The sequence continues at coordinate 725,109,309 of CM038671.1, read as the reverse complement.
TCTGCTTCATTTGCTTCAACTTATAATTTAAATTTTTACTATTCTACTAGCGTATCCCCTGCCATGCAAGAGTTTTTGTCTTGGATAAGATAGGTTTCAGTCCTATGAAAACTATGGAGGTAAAGAGAGTTTACTTGAAGACCGAGCATGGTTATACTTTCGATGCAAAATTATACAATGCAGACACCTACACCTATTTTGAATGCAAAACTTGGCAAGCACTATGCAAGGCTTATGCATTTGAGCCTGATATGGTTATCACCTTTGATATTTGTCCAGAAGATGATACTGAAGGTAATAGAGACATCTGGGCCGATGTGCAGATGCCTCCAATTCTACCACTATGTGAGTTTCTCAACCATATTTATGTCTTGGATATTGTTTATTCAAAAATAGTTGACAACTAATTTATATCGACAGCTTATTTCCATTCAAGCAAACATGTCCGGCGCTTGGTAGACATGATCGTCCACTGTCCAGGGGCTGAACTAAACTGCGAGGAGATAGGTCATTATGTTTCATGGCTTCAGGATCTCGATACTATCAAGAAAAATTATTTTCCTGGACTTAAAAATCTTAGTACTCAAAACGTGCGACCAATAGTGTTCGTATTGAACTATGGTCACATCTATTTAGGAAAGATGGTAAGATTTTTACTATTTGTCCTCAGTGCATCTTTTGCATATATTATTTTTTAACCTAAACTTCATTGCTAAGTATGTTACTACGTTGTTCTTCAACAGGGACTCCCGATGAATGTTGTGCCTCATTGGATCGAGACTAAAGGTCGCATGAGTGATTAGTTTACGGCCAAGACATCCTACATTGCACTTTAGTGCATTCAGGATTTCTAACACCGAGGAATGTTTAATAGTCAAAGACTGGAGAAAAATTGTGAAGGATCGCAGAGAAGTACTAGGGGGCAGCAATTAGAAACGCAGCCCACAATTCGGAGACAGGTTCATTTGCATGCTCCAATATGATTAAGCAGGAGTGATACACATGTTTTATGTTGTTTTACCTTTGAGAGAGTAGCAGGAGTGATTAGCTACCTAGAATGAGTTTGAAGATGATGGTGCGCTACACTATGACTATGATGATTAAATACCTAGTGTTGGTGGTAATGACTATGATGATTATTATTAGCTAGTGTTGGTGGTGATTAGATAGCTACCGTAGCTAGTGTTGGTGGTGATTAGCTAGCTAGAATGAGTTTCAAGATGATAATGTGCTACACTATGACTATCATGATTAAATAGCTAATGTTGGTGTTAATGACTATGATGATGATTAAATAGCTTGTGTTGGTGGATTAGATTCAAGTGGAGGCAATATGTGGTGCACATCGAAAGTACTACTAATCCAAACTAGATCAAGTTTGGATTAGTAGTATAGTTTTGAGATGCACCACATGCTGCCTCCACTTGAACCTAATCCACCTTCATTTTACACACAGTTATAATAACCTCATAATTGATACTGTAAGAAAATTTGTATAACGACGTGTAAATACACTAAAAATAAAAAATATAAAAACAGTGTACTAGTAGCGCTGGACCGGTAACACGCTACTACTAGTTAGATTAGCAGTAGCGCGGGAAACAACACACGTTGCGGCTATTTCTTCTTAGCAATAGCGTGTGTCGCACGCGCTACTGCTAAGGAATAGCTATAGCGCCTTACTAGTAGCGCGGTCACATGCGCTACTAGTAGGCTTTAAACCCGCGCTACTACTAGGCTTTTCCCTAGTAGTGATGATGAGTTATTATTAATGATGTTGATGCTTAGTTGTTATATCACTATGAGCATGATCAGTTATTATATATATCAGTGGGTGAAATAAACATGGATTAGATTCAAGTGGAGGCACACATGGTGCACATCCAAAGTACTACTAATCCAAACTTGATCAGTGATCAAGTTTGGATTAGTAGTACTTTGGATGTGCACCATGTGTGCCTCCACTTGAATCTAATCCATGTCTCTTTCACCCACTGAAAGAATAACTCATCATGATTATAAAATCATATGATGAGACTACTATAAACCAGTACAAATATAGTGGCAATATGCACAAAAAATAACAAAATTTACCAGTAGCACTGGTAATCCGACAGGCGCTACTGCTAGGGAGGTGTAGTAGCAGCGCTGAGTGGGGAAACACGCTGCTGCTAGGAATGTGTAGTAGTGGTGTCGAGTGGGAAAACACGCTACTGCTATGCAGCATAGTAGTAGTGCGTCCCTACCCGCGCTACTGTCGAACAGTAGCTATAGCGCCGTATCAGTAGCGCCCCCCCCCCCTCTCCACTACTACGCCTCCAACCCGCGCTACTGCTAAGCTTTCCCCTAGTAGTGAAGGTGTATTTGTTTCTTGATAAAATTCTAGAATGTAAGGTGCATTTCTTCTAATTTCTCATAATTCCCTTGTTAGCCCTCCATAAAAAGGAAAGTATCTCTCTCCTAATTGTGTGTATCTCTCCTCGTAGCAAAAGAAGGAAACTATCTCCATGTCGATTGCATATATCTCTTACTTTCCTGGACTAACTAATTTACTTGCCACTAACCAATAAATTTGCCAAGGGTAATCTCGTCCTAACACGTCTATAATTATGTGCCTTGGTCACCGTGCCAAAAATAATACACCTTAGATAAAGGAACGGAGGGAGTATGAAGCTTTCAAAGTGTACTACAAATGCTTCTACAATATAGATAGATTTTGCTAGAAATTCTTCATGTGCCTTATTTTACTTTACAATTTAGTTATTGTCCTTGTTATCACCATTGAAACATATCATGCTCCCATATGATACTACATTTTTGTTTCTGTCTTTCGTAGATTGTTTCCATAGTTTAGCCTACAAAATTTGTTTTAAATTTGTGTATGCCGTTTGAATGTAAACATTCTCTTCATCAGTAATGTAACATACATGTAGTACCGATTGTTGCTTCCTACCTTCGATACTTATGCATCATGCCTAACTAGTGTATGCTTCAAACAATTGTATGCTGGCTTTGGGGCTGATCGGTGCCGGCGAGACAGGTATATATGGAGGCAACTAGTACATGCACTAAGAAGCATGACGACACCTGGGTCTACTACCTCACAATGAATATGGGCACACGCTAGATGAAGGGAAGCAAGTCCATATCTTTTAAGAAACATACAGTATGAACTTAGGAAGCAAGAAAATTTGTGACTTGAAGAAAGAAAATGTGTAGCATGTCTGAAACATGTTGTGTGAATTAACGTAGCACGGTGAAAACTTATGTTAAGTTAGAAGCAAATTATATTTGCGGTCGAAGCACTTTTGTACTGGATGGAAACAAAAATTTCTTGTGTTGGAAACATAAAAAAAAGATAGATGGGACTCAAAATTTCCTGTGTGAAAATGCTTGGATGCAAAATTTTGTTACATTGAAGCAGCAAAAAGGAAATAGTTAGGTCCAACAAAATTTCACTTGTAAAATAAGCAAATAGCTTGATGGAAGCAAGTTGGAAGCCTGTGTAGGAGTGGACTTGGCTACATCGTCAAGGTTTACGGAAGCAAAGAGAAAGCAAGTTGGAAGCATGTGGCATAACAATGAAAATATTTGTGCTGGCGGACCTTACAGTAAACAAATATTGTGATTACAGATTGAGATGTTTTGTCCATTAAAGAAAATTCTTCTTATGATGGGTGCAAATGTTTATTTGTTTAGATGCACATCGCCACTTTGGTTGAAGCATGTATAATCATGATAGTCAAAATACTTTATATTGAAGCAAATTTCATATATTGTGGAAAGCAAATTATTTGGTCGATGGAAACATTGAAACCAATATTTGCTTCCCAAAATCTATAGTAATTATCAATATTTGCTTCCAAAAATCTGGAATAACTTCCTAAAAATACACAGAGTTGAAGCACTAGATAAGGGTCAATCCCACATAGGCGACGCTAGGCGCCGGCGCACCGGCCCAAACGGTTCGGCCGGTCCAACCCCAACCACCCGATCCAGCGAGCAGCCATCCGATCTGTGAGTTGACTTCTCCCTCTCCGTCTTCCTCTCCGCGCGCAGCGCGAGCGCTGCTCCCTATCGCCTGGCTGTCCCCTTGGCCCGTCGGCCGCTACCCCCTCACATGCAACCCCTCTCTCCGCCGCTCCCGTGCTGCTGGATGCCGCACTCGCCGCCGGTCACCGCCGTCCAGATCGATGCATGCAGCAAAACTTCACCCGTGGGTTGCAGCTCCCCCTCGTTGGTGATGGTCGCGGCTCCCACTACAAAAAAAAGACACATCCATGACATTTTGGGTCGAACAAAACATTTTTCTGTCATACATATGACACTTCTATGACGATAATTGTGACAAAACCCGGTATCATCATAGATGTGGTGGGCTCCTACTTCTATGACAAAAAATCATGACAGAAAATGGGCCGTTCGTCCTGGGCGGGCTGGAGACGCAGCTGCATGACATTCTTTGGGCCGTCCATGACGAAAAAAATCGTGGTAGAAGCGAGGGGGAGGAAAATTTCAGGGAGTTCCCGGTTACGGTGGGAGGTCGGGGCGAAGCGATGCGCATTTCTCTCGTGACACGCACGCTGCGTGTGAGAGGCATTGGCTCTAATCGAACCCGAAGCGAGGCGTTCGGCTCTAACTGAACCCGGCGATTGCACAACAGCTGGCGTTCATCGAACCCGGCGATCGATCGATGGGCATTAAGCGAACCCGATCGGCGACTCCTTTACTCTTGCTGCTAAGCGAAGCCGATCGATCTTGCCTCTGGGATGAGCGATGGCGTTGTGGGGGTTTGGATGAGCGATGGCGGTGGCGTTTGCCTCTGGATGAACAGGACCCCGTGGTGTGAAGGACTGGATGAATAGTAGACGTGGAGGGGTGCCCGTGGATGGGTGGTTGAACAGGACCCCGTGTTGTGGAGGGCTGGATGAACAGTAGACGGTGGAGGGGTGCCCGTGGAGGGGTGGTTGAGCGATGGCGGTGGAGTAAGCGCCGCGGTGGAGGCTGGATGAATAGGAGCCCGTGGAGGCTGAAGGAGGTCGACGGTAGCCCGTGGAGGCTGGAGGAGGTCGATGGTGGAGATGAACAGTATGCCGTGGAGTCCCGTTTTGCGGTACGCCGCACCCCTCCCGATCAACAGGACCCCTGTTTCGACCGTAGGAGGTCCGTTTCGTCCGTTTTGCGGTATGCCACACCCCTCCCGATCAACAGGATCGTTTGACCGTAGGGAGGTCCGTTTCCTCCGCTTTTGTCGCCACACCCTCCCGATCAACGGGACCCCGTTTGACCGTAGTAGAAGGTCCGTTTCCTCCGCTTTTACGCACGCGCACCCTCCCGATCAATAGGACCCCGTTTCGAACGTGGCCGGTCGAACACAAGGCCGTTTCCTCCGTTCTGCGGTACGCCAGGCCTCGTTTCCATCGCCTGTTCCGTCCAAGCTGGTTGGCTCCCACGCGTTCCATTGCCTCCCGATGAACACGAGCATTCCGTTGCCTCCCCATGAACACGACGCATTTTGTTGCCTCCCCATGAACACAACGACGACGCGGTTTCTCCGTTCTGACCCAGCCATGTACACGAGCCCTCGCCCGTGCGTGTCTTGTGAGTAGGCGTTCGAGACCCTGCCCGTATGCGTATGTGGCCGTATTTTCTTTCTTGCACCACGGCCGTAGAAATGCGTGCGTGTACATGCTACGTCGGCGCCTCTACTACGACACATGCGCGCCTCTACAACGACCAGTATGTGCGTACACGTTCGCGACCAGAATGACAATGCTACGTACGCTTCGACCAGGTGCGTCCCGACTGTCAGGCACTTCCTTGCATGCGAAAATGTAGCTGGTGGGTCCCAGCAGTCAGAGGGGCGAATCAGTTTTTTTTTGCCCGGACGCACTTTCTTTGCGTGCCAAGATGTAGCTGGTGGGTCCTAGCAGTCAGGGGGGCAAATCTTTTTTTTTGCCCGGACGCACTTCCTTGCATGCGAAGATGTAGCTGGTGGGTCCCAGTAGTCAGGGGGGGAATCGTTTTATTTTTTTGCCCGGACGCACTTCCTTGCATGCGAAGATGTAGCTGGTGGGTCCCGGCAGTCAGGGGGAAACGTTTTTTTCACGAAATCCGGTGGCCTGTCTGGTGGGTCCCCGCTGTCAGGTGGAGGAATCATTATTTTGCGTGTAATAAGGAGGCACTTCCTTGCTGCGGCCGTGGACCCAGCTGTCAGCCTGGTCCACGTCCGATGGAAGTCGTTCCTTGACCACGTTGACCACGCCGCGCCGAGAGCACCACGGCGGTGGACGATGGCGAGGCCTAGGAAGGGGACGACTAGGAGCCGGGGAAGACACAGCGGTGGATGCCCACTGACGAAAGTCTGAGGTTCACTGGTTCGGTTGCGGTGTGAGGCTCTTTGTCGCCGCAGAATAACGAGGGATGTGAGTGAGTAGAGGGATGGCCTGGCCAGCGGTGGGAGTAGTAGGCGGTGAGGCCTCCAGCGGCATCCTGACCCGGCCATGGGAGGCAGGAGCACGCAGCGACGATGGCGCTGGTTTGGGCGGCTGGATCAAGAAGACCAGAGGTTGAAGAAGCACTACGGCCGTTGGATGAACATCGTACGGTAACAGGAGCTAGAATCGTTCATATTGACTACGTTGACAAAGCCCTCCATCCCCGCCAACTTGGTAGGCCCACAAGTCAGCCTCCCACTATCTTTGGGTTCGGTGGCGGGAGTATTCATTTTTGTGCGTAATAAGGAGGCACTTCCTTGCGTGCGAAGATAGCTGGTGGGTCCGACATGTCGTGAGGGGCATGTTTTTTCGTGAAATATAGAGGCCCTTCGGTGGGTCCCGGATGTCGGTGGAGGAATAATTATTTTGCACGTAATAAGGAGGCACTTCCTTGCTGCGGTAGTGGACCCGGTATCGGCCTCTCCACGTCTGATCCACGTCCGATGGAAGCCGTTCCTTGACCACGTTCACCACGCCGCGCCGAGAGCACCGAGGCGGTGGGCGACGGCGAGCCTAGGAAGGAAACGAGATGGAGGCGAGGAAGACTCGGCGATTGTTTCCCACGCCGAGGGGAGAATGCGACTATCACGAGGTTTCTTGGTTCGTTTGCCCTCATGGGAGAATAACGGCGGTGTGGGTGAGTAGAGGGATGGCTAGGCCAACGATGGGAATACGGTGGGGCGGTGAGGCCTGCTTGTGGCAACCTGACCCGGCATGGGAAGGAGGGCGAGCAGTCCACTTGGCGCTTGTTTGAGCGGCTGGAGCAGGAAGAGCAGAGATTGAAGAAGCACGGCGACCGTTGCATGGACATCGTACGCTCACTGGAGCTAGAATCGTTCATATTGACTAAGTTGACAAAGCCCTCTGTCCCCGTCAACTTAGTAGGCCCACAAGTCAGCCTCCTGCCATGGTGGGTCCCAGCTAGCAGGGGGTATTCATTTTTCTATGCGTAATAAGGAGGCACTTCGGTGGGTCCGAGCTGACAGCGGGGGGACGTTTTTTTCACGAAATACGGTGGTCCGTCCGGTGGGTCCCAGCGATCGAGGGCAAACGTTTTTTTGAAATCGATGGCCCGTCCGGTGGGTCACAGCAGCGATCGAAACGTTTTTCCATAAAATACTGGTGGCCCGTCTGGTGGGTCCTATTTGTCAGTGGAGGAATAATTATTTTGCGCGTAATAAGGAGGCACTTCCTTGCGGCTGCCGTGGACCCAGCTGTCAGCCTTTCCACGTACAGTACTCTTCCGATGGAAGTCGGTCGTTGACCACATTGACCACGCCGCGCCGAGAGCACCAGGGCGGTGGACGACGGCGAGGACTAGGAAGGGGACGACACGGGCCGGGAAGACGCGGCAGTGGATGCCCACGGAGAGGAGAATCTGAGTTCACTGGTTCGGCTGTGGTGTGAGGCTGCCGTCGCCGCAGAATAACAGGGGGAGTGGTGAGTGGAGGGATGGCCTGGCCAGCGGTGGGAGTAGTATGGGGACAGTGAGGCCTTCGCGGCAGCACAGCCGGCCACGGGAGGTAGGAGCATGCGGGACGACCGGCGCTGCTTTGGGCGGCTGGGGCAAGAAGACCAAAGCTTGAAGAAGCACTACGGTCGTTGGATGGACATCGTTGACCACGCCGCGCCGAGAGCACCAGGGCGGTGGACGACGGCGAGGCCTACGAAGGGAACGACACGGAGCCGGCGAAGACACGGCAGCGGCTTGCCCACGCGGTGGAGAGTACGAGGGTTGACTGGTTTGGCTGCCATCGCCGGAAAATAACAGGAGGTGTGAGTGAGTAGAGGGATAGACAGGCCAGGGATGCGAGTATGATGGGGCCGTGAGGCCTGCCCGGCGACCTTGCCGACCACGGAGGCGGGAAGCAAAGCGGTTCCGGCAACCTTTGGTTTGGGCGGTTGGGGCAGGAAGATTAGAGACTGAAGAAGCATGATTGCCGTTAGATTGACATCTAACGGTCTGACGCTGGTAGAGTCGATTGTTGACTAAGTTTCTTTTTAAAGAAACCTTGTGCAGGCCCACAAGTCAGCCTCCAACTCTCTGGCAAACAACATAAAGCCCATTTGCTATTTTTTATAATTTGCAGCCCGTTTTCTATTTTTTATAATTTGCAGCCCATTTGCTAATTCTTAAGTAATTTATTACAGCCCATTTTCTGCCCAGGACCACGGTCAAAAAGTTCAACCTTATTTTGCATATTTCGGTGGAGTCCAAACTGTTGTAATCTCGAAATGATAAACATTTTTTAAGAACTTATTGATTTGCCAAAAAAAATCGTTTTGTTTTTGTAAGCAAATAATACGTGGGACAATTGAGTTGGTTTAAGGGAAAACCAGTGGTAAAAAAATTAGCGCTGGATGGGAAAAAACAACAAAAATAAGGATGCAAATATGAAAAGGGAATTTTATTTGTTTTCAATATAATGATACGTGTATATGAACTAGTAAAACTATAGGTAGAGATTAGAAAACTGATGTAGGACATGCGTTTCAAGAGGAAAATAGAACTGGGTTGTGTGTTTGATTCAGTAAAAAACTGCCTGCGGATGTTGTAAGACAAAATATAACTAACTTATTTGGTGGGCGAGAGGCGGTAGATACCTGCTGGATCTTTGTGCCCGTTGTAAATCATGGATTGGGCCTGTTAAAAACAAAACCAACCCTGGGCAGTCTACAGCCAGTTGAAACTTGCTCGACCTGAAAAAACAATATCGTGCTCAATAAGCGAGAGAATTCTGCAAGCACAGGGCCCGATAAGCGGGATGCATACGGATATTTTTTTATCGTGATAATAAGTGCATGCACTTGTTTGAAAAAACTGCAGAACTGGGAATTGAGCGGCGGGTGCTTATGCTACCCATCAAATAAAAATCAGGTGCACGAGAATTCGTTTGAAACAAATGATTCAGCTTTATATCCACGTCGACCCTCGGCATGATGGTTGGAAGCAAATGCAAGTTCATACCAAAGGATCGTTAACAATAATACCAACTTGCGGACGACAAGGTAGTACAACTACCAATACCAAACTAACATATAATCTTTTTACTCATGGCCCTAGTGTTCGTCTGGTAGAAAATCTTGCAGAGGACCAGCTCCCGCTCCTTCTCTTGCTCCAGGTCCCGAGATGGTGCTGGTGCATCTCCCAGTTGGTCCTCTGCTGGTCAAAGTTCTTGTTGGTGTGCAGCACCAGAACCTTTTTTTTTGCCCGTCTGCCGGCCGTTGACCATGTCCGGCAAGGTATTGTCGGTCTTGTGCCACATCGCGTGCATGCCGCACTCTGACTGTATCTTGCGACGCGTCCACCTGCCCCTTTTGAACGCATACAGGAATTATTTGGAAGAAATGCTTCCTTAGGCCACTCGAGTGTGATACTGCAGTATTGTGGAATACAGGTTTTAGTGTACCTAGTTGGCATTTTCATAACATCTTTGGCATGTTGCAGTCACTTGTTTCACTTTTTATTAAGCTGTCACATTATAATTGCTTCACCAGTCTGTGTCTAAAAAGAAAAATAGAGCTATAAAGAAAGGAATATGTTTGTGCAAGTAGACGGCCGATCGGTGTCTTACCTGGAAGTTTCTCAGGTTGGGTGTAGCATATGTCGTGCTCGCTGTCGATGGTTGGTATGAACAAATCGATGAGAGACTGAAATCTCGCACTGCCAGCACTCGCTTTGAACTCAAGGTGCTCGATCAGCTCCTGATCCGTGGGATCGAACTTGACTCCAGCCGGCAGCACCGGCCAATCCTTCTCCGACTTGCATCGGTAATTCCAGTTATATGGTACTCAATGTATGATCAATCGACTGTTTTAAGTGAATGATGAAAGATTTCGACAGATAGTGGTACTCCAAATCTGAAGTCCAGAATACCCGAACACGCCGCAGGGATTCTTGTGTCACCTCACGCGCAGCATGTTGTCACGTCAATTCAATGTGTAGACATGATGAATAATTTGACCGACATATACTAGTACTGCCACTGTACTACTTACTAGTCGTATTTAATGCCACAATTTATACATAGGTTTAACTAACAAGTACGCAATTGAAGCCTAACTGATATATACATATATATATATATATATATATATATATATATATATATATATATGTGTGTGTGTGTGTGTGTGTGTGTGTGTGTGTGTGTGTGTACATTTGGGCTATTCTGTTACGCGTAACATAATATTATTCTGTTACCCTTTTTGAACTGACGGTTTCAGGTAGTTGTACTGATGTTTTTGAAGCGGTTGAACTCATGCTTTCAGTTGTGTTTAAAAGATCGTCTTCTTTAGTTCAAATTTTTTTTTTAATTTTTTGTCGGAACGGGGCATATAATATATCGTTGGAAAGCTCTTGACAACCATATTTCAAGTATATTGAACGTTTTTGCAAAATCATTATGGTTTAAGAGCAGTTTTGAAAAACCGTTTTTTTCAAAACCGAAAACGTGAATCGTATTTTGGACTCAATTTTCAAACGGTTTGTCCGAATTGAGCAAATAAGATGGCGTTGGAAAGCTGGTGAAAATCCACATCTTCCATATATGTATTGTTTTTTCTAGTTCTATATGATTTAAAAGTAATTTGAAAACGGTGAAATTCTGAGCGAAACGTATTTTCGCAATTTTTTGCAAACGGTTTGTCGGATTGACGCAAATGAAACGGCGTTGGAAAGCTATAGAAAATGCGCAACTTTTTCGTATATAAATGTTTTTCTAATTTCTTATGGTTTAAAAACGAATTCGAATATGGTCAAATTTGATTTTGAACGCGATTTTTTTAAAAAGTTTGTCGAAATATGCAAAATAGTATACCGTTGGATAGCTATCAAAAATTCGGAACTTAGTCATGTTGAACGTTTTCTCTACTTCGCAAACATTTAAGAGTAATTTTGAATACGGCATGACGAATCCTGTTGTTTTCTCGTTTGAAAAACAGAGTAGTCGTACTGATATATGTGTATGTTTGTACTGAGCTATTTTTTGTAGAGTAATTTTGAATGGTTATGAAAAATGGTACTTGTACTGATGCTTGCATGGGTTTGTACTAAGCGTGTTTTCACTAACTAGACTTTCCTATGTTTTTTGGGTAATATTTTTCTCATAAGTTTTCAACGGTTTACTGTATCATCGCCCCTGTACTTGTATGGTTTGTATCATCGAACTGAATGATATTTTATTCAAAAAGAAAATGTGTTTTTTTTAAATCAACATTTTTTTGACAACTATGTTCTGAACTTCTCTCATTTTACGACTTGTACTGAGGTACTTACTAAGCAGGATTTTCATGGGGTTTCTTTTTTTGCTTGAATTTTTACAATTTGAATTTCTGTCATTTCTTTTATTCCGAACGGACCACCGTTTTTAACTCATACTGAGGTACTTACTACGCCCGAACTGGGGTGGCTGTCGCGTGTCTCAGCGAGGAAGAAGAGCTTCGGGCGAGGCTGGATTCGTGGCTGATGCAGTCGGTAGGATCTGCGCAAGGTGGGGAGTGACAGTGGCGTGAGGCTCAGTGGCGGCCGGAGGAGGCTCGAGGTGGCGGCGCTGGGCGGGATGGCGGTCTTGTGACGGCGGAGGGAGGCTGGGATTATGACAGCCGCCGGAGGCGGGCAGACGCTTGTAGCCGCCGGAGGTCTGGACGGCCGGCGAGCTCGTGCATGGGAGGTGCAGGGAGGATCCGCACCGTCGTGAGGAGGAGCGAGGAGGGGCAGCGCCCTATCGGAGGGAAGGCAGCGTGGAGGGCCGGCGAGCCCGTCGGGAGGCATGCGGACGGCCGGCAGCGGCGGCAGCGCGTGGGTCGGAGGTGAGTGATCACGGCGCGCTGGCTCCCTCGCTCATTGCCGCCGTCGCTTCCTTCGCCATGACAGTCTCCAGCAGTAGGAGGCGGGCTACGTTAGGGCCAGATGCAGGAGTTTATATATATATATATATATATATATATATATATATATATATATATATATATATATATCATAATGCGGCATCTCTTCCACTACCAGCGCCCTTTACCATAACTTCGCTCGTTGCAAACCTCTCATCTGAATAGCATCTCTTGATGTTCTTTGACCATATATATATATGGCTTCGCACAACATCTCCATCATCATTATCGGTACATCCTACACAGGTGAGTTAGGATGCACTTGATCGAGGAAGGTATCTATCCTTCAAACCAGAGGAGTGCTTCAAACTAACAACAATACATAATATCCAACAAAAGAGGGTCGTACTACTGAAGCAGAATACATGGCTCGGTCTAGATATCAACACGAATCAAGTTGTGCATATTTGCTGTTGGCATGAACCACATCGCCGCATGTCGGATTTGCAAAAGCCATCCATCGCATGGAAACTTGATGCCTTTCACACACTGAAGATTATCTGGCAACAAGCTGTGTCGACGAATCTCTGGATATAGTGATTCATGAAACCCATGGTATGTGTAAACATAGCCCCCCCACTCGCGAATGGAAGTTGCATAGCACAGTAATCATCGCCGGTGATATGATCGATGATTGGTTGGATGATCGGATAATTGAGCCCGAGGAACAAGGAGTGGTTGCCGAGGCTGTAAACCCGCCTCCAGTTGAATACGCCTGGCCCAACGGAGTTGGGATCTTTCTCGAACACGAAGCAGCCATAGACATCAATGTCACGAACGCCCCACGCATTGTACTGCATGTGGTTTGATGTAATGGTTTGGTCAATTTGGTATGTGCGAATGAGCATCAAATGACCGCTGTTAGCTGAACGAGCGATAAACCAGCACCCATCGGCTGGTATGATTCCAGGTCCTGGAATCATGAAGGCCAGCGCATTTGCGTCTCCTGCAACAATTCAAATTGGAGACCAAAAGGACAAAAATAAACAATCATGTTCAGAGTATGTGTGGAATTAAGATCATTATAACAGTGACACATATCATAGACAGAGAATTGCAATGTCGTGGTCATAATCATACCCCAAGTTAAAAAAATAAGCCAATGGCTTTCATATTCTAGCAACATGTCATGGTTCAAACATCATGTAACAATGAGAGGAAAACAGCTATGATAGCGCCTACTCATATTCTACCATAGCACTTACTACTACTATTCTCATATCAACTCTAAGCAATAACATGCGTTGTTATAAAAATCTTGTAAACGAGAGTAACATATAGCAATCATGATGTTATGCTCATAATATGTATTCTAACAATCATTGGATGCCAATTTTTCTCATATCAACTCTAACAATAACATGTGTGGTCATAAAAATCTAGGAAATGAGAGGAACATATAACAATGATGTGGTTATAGACATGCTATGCATTCTAAATTTGTAACAAATGAACAGGCAGTCGTATTCATAAGGTAAAGATTATATGAGATAGAACAATTACACGACGATAGATTCCACCAGTATAGGCAGCCAATATGTAATAAATGCGACGCGTAAACGATGTCATCATGCACTATAGCATCGCGTAAATGTTGCCTCAACAGGATTGATGATGAGCCATAACCATGTATGGCGACCGGATTCCAGATAGACTAATCCTATGTTGAACAAGGCAATGAGCTTGTAATCCATGTAGTCTTCTGATGGTGTGGGCACTTCGCAGATTACAACTTTCTGCAAACAGAGGTTGAGCCAAAAGCTTGACGCGTCTCGTGCGTAGTAGGCAGGAGTGTCCGGCGGGCCGCGAGGCTCGATGGCGGCGGTATCCAACAATGGAAGGGTGATCTCTCGCTGGGTGTAGATATCCACGAGACGCCACGGACTACCGGTGTGGTGGATGAGGACGATCGATTGGCCTTCATGCCCGCCCAAAGAGTGGCCGCGCATGAAGGATGTGGACGGGTAGTGGTAGCATGTCGAGGGGCACCACGGCAACCTCCGTAGGATCGTCAAGTCGGTGTCTGGGCCACCTGCGGGGATCGGGCATCAGCAAGCAGGGTGTCTTGAAAAGAGCCAGCCGGTTGCAGACGAGTAGACCGTACAAAGACACTGAGCATGCGGCCAGACAGACGGTGCTGAGTAGGTCCATACGACTATAGATCTGCTCCAATAGAACATCGGGTAGGGAATTCCAATCGCGGCTCTGCGTGTCAGTCGGTTCTGCCATTGGGGTTTTCGGTGCCTGCGAGCCAGCGGGGAAGTGGATTGAGGGCGGCGAAGAAGCTTCTCCTCGTGTGGCCGAGCGGTGGAGCGGGGGATATGGTACGCGCGAGCTACCAAGGAATATGGCGGCAGGCGGCGGCGATGGCGGGGTAAATGGTGTGCGGCCGACGATGGGGAAGAGAGGAGGAAGAAGAGTGGAAGACGGGGAAGAAAGTGCGTTAAATCTCAATTCTACTAGTACTACTACCAGGATATAGGCACCGTCCTTCGGAGTGTAAACAGTTACACCGATGACATGTGGGTCTACCACAAGAGGGCCCATATGTCAGTTAATGGAGGACAGAGGTGCGTAGGCGTATTTGCGGAAGCGTGCTCTACTGGCAAACATGATGACAGTACTAGGTAACGCTGAATTAGTAACACCAACATGCTGGTTCAGCTTATTAATTACGTGTCCCATGTGCTGCAACGTGTATTGTCACTTCACTGCGAAGACTAGTTGAATAGTTCTCTCTGACCGAGATGGGGAATAATGGATTGCGAGGACTTCCTTTCTATAGTATCCCTATGCCTCTACGCTCACTTCACTAATTTTGCTCCGTACCTAGTAACTTGTTGAAATCTGTAGAAAGACAAATACTCCGTATTTGGGAATAGAGGGAGGCTTTTACTCCGTACTATTTGGGAACAGAGGGAGTATCACCATATGGAGGGAACAGAGGAAGCTTGAAATATGAACATGTCAATGGGAGGGAGTGAGCCCCATGCATGCATGCATGCATGCATGCATGCAACATGCAACACTCACATGTACTCCACATGGACCCACGCAACACTCACATGTACTCCACATGGACGCACGCAACACTCACGCACCCATGCGGCACACAGCACACGACGCAACACACACGCTCACGCTCAAGTGCTCAACCTACTCCCTACGTCCGTGAAAGATTGTACATTTAGAGATTTACACATTGACCAGGGTATAATTAACGCCCAAAAGTAGCAGACTTATGTGTGCATGCGACCATTGAGATAAGAAGATTAAATGAAGGCTATTGCATGTTGTAATTAAGGATAGACATGTAGCCTATACCTACAGCACAAGTTGGTGCATTAGTCAATCAATATCGATTTAGATTAAAGGCTAAATGCACTGGAAGTGTAGATGTACATCATGTACTACTACACTCTTTGTTTTATAGCCGATGTACACTCTTTGTTGGAAGACCGAGGAGGACACGTGCATGCACTCACATACACAGCCAGGGGCGGTTCGAGCGCAAGGGTTGGACTCGTGTCGCGCTGCGTAGAGTTTTGTTTAACTGATTTCTTTGCTCTGCCAACTGACATGTGGGACCCAGAAACCAGGTGACAATTTAACCAGTCAACAAAGTGCCACGTCGACTATGTGGCCGGTCAGTAGGGTGCAATTCGGTGCTCTACGATGAGCTAGTGATCGTATAATCGACGCAAAACTATATATAGTGACCGTATAGAGCGTATTGTTACATACGTTGACTGCTAGAGTATTTTTCTCGTTTCAAATTAAGCCATATTAATCGGAAAGGACGCAGTATGGACTACTACTAGTACTAGTACTGCTATGATGTGTCCCGCCAACTCGCCGAACGAGGAGAAGCTTGCTTACTACGCCTCTCCCTCACCCACGCTGCAGTGGTTCAAGAGACGAGGAGAGGTTTTGACTACAGCGCCCTCTCCTCTCCCTCTCCTCCCTCCCTCGCCCTCGCCCTCGCGGTGGACATGCAGCAGTTCAATCAGTGTCAGATTGCCAGAAACATATTGTACTATAGAATCATCATTGTTGGACCTTCCGAAGAGGCGAAGAGCCAAGTGGAAGGTTCTCACGAGTACGAACTGTTGAACCTCCCGAAGAAGCAAAGAGCCAAGCGCAAGGTTTTATAGGAGTTGTCGTCCTAGTAGGAGTGCACTACAACTATAGCGAACAATGCTACTGTATGATGCCGCCACGTCACGTATATCCAAAGTTGTGCCACCTTTTCTTCTCAAAGATCGTGTTGGAGCCCGTGCAACAACCACACAAGTTGCACGTACACATAACACATTTACTAGTAATAAATTCTAAAGGACAAATGCCAATATGCCACACAAGTTCATCTCCAATTCATGTGATAAATTTGTGCACGACTAGTCTACATATATTCACAGCGCTACCGTTCACAATTACCGTACTCCACTTACACGTTATAGATGGGCTACATGTCCTCCTCCAGGTTCTAGTCCTGTGTGTTCTTCATGGATGGCACGATCCATAGCGGTGGGCAACGGGAATCATTGTCGCAGCTTTCTAGTCCGGTTCCACACGATGGAGATTCATCCAAGCTGAAGCGGCATAAATCAGGGATAGCGTGTCCCAGCATGTCGTTCATCCGGCGGTGCGCACTGAAGACACAACGATGCTTCATGAACAGCAGGCCTTCCGTGTCGTGCACGGAAGGTGGCATCCGCTTCACAATGGGGTAGCTGTCCCCGATGAAAAGCGAGTACTCTCCAAGAGTGTTCCTCGGCACCCACGTAGCATCACAGGGGTCGAACTCGGCGCCGTTCATCTGGTACACGCGGCATCCCAGATCTGGACACATGGTGACGTACATAGTCAAGGTCCATGCATAATAATGTTGTGCTCAAATATGGCGGTCAGTAATACTGTGCAGCAAATAGTACTACTCCGGTATAGAGGAAGTAAAATAACCGGCTTATTATATATAGCCACTCTTGGCTACATCGATGAGATAGTACGACATGGAAAAACAAAAATGGTGGCATCTAGTGGGTTCAAGTCTTCAAGGGCCTAGCTAGCTATACGCGTCCTCCAAGGTAAAAAGTACTCCTACTACTACTACTAAGTATACTACTAGTACAACAATGAAAGAGAAGGCGAGAGGGTTAAAAAATGGAATACCTGGGTAGATGGTGACGGTCCGATCGTCGTAGATTGTGTGACCATGTTGCACATCAATGGTACCATGGGTAACGACTGCTAAGGTAGTTGATCCCAATGTGCCAAAGTCAGCTACAAGGTTCCAGGTTAGACCGAATCGCGGATGCAAATGCACATCCAGGATCGGCGATCTTATTTTGATCGAGGGATGACTAGTCCCTGCAAAATAATGGAGTACCGTTAGGGATGCAAATGATGGTTTGTGCATTCCATTTGTAATCTCCCGTCAGAGGGATGACAACCAGATGAAACAAGTCCCTGGTTTGTCACCGCGAAGATGCGGCCTAGATGGCGACGGCGTCTTCGAACGTGTAGGGTACAAATCTGCTGCCGCCAACATGCGCCGACCTCTGCCATTCGCCTCTTGCATTGATGGCAATCCTTATGTCGAACACTGCGATGAGATAGTAATCGTCATAGTCGCGTCGCTTTGTCGGCGGGTCCGCAATTGCTATCTTCTTTAATCTCATGTAGGTATCATCATACGTATTCAAGCCCAGCCAGTCCGGAAGGCCGATCCCAATGGTGGAGAAGGGGTCTACCGGAACGGCCGCACTGTTGTGGATGTTGTGCAAAATGATGGTGGTATCCGGTCGAAGGTATGCAAGCCAATCTTCGTTGGCACCGACCTGCACCTATATATAAGACGATGGACAGCGGAGAAATTACGGGATGGAAATGGAATAACTAAGTACTACATGATCAAACTCCATTACTGACCTGCTCATCGGACAAAATCCGACTACCTCTCAACGCCGGCAACTCTAGCGGAGTCAACGTGCAACCATGGCCAGGGAGCGGTGGACTGTTCGAAGGATTGTCCCATAGAAGAACCTTCTCATCGAGGACGCATGGAAGACCAACAAGCATGGCCTTTTCCCAAGCATGTTTAAGCAGCGTCTTGAAAAAGTTGGTGCAGGAAGCACCGAGTCTTGCGGCGGTGAGGACGTCGGAGCGCCGTGCGATTTCTCCCAGAGGATCGTCGTCCAAGGTCTCCCAGCCCCGACGAGGAGGAGAACCGCCTGGCGAATCCATGGGAGCAGCGACGAACTGCCTTCTCTTCGGGGGAAGGGGAACTGGCGAGGAGGAGATAAGAGTGTAGTAACCGCAGGACCTCGTCCCTTCCAACTGTAGATCGTTCCTCAGCGAAGGGGTGAGGCTATTATTTACTACTAAGTACTAACATTATGGAACATTATGGGATTGCATTATACTGTAAATAATAGGACTAGTAAGAAATTTTTGGCACTAGGTAGTAGTTTCTGGCGTGGATTAAGAAATTTTGGTATGTTTTTGCCATTTTTTGTACATGCCAACTAGTGTCAAAAAACGTCTTACATTATGTGACGGAGGAGTATGTACTTGTACTGTAGCAGTACTAGTACTACTTTTCTCAACTAGTAGTTCGATGTACTGTACTTCTAGTCTAGTCTAGTATAGTGCACCAGTTTTGAACTCTTGAATCTCGGCCAAGGAGCTACAGTTGGAAGTGGAGGGTACTACTGTTCTCTAGAACCATCGATGTACTATCAATGCAGGGAAGTACACTGCGTAGTGGCCTAGTGGGTACTCTCGGTGCTCTATTCAGCCTCTCCTCTCACGTAGCTGGCCTACTCAGCCGCCTCCTCTCACGCACACACTAGCAGCCTGTTTATCAATGAGGTTATTGAAGCGAGAACATTTGAGTTATTTGATACAGCAAGACTAGGCTTTTCGCTTCCATTTGTGAAGGTGTAATGGATCTCGTCGAACTTTGTTAGTAGTTCCTTCTTTATGAATGAGATGAAGGAAAGCTTTTTCCTCCGTTTCAAAAAAAAAACATGTCAAGAGGAATTTATTTTATAGTAGAGCCGATAATGGAGTGAAGTCCATGCGTGCAATGCCACAAGCTACCGAGTAGTAGTAGAGCACTTTACATACGGAGCCATATTGCACAGTTCCCAATGCCCCTCCAGGCTTTTCCGGCTCCTCGGGCTTAATTGGGAGGCGCTAGTTTAAATATGCTACTAGCTGATGACGAAGCTGCAAGCGAGGTGCGGCTAGGGCGAGCACGCGAGCCACGGGATGCTGGGAAGGAAAACCCGTTCACGTGGCTAGGCTGTCCAGTGCACCCAGATTGTGGGGCCGCACGTCCGTTTGACTTCAAAACTCAAACTACCCATGTAAAATATTGGCTCGCAGTGAAGTGTAGTAGTACTATTTTTTTTAAAGGCTGCCGTGCGTTCGGCCGGGATCGAACCCAGAAAATGAGGTATACACTCCCGCGACCACTAGTAGTACTCGTTGGAGTACAAAGCAACCTAGAATCGCCTTTTGTCGCTAGTAGTACGTACATTGTTCCTTACAAGAAACCCCTAATAATGCAAGAAACCACTAAAATGCCAAGAAACTACTACCACTTGCATACGTGGCAGACTTAAGATAAGACTACTTAATAACCATTGTACATGCTCTTACCAACAAAAATCCTCGAGTGACCTCCTACCTCCGGCCCATCCACCTAGTCATCCTCGGCCATGGGACGCAGCTACTACCGCCGGCAGGTAGGCGAGGTCAAAACCGTGGCGGAGCCCATGTTGCGGCAGCCCGGATGCCAGCTCCGTCCAGCGCTCGCGGCCGCTAGCTAGCCAAGATAGCTCCGTCCAGCTGCTTGTCTGCAAGGTTTGCTAGCTAGATTGGCACGGCAGCGCGACAGCTTGCTCGTGCGCGCCGCGCTAAGGCCAGCCATCTGGCTCGGCGAAAGCGGTAGCGGCGGCTTGCTCGCTTCGTGAGTCACGCCGGGCCAGCCTGCCAACCTGCAGCGGAGGCTGGCCACAAGGCGTCTGCCCGTCCGATGAAGGGCGGCCAACTCGCTCATCACCGGCGCCACCGACGAACATGCATCAGTATTGTTTGAAGTAATGTTCAGGAAAAATAATGATTTGAGGGGGAATAACAGAAAGAAGGTCAGATGTGGGTCCCTCGTGTCAATGGTCAAACAAAATGTGTGGGTTTAAGCTGCCTCGTCAGCACGGACGTGTGGGCCAACCCAGTCATAAATGGGTTTAAATGAACCTAATTGGTAGGAGTACTAGGTAGTAGTTTTTGGCGTGGATTAAGAAATTTTGGGTATGTTTTTGCTATTTTTTGTACAATAGATTCTTCCTAGGGCTGGTTGAAAGTGGTGGTTTTTGTTAAATACTCTACATATTGTAAGTAGGAGTGAAAGTTAAGCTTTGGAAGCCAATAAGCAAGGCTAGTTACATAGTGCATATGTGTACATGATTGAAAGTAAATATCAACCATGAGTGACTAATATCTTGATGGAAAACTCGAAACTATGGAATACTAGGAAAAATGCATGGTTGGAAATACTAGCAATGTTCATGTCCGGTGGTAACTAATCATAATTAGAATAATACTTATTCACAAACTTGGTACAAAACACCCTAATTTTGATATACATATGTCACTAGAGATATATTATGTTTCAATTAGAATATATTCCTTGGGATGGTTTGGTGAGGTCAGGGAGGGATGTGGTTGGTTTTAAGATACTAATTATGGGTTTTTCTGCAAATTGGTAGACAAGTGGGATGTTGGTGAGAAAAGGCAACAACTTACGCCACAATCGTTAGATGTAGATCTAATGGTCAGAAACGACAGACGGCAGACACACCAGCATCACCAACTTAGTCTTGTGTAGGAGTACTAGCAAGATTCGTGCATATCACGGAACATCAAGATGCATTTTGTTTATAAAACACTTGTTGTGATTGACCCTAGCGGGAGTAATCCCATGTGCAAAAACTAATGATATCTCGAGAAATATGAGATAAGGTGAAGAGGAGTGGGGTGTGGTGGTGGTTGGTGGTGACCGAGCGGAGGCATGGGGATTGACGATGCCGCAAATGCCACTGTGCCGCTTTGTTCCAGAGGCTTCCTTTCTTAATTGCTCAACAATAAGGTTTGTTGGATATAAGGATGAACAAGGGAAGGCCTTGTCTGCAAATGTGGAGGGGTGCGGGTATCTTTTAGTTTAATTTTCATCCTCCAGATATAGATCGGACGGTATATATTGCAAGATGGCACACGTACCATCATCACCAACTCAGTTTTTTATAAGAGAAGAAATATAAGTATGGAGATACAAACGTATTGTCGATACTTGCTTCCGTAAACTAGCATCTACATTCTATTCAACGCCTCGGCATGTGGGGCCTTAGCACAATGACTTCTCGACTGTGTAGAACAAAGATTTTCCCGTCACGACAAGGAGGGGGTGACGGCGCGTTTTTGGCTTGCTCTAGTCCTAGTAGTCATACTAGGTGGTCTAAGCACGTGTAGATTTATTCTTTTCACGCCTCGTTACTGCATCGCCACGCATTTGTTGATGAATAGACGGTAAGTTATTCATGGGAAACCCTTGTTGAGCGTGTTTATGAGAGAGAGAGAGAGAGAGAGAGAGAGAGAGAGAGTGTGTGTGTGCGTAAAAGCGTGTGTGATATGTTAGAGACTGAGGCAATGATAACAGATTATTTGTGTCTATGTGTGTGGAGGATAGAGAGAGACATGTACATGGGGCTTTGTGTTGTGTAACATGGAGACACATATACATAATTAGAGAGTGAGTGTGTGAGATACACATGCGGACATGGGGAGAGATGAGGATCCAGATAAATGGGTGTTTGTGTGTGTCTGTGCGTGTTTGTGCACGCGTTTGTGTGTGACAGGGAGAGAGTATATGTGGAGTAGAGAGACCACTGATGATGTAAACCTAGTATATGGGATGGGGGCTTGTTGTGACTTGTGTCGTAGCGAGATTGCACGGGTGCGGGCGGGGGGAGCAGACTATTTTGAAGAGACATCGAGTGTGTGTGGGGGGAGAGGGGTGTGAGAGCGAGAGAAAGAGAGAGCTAGCGACGGAGAGAGAGAGAGAGAGAGAGAGAGAGATAGAGAGAGAGAGAGAGAGAGAAGGGGCGAGAGGGGTCATTTGTGTCCATAAATGACGTATAGATAGGGAGACAATGTTGATGTTGTCCGAAATTGGCCTATGAACAGAGACGCAAGGGAAGCGAGTCATCGTGTGTGTGATAGGGACTTCATGAGAGATCTAGAATAGATGGTGTAGAGAACAATGTGCAAAATCGAGAACGATTATACATTAGGGAGCTATGCAAAGAGTCACGACATATATGTATACAGGGAAGGAGCTGGGGCGGGTCCGCATGTGGGAGAGATAGAAAGAAGAGAGTGGTGCACAAGGAGACAAAGTGTTCTTGTTTGCAGTGGGGGTGGTGTGTGAGGTGAGTGCGCGAGAACCACATAACTAGGGAGATAGACGTTTGGGGGCGATGTTTTGTGTGTATGGGAAATATACACTCTACATAGTGCGTGTGCTTGGGTAATAGAGATAGCGGGTGACCTAGAGAGTGGGGGAAGAGATGTGTGCATGCCCGAGAGACAAAGTGATAGAGACCTATGTTGGGGTTCGGACTTTACAAGAGAGAGGGGTGTTAATGTGCTCGTGTGTTGGTGTTTGGGGGAGAGAACGACTTCTCTATGTGTGTGTGTGTGTGGTGGTGGGGGGGGGGGTTGACTTCAGATAAACAGTGAGGTGTCTATATTTGAGGGACTTTAGCGTAATTGAGATATTGTGCACTCATGGTTGATCAATTTGTTTCACAGTTTGTACCATGAGATAACGATACTTTTGAACATGCATGATAGACCTTGATGTACCAGAATTACAAACCTAAGATTGGAATTTTGGAATTCGACTCCATCATTAGCTTTTGTAATTCATTTAAACGGAGGTACATTTTTTAAGCCGGGATTTCGTGGTTTCAAATTCATATATCAAACCTAGAGATATACACATACGTGCATGTTCAAACTTTATAATCATTCACTTTATTAATACACATACACATTTTTTTCTTTTGTCATCATATTTAGGATAAACACATTTGGAATTTCATTTGAATTGGACCGTATGATGGTATTTGCTTGTAGTAGCTCAATGATCCATATTTGAATTGAATGGACAATCTAAGTTTCGAGTTGGAGACATTGATTTTCAAAACTTGCACATTTTTTTATGCGAAAACAAACAAATTGTCGGCCATGATATCATAGTCGGCCGTGACGAGAGCAGAATACTTATAATTTTAGGTGCCAAAAGCTTTCAATCTCGCTCTCACATCGTAATATCACGCGCCCGAAAGTTTAGCCTGCGATATTCCTGTTTTACCCCTGCCACATGAACGGAAAAGGGCTGCTTTGGTAACTCCATTGTTTTCCCCTCTTTGCCCCCAACATTCTTCCCCAGAGCCCTTCCCCTTCCCCTCCCCGACCCCCCAACCACGGCAAGAAGCCGAATCTAGTCCTCCGCCACAACGGTGGACCTCACACCCCGCCGGATCTACCTTCCGCACCTTGGAACCCCCAACTTCCAACTCACCACTTCACCGGAGCCGCTTCAGCGACTGGCTTGTCCACCGCTCCAAATCTCCTTGATCGCCATCATGGTCCACCGCACCGGATCTGCTTAACCGGCGCCCTCATCCACCACAGCGTAGGCCCTTCACTGACTCCCTCGTCCTCCCCTTCACTGGCCCTTCATACAAGCCCTTGTCCGCGGCAACACATCCACCTCACCGAAAGCACTGTACAACGCGCCCGCCGAAGCCTTCGTCCAGTGCACCGGACCCGCTCCACGGACGCCATATTCAACTCCACCGGCCCTGCTTTACCGACTCCGCAGCCTCATTAGGTTATTTCGATTTGTACTCCTTCAGTTTTTCTCTTTATCGTGCAACTGTTCACTTACCACAGATGAGCTTTCTTGTATGTCGACAGGCGCCGCAACCGTAGCACCGGAGCCACTTCAGCGACGGCGACAGCTGGCCCAAACTCAACCGCAACACGAGCACCATCGACGATCCTTAGCTATCAAGTATGACAACGATACTCATACACCGCAGAGAATCAGGTACTATTATCCAACGGCCGGCGCCTACGTTCACTTTCCTAGCATAAGCACCGCACCTTTGAATTTCTTCAGGGCATCATTCAGTTTTTCATGAGACGCGTTATTCTGCTTGCACCTGTAGGGCCATACTTCTAGCAGTGAACATGTTACATGTGCTAAATTACATACCTAGTTAATATGCTTTAGTTTTGTTCTGATGCCACCTGTTGGTTCCATCAGACTGCTTAATGTTCTCTATGCTTAATTACACATCAGCAAACTAGCATGTGGTTCCGCTGCTTTTTGTTCGCTTTTACCCTACATTTTCTAATGCTAGCTATTACATCACCGCCCGAGCCTCTGTTCATTACTTGTTTGTGTGTTCTTGATCTTCCCAAGTTGCATGACTAATTTGATGCTTCTATTAATAATGGAGCTGCCAACCCCATCAAGCAAAATATTTGTTCTTTTGGGGCTGGCACCTCGAACAAGCATAAAAATAGAGGGAAGCAGGTATATTGTCGTGTATGCACACACCCTTCTTTCATTAGTCTAGATGAACCATTGATGATCAATTCGGACCAGTGCATGCGATTAAAATTAATTTTACCTAAATAGATGGTGCAGAATAAACTACAACAACTAGATTTGCAACCACGGGATGCTGACGATATCTTCAAAGAACATTGCAACAACAGCTAGGCTTCACGGCAACATATGGTAAGCCAGTGTGTTTTAGTAAATGTGAAATGTAATGCGAGTGGGCTGCTTTCTTGGCTTGTGCCCTCAACGTGTAATCCTACTGAATTATAAATAGTTCAGTTGTCTGCTTTGCTGTGTTGCTTGATTCGAATGCTTGTTTGTTGTTACGCTATACCTGAGTTGGCCAATATGTCAGCAGTGTCTGTTGTACTATCGTAAATAAATGCATGCCTATTTCATTTGAGACCTTAACTTTTCCTCTCAACTTCATCACAAGACTGTCTTCGTAGTTTATATGAGGCCACATTGTTAAGTGCTTTCTCAGATTATTTCAACTGCTTAGATGCCTTGGCAACTTAAATATAGCGGTTGTACACTCCCTTTCAACTAGGGATGTCAACTAGGTCTTATTTAATCCCGATTAAAGTCCACTAGTGGTATGATAGTTCAAAAGACTTTTTGTTTTTTGAGGAAAATGAACTAGGGAGGTAGCAAAAACTAACTAGATGGGACTGGTGGATGTCGTTTATTTGCCACTTACATCCCTAGTTTCATCTTACCGTTTTAATTTCTTTTCGGCTGATGCTGCTTCGAACCATTTAAATATAGTTTGCCATGCTCGGCAATAATTCGTCTGTCGTTTACCATGTAAGCTTACTGTCTGGATCATACGATAACTATCTCTTACTTATGTCCAGCGGAAACCTTTCAGGATGCCGTTCACACTAGGACACAATGTACAACCCCAGAATCTATTTATGGAAGCAAAGGTCGCCATCCATGTTACCAGATGGTAGCGAGTTCAGAGGCAACACCACCGGAGAGCGGTGCGAGCACAGATATTATAGTGCTTGAGGCTCTACTAGAGGCAGAAAGAGATGGTGTGGCTGCCATGAATGAGGTAATCTTTATCTTCAGGCTGGAAATTATGGAATTAGCGGCACGCATTATGCAAGCAACCCAAGAATTGGAGGAAGTAAGAATGTTGCATTTGAAGACGGAGGAGGTCCTGCTGTTTCTGCTATCTGAAGCTGAAGGTAATCCCGGTTCTTCTTTAGATACCAGTTGAAATTGTCATTAGATTATTGTACTTGCATGTTGTGTCATGTCTCTGAATGGATTATGTTGCAAGACCCCCTATGTTGTCCATGTGTTGTAATGATCCAAATTTTTTTAGGCGAGGTAATCCTCAGTACTTGTATGATTGACATAAGGTGAACTGTTTTTAAATGCGAGCATATTGTATTGGATGAAATAACTGTTTGAATCAGAGTGTATCCAACCTACTGAATTCGAAGATCACGGCATTTCTAAATCATAATCATATATAAAGGTGGAATAAATCTTTGTTGTGGTTTTGAAGAAATAAATAACAAAACGTATAATTATCTGTAGATATTCGTAATCGAATACAAATTGGATTTGAATTTAGTTTACCAGGTCCCAGGGCAAACATGAATGCTAATTCTCCCAAGTTTTGAATGAAGCGGCTAAACACCCACTATAATTTGTGGGCTGCGCGAAGCAAGTGTTTGCGGGATGGAAATTACTGTCTACCCCTGACACTTGACATCCTTATCCACCGGATTTACACTGTTGTCGATAGGGGTAGACTAGTAACTTCAATCAGACGTGACACGCCGGCCTCTGAGCCCATTCAGACACGGTGGGCGCCAAACGTGGGCGGCAAAACACATTTGATTCAAGCTCGTCCGAAAGATATGTGTCTCTTCCTCCATTTCCCCATTCATACATGGTGGGCGGCAAAACAAACTCTCCTCGTCCTAAATCGATGTAGGCTAATATTTTAAATAGGGGCAGATGTGTAACTTCCATCAGATGTGACACAACCGCCCTACCTGTCAGCCCTGTTCATACAACGTGGGCGCCAACCGTGGGCGGCAAAACACCCATTCCTCGCCCGAAATAGTTACCGGCAAATATTTGGGAGATGCGAGATTACCGTCCTATCCCCAACCGACGCGATGTCCGAAATTTTAAACGGGGGATAAGTTCAGAACTTTCCCCATTTCGTAGAAGCGTCCCAAAGTTTGAGATCCCCCCTCCCCTCCATTTCCCCATTCATACACCATCGACGGAACGACAACCTCCGCACTGCGGCCAGCCTCCTCCGTCCGCCACCCCATCCTCCACCTTGCAGGAGCCGCTACCCCTACCCTGCCGCCCATCGCAAGAGATGGACGCCTCTCATCCACGGCGCTGGACCAGGATCCTTTCATCGCCTCCTCTCGCTTCATCGGGCGCCGTCGTCCACCTTGTCGTTGCCGCTCCTACGACCGCCTCGCCCACGACAACAGGATATATCCCCGACCCGGCCGTTCGTCGCCTAAAGTCTTCTTCCCCGCCGCCGATGTACCATCGCACCGCAAAGCACCCTCAACGACAAGATAGGCCTACACGACGTATCAAGAGAGGTGGTACTCTTCCATATGTGCTTAAGTTATTGATCTCACCTGGAAAATAGATCGTAATTTTTTTTACTGTACTTTTCTTGTCCGTACCAAATCGTAGTGGCTAGTTGCAAGCAAACATTGGTTGCGAAGTAGCTTTGTCCGGTTTGCACCTTCAGATCCGCCATGGCACGGGCACTATACTCGTAAAGCTTATGGTTTCCCCCTTTATATTCACTGCCATCATCGTAGGAGCTTCGTGTCGTGCTAGCACTGCTCCTGAAGACCTCAACCCAAAGCTTACGTGTTGAAATATGAATCTGATATGATGCTCATATAACTAAAATAGAGGACGTTTAATTGGTCACTTAATGTTCCTATATTCGTTTTGAAAAGCATGTGCGCCACCCACTGGTCCAGCTAGTTCCACTTTCCTGATTTTTCTCTTCATGCTTAGGGTTTTCCCCTTTTATCTACTCTACTATGATCTGTGTAGGTGCTTTCTGTCGTACTAGCATTACTCCACCCTTCAAGCTAAACAACACAACACTCATAATTCGAAAGCTTAGTTGTTCAAATATGATTGTGATATGATACTGATATTAGTTAACCGACACATTTAATTGGTTAGCTAAAGGTCCCACTTGAGTTTCCAAATGCATGTCGCGACATATAGAGAGAGACAAAGATAATTGCATTTCTTTGTCACTTGTTGACCGTACTTTCTTGTCCATACCAAATCTTAGTTGTTATTTCAAAGCAAACATCGGTTGCTAACTACCCTTCTTGCGCGGTTTGCAGCTTCAGATCTGCCATCCCATCGCCACGGTCAACACAGTACTGATCATGCTTATGTTTTCCCCATTTTATGATGACCACAATCAACTACGTGGTTCGTGTCGTAATAGCACTGCTCCACCCATCGAGCTAAACAAGCTTAGTTGTACAAATTCATATCCGATATTATTGCTGATATTAGTAAACCGAGAGATGTTTAATTGGTGAGCTAAATGTTCCTACTTTAGTTTCAAATGCATGTGATCCACATATGGAGAGACCGGAAAGAATAGTATTTCTCTGCATGCGCTACGGTTCATCATGGGTGGCCAACCGACATTGTATTGAAAGACTTGTAATATCTTCAATCTGCTTGCTCTTCCGCTCTTCTTTAAGATGATACTCTTCTCTTGCGGTCGATCGTCAGTCGAGTTGTTCTCCTTAGTATATTTTGAATCTGTGTCAGTCGACTTGTTATTCTTTACTATATGTTGAAGCTATCATCCGCAAAGTGTCATCACTTCTGGAGCTCTCATATTTTGAGTAGTAGGCCACATTATATTAATGCACACAACAAATTACAGCATGCATGGCATCTTTTAAAAGAATTGCAGAGATAGCACAAAGGGGTTTATAGGGAGGCAATATTGGATTAGAATCACTTCTGCATTACAAAGAAAATCTCACTTGTTTTTTATATTTTCATGCATGTCAGATATTGAACATTATCAAAATGAATATGAGAATGGGCGCACGAGAGGAATATTGCGGAACGATCCACTGGCTAACAAACATGGCATGGTGGAGGATGGCCTATCTTATTCACCCATCAAGGTGCTTGCTCTAACTTTGCAAAGTTGTATTGGTCGCACATATTTTGCATCTGACCTCTTGCATTACTTCTACTTTGTTACACCATCTGCTTAGTTTAAGCATCATATATGATTATATGCCATACCTATCCATTTTCTGTACCTATTCCATGTGTCGTCACACTATGTTTTTTCAGTCAAATGTTGTTCGTTCGTAATAGATGTCCAAAAGGAAGAGGGTGAGTGCAGATCCTCAAGGAGTACAAACTAGGTATTTGGAAAAGGTAGTGATACCTGTTAAATCAGATAGATCAAGAGCCACGTAAAACACAGGCCCAACTGTACCACACTTTACCCCTACTCCAAAGGGCCAAACCCCTATTAGAACTGCTGGGAGCCCAGCGTCAGGTACTGTCTATGATATCAATTCAAAATTTGAACTCCTAAATTTTTGCTTGTGCCTTACCCTCTCTCTTGTATGAAAACTAATTTCAGATGAATCTCCTTGCTCAAAGGATCATACAATCTCAAAACAATAATGGGCTCTGCATTGCTCTTGTCAAGACTCTCTCCTTTTTGCCTTGTAACGCTGTACTTAATTAATTGCTATTTGATTATGTATCACCACCGCACTGAGCTTCATTATCCTCTGCTTTCTTCCAATATTATTTGATCTATATTTACTCTTTGCAAAATGTAGAATAATGGCAACGCTTATAAAGAATTTTCTTTGGGGAATTTATTGAATTATCCTTCCATCAACATGGAGAAGGGCTTTGTCCAGCCCGTGTTAACATGCAATGTAAGTTCATCCTTCTCAAGCCTTCAAACTTTGTTCTAGTATAGATTTGGATAGGCATCATTTCCTCCACTGCTATTTGCTTTGCTGTTTACATCTGATTGGATGTTTGCAGCAACAACCAGTTTCAAATTGTAGTTATAAAAACATGTTCCTTATGCAGAACAGATTCATTTATTTGCTTATATAATTGTGAAACCTGTTACGTGTCTCCTTGTTTCTCTTTCAGAGTCGTATCTCTTACGCCAGGCAGAACTTTAGGGAAGATAGTGAGCCAAACCATCTTGAGGACAGCAAGATGACCCCAAGGTCCTGTCTTGATGAAGACAGTGAGTTGAAGCTACTCACCAGCAGGTGTGAGACAACCTCTGTGCAGTCACTGCCTCAATCAGTTCGACTTCTTCAGTCTCAACTTAAAGCGGAAAGGCTTGCTTCAGCTCCGACTTGAAGTCAAAGATGTAATGAAGATGTTAGAGGACTGCCGTATGCACCATCATGCCTTAAATCTAGTGTTGATGCATCTATCGTTGACACAACTAAGGTCTACTCAGCTTCTTCACTGTTTGGGGGCCCGACTGCCAGCATAGTACCCTCTGAAGTGCTCTCGCTTTTGTATATTCTTTTGTTTAGCGTTTATTTGCCTTTGGTGGCGAACTTTGATGCCGATGGATGTAATATGTGATAGCCGTGATAGCCTAGCATAAGTTGCTTGCTTATTTATTTCCTTGTTGTCTTGTTTATTTGTTTGCTTGTAGTCATTGCAGTTCTTTTTCTGCGGTTTGCTAGTGGCTGCAATAACCTATTTTTTAAAACTAGGCTACAATAACCATGGGCTAATATTTACTGTAGTGATACTGGGCCTCCTACGAGCCGTAGAAACAGTGGGCCTTCTACGGGCCATAGAAACATTGGGCCTTCTACGGGCCATAGAAACAATGGGCCTTCTATGGGTCGTATCATCAATGGGCCTTATACGGGCAGTATGATAACATGGGCCAATAACATGCCGCATTATGGTCGTAAACGGGCTAGAGTTGGAATCGTCTGTTCATGGGCCGACCATAACGGGCCATCGTTAATAGGCCGTATTTCATGACGCTATGAAAACGGCCCAACGTATTAACGGACCACAAACGGGCCGACTATAACCACGGGCTGAATTTGGCCCACAAGCAGAAAATGACAGTAACGGGTCGTAAGTAAACGAATGCTGGAAATGAGCCCAAGAATAAATGGGCTCCGAGAAAGCCGAAAGATAACATGGGCTGGAAACGGAACGGAATAACGGGCCGTTAATGGGTATAAAGTGATACACTATTCATTACGGGCCAGTTTTACCATGGGTCGTTAATGGGTGTAAAGTGATACACTGTTCACTAAGGGCCAGTTTCACCACGGGTCGTTAATAGGCAAAGAGTTACATAGGGCCTCATATGGGCCGAAAGACGTCATGGGCCATACATGGGCCGGCGAAAACGGGTGGAATCATATTGGGTGGCCCAGATGACGCTATTGGGCCTAATTCGGATAGGGCGAACGGGCCTTGGGTTAGCGGGTCGTAAATGGGCTATATGTGAACAGGCCGTTAACGAGCTTTCCATGGGCCGCCCGCCACCTTTGACCAAGTCAAACGGGCCGCCTTTTCACGTGAATGGGCCTCTGTTGCCGTACACGTGTCGACGTATCATAGGCGCCTATACGTCCAATGAGTGGATGACATCTGACCCAATGATGAGCTGACACGTGTTTCCTTCGGCCAATGATAATTTTACACGTGGAAAATTGCCATTGGTCTGGGCTGTTAATGGGTTATCGGATCCGAAACCGGACCTGATAACTTAACGGCGACCCGTTACGGTGGATGCCACGTGTCGGTCACCCTTTACGTAAAGCACTTACGTGACGCGATTTATCGTCATGGAAGTGGACACTTCCGTGATGATAATTTTGGTAATGTCATGGAACACTTCTACGACAGCACAGGTATGGCTATCTTGATTCTGTCATAAAATCGTCATGGATGTACATGCATGACAAAAAACATGACCTACTGTGACAAACACGTATCATCACGGAAGTGTATTTTTTTTGTAGTGTCCGGCAACACCAGACGCCGGTTGCAGCTCCGCTGGATACAGCTCTTGTTGCCGCCGGTTGCAGCTCGACGTCTGCCGTTGCCGCTGGCATGTGGCTCCCATGGTCGCCCGTTGCAGCTTTCTATTGCACGGTCGTAGCAAACGGAGAAAACTGTTGCAGCAAAAAAGTCTGTCAGCGTCGTCGCCGTTTGTAGCTCGTCATTGCATGTAGCAGCCATTGCGTTCTAGAAAAAGAATGGATGAAGCAAAAATCTCCAACGATAGTAGCAAAATCCTACTACGAATCGTCGTTGTCATCATCGCGAAGTCATAGCTCCACCTGATGGATGTAGCAAAAAGCTTCGCCGGTAGTAGCAAAATCCAACTACGGTTGCAACTTCCCCTTGTTGTGCAGTGTCATTGAAGCTTTCTGTGTCTATGGTTGAAGCTTTTTTCAACAGCTGTTGAAGCTTTCCTAGGTGACGGTTGCAACACTTGTTACGCGCGGTGGATCCGAGCATGGCGGCAGGCAGCCATGGCGGACGGCGAGGGGAGCTCCTGGCCGCCGGCGATGGAGCTTGTGGTGGCCCATCGCAACCCGGGAGGAGGGGGGAGGAGATGCGCGCGTGTGAAGGTTGTATCTAGGGGATGGACATGGCCATGGCAGCCATGGCGGCCGACGAGGGAGCGCCTGGCCGTCGATGATGGAAATCATGGTGGCCCAGTCGCAGCCCGGGAGAGGGGAGAGGGGGAGGGATGCGCGCGCGTAAGGCTGGAGGTAGGGGATGAAGGCGCATAAGAAGGAGGCGGGGCGCGCGGGCCACTGTGTATGCGCGTTTGCCAACGTGCGTGCGAACCGGACGAAAGTACGGCCGGCACACCATGCCCAATCGTTTCCCATCCCACATTATGAGCGTTGGAATAGTTATTTGGAATTAATGTGCAATGTATTGAAAACACCTAGGCCCACATCCATTTTTCAAGACCATCGCTCGCTCCAGGCTAAATCATCTAAACAAATCATACGCATGTCGGGAGGCTTTGGCGCTGGCTGAGGACCTGGGAGTCCAGAATATGGTCATCTCGTCGGATGCAAAACAAGCAGTACAAGATCTGAACATTGCAAGCAGAGGCCGCAATGGGGCTATCATCGAGGAGATCCAAGCTAGAGCTGCTAATTTTACATGCTCTTTTATATATGAAAGTCGGTCAGTCAATGTAGAGGCACACAAACTCACTAGATTTTCTCTTTCTCTTGATCAGGGGCGCCATCTCTGACTTGTCCAACCCCATGATTCGAATTGTATCCCACACTCTGTGGTTTATGATCAATAAAGCTTTTGCTTTACCGCTCAAAAAAGAATCAGTACTCTGATGGAAGGTACCTGTCAGTAGTCCGATGCCTACCGTTTCCCCTTAAAAAATGCAATGTATTGAAAACACCTAGGCCCACGTCGGTTTTTCATGAGTTGTCTGATGGAAGCTACACAATATGATAGTTTTGCTTGCCATGTTTCTTTTGGCAAAACAATGACTACTAGTATAGTGACTAATCAATGCAAGCTATACCATCTTCTGAAATTTAAACCATGCACCAATAAAATGCTAAAACCATGGGTGAAACACATTCCACATGTATAATGATTGAGCAGTAGGACCAATCATATCTGTTCTGAACATTCGGCTAGCCCTGAAACTACGGGCGTCCTCTAGCCTCCTTTCAAGGTTGCAATTTGAGAAGCTATGCACCAACCTCTCTGGCAGTCCCTCTTGGAAGCAACATGGAAAACATCCTCGAACCTTTCTGAGCTCGCCTCGGATAAATTAGCCCAGGGCTGCAGGCATAATCGATCACTATTAAAACACGAAGCTAGCTTTGTTTCACGCTCATATTTCCAGCTGTTAGAATATATAACCGTATTAGTTTTATATAGTTATACGGTTGTATATGTGTAGTCCTTGTATAGGTGTCCGTATATTGTACGATACGAACTCTGCCTTGTAACCTATATACATTGATCAATACAAGGCACCACAACGTGTGGTTTCCCTAATCTTACATGGTATAGAGCCTAAAAACCTAACCCTAGCCTGTGCCGCCCTCCTCCTCCTTCCGATGCCGCCGAAGCCACCACCCCTCTCGCCGCCGCGCCCCGATCGCCGCCTCCATGTCGCAACTCGACGCTGACGCCATTTAACCAGGCGCTGGTCAGCCAAGAAGCGCCAGACGCCAAGCCGCCGAGGCCGCCAAGGCTGTTGCCTCTTCGCGACCGCTTCGGCGGATCTGGGACGAGCACGGGTCTTTCTCCTTGACTCGCCAGACGCCCAGGCCGCCGCCTGCACTCCATCAAGGGACACGTTCGCCGAGCTCGCGCTTGACACCGGCGTTCACCGTCGCTGGCGCACCTTCTTCAGCGCCGCTTGCCGCAAGTACGCTCTCTGGATCACCTCGACTTCGACGCTTCGACGCGCCCGAACCCGGAGTGGTCTCTTCGACGCCACCGTCGCCTCTTGGCTCTATGGGTCTGTCTCGCTCAGCATCCTCGACGCCGTCATGACGCCTCGGTGACGACCCCCTCGCCGTCGATCTCTGGAACAGCATCAACGGTCTCTTCAACGACCACAAGATCAATCGTCAGCTCCACCTCGCGGCCGAGCTCGGCGATGTCAAGATGGGAGAGATGAGCATGGCCGACTATCTTCAGAAGGTCAAATCCCTCTCCGATGGCCTTGCGGATCTTGGCGCCCCCGTTGATGATGCCGAGATGGTGGTCCACTACCTCAACGGCCTCTCTGAGCAGTACGAGGCCGCTGCTGATCTAATCTCCCTCATGCCGGGAATGACCTTCGCCAAGCGTTGCTCGTTGCTCGCGCGCCCGTGACATGAAGCGCAAAAATCGCCGTGCTCGCAACTCGAGACACGGCCCTCTTCACCAACACCGCCGAAACCCCGCAACACCGCAACCCCGGCAAAGCCTCCGGAAAAGGAAAGAAGAAGAAGAAGGCCGCCGGGCGCCGCCAAGGACATCATCCCGGCGCATGACGCCGCTGCCACTCCTTCCTGGCCGTCACCGCAGCACCCCTGGAACGACGCCATCCAGATGTGGCCCTATGGCCAGGGCGGCCTGCTCGGCCGTGCGCCGTCCGCCTACGCCCCTGCTCCAGGCTACGCGCTCGGCACACCCCGTCGCCGCATGCGTTCTACGCCTAGAACCCGTACGACATTGCCCCCTACGGTTACGGCTACACCCCTGGACAGTCCTCCTATGGACTCACCGGTCCGGCTCCATCATCACCGGCATCAACAATCGCCCGTGGGACCAGGCCACGCTCATGCATCAGTTCCAGACCATGGGGTTGCAAGCACCCACCCGGGAGTGGGTGATGGACACCGGCGCCTCCTCCCACTTCGCGTCCGATCCCGGTATGCTCACCTCCATGTCCTCCCCCTCCTCCTCTCGACGCGCTGTCGTTGTCGGTAACGGTTCCACCCTTCCGATCACCGGTACCGGGCATGCACGGCTTCCTATTTCCACCACCTCTCGCCCTCTTTATCTTCGTAATGTCTCAGTAGTTCCTAACATAGTTAAAAACCTTTTGTCTGCTCGTCATTTCACCATTGATAATCGTGTCTCAAATTAATTTGACCCTCTTGGTTTTTCTCTGTGAAGGATCTTCTAACCAGGACCGAGATTCTCAGATGCAATAGCTTCGAGCTCTCTACTCCATCCGCCTCCTCTACCAGCCAGCCACACGCCTTCTTCGTTGTCGATGCAGCGCTTTGGCACCGCCGGCTTGGGCATCCTGGGCGGCCCGTCATGGAGTCCTTAGCTCGTTCTTCCATCATCCCTAGGGAAAAGAATAAAAGTAGTTTGTGTCATGCTTGTCAGTTAGGTCGTCATGTTCGTCTTCCTTTTTCTTCCACCAATCGTGTAACCACTACTGCTTCAAATAATTCACTGTGATTTGTGGACCTCTCCTGTTGAGAGTATTTCTGGCTTCAAGTATTATCTTGTTTGTCTCGATGATTTTACTCAGTATGCATGGGTTTACCCTCTACGGATTAAGTCTGAAGCTTTCTCGCATCTGTCATCCCTTCATGCTTTAGCGCTCACCCAGTTTAGTGCACGCTTGCAGGCTATTCAGTGTGATAATGGTCGAGAGTTCGATAATTCACTCCTCCATACGTTTGCCCAAAGACCATGGAATTGCACTCCGCTTTTCATGTCCATACACTTCGCAATGTAATGGCAAAGCCGAACGCATTATTCGTACTCTTAATGACATTACTCGTACACTCCTTATCCAAGCTAGTATGCCCCCTCGGTTTTGGGTCGAAGCTCTTCACACCGCCGTTATGTTGCATAATCGGCTACCTTCTAAGGCTATCTCGGATCGTATTCCTTTTCGTGCCCTACTTGGTGTAGATCCTGCCTATGCTGGTCTTCGGTTTTGGATGTCTATGTTACCCCAACACCACGGTTTGTTGCTCGCACAAGCTTGCGCCTCGCCTCCGTGCCATGCGTGTTTCTAGGGTACTGCCACGGCATCATGGCTATTGTTGCCTTGATCGCTTCCACCCAAAAGATCATCATCTCTCGTCATGTAGTGTTCGATGAGTCAACCTTTCCCTTTGCCTCCCTCCTTCCTCGTCAACTCCTACTCCTTCCCTCGCACACTTATGATTTTTTGCAGGGTAATCGAGCAGCCGGTTTTGTTGATGCCGTTCACCGTGCCAGGCACGGTGACCCCGGATGTGGCCCCACGGTCGCCGTCGCCACCGCCACGGTCTCCTCCACGGTCGCCGCCACCGACCTCACCTCGGTCGCCGCCACCGACCTCGCCTCGGGCACGGGCTTCTGCCGAGGGCCCTGCTGGGAGTCCTGATGGCGGCCCTGCTAGGAGTCCTTCTCCTACTGCAGCCGCGTCACCGCCGGCAACGCCGTCGCCGGCTCCTGCTGCTGTGGATCCACCTCGGACCCGCCGGCCGCGGGCTCCTCCACCGCCACCATCCCACCCCATGGCCACTCGTGCTAAACAGGGCATTGTGCAGCCGAAAAAGATATTTGATCTTCATGTTGAGGGTTTATCTCCAATACCGAAGACTTATCGTGGTGCTCTCAATGATCCAAATTGGCATTCCGCTATGGTTGAGGAGTATGGACTCTTCTCTCCAACAACACTTGGGACCTCGTTGATCCACCTCGCAATGCTAACATTGTTACTGGTAAGTGGATCTTCCGTCACAAGATGAAGTCTGATGGTTCTTTGGATCGCTACAAAGCTCGTTGGGTGCTTCGTGGATTTACTCAGCGGGAAGGTATCGACTTTGATGAAACTTTCAGCCCGGTCGTTAAGCCAGCCACTATTCAACAAAGGTTTCTCTCTTGCTCTCTCTAGTGACTAGTCCATTCATCGCCTTGACGTCAAGAATGCATTCCTCAATGGCACTCTCATCGAGACTGTTTATGCTCGCCAGCCTTTCCGGGTTCATCGATCCTCGCTTCTCGATAAGGTTTGTCGTCTCAACAAATCACTCTATGGTTTGAAACAGGCGCCTCGAGCATGGTTTCAGCGGTTTGCTTTGCTCATTGCATCGGTTGGTTTCATTGGCTCCAAGTCCGACAGCTCGTTGTTCGCTCTATCGGCGTGGTGCCGACATGGCCTATCTCCTGCTCTATGTGGATGACATTATCCCGACTGCATCTTCCTCAACATTGTTGCACAGTTTGATTGCCTCTCTTCGCATCAATTCAGTATGATGATATGGGTGATCTTCATTATTTTCTCGGCATCTCTATCACACGCAGCAAGGACAGTTTGTTCCTCTCACAGAGAAGTATGCATTGGATCTTCTTGACAGAGCTGGCATGTTGCGGTGCAAACCCATCTCTACTCCAGCTTGATACTACCTCCAAACTTTCAGCCAAGTCCAGTGATCGATTGCAGATCCCACCGAGTATCGTAGTATTGCAGCGGTCTTCAGTACCTCACGTTCACTCGGCCGGACATTTCTTATGCTGTGCAGCAGATTTGTCTCCATATGCATGATCCTCGGGCTAATCATTTCCTCCTTGTGAAGCGTGTGCTTCGCTATATCCGCGGTACCACCGGTCATGGCCTCACTTTGTTTCGACGCAGCTCCAACAAATTGCTGGCCTATTCTGACGCTGATTGGGCAGGTTCCCCTGACACTCGCCGGTCTACCTCAGGCTATTGTGTATTCCTTGGCACTAACTTGGTGTCATGGTCTGCTAAGCGGCAGCACACGGTCTCTCGCTCCAGTGCCGAGGCCGAATACAGGGCAGTTGCAAACGTCGTGGCTGAAACATGTTGGTTACGGCAGCTTCTTCAGGAGCTTCATCGACCAGTGACTGGTGCCACTGTGGTGTTTTGTGACAATATGAGCTCTGTTTACATGACACAGAATCATGTTCATCACCAGCACACCAAGCATGTGGAGATCGATTTACACTTTGTGCGAGATCGTGTCACTACAGGCGAGGTCCGGGTTCTTCACGTTCCGAGTTCGTCTCAATTTGCGGATATTTTCACCAAAGGATTACCATCTCCTCTCTTTTTGGATTTTCGGGACAGTCTTAACATCCGTCGACGCCCGTTTACGACTGAGGGAGGGTGTTAGAATATATAACCGTATTAGTTTTGTATAGTTATACGGTTGTATATGTGTAGTCCTTGTATAGGTGTCCGTATATTGTACGATACGAACTCTGCCTTGTAACCTATATATATTGATCAATACAAGGCACCACAACGTGTGGTTTCCCTAATCTTACACCAGCAACTTTCCCAGCCTCTTTACGCTCGGTCTGCGCCTGAACGTTGTACTGCTTTTGCAGCTCCCGGAGCCTCTCAAGGAGTTCTTGGAACGAAGGGCGGCGTTGTGGGTCACTGCTTACAAAAATGGATACTCATTTCATGGGATCCGGAATAGGTTTGTTTAGTAGTACTAGTGTGCAGACTGCTACGTACCCGTCCCAACAATTCTGGATCATCGATGCCCACTGAGGATCCACATCCATTGGAATTTCCAGTCTGTAATCCATAAAGCCTACGGCTCCGATGACCTGCAACATAGGGGCCAGAAAGCTTGTGTTGTTACATTAAAGAAAAGCTAAAAAGAAACTGAGTTTTCTTAAACAGCAACATTTGTGTGATTTCGCTTCTTGGAAAAGATTCACCATTCACCAGTAAGCTAGTAATTTTCAACAGAAAAATCATCTCCATATCTATCACGCGCTACACTGAAAGGAGAATGGATGAACTATGAAGCAAAGAAACATTAAAGTCTGTAACCGAAAAAGGATTTCCCCCCGCTTTATATTATAAAGCACCAGACACCGATCACAGGGTAACTGCCGGGGCGAACGGCAGAACAAGCCCAAAAAGGAAAAAAGAAGAAGAAATAAAAGCCAACAACGGCAGCTCGACAAGTACAGATGATCTGCCACCGCTGCACCCTCCATCTTCGTCCTACCACACGCCATGGCACCGGCCCGCCGCATACCAAGCAGCACCTCCAAGAAGGAATGCGACGCCAACGACGCTGCTGCCCGGACGTGTCCTAGGGTTTCCCCGCAAAATACGGAGGGGAGCGGGGGATGGGTAGCGCCGACGCCCTTCAAGAAGGAATGATGGCACCCTCAGGTGTCACCGCACCGGAGCCAGAAGAACCGGCAGAGATTTCTCCCGCATCCCCAAGCACCGCTACCCACTCGAACCGGGGCCATCCAACCATCAAGCCACCCGCAAGCACGCGCCACCACGGTCTTGGACACATCCACGCCGCCCACCGCAAACACCACCACGAGGCCAAGGAGGCGGAAAGAAGCGCCAACCGACGGAGGAACCACACCGAAGCCAGCGGAGGGAACCACCTCCCCCGCCGACGTGCGGGAGGCCCGAGCCCCCGGCGACGTCGTGGTCGCCGACCGGACGTGGCAGCATGGCACAACAGGCCACCCCTGGCCCGGCCAGGTCCACAACGGACCCGCAAAGCCCCGCCGGCCATGTTGCAGCAAGCCGGCACCTATGCCGCCCGCTCCCAGCCGTCAACGCCGCTCTCCCGCCTCCTGGAGGCCACGCCGCCGGCCCGTCCCGCCGCCGGCCGGCCCAAACCCAGATGGGGCCCGAAGAGCCCAGATCTGGGCCGAGCGGGCTGGTTCAAGCCGCACCGCCGCCACCTCGCTGTCAACGGCGACGCTGCCGCCGTCGCCCACCCACGCCAAGGCCGGGATCTCCGCCGCCACGCCGGACCGCCGCTGAAGAGCACCTCCGGCGCAAGACACCGCTTCGCCACGGGGAGCACCGAGAGGGAAGGAGGTCGCCGCCGCCAGCGACCCAGGGGCCAGGCCCGGCCGCGGGTGCCGGCGACGGCGGCGGGAAGGGAGGGAGAGAAGGGGGGCGCTAGAGGAGGGGGGGCGCCGGAGCGCGGCCGGTCGCCCACGGGGACGACGCTGTCGCGCGAGAGGAGAAGCTTAAAGTCTGTTACTACGACTGGCTGTATCTAAGTAGATTACGTTGCGGAATTTGGCTGCCAACCTGCCACTAAATATTGATAAAAATAAATCAGATTAACAGCTAACTAATATGCATAGCAAAAATGTACCTGCATTGTATTGTGAGTATCCCAGGGAATCCTCTGAGTAACAAGCTCCCACAGGACCACTCCATAACTGAATACATCAGACCTATACTTAATAAAAAGTAAGAAACGGTTAATAATCCGTAGGTAATAGAAACATCGGTTGTTCAAGAATTTCAACGCTGAGCTTACTTTTCATTTGAAGGTTCACTCCGTAGCACCTCCGGAGCCATCCACTGTGGCTGGATGTGGAAACCAACTTATCAGGTACTCCCTCCGTTCCAAATTACTCGTCGTGGTTTTAGTTTAAATTCGAACTAAAACCATGACGAGTAATATGGAATGGAGGGAGTACTAGGTTAAAGTTTATGACAATTTTGTCAGTCTGGAGAATCCATATCAAAAGTTAAGTTCGCTTATACTTACTGTTCCTTTTCCAATTTTTGTTGTCAAAAATGTTTCAAGTTTCAGACGTGAAAGACCAAAGTCTGCAACCTGATAGAACCAAGTGAGAAGAGACAACATAAAGTATGGATAACAAAGTTTCACACTTACCTTTACAGTCCAATTCTTATCAACCAACAGGTTTGGCGATTTCAAATCGCGGTGCACAACAGTGGGGATGGAATTGTGAAGATAGTTCATGCCACTTGCCTGCAACAATATTAATTATTCTTCCAAGAATCTACATGGAAAAATGTTGCTCGACAAAGAAAATATTAAGTAAATCACTTGAATCATGATTGAATTTGGCTGATATAATCTTCAGTTATGATGATAGAAACATAATGTGTGATATAATATATAGCACAACACACCATGTTAGATGGAAGGTACTGTACATGATATTGCCTATTTTCTGGATCATTCTTCCATACGCTGAAGCTACAACTATCGCTTAGCTTACATACAGTTCAACTTCGGTTTTAGGAAATTGCAAAAGTAATACTGTATCTATTCAAAACATCTCTTGAGAGTTTCAAGTGAAGAATGTTTTTCCAGTTCTTCTACTACATGTTCATTTCTCAAAAAGTTCCATGTC
Source organism: Aegilops bicornis (assembly GCA_021605145.1). Taxonomy (NCBI): domain Eukaryota; kingdom Viridiplantae; phylum Streptophyta; class Magnoliopsida; order Poales; family Poaceae; genus Aegilops; species Aegilops bicornis. The sequence goes on along the minus strand of CM038671.1, from coordinate 725,067,537 downwards.
TGATTCCTTAACCTGCTGTTAAAAGAAAATGCACTCACAATGTCTATGGCCATGTTAACTCTCCGTCTTGGATCCAGCTTGCCAATGTTAGTTCGGAGCAACCGAAACAAACTCCCCCTGCATTACGAGACTCGGAACTGTTATACAGAACAAGTTAAACAAAATAATCTCTTGTGAGATTCTAAATTCTACACAACTACAAAAGAATGCCAAAACTATATTTCCAAATTCAGATAGCAATAATGGTTTAAAACCTATGGAAAATAAAAACAACTCCACCTAAAACAAAATCAATGCATGGTATGTCAGAAGTGCTTTTAGTATCAACTGAAAAGAACTGGGGGTATTAGCACTCCCAACTTTTTGAACAAGAGGGAGGTATAAAACACGGGTTGTTGGTTACAGAACCATGTGTGCCAGCCGTTGAGCTACCCATCAGTCCTTAGAAATGTTCTTACTAGTATCTATGAGAAACACATGTAGGAAGATATACAGCATACCGTGGGAGAAATCCAGTAACAATACAAAGTCGTTGCTGCGACAGAACTGCACCCATGAAAAGTATTATATTGGGATATCGTAGTTTCTTCATCAACGAGACCTACACATTTCAAGGACACAAATACATTCATGGCCACAAAATATGGAAAAGGGATCATATGATTCAAAAAGTTGTTGATGTGGTGCTAAATTGCTAATTGACCCACACAAAAATCAACAAATTAAAAGTGAAGATTTTTAACACCATATCTTTTCTTCATATTTATCCACATGGTTATATTAACATAGGATAGCAAAAATGGTAATTGTAGGTTCTATGAACATCATGGAGTGTTGGAGTCAAATCAAAATCTTGCACTTGGTTTCTTTAATGGTGTCAGGACCCCGATTCCAAGTCACATCGATCTAGCCGGTAACACCTCATATCACTTTGCGGCCTCACGCACGGTATTCCCACGGGTGTCGCCTTACCATGGCCCGGGACAGTTTGCGTCTTTTGGCTTACGTATATGATAGTGTCGCTAGCATCCATATGACAGAGAACCGGCCGACATGGCGATCGTGAACCCAAAGCGGCACTAACCCATGGGGACAGGCATACATGAATCACATCGAGCATGTCGGTCATCAACGTATGAATCCGGGCTGTAGCACTGGGCTAACAGGACTCCAGTAACCCGGGCTGTAGCAGGCTAGGCAGGACTCCGGATGTCACCGCGTGACATTTCCCCGAAGGGACAGACATAGGAACGAAGTGAAACACATGCCGGCCAGTCAAGTGTCCAAAGCAGTAGTGTTGGGCTAGCAGGACTCCGGTGAACCCGGCTGTAGCGGACTACTATCGCTCAGGAAGCACTAGACTACATTTCCCCATATGAGAGGCTGCCAAGGATAAACAACTAGATTGTCGGATCCCACACATACCAAGCATTTCAAACATACACACAATATGCTCAATATGTGTAAATACAACATGGCATCACAACATAACTCTACGACTCAAATATTTATTCATTAGGCTCCGAGGAGCGAGATATTACAAACATGGGTCTCATGACCCAACACTCAGAGCATACAAGTCAAAGCACAAGCGGAAGCTTAACATGTCTGAGTACAGACATCTATAAAATGAAAAAGGCTGAGAAGCCTGACTATCTACCAGATCCTGCCGAGGGCACAAGATCGTAGCTGAGGTAACAAGCTAAACGTCGAAGTCCAAGCGGAACTACTAGCGAGACTGACGTCTCTCTGCAAAACATAAAATAAGCAAACGTGAGTACAAATATACTCAGCAAGACTTATATCAGAACTAACTACATATGCATCATTATCAACAAAGGGGGTGGTGGAGTTTGACTGCAGCAAGCCAGCTTTGAATCGGTGGGTATCATGAACTACGATCGCAAGTAACTCTTTTGAGGTGGCGCACACGAGTCCACATATTCACCATATCAATACACCACTATGGACCCGCTCCGCCTTCCTACGAGAACGCCATCCATAGCACTCACGCTTATCTTGCGCATTTTAGAGTATCCACTTTCACTTATCTATGAACTGATATAGGCAACCCAGAAGTCCTTCTCCGCGGACACGGCTATTCAAATAGATCATATTAACCCTGCAAGGGTGTACTTCTTCACACACGCTCTCACCACTTATCGCCGTTTACACGACATGTACTCGGCAACCTTCAAGCGGAAGCCCAGCGAGGGTGTCGGCCACGGCCTACCTAAACACTCAAGTCCCTAGTCCAGGTTTATCGCCTATTTGGGTTCCATCCGCAGGGAGTCCGGCCGAGGTTTCCACTAACGGCCCCGAACGATGTGTGCAGGGTTCCCGAGATACCAAATAGCCCACCCCTAGGGTCAGCGCTACGCACGACCTCCAACACATATCCTACAAACACCAGAAACTAGTTGCAACTCCTGGACAGAGGACAAGGGTGGTTAAGAAGCCGAGAGAGTCAATTAAGGATCCCAATGTGTGGTAGTAACTGTTTCATGGATCACAAACACGGTCCTCAGTTCCTCGAGGACGGCTGCAATGAGACAACCCACCATGTACTCCTACATGGCCTCTCGCCGCTACCTTTACCAAATCGTGTTCACACACTTAGCTCACACACAATAGGACATGTTCACACACCATTCCAATTCATTCCCGATGAATCAGACCTGACTCAACTCTAAGCAGTAGCAGGCATGACAAACAAGCATGAATGAGTAGGCACAACAGGGCTCAAACAACTCCTACTCATGCTAGTGGGTTTCATCTAATTACTGTGGAATGACAGGTCATGCAGAGGATAAAGGGTTCAGCTACCGCAGCAAGTAACAGGTGAATCGTTGTTGTCTTAATGCAGTAAAAGAGAGCAGGAGCGAGAGAGTGGGATTGTATCGGAATGAACAAGGAGGTTTTGCTTGCCTGGCACTTCTGAAGATAATATAGTTCTTCATTGGTGTCATCGAACACGTCGTCGGAACGTCGTCTACCGAGAGGGGACAATTACCGGCAAGCAAGAAAGAACACAATCAATGCGATGCAACAATATGATGCATGACCATGACATGTCAATATGCTGTATTTTGAGCTAACGCAACTAGCAACATGTTAAATGGAGTTGGTTTGAACCCTAGGTTCAAATTCAAACTTCATAGGTGAGAGTTTAAATGCCATTAATATGATTTGTGCTAAACAGCAGCTATAAGTTGTTCTAACATGCATGAAAATGGTACAGATGGATAGATTGGATTTTTCTGATCATTTTTCATATATAATTTATCTCATTTGGAGTTACGGTTGAATTTCTATGAATTTTAGAAGTTTGAGCTATTTTCTGGAATTTCCTGAATAATAATAAATCCAGAAAATGGGTTATTGCATCAGCATGACATCACCCTGATGTCAGCAGGTCAACTGGGCGCCTCCAGGTCAAACTGACCTGTGGGGTCCATTGGTCGATGAGACATACACTAATCCCGCGTTGACTCGGGCTTTGACCCGGCTGCGGGGCCCATTGTCGATGTCTAAGGGTGGTTTAGTCATGGTAATTAGCGCTAATGGCAGCCACGTCGGCCTCGCCGGAGTTAGACGACGGCGACGACCAGTGGCGGCAATGGCTCACGGAGTGGCGCTATGGGCTGTGTTGGACGCGCGAAGAGCACCAGGAGGTAGCCCATGACCGCGCGCATCTAGGGAGACCAAGGGGAGGTGCGGGGGTGGCCGGGGTTCGCCGGAGTGGAGCCCGAGGCGGCGGCCGGAGCTCGGGCGAGCTCGGGGTCGAGGCCACAGCGGCCTTGGCGATGCGGGGTTAACACCTACGGCGTCTACGCGGTGCGGCGAGAACGTTGGACGCATGCCCGGGACCAAATGGTCACCGGAGCGTCATCGCCGGCGAGCTTTGGCGGCGGCGCTGTCGGGTGAGAGAGGCGCGGCGGCTACGGCATGCTAGAGAGAAAACGGAGAGGGGGAGGATGATCAGGAGCTCACGTGGAGTGCAGTGATGGCCTCAGCGTGCTCGGGGAAGCTCGGACGATGGCGAGTCGGCGATGGAGATCCGCGGCGGCCGACGATGAAGAAGTGGCCGGGGACGGCGTGTTGGAGCTCTTCCGGCCATGTGAGCGGAAGGAGAGGACGAGGGTGTCACGGCGGAGCTCAGGGGCTGGTCCATGGGTCTAGTGCTGGCCGGTGGCCGCGGTGGTGACGAACGGCGGCGGCGAACCCGCTCGGTGGTCGTGTGGGAGAGAAACAGAGGAGGGGAGAGAGGATTGGAGTGAGCGGTTGGGTTCGGGGACGTGCGTGGCGCTCACAGCCGCGTCGGGGAAGCGGCGGAAGCAGGAGGTGGCTCGGGCGCGTGCCGGCGTGCGGTGGCCACACGCCTCGCGTCCTTCTGCCGCGAGGTGGAAGACGGTGGCGGCTCGGGTGGGCTGGGCAGGTAAGTGGGCCTCCAGGTGGGCTACACAGGTAGACTCTCTCTCTCCGTGTCCTTTCTAATTTCTTTCTGTTTTGCTATTTTCTGTAATTTGTTTTGATTTAGTTTTAGAAACTAAATCATTTTCATAAATCCTGAAAATAATTTTGGGCATTAACTGAAATATTACAGAGACCCTTAGCTATTTTCAGAATATGTTGGAGCATTTAAAATTATTTATAGAATTTAAGTGCCCCAATTCAAATACAATATGGATTAACTCAAATACCAAAAATGTCTTGGAAAAATATCCATCATCTCTGGATATGGTTTTCACCCTTTTCCATTAATCATGAACATTTTTGCAAACCAATTTGGGTTCTTTGAAAATATTTTGAAGTTGAACCTATTTGCACTGTTTCGGTACTAGGGGTTTGATCAATCCCCATTTCAAATTTCATGAAATTTAAACATGATGCATGGATGCAATGCCATTAGTTGCAAACAATTCTAGGGCTGTGACAAATGGAGTGTCTGTCTCAATAATATAGTAGATATCATGTAGTTTCATTGCCATTATACCCAAATGCTAGAGCAATTATATGTAGATATAGATGCCCACCTCTTGTCTGAAGGTATTTATCATTTCTTCTGAATAGTCCTGCTTGGAGAATAGTTTAGCTGCCACGTCCTACAGGAACATGGATAGATACTGAAAGATTATGGTAAAGATGTAAAACTGCATTCATAATCATGCAACAGAAATGATATACCAACTTACCGAGCCACGCCACAGAGCATGATACACTGTTCCGCAACAACCTGTATGCATCGAACATCAAAATACGAGAAAAGGACAATACCAGATTGCATAGAACAGTCTAAGAATAGAGGTATCATTGCTAATTCCGTGTTATTAACTTATTATCTACATGGACTTGCAGGAGTAAAAAAGTACATAAATAACCATACGAACAAAAATGCCATCACTGTTGTAGAAGCGTACAACTTGCAACTTGGAATCTCGGAATAGACATTCATGCCACCAGGACTACTGTAAAATCATGAAATTAACTGAACTATTATGACTATTGAAGATTAGAAGAAACATAACTGGTCTGGATTATGCCAACGATAAGAGGAGAACACACAAGCTTTTATTAAGAAGCATGAAGATCAAGGAATTTTACTGAAAAATAGCTGATTTGGACTATGCCTATGAGCTAGTAAGATGCATGAATAGTGTGAATTACTAACAAACAACAAACAACTCAAGTACACGACTAATACTGAATTGTTTGAAAAACATTTTAACAAGATATCTGAGTGCCTACAGATGAAGTAATTGCAAAGGGAAAATTAAGTAACTACCTTGACCTACTTGTTCTCCAATTACTAGGTCTTCCCAGAGAATCTCATAATCTAAGCAGTCTACTTCATAATCTAGTATCTCAATATCGCTGCTGTTAGTAGTCCCCGTAGTGCTGCTAATGCTACTTGCGCTGTTCTTGTTGAAATCCCACCAGGAACCTGAGACCTCATATTTGCTGGCCCAAGTGTATTCGCTGTTTTGGCAGTCTGGAATTATGATAGGCTCTAGAACTGTAACTCTCTGATGACTCTCTTCATTCTCTTGCTTATCATGCAACTGTGTTGAGTTCATGTTATTCTTTCCAGAATCCCCATCAACTTCATGTCGTTTCCAAGGCCATGATATGCCCTTCTTGGCCAATAATGCATCAGCCTTTGAATTAAAAATCTTGTGAAACCATACTTTTCGCTCTCCTGAATCATAATTACTTGTTTTGCACGATTTGCCAGGGGATTTTTCTTCGGCGACAAAGGCACGAACATCCCCACTAGGGGTGTTTTCTTCACTTGATGCCAGATCAGCCTGCAGGTCAAGTTCAGAGTACTGGCCCTTACCATACTGTTTATCGCTATTCTGACCTGTCCTTATCCGAGAACGAACTCTAGTTGTAACACTGGTAACCTGTGTTGTTATTCCAACATCAAGAAAAGAATACACTAATAAATAAATGAAGAATAAGTATCAGAAGGAGTAAGTTCCACTGAAATTGAACAGCAATAGAACTTACCAAAGTTACTACCTTCGAGGTAGTAATAGATTGAAGAGATTGCTGGGACTGGGAGTGAAGGCAACCTATGTTCAGCGAACCACTTTTAGGCTGGTTGTTAGCATGGAACTTGGACTTTGCTGTACTCGGAATTGGATAGGATTCCGCAGAGCCTGAGGGACTAAATATGTCCTCTAATGCCCGTATATCATGCGACAGACCAATGAGGCCCACCAAGCTACCATCGTCATCGTATAAAGGGGTGTTATGGATAAACATAAAAAACCTCTCTCCTGACTTTTTCTTAACAGGAAACTTCCCTCTCCAACACTTCCCTGTAAATATAGTCTGGATGAGGTCGTTTGCTGCATCGAAGTCACTAGGATGAACAATTAATTCAACGGCATTCCGACCAACTGCTTCTGATGCAGAATAGCCATACATATGCTCAGCATACCGGTTCCTAGATTACAGAACAAAAAGGAAGAATTTGGTAAACCATGCATTATACATAGAATCGACCAGAGACAATTGTGAGTAGGAATGCCTATTGCATAAACAATTGGATCTACACTCATAACACGCATCAAGATATGCTATGTATTTTAATTAAAAAAAAGCTCCACATCTCAACTTCAATCTATGCATGCGCCAAACAAAAAGAACAAAGATCTATGAATAGCACTGTTGCAGCATCTCGTCAAGCACCTGGTGAACAATGAGCATACACAACAGAACCAATATAAGCAAGGGACTTCACCAGTACAGGAGCTTCCCGTCGGGGGCAATGATGTGCACGGCCAGCCCCAGCGACTGCAGTATCCAGTGGCAGTGCCTGTCGGAGAACCTGCCGTGGGCGACGACGTACCGCGACGACGAGGGCTGCGGCGGCAGCGCCTGGAAAGCGCGGCCCCGGGCCACGGACTGCGCGTCGCGGCGGTCCAGCATGAGCTTGCCTATCTCCCGCTTGAGCTCGGCCTGCCCCTCCTCCAGCACCCGTATCTTCTTGAGCAGCTCGTCCACTTCCATCGCTGAAGACGATCAATGCCACAGTTGGATAGAATGGCAATGGCAATGTCTTTGCTCAAGCGGGAGATGTCGCTATTAAAAAGTCGACCGGAAGGAAAGATCCAGCCAAACGGCTTTGCTCATGCCTGACATAATCAGTGGGCGAGGTGCAGCTCTGCTGTACTCCTCGCTGTTCCGCCTGGCTGCCTCCTCTTCGTCTTGGGAAACCCAAACTGAAACTCTTCTCCTCTTCCGTTCCAAGTTTTCCTCCCATTCGCGGCCATGCTTTCGCGCGCTTTGTCCTCCTCTCTCCACGCCTCCTTCAAATCAGCTAGCTTCCGGCCGGTGCCACAACTCATTCCAGGTGCCAGCTATCTCTTTTTAAAACACTGATTACGATGTAGTAGACGATACTACACGCGTACACTCACACCGCAACAAATACAACGCTTATAAAAGACCGGGTCAAAGTTGGGAAGCTTCAAAATGAAGTGACCGCATGCATCTGGCTATCATGAAAATATCGTCTTTCGTTGAAACAACGATCCGCATTAGGCCTTGTTCGTTTAATCCTCCTCCCAAGAGGATTGGAGTGGATTGGAGAGGATTTTAGCTTATAGGGGATCTAATCCCCCTCAAACCCTGGCATTCCCCTTCAAAAACCGCCTCAACCGAACAAAGCCTTACCGAGACAACAAAACATCAAATCCAAGATTTGATCTCATGGGTTGGGATATCGAAAAAGACTTCCGCCCCGCTTTATAAATAAAGCCACGACTAATACATATGAAGCATACAAATACACAGCTATACAAGAGAAGCACCAATAGCTAAACAGGAAGCCAAAAAGAGGGACTAAGCTAACCTAAGAAACAAAGCACAAGAACTAAGATAGCTAGTTCTTGACAATAAGCACAAATCCTCTCGAAGCGCATTGACATATCCCACCAAGCAGGTCACTCCAAGGCACACTCTAAACGACGGGTCAATCGAAATAAGATACCATTAGTTTGACGATGGAGGGGCCAATAAACGACGCCTCCAAGGAGGAGACCGGCGTCCGCGGACGTCGTCCTCGTCAGCCTGACAAGGTCAATCACGGCATTTGTTGGAGCCACACCAATCAACCCGAGAGAGCATCGCGGCCAACCAACAAATACACCCAATGTAACTTGGCTAAAGAATATCTCCGCCAGTCAACTAGCATGACGCCAAGGGTACACCGAGGTACATTGCCAGCGACACGAAGCCCCTAGAGGAACCTCAGTATAGATAACAGCTGAGCACCACCGAAGAAGACGCCGAGGACGGGTGGACGTAGCAAGGGTGAGGATGTCAGATGGACTAGGGAGGAAGGACGACAAGCAACGCCTCAGAGGAGGAGAACGGCATCCGCAGACGTCGTTGTTGCCAGCAATGACCGAGGCACTACTACAGGAATGCCTAGCAGTGGCGGGTGGGAAAAGGCCAGGAGTGGCAGGCCAGGCTCCCAAGGCCGCACGCTACCGATCTCTCACCACTGCTATAACCGCATCAGTGGCGGGCGTCCGCCCGCCACCGGCAATGGCGGTTCTCCCATAGCACACGCCACTGGAGAGATAGGCTACAATATACCAATTGTTGACATTACGGGTTGACACACATTACTCCAAAAGCCATAGTCATATGATTCTCAATGTAACTGAACCAGACTGAATCATTTTGGAAACAAATGACCAAATAATAATATATGTAACACTTCAAATTTGTTCGACTCAAGAAACAAATATCAATGTATCGATCACATCCATATAAACATACTAATTAACTAACACTTCAGCTGCTAATATATTCATGACTTAAACCATATTTCTAAACATGGTCGACGACAACCATCATCTGAAATTCGTCGCGGTTGCTCTTCCTTATGGTGATTATCACAAGGGTGTCTAGCCTTAGTTCTCTCTTTCCCGTCAAGAACTACCGCCAGCCGGACTCATAGAAGGATATGCGTCCGTTCTATTTTGTCTTGTACCGAACGTTGGTGGCACGCCCTATTGGTCCATGGCATACTCCAACGAAGCTGACGGCGGGGATGTCCACTCCGAAAAATATCTTCATAGGTAACTTCTGAACTCCGCATCATTGAGAGCAAATAAAGAGCACGCCCTGCCATGTAAAAAGAAACAAAACATTTAAGGAATGACAATGAAAAAAATGACACCAGCTTAAAGAGCTGAATTAAAAGACACATCAAGCCATAACCTGGTAAAAATAATTGTGGTAACTTGTATGCGAGTGACTGGTAATTTGAACTTATCAGCCATGATAACTTTCTTAATTGACATTGAATCTTGTTACTAATACCACTGGTACTTAACATTCAGACAACAAGGTAATTCCCACATAATACGCATGTTACAGAAAAGCAACAAAAGTACATGCCAATATAATACCCGTGGAAAGAAGAAGATCATGATAACAATAATGGGCACACAAACAACAATCAGAGAAATGGATATTCATGGACTGACAATAAAATGCATATTGTCATAGCGAAAAATGTCACAGTAACTAAATACATGTACAAAACAAATCATGAATGTCTCTTTAAATTCAAATAACAAGAAAAATTAACAAGCAATAAGCCAATCGTAATTGAAAAGAAAAATTGAAAATAAGAGAGGAATTTGATGGTAACCACTAACAAATACAGTGGTAATTTCAAGCAATAAGCCATGGTAAATATCAAGCATTATGTTATATCTGAAGCAAGTGAACTAGCGTGGGATTTCAAGGTAACCACTAACAAAAATACAGTGGTGAAGGAATAGATCTGAGGAAGGATGGGCGACTCGGGCGACTCCGCCGGCTCCTCCGCGGGCTCCGCCGCCGTTTCGCCAGCCACGGGCGCCCTCCCCGCCCCTCCTGCCGGCCTCCCGGCCGCTGCCCAGCCGCCGCCTCAAGGCCGGTCGCCTGTCGCCTCTTCCGGTGGTGATCTGCGCCGATGACGCGCCATTTCCCCCTCCTCCTTCCCCCCGGCTCTCCCCACTCCCCTCTCCTCCCGCCGGCCTGCCTTGCCCCGCCGGCTGGCTAGCTCAGCCCCCCAAGTGAGGGGCTTGGCTTCGATGGCGGGTGCCCGGGCCGCCTCGGCGCCCGGGCCCGGCTCGGTGCCCCCATCCAAGGTGTGGCCTTGGCGGTGAAACCCTCCGCGCCGCCACAGCTGGGCATGGGGCGTGGCAGGCAGCGCCGATAGGGGCCCGCCCGCTCCTCTGGCGCCCGGCAGTGGGGGCCCGGCCGCCCCCCTCCTCCCCCCCCCGCTATCCCTCTCCTCCTCCCTCCTCCCGGCCCGTCGCCTCGGCGGATCCAGACCGCCATTTATTGCACATTTCGGCTCCTCCGGGCTGCACGTGCAGACGTCTGGCCTCCCGGCACCCTAACGCTCAGCCTCGCTGTCCGGCCATGGGCGGCGCCTGTAGGGTTTCCTCTTCCCTCGCTCCCCCGCTGGCCACCTGACGGGGATCGCTGGGCTTTGGGCCCCGGCCCATCTCGCCCGAGGCCCTGCTGCCCACCATGGATCGCCCCACTCCCTCGTGAGGCCGGCCCAATCCGGGTGGGCCTTCCCGTGCCCTAGGCCCAGTGAGGAGCGTTGGCAGTGTGGCTCCCCGTGGCCTCCCTCTTGCCCGTCCTGGCGCCGCCTCCACTTCCATCCCCGCCCCGCCTGTCCTCACCTCCCTTGCCTCACCCTCCGGCGCCTTCTTGCTCCCTCCCTCGTCCTGCCGTCCGGCTTGCCCGTCCTCGCCCGCTCCTCTCGCCTCCCTCCCGGCTCCCACTGCCGAGGTCGGCCATGCTGCTGAATCGACGGACCTGCTCCCGGCAAACGGAAGGCGGGTGAAGCCTCTCGCGACTCGACCCGCCTCCCCGACTCCCTCCCGGGAGGAGGAGCTCAGCCTTGACTCCGGGAGCTGCGTGACCGCCGCTCCCCGCCCGCCCGGGAGGACCGAGCTTCGGTCCCGGTCGCCCTTGGTCGTCGGGTGATCGGCGCGCCTGGCCGGGCGCCTCCTCGCCGCTGCCCCACCGGGCGGGCCGCCCCATCCCCGCCCGTCCGGCTCGGCCCGGCTCCCTCGTCTGCTGGATGGAATCCTCCCGACCCGGACACTCGCCACGCTCCTCCGCACGCAGCTCCTGGGGTCGCGCCCTGCCTCGCCTGGGTGGCGGCACCACCCGTGGCCGTCCGGACCTGCCAAGAAGAAGAAGCGCCCGTGGTGTTCGCGTCCTCCGGCCATGCCACCCCGCTGGGTCCGGGGTCCTCCTCCGCCTGCATCCCGTCTCGGTCTCCCTCGCCCCTTGCTTCAACTGTGGGGTGAGGGGCATTCCTGTGTTACGTCGTCAACCCCAGTCTTGCTACCTCGCAAGGATCCCGGCCACCCTGCCCCATCAGGTTCGGATAGACCGTGGTCTCGGAGCTCATGATGTATGGGCATGGGATCGAGGGTTGGGCTTCTTCCACCTTGAGGTCCCGGACGCCCTCCTCCGTCAGCCTCCCTTCAGGCGATTGTCACGGTCGTTGATGGGGTCGCCTCCCCTGAGATGATCGAGGCTGAGCTCAACCACCTCTACCGGCACCAGTGGGACTGGGTGGTCACCCCCACCGCCGGTCACGTCTTCTCCGTTGTCTTTCCCGACTCCGTCAGCTACGGCTACGCGACGCGTAGTGGGCGGATCACTCTCGCTCTCAACCAGCTGGTTGTCGAGATATCCGAGCCAGTGCTCGACGCCCAGGCCGTGGCTGTCCTCGACACCGCCTGGATCCTCATCTCCGGCCTTCCCGATATTGCGCGGTCCGAGCTTGTCATCCGCCAGATGTCTCGCCTCTTGGGCAAGGTAGTGGTGGTCGACGATCTCTCATCGCTAAGGAGGAGGAGGTGCGGTCAAGGTCAAGTGCCTCGACTCCTCCAAGCTGCGCACTTCGGTCCGGGTCTTCTTCAACGACTGGGCTTCGACCTCGAGATCGCCCGAGCCTCCCAACCACGTTAGGCGTCCCTGCTTCTCGACGTCCCCCGGTGACAACCCGGGCTGGGCGGAGATTACCACGGCCGCCACCGCTCCCGCTCACCGCTCGGATGAGGAGGCGTCCGAGGACTCCGCTCCCCCCTCCCCCTCGCCTCCTCATACGCGCGGGGGCAAGGGCCGCCAGGCCGCTTCGCCTCCCGTGGATGTCCGCCCGATCTCGAGGCGCCGCCATCCGAGGGGAGCGACATCTCCAGTGTGGGTCCGGTGGTGCCCGGCTTCCTCCGCGCTCCCGCCTCGTCTCCGCCACCGGCGCTTAGACCCGATGGGCCTGCCCGCGACCTGCTCTCCGACTCTTGGCAGCGGCCGCAGATGGGGGACGCCTCGTGGTGGTCCCCGCCCGCTTCGCCTCCCCTGCCGCCATCTCCTCCTCAAGGGCCGGATGCACCTCCGCCCCGTCGTCTCCACGGGCTGCCATGGAGACGGTCTCTGCAACCCTGGCGCCGTCCCTCCCCGACCGATCTCTGCTCCCACGGCCCAGCTCTTCCTCGGTTTGTCTTGGGCAGGTCTGCCGCCATCTCCTCCGGCATCTCCTGGGGTGGGGCCCGGATCATCACCCGGCTGGCGGCCAGCCTCCCCTCCCGGTCCGCCGCCTACTCCCGTCGCGGTCGGTCGGCCTCCTCCCGGTGGTGGCCTCCCGCCAAGTGCTCGGTGGATGCGGCCCATCCCGAGGGCAGCCAGCGTGCCCATCCCCGAGCGGGCGGAGCTCCATCTTGCCGCCCGTAACACAGGAGCCAGTCGCCCTCCATTCCCCCCTCTGCTTTGTCTTGTTCTTTCTCTGCGCTTGAGTCTGCTCCCCTGGGTCACCTAGCCAAAGTGGCCTCCGACTCCGCGATCATTTTCCATGGGGAAGTTGGCCCCCCTCTTGCCCAGATCGCGGCCCTCAGGGCCTGTGAGGTCCTCGATGGGAAGCTCGCGGAGGCCCGGGCGGCCCCCCTAGTTCCCCCACTCGCCTCTACGGCTGGGGGACCTCCCTCTCCACCTTTGCCGCAATCGACGGCCCCCCTCCCTTGGTGGCCGTGCAGGAGATTCGGGGCCGCACCCGCTCCCGTACGGCGGCCCTTCGTGCGCTTAGCGCTTCCCGAGTTCTGGGGTCAAGCAGCCCCCCAATGGCCCCTTAATGCGGGCCCTCTTCTGGAACATCCACGGCTTCGGTCATGATGGCCGCCGCCGCCAGTTAGTGGAATATATGCGTGATGAGCACATCGACATCGTGGCGGTGCAAGAGACCATGCGTCATGAAGTTTGCTCTCCCCGAGCTTGATCGGCCGAGCTCACCTATTTGCGTGGCACTGGCTCCCTTCTAGTGGGAGCGCGGGCCACTCGGGTGGCATCCTTTTAGGTGTGAAGGATGCCACCTTTGAGGTGGGTAGCATGGATCGGGGCGAATTCTTCACGACATGGAGCTGTTCGAGAGGTCGCTCAACTTCAAGTGGGAGATCATCATTGTCTATGGGCGGCGGATCATAGTAGATCGGCCTCCTTCTTGGAGGAGCTCCACCGAAAAATCTCGGCCGCTTCCTCCCCCGTGGTCGCCGGGGCGACTTCAACTCTGCTGCGCGTTCCAGAGGACAAGAACAATGGCAATGTCTGCTTTGCCCGGATGGACATGTTTAACGACTTCATTGCCGACCTCGCCCTCCGGAGATCGATCGGGTTGGGGCCCGATTTACTTGGACCAACCGTCAGGCCTCCCGACCTCGTCCGTCCCCGGACAGGGTCCTAGTTTCTGGATCGGGACCTCTGGTGCCCTCTAGCTTCCCTCGCGCCATCACCGGATTGGCTCGGATCACGCCCCTTGCTCCTTTCCTCCGGACGACGGCGTCCGCCGACCCCACCTCGGTTTCGCTTTGAGACCTTCCGGCTCTCCCAGCTGGGTTTACTGACGCCGTATGTCTTCGGTGGATCGCGGCTCGGGCCCACCCCCACCCTCGTCCCCCTTCAACAATTGACACGTGGCACTTCTGTGAGAAGCGTGGCCGGCAATTTATGAAGGGCTGGGGAGCCAACCAGGGCCGGGACGCCAGGGAGCGAAGAAGGTGCTACTCACCGTGATCCAGCGCTTGACTTGCGGGTCGACGGTGGGCCTCTCCGGAGGAGTGGCTTTCCCGCTATGATCTCGAAGACCAGCTCTGTGATTTACACCGATGAGGAAGCCTTTTGGGCGCCTTGGGCGTAGCGTTGGGTCTGAAGGGTGATGCGAATCGGCTTACTTCGAGCGATTGCCAACGGTCGCCAGAGACGCAACACCATCCCACTGTGGGGTGGGGCAGCCCTCCTTCAGGATCCCGCGACATTCGCTCCCATGTCGACGGTTTCTATCGGTCCCTCTTCTCTCCGCTACTCGGAGCGGCATCTCCTCGCTCCGGATTGTTGGGCGGCGCCCAACTAGTCTCTCGACGCAGAACGCATCCTCGACGGCTCCCTTCTCGGCAGGGGAGGTCCGGGAGGCCATCAAGGGATGAACTCCTCCTTCGCTTTCCGGACCGACGGTCTCCGGTCATTTTCTTCCGGACCTTACGAACGTGATTAAACCAGAGGTCATGGCCATCTTTGATGAGTTCTTTGTGGGTTCTATTGACCTTAGTCGCCTCAACTACGGGACCATCTCCCTCATCCCCAAGGTCCCCGGGCGATCGACATTCGCCAGTTCCGCCCGATCACGGTCATTAACGTGATCTTCCGGATCTTGGCCAAGGGTACGCCAATAGGGTGACCTCGCTATGGATCGGATTACCCACCTAACCAGTCGGCCTTCATTAAGGGCCGTCACATCTGGATGGTGTCACGGTGCTTCATGAGGTCCTTCATGAGGTCCGAGCCCAGCGCTCAAGGCGGTCTTGCTGAAGATTGATTTCCATAAGGCCTATGATACGGTTAGCTGGCCCTTCCTTAGGGAAGTCCTTCTTCGGAAGGGCTTCGACGACCGGTGGATCACAAGAGTCATGCAAATGGTCTCTTGCGGTCGCACGGCGGTCAATATCAACGGCGAGATCGGCCCCTTCTTCCCTACCCTATGTGGGGTTCGCCAAGGCGACCCCTTCTCTCCGTTCCTCTTCAATATGGTCGTTGACGCTTTGGCACGCCATTCGGATAAGGCGAAGCTTGGCCACATCCGGGATTACCCCCACCTCTCTGGGGGCTCGGGATCTCCATCCTCCAATATCTTTGACGACACGATCATCATGGTCGAAGGCTCGGAGTTGGACATCACCAACCTCAAGTTCCTCCTTCTCTGCTTCCAGCAGATGTCGGGCCTCAAGATCAACTTCGATAAGAGGACGTTATGGTGATGGGGTACTCCCCTCACGAGTCGGTGGCCATTGCCAACCGGCTTAATTGCCGCTGGGCTCTTTCCCCACTACCTATCTGGGGCGCCCATTAGTGACTCGCGTCTCTCTGTCGCTGACTTGCGCCCCTCCGTGACCAAGCTCCGCACGGATCGAGCCTGGCAGGAGGTGGCTCTCTAAGGCGGCCGGACTATCCTTCTCAACTCATCCCTATCCAGCCTCCTCTTGTTTCTTATGAGCTTCTACAGCCTCCATGAATCTCTCCATAAGGAGATCGCCAAGATTCAGTCCCGATTCTCTTGGGCTGGCGATCAGGGCAAGTGAAGTATCACATGGTCGGTGGCGGACATCCGCAAGCCCAGGAGCAGGGTGGATTAGGCATCATGTGCTCTAAACGGATGAATATCGCCCTTCTCTCCGGTGGCTTTGGCGATCGCGCAGGTCGAGGTGGCCTCTGGCTGGACATTATCCGGAGTAAATACCTGCGTGGTCAACCCCTTGCCTTCTGCCAGAAATCGGGCGGATCTCAGTTTTGGCAGTCTCTCATCCAACTCCTACCGGTGCTCCGCATTGGTACCTCTATCTCGGTGGGGTCCGGCCTCTCGACGCTTTTTTGGTTCGACCAGTTGGGCGGAGACTCTCCTTCAGCGACCCGCTTCCCCACCCTCTTCTCTATCTCTGCCGACCCTATGATTTCTGTTGAGGGCCCTTAGTGACTTAGGGCGCCTTTGCTTTCCGCCGTCCTTTTGGGCGGCGGAATCCGCCGCTGGCGTGAGTTACTTGACTGCGTTGCTCTTCACGAGCCGTTGGTGGATGGCGACCCGGGACCTTATCTTGTTGGCGGCCGGAGCCGTCGGCGATTCTCCACCAAATCGCTTTACTTGGCCATTGCTCCCTCATCGCCCCCCCCTTCGATGGTGTGGTCCGTCGCGTCCCACTAAAGATTCGCATCTTCATGTGGCGGTGGATCCGTGGGCCGGGTCCCGTCGGCGTGGAGGTCCCCAAGCGAAATGTGCGAACCGGTATATGCCCCTCTGCGATGTTCTGAAGACTCCAATCACATTTTCTTCGCTATGCGTTTCCGCCCGGTTCCTTTGGAGCTGCTTTCGCGAGATTGTCGGTGGGAGTTGGTGCCACACCAATTTCCGGACCTTTTCTTGAACTCAAGTGTCCCCTCGACCTCTCGCCACATTAGGTGGCCGGAGGTTGGGGTCCTGCTCGACGTTGTGGACCGTTCGCAATAAGCTTGTGATCCAACATTCTCCCCTCTGTCAGCCATCGATGCTCTCTACAAATTCTCGGGTTTCTTGCGGCTTTGGCGGCCGCTTAGCCGCCCCGGATCGGGGCGCCATCTCGGCCTTCATCACCGATCTTCGCTCGATGGCCCGTCCGCTTTGTCGCCGCCGCCGCCGCCGCCGCGGCCGAGCAGACTAGATCTCTGGCTGGGCAGGCTTTTATTGTGTTGTGTTTTGTTTTTCTCTTTCTTACAGGCTTGTTGGTGTGCCTCGCCAGAATCTACATGCTTTGTTTGTGGTACTTGGATGGTGTGTGTGTGTGTGGACCTGCTTTGATTGTATGTCTTGTGGCGGTTTGCTTTATTTATAAAGCGGGGCGAAAGCCTTTTTCGGTAAATACAGTGGTAATGACAAGCAAAGGGACATGGTAAAAAAATAAAGCATTATGCTAGATCTGAAGCATGAGAACTAGCACGCAATTTCACGGTCACCGCTAACAAATCCAGTGGTAATTTCAAGCAACAGATCCTGGCAGATAAGCATTATGCACAGATTTTTGTTGCAATAATTAAGAATTAGACTAGAACCTTGCCCAATACCTCATGACACATCTGCAACCAAAACACATCAAGGAGGGAATTGGATATAGAGTTCAGTTCCACATACAAAAATTCACCACCCAGTAGGAACTAACTAATCCAGAATCTCAAGACAAACTTCCTCAGATTGTGGATATCCAAGTGCCAAACGAGAAATCCATGCACTCACACACAACAAAAATCTAAGTACACCATTGGATTGAACCAAAAAACAAGTCAGGAACCAACAAACACCCACCCTACCCGACCAAATCGAGCTTAAACTGCGGGGGGAAATCAGACCCTATCCACCACCCGCCGATGACTAATCTGGATTAAGCTATTGCGGGTTCGCACCAGCTATATGCCTAAACTACAACACCACCCCAGCGTCCGACAAAAATGGAACGAACCCACAACACATCAAACTCTTTCTGCCCGTCAATATCAAACAACCTAATACCCCTAAACAAAATGCTCGCTGTACTCTCCAAAAAAATAGTATGCGCTCTCCAAAAATCCTCTGCGGAACCCCGCGTTTACCCCACGCCGCAAACACCAAGTGGGGTAGGAATCTCACCGGCAGGAATTGGGTCGCCGACTGCCATAGAAGCAACCCGCAGCCCCTGCCTTGGTTCGCCGTGGAAGAAGCAGGGTTGCCCGCGATTCCGCCTCGGTTCACCTAAGGGGGAAGAGATGGGGGAGCCAGAAACGAAGGAGTGGCGGAGTGGGGCGAAGTGGGAGCCATTGCAGAATCAACGCGCGCAGTTGGGGAAGAAGAGGAGAGGGGATCGTGCGCGAGAGGCCACGGCGATTGGAGAAGAAACCGGCACGGGCCCACTTGCCATACAAACATTACGTAAACGGCTATGAACGCGCGGGGCCATCGTGGTTTGACTTATCGCACGGGGAACCCTGTGCGTACCATCCAAATTGGACGGGACCCACTTTGTTCGGATCTAATAACAAAATCAGAACGTTTGAAAAATACAAATTTCGCTTAAAATTTAAATCATGCATCAATAAAATGCTAATACGGTAACACACATTCCACATGTATAATGATTGAGCTGGTGGGCCAATCATATCTGAACACCTATCCCAAGTTCTGAAAATTCAGGCTAGCCCTGAAACGACGAGAAGTCTATGTCATGTCGCCAGCGTCCTCTACCCTCCTTCCATAAGACAAACCCTGTTCCAAAGCTTCAAGGTTGCAATTTAAGAAGCCATGCACCAACTCTCTGGCCGTCCCTCTTGGAAGCAACATGGAAAACATCCAGGGACCCTTCTGAGCTCGAGCGGATAAATCAACCCCAGGGCTGCATCCATAATCCATCACTTTAAAGACATGAAGCTAGCTATCTTTGACGCTCATACTTCCAGCAACTTTCCCAGCTTCTTTCCGCTGTGTCTGCGCCTGAACGTTGTACTGCTTTTGCAGCTCCCGGAGCCTCTCAAGGAGTTCTTGGAACGAAGGGCGGCGTTGTGGGTCACTGCTCGCAAAAAAGGATAATCATTTCATGGGATCGGGAATAGGTTATTTAGTACTAGCATGAAGTCTGGTATGTACCTGTCCCAACAACTCTGGATCATCGATGCCCACTGAAGATCCACATCCCTTGGAATTTCCAGTCTGTGATCCATGAAACCTACGGCTACGATGACCTGCAACATAGGGGCCGCAAAGCTTGCATTATTATGTCAAAATAAAACGAAGCTAAAAAGAAACCAAGTTTTCTTAAACTGCAATGATTGTGTGATTTCGCTTCTTGGAAAAGATCCACCATTCACCAGTAAGCTAGCATTTTTCAAGAATTCTTTTTGGCTCTAAGACGCCACAAAAAGGGATCAACAGAAAAATCATCTACTCCCTCCGTTCCAAAATAGATGACTCAACTTTGTACTAACGTTAGTACAAAGTTGAGTCATCTATTTTGGAACGGAGGGAGTACGTATATCTAGCATGAACCACACTGAAAGGAGAATGGATGAATTATATGAAGCAAAGAAACATTAAAGTTTGTTACTATGACGCTGCATCTAAGTAGATTACAGTGGAATTTGGTTGCCAACTTGCCACCAAATGTTGATAAAAGAAATCAAATTAACAGCTAACCAATATGCATAGCAAAAATGTACCTGCATTGTATTGTGAGTATCCCAGGGAATCTTCTGAGTAACAAGCTCCCACAGGACTACTCCATAACTGAATACATCAGACCTAAACTTAATAAAAAGGAAGAAATGGTTAATAATCCGTAGATAACAAAAAACATCGGCTGTTCAAGAATTTCCAAAGCTGAGCTTACTTTTCATTTGAAGGTTCACTTCGTAGCACCTCTGGAGCCATCCACTGCGGCTGGATGTGGAAACCAAGTTATCAGGTAGTACTAGTTTAAAGTTTATGACAATTTTGTCAGTCTGGAGAATCCATGTCAAAAGTTAAGTTCACTTATACTTACTGTTCCTTTTCCAGTTTTTGTTGTCAGAAATGTTTCGAGTTTCAGACGTGAAAGACCAAAGTCTGCAACCTAATAGAAACAAGTGAGATGAGACAACATAAAGTATGCAGACCAAAGTTTCATGCTAACCTTTACAGTCCAATTCTTATCAACCAGCAGGTTTGGCGATTTCAAATCACGGTGCACAACAGTGGGAATGGAATTGTGAAGATAGTTCATGCCTCTTGCCTGCAACAATATTAATTCTTGTTCTAAGAATCCACATGGAAGAATCTGTACTCGACAAAGAAATATCAAGTAACTTCTATCTCAATGAGTTAAGATGGTTAAGGTAACAATATTGCATATCATAATCACATGAATCATGATTGAATTTTGCTGATATAATCTTCAGTTATAATAGTAGTAACATAATGTGTGATATAGCACAAGATACAGTATATTAGATGGCAGGTACATGATATCACCTATTTTCTGTCTCATTCTTCCATACACTGAAGCTACAAATATGGCTTAGCTTACATGCAGTTCAACTTCGCTTTTAGGCAATTGCAAAAAATAATTATGTATCTATTCAAAACATCTTTTGAGATCTTCAAGTGAAGAATGTTTATCCAGTTCTTCTGTTACAACATGTTCATTTCTCAAAAAGTTCCATGTAGTATATTTGGCTGGACATTTCCTGATTCCTTAACCAGCTGTTAAAAGAAAATACACTCACAATGTCTATAGCCATGTTAACTCTCCGTCTTGGATCCATCTTGCCAATGTTAGTTCGGAGCAACCGGAACAAACTCCCTCTGCATTATGGGGCTCGGAAGTGTTATACAGAATAAGTAAAACAAAATGACCTCTTGTGAGATTATAAATTCTACACAGCTACAAAAGAATGCCAAAACTATATTTCCAATAGCAAGAATAGTTTAAAACCTATGGAAAAGAAAAACAACTCCACCTAGAACAGAATCAATGCATGGTATGTCAGAAGTGCTCTTAGTATCAACCGAAAAGAACCAGGGGCATTAGCACTCCCAACTTTTTGAACAAGAGGGAAGTATAAAAGACGGGTGGTTGCTTACAGAACCATGCGTGCCAGCCGTTGAGCTACCCATCAGTCCTTAGAAATGTTCATACTAGTATCTATGAGAAACACATGTAGGAAGATATACAACATACCGTGGGAGAAATTCAGTAACAATACAAAGTCGTTGCTGCGACAGAACTGCACCCATGAAAAGTATTATATTAGGATGTCGTAGTTTCTTCATCAATGATACCTACACATTTGAAGGATATAAATATAGTCATGGCCACAAAATATGGAAAAGGGATCACAGGATTTAAAATTGTCGATGTAGTGCTAATTGACCCACACACAAAATCAACAAAAGTGAAGATTTGTCAACACCATATGTTTTCTTCATATTTATCCACATGGTTATATTAACATAGGATAGCGAAACTAGTAACAGTAGGTTCTGTGAACATCATGGAGTGTCGGAGTCCAGTCGCAATCTTGCATTTAGTTTCTGTAGTGGAGTGTCTGTCTCAATAACACAGTAGATATCATGTAGTTTCATTGCCATTATACCCAAATTCTAGAGCAATTATATGTAGATATAGATGCCCACCTCTTGTCTGAAGGTATTTATCATTTCTTCTGAATATTCCTGCTTGGAGAATACTTTAGCTGCCACGTCCTACAGGAACATGGATAGATACTGAAAATTTATGGTTAAGATGTAAAAATCCATTCATTACCATGCAACAGAAATTATATACCAACTTACCGAGCCATGCCACAGAGCATGATACACTGTTCCGCAACAACCTGTATGCATCGAACGTCAAAATAGCACAAACTAGCCTGTTTGTTACAAAAAAAAAGGACAATACCAGATTGCATACAACAGTCTAAGAATAGGGATATCATTATTAATCCTGTGTGATTATCTACATGGACTTTCAGGAGTAAACAAGTAAATGCATAACCATATGAACAAAAATGTCATCACTGTTGTGGAGGCGTATCACTTGCAACTTAGAATCTCAGAATAGACATTCATGCCACCAGGGACTAATGTAAAATCATGAAATTAACTGAACTATTATGATTAATGAAGATTAGAAGAAACATAAATGATCTGGATTATGCCAACGATAAGAGGAGAATATAAAAGCTTTTATTAAAAAGCATGAAGAGCGAGGAATCTTACTGACAAATAACTGATCTGGACTATGCCTATGAGCTATTAAGATGCATGCATAGTGTGAATTACTGACAAAGAACAAACAGCTCAAGTAGTTCCTATGATTACAAGCTATGCCTATGCCTAGTACTAAATTGTTTGAGGTACATGTTAATAAGAGATCTGAGTGCCTAGATGGAGTAATTGCAAAGGGAAAAGTAACTACCTTGACCTACTTGTTCTCCAATTACTAGGTTTTCCCAGAGAATCTCATAATCTAAGCAGTCTGCTTCATAATCTACTGTCTCAATACCGCTGCTGTTAGTACTCCCAGTGCTTCTCATGCTACTCACGCTGTTTATGTTGAAATCCCACCAGGAACCTGAGACCTCATATTTGCTAGCCCAAGTGTATTCGCTGTTTTGGCAGTCTGGAATTATGAAAGGCTCTAGAACTGCAACTCTCTGATGATTCTGGTCATTCTCTTGCTTATCATGCAACTGTATTGAGTTCATGTTATTCTTTCCAGAACCCCCATCAATTTCATGTCCTTTCCAAGGCAATATGCCCTTCTTCGCCAATAATGCCTCAGCCTTTGCATTAAATATTTTGTGAAACCCTACTTTTCCCTCTCCTGAATCATCACTACTTGTTTTGCATGACTTGTCAACAAAGACACGATGCATTACATCCCCGCTAGGGGTTTTTTCTTCACTTATTGCCAACTCGGCTTGGAGATCAAGTGCAGAATACTGGCCCTCACAGTCACTACCATACTGTTTATCGTCATTCTGACATGTCCTTATCCGAGAACGAACTCTACTTGTCACACTGGTAACCTGTGTTGTTATTCCAACATCGAGAAAAGAGTACACTAAGAAATCAATGAAGAATAAATACCAGAAAGAGTAAGTTTCCATTGAAATAAACAGCGTTATCATATCTTCTGTTGTTCAGCAATGCAACTTACCAAAGTTACTATCTTGGAGGTGGTAGTAGATCGAACAGGTTGCTGTGAGTGAAGAGAACCTTTGGTTAGTGAATCACTTTTAGGCCGGTTGTTAGCATGAAACTGGGACTTTCTGGTACTTGGGTAGGATTCCGCTGAGCCTGAGGGACTAAATATCTCCTCTAATGTCCGTACATCAAGCGAGAGACCAATGAGGCCCACCAGGCTACCATCATCATCGTATAAAGGGCTGTTATGGATTAAAATAAGAAACCTCTCTCCTGACTTGTTCTTAACAGGAAACTTCCCTCTCCAACACTTCCCCCTAAATATTTTCTGGATGACAATTTGTGCTGCATCATAGTCAGTGGGATGAACGATTAATTCAACAGCATTCCGCCAATTGCTTCTGATGCAGAATAGCCAAACATATGCTCAGAATACCGGCTCCTAGATTACAGAACAAAAAGGAAGAATTTGGTAAAACATGCATACACAGAAACTAGCAGAGTCAATTGTGAGTAGGAATGCCTACTACATAAGAATTGGATCTATACTAATTACATGCATCAGATATGCAATGTATTTTAATAAAAAAAGGAGAAATGCACTTTGCACTAAGTAAATTGTTAGTTCTGTCACTTATGCAACAGTTTTTGCAAAAGTTTTCACTTTGCCCCAGGCGATTTCGATATATTGCACTTTGCACCAGGAATACTATGGACATGAATACAGAAGTTCTCATTTTGATTGTACTATGCAACGAAATATATCTGTAATTTTTGGTTGAAAAATATCAATATTGGAGACCTTCACGAAAATATGAGTATATGCTCCTCTAAAGATGGGTGTGGCTAGATCTCAGTCGACTGAGATTTAACCAAGTCTCAGTCAAGTGATAGAACATATAAAAAGAAAGAAAAAATAGTCTCAGTTGACTGAGATTTAGCAATCTATACCTACTAATAAAAAAAATAGGTGTTCTTAGTTCATTTTGCTATTTTATAGAAAAACCCCTAATGTTTCTGACATTAAACCCGTAGTACATATCAAATATTTTTTAGAATACTCATATCTTCTAAATCGTAACTCTAAATTTAACATGTTATATATGGAATTTGATTATCCCGTTTAAAGATGCATGCACAATTTTTAACCAAAAAATGATTCTTTTACTGAACTTTATAGGCATATACGTCATTACATAATACACTTGTATATATTTTCCTAGATTTTTGGAACTCTTTATATGTGTGTTTGAAAAGACCTGGTGTGTAGTTATTGTACTCAACCAGCTGGTACAGAGCGAAAACTTCTGCAAAACCTGGTGCAAGATGACACAGTGGCAATCTACTCACAAAATAGCAAGGGCCCAAGATTAAAAAAGAGCGATAATTTTCACTAGATGGTCCTTCTTAAATCTCATATCTTACGTTAAACAGGTTGTCAGAAACCAGCATAACCTCGCCAACAATCGTTTAAGGCTTTCCAAATTGAAATCAGATAAAAAAAATTATAAGAAATATTATGTACAGAGACTATTAATGGTTGATAAAAACCACCATCAAAACTGATGTTCACGAAATATGCCGCATTGAAAGATTGTTGACCATTTTATTCCAAGTACTGCTAGACTTTCCTGTTCTGGGAGGGGGAAGCTGGCTAGTGTGTGTGGTTTCTGTAGTTCTGTTTGGCTGCGGTGGCTTGTTGCCTTTTTTTACATTCTGAATCTTTGTAGTACTGGTGATGGCGGTTTCTTTAATGGAAATCGACGAGGAGGCTCGTTGCTTCAAACAAAAATTATTGGGACATTTAAATTTGTGCCCCTAACTCGAACCCACTACTCAAATTTACCCCTAACTTTTTGATGTGCTCAAATTTGCCCCTAAAAAGCATTTTAAGTCACAGGAATGCCCTTCCATCTGGTCAAAGTTGTTTGACCAAAACTTTGAAAATTCATAACAAATTCATATGAACTTATAAGAATGCAAAATAAGATATCAAAATGCTCATAAAAACAATACCTATATGCACATGTCATTTACGTTCATGACAAAAGCACTCTTTAAAGCTTTTTAGGGTTTATAACATTAAAAACAATTTAGGGTGAATGCAAATAAATGCACATGTAGGTGAGGAACATAAATGACATGCGCAAGATAGGTGATGTTTGTATGAACATTTGGATATCTTATTTGCATTTTTCTGACTTCGTATGAATTTGTTATGAATTTTCAAAGTTTTGGTCAAACAACTTTGACTAGATGGAAGGGCATTCCTGCGACTTAAAATGCTTTTTAGGGGCAAATTTGAGCACATAAAAAATTTAGGGGTAAATCTGAGAGTGGGCGCAAATTAGGGGCATAAATGTAAATGTCCCAAAATTATTCCAAGTAACTGAGACATTGTAGACCTCTAAGGCAAACACCATGCTTCAAAATTTGCTAAAGGGAATTTGAGGTATCAAGTTTGCTTCCTATCATGTGTAACATAAAATATTTCTTGAATGATATCGCGATGAAACCGCATGATAAAAACATTGTGGTGATACCCCCCTTCAGTGCTTGAACTAACCTAACCAAGTTTGTGTATGCACGATGAGTTGATCACAAGAAGCAACCAAAAAAATCCCATTGGTTTACTTCCAAAGTCACTTGTCAACGCAATGAAACACCGTAGCGTGATCACTTGAACAAGCTAGAGACTGCACTCATGCAGGGCCAGTTCAATACAACCCAAAGGGGGAACGCGCGTACTAGGTAGCAAAGATTGCATAACCAACTAAGCAAAAGCCCCATGTTTGAACTTCGATCTACGCATAACACTCGCAGCCCCATCTAAAAAGAAAAAGGAAATCTATGGACAGCGCTAGTCCAGCATTTCGTCGAGCACCTGGTGAGCAATGAGCACGCACAGCCGAAACAAGATAGGCAGGGAGCTCACCAGTACAGGAACTTGCCGTCGGGGGCAATGACGTGCACGGCCTGCCCCAGCGACTGCAGTATCCAGTGGCAGTGCCTGTCGGGCAACCTGCCGCGGGCGGCGACCTGCCACGACGACGAGAGCCGCGCGCGGAAAGCGCGGCGCCGGGCCGCGGACTGCGCGCCGCGGGGGCGGTCCGGCGTCGGCGTGAGCCTGCCTACCTCCCGCTTGAGCTCGGCCTGCCCCTCCTCCAGCACCCGTAGCTTCTTCAGCAGCTCGTCCGCCTCCATGGCCGGCGCCGATGCCACTGTCGGATGGAACGGCAGTGGCCCGCCATTTTACTCCGAGATGTCGGCATGTCGCCGATTAAACAAGTCGATCGGGAGGGAAGGTCTGGCCAAACGGCTTTGCTCATGCCTGACATAATCAGTGGGCAAAGCGCAGCTCCGCTGCACACCTCTCCTCACTGTTCCGCTTTGCTGAGATTCTCCTCTTCCGTTCCAAGTTTTCCTCCCATTCCCGGCCATGCTTTTTCCCGCGCTCTGTCCTCCACTCTCTACGCCTCCTTGCTTCCGGCCGGTGCCACAACTCATTCCTGTTGCCAGCCATCTCTTTTTAAAACTTTTTAAAACACTGATTACGATGGTAGACGTGCACGCGTACACTCACACCACCACAAATACACGCTTACGAAAGACCGGGTCAAAATTGCGAAGCTTGAAGATCAACCAAGTGACCACGTGTGTCTCGCTATCACGAAAATATCGCCTTCCACTGATATAATGATCCGCATTTCTTGAGACAACAAAACATCAAATCCCAAATTTGATCCTGTGGGCTTGGATATCACCATCCTCCTAACAATCCTCCTCCCGCCACCTCTTTGCGAAAAAAGGTTTCCCCCCACTTTGTATTACAAAGCAACCATCATCGATACAGTCAACGATAGGTATTGGGGCGAAAGCAACATAGTCACGCCCAAAAGAAACAAAAGAGAAAACAGAAAAAAAAACAATGCGAACAGCGACGGATCAACAAAAACGAAGGAAACCCGCAACCGCTGCACCCACCGGAGAATTCCACCACACTCCAAGCGCTCCGGACCGCCACATACCAAGCAACACCTTCAAGAAGGATCGCGACACCGACGACGCTGCTGCCCGGACAAGTCCTTGGGTTTCCAGACGCAGAGGGTGCGGGGAAGGGTAAACCAGCGCCTTCAGAAGGCATGGCGGTGCCCACAGGCGTCACCGCGTCGGTGCCGGACAAGCCGACAAGGATTTCTCCTGACCACCAACCACCCATGACCCCAGACGATCCATCGCGCACCGCCAAACACGCCGCCCACCAACATGCGCCACCACGGCCGTGCAGTCCCCATCGTCGTCTCACCGTGGCAAACGAAGCGAGACCGGCAGGAACAAAGGAGGTAACCAAGAACGAGGAGCAGCAGCAACAACAACCTCCGCCGCCCATGGCAGGAACCGGCCGGACGTAGCAACAGGGGCAAACCAGGCAACCGCGACCCAATCGACCAGGGGAAAGGGGAGGCGGAGAAGTGGCCCATGGCCACGACCGGCGCTCGTGCCGGCTCCAACTCCCCTCCCCCCTGAAACCATGTTTCGCCCCCGCGCCGAAGGCCCTGATAGGCCCGGCCGAGCCGGAAGCGGGCTCGTGAAGCCCCCGTCGCCGCGCTGCAGTACACGAGCCGCCGTCGCCACCACCCCTTCACGAGTCGCCCCGCCGTCCGCCGGAGACGCCGCAGAGGAGCCCCGGCTAGGCCCGCACAGACCCAGATGGGGCCCAAGGGCCTCGATCTAGGCCGGGAGGGCACCACCGCCAGCCACCGCAACACCGCGCCGCTGCCACCTGGCACCGCGCCACCCAAGGGGCCACGCCGCCGCCAGATCCACTGTCGCCGAACAGCACCGCCGCTATCAGGAGGCCCCCGCGCCTCCCCATGCACGCGCGGGGAAAGAACGTCCTGCCGCCGCCAACGCCACGCGGGCATGGCCCAGCGTACCACCCCGGCGGCGGAGGGAAGAGGGCCGGGGAGATGGGGGCAGAGAGAGGGCGAAGGCCGCCTGTCGCCCATGGGCGGCGGACGGGCGGGGAGAGGAAGGGAGGGAGGTGGGCGAGAGGCTCATGGTCGGCCCGGCGGGCGACGGGGGGAGGAACCCTAGGGAGCGGGAGGGGGAGCGGCTCTAGGGAGCCACTGCAAGTACTCGTGTGCTTCCTACCTCCCGCCACCTCTTTCCCCCTCTCTCCTACCCCCTTTCTCTCCCATGAAGCTGATCTGCTCCGCATCTTCCGGCCAGCCGCTCCTCCATTGGTGATGCGTTGGATGCTCCTCACGGGAGCACGATTCTTGCTCCGATCTTTGGGCCTCTCATCTGATCGTGTGCCAGATCGCGGCATCCCGACTACTCAGCACCAAAGGCAGCCTAAGAGTAGCAGCCGGAGAAGGCAGCAGAGGATCAAACCCAGCAACAACATCGCACCGCAAGAATACACTGGTGGCCTCGTGATGTAGGGAGCGGACGGATCTGGCCTCCCAATGTCCGGCAGTTGCGGCGGTATGTCGGGCCCCATGGCTGCATTCGATGCTCTCCATCTTGGGTCTGTGTGATGGCAGTCAATGACTCAAGTCGCTCGGATGTGCTCATAAGGGTAGGGTGTGCGTGCATGCATTCATAAGGGTGATGAGTGTATGTTTGTGTATGTGAGCAACTTTGATTGTATTGTGTTAAAACATGTCCGAGAACTGGGGCGGTATGTTGGGCCCCATGGTTCCGTTCGGTGCTCTCCATCTTGGATCTGTGCGATGGCAGCCAACGACTACGCATCAGTCCGAGGCCTCGCCTGGATCGGGACTGCGTCGACGTCCTCCATGTAGCCGGCGCAGTGAGATGCAATCTATGGATGGCAGCTTGGCGCAAAGGGTATGGTTGTGCAGCAGCGACGGTGGGATTTCTAGCCTAGCGCGTGTAGTTGCTCGGATCACAGAAAAGCGGTGGCGACATCACATGATTGACTTCGAATTGGTGGTGCTTATCAAGCACCCAGTCTCGAGATCCGGGGTAAAAACCTAGGTCTGACTCGAGTTAGTGCTTTACATCGTTACCTTGTTGAAGGCATTGCCCGGATATGTTTGGACTTGTTCTTCAGGGTGAAAACCTAGATTCTGACAGCTGCGGGTTGGATCGAATGACGGCGGCACTCGAGTGTCGTTCCCTCCATATAGGTGTTGTTGTTAAAGAATTTTGTTGTCCTTGTGGTTTCAAAGAGATTATTGATGCGAATATGATTGCTATTGTTGTTTGTGGGTCGCTACAAGGTTCTTTCTTTTTCCTCGCTTATGCATAACTTTGGATCTTGTATGACTATGCTTTTTGCCAGTGTGTTTTGTGTGTGTTGATGTTGTTTGTGTGCATCCTAACTATGCGGGGATTGTATGTGTACTCATTATATTTGTATCCGCTTGATTCTTCATTTTGAGTCAATAAAAACCACCCTTTATTGAGAAAACCATCCAATAACTGATTTTTTTTCTCTCGCTCAAACTCAACCGACTTGATGAGGAAAAAAGAATCAACAATTTAAATGAAAACAACTTACATTTGTCATGCAATCTTATTGCAAGAATTGTCTCAATGATAGAACAAATTATGAATATGCAACTATCCATCATCATCCGGTGGACATGTCCAAACCACAACGATGATTTTACAGCAAATGGACTCCATGTGAATTGCACTAAAGCTAGATTCAGCTAATTTGATGTGACCACAGATCTTCGAAAACTTGCAATCGCACCTTCCTTGCCAATCGTAGAGCTTCCCTTCACCGGCTCTGATATGGGAGCGACGACAATGGTGCATCGGCGGTGGCAGTGACCGTTCAATGGTTCATGGATCTTGATGTATTTTTTTATTATGTGGTTTTTTTTGTGAACCTTCGTAAAAGATTTGAGTCATGTTCACACACAAAAAAAAACTTAAGGTAAGGAGACATTGTGAGAGGAGGAAAGAAGTGGGAGAGAGAATTGGCTTTTTTTTCTCTATATGAATGAGTAACACATGTAGTACATCTATTGTAAGGAATATGAATATAGTATTTTTAGTTTGCAAAATAAATATTGTTTACAGATAGTATTCTCAAACAATTATGTAAAAAATGAAAGGAGGATAATAAATTTCCAAAAAAACGAGAATTAATTAAACTGTTTGTTTTCATTTCCCATCCTCATGGCATTTCTATCTTTCTAATATAATTTGAAATTAGATTCGAAAGAAAGTTGTCAAGTTCAACTTAACTTATAACAAATTTAGTAGTGTATATGTATATGCCACTGACGTGGTCGGCCAAGCCAACCAAGGATTTCTCCTGAAACCCTACTCTCACCACCAAGCCCAACCACCATCAGCCCAACGAAACAAGGTCATCGGTGCTAGATCCGGCGGGATGTGAACCAAAAAGGGAAAGAGGAACGAACCTTCAAATCTGACGTTGGAGGACTGCTGGAGCCGCCCACCGGCCATTCACCGCGCTCAGCGTCGCTACGCGCCTACGCCGTCCACACGGCCGAGGACCGCAACCCACTCCCACGGACGCCCCTGCCGCTCAAGCAGCGCTGGCTCGGAGTCCATAGGCCCTCCAAGCGAAGCTGGACGGAGTCGAGACCTCGCTGCTACCTTCACCGGCGACCACGCGAGCAAGGCCGTTAGCTGCCTTTGGCGTTAGGCATAGTTGGTGTAAAATAGTTTGAGATCATTTTTTACATCATGAGAGGGCAAAAATGTTGCTTTAATAGATGATGTGGATGCAAATATTTTTAGGCCGCCAATAACTCCCACACGTGTGGCATACTAGACATCCGTTCATACACCGTGTATGGCGTGAGTAGGAAGCAGCCCACACGGATTGTGTGTGGGCGAATATTAAAATTGTCCACACATGTAGGGCGCAGCTACTTCATGCCATACGCCCAATAAGTACTACTCATCTCCACCCCGCACGTGTGGCATGAAGCAAAAATGCCCACACGTCCTGGCACAGCTACGTTATGTTAGATAATAACGAGAAATAAACGAGACAAAGAGACACAGGGATTTAACGTGGAAACCCTTGCGGGAGAAAATCACGGACGCACGAAGGCGCAATCACTATGAGGAGGAGTATTACAAGCACGCGACGTAATGCCCGTGCGAGGTGCGACTACATGGGGTATATATGAGAGACAACACATAAGAGTCCTTGTAGGATAAGTAAACGAGTTGTACTCGTACGCGTCGGTACCAACGCAAAAGGCCCACACCGTATGTACTACATCTAGTCCAATACGGTATAATTTGGATCACAATTTAACACCTTAGGCCCGTGGAATGACGATTTAGGATCTGTTTGGTTCCCTTGCCTGTTCACCTTGCTGGGCTAGGCTAGCCTTGCCGACGGAGGCTAGCCAAATCGACTTGCCCGCTCAATTGAAGGAAAAGCTGGAAACCACAGGTAACGAGGCATGGTCGCCCAGGAACCAAATAATTGGCTTCCTTGCTAGGATGGGCAAGGAGATCGCTTGCCAAAGAACCAAACAGACCCTTAGTTGCCATCCGGGATGGCAGATGTAGTTATCCGGGATGACAAATGTAGTTGTAAAAGCATGGCAACTCAATATATTTTGGTTAACTATAGTTGCCATGTCTAATTTATGCTAGTTGCCGCGTGTAATCAAATCATAGTTGCCGTGTGTGATTACCTAGTTGCCACATATGGTCAAACAGTAGTTGTCATGTCTGTTTATCTAGTTGCCACGCGTGGTCCAATCATAGTTGCCATGTATGATTAACCATAGTTGCCATGTGTGTTTATCTGGTTGCCACGTACCCGCAACTATAGTTGCCATCTAGCAACAAATCATAGTTGCCATGTGTTGTTTACCTAGTTCCCACGTACGCGTAACTGCAGTTGCCATCCAACAACGAACGAGTGCCGTGTGGACGAAAAACAGTTCGCCCATACGCGCGTGAACTAGGTGGTGGTTGTGTGGGCAAAAACTAGTTCGCCACACGGTTAATCGGCAAACCCGTGTTATGCGGGTGTGTGGGCGAACTCTCCAACACCCACACACCAGCCCCGTCCTACGTGGCACGCAAATTTTGCCTCAATGTGTCAAAATTCGTGCAAACTCGACTGGACGGTGATCCACACATGTGGACGAGTTACAAAACTGCTACACTCGTGGGCGTTATCATTTTGGTATTTTTAATCCTGATTTGCTCTAGATGTAAAATAGTTTGCATCACTTGATGCTCTAGAGCAAATTTTACATTACTACAGGATCACGCGGCTGGAGCAAAATTTGCATCACCAGATGCACCAGCACATGATGTAAAATAGGGCACCCACAAGAAGACAATCGTGACGTATTTCGCAACACTTATTTTACATCATTTGTTGGAGTTGGAGGTTTTTGGTGATTAAAAAACACTTTTGGGTGATGTAAATTTTGCTAGAAGCACAATTTAATGATGTATTTTATATCATTTATTAGAAATGCTCTTAGCAATAAAGAGGATAAAAATGAGCTATCGATGAGCGATAACCTTAGTCTCCCATGAGTTGCCTGATGCGGGGGCGTAAACAAGCCCAAGGCTACCCGGGCCATGGCCTGGGCGTGAGGCTAGCACTGTAGCTACTGATTGCCCCATGGCTTGACCGGGGCTTGGCATAATCCTGACCACGACACCGCGAGCATGACGCGAGAGCTAAACATTTGGGGGGTGATGTTTGAATATTTCACTGGTGTTAAAATCGTCAAACCTAAGTCTCATCGGTTTTGCTATTTCTAAGTGCCTAAAATTTTGTTTGGCATGAGTCACTTCTTCCTTCCTTATTCTTTCCTTCTTCTCAACCTCACCAGAGAAGAACAACCCAACTATCTATTTTAGGGGAAGTTATGGCCTCACTATCTACCTTAGGGGTGGGAGTGCAAGGGATCGCCGGAGGTTTTCATCGGTGGTGCGAGGCTTAGAGGGATGGCCACGACGGTGGCCAGCAAGGGTGGTAGGGGGAGGTTGAGGCGGGGTGGCGAGGCGGCCTGCAGTAGCGCCCGCCGCCACACGGGGGGTGAAGGAAGACGGATGTGGTGGGGTAGGCCAGCAGCGGTAGGATGGATCAGATCGGGGATGGGGAAGAAGAAGGTTGGGAGAAAGAAGACGATATGTGTGCCGTTAGATGCAGATCAGATGGACAGGAAACAAAGTGACCGATGAAACATTTTTTTTAAGGCACCTGTTAAATAGAGGGTCAACTCTTTAGTCGAAGGCCTTCTGCATCCGTGGCACCTTTAGTTGAAGACCTTCAGCCCTTAATTATCGCCGCCGCCGCCGCCTCCTCTCCCGAAGCACCTTTAGTCGAAGGCCTCTTTCATCTTTAACGAATCCAGCTTCGAACCCGGTCTTCCTGCCTGCTGCCACAGGACATGTTTGCCCGGCAGTTCATCAACGTGGTGATGAAGGACCTCCGCGTCGGCGGCTCGTACTGGCTGAGCCGCATTATGCCCGAGGGGAACCTCTTCTACCCGTCCGTGGTGGAGGCAGTGGCGCGAAGAGCGCAAGGCAATAGGGAGAATCGAAAGACGTCGCCGCCATTTACGAGCACCCTGGACCTCCCCGGGCCGGTGGCCAGATTCAAATCGTCCCGCGCGGCCAACTCGAAGCTCGATTTCATGCCTTTCTACGGACGAGACGGCGAGGGCAAGATCGTCGCGATCGACTCGACCGGGCACGCCGTCCTGCACGACGCCGACGCCGACGACGACGACGAGGTCGGCTCCACCGAGATGCTGCCCCGCCTCAACGCGTCCAAGTGGCGAAGCCCCATCTCCGTCTGCGTCACCACCGCCAACCCCGGCGCCGCCGAATACCATCACCCTGACGCCCTCTACGCCCTCAACACGTCCAACTCGAGCGACTTCGAGGCTCTTGTCTACTGCAACCCATCCGGGCTCGGGAGGAACGACGAAGACAAGGCCTGGCACTGGCGCCGGCTCCCGCCGCCGCCCTACCTCGACGACCCGGCCTGCCGAGACGGCACCATCCAGTCCTACACGCTGCTCCAGGACGGCAAGACCATCTGCATCTACTGCTTCGACACGTCCACGCACGAGTGGACCAACGTTGGCCGCTGGTTGCTGCCCTTCTCCGGCCGCGCTCTGCGCGTCCCGGAGCTCGACGGCCTCTGGTTCGGCTTCCTCGGCGGACCTGACCGCGGCCGGAGCCGAGACGGGAAAGGTCGTCGATGACCTAGCCGGCTTCAAGGCGTACGTCACCGGGCCCGTTCACTCCGACCGGGCCATCGTCCTGGCCTCCGACATCTTCGGTTAGTTCATTTGGTTATGAATACAGTTGTATATATATGTGGAAAAAGAAACGGCCTATACCTCTTTTTTTGCGATGAAAAAGAAAAGCTGCATATACTTGTTTATAAATATGGTTGTTGCATTTTGATTTCTTCAGGATTTGAAGCGCCATTGCTAAGGTTTGACCATCTTCTCTGGTTGTACACATTGTCATTCGGTCTCCTATGTGTATTTTTTCAAAAAAGAAAATGGGAAGAAGGTTCATCACCTTCGATCTCTCTAGGAAAGTACAAGGTCATAAAATACTCTTGGGGTGAAAATGACCCACTAACAACTCCAAAAAGATCCTAAAAAAACTCCAAAAAGCAGACCCACTAACATCACGCCATGTACATTTCTCTCTTTTTGATTAAATGAAAAAAGAAAGAACATACTCCCTCCAATGCAAATTAATTGACGCACACTTAGTACAACAATTGGAGGAAGTGGCAAATTTTAGTCAAGCACTGAGCTATCTTTGAGAGAGACTTCAGAACTAACTTAGTATATCACATATTTTCCTCGTACATTGCAAGCTCCCGTTCAAGATATTTGAGTTAATTGCAAGGAATTACCACACTTCAGCACGTCGTAACGAATCAGTATCATTAATTATTTTTTTTACCATGCAGTACCAACTCTAAGCCTAAGTGTTGCAAAACAGTCTAAGCCACGTATAAACGCGTATTGACAGCGTATCTGACCAAAAATAACCCGACGCGCGTGTCCCGGACGGGATTCGAACACGGACCGTGCCGTTGTACGAGGATACTTGCTACCGCTGCGCTGCTGCTCATTTTACGTCCAATAGCACAAGCAAACTTATTTATACTTTCTGCCATTCGTTTTTTTACAAAGTAGAAAATCGCGCGTCGGTCCGCCGGAAATCGATCCCGCCTAGTCGTTTGCCGCATCGAGCCGTTCCGATTTTTAATCACGCATATATACTCCGAGCCGTTCCAATTTTTATACATACTAAATGATATTATATGTTCATCTTGTCGTACAATTTAAAAAATGTTCGCCGCATCGCTTAATATGTATATTGAACATTTTTTAATATATAATGATCTTATTTAAATATATGATATCATATTAAAAAGTTTATCATATATATATTTAACATTTTATGATATACGATGTCTATATATATGTGTGTATGATTTTTTTTTGATATATATTACGCACACTACGTTCGGTCTGAAGAATAAACATGCTAGTCTCTGCATTGTTTTTGGGTTGACGTTCAAATTTTTAAAAATTGTAAAATTATTTTATAAAATGTGGAAAATGAATTTAAAAAAGTAAATGTATTTTATAAAATGTTCTTAATGCATTATAAAATTATTAGTGTTACAAAATAAATTTTAGTACATGTTATCAAAATTTTGAGTAATTGTGCATTAAAAATACAACAAATATATGCAGTAACTGTGAGTTGGCCATATAATTTGTTTAATTTTGTATTTGAAAAATATAATGAGGATGCATAATAATTATGCATGCGTGTGGTCCTGAGTGAACACACTAAAATTTTCTGAACATTTGTTTTTTTTTACCCACATATTTTTTGAAATGTGCTGGCCTCACTGGGCCATGGTTGGCCCATGCTGCAGCCCATGCAACCCTGGCTCGTCTAGCTCAAGTGGATCGGGGGGATTCAGGAACGAGTGGATCGGGGATTCAAGAACGAGAGGCACGGGCGGCGGCGTTTGAATCCAGCGACGGTTCCGGCCACCGCGCCGCCGCGCCGCCGCACCGCCCGACCGCGCCGCCCTTAGCCCTCGTCGCCTAATTCGAGCCGCTGCTCCCGCGAGCCAGCCGCTGCTCCGCTGGACCGGCGAGCCAGACGCCGCTCTGCTGCTCCGGCGAGCCAGCGACGGGGCTCCGACGAGGGGAGGCCGGCGAGGTCGAGGCGGCGGGGCTTTGAGCGATTAAATTTACAACAAAGGTGTTTTCTGCAAAAAAATATGCCATGTTGGCTCGTGACACATGGGTCCCAGCGAGCAGATACGTCGTCAATACGCGTTTATACGTGGCTTAGACTGTTTTGCAACACTTAGGCTTAGAGTTGGTACTGCATGGCAAAAAAATGACTAGTGGTACTGATCCGTTATGACGTGCCGAAGTGTGGTAGTTTCCTGCAATTAACTCAAGATATTTAACCTTCTATTGACCAATAGCTACAACTAAAATTATTCTTCTTTCCCAAATGCATGGCATGATGAAATAGGTGGTTTTAGTTATGTGTTTTGATCTAGCATTTATATTCTGTTGTGTTGCCTATGGGCACGTTCCTGGGAGCCGCATGTTCAAATGTGAGAAAAGGTGTTCTGTCGTGAAATTAGTCGTGTTCTTTACAAACAGTGATGAGACCACTTATGAACATAGTTTTCTGCTTCAAGATTTGTTTCCAAGAGTCTCAAACTTTTCCCGTGTTGAGGATGTATACAATCATTTACCATGAAACCCTTCATTATTTCTGAATTTATAGTCAAGTATGCAAAACGGCAAAACTAAGGCATGTGATTTTGAATTTCTTTACCTAATCTCACTAAACCCCCCGGTAGGTACAACCTCTGTCATTTATATATGTAGAAAAAGCAAAGTGATACGAGAAAACATTGAGTGTCATGGGCGATCATTAAATTCTTTAACCTGACAACATTGCATCTGAATAATAATCATGCATGGTTGTGCATAATGTTTCTACATGACAAGGAAGGCAGGCAGCCGACAAAGTTGCTGAAGCTGGATACTACGTTGTGGTGCCCGATTTCTTCAATGGGAAACCTTACACAGGTGACCCAAGTGTAAACATCACACAGTGGATAGATGATCACTCTCCGGTAATACATTTCAACAATAACTTTGCTCTGATTTTTATTAAACAATTTTCAACTTTCCTCGATTTTTATCTAGAATACCTTGAAACATACTATTGTCAAAGTGGTATGGTCCAAAAGATTTTAGGTATATTTATGTTGAAGTTCCATTGTGGACTATTCAAAAAAAAAAAGATGTACTACGCTACAGAGAAACTTCGTAAATTGATATATTATCTACTTGGTTTATCTTATAGGTAAAATCCGCTCGAGATGCTAAACCAATTTTTGCAACCTTGAAAAAAGAGCAAAAATCAATTATTGGAGTTGGGGGATACTGTTGGGGTGGTTAGTTAAATCAATACACATTACTGCAACACTGGCAATACAATCAATATAACTTCTGTTTAACAATTCCAAACATAACTCAATTATTTTTCTTGTCCCTATGAACTAACAGGAAAGTTTGCAGTGGAGATAGTGAAAATGGAGGAGGTGAAGGCAATCGTCATCTCCCATCCTTCATCCATCGTTGTTGGCGATATGAGAGGTGACCGTTTGTTTCTACTGCTATGGTCACTGGTTCAGTGTGAATCCCTCTTCTTATTATTTTAAGTTTACGTGGAACTCAGAGGTCAAGTGCCCCATTGAGATCCTTGGAGCTCAAAATGACACAACTACACCACAGAAGTTCATATATCAGTTTTTGCACGCCCTTCGTAAAAGAAATGATAAGGTGAGTTAGTATCGGATTTGTTGACACTTGATATTGAATTCTTTTATATAGCTCTATTGGCACTGCTATTCTAAAATTCAAAATGCAATTTTCTGAAGTATAATGTCCGATTTAGAAACATCATAGTGGATTTCACATGTTAACATGATCGCGAACGAAATACGACTGTATTTATCGAATAAGAGTTCATATTTCATGATGTAGTTGGAGGATAAATCTCAATGTATGCAATTATTCACTCTATTTCCTATCATTTCACATTTTTTACTTTTTTGAGTGTTAATCATGGTACTTAACTTAATATAAACTTTAATTTACATTAAGATGTGCTAACAAAATTATTATACTCAAACTGTTATATAATCATTGTGCAAAGTTTGACGCAGAAATAATTCTTGGACAAGTAAATGAGAACAAAGGTAGAACTATAGAAATGGTGTTTGACTTAACAACTACGTACCCTTTTTATGCAAGACTTGTCACAAATGGTGTATTCTTAGAGCTTACCTAGCTAGCCTCATATGCTTGATTATTGTAGGTACCTTACTTCGGCAAGATCTTTCCAGGAGTTGCACATGGCTTTGCTTGTAGATACAATAGCACCGACCCATTTGCAGTTAGAACAGCTGAACAAGCTCTTGCCTTAATGCTCGGCTGGTTCAAGAAATATCTGGAATGAGAAATGTTAATCACAAAGATCAGGTCCGATACAGTTCTAAGTCTCATATCCAAGTAAAGTTCTCCAAAACCATTTTTTTTAGATGCGTATGCATCCATAAGAAAGATACATGTATTGAGTATGTTTGTGAGTTATTTGTAACCTCCGTATTGGTATGTATATTGTTTGTTTATGTCAAAAATCTATGTGAAGTTTAAACATATGCATTTTAAATAATTATTAGTTATATGATATGACTATAACTTCAAGAAAATAATCCATAGACCACATGAGTGAACACCGGGGATGCAATGGAGAGAGAGAGAGGGAGAGAGAGAGAGAGAGAGAGAGAGAGAGAGAGAGAGAGCGAGAGAGAGAGGGAAGTTTTTTGTTCATTCATAGCATAACAACTATATAAATTGGATTATCTCCCTGTTGAATAAGGCGACTTCCATGGAGAGGATCATTATAGTGTTACACTTCTGACCTCACATGGCTTTGCACACCTTCTCAATAGGAACATTTTATCATCTAGCTTTATCACCATTTCATGAGTATCATAAACCCTAGTATGGTATTTTCGGCATATCCTCGACATCTTAGGGCTTTCCACTTCCTTGAGAGCTCCAACTTGGGCGAATGGTGATGTTTCCTTTGGCAGACCGGCCATTCTTTCCTAACCAATCTTGTCGATACTTGTTTCATAGGGCAGCTTGACCTTACCCAGTCGATCTCATTGATACCTATGAAAGAGGTCAATGTGACTGTCTAGTAGACTCATCGATACCCGTAGAAGTAGGTTAGGTTAACCTTGCCAAGTTGATCATGCGGTACCTATCAAACAATGCATGATTGACCTCGCATAGTCGATCATGTATGTACTTGTCTTTGTTAACACTCACATTCATGGCACATTCATCCATTGTGGTCTAGGTTCGGGCAAGTCTAGGCGCAATAGTGGGTTAATGGACATGTGACCTAAGTAAGTGTTAAATATGTTTGTTCCTGTATATTGATGGGAGGTTATAAATGATTAACCCTAAAGGGATTTGAGAAGGGATGGCAAAATTAAGATATTTTTGTAAGATTTTTTGGTGGCCCCGAATCGCACATCGTCTATGATCACCATATAGTCATAATTATGGGGAAGACAATTGCAGATGTATGTGCATGGCTAAAGGTATGTTCACATAGATCCATATCAATGAACTAAAGAGCAAACGTAAGACTAGGCCATGTTAAAATACAAAAACACAACAAGCTCAACATTATCACCCTGCATTGATCATATTTGAACCATCATCAGACGGCCCACGAAATGGTTGAAAGATAACCAAATAAATGTGGTTAGTGAGAATTAGCATTTGTGAAGAAATATACGCCAACACCTTCATGTGTGATACGATGTTAGGCTTCGACGTTCACGACATGATCGTGCTTGGTTGAGCCGGAGCTTACCATTTTCACACCAAGAAGGAAAATGGTAGGCATATTTTATTCTCGCAAACAAATCAAACAACCACTCTTCTGCGGCCGTCTAGACAACCATTGGCTTCCCGCTACACTGACATTGCTTCCATTTGGGAAACTATGACCCCGCCAAGCCTCGATAACACCATTTGGCCCTCGGTCACCCTCACCATACCATGGAAAATTTTGGGCTCTAGGAATGTTAAGGTGTTTCAAGATGAAAAACAACACCTCTCGTAACCTTACAGAACATCACGTCTGACTTTCAGTCTTTGGATCATAGGGAGGCCTCTTTAAAGGTAACCGCCATGTCATGGCGCGGCTACCTCTTCTCACACCTTGGTGCACCCCCTGTAATCCTGCCAAACTAGATTTGTCCCCTCTGAGCAATTGATTCAGATGGGCACACTCTCCCCTTGATTGTTCAGACAAAACTCAAATGAGAAACATATGGATAAGCTTGCAAAGCATAGCCACTTCAAATAGAAGCATGGAAAACATAAGAGCTTCACCAACTAGACCCCTACTCCCCATTTATCTGGGCGGACAACCCAGTCACGTTTCGCAACAAAAACCCGCACAACCAGACCCCTTATTTCGAGCTCAAATGTTTAGGTTGTCCAACATCCTCTAAACCCAGGCAATATGCGGACGGATTTGAGGCAATTCAAACACGGCTGTCACGTCGGACTGGCCCGATCCCATAAAAAACCCATCTCCTCTAGACGTCGGACCAAACCCTACCTCATCTTGACCGCACCCCTCTCCATCCTATCCCTCCCCTCTGCTTTGGTCCGGTCCCCTCCCCACCACCCAACGCCACTATGTCCAGCTCCAAGAATGGACCGGTGATGGATTTGGAGTTCAGGGTGTAGGCAGCTTGTCGCGCCAGACAAGCGGCCCAGGCCAAGGCCGGATCCAATCTTCCGCTCTGGTCACCCCCTTGCCCTTTGACTCGACGTGGACCATCCATGTTGTCCTGCCTCCTGCGTCGGTCATTGACCACTTCCGCAAGTATGTGAAGGCATTGCGACATGGCATCGAGGCATCCAAATGGGTTACGGCTGAGCAAGTGACGCCCACCTTCAAAGCCCGTGCCGCCCAAGCCGACGAAGAGGCGACAAGCAACGAGGAAAATAAATCAAACTCTGGTGTGACATGGATTGGTTTCCGACTCGATCTCTGTCGGAGTTATTGGCCATGGGTAGCCTCATCTGCCCCCCATGGTATTTCAAGACATCGGGGCCGACTGCGCCCCTCAAGCCTCAAAGCTTGATCGCCGCCTTCTTGCGGCCGGCTGGTCCAAGCGGCCGACTGCTGGGAGGCGGCGGACCCCGGAAGACGGCCATGAAGCGGGCCGCCTCCTAGCAGGCGGCCTCCAGAGAGGCCGGCTCCTAGCAGGCGGCCCCAGGCACCCTCAAAGTCTGCACCGTTTTAAGCACAACGAGACGGGGCGTGGCTACAACGAATCCTGCCACCCTTGAATCCGGGGCGGGTCGTGGCCATAGTGCGCCGCACCAACCGGAGATCTCATGCACGGCGCGGCACTGTGGCCCCTCCACCCGTGACATCACCCAAGTCAGAAGGGACCATGCTCCCACGACGGGCTGTCGGTACGGCCTGCAGGCGGCGGGCCCTACCTACCCGCGAGTAACCAGAAGGTGGCTAGCCTCGGCCAGTCGGCCAAGGGGGAGACCGGCACCTGTATAGGCCCTGCCTCCCCTTCCTAGGGGTTTTGTGCCATTAACGGAAGAGATGGGAAATGGCTACAACGAATGCCCGTGGCGGATCAGAGCCATACCTTCCCCGACAAAGCAAGCGTCATTAGAAGCACGACTATAGTGATGAGCGGGTAAGACCCGCGAGCGGCGGGCGCGGCCTGTTGGCCAAGTACAAGACAGCCGGTGGGGCCCACTAGTCGGCGGGCCCCAGCAGCCAGCGGAGAAGCCGGCCACAAGAGACATTGACGGCCTGGGCCTACACCCGACCAGTTTACCATTGTACCCCTGGGGGGTAGGCCTATATAAACCCCCCAGGGCACCCATGCAAAGGGTTCAGATCTTTAGCAAAAACACACACAGGTAGAGAGAGGAGAGAGCTAGACTTACCCTTCTTCCTCCTATAGCAAACAACTCAA
Organism: Aegilops bicornis; assembly: GCA_021605145.1. Lineage (NCBI taxonomy): Eukaryota > Viridiplantae > Streptophyta > Magnoliopsida > Poales > Poaceae > Aegilops > Aegilops bicornis. The sequence goes on along the minus strand of CM038671.1, from coordinate 725,025,139 downwards.
GGAGCAACTTGTAGCTATTTGTTGAGATAGTGATCATGCGGAGACCTCGTAGAGCATGACTAGGGGTGTTATCTCCCAATAGAGCCCCGAACCTGGGTAAATTTCGCGGCAGACGTGTTCACGCTGCTATCCCGCTTCCTGGCACCGGCGACGTTTTACTATCCCCCAGCATGATAAGCCACCCGTTGGCATATGTCGCACCAAAACCCCGACATTTGGCGCCCACCGTGGGGCTAGGTGCACCGTCGTTCGGAGATCCCTTCTGGACGGGAACCCTCTTCCTTCCTGGCGAGCGCAGCCAGCCTGGCACGCCAGACGGCGTTTGCACCAACGCGTTGCATGGTGCGGAGGTCGCCTGCGCGGCAAGCTGCCTCGCCGACCTTGTTGGCGAGATACGCCTCTCCGACGAGCCTGCGTTCGACGCAGGCACAGATGGCCCCAAGAGCCGCCTCGTTAGCCTCCTCGACCAACTCCACATCGCCAATGAGTCGACCTTCGAATTGGAGTCGATCAGCTTCACCGACCGATGCTCGTCGACTCCGACACGGCGTCACTCGATGCATTCCCCACCAACGTGGTGGTCATCAATGATCCGCTTCCTCGCGCGGACAGCGGCGGCAGCACCGTCACAGAGGTGCTTGTCATTAGCCATGGCGAGCACTCTGGCGGTGATGGCCAGGATCCGCTGCAGGCGTCCTTGCGGGACTTGGCCGCACCCATTCCCGAAGATGCTGATGGCGAGGCGTTGGAAGTGCATCGCAAGGTGCTCCTCGGTAGCGCCAAGAAGTTGGCCAGCATGTGGCGCCTCTCGGAGGCTTACTAGCGCGAGATGGACCGCAATGTTGGCGTCACGCCGGCTCCTGGCGGGCCCAGTCGCATCGGCACTGTCCGGCAACAGGCGCGACCATTGTCAGCATATTCGGGGCGGACCGCCCTGTCTACGCCACGCCCATGGAAAACATACGAGCTGCCCAGGCGGCAGTAGATGAGCTGGACAACCTCGAGGGCGACGAGCGTCGCCACATGACGGAGCGCGTCCAGCGGCTCATTGACGCGACTGCCGAGCAGCAAGAAGCCGGCTGCCGCATCGAGGAGCCCAACCGGCGGAACGACGACCCGTCCCCTTGCCGAGAGTATGGCGCGACATCCCGGACGCCGACTAGCGGCGCCCGCGGACGATGAGACAAGGAATCGGCTGCAAGCCGCAGCCGGACGCACATCTCCATCAAGCGCGACCAAGACGGCCGCCCACGAGCGGTGGAACGACCGAGCGACTATCAGCCCCCTCTGCGCAGAGAAAGGCGCGTCTCCCCGCCGCCTGTTGATCACCCGAGTCTTGGTGGCCGGCTTGGCCCCTGAGAAGGAATCGGAGAGAATGATGCCCGCCACCGGACTGACCGTCTCAATCGATCCCTAGCGCTAGAAGAAGAAGACGCGATGGGCCCGCCTTGTTTCAGCCGCCGCATCCGCGACAAGCCCTTCCCCAAAGGGTTCACGCTCCCAAGAGATACGCCCAAGTACAATGGCTCCGTGAAGCCGGAGGACTGGCTGGTCGACTACTCCACGGCCGTCAACATAGCGAACAGCAACAAGCGCGTTGCCATGAAATATGTTCCGCTCATGCTCCAGGGCACCGCCCGGACATGGCTGAACAACCTGAAGCCCCGCAGCATCAACAGCTAGGTAGATTTCACTGAAGCCTTCATCCGCAACTTCACTAGCACGTACAAGCGGCCGCCCAAGCCCTGCCAGCTCTCCTTGTGCGTCCAAGGCCCCACCGAATCGACTCGCGATTACCTCACACGTTGGGCCGAGCTGTGCAACTCTTGCGAAGGCGTGCACGAGGTGCAGGCCATCGAGTACTTCATAGCTGGGTGTAGAGAAGGCACCCTGCTCAAGCACCGACTTCTCTGTGATGAGCCGGCAACCCTCGACGAGCTGCTGATCATAGCGGACAAGTACGCCACGGCCGACTCCTCCATGAAGACGGAGATTCAAGTTGATGCATCCGGCAAAATGGCTCCTCAGGCCTCTCGGACTCCGGCTGGTGACACCAGTCGGTGCCAGCAGCAAAACGACAACAAGCACAAGGCACCACAGTCGGCTTCCACCGGCCGGCAAGTGGCGACAGTCGAAGACCAGCAGCTGGAGGGGCAACCTGCTCCTAAACGTCAAAGGGGCGACAAGCCAAATTGGCTGCCCACCTTCTCCTATGAGCAAACCCCCGAAGCCGTCCAATCACATCACCTGGAAGTGTCACTGGCTCACCCGAATCTCCAAGGGCGAGGGATTGCTGCCTCCTCCGCCTGCTGGCCAGCCGCCGCCGCCTCCTCCTCCACAGCAGGCGGCCCGGCCAGTTGCTGCCATCCAAGACGAGTACCCAGAAGAGTAAGGAGCCTACATCGTCTTCACCAGTGTGGCCGATGACAGGCGCAGCCGTCGCCAGCAGTCCCGAGAGGTGAATGCTGTAGCTTCTGAAGCCTCAGAGTTCATGCACTGGTCAGAAAAGCCAATCAGTTGGAGCCGAGCCGATCATCCGGAAGTAATGCCTTCTCCGGGTTCTTATGCTCTGGTGTTGGATGCCACCTTTGCTACGGAGAGGCGAGCTGCTCGCTTCTCCCGAGTCCTGATAGATGGCGGTAGCAGCATCAACATCTTGTACCGCGACACCATGGAGAAGTTGAGCATCAAGCCGAAGCAGCTCATGCCTAGTCGGACCGTCTTCCTTGTCATAGTACCCGGCCTTTCGCACTCACCAATCGGCACGATCAAGATAGATGTCCTCTTTGGAGACAAAGATCATTTCTGCCGAGAGCCCGTCTGGTTTGAAGTAGTTGATCTTGAGAGCCCTTACCATGCACTGCTTGGCCGACCTGCCTTAGCCAAATTCATGGCGGTGCCACACTATGCTTACCTCAAGATGAAGATGCCAAGCACCAACGGGATTATCACCGTCTCCGGAGATTACAAGAAGTCATCCGCCTGTGCGGCCGCCAGCAGTCGGTTGGCCGAGTCCCTTGTGATCACTGCCGAGAAGCGACTCCTTGACTGGGTTGTGGCCATGGCCGGCAAGCAGCCGGACATGTCCCCAGATCCCAAGGAGTCGGAAGTTGAAGGCTCCTTCAAGCCGGCCAAGGAGACAAAGAAGATACCACTGGACCCGGAGCACTGAGAGGTATTACCGTCAGAGGTGCAAACCTCGACAGCAAATAGGAAAGCGAGCTTGTCGATTTCCTCCGCGAGAATCGGGACATCTTTGCATGATCTCCTAAGGACATGCTGGGAGTTCGGACGGATCTCGCCAAGCACAAGCTACACATCCGACCTGACGCCAAGCCGGTCAAGCAACCACTCTGCCGCCTGTCGGAAGAGAAGAGAAGAATTGTCGGTGAAGAGATAGACCGGCTCCTAGCAACCGGCTTCATTATGGAAGTATTCTATCCAGATTGGCTGGCCAACCCAGTCCTTGTACTGAATAAGAACAACAAGTGGCGCATGTGTATTGATAATACTAGCCTCAACAAAGCTTTCCACAAAGATCCTTTTGCCTTGCCACAGATCGACCAAGTGATAGACTCCATAGCCGAATGCGAGCTGTTGAGTTTTTTGGATGCATACTCAGGGTACCACCAGATCAAGTTGAATCCAGCTGATAGGATGAAGACCTATTTCATCACACCATTCGGAGCCTTCTGCTACCTGACGATGACGTTCGGCTTGAGGAATGCCGACGCCACGTTAGCGTTGCATGCAGAAGTGCCTCCTCAAGCAGCTCGGCCGAAAGGCCCACGTCTATGTGGACGATGTTGTGGTGAAGACGGAGAAGCATGGGACCCTCCTAGAAGATCTCAAGGAGACTTTTGAAAATCTGCGCCGATTTCAGATCAAGCTCAACCCATAGAAGTGCGTGTTTGGAGTACCAACCGGCCAGCTCCTCGGCTTCCTAGTCTCTGAGCGCGGCATCGAGTGCAACCCCGTGAGGATCAAGGCCATCGAGAGGATGGAGAAGCCTACCCGACTAAGAGATGTCCAGAAGATCACCGGCTGCTTGGCATCCATCAACCGCTTCATCAGTCGGCTAGGCGAGAAGGCCATCCCCCTGTACCAACTCCTAAAGAAAACCACTCACTTCAAGTGGAATGACAAGGCGGATGAGGCTTTTCTCCAGCTCAAGAAGATGTTGACCACGTCACATGTCCTGGCGGCACCGGCTGCTAAGGAGCCCATGCTCCTCTACATCGCCGCCACCAGCCGGGTGGTCAGCACGGTCATAGTAGTTGAGCGCAAGGAAGACGACAGGGTTCTGCCGGTCCATAGACCGGTGTATTATCTGAGTGAAGTGTTGTCGGCTTCCAAGCAGAACTATCCCCACTACCAGAATATGTGCCACAGCGTGCACTTTACCGCCAAGAAGTTAAAGCCATATTTTCAAGAGCACCCCATCACAGTTGTTTGCATTGCTCCGCTTGCTGAGATCATAGGCAGCCGAGATGCTTCAAGCCGAGTGGCCAAATGGGCCATCCAGTTGGCTCCCCACACCATCTTCTATTAGCCTCGCACCACCATCAAGTCCCAAGTGCTGGCCGACTTCCTCGTTGACTGGGCCGAGACCCAGTACCAGCCGCCAGCGTCGGACTCCACCCATTGGCGGATGCACTTTGATGGTTCGAAGATGCGCACCGGTATGGGAGCCGGCATCATCCTCACCTCTCCCAAAGGCGACAAGCTCAGATACACACTGCAGATCCATTTTGCCGCCTCCAACAATGTGGCCGAGTACGAGGCACTAGTACACGGACTCCGGCTTGCAAAAGAGCTTGACATTCGCCGGATTCTGTGTTATGGTGACTCCGACTTGGTGGTCCAATAGTCATCTGGCGAGTGGGACGCCAAGGATGCAAACATGGCAAGCTACCGCTTCCTCGTCCAGCAACTCAGCGGATATTTCGAAGGGTGCGAGTACCTTCACGTACCACGGAACGAAAATGAGCCGGCTGATACCCTGGCACGGATCGGCTCCACCCGTCAAGCAATACCGGCCGGCGTCTCCCTCGGTGCCTCCATGGCCGAAGTCAGATCAAGCCTTCTCCGTAATCGAGTCGGCTCGGGGACTTATTGAGCGGCTCGAGGACTGCAGTGATCGCCGCCCGGGGACTTCAGATCCCGGCCCGGGGACTGCAGCAGTCGGCTCGGGGACTTCAACGACACAACAAGCGGCGGCCGACTCCAACCCGCCAGCTCCCAACCCAACCACCCCAATTCAAGTGGCAGTACTGACAGTGGAGGAAATCACAGCACCATCATGGGCTCAGCCCATCCTCAACTTTTTGGTGAACAAAGAGCTGCCAACTGATGAGATCTCGGCCCGACAGGTGCAACGTCGGGCAGCAGCATACACCATCGTCAACAGGGAACTCGTGAGGCGCAGTGTCACTGGTGTATACTAGCGCTGCATAGAGCCGGAGAAGGGCCAAGCAATCCTCAAAGATATCCATCAAGGTGAGTGTGGACACCACGCGGCTTCAAGATCACTTGTTTCCAAAGCTTTTCGCCATGGTTTCTTCTGGCTGACTGCTCTAGAAGACGCCAAAGACTTGGTCTAGAAATGTAAGGGATGCCAGAAATTCAGCTCCGAACAACATTTGTCGGCTTCTGCACCCAAGACCATTCCCCTTGCCCGGCCTTTTGCCGTCTGGGGACTGGACATGGTGGGACCGTTAAAGACAGCACGCGGCGGCATGACTCATCTGCTTGTTGCCGTGGACAAATTCACCAAGTGGATAGAAGCGAAGCCAATCAAGAAGTTGAACGGTCCGACTGCTGTGACTTTCATCGCAGACATCATCACTCGGTACGGCGTACCTCACAGCATCATCACCGACAATGGCAAAAAATTTGCCAAGGGCGCCTTGGCCCGTTTCTGTGTGACGCAGGGCATCCGACTGGACTTAGCGTCCGTTGCACCCACCTGATCAAGCGGCCAGGTTGAGCGAGGAAACGGCCTCATTTTGTCCGGAATCAAGCCCCGACTGGTCGAGACTCTGGAGCGTTCGGCCGGCTACTGGCTCGATGAGCTATCGGCCGTCCTCTGGAGTCTGCGCACCATTCCGAACAAGTCAACCGGCTTCACACCCTTCTTCCTTGTATATGGTGTCGAGGCTGTCATCCCAACTGACATCAAGTTCGACTCACCTCGCGTCACCATGTACACGGAGGCGGAGGCAAAGGAAGCACAAGAAGACGACGTCGATCTGCTGGAAGAGGGCCGGCTGTTGGCACTCAGTCGGTCCGCAATCTACCAGCAGAGTCTACGCCGCAACCACAGCCGGAAGGTCAAGCCAAGATCCTTCCAAGAGGGAGACCTTGTACTTCGGATGATCCAGCGAACAGCCGGCCAGCACAAGCTCTCAGCCCCTTGGGAAGGCCCTTTCATCATCAGCAAAGCCTTGGGCAATGACTCCTACTACCTGATCGATGCCCAGAAGCCCAGGGCGCGCAAGAGGGACGACTCCGGCAAGGAAACAGAGCGCCCATGGAATGCAAATCTCCTTCGAAGATTTTACAGTTGATGCAGTATGTACCACGCTACCTTTTGTATTAAGTACGAAGACTTCGGGTCCCTCGAGGAGCACTTGAGGCCTACCCCTTTTTTATCTATATGATAAGTATTATGCCTATGAATGTGTTATTTCATCCCTCCGCCTGGAACCGGGTTTGACTAGTCGGCCCAGGGACTTGCCGCCTTGTACAATGTCAGTGTTTCCTGCAGTCGGACAAGTAATGTGCAAGCACCTAAGCCCTCTCTTGCCACAAGCCACAGCTCGCAGAGCGGCTGTTTGCTTGGCAAGAGTTAAAGGCGAGAAACAGTGCTCACATGAAAAATTGCTAAGGACCAAAACATCGACATAGGACAGGCCGGCCCTTCGCCTCGCCGATCGGCTGCTGAGCAGCCGGCCGACCGGTTTCCTACTTAGCTTGCAACTTTCCAATCGGCCAAAAGTACTTGTCCTCCGACAAATGGTGAAATACTTGACCAGGATGCGATCTGCAGAGCGGCTGTCCAGCTGGCAAGCAGGAAACCATGGGAAGGCGGCAAAGGAAAAAGCCAAGGAACAAAAATCAAGAAAAGTCGGAACTCGGCAAAAGCACAACTTGTGCGGGAAATAATTTACATACCAAAAGGCCCTCGGCCAATATCCAACGTAGTTTGAATACACCCCGCGGGTGGAATTGTGCAAATTTAACAAAATTTTGTTGAGAAGACTACTAAGTAGGAAAAGCTACGATAAAATTGGCGGCCTAGACCAAAGGAGCAGCAGGCAAGTCGGGTAGGTTGGTGGAGTCGGGGGCGCCGGCTGGTGGAGTGGCCGGCTAGCGAGTCTCTGCTTCGCCGCTTTCAGCAACAGTCGGCGTGCTTGCACGCGGCTTGGTGCTGGAGGCGCGGTCGAGGTGAGGCTGGCCGCCCGCTCCGACCTCCAGTGCGTCGTCTTCATCATCCTCGTCTTCCCCTTCGTCGCTGGAGGTGATCTCCTCTACCAAGTCTTCGCCATCATCCGGGTTCAGTCCGAACCATTCTGGCGGCGCCTCGGCGCCGTTCTCGTTCAGCTCAGGGACGAAGTCACAGGTGTTGGTCTACTCGGCGATCGCTGCTGCGTGAATAGTGAGGTCGTGCTCCACTGCCACCAGCTCGGCACCGGCTTCCTGCCGAAACGTGGCCAACTGGGCTAGATCTAGCCCAGGATACCACGCCTTGGCGAACTCCGAGGCCCGCCACGCTCCTGCTCGGGCCGCGGAGCCCTTCCACGCCTCAAGACGGCTAGCGGCCACTTCCAACCAGTCGGCGGTCCGACTAGGCATGCGTGGGGCTTGCCTGTCTGGCCAGAGGGCGGAGACTGCCTGGGCCCTAGCATGCTGCAGCCAGCTGAGCATCCGGTGGGCCGGCTGGAGACGAGCTTGAATACTAAGGAGCTGCTCGCCAAGGGTCCGAGGGGCGTCGGCAGCAATCTTCGCGCCCTCTGCCCTTCGCTCCTCGCGGCGAGCTTCAATGGCCCGGTTGGCAACGGCAGAATGGCCGGAGAAGAAGCCTGCACAAGCAAACAATAAGTCAGGAGTTAGAAGCTAGAAGTCGGCTCGCTCGGCAGCCAGGAGTTCAGAGAAGAGAAGAAAACTCACCATCGACTATGTCTTCGATCTGGCCGTAACCAGCGGTGATCGATCTTGCCTCCGTCTCAACCCGAAGGCCGGCCTCGAACTCGGCCAGGAGCTTGGCTTCGTTGTCCTCCGCCTGCTTCAAGGTCGTCTTGTGAAGCTCCGCCTGGTCCTTCAGTTCCTTGGCCAGGCGGTCATGCTCCTGGGCCACCCTGTTGCACTCGTCCTCCTTGGCACCTTGATGCGGTGTTAACCGCCCTGAATTCTGCTTCTTGAGGCGACATTGGTTCCGGGAAGAACAAGAAAGAAAAGATATCAAGAATCAAGAAGGAAGAAAAGTAATTGCCGGAAGATCCGACCCAACCGCTTTCGTGATCGGCTCGCATCTCGGGGACTCTGACCCAGTCTTGTTGATCGCCCAGCGGAGAAGAAGAAAGATGGAGTGCTTACTGTCTTTCCGTCAAATTAATGATCCGTCGGTCAGTTCCGACATTCTTTATTGAAGGTGGCAGCGGATGTTGTGGTAGTCCTGCAACAAAGCAATAGAAAGAGAAGTGAGTCAGAGCTCAGAACCCAGTATGAAGTTCCAAGCCGCTTGCTCAGCAGCCGGCCCAGAACTCGGGGACTACACCCAGTGGGTGCGCTGGCACGCCCCCACCAAAGATCACAGGAATCAAAAGCAAAAGCAAGTTATGTACCCGGACGGTGGCCTGCGTCTTCACGAACGCCTTCATGCATTGCGAGAGGGCGGCGACTTCGACCTTGAAATCGGCATGGACATCTTGCGCCGCCCTGATCAAGGCGCTCGTCCCGTCCCCATGCACCCACTCTGCCGGCGCGGCGCTGGTGGCTTCGGCTTCAGGGGCCGACGAACTGGCGCTCCCGACCTCCATCGGCCTCGGCGCCGATGCCGCTTTCTCCACACGACGGCGCATTGGAGTGAGACCCATGGGAGCCGATCCCACCACCAGCTCGCCTCCGGCTGGTGTCACCAATGGGGCGGCCGACTGGCTGCCCTGCGCATCCGCAGTCGGCGGTTGCGGAGGCGCCTGCACCTCTGGCAAGACAGCGTCGCCGCCTCCCCTCTCCATGACCGGCTGCTCATCGCCGGCTACTCCAGCTGGCGCTGAGATCTCTAGCGCTGGTGGCGCAGAGCGCAGGGGGGTGATGAGCTGCGGGATCTGCTGGCGCGCGGCATCCTCTGCCCGTTTCTTCGCCGCGGCATCGGCTTGGGCCTTGGTCGCGGTGTCTGCGTCCGCTTGCGCCGCCTTGGCTGCGGCCGCCTTGTCGGCCTCCGCCTTCTTGGTGGCGGCTTCTTTCTCCTCCCGCACCTCCCGTGCATTACTTTCCTGCGCCTCCCGAAGATCGGTGGCCGGGTCTATACGACGGTTGTTGGTGGAGCCCTCCGCCGCCCTGACGACGGAGGTTGAGGTCGACCGCTCAAGAGAGAGCGGGGCCCTGCTCAAGAGAAGGGTGAGAAGGAGATTCAGAAGGAGTCGACAAGATACAAGAATAAAAGAAGACACAAGAGAAGTTAGAAACTTACGCCGACACCATCAGAGGTTGCTTGGGGGCCTTCTGGAACTTGGCCGCCTTCGCGGCGGCCTCGCCCCGCTTGGTCGCAGCGGCCGTGTTCTTGGCCGCAGCGGCCGAGTGCTTGGGCTTCTTGGGGTGGCTGCCGAATAGCAGCACGCCTCGGTGTTTCGGCCCACCGCCTAGTGCAGTTGGTGCGACTGAGGAGCTTGCACCCGCCCTGTCGGAAGGCGGCGGGCGGCGTGGCACCTCCTCCTCCTCCTCCTCATCATCATCATCCGACCAGTCCTCCATGCCGCCTCCTCCTCTGGAGCCGCCTGCCCCACCACCGCCGCCTGTGGCGTCGTCCTCTAGGGTGGCCGCCCGCAAGTCGGGGTCCACCACGTCGCTCACTTCCCGGTCCGGCATGTAGTCAACGTTGACCTCCAGCTGGGAGGGGAGGACCTGCATCATGGTCGAGATGGCCAGTCGGCAAGACAGAACCCGACAAGAGGGAAAGAAAAGAATCAAGAGCTTACCATAGGCGGCGGATCTGCGCGGGAGTACGGCCGCTTGCCGAACCGCCACTCCTCCTTGAGCTTGAGGTCGGCAATCTCGTTCACCAGATGGGCCACCTCGGCAGTCGGCATCTCCTTGGTGCACATCCGGCATGGGTCGCGATGCCCACTCATCTGGCTTATGATGTGAGGCCGGCCTTGAAGCGGGAGGACTCGGCACACCACGAAGGCGACTAGCAAGTCGGACGCCTTGAGGCCCTCCGACTCCATCATCACCTTGAGTCGGGCGATGGCGGAGGAGGCGTCGGGCGACAGCGGCTTCGGCTTGAAGCCCCAATTGGTGCGGGGCTCGGCAAGCGGACCAGCCACGTAAGCCGGCAAGTTGATGAAGTCGATCGCCGGGTTGACGTTCTTCACATAGAAATACGACTTCTGTCACAGCTTGACCGACTGTATCAGCTTGATGGCTGGAAAAGCGTTTCTGGGACCCGGGCGCCGCACAGCAATGAAAGCTCCGCACTGAGCCGCCTCCTCCTTGACGGCGGTGCCGAGCTTGTTGTAGAAGAAGCCCCCCCAGAGCTCGATGGTGGGGAGGATGCCGAGATAGCCCTCGCAGAGGGTGACGAAAGCCGACAATAGCACCATCGTGTTTGGTGTGAGGTGGTGCGGCTGGAGTCGGTAGAAGGTCAGGAACGAGCGGAGGAAGCCGCTCGCCGGCAGGCCGAAGCCACGGAGGAAATGCGAGCGGAAGATGACGTGCTCGCCTTCCTCCGGCGCCGGCGAGATCTCGGCGGCGGGCGGCATGCGCACTTCGACGTAGCCCGCTCCGGGCAGCCGCCGTGTGTCGCGGAGGAACGTGAGGTGATCTTCGTGGACGTTGGAGCCATCCCAGTCGCCGGAGCGCGCCATGGTGACCCGAGCGCGACAAAGGCGAGGGACGGTGACGAGCGCGAGAGCCTGCAACGGAGCAGAGAAAGGGCTCAGGGAGGAGAAGCTTGACGACGAGGGCGAGCCGCAGCAGCACTTCGACGGAGCGCGGAGTACGGCGGCGGCGAAGAAGAGGAGAAGGCAAGAAATGGTGGGAGAGATGAGGGTGCGTGGGCCTCTGCCGTTCCCCTCGTCCCCCTACTTATAGCCCCTGGCTACGAAGCCGAGGGGGCGGGGCACAGGATCGTGGGATTAACTGCACCCATGACCCCACGACCCCGCGTTTACTGCACAGTAATGGCGCGTGGTAAAGGCGCACGGGATCCCAATCGCCCACCTCAGCCGCAGGAGATCCGCGCGAATGCGGAGGCCCGGTAATGACGGGCCCGGCCTGCTGCGACGTCCGTCGCGATGGCGTGGCAGCAAGCCCGGCCCGACGGTGATCTGACATGGCGGCAGCGTGCGGCGGGCGGCAAGCCTAGAAGCCTAGCTAGCGCGCCACTTGGCTCCCGCATGACGTTCAAAATCCATCGGTGACCATCCGCGCATCAAACTCCTAGCGATCGGCGACCAGAGACGAACAAGACAAGCAACCAGGACCACTCGGAGTAGGAAGCTGCTGGGGCGCCCCGTCTTGTTAGCCGCGGCGACCCACCAGCTTTGAGGACTACTGTCGGAGTTATTGGCCATGGGTAGCCTCATCTGCCCCCCATGGCATTTCAAGACATGGGGGCCGACTGCACCCCTCAAGCCTCAAATCTTGATCGCCGCCTTCTTGCGGCCGGCTGGTCCAAGCGGCATTTCTTTGGGAGGCGGCGGACCTCGGAAGACGGCCACGAAGCGGGCCGCCTCCTAGCAGGCGGACTCTAGAGAGGCCGGCTCCTAGTAGGCGGCCCCAGGCGCCCTCAAAGTCTGCACCCTTTTAAGCACGACGAGACGGGGCGTGGCTACAGCAAAGCCTGCCACCCTCGAATCCGGGGCGGGTCGTGGCCACAGTGCGCCGCACCAACCGGAGATCTCATGCACGACGCGACACCGTGGCCCTCCACCCGTGACATCATCCAAGTCAGAAGGGACCATGCTCCCACGACGGGCTGTCAGATGGCTGCAGCGGCGGGCCCTACCTACCATGAGTAAGCAGGCGGCTAGCCTCGGCCAGTCGGCCAAGGGGGAGGCCGACACCCAGAAGGCGGCCCTCCCCCTTCCTAGGGGTTTGTGCGCCATTAACCAGAAGAGATGGGAAATGGCTACAGCGAACGCCCGCCAGGCGGCGGGACTGTAGTCATACCTTCCCCGACAAAGCAAGCATTATTAAAAGCACGACTACAGTGATAAGCAGCCGGTGAGACCCGCGAGCGGCCGGCGCGGCCTGTCGGCCAAGTACAAGACAACCGGCGGGGCCCACCAGCCGGCGAGCCCCAGCAGCCAGCGAAGAAGCCGATCACAAGAGACACTGACGGCCTGGGCTTACACACGGCCAGTTTATCATTGTACCCCCCAGGGCACCCATGCAAAGTGTTCAGATCTTTAACAAAAACACACACACGTAGAGAGAGAAGAGAGCTAGCCTTCACTTCTTCCTCCTCTAGCAAACAACTCAAGGAGCAACTTGTAGCTATTTGTTGAAATAGTGATCATGCGGAGACCCCGCATAGCAGGACTAGAGGTGTTATCTTCCAGCAGAGCTCCGAACCTGAGTAAAGTTTACCGGCGTACGTGTCTACGTTTTATCCCGCTTTTTTGCACCGGCGACGTCTTACTATTCCTTGTCACGATAAACCACCCGTTTGCATATGTCGCACCAAAGCCCCGATCTCAGGAACAGTCGGTCGTTTCAGAATTTCAAACTCGGTCGCACCAAAGCCCCGATCTCAGGAACAGTCGGTCGTTTCAGAATTTCAAACTCGATCGCCATGTCTTGTCCTCCGCCGCCCCCGCTCGCGCTCTCGATCCTCCTCTCCCGCCTCCGCGCCTGCGGCTCCGCCTCGCACGCGCTGCAGTGCCACGCCGTCCTCCTCACCTCCGGCCACCTCGCCGCCTCCCCGCTCCGCCTCTCCAACCTCCTCCTCCTCGCGCTCGCGTCCGCCTCCGCGGCGGCCCACGCCGACGCCGTCTTCGCCCGCCTCCCGGAGGCCGCCTCCGGCCACGCCTTCCCCTGGAACACCCTCATCCGCCTCCACGCCCCCGCGAGCCCCCGCAGGGCCCTCGCCTACTTCGCGCGCATGCGCCGTGGCGCGGTGGACCCCGACGCCTACACCTTCCCCGCCGTGCTCAAGGCGTGCGGCTGCGCGCCCGGCTGCGCGGTCGGGCTGCTGGTGCACGCCGAGGCCGTGAGGAAGGGTTTGGATCGCGACCTGTTCACGAGGAACGCGCTGATCAGCTTCTACTGCAGGGCCGGCGACTGCCGCTCCGGGCGGAGGGTGTTCGATGACGGCGCGCGGGACCTCGTTTCGTGGAACTCCATGGTGGCGGGGTACGTTGGGTGCGGCGAGGTGGAGCTGGCGCAGGAGCTGTTCGACGAAATGCCGCATCGGGACGCCTTCTCCTGGGCCGCCATGATTGATGCCTACGGGAAGCGGTCTGGAGGTGTAGACCGTGCGCGCGAGCTGTTTGATCAAATGCCTGAGAGGGATCTGGTGTGCTGGAACTCGATGATCGATGGATATGCTAGGCAGGGGAGGATGGACGAGGCGAGGGTGCTATTCGATGAGATGCCTGAGAGGAATGTGATCTCGTGGAGCATTGTAGTTGACGGTTATGTCAGGTGTGGCGAGCCTTCGGAGGCTTTGGAACTTTTCCGAAGGATGCTGAGGTGCGGTATCAGACCTGATAGGGTCGCTGCAGTTGGGGCTGTCACGGCCTGCGCACAGCTGGGAGCTCTGGAGCAAGGCAGGTGGCTGCACTCTTACTTGGAGAAGAAGAAGATTTTGTTCGATGTTGTGGTGAAGACAGCTCTGATAGATATGTACATGAAATGTGGGCGCTTGGATCTCGCCATGTTGATCTTTGAAAGCATGCCTGACAAGACCGTGGTTACTTGGAATGTGATGATTGTTGGACTTGGAACTCATAGCTGCGGACTTGATGCTGTCAAGCTTTTCCGCCAAATGGAGTCTGAAGGAGCACCAATGGATGATCTTAGTGTGCTCGCCGTGCTGACTGCATGCACACATGCTGGGTTGATCTCAGAGGGTTTACAGATATTTCATAGAATGAAGAAGGATTTTGGGATAGATCCGAAGGTTGAACATTATGGTGCATTGGTTGATCTCCTTGGCCGTGCTGGACATTTGGATCAGGCTAGGCATGCCATAGAGACAATGCCCATGGAACCAACTCCAGAATTATGGGGATCTCTGCTTGCTGCCTGCCGAAGTCATAGGTGCGTCGAACTGGCTGAACTGTCAGTTGAACGCCTAGCAAGTCTTGGAGCTGACGACTCTGGAGTCTATGTTCTTCTGTCCAATATCTATGCTGATGAAGGAATGTGGGATGGTGTCTCGAGGATTAGGAGATTGATGAGTGCTGAAGGGATGAAGAAGGACATTGGAAGGAGTGTGATTGAGGCGGATGGACAAATACGAGTTTGTGAATGGAAGCAGTTCACATCCTGATAAGGATGAAATTTACATGATGCTGTGGAATTTATCTAACATGGTAGCATCTGCTTGATTTCTCTGTTGCACCGAAATTGTGTTGAATCCCTTGGTGTGATGCCTGTTAGTTGATTGAACATTCTCGGCATGAAATGCTACAATGCTGGATGGAGCTCTTGAAAACTCAGTGTCCCAGGGTTTCTTTCTGAAGCTGCTTGTCATGACAAACATTTGCAAATGTGAGTTTCAGATAAAACAAAACATAATTGACACTATTGCGGTATTGCCCTTTTTAGTGTCCAAATACAAGTTAGTCCTTCTGAACATTTCCACACTTCATTGCTTTCAGGAAAACAAAGTGTTTGGTTGGAGCTGTGGCTTATTTCCCAGAGGACTTTGGAGATATCAACATGATCGAAAATTGCACCTGGTAGTTAATTACGCTGTTGGAAGAGCTACCTCACAAGTTCTATTGATATAGCAGCCAAATGGGTGCTTAGTTACTTGCACACTGGTCCATGCCTTTCTTTGTATTCATTTTACTGGACTTAGTTGCAAACTGACTAAAAGGTTCCGAAACGCAGAGATCTTGAGATCCATGGGGTGGTGGTCCATTTTGCTTTCATCGACTTACTTGCACGGAGGTAATTAATTTCAACCTTCATAGTTCACTATATAAAACATATTTGTTGAATGGACAAACCCTATTTGAGCTTGATGTCTTTACCCCTTCTTTCAGCCAGTTTGAATGGGTAAGGAACAGTTTGGGGCTACCAGTTGATGATCATGAAGTTTTGATAACGATTTCAGGCTTAACCACAAGTTTGATCTTGATAAAAAGACTTCGAACCTCTGTTGAGTTGGTCTTTAACATCCTCAGAATGAAGAAAAGTGAAACTCAGGTTGAAGGCTGGCGTCATCGAGATAGTATGTAGCAAGTCCAATTGTCAATGTCGCTAGCTATTTCTGTCTACTTTCTACACTATTATCTTATGTTTGAATGAAAATAGATGGAAATTAATCATGTGAAATATAGTAGGAATGACATCTAAGCATAGAAGTGCAAAGAACAACCATGTTCTCTTTACGTGAATTCTTTGGCTTCATGTCAAATTCATTGTTTTCCACATTACAAAGCTGTTCTTAATATCCAGTTTCCTGACCAGAGATTCTCTTGGATGCCCATAGGCAAATTTCATAACCTTAGTGATGTCAAAATTGGCTGGCCATTTTTTTGAATGCTGCCGATCTAGAAGCATGCTTAAGCATAAATTAGAATATAAATATATAATAACATTAACTATGATGAGCACTATAGAGACACGAAAGAGCTGCAACCATCAGGCCTTGATTCGAAGGAGCTGCAACCAATGTGTCATCTTATGTTGGGTCGAAGGCATGCATCTCGTGTTATACAAAACAAAACAGCTCGAGATGGATCCTACTGCTTACTTCCATGTGAATATTTTTGCAGGACCACTTCATAGGAGACCTCTTCTTGTTTTCTTAAGAAAAATGCTGACCTGCTTCTACCGCTAGAGAGTAGCACTAGGGCCACTGCGCGGCAGCTTTTTATTCCTCTCACCATATGAACCCTCTTCTGTAATGTCACTCTCAGGATACAACTGGATTGATTTTTTTTTTCTCATTGTCTTTTAAGGAGATCTACACATGCTGGTCCTGAAGCCATTTGAAGCTACAGTAGGAGCAAATGGTAAAGCTGCTACCCTCAGCTCTTCACGTGTAATTGGTCCATGGTCAGCATAGTGCGATTACTTGCTTTGAGCATTTTCCTACATGCTGCTTTTTCTTGGTTTGGAAATTATTAAGTTCAAACGTAATTGCCGATGTAATGTGTGGGCCAGTATTTACATTAGCCGCCTCTGTCATTAGGCATTATTCTCACTGAATTCCTTTGGTGCATAAGGAATTGTTTTTCAAACAGGCAGAATTAAGGCTTTAAGCACAATACCTGTCAATTCTGAAGACTTCCAATACTTCTGCTGTATGTTAACTTTCTAAAATTCATGTCTTAACCTCTTTCTATTGGGTGAAACACTATAAATTTTTGTGAGCTATAGTCTACTGGTCAAATGGACTTACTAAAGTAAAACATAAAAACGAGACCAACAGGGACTAGACCGTGTGGCAATTTATTAAGAGGAAACAACCAGGTACAAACCTGCGGAGCCTGGGGCTTGAACGTGGGTGGCGGGCTACTAAAGTAAACATGGTTCTGCAGGTAACTATGTCACCCTGTTAGTGATCCACACCAGCCCTGTAGGTAACTGGGTCATCACACACAAGCAGAACCTGAATATAGGATGAACAGTGCTTTGTGTACAACCGTAGTAATCTATTTGAGCAGAAAAAAATGTTTAAAGAGAGCAATACTTGTCAACGGACAGTACTGCCTGAACTGGCACCTGTCAGTGTTATTTAAATATACATGAGTTACTCCGGAGTGTCCCATTGTATATAGGCATCCTTACCCCTCCAGTAAAAGAGCTATTGGTAATAAATATTTCCTATTGAGACAAATCTTCAACTGTTCTTTCGTTGAATGCATACAAGGCACCCTGCAGCCTCTCTGCTTGCAAAATAAATGCTCTGTTTGGTACTGGATTGTTTATTACCTATGCTACAGCTTTTGCGTAAAAATGTGGTACATACATGAAACTAGACCTGGTTGGTTAAATTCAACAGATGAAGCCTGCTCTCCTGAGGAAATGCAGTCTGCACAGAAGTCACCATCTTCTTTCTTCTCTGATTTGTCAATATGAATCTACTGCTCCCTTGTACAGTACAGGTGGTGACGTTGTTACATGGAAAGAGGGATGGCACAAAATCCCACGAGAGCTGAAGATGCCCAGGGTAGAGAAGATACTGTCAACTTCTGGTGGAACATACGAACGTTTACAGCATTTATACACTGCACAGTTGAAGACCAACAGGGCAGAAGATCCAGTCTGAAGTTCTAAGCCTATTCAAGCAGAAGACCACATCGAGGTCTGCTTATAGATTTGATTTCTAGTTGCAATATACTCCCTCCATCTCAAAATAAGTGTCGCTGATTTAGTACAAATCTGTACTAACTTTGTACTAAACCAGCGACACTTATTTTGGGACAGAGGGAGTATTAACAAAAAAAACTGGTTATCTGCACAGCCAAGCTGGTCTTCCGATATCAAAATTTCAGACCATTCACTCTCAAAATTACTAGTTCACAAGCTGAACTAGACATCTTACAGTACAAAATGCCCCTCCAGTCTGCTACTAGTTAACATCTAGTAAAAAAGAAAAAGGAAAAAAGAAGAAGCCTTTTTAACAGAGAAATAGAATAGAAGGAAAAGAAGAGGGGACTGAAGGAAAACTACTACTCTCTACTAGACATATCATATCATAGAAGCTCCTACTAACCATCAATGATCACCTGTGGCAGACACACTTGTAATGATAGGCACTATTCATGGGGTCATTTGCATCCACCGGAACTTGCTCAGCGGTACACTTGGATCGACACCCCCTGCATTCGTTGTACGTGCATATGGGAGCAATTGAACCAATCAGCATTCTCCTTGCATACTTGGGCGGTTTCTCCTTGTTTAGACCCTGCTGTGAAGCATGTGAACGTCATGTTAGTTATTGTTGCTTTCAGATGGCTATGTCATGGGCCCCATTTTCCAAATTAACTTGCATATCCTGCACGGCTGCACCCATGCTGTTTTGCTCTTGTGCTTAGAATTTCTCGTACTAACTGCAGGAGTAAGGAGGCAAGTTGGCTACTGTATCCTCTTCCTATCAGTCCGCTTACCAGAACTCCATGGACAGGTATATAGTATTTCAAGCAAGTTGAAGTTTACAGAATCTTTATTCCGGCATAATTTATCATGTGCTGAAAACATTAGGAAATATAGTACCTATAAGAACGGCACTTAGCACTAACTAGATGGCATATGTACCTTGATGTTCTCTTGCAAGTCCATATGTTCTTCAGGTAATCCCTGGTGAGCATATTGGTCTCCATAGTCTGCACCTGTACAGTAGATTGAAGTGAAACTAGTGAATACATAGTGAAGATATAGCACACTAAAGAAAGAATAAGAAAACAAGCCAATCTCATGCAAGAACAGAGAAAGAGCACTCAGTATTTGTAGTGAAGAGGTGAAACCTGAGATGCTGCCATGGTGGCCTTGGTTGCAGAGAGCATGGCCGATGAGCAAGCAAGAGAGGAGGAAGAAGAGGAGCAGGGAGCTCGAGGTAGTTGTGGGGATACCACTGGCCATAACCCCCTGCCCCAAAATGAGAAGATGGATAGGGAACAGGGAGGATGGTAGTATGCTTGGAATTAGAGAAACAGCTTAAGGGAGCAAATGC
Source organism: Aegilops bicornis (assembly GCA_021605145.1). NCBI lineage: Eukaryota > Viridiplantae > Streptophyta > Magnoliopsida > Poales > Poaceae > Aegilops > Aegilops bicornis. Next base: position 725,006,061 of record CM038671.1, on the reverse strand, counting down.
TAGAGGCTATATAGATGGCAGACAGGGTGCAATACTGCAAGAGCTCTTGTGCGTATGTGTGTGTTGCCTTGTGGCTCTGCTGTTGCCTAGCATATGTAATTATGTATGCGTATCCTTGTGCCATACCATGCAGACAATGGTGTAGAGAGGGGCGCAGTGGGGACTGAGGTGACCACCAACAGGTGGCTCTGCCTCTCTTTCATATGCACGCACACACGGGATAACAGAGGCCTCTGAAACTTAGCAACGGGGGACCGTCCTTGCATTGTTTTTGCACCGCATCACCTTTGTCCCTTCTTACCGCACATGTGCCTTCTCTGCACCCATCTTATTTTCTGTATCTCAGTTTTGAATTTAAGGAGTCCAATAATATGCTTCATTAGCCGCTTTGCTCACCTCTTTTTGTTCCTTCTGCTCTACAGGGCCAGAGGTTATGGAGGGAAAGGGAAGATGGGTCAATTATTTGCGCCAATCATATGCAACATCGAAACGGCGGACAGTGCGCAAAATCTATGTGGGAATAGTAGTAAACCTAATAATCAGCGAAAGAACATGCTTCAAGGAAAACCCTGAGGGAGAAGAGGAAACTTATGTTCAGTTAAAGGACATGCTTCAAGGAACTAACTACCTAGGATGCTTGGGGTAGTGATGACGGTGAAAGCCAAGGGGAAGCACAGATTTATGGCGTATCATCTCTGAACATGCAGAGGTGTGTGTCCGTATGCTAGAGGACTGAGAGGAGGGTGTGGGAACTGGAAAAGCAGCTCGGGTGAAGATGCTTGGATTCTGCATTTCGGAGAGAGCAGCGTGGCGGGGGTGCTTGGATTTCTGCGTTTCTCCCAGCCTAGCTCTTGTTTTCTTCTCTCGCTCTCCTTGAGCACGACGGCATGGGCTTGCCACTGGATTCTGGGACAGGCATCCAGAGCCGTACCACGCGCAGTCTGGCGGCTTCTTGCAGCTGCAGAGAGCAATTCTCGGAAGCTCGGGATCTGCGGCGCGGTGGTCATATTGCTTATGTGCTTCTTCCTTGAGGAAGATGCACTGACTGGCCGTGGACATGGGCAGTGCTCAGCGGTGGTTGCTTTCAGTACCAGAGCGGCTACCACCACCGGGAGAGGCCAATGCTGGCGGTCACGAGACGCCAACTGGGTCAAGATTTTGGTCCAGTCTGAAAAATAGCCAAGTGGGTACTGTTTGTCCAAGTCAGGACATTTTGGCCACTAAGAATCCAGCGCGTAAAATGTTCTTTGCTTCCAAGAACTTACTGGACTAATTTACACCGGCTAAGCATATTTGCAGGGGGGTCTGCATTCCACCCTGTCGTGCTGAGGGGGACTCGTTGTTTTCAGCCCCACGGATCACAAGGATATGGCGTACTACACTCCCGACTAAAAGACATTCACAAAATCCATATTTTGCCATCACAAGGTACATCCATCCACCAAGGTGTCGGGATGCCAGAATTCAAACCCATGTGTACTCGGTAGAGTGTTACACTTTTTAGGCACCTATATAACTCAACTGCCCCACAAATAGGCACATACACAATTTGCTAACAGTATGTGCTATACATTGATACGGCTTTGCTATTCTTCAAGCGCAGTTATTTCTGAGTCGATCAATTATAATCACTCTGACATGGTGCACAAATGATACTATTGGATCTGAACAAGTGGCAAGCTTTATCATGGGGCTGCAAGGGTTTGCGATCTTCTTGTCACCGGTGTATCATAAGGTGATTGGTACAGCATCAGATGCGCGGGTTGGGATCCTCTGTAGTTACCACAGTGCAGTGCTGTAGATGACACGTGGGGTTGGCTCCACACGACTTTGACTGTAATTGCAGTGTTGTTACAACAGAGGATCTGCACCCCAACGCGCACACACACACACAACTTGAAGAAATAGCTTTTGCTAATTCCTAGTTTCGTAGAGTTTTCATTTTTTGAAGCCTTGATCACCTCAAATTGCAAGATTTCACTCTTAGAAGGTCTGCCATTTTTTTTAGCTTGTACTCCCTCTATAAAGAAATATACGAGCGGTTAGATCACTACTTTACGGAGGGAGTAGATAATATATTGAGAGATTTGAAGAGAGGCCAATTGCAGTGACTTGGGCTAAATGAAGCAACTGAGAGCCGATGAGAAGGAAGATGAACGATAAAAATTTCTATTTGGTGCTTAAGGCACCATATAGTTCATTATCGGTCGAGGGTGCCCATAGCCCCGGCTATAGATTTTAGATGCGCCAGCCCACGAAAGCTTCTCACACAGTCACGGTTTTGGGATGCTTCCCTTCCGACTTTCCCCATTTTTTCTTTTCTGTGTTTTATTGCCATTTTCTTTATTTTTTACCTTCTCAAATTTTGTGAATAAAAGTTCTATTTTCTGTGAACATGTCCAAAATTCATGATTTTTTAGATTTGTGAGTTTTTTTAAATTCATGAACATTTTTAAAGCCGTGATCATTTTTAAAATTTGCAAATATTTTTCAAATTCGTAGAATTTGTTTCAAATCCACAATCATTATTGAATTCACGATCATTTTTTAAAAATCATTTTTTTCAAATCTATAAGAAAATGGTAGTTGCTTGTTCAGAACCAATGAGCCAGAAAAAAACGACCAGTCGAGCTTAGTGAGCGGACTACGAGCATCTGCGCGAGCGCTTTAATGGCAATTCAGCGCCACTAGCGTGAGCAATGCTACACGGACGACGACAAAAATCAGACGATTCATGCACGACATGAGAATCCAGCCGTACATGCATGTCTACAGCGCAGCAACGGGCCGCCGGATTAGTAGTCGTCCTCACATCGTCCATCTTTTTCGTCTGTATAGCAGTTTTGTAAGTCTATATAGTTGAGTCCTCATGGATAAGGCCTTTACGATCCGAAATCACTAGTTGAGGAGTATTCGTTGCAAAGATCACTCCCACCTCCCCAGGTTGTGACAAGTGATGCGCTGCATGTGCGCCACTTGTCGCAACCTGGGAGTTTTTCTCTTTTTTTCGTAGATTTGTTTATTCAAAACGTTTTATCTCTTAAACCATGTGTCCAAATCTCAAACCATTTTCATTGTTAGATTCCTCGCGTCGAGATCTTTAAAACTAGATCTCATGTTGATAGGTTTTGACGAACTTTTTTTCACAAAAAAAAGGACAAAAAAACAAAACCGGGAGCATGAGTTTTTTCCCTTTCCGAAAGAGGCACGCCAGTGCATATCACGAAGTCACAACCGGAAGCAAAACCGTGCCTCTCGAGGAAGGGAAAAAAGAAGAGAAAACGTGTTCTTTCCGTTTTCGAGGAGGCACGGCCGTGCCTCTCGCGAAAGCACAACCATGCCTCTCCTAGAAGCAAAAACCGTGCCTCTCGCGAAAAAAAAATAGGAAACGTGCTTTTTTTCGTTTCCGAGAGGCACGTTGTGCCTCTCACGAAAGCACAACCATGCCTTTCGCGGGAGCAAAACCATGCCTCTCTCAGAAGAAAAAAAAATAGAAAACAGATTTTTTCGTTTCCGACTGGCACGGCCGTGCCTCTCGCGAAAGCACAACCGTGCCTCTCTCGAAAAGCAAAACCGTGCCTCTCGCGAAAGGAAAAAAACGCGTTTTTTTCGTTTTCGAGAGGCACAGCCGTGACTCTCGCGAAAGCAAAACCGTGCCTCTCGCGGAAGCAAAACCGTGACTCTGGCGAAAGGAAAAAAAACGCGTTTATTCGCGCAATTTTCTTTCAAGAGTTAAGAAAAAGTGAAGGAAAAAGTTGGTCCAAAGTTAAGGAAGACCGGTGGAAGACCGAAACGTCAAAAAAACCCGTTTAAAAAGCCGAAAACGTGTGCGGAAAAATAAAAAAATAAAATCCGGAGGAAGCGCCCAGAGCGCGACACGTGACGGGTGGCTGAGAGTGCGTCAAGTGGAGTTGATCGTTGCGAGGCTCCCCAAGAAGCGTCCGTTAACTAGTTGCTCTCTTTACGATCTGATAGGCTATATATAAGGAGCAACTAGTCCGGGGAGCTACTAACTAAGGAGTGTTGCTAAAAAAACTAAAGGAGTACTTTTTTTAAAGAAAAACTTATTAAGGAGTACTCTTTGCAGGAGCCTCTTGGGATTTTATATTTTATTTTTCTATATGCGTTTTAGATGATTTTTTTTGGGTTTTCAGTTTCTGCCCCTTAGGTTTTGGACAAAGAAACTCAAAAAAAGAATGTTTTTTTTCTTCCACGAGAGGCACATATTTATTTCTCGTGAAGGCATAAATTTGCTCCTATAAGAGGCTCTCAGAAAAAGAAAACAAAGCACTTTTTTTGCTTGCATGAGAGGCACAGATTTACTTCTCGTGGAGGCAAAGATTTGCTTCCACGGGAGACACAACTCTGCCTCTCGGAAAATGAAAGAAACTGCTTTTTTTCGTTTGAGACATAGATTTACTTCTCGTGGAGGCACAACTATGCCTCACGGAAAAGTGAAAATGTGTTTTTCTTTTCTTCCACGAGAGGTAGAGATTTACTTCTCGTGGAGGCACAAATTTGTTTCCGCTAGATGCATAGCTATGCCTATGGGAAAAGGAGAAAAAAAAACATGTTTTTTTTTTTACTTTCGTGGGAGATACAAATTTGCTTTGCAAAAGACATTGCCTCTTCGAAAAAGGAAAAAGAAAGTGAATTTTTTTTGCTTTCGCCTTGTTTCTTTTTGGACGCCGATATCCACCACATGTGTGGCATAATAGGCATTCGCCCACACAGCGAACAGTAAAATTGCCCACACTTGTGGGCGTGGCTACTTCGTGCCACACGCCCAACAAGTACTACTCATTCCCACCCCGTGCGTGTGGCACGAAGCAAATATGCCCACACGTCCTGGCGCAGCTACATTAGATACCCGTTGGATGATGATTTAGTTGCCATCCGGGATGGTAGATGTAGTTATTCGGGATGGCAAATGTGGTTGTAAAAGCATGTCAACTCTCTCTGTTTTGGTTAACTATAGTTGCCATGTCTAATTTATGGTAGTTGCCGCGTGTAATCAAACCATAATTGTCGTGTGTGATTAACTACTTGTCACATATGGTCAAACAACAGTTGGCATGTGTGTTTACCTAGTTGCCACGTGTGGTTAATCACAGTTGTCATGTATGTTTATCTGTTTGTCACGTACGCGCAACTGCAGTTGCCAGCTAGCAAATAAATCATAGTTGCCATGTGTGTTTATCCAGGTTGCCGTACGCTGCAGCTGCGGTTGCCATCCAATAACGTCGCATGTCGTGTGGGCGAAAAACAATTCATACGCATGTGGACTAGGTGGTGGCTGTGGTGGTATGTGGGCAGAAACTAGTTCGCCCGCGCGGTGACAACCGCGTGTTGTGGGGCGTGTGGGCGACCTCTCCAACACCCACACACCGGCCTTGTCCTACATGGCACGCGAAAACTGCCTCGGTGTGTCAAGATTCGTGCAAATTTAACTGGACGGTGATCCAGACGTGTGGGTGAGTTGCAATATTGTCACACGTGTGTGCGTTAGTGTTTTCGTTCTTTTTTGTCAAAAAATTCATCGAAACCTATCAACATGAGTTCTAGTTTCGAAGATCTCGACGCGAGAAATTCAAAGATAAGCAGTATGGAATTTAGACGGACGGCTTAAGAGATAAAATATTTTGAATAAAGAGAAAACAACTAGATTGCAACAAGCGGGCACCTTTTGCGGAGCGAAATCACTAGTTATTAAAGGATACTTCGCATCTCCACCTCTCTCACAACTACGTCTCATCTGCAGTCGGGTGGAGTGGTAAGCTATATCTGCAGTCGGGTGGTTCGGCTCTCCACATCTAGTTCGTATTCGGTGACGGTGAGCATGGGAACATACTGACGGGTGGGCCCTCTGGTCATCTTAACGCCTTGCCAGTTAACGACCATCGCCCCCATGTCGTCTGCTCTTTGCAACGTCTGACATTTGCCACGTCAAAACCTGGGTCAAGGAGCATTTAGTGTTCTTTTGTCAAAGATAACATTGCGTTTGGTGCATCTTGCTAATAAAACGTAAAGTGGTGGTTTTTTGTTATTGATGTCACAATTGTGATGGTTTCGTGGATTTCACTCTTTACAAGGGGCGTTCCTTAACTAGTGATATCGCTATATGTAACTTCCTAAATTTTGTTTACATTTTGGGAAGACTCTCCCAGGCACCTCTGCCTTATGATCGTTTGTAGTGTTGACCCAAAGGTTTAGAAATGTGTTTCAGTTTTTTTTTTCAAGTTTCATATAACTTATTGGCATTGCTAATAGATGATCAAAAAAATCTAACGTATAGAGAAAGACGCGGGAAATAAGTTTTATTTCTGCCACATAGTTGTGGACACACAGCAACATGACTTACGAAAAGCGGAAGAGGATACAAAGGTAGCATGCATGGCCAACACAAAGCACGCACGCACGATCGGATCAGCGAGGAGCGAGCCAACCAGAACGTACGTACTCGTACGAACGAGTGAAAGTTGACAACAAAACACGACGTTACGATTTACTCGTGCAACCGGCGATCGGCGGCGGACCACGTCGGCGCGAATCGAGCTGCTGCTGGTAGTGCGTGACTGACTAGCAGGAGGCCGCCCCGTAGCCGCACTTGGCGGGGATCTGCATGGCGCGGTTGGCGTCGATGCCCTTGGGCAGCAGGCCCTTGTACTTGCAGAGGCACTTGAAGTTGGCGCCGCGCACCGCGCCGCAGCACGCGCCGCTGGGACTGGCCTCGTTGCTGCCCACCGCGCAGTAGGACCTGCAGTTGTTCACCAGGCTGTCCGTGTCCACGTTGCAGACATGGTACCCGGCCGCGCCCGCCGCCGCCGCCACGACCAGCAGCGCCACCAGCGTCGCGGCGACGCCGGAATTGCTCATCACCTTCCTCCTGGCCATGGCCATGGCTAGCTAGCTGCCGGATCGATCGACTGGTAGCGTGTGTGGGGGGCAGTTGATTTTCTGGGCGTGTCACGTTTGGGCGATGGCTAGGGCTTATATAGCGTGGGGGTAGCGTGGCTCGCGACGACGTGCATTTGGCCGCGTCGCTCATGTAATTTCCTAGAAGAAGCTACCAATGGAGAGACAAGTCTTTGTTTTTCCTTGTTTGAGAAGTAAATAATGTGCATATGATTGTCTGAACAGGGGACTGGCATGAGACCGTTGACTGTGAAAGCGGTATAGAGGAGAAGAGGCGGCAGACAGCAGCCACTACTAGTTGGACAAGTGCTCCACTAGCTAGTGACACTTGAAGAAGACTGAGACCGCTACCCAATCAACCAACTTTTGGAGGAATACTATTTTGAGGTTCTCGTCATGTCTCCAAGCAAGAGCCGTGTTGGACAATGTTTCTACAAGAGGTAGACTGGTTGTCTGACGTGGTGGAGGTCTTTTGTCCCGGAAAGAACCAAAGTGACGATGGGAGAGATTCATGGAGGTGAGGTCATGCCATAGACGTTGACCCGTACCGGAGCAAACCGAGGAACAAACGAGGAAAGAGAGCAAAAGAGAAAAACCATCGATGTTTCTTTAGGAAAAAAGACAGGTGCAAGTTCGAAAAATATCAAATTTGAATCCAATTTTCGTCTGTGTAACAAGATAGCAATTAATTATCTTTCAATCTCATTATCCACGTAAAGATAGTAATATGTATCAAGATTACATGCATTTACACCAGTGTAAGTTACTTCCCCACTACGACTAAATTTCTAACACATCCCAAGACAAGTTTACCTATGTGACAGCTAGTTAATGAGAAGAGAGGTGTTTGAAGTCTATGTTACCATCTTCATAGTACAAAGTGTCATATAGGTAAGTATCATATATGGTTGCATCTATTAGCTTGTAGACACTCAACTTTTCTTGAAAAGCGTTGTGATGGTAACATAATACTAAGCAACCACTCAAGAGCCTCCGCTTCAATGCAGACGCAGCTTCCTGAGGAATCAACTCCGGCCGCTACGCCGCATTAAAACGGCTGCCGCAACAGCAATTCGCGCGGCGGCGCAGGCCCTGGTGTACGTTGTCACGGACGAGGAGTACGAGCAGCGGTGTTGTGGTATTTGCACGACAGATGCCATGAGATGGCTTATCTCGTGTGGTTATGGACCGATGAGCACCGACCGTGTCCGGATGCAGGATTAGGCCGTCCCATGAAAGCTGCCGTGCAAATACCACGACAATTGGCGCCCATCATGAGGCCTCCCGCAGCACCGACCAGAGTAACGTTCCTGACGGGACCCTTCACTCCCTTCTACGAGCGCCTCACGCACGGCGTGGTCAGCGGGTTCGGAGCATTCGACTGCTCAACGACAATGCGGTGCGCTTCACGGATGCTGCTTTCCCTGCGGGCGGCTCCACCATCCCTTTCGGCGATCACCACGTCTACGTTGCGGTCATCTCCGACGAGTGCCCTCGCGAGGTGCTCACCTTCACCGAGCCGCCAGCAAGCCGCGGCTGAGTCATCTCCCACGACATTGTAGACCTCTGCACCCACGTGGAGGTGCCGACCACCGGCAGCCTCCGCAGCAAGCGCCCTGTCTTGGAGCAGCATGCAACAGCAGCGGGGACGTCCCACGCTTGCCTGGAGAACCCACTACGTGTGGAAGTGCAGAAGCTGCGCATCCATCGCGCTCGGCAACTACCCCAATGCCACGTCCCACGCTTGCCTGGAGAACCCACTACGTGTGGAAGTGCAGAAGCTGCGCATTCATCGCGCTCGGCAACTACCCCAATGCCGCCGTGGCCAAGCTCGAGGAGCCGCGCAAGCTCCTGCTCGACGAGGCCATAGAGCTTGCCGCCATGCAGCGCCGGATGGAGTTCGTGTTGCACGAGTACAACACCACCCATGGCTTCACCCCTGCAGATGTTGGGGAACGCAGTAATTTTAAAGTTTTCCTACGCACACGCAAGATCTATCTAGGTGATGCATAACAACGAGCAGGGAGAGTGTGTCCACGTACCCTCATAGACCAAAAACGGAAGCGTTTTATCTACGCGGTTGATGTAGTCGTACGTCTTCATGGTCTAACCGATCCTAGTACCGAACGTACGGCATCTCTGTGTTCAGCACACGTTCAGCTCGACGACGTCTCTCGTACTCTTGATCCAGTTGAGGCCGAGGGAGAGTTTCGTCAGCACGACGGCGTGGCGACGGTGATGATGGTGTTACCGGCGCAGGGCTTTGCCTAAGCACTACGACGATATGACCGAGGTGAAAATTTGTGGAGGAGGGCACCACACACGGCTAAAACAATTGTCAACTTGTGTGTTCTAGGGGTGCCCCCTCCCCCGTATATAAAGGAGCAAGGGAAGGGGGCTGGCGGCCTCATAGGGTGCGCCCCAAGGGGGGAATCCTACTCCTAGTAGGAGTAGGTTTCCCCTTTCCTAGTCCATCTAGGAGGGGAAGGAAAGAGGAGGAGGGGAGAAGGAAAGAGGGGGCCGGCCCCCAAGCCCTAAACCAATTCGGTTTGGGCCTAGGGGGGCGCGCCCCACGGCTCCCTTGCTGCCCTTTATTTCCACTAAGGCCCATGAAGGCCCATTGAACCCCTCCCCTCGCGGGGTTACAATAACCTCTGGCATTCTCAAAAATGCCCGAACCACTCGGAACCTTTTCGGTGTCCAAACATAGCCTTCCAATATATCAATATTTATGTCTCGACCATTTCGAGACTCCTTGTCATGTCCGTGATCACATCCGAGACTCCGAACAACCTTCAGTACATCAAAACACATAAACTCATAATACCGATCCTCATCGAACGTTAAGCGTGCGGACCCTACGGGTTCGAGAACTATGTAGACATGACCGAGACTCATCTCCGGTCAATAACCAATAGCGAAATCTGAATGCTCATATTGGTTCCTACATATTCTATGAAGATCTTTGTCGGTCAAACCGCATAACAACATACGTTGTTCCCTTTGTCATCAGTATGTTACTTGCCCGAGATTCGATCGTCGGTATCTTCATACCTAGTTCAATCTCGTTACCGGCAAGTCTCTTTACTCGTTCTGTAATGCATCATCCTGCAACTAACTCATTAATCACTTTGCTTGCAAGGCTTCTTATGATGTGTATTAATGAGAGGGCCCAGAGATACCTCTCCGATACTCGGAGTGACAAAGCCTAATCTTGATCTATGCCAACTCAACAAACACCTTCAGAGATACCTGTAGAGCATCTTTATAATCACCCAGTTACGTTGTGACGTTTGATAGCACACTAAGTGTTCCTCCGGTATTCGAGAGTTGCATAATCTCATAGTCATAGGAACATGTATAAGTCATGAAGAAAGCAATAGCAATAAACTAAACGATCATAGTGCTAAGCTAACGAATGGGTCTTGTCCATCACATCATTCTCTAGTGATGTCATCCCGTTCATCAAAATGACAACACATGTCTATGGCTAGGAAACTTAACCATCCTTGATCAACGAGCTAGTCAAGTAGAGGCATACTAGGGACACTCTGTTTGTCTATGTATTCACACATGTACTAAGATTTCCGGTTAATACAGTTCTAGCATGAATAATAAACATTTATCATGAAATAAGGAAATAAATAATAACTTTATTATTGCCTCTAGGGCATATTTCCTTCAGCAGGTGACGGGCCCGGTTGGCGAGAGGAGATGCGGTGCCGAAGCAGGTCCTCGGCCAGATGCTGGGTGTGAACCGGCCCACCTACAGCTCCCTCGTTAAGAACATGAGGGCGGCGAAGGCTGCCGCAGCCGAGCTGGAACACCTGGAGGGCAAGGAGCTGCAGTAAGAGCAGCGGCGCGTCCGTGATCTTCTGGCCGCCGCAAACCAGCAGCAGGCGCAGTCGGAGTCGCCTCAGCACCCGTCCGTTTTCGACTCAGGGACACCTCTTCTCCAGACGGCCAACCGGCGACGGTCAATGCGGGAGCCGGCTATAGGGCAGCCGGGGCAGGAGAATCCGTGACCAGTCGGCTGTAACAGCTGGGTGGGAGCGCCGGCTGGCGGACCCTACCCCCAGTTGGCTCGGCAACCCCCACCTGTGCGGTGGGACCAGTCGATGTCTGCATGTCCGGTTGCGCGACCTGCGATGAGTGGGCACATAGGGCCTCACGCCCCCCTCGACGAGCAGGATGCTCGCCACCGCATCGCGCGGCTGGTGCGATCCCTAGCCTTGGGGGAGGAAAGCTTTGTCGGTTCGGGATGCTACGGGTCGCGCATCCACGAGGAGCATTTCCCCAAGGGCTTCGCGCTGCCTGCGACACTCCCAAGTACAATGGGGCCACCAAGCTAGAAGATTGGCTGATCGACTACACCACTATCGTCAGCATCGCCAACGGCAACAAGCACCTGGCGGTGCGCTATGTGCACGTCATGCTGCTCGGTATGGCCAGGACGTGCCTGAACAGCTTGCTGGCCAACAACATCAACGCATGGCTGGACTTTGAGGAGGCGTTCATGCGCAAACTTCACCGGCACATACAAGCGCCCTGGCTGGCCATGCCGGCTCCCTCTGCATCCAGGACAGGGATAAGTCCCTCCGCGACTACCTCACACAGTGGACGGAACTACGCAACTCCTGTGAAGGAGTCCATGAGGTACATGCAATCCAATACTTCACTAAGGGTTGCAGGGGCGACACCATGCTCAAGCATAAGCTTATGCGCACGGAGCCTTCGACCATGGCGGAGCTCATGGCCATAGCGAACAAGTACGCTACGGCTGACTCCGTGATGCGAGTGCCGCTCTGGCTCGATGTAGCCGGCAAGGCAATCCAAGACCGGACGACCGACTGACTGTCGACCGGTTGAAGATGATGGCTCCGGCTCCTCGAGGCGGCACCGGAACGACCACGACAAGCGGAAAGACGAGAAGCCAGACAGCCGCTACCGCAGACGGCAAGTCGCAGCCATGGAGGGGGAGCGACTGGCTACCGCGGGCGGGAGCCGGCGCCAGCTAGCCAGCGAGAAGATGCCATGGCGGCCCAAGGTCTCTTTCAAGGAGATGCTCGACGCGTCATGCAAGTACCATAGCGGTGCGAGGCCGGTCATTCATTCCACACACACACACTCGAAGGAGAGAGCAGAGCCTAGAGACCTCTTCTTCCTCCTCTGATACAGCTCCAGGAGCAACCTTGTACACCATGGATTCATCATTGAGATCCTTGAAGGAGTAGGGGTGTTACCTCCACATGAGGGCCCAGAACCTGGGTACATCGTTCTGTCCATCAATACTTGTGCCTAATCCCGCATCAGGACACCATCGGTGCTCATCGGTCCCTAACCACATGAGATAAGCCATCCCATGGCATCTGTCGTGTAAATACCATGACAAGCAGATGGAGTTGATGCCCCGCCGCTCCGTCCTCCACCTGAACGGGTCGGCGGCACCGCCGAGGTCGCTCCATCCTAGTTTACATGAACGTCGTCTGCTCGATATCAAAATCCGCCCGCTTTACATGAATTTCATGCGCTTAGTTTGAATAATTGTTGAAATGTATGGGGGCAGCGTTGGATGGCAGCCTCTGACATGAGTGACCGCGGACTCGTGCCCCCTATCCGCGAACAGATGCGGGAGGAAATTTGCAGGTTGCCGTTGGAGATGCCCTTACAATCATATAATGGAGAATGGTGATTACCGAAAAAGTCTTTCGCCCCGCTTTATAAATAAAGCAAACCGCCAAGAGCACATACAAGGACTAGTTCAGAACACACACATCCAAGTCTCACAACAATAAATCCAGAGGTACTGTGATACGTCTCCAACGTATCTATAATTTTTTATTGCTCCATGCTATATTATCTAATATTTTGGGCAATATTGGGCTTTATTATCCACTTTTATATTATTTTTGGGACTAACCTATTAACCGGAGGCCCAACCCAGATTTGCTGTTTTTTGCCTATTTCAGTATTTCAAAGAAAAGGAATATCAAACGGAGTCAAAACGGAACGAAATCAATTGGAGAAGTTACTTTTGGAAGGAAAGCTACCAGATGGACTTGGACCCCACGTCAAGGAAGGAACGAGGAAGCCACGAGGGTGGGGGGCGCGCCCACCCCCTAGGGCGCGTCCCCCTGCCTCATGGGGCCCTCATGGCTCCCCTGACGTACTTCCTGCACCCATATATACTCACGTACCTTAAAACTTCCAGAACAGAGAATAGATCGGGAGTTCCGCCGTCGCAAAACCTCCAGAGCCACAAAAAACCAATCGGGACCCTGTTCCGGCACCCTGCCGGAGGGGGGAACGCTCACCTGTGGCCATCTTCATCATCCCGGCGCTCTCCATGACGAGGAGGGAGTAGTTCACCCTCGGGGCTGAGGGTATGTACCAGTAGCTATGTGTTTGATCTCTCTCTCTCTCGTGTTCTTGATTTGGCACGATCTTGATGTATCGCGAGCTTTGCTATTATAGTTGGATCTTATGTTTCTTCTCCCCTCCTACTCTCTTGTAATGGATTGAGTTTTCCTTTGAAGTAATCTTATCGGATTGAGTCTTTAAAGATTTTAGAACACTTGATGTATGTCTTGCCATGCGTATCTGTGGTGACAATGGGATATCACGTGATTCACTTGATGTATGTTTTGGAGATCAACTTGCGGGTTCCGCCCATGAACCTATGCATAGGGGTTGGCACACGTTTTCGTCGTGATTCTCTGGTAGGAACTTTGGGGCACTCTTTGAGGTTCTATGTGTTGGTTGAATAGATGAATTTGAGATTGTGTGATGCATATCGTATAATCATACCCACGGATACTTGAGGTGACAATGGAGTATCTAGGTGACATTAGGGTTTTGGTTGATTTGTGTCTTAAGGTGTTATTCTAGTACGAACTCTAGGGCTGTTTGTGACACTTATAGGAATAGCCCAACGGATTGATTGGAAAGAATAACTTTGAGGTGGTTTCGTACCCTACCATAATCTCTTCGTTTGTTCTCTGCTATTAGTGACTTTGTAGTGACTCTTTGTTGCATGTTGAGGGATAGTTATATGATCCAATTATGTTATTATTGTTGAGAGAACTTGCACTAGTGAAAGTATGAAACCTAGGCCTTGTTTCCTAGCATTGCAATACCGTTTACGCTCACTTTTACCACTTGTTATCTTGCTGTTTTTATATTTTCAGATTACAAAAACCTATATATACCATCCATATTGCACTTGTATCACCATCTTTTCGCCGAACTAGTGCACCTATACAATTTACCGTTGTATTGGGTGTGTTGGGGACACAAGAGACTCTTTGTTATTTGGTTGCAGGGTTGTTTGAGAGAGACCATCTTCATCCTACGCCTCCTACGGATTGATAAACCTTAGGTCATCCACTTGAGGGAAATTTGCTACTGTCCTACAAACCTCTGCACTTGGAGGCCCAACAACATCTACAAAAGAAGGTTGCGTAGTAGACATCAAGCTCTTTTCTGGCGCCGTTGCCGGGGAGGCTAGGTAAGCGGCACTCACACCCCGTCAACTAAGCTCTTTTCTGGCGACATTGCCGGGGAGGTGAGTGCTTGAAGTTATATCTTTAGATCTTGCAATCGAATCTTTTTGTTTCTTGTTTTAGCACTAGTTTAGTTTATAAAAGAAAACTACAAAAACGGAATTGAGTTTGTCTCATACGCTTCATCTTTTAATATCTTTCGTGAGTATGATGGAAAGGAAAATTGTGCCAAAGTGTTAGAAGAAGAATGCATTAAAATGTTTGGCACTAAATCTTGGAATGATGAGCATGATTGCAATGTTTTTAGTATGAACTCCTTGAATATCCATGATGCTAATGATATGCAAAGCCACAAGCTTGGGGAGGCTATGTTTGATGAAGATGATATTTTTGTCCCCAAGCTTTGATGAGCAAATTTATTATGATGAAAGCATACCTCCTATCTATGATGATTATTGTGATGACATGTATGCTATAAAGAATAATGATAACCATGAAACTTGTCATCTTGATCTTAATTTTCAATCACATGATAGTTATCTTGTTGAGTTTGCTCCCACTATTATTCATGAGAAGAAATTTGCTTATGTGGAGAGTAATAAAATTTCTATGCTAGTAGATCATGAAAAGAATGATTTAGGTGCTGTTTATATTGTTGAATTCATTCATGATGCTACTGAAAATTATTGTGAGGGAGTAATATATTCTTGTAGGAATTGCGATAATATCAAGTTTCCTCTCTATGTGCTTAAAATCTTGAAGTTATGCTTGTTTTGGCTTCATATGCTAGTTGATTATTGTTCCCATAAGTTGTTTGCTCACAAAATCCCTATGCATAGGAAGTGGGTTAGACTTAAATGTGCTAGTCATATTCTGCATGATGCTCTCTTTATGTTTCAATTCTTATCTTTTTGTGAGCATCATTGAAATCATCATGCCTAGCTAGGGGCGTTAAACGATAGCGTTTGTTGGGAGGCAACCCAATTTTATTTTTAGTTTCTTTATTTTTGGTTCTGTTTAGGAATAAATAATCCATCTAGCTTCTGTTTAGATGTGGTTTTGTGTTTTAATTAGTGTTTGTGCCAAGTAGAACCTTTGGGAAGACTTGGGTGAAGTCTTTATGATCATGCTGTAAAAAACAGAAACTTTAGCGCTCACGAGATTAGCTTTAACTTTTTACTGGAGAGTGCTATTTAGTTGATTCTTTTTGCAGAAGATTACTAGACAAATTCCTCAGGTCTACCAATTTATTTTAGAATTATTTGAGTTCCAGAAGTATACGTTTGATACAGATTACTACAGACTGTTCTGTTTTTGACAGGTTCTGTTTTTCGTGTGTTGTTTGCTTATTTTGATGACTCTATGGCTAGTAAAATAGTTTATAAACCATAGATAAGTTGTAATACAGTAGTTTTAACACCAATATAAATAAATAATGAGTTCATTACAGTACCTTGAAGTGGTGTTTTGTTTTCTTTCGCTAACGGAGCTTACGAGTTTTCTGTTAAGTTTTGTGTTGTGAAGTTTTCAAGTTTTGGGTAAAGATTCGATGGACTATGGAATAAGGAGTGGCAAGAGCCTAACCTTGGGGATGCTCAAGGAAACCCAAGGTAATATTCAAGGATAACCAAGAGCCTAAGCTTGTGGATGCCCCGGAAGGCATCCCCTCTTTCGTCTTCGTTCATCGGTAACTTTACTTGGAGCAATATTTTTATTCACCACATGATATGTGTTTTGCTTGGAGCGTCATTTCCTTTTGTTAGTATTTGCTTGATGTCATTTAGAATAATGTTTTGCATTTTTTTTCAATAAAAATGTCAAGGATAGCCTTTACCATGCTTATTTTGCAAGTATGCATGTTGCTGTTTGAAAACAGAAAGTTTACCGCTGTTGCAAAAATTCCCTAGAAAAGTCAGAATGTGATAAAATGTTGAAACCTTTTGCATAAGAAGCTCTGATAAATTTAATACAGTGGGAATTTTGTTTCATAAGGAGTTAGGGAAGTATGATGAATCTTGCATTCTTTACAGACTGTACTGTTTTGGCAGATTGCTATTATGTCTGCATTGTTTGCATATGTTTGCTTGTTTAATGATTCTATTTGATGATAGGAGTACTAAATATGCAGAGGCATTTAGTATGCATTGTTGAACAATAATTTTAGTGATTTTCTACAGTATAGTACGATAAGGTTTTTGCATTGGTTTATACTAACTTATCTCACGAGTTCTTGTTGAGTTTGGTGTGGATGAAGCTTCCAAGATTTAGGAAACCGTGATATGAAAGGAATTAAGGAGACGCAAAAGTTCAAGCTTGGGGATGCCCAAGGCACCCCAAGATATTATTTCAAAAAGTCTCAAGCATCTAAGCTTGGGGATGCCCCCGTTGGCATCCCACCTTTCTTCTTCAACAACTACCGGTTAGTATCGGTTGAACGTAATTTTTTGCTTCTTCACATGAGTTGTGCTATCCTTGCAATGTAGTTTTATTTAGCTCTGCTTGCTGTTTGAATAAAATACCAAGATCTGAAATTCTAAAATGGGAGAGTCTTCACATAGTTGCATAATTATTCGACTACTCATTGATCTTCACTTATATCTTTTGGAGTAGTTTTGTTATTGCTCTAGTACTTCACTTATATCTTTTAGAGCACAATGGTGGATTTGTTTTATAGAAACTAATGAACTGTCGTGCTTCACTTATTTTATTTTGAGAGTCTTAAATAGCATGGTAATTTGCTTAAATAATCCTAATATGCCAATCATACAAGATTTGTAAGAATTCTTATAAGTGCGTTGAATACTATGAGAAGTTTGATGCTTGATAATTGTTTTGAGATATGAAGATGGTGATATTAGAGTCATGCTAGTTGATTAGTTGTGAATTTGAGAAATATTTGTGTTAAAGTTTGTGATTCCCGTAGCATGCACGTATGGTGAACCGTTATGTGATGAAGTCAGAGCATGATTTATTTATTGATTGTCTTCCTTATGAGTGGCGGTCGGGGACGAGCGATGGTGTTTTCCTACCAATCTATCCCCCTAGGAGCATGCGTGTAAGACTTTGCTTTGATAACTTGTAGATTTTTGCAATAAGTATGTGCATTCTTTATGACTAATGTTGAGTCCATGGATTATACGCACTTTTCTTCCTTCCACCATTGCTAGCCTCTCTAATACCGCGCACTTTTCGCCGGTATCATACACCCACCATACACCTTCCTCGAAACAGCCACCATACCTACCTATCATGGCATTTCCATAGCCATTCCGAGATATACTGCCATGCAACTTTCCACCATACCGTTCTTTATGACACATTCATCATTGTCATATTGCTTAGCATGATCATGTAGTTGACATCGTATTTGTGGCAAAGCCACCATTCATAATTCTTTCATACATGTCACTCATGAATCATTTCATATACCGGTATAACACAGGAGTCATACATATAGAGTCATATTTTGTTCTAAGTATCGAGTTGTAATTGTTGAGTTGTAAGTAAATAAAAGTGTGATGATCATCATTATTAGAGCATTGTCCCAGTGAGGAAAGGATGATGGAGACTATGATTCCCCCACAAGTCGGGATGAGACTCCAGACGAAAAATTAAAAAACAAGAGAAAAAAAGAGGCCATAAAAAAAGGAGAAAAGGCCCAAAAATAATAAAAAAATAAAAAATGAGAGAAAAAGAGAGAAGGGACAATGCTACTATCCTTTTACCACACTTGTGCTTCAAAGTAGCACCATGTTCTTCATGATAGAGAGTCTCCTATGTTGTCACTTTCGTATACTAGTGGGAATTTTACATTATAGAACTTGGCTTGTATATTCCAATGATGGGCTTCCTCAAAATGCCCTAGGTCTTCGTGAGCAAGCGAGTTGGATGCACACCCACTTAGTTTCTTTTTGAGCTTTCATATACTTATAGCTCTAGTGCATCCGTTGCATGGCAATCCCTACTCACTCACATTGATATCTATTGATGGGCATCTCCATAGCCCGTTGATACGCCTAGTTGATGTGAGACTATCTTCTCCTTTTTGTCTTCTCCACAACCACCATCCTATTCCACATATAGTGCTATATCCATGGCTCACGCTCATGTATTGCGTGAAGATTGAAAAAGTTTTGAGAATGTCAAAAGTATGAAACAATTGCTTGGCTTGTCATCGGGATTGTGCATGATTTAAATACTTTGTGTGGTGAATATAGAGCATAGCCAGAGCATATGATTTTGTAGGGCTAACTTTCTTTGGCCATGTTATTTTGAGAAGACATGATTGCCTTGTTAGTATGCTTGAAGTATTGTTATTTTTATGTCAATATTAAACTTTTGTCTTGAATCTTTCGGATCTGAATATTCATATCACAATTAAGAAGAATTACATTGAAATTATGCCAACTAGCATTCCACATAAAAAATTATCTTTTTTATCATTTACCTACTCGAGGACGAGCAGAAATTAAGCTTGGGGATGCTTGATACGTCTCCAACGCATCTATAACTTTTTATTGCTCCATGCTATATTATCTACTGTTTTGGGCAATATTGGGCTTTATTATCCACTTTTATATTATTTTTGGGACTAACCTATTAACCGGAGGCCCAACCCAGATTTGCTGTTTTTTTTGCCTATTTCAGTATTTCGAAGAAAAGGAATATCAAACGGAGTCAAAACGGAACGAAATCAACTGGAGAAGTTATTTTTGGAAGGAAAGCTACTAGATGGACTTGGACCCCACGTCAAGGAAGGAACGAGGAAGCCACGAGGGTGGGGGGCGCGCCCACCCCCCTAGGGCGCGCCCCCTGCCTCGTGGGGCCCTCGTGGCTCCCCTGACGTACTTCCTGCACCCATATATACTCACGTACCCTAAAACTTCCAGAACAGAGAATAGATCGGGAGTTCCGCCGCCGCAAAACCTCCAGAGCCACCAAAAACCAATCGGGACCTGTTCAAGACTCACGGGAGGGGGGAACCCTCGCTGTGGCCATCTTCTTCATCCCGTCGCTCTCCATGACGAGGAGGGAGTAGTTCACCCTCGGGGCTGAGGGTATGTACCAGTAGCTATGTGTTTGATCTCTCTCTCTCTCGTGTTCTTGATTTGGCACGATCTTGATGTATCGCGAGCTTTGCTATTATAGTTGGATCTTATGTTTCTTCTCCCCCTCTACTCTCTTGTAATGGATTGAGTTTTCCCTTTGAAGTAATCTTATCGGATTGAGTCTTTAAAGATTTGAGAACACTTGATGTATGTCTTGCCGTGCGTGTGGTGACAATGGTATATCACGTGATTCACTTGATGTATGTTTTGGTGATCAACTTGCGGGTTCCGCTCATGAACCTATGCATAGGGGTTGGCACACGTTTTCGTCGTGATTCTCCGGTAGAAACTTTGGGGCACTCTTTGAGGTTCTATGTGTTGGTTGAATAGATGAATTTGAGATTGTGTGATGCATACCGTATAATCATACCCACGGATACTTGAGGTGACAATGGAGTATCTAGGTGACATTAGGGTTTTGGTTGATTTGTGTCTTAAGGTGTTATTCTAGTACAAACTCTAGGGCTGTTTGTGACACTTATAGGAATAGCCCAACGGATTGATTGGAAAGAATAATTTGAGGTGGTTTCGTACCCTACCATAAGCTCTTCGTTTGTTCTCCGCTATTAGTGACTTTGTAGTGAATCTTTGTTGCATGTTGAGGGATAGTTATATGATCCAATTATGTTATTATTGTTGAGAGAACTTGCACTAGTGAAAGTATGAAACCTAGGCCTTGTTTCCTAGCATTGTAATACCGTTTACGCTCACTTTTACCACTTGTTATCTTGCTGTTTTTATATTTTCAGATTACAAAAACCTATATCTACCATCCATATTGCACTTGTATCACCATCTCTTCGCCGAACTAGTGCACCTATACAATTTACCATTGTATTGGGTGTGTTGGGGACACAAGAGACTCTTTGTTATTTGGTTGCAGGGTTGTTTGAGAGAGACCATCTTCATCCTACGCCTCCTACAGATTGATAAACCTTAGGTCATCCACTTGAGGGAAATTTGCTATTGTCCTACAAACCTCTGCACTTGGAGGCCCAACAACGTCTACAAGAAGAAGGTTGCGTAGTAGACATCATACTGCTGAGGGCACAGCTCAACAAGCCCAAAACACACACGAAATAAGAGACAAAGCTCAGCCGGGGCCAAGGCCGGAGAGCAACAGACGACTAATCAGGCTCTGGTGGAGGCGGCGACAGGCGGACGGCCATCAATCGGAGGTCAGCGATGAAGGCGGAGATGGCGTCCCGGTCCCGAGGACGGCTAAGCAGCCGCCAGAGCTGCAAGTAACCAGACATTTTGAAGAGGGCGTCAGTAGATCGTCGAAGAGGGGGCCGCTGAATCACAAGCTTATTGCGAATCGTCCAGAGCGTCCACGCGAGGACCCCAATCTCAAGCCACCTAATGTGGCGAGAGGACAGCGAGGAGGCCTGTAGTTCGGCAAAGAGGTCGGGGAAGTTGGAGTGGCACTAATCCCCACCAGTCGTCTTTCTAAAGCAGCTCCACACGAACTGAGCAGACACGCAGGAGAATAATATGTGGTTCGAGTCTTCGAGGGTATCACAAAGGGGGCAGAGGCCAGAGCTCGGGCCATTGCGCTTGCGGACCTCAACTCCAGACGGGAGCCGACCGCGGATCCATTGCCACATGAAGATCCGGATTTTAAGGGGCAGGCGAATGGACCAAACCGTCTGGAGGGGCGGCGGGGTGGAGGAAGGGGCGAAAGCCGCGTAAAGGGACTTGGTGGAGAATTGACCCGAAGGCTCAAGGCGCCACTGGAGCTCATCCGGTCCAGCATCGACAGTCGGCTCATGGAGAGCAATACAATCAAGAAGCTCATGCCAGGCGGCCACTTCCGGAGGCCCAAATGGCCTCCAGAACGCGAGGTGCCCTAAGTCAATAAGGGCCTGTTGAACTGAGTTTGTAGGGACGACAGCGATGGAGAAGAGGCCGGGAAAGCGGGCCGCGAAGAGGGCGTCACCCGCCCATCGGTCAAACCAGAACAAGGTCGCTGCTCCCGATTCGACCGAGATGGAAGTCCCAATGCGGAGGACGGGGAGCAGTTGGATGACCGACTGCCAGAGTTGGGACCCACCCGACCGTTGGCAGAAGGCCAGAGGTTGGCCACGCAAGTATTTTTTCCGGATGATGTCTAACCACAGACCGCCATGCCCTTGTGAGATGCGCCAGAGCCTGCAGGAGAGGAGGGCAATGTTCATGAGCTTCGAGCACATGATGCCAAGGCCTCCTTGCTCCCGGGGCTTGCAGATGTCGGGCCAACTAACCATATGATACTTCTGCTTGTTATTGTCCCCAGCCCAATAGAAGCTAGATTGGATTTTAGTGATCTCGTGATGGAGGGTCTCGTGGAGGCTGTAGAAGCTCATAAGGATAGAGGAGACTATAGAGCGAGGAGTTGATGAGAATCGTCCGGGCCACCTTCGAGAGCCATCGACCCTGCCAAGGCTCAATGCGCGTTTGCAACTTGGTTACCGCAGGACGAAGGTCCGCCACAGTGAGCCGAGAGTCACTAATGGGCGTTCCCAGGTAGGTCGTTGGGAGGGAACCTAGGCGGCAATTGAGGCGGTTGGCAATGTCAAGGGCCTCAGCCATAGAATAGCCCATCACCATCACATCACTCTTGTCGAAGTTGATCTTAAGACCAGACATTTGTTGGAAGCAGAGGAGGAGGAATTTAAGGCTAGCGATGTCTGTATCCGAGCCTTCGACCATGATGATGGTGTCGTCAGCATACTGGAGCAGGGAGATGCCAACGCCACCGGTCAAGTGGGGGGTGATCCCACGAATATGACCCGCGGCCTTAGCCTTGTCCAGGATGGCCGCAAGAGCATCGACCACCATATTAAACAGGAACGGGGAGAATGGGTCACCTTGCCTCACCCCACAGTAAGTGGGGAAGTAGGGGCCGATCTCCCCATTGATGTTGACGGCCGTGTGACCACACGAGACCATCTGCATAACACGCGTCACCCAATGGTCATCGAAGCCTTTCCGCAGGAGGACTTCCCGAAGGAAGGGCCAGCTAACAGTGTCATAGGCCTTATGGAAATTGATCTTCAGGAAGACCGCCTTGAGGTGCTTGGAGCGGACCTCATGGAGGACTTCGTGAAGGACCAGCACCCCATCCAGAGTATAATGGTCTTGGATGAAAGCCGATTGGTTGGGGTGGGTAATACGGTCCGCGAGCAGGGTCACCCTATTGGCGTACCCTTTAGCCAGAATCCGGAAGATCATGTTAATCACCGTGATTGGGCGGAACTGACAGATGTAAAAAGCACCAGGAACCTTGGGGATGAGCGAGATCGTCCCGTAGTTAAGGCGCCCGAGATCGATGGACCCAACGTAGAACTCGTCGAAGATGGCCATGACCTCCGGCTTGATCACATTCCAGAAGCTCTGGAAGAACTTAACTGGAAGGCCATCCGGGCCAGGGGCCGAGGCAGGGTTCATGCCCTTGATGGTGGCCCAAACCTCGCCCTCTGAGAAGGGGGCCATAAGAGCGCGTTCTTAGGCTCGGAAACAAGCTGGCGACCGGAGCAGCAGTCAGGGGCCAGAGATAAGCCGCTCCGAGGAGCGGCTGTGAACAGGGACCTATAGAAGCCGTCGACGTGGGACCTAATGTCCCGCGGGGACTGCAGGAGGGTCGAGCCATCCCAAAGGTGAGAGGGATGGTGTTGCGCCTACGTCGGCCATTAGCAATGGCTTGGAAATATGCCGTATTCACGTCTCCCTTCAGGACCCATTTCTGAGCACCACGCAAACGCCAGTAGGCCTCTTCATCGGCGTAGATGATAGAGAGCTGATCTTCCAAGTCGTAGCGGGAGAGCCACTCCCCGGGAGAAAGGCCGGTAGCATCGGCGCGCAGGTCCAAGGCTTGGATCGCAGATAGTAGAGCCTTCTTACGCTCGCGGAGGTCACGCCCCAGGTTGGCGCCCCACACCTTCATGAACTGTCGGCCTCGCTTGGCGCAGACGTGCCAAGAGTCGACAGCGGAGGGAGGGCGAGCAAGAGACTGCGAGAAGGCGCGGGTCTCCAACCAACGGGCGCCGACCACGTCGATGAAGCCAGCTTGGGACAGCCAAAAGGTCTCAAACCGGAAACGGGAGGGGGGCGTTCATCAACGGAAGACAGAAGGAGGGGGACGTGCTCGGAGCCAATCCGAGTGATGGCCCGGAGGGAGGCAAGGGAGCAACGGAGGTCCCATTCCGGAGAAACTAGGACCCGGTCCAGGACGGACTGGGTCGGGGCAGCCTGACGGTTGGTCCAGGTGAACCTGGCACCAACCCGATCAATCTCACGGAGGCCAAGATCAGCAATGCAATCGTTGAACATTTGGATAAGGGCAAAGTTGACGTTGGCATTGCTCTTGCCCCCGAGCCAATGCCAGGCAAAAAGGTGGGAGCTCAGGCGGTCAAGCTCCGGGAGGGAGAAATACGTACGCATGGTCTCCTGGATGGCCACAATATCAATGTGTTCGTCACGCATGTACTCGATGAGTTGGCGGCGGCGGCCATCATGGCCGAAACCGCAATTGTTCTAGAAGAGGGCACGCATCACGCAACCATTGAGGGGCTGCTTGACCCCAGGACACGAGATGCGCTTTGGGCGCGAGAGCGGCAGTCCGAGAACGGGTACGACCCCGAAGCTCGGCGGCGGTCAGGGAGGGAATTCCACCGATCCTCCGAGGAGGGGGCGGCATAAGTTCCGCCGACTCGGACGACGAGTCGGGGGGCAAGAGCAGGGCTGCTCTAGCCGCAGCCATCCTCCCGTCAAGGATCTCGCAGGCCCTAATGGCCTTGATCTGGGCTAAGGGGGGCCGACCTCCCCCCTAAAGATGAACGCGGAGTCGGTCGCGATCTTCACAAGGTTTCCAAGCGGCACCGACTCGAGAGCAGAGAAGGAACAAGTAGCTGCCGAGGGGGGGACTGAAGGGGTACCTGGCTCCAGGTTCCGTGCAGCGGCACGAAGCTCCGCCCGCTTGCGGATGGGCAGCGCCGGGCAACCCTCCAGGCGCGCCGCGTCCAACCGAGCACTCCGGCGAGAGGCAGTCGCCGGAGAGGAGGCCGAACGGGCGCGCCGAGAGAAGGCCACGACGCGTGGAGGCGGAGGCGGGCAGCTGTGGGTGGTCACTGGGACTCTGCCCGTGCCGAGACCGCAGCGGGGAGTAGCTGAAGAGCCGGGGTCGGAGTGGAAGACGGCGATGGCATCGGTGTCGGGGATGACAGTGGTGGAGCAGAGTCGGTGATGAGAACCGTCCGGGCCACAGGCGGGGCCGGGGACAGCCGGGGGCCGCGGCCGGAGGCGGCAGGGCGGCCAACGGGGTGACGACGGGAGCGGCGCCGGGGGAGGGAGCAGGGGCGGCCACCACGCCCCCGGTGAGCGGTAAGGGCGGGTCCTGGATCACCGACCCCGTAGGGAGGAGAACCATGTCCAGGACCGGCCCGTCTAGAGCGGTGGAGACAGGGGAGCATGGTGAGGAGGCGGGGCAGACGACCAAGCCCACGCTGGAGGCGTCGCTGGCGACAGGGGACTTGGCCACCGGACCGAGGAGGGGACCCAACGCGGCCTGGCGCCCATGCCCCCCATCGGCCGGAGGCGAAGGCGAGCGGGACTGCGACTGGGAGGGTGAGTCATCCGAACCCTCCCCGTCCTCCGACCGGCGGGAGCGGGGGCGGTGTCGGCCGTGGTAGTCCCCACCGGTCCCTGGGTTGCCGCCAGGAGGCCCATCATTGGTGAAGCGGGGGCGGCCGACATGGTTGGGGGGCTCGGGGGC
Source organism: Aegilops bicornis (assembly GCA_021605145.1). Taxonomy (NCBI): domain Eukaryota; kingdom Viridiplantae; phylum Streptophyta; class Magnoliopsida; order Poales; family Poaceae; genus Aegilops; species Aegilops bicornis. The sequence continues at coordinate 724,980,784 of CM038671.1, read as the reverse complement.
GATGCGGAGGTCGTAGCCCTGGTCGTTGAAGAAAACACGGACAGTGACGTGGAGCTTGGAGGAGTCTAAGCACTTGACCTTGACCCGGACCTCCTCCTCCTTGCGGAGGGAGAGCTCGTCCACCACCACCACCTTGCCCAGGATCCTGGACATCTGGCGGATGACGAGCTCTGACCAGGCGATGACGGGGAGACCACCCACAAGGAGCCAGGCGGTATCCAGAACAGCCACCGCAGGGGCGTCGAGGACCGGCTCGGTGATGTCGACGACAAGCTGGTTGAGGGCGAGGGCGATCCGGCCACTACAAGTGGCGTAGCCGTAACTGACGGTGTCGGGGAAGATCACAGTGAAGATGTGGCCGGCCGTGGGAGTGACCGCCCAGTCCCACTGGCGACGGTAGAGGTGGTTGAGCTCGGCCTCAATCATCTCCGGGGATGCCACCCCGTCGACCACCGTAACGATCGCCTGAAGGGAGGGGGTGGGCGGGAGAAGATCTGGGACCTCAAGATGGAAGAAACCAAGCCCCTCGATGCCGTGGCCGTACATCATGAGTTCGGACGTCACGGGATGATCCGGGCACAAGAGAGCGGGGTGCCTGGGGTCCGTGCAGATGTAACGGCACTGAGGGTTGACGCAGTTAACTTGCGAGTGTCCCGCAACCCCGCAGTTGAAGCACGGGGGCGAGGGAGGTTGGAGACGGGGCCCGGGGCGGAGGAGGCGCCCGGGGCCGAGGAAGGGGGGCGGCCGGGTTGCCACGGCCCTGGCCGCGGCGCTTCTTCTTCTTGGCAGGGCCTTGGCGGCCGTGAGAGGGAGCGCCGCCCGAGGTGGCAGCCGTGGCAGGGGCCGAGGGGCCGGAGGCATGGTGTGGAACATATTTCCGGGTAACCGGAGCGGAGGGAGGAGCTTGGACGCGGGGGGACGCGGGGCGAGCAGCACGAGCCGGGGACGGGCTGCGGCCCCGACGAGGCGCCGGAGATGGCGAGCGGCGGCGCGGGCTCCAATCCCCCGAGGCGGCAGGGCGAGGAGAGCGGGAGCGGCCCCGAGCATCTCGGCGAGCCAGGGAGCGGCGGTCGTCCCGGCGGCCCTCACGGAGCTCACACCAGAGCTCCTCCTCGCGGCGGAGGGCGTTGGGGGAAGGGCGAGGGGAGTCACGGCGATCCTCCGCACGCCTCTTGGAACTCATCAATATATTTCTTGCCCTCAATAGCAATAGACATGATTTCCATGAAGTTGGAACGAGCAATTTTATTTTTAAGAAGAGCTTTAAATATCATTTCCCCCTTAATATTTAAGGAGGCAACATTATCATTCTCTTCCTCATTACCCTCATCATCATTAGAATCAACATCATCATCAAGAGACATATTGGGGTACAAAGTAGGAGATACCTTTGACGCCTTAGCCATAAGGCAAAAAGCAATAGATGATGGTGTAGGATCCCTTGAGGCACCATTAAACACCACATCTTGTTCCATGGAGTGTTGGGTTTCCTCTACATTGTTAGCACAACAATTCGAGGAAATAGATGCATTTTATAATGGAAACAAGACATAGCAAGCATATCATCATGAGATTTAGTCAAGCAATTTCTACATGATATGCATGGACTATCAACACAAGCATGCGAAACATTTGGAGTGCTTGAAGTGTTAAAGCACAAAGTAGGAGCATTGCAATAATATAGTGATGAAGGATCATCCATAATAAGCATACTATCATCATTGCAATGACCAACACTACCCACCATATCATTACCTTGTGGCAAACCACATGTAGGTGAAGTAGAAGAAGTTGAGAAGGCTATACGACCGGAGGTGGAGGGAGAACAATCATCCCTACAAATCTTGGACACACCATATTTATCTTGAAGCTTAGTCCACAACTCATGAGCATCCCGGAACGGCATGAGTTGAAATATAACTACATTGCTCAAAGCATCGAAAAGCACATTAGAAGCTTGAGCATTGAGATAAGAGTTTTTCTCATCCTCTAAAGATAACCTTAGGGGATCCTTTGGAGGAGAAAAACCCATATCTACAATTCGCTCTAAATTTGGGTCCATGACCCTAAAGAGATTAAGCATGCGAATTACCCAAACATCAAAATTTGTGCCATCGAAACTAAGAGTGTCAGAGAATCCTAATCCCCTAGTCGACATCTTTACTCTCTAGGCGGTTAAGCCCAACAAAGAGAGACGAGGCTCTGATACCAATTGAAAGATCGAGGATGTCGCCTAGGGGGGGGTGAATAGGCGCTTTAAAATAATTACGGTTTAGGCTTGAACAAATGCGGAATAAACCTAGCAGTTAATTTGTCAAGCACAAAACCTACAACAACTAGGCTCACTTATGTGCACCAACAACTTATGCTAAGCAAGATAAGCAACTATGTGATAGCAAGATATATGACAAAGAACAATATGGCTATCACAAAGTAAAGTGCATAAGTAAAGGGGCTCGGGTAAGAGATAACCGAGGCACGCGGAGACGACGATGTATCCCGAAGTTCACACCCTTGCGGATGCTAATCTCCGTTTGGAGCGGTGTGGAGGCACAATGCTCCCCAAGAAGCCACTAGGGCCACCGTAATCTCCTCACGCCTCGCACAATGCAAGATGCCGTGATTCCACTAAGGGACCCTTGAGGCGGTCACCGAACCCGTACAAATGGCAACCCTTGGGGGCGGTCACCGAACCCGTACACTTTGGCAACCCTTGGGGGCGGTCACCGGAACCCGTCAAGTTGCTCGGGGCGATCTCCACAACCTAATTGGAGACCCCGACGCTTGCCCGGAGCTATACACCACAATGATTGAGCTCCGAACACCACCAACCGTCTAGGGTGCCCAAGCACCCAAGAGGAACAAGCTCAAAGGCACCAAGCACCCAAGAGTAATAAGCTTCTCAACTTGTAACTTCCACGTATCACCGTGGAGAACTCAAACTGATGCACCAAATGCAATGGCAAGGGCACACGAGTGCCAAGTCCTTCTCTCTCAAATCCCACCAAAGCAACTAATGCTAGGGAGGAAAATGAGAGGAAGAACAAGGAGGAGAACACCAAGAACTCCAAGAACTAGATCCAAGGGGTTCCCCTCACATAGAGGAGAAAGTGATTGGTGGAAATGTGGATCTAGATCTCCTCTCTTTTCCCCCAAAAACTAGCAAGAAACCATGGAGGGATTGAGAGATAGCAAGCTCGGAGAAGGTCAACAATGGGGGAAGAACACGAGCTCAAAGGATAAGGTTCAATGGGAAGAAGACCCCTTTTATAGGAGGGAAAATCCAACCGTTACCCCACTGAAAATCCTCAAGACAGAGCGGTACTACCGCTAGGTAAGGGCGGCATTATCACTGAGGGCGGTACTACCGCTTCCTATCCAGCATACTACCGCTGAAGAGAAGGTCAAGGCTCAGCCCCAGAGCGGTACTATCATTAGGGAAGAGCGGTACTACCGCTCGAGTGGTACTACCGCTTCTCGCCGCTACTAGTGCCGCAAAACCCGACACGAAAAACTTCATTCGAGAATCGAGGCGGAAGTAGCCCAGACAAGACAGTATTACGGCCGAAACTCCCAAGCGGTACTGCTCGAGAGCGGTATTACCGCTTGGAGCGGCATTACCGCCCGAGAGCGGTACTACCGCTATGAGCTTCAAGCGGTACTACCGCTGAGGGTCACTGTATCTCTACCGGCACCAGCCTTAAGCCACAACCACGAAAGCAAAGAATACTCCAAGAAAACCAGAACTACCATAACTTCTTCATATGAGCTCTAATTGAGCAAACTCAAGCTTGTTTGAAACAAGACAACGAGTAGCATCAAAACAGCGATTGGTTATAGTAAGAAGAGGCAGGGGAGGTATGCTTAGCAAACAAGGAGTGAAACCTCCAACCGAGAAGAACCGGCATACCCTCCAACATCGAAAACATCATAGAAGAAGCATGAGAACTCCGTTTTCGATGAACTCGAGTTTGTCATAAAAATGACCATAAGCTCCAAATCTCACAAGGAGAAGAACCAAACAAGAACCAATAAAGATGATGCAAGGATGCAATGGTTTGAGCTCTCTACGAACGATACGATCAAGCAACTCATCGAGAGCCCCCCTTGATAGTACGGCAAACGATCCTATAACCCGGTCTTCCACATGAGACCGGTAAAATAGAAAAACCTATCAAGGGCAAACCTTTGCCTTGCACATGGTCCACTTGAGCTAGATGATGACGATCTTGACTCCCTCAAGTTGGACCACCTTTCTTGATTGCGTTGGCTCGAAGAAGACTAGTTGATTGCTCCCCATACTCCACTATGGGTGAGCCACTCTTCCAAGACATCTTCACAAGTCCATTGTCACCAAATGGACGGCAAGCTTCAAGCACTTGATCTCTTCGTGATGCATCACTTGAACTTGCATTGCAACCTAACCCCACAAAGAACTCTCACGAAGACCATGGGTTAGCATACAAAGCGTAATGGACAATGCTTACCATACCATGGGATCACTTGATCCCTCTCGGTACATCTTCTACGCTTTGTGAGTTGATCAACTTGATTCACTCTTGACTTAGTCTTGATCAACCTTGAATCTTTCCAACTCTCTTCGTTTGGATGATGTCTTGAAGGTAAACATGAATGATCACACAATCTTCTTCTTCAAGACATGCTTGCAATAAGCTCAACACTCACATGACCAATCTTTGGATAATTCCTTGAATAGCACCTTGGTCGACACAAAACTCTCCTTGAAACCAACACATGTACTCCAAGAAAAGCCTATGGACAAAACCTTCAAATAAACTCAAGGCAACCATTAGTCCATAGAGAATGTCATCAATTACCAAAACCACACATGGGGCACCACATGTCCTTTCAGAGGGAATGAGGCGGATGGGAGGCCTCCAGGGAGCCTGATCGAGTTGCCCGGGGCAGTGGGCCTAGGGCACGGGCGCGGCCCGGGAGAAGCCATCCAGCCCAACGGGAGGGGCGCGGGCCCAGAAGGGGGACATGCCAGATAGGCCGGCGCGCGGCCCAGAATGCCCATCCCGAGCGGGCCACAGCCCAGCAAGCGGGAGGGAGCGAGACTCACCACCGCCGCCGCCGACGAGCCAGAGGGGGAGGCCGGCCACGAACGCCGCCGGGGATGGATGACACGGAGGGACAACGCGGATGAGCCGAAGGACAAGATGAAGGGGCGGAACGGCGACAATCGAACGAGCGGAGCCGCGGGGGGCATGTCACAGCGAACCGCCTGCGGGGCAGGGGGCATCTCCGGTGAGCAACGAACAGCCGGTCGGCGCCAGGACGAGCTTGCGCATCCCAGCTCAGAGCGGCCAACCACGCCCCAGGCCCGGAGCCGCCGGCGGCGAGCTCCGCCTACCCGCAAGGACGCAGCTTGCATCCCATACGCCCGAGACGAGCTCAAGGGCGGAGTCGGCGACTACAGCGGCCGCGAGCCGGCGACCGAAGCCCGCATGCGGGGGGCTGGGCCACCGGCCCTGCAGGGCAGAGCAGCGCGACGGGGAGCGGAGGCCTGGGGAGAGGAGGCGCCGGACAGAGCGGGGAACGGCTCCTCGTCGGCCAAGTCTGCCCAGCGGATGCGCGGGGCCAGAGCAGGGGCGAGCGAGGGGGACAGAGGTCCGGAGCGACGCCGGGCAAGGGGCGGAGGGAGCCGAGGAGCGGAGGGGGCGCGCCACTGGCGACGACGGAGCACGGGGAGGCGGCGGAGGCGGCCCCCAGCGCAGGTGGGGGCGAGGCGCCAGCGCAGTCACCAGAGCCCGAGAGCGCCATCCTTGGAAAACCTTCTCTCTCGAAAAAAAGAGAGAATGTTGATTAGCACGGTGAATATGGTTAAGTCGGTGAGTGTAATCCTGTTCAAGAGTTGATTAATGTTATATCCCTTTGTGGCAACAGCAGGATTGCATCTGAGTTTGGTAAATGAATTTGAAGCAACTGCGTGCGTCCGTGGCATCAGAACCTATCATATTTTGTTGGACTGAGACACTTGCTTCGCTGTACTTCATACTTGAGTGGGCTGTTGTAACCTTGTAATATTTGTACTGGCTTTAAGCTTACACTACAAGAGGAGTAGATTTTTCTGATGATGCTCTGCTTCCTGTAGCCGTAATGTGACCGCCGAATCCTTGACAAATTGTAAAACATTCACTAAAAAAACAAGATGCATAGTACATTTTTCTAGTGGCTAGAATGGATTTCTTGGGCGATGCATTTGGCTGTCGACCGAGTTTTTTATGTAACTTTGTAATCTCTGTTAGCTGATGCGCTTGCAGAAGGGACGTACGAGAAATGCTATCGGTCCACTGGATGAACCTAGGGTGAAGTTTGTTTTAAACCCTGAATTCATACTGCCCGTTGAGAATGAACCCTAACCTTTCAATCCCTGAAATCAACACCCTATACTCACTAATCCCGGTCTTATCTCAACCTTGGATCAGTTCATACGTGTTTGATGCGTTGGGAAAATAACAATCCTGGCCGGGATCACTCTTTATTCTCACTGACTACATGGGTCCACCTGTCATATTCATCTTCTCTTCTCCGACCACTATTTCGCATGTCTTGTCGCACTACAGCCGTGACATACATCGTCTGTCGCGACCTCACTCTACAGCCTTGCTCTGAGGCCGCGTTGTGAGCCTGTGAGGAGTCTCATCATTCCGCGTTTCGGCTTTGTTTTTGTAGCGCCCGTCCGCCACGACATCAAGCCATCAACAGATGGCACAGCCGTGTGTTTCGATCGGTCGGCAAGCCGGTGTTGGTTCTACCTGTTAAACATTGTATGTACCCGGTACATGTATAAACCGTGGTCTCCAAGTATTAGGGACGTAGCGTGTTGTGTTTGTTCAGGTTGGGCGTTAGGATTGATATCCTCCTTGTGTTTATTCTGTAGATAAGAGTTGATCAATCCTAACTTCTTTAACCTTTCCCTGATGTATATCTCATCGGCCCTTTGTGCCTATATAACACGCATCGCGTCCCTGCTCGATAGCATACGCTTCCAGCCTATCTCACATGGTATTAGAGCCTACCTCTTCCACATCTGTGTCATCCTCCTCCTCAAGCTCTACCATGGCTTCCTCCCTTGCTGCGCTAGGTCACACCATTACCGAAAAGCTAGCTAGGGACAATTTTTTGGTGTGGAAGGCTCAAGTCCTCCCACACGTGCGTGCTGCTGGTCTCATGGGCTACCTCGATGGAACCATGGCCGAGCCGTCCGCTGTTTTGATCTCGGAGACGGAAGTTACAGGTGGGAAGAAGGAGCTCTCTTCTGCTCCGAACCCTGCCCATGCCCTCTGGTACACACAGGACCAGCAGGTCCTTACTTTTCTGCTTGCATCTTTGTCCCGAGAGGTTCTTCTACAGGTGCACTCCATCGTCTCCTCCACCGGCGTCTGGACGGCCATCCTGCAGATGTTCACGTCCCAGTCCAGGGCGCGTCACATCCAGCTTCATGGACAACTCAACAACACGAAGAAAGGAGACTCATCTGCTGCCATCTACTTCTCCAAGATGAAGGGCTTTGCAGATGAACTAGCGGCGGCCGGGAAACCTGTCGACGACGATGATCTGGTCTCCTACATCTTGCAGGGGCTGGACTCGGATTACAACCCGTACGTCGCAGCTCTCTCCACCAAGACTGGACTGATCAGCCAGATCGGTCTCACGGAGCTCTACTCGGCCGCTGATCATGGCAGAGGGCGCGCCGACGGCAGAACGGCGGCAACAAAGAAGAGCAGCTTATTCCATCAACCTTGCCTCCAAGGGCGGCCCCGCAACAACTCTGGCCGCCCCATCTGGTGGCAGCTATGGTGGGGCGGCACCTCCAAAGAACTTCTCCGACAATGGTGTCGCCCAATCTTCGAGGAGGAGAGTCTTGAGAAGTGTCGGTTGCAAGCGTGAAGGGCATGCTTGCATGGCGCTGCTACAAACGCTTTTGACAAGACCTTCAACCCCTCCCAAGCGACAAGGCGGGCGGCGGGTAACGGCAGCGCGGCAAGAAATCTGCCAACGCTGCTGCTGCCTCCTATGGCGTCGATACCAATTGGTATCTCGACACCGGAGCCACTGATCATGTGACCGGCGAGCTGGAAAAGCTTGCTGTTCGTGACCGCTACACCGGATCGGAACAAATCCACACTGCGAGTGGTCAAGGTATGGAAATTAAGCATGTTGGTCATTCACTTCTCCCTACTCCACACAAATCTTTAAAGTTGAACAACATCCTTCATGTTCCACACTCCCAAAGTCTTATTTCTGGTTACCAACTCACTAAAGATAATGATGCCTATCTTGTTGTTTACCCGGAGTTCTTTTCACATTCACGATCAGGCAACGGGGGGCACAATTCTTCACGGTCCGAGTAAGGGTGGGTTGTACCCAGTTGCTGGCCAACCGGCTGCTCATGGACGACAAATTCTTGGAGTAACCAAGCCATCTACTTCTAGGTGGCATAGGCGCCTCGGTCATCCATCACTTCCGGTGGTGCAGAAAATTCTTCGTGATAATAATCTTCCAGTGTCAAATAAAGTAGATCATCATCTAGTTTGTGATGCATGTCAAATGGCTAAAAGCCATCAATTACCGTATTCTCGTTCAACTAGTGTGTCTCAAGCTCCTTTAGAGCTCGTTTTTTCGGATGTATGGGGCCCCGGGCCTCTTTCTGTTGGCAAACAAAAATACTATGTCAGCTTTATAGATGATTTCAGCAAGTTTAGTTGGCTTTGTCTTATCAAAAATAAATCCGATGTATTTCAGAAGTTTCATCTCTTCCAAGCACTTGTTGAACGTTTGTTTGATCGTAAAATTATTGCCATGCAAACAGACTGGGGGGTGAATATCAAAAGTTGAATCAATTTTTTGAGCGACTTGGAATCACCCATCATGTATCATGCCCCCATGCACACCAACAGAATGGTTCGGCTGAACGCAAACATCGACACATTGTCGAAGTTGGCCTTTCTCTTTTAGCTCATGCATCTATGCCACTAAAATTCTGGGATGAGGCATTTCTTACGGCTGTCTATCTCATCAATCGAGTACCTAGTCGTGTCATACACAATCAAACTCCCTTAGAACGACTCTTTGGCACTAAACCCAACTACAATTTTCTTCACATTTTTGGGTGTGCCGTATGGCCTAACTTGCGACCTTTCAATAAACATAAACTTGAGTATCGTTCTAAGCAGTGTGTATTTCTTGGCTATAGTGCCCTCCATAAGGGATATAAATGCCTGGATGCTTCCACTGGACGAGTTTATGTTTCCCGTGATGTTATCTTTGATGAGCACATTTTTCCTTTTGCTGCTTTGCATCCCAACGCCGGTGCCCAACTTCGTGCGGAGCTTGTTCTCCTTCCACCTGCACTTCTGAATTCTTCAAGCCTTAATCATCGTGAAGAAGTCCAGAATGATCACATGTCAATTTCCCATACTTTTTATACAAACTCTGCTAATAGTGTGCAGGACTCGGGAGACAACGGCACAGAAAAATGTGATTTTATGCAGGTAAACAGTGATGCAGGGCTGACTGCCGCAGAAGATCCGGGCGGCGCGAGTTCCGTAGCTGATTCCCCCGGGCGTTCTCTCTCGGGATCGAGCCGAACCGCCTCGGGATCGGCCCCTGCAGCTCCTGGGTCAGGCGGACCCATCCCGGGATCGCCGCGCCATCCGCGCTCGCATGCAGCCGCGGACCCCGCGGTGTCTCCCACCAGTGATGCAGGCGTGGGCCGGGTCCCGGACTGTGGCGCACCCTCGCTGGTTGAAGCGGCGGATTCCTCCGTCGGGACCGCGCACTCACCTACAGTTCCCGTTTCCCACGACGGGGCAGACGCTGTTTCTTTGTCTGATACTGCTCCCTTGGACAAAACAGTGGCGTCTGTTGATTCGCTGCATGCAACCGACGATGCTGCTTCCTCTGATTCGCATGTAGTGCGCCGCATTTGTCAGCGCATGCTTCCACCTCCGGCGGCCCCTCCTCCGACACGCACTCATACACGGTCTCAAAGTGGTATTTTTCAACCCAGAAATTATACAGATGGTTGCATTCGTTGGGGTTCTTTCTGTTCCACAGGCGAACCGGAAAACTTAAAGGAGGCACTTGGTCATCCTAAGTGGAAAGCTGCCATGAATGAAGAGTTTCGAGCTCTCTTGGACAACAAAACTTGGCATCTGGTTCCACCCAGTAAGGGGCAGAATATCATTGACTGTAAGTGGGTATATAAGGTAAAACGGAAATCTGATGGTACTATTGATTGGTATAAGGCACGCTTAGTTGCAAAAGGATTTAAGCAACGCTATGGCATTGATTACGAAGATACATTTAGTCCAGTTGTTAAAGCTGCCACAATCCGGATAATTCTTTCTATAGCTGTCTCTAGAAATTGGTGCATGCGACAGTTAGATGTAAAGAACGCGTTCTTACATGGTGTTCTGGAAGAGGATGTTTTTATGAGACAGCCACCTGGGTATGCAGATTCACGATTACCACATTTTATTTGCAAACTTGATAAATCATTATATGGTCTGAAACAAGCACCTCGAGCATGGTACTCTCTTTTGTCATCCAAACTTCAGTCTCTTGGATTTCTTCCTTCCAAGGCCGATACCTCATTGTTCTTTTACTCGCGGAGAGGGGTCACTATTTTTATGCTTATCTATGTTGATGATATCATTGTTACCAGTTCCTCAACTCAGGCAGTTGAAGCTTTGTTGAAAGATCTGCGTATGGACTTCGCACTTAAGGATCTAGGAGACTTACACTATTTCCTTGGTATTGAGGTAACTCCTGCCCGCGATGGAATTGTTTTATCACAAGGCAAATATTTGCTTGATCTGATTAAACGTGTTGGCATGAAAGGTTGTAAACCTGTATCCACTCCACTGCCAACATCGGAAAAGTTATCTCTTTATGATGGTGAGCCTCTTGGAGGAGAGGACTCTACCAAATACAGAAGTATTGTTGGGGCTTTACAGTATCTGACTTTAACTAGACCTGATGTTTCTTTCTCAGTCAACAAAGTTTGTCAGTTTTTGCATGCTCCTACAACTGTTCATTGGTCCTTGGTTAAGCGCATTCTTCGCTATTTGCAAGGAACCATGGCTCATGGTCTCAGGATTGGAAACTCGGATTCTATGTTGGTTAGTGCCTTTTCTGATGCAGACTGGGCAGGTTGTCTAGATGATAGGCGATCCACAGGTGGTTTTGCAGTTTTTCTGGGCAGTAACTTAGTCTCATGGATTGCTCGCAAACAGGCTACTGTGTCTCGCTCTGGTACAGAGGCTGAATACAAAGCTCTGGCCAATGCCACTGCAGAGGTTATTTGGGTCCAGAATCTTTTGACAGAATTGGGTATTCAGCATCCAAAAGCGGCCTCTCTTTGGTGTGACAATCTTGGTGCCACCTACTTGTCTGCGAATCCTATCTTTCATGCCCGGACAAAGCATATTGAAATTGACTATCACTTTGTTCGAGAGAGGGTTGCTAATAAATTATTGCATATCAGGTTTATACCTACAGGTGATCAAGTGGCGGATGGGTTTACTAAACCCCTCACAGCAAAGCAATTGGCGATTTTTCGGCGCAATCTCAACTTAGATAGTTGTGAGTGAGGGGGAGTGTTAAACATTGTATGTACCCGGTACATGTATAAACCGTGGCTCCAAGTATTAGGGACGTAGCGTGTTGTGTTTGTTCAGGTTGGGCGTTAGAATTGATCTCCTCCTTGTGTTTATTCTGTAGATAAGAGTTGATCAATCCTAACTCCTTTTAACCTTTCCCTGATGTATATCTCTTCGGTCCTTTGTGCCTATATAACACGCATCGCGTCCTGCTTGATAGCATACGCTTCCAGCCTATCTCACACTACCTAAAACGCAAGATCAATTCACCGGTAGTAGATAGACGTACGTTCAATTCAAAGCTAGCTCGGAAGCAGGTAAGTAGTTTGATTTCTCTAGCAGCAGTACGTGCGCGTCTAGCGCGGCGTAGACGTACGTATGGGAACCTCGCTCTGGCCTCTGGCTACCACTACCAGGCGATGGAACCCGGCATGCCGGTTGTCCAACACAGCAAACAGGTTCTGCGGCATCAAGGCCAGCCGGGCAGAACGAGCACGTCGATAGTGAACACGCGTTGCCGTAGCATCCGTCCGGCAGACCCAGTTTGGCGAAGGCCCTGAAGGCGCTGCTGGAGGCCATGGCGCAGAACGGGAGCGCGTGGTGCCAGGACGGGGAGGGACAGCGCAGTGAGGACGACAATGCGGACGGGGCCTTCTGGACAGCTGCGGGCGCGCTGGTGGCCACTTCTCGACAGCCTCGCTTCAGTACAGGAACCACTACCACGGCGGTTGCTAGTTCGGGTGGCCGTCCGCCATGGCCGACGCACGCCCGCACACGGACGAGCAGCTTCGCACAGCACCGGGAAGGGGATGTTGCGCTCGCGTCGTGGCCGTGCGGCGGCCGGCGGGAAAAGAGCCGAAGAGGTGGACCAACGTACCGAAGGGGAGGATTGGGATAGAGAGATATAAACAGGTGGGCCAACATATTCGGTGAGAGTAGTGATTGATCCCGGTGAGGATCGTTGTTTTTCCGGTCCACCAAACGGATCCAGGGTTCATATTAACTAGGATAAGTGAGTTTAGGGTATCAATTTCAGGGATTTAGAGGTGAGGGTTCGTTAGCGTCGTGCTCTACAATGTCAGGGTTTAAAATAGACTTTACTCATGAACCCATAGGCAATGCATGTTTGGTTCACGGGTGTCGGCGCGACACGTCAGTCATCATCAACAGGTCGCCTCAGCGGCTGTATAAATGGCACTGCCCTCCACTCCACTAGCACAAGTGGAGCTGCTGCATGTCCCAAGATCGATCGATGCAAGGAAATTTCCAAGGCTACCTCAATGGTACCGCACTCCACTCAACTAGCACAAGTGGCAGTATGCAAGAAGGGTCTTTTTCAGGCTGGTCATAATAAGGAGTAACTTAAACTAGTGTTATGCATATAAGAAAATGCACAGGAGCACATAGGTGCTCCATCCCACGACATCACCACCATTCCTTTGCATGCAGATTCGGATCGCTGGCTTTAAATGCTTTGTATTAGGTTTTGTATCCCCGAAGTATCTCTAAATGTATATATTTATGTTACTGTGCCTGCCTACAAGCTGGACCCATCCCATTAAATGTCCATTCCCGTGTTAACCATCGTTATCTCCTCCCCCACGCCCACGACCGGCACCATCACGATCCCTCTGCCTTCCTCCGTCCCGGGCTCCCGGCGAGGAACCGCCGTGCTCCGGCGCGCGCCGCCGTGCCCTCAACCCACAGGTCCAACCACAGCTACCCCTACCTCCTGTTCGGCCTGGCACCGTCTCCAACACCAACCACGCGTCGCTGGTGCCCGGGACAAAGCTCCGCGGCCACATCGCCCATAGCCGCCGACGGATCGGACCTCCCTGCCACCCCGCACACGGCCACCGATGAATCCAGGTACAGTGGAAGCACGTCACCGACTACGTGTCACTACAGATCCAGAACAGGCTGAGACTTCGGGGATGAAGGCCGGCGACAAGGCAAGGACTATCCAGCGAGCTCTTCTCCAAGTCATGTTCGTTCCTCATTATTTTTCGGAATCAATAACTCTCGAACGTCAGAATTCTACCTTCTCGTCCCGAACGCGTTCGTCGCCGTCGCACGAATCTTAACGAGCTCACATCGCCACGTCATCACCAGGAAACGTTCGGGTGTAAGGCGGAGGCTTCCGAACAATTTTCTTATCCACTCCCATCCCCTCTCCCACCTAGGAGCGGCTGGCGTCCGGCGACGTGGGGTGGCGTAGGTAGGTCGCGGGGAGGCGGTTGCCGGCGGGCACCAGGTTGCGACCCAACAGGATGGCAGCGGCTGCGGGGAGGGCGGCCGCCGGCAGGCACCAGGATGCGGCGCAGTGGGATGGCGGCGGCCGGCATGGACCAGGCTGCGGCGCCGCGGGCCGGCTGCCCGTGAGCACGCGTCGCCGGGAAGCTCCACGGCTTTTCGTCCCGCACCTTGGTTGCTCTGCATCTCATGCCTGTTCCGACGGGCGTGGAGCCACCACTAGCCCCTCCACCTTCTTGTCTCCAGCCATTCATCGGTCTTCCTCCTCCTCAGCTCCGCTGCCGCCTACCGCTTGCGTCGTCGTAGTGAGGAGTGGGGGTCCATTGCTCGCAGGCGCCGCCCGCCACCATGGGCGCAAAGATGATGTACTGCTGCTCGAGGTACAACCCCCATTTCCTCATTGCATTTTTTGAGTTCCCGGCATTCCCTAGTGCAGCTTGTTTGATGCGCTCACTGGAATGTGGCAGATATGAACCTGTGGAGAGAAACTTGCTTCGCCGTTCATATCCGGGGCTTCTCCTCCGAGGGCTGCATCGACAGTTTGCCTCTGGTACTGAATTGTCAGCGGCAAGAAGGAGTTCGAGTTCGTGGGGCTCGTGCTCAGGTCCGATGTCAGGGAAAGGTACCAATCGCTATAGTTCAAAACAAATGTGTGCGCCTATTACCTAATCAGATCAGGCTCTGACTGAAGCTACTCCAGTGTGCTCCATGTTGTGTTTACTCAACATCACAACAAGATTTTTGTCTATGCAACATGACATTTTCTGTTTTTTATACACAAATTTGCCATGTTTTTTTATGCTTTTTGCCTTGACACATAGATCAATTTTTCACTAAAAATTGCCATATCACTAGCCCCTATCGTAGTCCTAAGTTCCAGAATGCTAGACAATTGTAGATTAGCAAGGGTTGGCAAATAACTGAACAAGCATATCTATATTTCACTAAACATGGCAATTTTTGAATCTCTAATTCCTACCCTTTCGTTTTAGTAAGACCATTTTCCACGGTAAATTTTTATCAATTGACGTGGCAAATTTACAATTTTCATTACCTACCATTTTTTGGTTTTAGTAAATAGTTTCCATGGAAATTATTGAAGTGAATTTGATACGAATTTCCATACACCATGACAAATTTCATACAAAGGATGACATTTTCAATTAAAACACCGTGGCAATTTTGTTCATAATTATTGTGTTACTTTACATACTCGACAATTTTCTCATTCAAAATCATGGCATTTTTCATTGGAATACCATGTCAAAATTTAATTCAAATCTGCCATGCAAACTAGAAGCTTATGTTGCCATCTTTATTTTGTTAATTTAGTACCATGTTTTTTGTTAACTCGAGGCTTTGTAGCTGGGTTTTCCCATGGCAACTTGAAGCTTAGGTTTCCATGACGACAACATTTGTGTTGTGCCTTTTTTGCCTTATCTATCTGAAGAATGTTTGCCATGGCAATTACATTTTTTTTAGAATATAGCAACTTTGATCTTCTAACTTCTTTTGCCATGGAAAAATTTATGATCTTTTTTATCTGAAAACATGGCAAACTTACCATGGCAACTTTGCCATGTTCAAAAACATGACACCTTTTTTTCTAAAAACATGGCACCATGGCAAACATTTCTCTATATGACAACATTCATGTGATTTGCCATGGCACTTTTTTATCTGAAAACATGGCAAACTTGCCATGGCAACTTTGCCATGTTCAAAAGTTTGCCATGGCAACTTTCCTTTTAATGAAATGTCAAATTTTAATTCATTTTTTTGACATGGCAAATTTATTGTGTATAGCATGGCAATTTTAATTTAATTATGATGGCAAATTTACATTTCTAGAACATGACAAATTTTAATATGTAGCATGGCAAATATACGTGTGTAGTCATGGCAATTTTTTATTTATTTCCGTTGCAAAATCACACCATTCTTGCCATGGAAAAGTTTACTCCATTTTTTTGCCATGGCATACTTTTAATGACATGGCAAATTTAACTTTATCTTTGCCATGGCAAATTTATTGTAAAGAACATGGCAGTTTTAATTTAAATATGATGGCAAATTAACATTTTTTGGAACATGACAAAAAAATTCCATGTAGCATGGTAAATATACTTGTGTTCCCATGACAATTTTTAATTTATTTTTCCATGGCAAAGTTTAATCCATTTTTGCCATGCCATTTACTACATTTTTTGCCATGGAAAAATTTACTCCATCTTTGCCATGGCAAATTCTAGTTTAACTTGCCATGTGAATTTTTTTTTGTTTTTTAAAAATTTTGTGCTGAAAGATGGCAAAGTTAAGAAATTTTGATCCATTGATCTGGCATTTCTCAGATTTTTTTATACATGCCCAATGGCATTTTTTTTGGAAATCTTTTTTGTTCTATCTGATTTGTCCATCTTTTGTGTTTTTTTTTGTTTTTTCATAATACCATGCAAGTTTTTTCGACACTCAATTGTAATGAAGTGTGTATGAACATCATGGCAAATCATGTAAATTTCTGTAATATACCCTTTTTCATGATTATATGGTAGTTTTGTTCATTAGAGCATGGCAAGTTTTTTGTCGCATACTATGGATTTTCTAGATCTTTTTCAAGGAGAATTTTCTTGGTCCAGTCATTTTTAGGATTTTTTTTGTTTTTCTCTATTTTTTGGAAGAGGCAGTAGCAGTTTTTAGGCCTACAGAAAATGTAATTCTTTGTTTTTTTATTCTTCAACTCATTGGATTTTTGGCCTAGTCCGTTGGAGCCATTGGGCTGGCCCGATGAAGGCGAGCGGGAGAGGTCGTTCTGGAGGTGGGGAAATCGCAACGAACAAAATTGTTCGGTCGGTCCTCTCCCCAGGATGGAACAAAACGTTCGGTCTGATTCATCCCCACCCCGAACGTTCGGGTGTTATCGGGGTCCTTATTTTTCTCTCTGAATATTTTCTTTCCTCAATTTTCTCTCCAAGTTTCCTGGATTTTTTTTGTACGAGCGAGCTCTTCTCCAAGTCATTTTCTTTCCTCTTTTTTCTCTCCAGGCTTTCTTGATTTTTTCCGTATGAGATCAGATTGTTCGGTCGACCTCTTCTCTCTAAAAAGTTTCCTAAAATCCTTGTGTACAAGATCAGATTTGTGGTGTTCAAATCTGTTTTTTTTTTCGACTGGGATGAATCTGGGAAATTAATAGGTTTTCATTGCTGTGATTTGCAATTTTCACATTCAGAATTTTTGGGACGAACTATCATGGTCTTATCCGAAATTTTGTCTATTAATCAGTGCATTTTAATCAATGAATTTTCACTGTGTGCCTTCTGAGTTTGCCCGATTACTGTGTCTGCTAATGTGTAATTATACTAATTATTTTTTGATGCATCATAGAACAATGTCATCAAGTACTATCACTGTCAATGTTGTGAATTACCTGATGGGTCTATTTTCTTGGAATGTATTTGCTGATGAACCATATTATCTGAAATGTATGTGATGATTGTTAACCAGTGCATCAAGATTCAATGTAAGTTATTTCTGTGCATCGATGGTTCTGATAAAGAGAGTTGTTTGCAGCTAATCAAAACTAGGCAGTGAATTTTCTATGTGGTTGTCAGTCCCCATTCGCAGAGTTAATCCCCAGTTTGATTAGTACTTTCTAGCTAATTAACTACCCAGCAAGCATGGTCACTGATGTAAGCTTCGTTTTTCTGCTTTTCACTTGCTCACTGAACATATGTTGTCTGTAGTTAGTGATAGATTGAGATATTGGAGAAGTAATTGTTGTATTGATCGGGGCCTCAAGGGTTGTTTATATAGATTACAAAGCTTGGGCTCCAAGACTACACTAATAGAGATAGATTACAATACGAATAGGCTTATACTCTAAGATCCCCCCGCAGTCTCAACGTCAGGTGAAACAATGTTGAGACTGGAGCGTATGTCGGTGAACGATGCAGTCGGGAGTCCTTTGGTAAAAATGTCAGCAAATTGGGCACTTGTAGGAACATGAAGAACACGAACCTCCCCAAGAGCCACCTTTTCACGAACAAAAGTGAATGTCAATCTCAATGTGCTTTGTGCGACGATGTTGAACTGGATTGGAAGCCATGTAGACTACAGAGATGTTATCACAATAAACAATGGTAGCACGTGGGGAGCGGACGATGAAGTTCAACGAGAAGTCGCCGTAGCCACATCGCCTCGGCCACGGCGTGAGCAACCGCCCTATACTCAAATTATAGAAGACACAGAAGCTATTACACTGCCTTTTAGAACACCAAGAAACAAGATTATCACCCAAATAAACGCAAAATCCGGATGTAGATCGTCGAGTATCCGGACAACACCGCCTACCGCATCAGAATAAACTATCAAGCTTGTAGGTGAAGAAGAATTAATAAGGAGACCGTGATCAAGAGTGCCTTTTAAATAGCGGAGAATGCGTCGACATGAGCGGATGAGGAGCACGAGGATCATGCATAAAGAGACAAAGCTTCTTTGAATGAATAGGAGATTTCGTGACGAGTAAGAGTGGCATATTGAAGAGCGCCCGGTGATGCTACGATATAAAGTAGGATCGAAAGAGGATCACCATCACCGACAGCTTTAGCACCAACGCCGGCCGGAGTACGAGAGGTTGACAATCCGACATACCGTAACGAGAAAGCAAGTCCAAAATGTATGATCGTTGAGAAAGAAAGAGGGAAGATGTTGTGCGAGAAACATGAATACCTAGAAAATGATGAAGAGGACCAAGATCTCATGGAAAACTCCCGATTGAGAGAAGAGATGGTATGTTGAAGAAAAGAATCGTAACTAGCCGTGAGAATGATATCATCAACATAAAGCAAGAGGTAGGCGGTGTGAGTAGGAGACCGATAAACAAAGAGAGAAGAATCGGATTTGGAGGGAATAAAGCCTATGGTTTGAATAAAAGTAGCAAAGCATTGAAACCATGCACGAGGAGCTTGTTTAAAGCCATAAAGAGATTTGTGGAGGAGACAAACAAAATTTGAAGAGGAGGGATTCTCAAAACCAGAGGGTTGCTGACAATAAACAGTTTCATTGAGAGTGCCATGAAGAAAAGCATTTTTAACATCAAGTTGATGAATAGGCCAAGAAGAGGAAACAACAAGACTAAGAACAACACGAATAGTGCTTGGTTTAACAACAGGAGAAAAAGTCTCATCAAAGTCAATACCATGTTCTTTGGGAGAAACCACGACACACCCAACGAGCTTTGTAACGACCAAGAGTGCCATCGTAATGAAATTTATGACGAAAAACCCATTTGCCGAAACAATGTTAACACGGAAGGTTTGGGAACAAGAGTCCATGTATTATTTTGCTGAAGAGCTTCAAATTCATCACGCATAGCGGAAAGCCAGAGAGGGTCAAGAAGAGCTCGCTTATAACTAGTTGGAATTGGAGAGATGGTTGGGGTGGTGGTAAGATTGAGACGTTTGGTGGGGAGAAGAAATCCTCGTTTTCCACGGGTGCACATGACATGATCATTGGTGAGCGGTGGTATAAGAACGGCATTGGGTGGCGATGGGTTTTCGGTTGAAGAAGACGGTGAGGAAGAAGAATCGAGGTGGTGGGTGTCGAGGTGGTTGCCGTGGTAGGATGTGGTGAGGGAAAGGCAATTTGGGGTAGAGGATGCGATTCTATGGGAGAGGTGGGGGCAGGCGGAGGGTGGTGACGGTGGGCGATTCCGCGGAGAGACGGAACAAGATTCCATGGCAGCAGAGATGACCGAAGGACGAACTAGGGAAGGGGTTTTGGTGGTGGCGGATTGTGGTGGAATTGGTTTTGTGGTTGTAGTGATGTAAAAAGGAAAATTTTTTTCATCTATTGTGACATGACGATATATAATGTTAAGACCTTAATATGGTTCGATACTACGATATCCTTTTTGATCATCAGAAATACCAAGGTGAATGCAAGGTAGTGAGAGTGGTTCTAGTTTGTTGGAGGCGGTAGAGGCGATGTTGGGAAAGCATAGACAGCCAAAACACGCAGAAAAGAATAGTCGGTGGGAGAGAAAAGAGATTGGAAAGGCGAATAAAGAGGGCAAGTTTTAGTTCGTGAATATTAAGAAGTAGTGTGGCGGTGCGAAGGGCTTCAACCCAAAAACGGGAAGGAAGAGAAGCTTGTAAAAGCAATGTGCGAAGAACATCATTAATAGAGCGAAGACAGCGTTCAACTTTGCCATTTTGAGAAGATGTATAAGGGCATGAAAAATGAAGAAGAATGCCTTGAGAGAGAAAGAAGGTGCGGTTTTGGGTGTTATCAAATTCACGACCGTTATCACATTGAATAAATCAAATTGGCAAGCCAAAGTGTGTGATTACATATTGTCGAAAGTTGAGAAAGATGGAAGGTACTTCAGATTTAGCCAAGAGGAAAGGTCCAAGTATAGTGAGAATAATCATCCAAGATCACAAGATAATATTTATAACCGTAAACACTAGGGACTGGAGAGGTCCATAAATCACGGTGAAGTAACTCAAAAGGAAAAGTACTAATGGTAGTAGAGGTTCCAAAAGGTAATCTAACATGTTTGCCACATTGACATGCATTACAGAAAGAGGGATTATGAGGACTGCTAGAACTAGGGATACAAAATTCTTGGAGTAAAGACGTCAGAGTGTTTTCTTTGGGGTGACCGAGACGATGATGCCATAGATCAACAGGCGAGCATGGCACGAGAGGTGGATGTGGGCGCCATGAAGAGGATAAAGATCGCCTGCGTGCTATTGTCTTGAAGCGAGGACCGCCTCCGTTGTTAGATCCTTCACAAACAAACCAAAAGGGTCAAAGGCCAGGATAACTTTGTTGTCAATGCAAAATTGTCTAACAGAGATAAGATTTTTGATGATGGAAGGAACCACAAGAATATTGCGTAGAAGAAAATTGGCATGAGAGGAAGGGATGTAAGAGTGACGATGCATGAAAGCAGGGATGGTGGAGCCATCGCCAATGGTGATAGTGGAAAAAGCGAGAAGGAAAACAAGCTGACAATAAATTCATATTTGAAGACATATGCATTGATGCACCAGAATCGAAAATCCAATCCGTACTGCGTCGTTGAGGACAAAATTGTTCATGGCGTTGATGAAGGCGGCTTGGTCCCAAGCCGGCCGTTGGGGGAGGAGCAGAGGCCAGAACTTGCATGTTGGCGTAGGGGATAGCGGATGGGTAGTATGCGATTGGGGCTGCATGTTGCCGTAGAAGGCCGGCATGGTGTTGTAGGGTGACGGTGGTCCCGGCGTCTTTGGTAGGCGGAGTAGGAGTGGCGGTGTAGACGGCGCCGGCGGCTCGGGTCAAGGAGTCCCGGAGAGCCTGTGGGTCGGACGAAGACCGGGCTCCACGTGCCTGCACGCAGGAGGGGCACCATACGGCGAGGGGCCGACCATGGCATCGACCAAGCTCGGACGAGGCCAGTCAAGGATCATCTTGAGGAGGCCATGGCGATGGAGCTGGTGGCGCGGGAGCGGTGGATGACGAGGTCGGTGCAGTCCGGCAGACGAGATGCAGGAGGCCGGTAGACGGGATTCTTGCCCTTGTAGTTGGGACTCGGGCGCCACTGGTGGTGGTGTTGAGGCCGCGCAGCCACAGCAGGGAGTTGGAGGGGCGGTCGGTTGCCGCGGCAGCCAAAGTGGGAGCTGCAGAAGAGGCGCGGCAAAGATGAAACACCGCAGCGCCTGCTGCGCCTTTGGCGAGCCTGGTTCTTCTCTTCTTCTTTGGAGGATCGAGCGGACTTCCTTGAAGGTGGGTACGGTTTGAGCATGGGGATGAAGGACCGCTTCTCGAATTGATCGCCGAGACCTTGGAGGAGGGCGTTGATGAGAGTGCGATCCTCGACATGATCACCAAGTTCACGGAGTTCATCGCCAATAGCCTTGATTCACTGGCAGAAGATGGAGACTGGGACATCTCCCTGCATGATTGTGCGTAGCTCAGTGTTGAGCGCGTTGATTTGCGCGTTGGAGTTGTCCTAAAACAGCTGTTGAAGGGAAGCCCAGAGATCGGCGGCGGTGGCGTCATCGTCGGACACCAGATTGAAAAGCTCCGTGGAGATGCGTGTGTAAATCACCTGGATGATGGCGAGATCATCTTTCACCCAGCCGAGGATCGGCGGTGTGGTGGGTAGGAGGGATCAATGTGGTGGCGTAGGCCGCAACGCCTGAGATGGATGATGAAGAGGTGGCGCCAATGGTATTAGTTGTGGATGCCGTGGTATAATGAGTTTGGTATGAAGGGAGTTACGTCGGCAATGGTGTCGGCTAGGGAGAACATAGGGTTTGGAGGGGGAGGTGTTTGGGTAGTTGTAGAGGAGGAGGTAGGGGTGGGGCACCGGCGGCGTGGAACTCGGCCATGGAGAAGAGGGGCCGAATCGGCCGGGGCGGCGGCGCGGGTGGCGGAGCCATACCAGGTGCGAAAAACCTAGGCGTCGGATACCATAATAGATTGAGATATTGGAGAAGTAATTGTTGTATTGATCGGGGCCTCAAAGGCTGTTTATATAGATTACAAAGCTTAGGCTCCAAGACTAGACTAATAGAGATAGATTACAATACGAATAGACTTATACTCTAAGAGTTAGTTGTTATGTAGCTGTCGGACAGGTCGCTCGACGGCGAAGCTATTTTAGTTACTACTGTAGTTAAGTAATCAACCAGGAAGATCATGTTTTGATCTTATCCAGTAGCATGTTCAGTGAATCCTATGTATAGAACCTTGCTGTGCATGTGTTTTACCAGCATGTATGCTTGACAATTCCCCTAGTCAGCGCTTAGTCATTTGGTTCATCTAATTTAGTACCCAGACCAGATTATCAGGCAACTATGGTTCATCTAATTAACATGATGTACCCAGACCAGATTATCAAGCAACTATGGTTCATCTAATTTAGTACCAAGTATCTCTGTTATGGTGTTGTCATCTTTGTGTAACGCTTGCTAATTCAGGTGTTAAATTCCGAACCTTCCTAGTGACACTGTCTCATTTGCTAGGTGATCAATAAATATAGAATTGTTCTCTGAAAGTCAGCGTTTGTTTTTGCTATTTGTACAGAAATTGACAGTTTTTAGATGGGCCCACTAGGGATGGTATTTGGAAAGAAATTGTTCTCGGAAAGTCAACTTTTGGTTTTGCTATTTGGACAGAAATTGACAGTTTTTAATTCTAGAAGGTACTGACAAGTATGATATGTGATGAAAAACAGAGTTGTCTCTCTGAAAATTGATTTATTTAATTGCCGCATCAGCAAAAAAAATTAAATATCCTCCTGAAAAGCATGGAAGAAATTGCTAGGGGGACACAAATAAGTCTCTGAATGTCAATGTCTGATGCATAATGCTAAAAATTCCAAAACGGCTAACTGTTCTCCTGCATTTACTGCATGGAATTTATAATCGTAACCTGGTTCTCACCCCAAAACTTCCCTGGTTCACAGCAGGTTTTGGCTGCAGCACCCCCACACCACTTCATAAATGCAGCTACTGACACGAGTCATTTGGCTACCAACATTTGGCATTGCCAACATTTGGCAAAACCAAAAGTTGCCAATATTTGGCAACCTTTTGTGAGATTGGCAACGAGAATTGGCAAACAACCAATCTCTAGCCAATATTTGGCAGTTGCCAAAATTTGGCATGCCAACTTTTGACATCAAACCAATTATACTCTTAAAGATGGACCCGCTAGTTCTTGGTATTTGATGTATCTGGGTGTATCTCTGAATTGTAAAATGATTTCAGCATTTAATGACATGATCTGCCTAAAGTAAGCTGAGGCGTGGATATCAGTGGGTGGAGCACCTCGGTGCCACAAATCCTCATCCCATACATATGACACTAGTCTAAGGCCCTGTTTAGTTCATAAGTCTTAGGACTTTTTTTAGTCCCAACTTATAAGTCGCAAGTCCCTAAAAAGTTCCTATCTGTTTGGTTCCTGGGACTTATAAGTCCCTATAAGACCATATTACAACTATAAGTCCGTATAAGGCTCTCTTTGAGAGTCTTATTTCATAAGTCCCAAATGTCCACTTTAAGTCCCTATACACTAGTAGAAAACGGAGCTTTAGCGCCGGTTCGTAAGGGCCTTCACCCCCCCCCCCTTTAGTACCGGTTCGGCACGAACCGGCGCTAAAGTGCCACCACGTGGCGTGAGCTCACATACAGTAAGGGGACCTTTAGTACCGGTTGGTGTTACCAACCGGTACTAAAGGGTTTTTTTTATTTTTGAAAATTTTGGATTTTTTATTTTTTTCGTTTTTTTATTTTTCTGAATTATTTGATGATTTAGTCTCTAATCACCTCTCTTAACTGCTAAAGTGTGGATCACTCATTTCAAATCATCTAACTTCCCGACCGGTCACCCATCCCTCTCACTACTCTAGCCCGAGCACGCTTAACTTTCGGGTTCTATTCTCCTTCGCTTTAGTACGCACTTGTTGTTTTCCTGACAATAGTAAGATGTCAATCCTATTAACCCTCAGGAGTTTAGCTTGAGCATGAAGTCACACATTTCACCGTTTGAGTTTTTGAAACTATTATTCTAAAAAACAGTAATTATTTAGTAACGCTAATATTTCTTGAATAAGTTTGACAATAGTTTGACCATAATTTGACCAGATTTGACCAAAATTCAAAAAATTGAAATAATTATTTAGTAACACTAATATTCTTGAATAATTATGTAGTAACATTAATACTTCTTGAATAAGTAGTTTGACCAGATTTAACCATTTTTTTAAAAAAAATTGAAATTTGACCATATCTTTTTTTCCTTTTAGAATTTGAGGATTCTAAAAAATTCCAAACAGGCCGTAGGCCGTCTCCATCGGATGCGGATTTTCATGCTGAATTTTTTGATATATTATACGTTTTTTCCGACATCGTATGCAAAAGTTATAGCCGTTTTACATTTTCCCTACACTTTTTGCAAAACATGTCCAAATTTAAGTTTTTTTAATTTTCCTAACTAGTAGATGTAGTAATATAACTACATCTCAAGAATTTTATTTTTGAATTTTTATCATTTTCTTTTGTATTTTTCAAAACTGAAATGGCGATATAAGGGGGGTAGGGATTGAAAATTGCCCTTTAGTAGGTTCGTGGCAAGAACAGTACTATAGGTCAAACCCTTTAGTACCGGTTCGTGGCACGAACCGGTACTAAGTTAACCCTTTAGTACCGGTTTGTGCCACGAACCGGTACTAAAGGTGATCACGGGCCCGACTTTGGCCTTGACTGCCACCACCTTTAGTACGGTTCGTGCCACAAACCGGTACTAAAGGTTCAACACGAACCGGCATTAATGCAAATCCGTTCGAACCGGCACTAATGGTACCATTAGTACCGGGCCAAAATCAAACCGGCACTAATGTGCTTCACGTTTGACCCTTTTTCTACTAGTGATAAGTCCCTCCTGTTTGGTTTAGATGACACTTATAGGGACTTTTTAAAGTCCCTAAACCAATAAGTCCCTGGAAACAAACGCCCTCTAAGTTACTCCTTTCATAATGCAAAGTAATATAATAGTAGTATCATAGATGGCTTCATTTATTAACTTGTAGACTCATCTTATCTCGGAAAGCGCTATGTTACAGTAACATATTATGTTACCATCTCTCATCAACTACTTGCCACATAAGCAAAATTTTCTTAAAGTGCGCTATGTTACTATTAAGTTACTCCCACTATGACTTGCCTCAAAGAGACGAAGACCCCCGCGTCGCACTCCCAAGAGCAGCACGGGCAGCGCACAGGTCTCCTCCTTCGGTCGTCCTCCTCCTACTACCCTCCCCTCGCCACTGGCGGACAGCGCCTCCGGGCATAGCCTGGACGGCGCCGACGCAGGTCAGGCCACTCTCTCACGCGCCTTCGGCGGATCTAGTGGGGAGGTGGCTTCCCCCACGTGCCCCCGTGGATCTAGAACGGCCCACTCGTCCATGGGGCTGTTGGGGCTCGCGTGTGGCAGGTCAATCGATGCCACCGGAGACTAGTATGCGTTGCTGGGGGCGGCTGCTAGCACTCGCGACGAGCGGCTGCCCAGGAGGCCCCAGGGCTTTCGGTGGTGCAGGGACGGTCAGCTGCTTGACATACATTTTTTAAGCGAATGGACATTTTTTTAGAAGTTTCATGATTTTTTCAAATCTATAAGAAAAAGATAGCCATTTTTTATGAATCGGCAAGCCAAAAAAACAAAAATGAAAATGAGGAAAGCTCAGAGAACGATGGACTACTATTTGAGCCACGGCCCATGAGCGTTCGCATGGGCGCTTTGAGCTATATCTCGCCCAAACCGAGACGCAATAGGTCTCGCCTACGGTGGAGTGCTACTTTTTTCTCTCGAATTCCCACAGCAGTGCTATTGGGCAGGCCAAACAGTACAGTTGTGCGCGAGGTATTTTTCTGTGGTTTTTATCGGTTTTTTAGTGTTCTGCATTGGTTTTCTTTGGTTTATCTATGATTTCTCCTTTTCTTCGATTTTGTTTCTTTTTTATATGTTTTTCATTTCCTTTTTTAACACATGTATAATTTTTAATACACATTGTACATTTTTTAGATATTAGGAACATATTTTTATAAACTTTTAATATTTTTAAATGCATGATTAATATTTTTTTTCAGGTATAGTTTTGGTGTCTACTTTTTTCCTACATATTTTTATACATGGAAACCATTTTTTATTTATGATTAACATTTTTCAAACACATGATTAACACTTTTTCAAATACAAGGTTT
This sequence comes from Aegilops bicornis, assembly GCA_021605145.1. Taxonomy (NCBI): domain Eukaryota; kingdom Viridiplantae; phylum Streptophyta; class Magnoliopsida; order Poales; family Poaceae; genus Aegilops; species Aegilops bicornis. The sequence continues at coordinate 724,954,149 of CM038671.1, read as the reverse complement.
GAACATTTTTTGTATACGTCTTAAACATTTTTGAAATACAGGTTGAATTATTTGAATGATACAAAACTTTTTTTGAAATATGTGAATATATTTTGACATTGTATAAAAAAAATTTTAATATCACAAAATTATTTTTAAAACACTTGCACATTGTTTTAAATGTAATATCCATTTTTTGAATGGTACAAAACAATTTTTGAAATATATGAACATTTTGTTTTACATTGTATAACTTTTTTTCAAAAATGCCATGTACATTTTTAAACGAGTGAGCGTTTGCAAAATGTCACATACTTTTTTTGATTGACGCAAACATTTTCTAAAAGTTGGGCGAACAATTTTTATAAAGTGCATGAACAGTTTTTAAATGTGCGACGAATACTTAATAAAACTAGCTAAAATATATTTCATAATATATGTATTTCGTATTTTTTAAATGTAAACAAAAGAAAAAACACATCTGTGATGTCAACATGACGAAGTCTCGTGGCTACCTGGCCGGCCACTGGCTTCTGCCTCACTAAAGGCGAGACATACCCGTGCCCGCAATTCGGCACCTGAAGCGCCAAATTGGGGCCCTCGTGGATAAGTCCTTTACGGATCTCATGAGCTATATATAAATTACTAAAATATGTTTACATTTTCCGAAGGCTCTCCCATGACCCTCTGCCTACGATCACTGTTGTTCCTAAAAAGAACATATGATCGTTGTTGTAGTGATCCAAAGTTTAGAAATGTGCGTCAGATTTTTTCTAGAAGTTTCACAGAACTTGTTGGTATTATTGGTAGGTGATAAAAAGAAAACTATATATAGAGAAAGACTAGAAGATAGCTAACATGGGAAACAAGTTTTATTTCTGCGACATGGTTGTAGACACACAGCGACATGGCTTACGAAAAGCAGAAGAGGATACAAAGCTAGCATGCATCGCCAACACAAAGCGTGCACGCACGCAGGAGCACGATCGGATCGGCCAGACGACCAGAACTTACTCCTACGAACGAGTGAAAGTTAACACCTTACGTAGGATCTACTAGTGCAACCGGCGACCGGCGACCGGCGGACCGCGTCGGCCGGCGCCAATCGAGCTGCTGGTAGTGCGTGACTGACTAGCAGGAGACCGCCCCGTAGCCGCACTTGCCGGGGATCTGCATGGCGCGGTTGGCGTCGATGTTCTTGGGCAGCACGCCCTTGTACTGGCAGAGGCAGTGGAAGTCACCGCCGCGCACCGCGCCGCAGCACGCGCCGCTGGGACTGGCCTCCGTGCTGCCCGCCGTGCAGTAGGACCTGCAGTTGCTCACCAGGCTGTCCGTGTCCACGTTGCAGACATGGTACCCGGCCGCGCCCGCCGCTGCCGCCACGATGAGCAGCGCCACCAGCGCGGTAGCCACGCCGGCGCTGCTCATCGTCACCTTCCTCCCGGCCATGGCTAGCTAGCTGTCGGATCGACCGACTGGTGATGGATGTGTGTGTGTGTGTAGCAGTTGATTGTCTGGGTGTGTCACGTTTGGGCGATGGCTAGGGCTTATATAGCGTGGGGATAGCGTGGCCCGTGACGACGTGCATGTGGCCGCGCGCTTGTCCGCATTAGGTCACGGGCAAAGCTAGCCAGATCAGATCGTCGGCACGAAGCCATGATACATTCAACGCGAACGTATATTTCCACGTACCTGCATGCGGTACGTACTGGCAGTGCAGACCGAACCAATGGGCAAGCACGAAACCGGCCGGTAACATGTGAGTCTTATTTCTTGGCTGGAATTGGAGGTATGTTGGGGCGCCGTCTTGTGCCAAGTGGGCGATCTTAATTCATCTGAATCCAGATGGAGTGCAGAGCATGGCGTTTACAGTACAGAGGAATTCATGTGCATGGCCGGCGAATGGGACATAGCATCTGGGGCTAGCTAGCTACTCCCTCTGTTCGGAATTACTTGTCTCGAAAATAGATGTATTTAGAACTAAAATGCGTCTAGATACATCCATTTCTACGACAAATAATTTCAAACGGAGGGAGTAGATAATATAGCTCACGGTCTGCCAGTAAACGAAGTGTCATGCATTTGTCTGAATCCTAATGTTTGACCTATCGTGATTCAGGAACATGGTTATGGTATATCTGTCATGCATAGCACTGTATTTTGCTGCGGGGAAATGGAGAGGGGTTGTGTGTTGATTCTTGTGTTACGAAAGATTGGGTTGTGGATTGTTTAACACACACTCTCCTCATTTTGTTCTTTGAGAAATCTACGGACAGAAAATTGCTCAAGATCTTAAACATGCAAACGAATTGTCTACCGTTGTGCTTTCTTTCTTTTGATTTTTTCTGCTGGCCAGACTCAGTCACAAACGCCCTCTATGAAGAAGTAGAAGAGGAGGAAGTGTTCACTCGATAAACCTATCAGGAGAACACCACTCGATAAACCTATCAGGAAAACAGTGGCATATTTTTTTCCATGTAAAATGCACATGTGTACATGTTTCAGACGTGCATGTCTTTGATCATGTGTCGTTACAAATATTTGTATGTTTGGCATTAAGGTTTCCAGTGGCGGTGCGACATGTTAGGAGCTTTGATTAGTGGTGGAGCTACATGGACATACTTGGGCGGTCCAGACTGAAGAAGAGGATCAAAATATTTGAGCAAGGCTGGTAGGGTTGTGTTTTGCTCTTGGGATAGATGGGCTGAAAGTGCATCTAGCCCCTAGTGTAGTTTTGGGTTCACTAAAGAAAGAGTGGTTTTGGTAATTAGTTACAATCCTTACGGACTAATGTTGTCATTGAAATGTATAGTTAGGATTGTTGCATAGGCAATGGATTCAAGATCTCAAGAGAATGAATTATAGACAAGACTTCAGAACATGACTCCAGGATACGGTCATGGTGAGCTCATGAGTTGATTCATGCACTAGTAGAAAAAGAGCCATTTGTCCCGATTCATAAGGCCCATCTGTCCCGGTTGGGGAACCGGGACTAAAGGGTCGTTACTAATGCCCTAGGCCTTTAATCTCGGTTCTTATACCAACTGGGACAGATGGTCCTCCACGTGGTCGCTTCGGCGAGCCCGGGCAGGAGGGCCTTTGGTCCCGGTTGGTAGCACCAACCGGGACCAATAAGCTTCCACGCGTCAGCATTTCAGGGGCTGTTTTTTTTTTTGAAAGGAGGTGGTTTAGGGGTTTTGGGGGTTAATTTAGGTTGTTATAGGTAGCTAATAGAGAGATGTGTCCTTTCTTATCTCCATGGTACTGCTACTGCTATGCCTAAACATAACTTAGATTGAAGTGAGGCAACATGTGGTGCATGTCGAAAGTAATACTAATCCTAACTTGATCAAGTTTGGATTGTACTACTTTCGACATGCACCACATGCATGTTGCCTTCACTTCAATCCAATCCATGTTCATTTCACCCACAGATATATAATAACTCTTCATGCTCGCATCATGCATCATCATAATAACAAGTCCTACTAATCATCATCATACAACTTCTACTCGTTATTAATAACAAGTCATACGATCATCATCCTCATAGTCATCGAACCAACCCTACTTAATTGTTCTTAGCACATGATCATCAGTATTAGGCAGGACCTAAATACTCTATTTAAGGTAAAATAGCATAAAACAATATAGACCCTGACTCTCCATTATGGAGAATGGAGATCATCCTGTCTCCAATTCTTCTTGGCGCTTCCTTTTGCTTCCAAGAACCTCCTTCTGTTGTACATACATTTTTCCATTCTCACGATTAGCATGTCTCCACTTCTTTTAGAAATCCGATATGGACAGTTGAGATCCGTAGGATGACCTGGATATATGTTCAAAACACGAAGGCTGCCATTCTGATACATCAAATGAGGCACACAATCCTCTGGGATTCTCTGTCGAAAAACATAGTAATAACTTCATAGTTAGCAATGATGTACTACTTTTAGAAGTATGCAAAAGATGCACAGATGTCGTAATAGTAAAAAATCTTATCAGGGTATCTCCATGGTAGTTACCGTAGTTCAACACGTGCACTAGTGGCACGTATTGACCATAATGTTGAGGAGTTTGATTGTAGATATTGTAATTCTCAAGATCAGTACAAAATCCGACCAGATGATTTTTCTCCTGATAAGTTAACTCGGAGCCATCGGTGTAGTGGGTTTTGTCTACCATGTTGCGCACATTGTTTGAACAATCAAAATAAGCTGTCAATAGAAATAAGCTATCAACTATTTTGAAATAAATAATATAAATTAGTTAATAATTAACTATGTTTGAGAAACTCACATAGCGGTAGAACTGGAGGCGTATCAACAAGGACCCAAATGTCCATATTGTCTTGGTCGATGTCAGGATCACCAAGATCCATGGTGACAAGCATACCCTCATCAAAACCATACATCTTGCAAAATGCTTCCCAATTTTTGCAACCAAAATGGGTTACACTCTTAGCATTATACAGATTTACTTCAAAATCCACATCATGATGGGTCCTTAGGTAAATTTTCTTCGTTTCAAAATTTTCATGGTCTTCAAAATCCATCCTCTCCAAGACATAGCGTCTTGCATGGCATGGGATAAGCTATACTCGAATTGTAAAGATGAAAATTACACATTGAAATAGTTGAAGTCATGCTTAATTACGAAAAAAAACACTTGTCGTCGTTGTGTACCGTTTCAACATCGAAGGTCTCCTCGAGCTTAATGCTGAAGCGCCGATCATCGTCCAGGTGAGGCCTGTCGCACAAACCTCGATCGTCGTGGCACCAGCCGCACTCCCCCGGGAGACTTTCGTCGTCCGATGACGACATTTCCTACGTTCATAATTCAAAGATTAAACTTGTACAATTAAATATATGTACTACAAAAACTAAATTAGATCATTATTATTCATCACGGGTTGACTATCGGTCTGTCGAGTCTTTTCTTGAAAACTCTCAGCTCACGTGGTGTATACATTCGACCGTTGGTGATGGTCGCTCCTCCATTCGTCCCCGAGTGCATTACACCAAAATGTCTAGCACACGGGAACGAAGGAGAAGCGACCCCCACGACAACAGTCGGGATTCTTCGTCCTCTCATATATATATGGTGGAACTCTCCCTCACTGATTCCTCTCTGACATTTGTGACCGTCGGTGATGGTAGCTCCTCCTTTCGTTCCCGAGTGCATTACACCAAATTGTCTAGCACACGGGAACGAAGGAGAAGCTACCCCACGACAACAGTCGGGATTCTTCGTCCTCTCATATATGGTGGAGACTCGACAGACTTAAAGTCAACCCGAAATATCGTTTAATTATCTTTCTAAAAAAGGATTTGGCTGGTCTCACCTCGAGGTCGGAGGGGGTCGGTGACGGGGACGACGGCGGGGATGATGGAGGGGGGCTCCTAGATTTCCGTGACAACAAAAACCCTATAATCTATCAACTAATCATATTCATACGCCTTGCATAGTGCTCTCCAATTTTAGCATTCAAAGTAGGAGTAGTTTTCCAATCTGAGCATTCAATAAGCAAAACCAAATCGTAAAGTAAAGTAGTATTCAAATTAGCATGCATTCAATTATAAGGAAAACTACATCATATCTTTCGTTCGTACATCGTCGAATATTATCACTAATACACCTCGAATACTATCATACATATATATAGTATCGCTAGTACAGCTAGAACCGTAGCGTCCGACGGGTATCGGCGCGGGCAGTGGACACCCAAAGGGAGGGAACCATCACAGAATCATAGCTCCAGTGAGATCCCTGAAGAACCTGCCAGGTATTGTCGAACCTGCCCTCCAACGCAACCATGTAGCGACGGACGTGCTCGTCCTCCTCGCTGACACGGTGACGTACCACCTCCGCGGTGTCTGGAGGCCTAGGCACCGTCACTGGCCCACCGACCGCCACCAAACAAGGATCGGGTCAACGACGGGCTGGCTCCTCACCAACCTATGCCCCTCAGAAGGTAGCACCTCCCAATACCAGCCCGGCGGAGCCCAGTCCCGGACATGGCCCCTCTGATCAAGCCGGCCTCCTCCGCCGAGTCGACGACGAGGATGCGGGATAGGCATCATCGATGTCGATGCGGGAATAATTGCTTGAACTAAAAAAATAAACTAGTTCTATTAATTTTCTTGCTAAAAATAAACTACTTCTATAGTAAAACAAAGTAGTTTTATTAAATCAACTAGTTCAACTACTAATTAAGCACTTACTATAAATAAAATAAAGTAGTACTTACTAAAAATAAACTACTTCTATATATAGTAAAATAAAGTAGTTTTATTAAATCAACTAGTTCAACTACTAAGCACTTACTATAAATAAAATAAAGTAGTACTTACTAAAAATAAACTACTTCTATATACAGTAAAATAAAGTAGTTTTATTAATTAATCAACTAGTTCAACTAAAAATAAACTAACTTTAAATGCACTAACAGTAGAACTAATAACCTAAAATGCACTTAATCAACTAACCTTAAATGTAACTTTTGCAACACAATTTTTTCCTCTCCTCTTCTAACCATAAACATTGAACAAAGATAAAACTATACAGCCTAAAAATGTTATGAACAAAAAACTATGAACAAAAAAACTATGAACAAAAAAAACTATGAACACATACACATACATCCATCCATATACATGCATATCCATACATACAAAAACAGGGGCGGCGGCGCGGCGCAGGGGGGCGGCGGCAGTCGCGGCAGCGCAAGGATCGGGATGGGAAGGGGCTCACTGGGGGCTCGAGGCAGGACGACGACGAGGCCGGTGACGAGGACGGCGACGAGGCTGGCGATGATGACGGCGACGAGGACGGCGAGCTCGTGGGGGAGGGGTTATGCGCGCGGCGAGGGCTCGGGGAGGAGCGGCTCGAGGGCGGCGACGGCGACGGCGAGGACGATGTCGTCGGCGGCTCAGGGGCGGGCGGCGTCGGGCAGGGGCTCGGGCGGCGATGGCGGCAACGACGAGGAACGGCTGGCGGCATCGGGGAATGGGAGCGATTGGCGAAATTTTCACAAGTGCTACCTTATATAGCAAAACCAATGGTACCGGTTCGTGGCACCAACCGGTACCAATGCCCACCTACGGTCCCGGTTGGTGCCACGAACCGGGACAAAAGGTCTCTTTTCGGCAGCCCAAAGGGCGGGAAACTGAGTCCTATGGTCCCGGCTGGTGGCACGAACCGGGACCATAGGTGGGCATTGGTACCGTTGGTGCCATGAACCAAGATGAATGCCCACCTATGGTCCCGGTTCGTGGCATGAACCGGGACCATAGGCCTTGTGCTGGCATGGTGCAGTAGGAAGTTTAGTCCCACCTCGCTAGTTGGGAGGGGCTCGGAGTGGTTTATAAGCTTTGCTACCGCCACCCTCTCGAGCTCCTCTCTATTGCAGGCTTACGGGCCTAATCTCTACTTTGCCATGTCTGTTGGGCCTATTGGGCCTTCTGCGGGCCTGAATCCTGGCCCATTGTAGGGTTTCTAGTCGTATTCAGGCCGTGGAGGTCCAGTAGGTGGCATTTTTTCCTTTTTTCTTTCTATTTTTTATTTCTACTTAAAACTAAATACTTATAGTTTTTAGTGATTTCTTTTTGCTTTTAGGTCACAAAAATTATAAACTTTCTCTTAGTGCCATTAGTTTTAAAATTTGAATTTTAGGTTAATATAAAAATAGATTTTTGAGTGATTATATTTCCTGCTATTTAATATTAATATGTTTTATCATTATACTCAATTTGGTAGTTTTAGGTTATTTTAAATATTTGTTTTAATCAAAACCAAATTTTGTTAAATTTTTTTGCTATTAAATTATTTTTGCTATTAATGTTTTGAACAAAAAATACTTTGTTAATATAATTTTAGTGTCAAAAATACTAGAGGTTTATATAAGCTTTTTAGTTGATTCCTTTTGCTATTATAGTTTTATAAAAGCTTTTTAGTTGATTCTTTTTGCTATGAAGAATATTATAGTTTTATTTTAGTTCATCATAACAGAATATTTTAATTGATTTAAGTTTTTTAGTTGATCATAACAAATATTATAGTTTTATGCATTTTATTATTTTTCATGCATTTACTGCTTTTTTGAGCTATAAGACCCGGAAATTGAAAAGCATTTCAAATGAACTCCGAAAGGGTTGAAAATTGGCATGGTATCATCATTTCACCCACATAGCATGTGCAAGAAAGTTGAGAGGGTTACGGCAAAAACTAGATGCACTTCGTGTACAAAACGAACAATCTGTTTTGAAGTATCAGGATTTCATAAGGAAACTCGTCTGTTACAACAGGCATTTCAAATGAACTACAAGAAGGTTGACAGTTGGCATGGTATCATCATAATAGTTCTGGAGAGAAAGTCTTCACTTTTTTTCGCTTGTGTGCTTTGCTTATTGCGCCGTAACCATGAATAATCTTCATCGTTTATCAGGATGCTTGGGTCAGCCTTGACTTTGAAGGGAGGAATTTCATGAAACTTTTCATAATCTTCAGACATGTCTGTCTTGCCCTCCACTCCCATGATGTCCCTTTTTCCTGAAAGAACTATGTGGCGCTTTGGCTCATCGTGTGATGTATTTGCTTCCTTATCCTTTCTTTTTCTCGATTTGGTAGACATGTCCTTCACATAGATAACCTGTTCCACATCATTGGCTAGGACGAAGGGTTCGTCAGTGTACCCAAGATTGTTCAGATCCACTATTGTCTGTAGGTCTACCTGTACCCCGCCTCCTGACAGATTGACCCATTTGCACTTAAACAAAGGGACCTTAAAATCATGTATGTAGTCAAGTTCCCATATGTCCATTATGTAACCATAATATGTGTCCTTTCCCCTCTCGGTTGCTGCATCAAAGCGGACACCACTGTTTTGGTTGGTGCTCTTTTGATCTTGGTCAATCGTGTAAAATGTATTCCCATTTATCTCGTATCCTTTCCAAATCATTATAGTCGAAGATGGTCCTCTGGACAACAAGTACAGCTCATCACAAACAGTGTTGTCACCTATGAGACGTGTTTCCAACCAAGCTGCTGAAAGTCTGATGTGTTCACATGTAATCCGATCGTCACACCGCTCCGGGTGTTTGGAGCGCAGAGGTTCTTGTGTTCATCGACATACGGGTCACCAAGGTAGAGTTACGTAGAGAACTGTGTAGTGTGCTTGAGACCAAGAATGCCCGTCCCTGCATATTATTGAGTCCGCTCCTAGCATGCCTTTTCCAGTCAGTCTCCCATCATACCGTGATTTAGGGAGACCTATCTTCTTAAGGCCAGGAATGAAGTCAACACAAAACCCAATGACATCCTCTGTTTGATGGCCCATGGAGATGCTTCCTTCTGGCCTAGGATTCTGAGACATATTTCTTTAGGACTCCCATGAACCTCTCGAAGGGGAACATATTGTGTAGAAATACGGGGCCCAGAATGACAATCTCGTCGACTAGATGAACTAGGACGTGCGTCATGATATTGAAGAAGGATGGTGGGAACACCAACTCGAAACTGACAAGACATTGCGCCACGTCACTCCTTAGCCTTGGTATGATTTCTGGATCGATCACCTTCTGAGAGATTGCATTGAGGAATGCATATAGCTTCACAATGGCTAATCGAACGTTTTCTGATAGAAGCCCCCTCAATGCAACCGGAAGCAGTTGTGTCATGATACGTCTCCGTCGTATCTACTTTTCCAAACACTTCTGCCCTTGTTTTGGACTCTAACTTGTATGATTTGAATGGAACTAACCCGGACTGACGCTGTTTTCAGCAGAATTGCCATGATGTTGTTTTATGTGCAGAAAACAAAAGTTCTCGGAATGACCTGAAACTCCACGGAATATCTTAGAATAAATAATAAAAATCCTCACCAAAGATGAAGACCAGGGGCCCACACCACATCCCACGAGGGTGGGGCGCCCCCCTCCTCTGGCGCGCCCCTACCTCGTGGGCTCCCTGGAGACCTTCCGACGCCAACTCCAACTCTATTTATTGGCTTTCAGGGAGAAAAAAATCAAGGAGAAGAAATCATCGCGTTTTACGATACGGAGCCGCCGCCAAGCCCTAATCTCTCTCGGGAGGGCTGATCTGGAGTCTGTTCGGGGCTCCGGAGAGGGGGATTCGTCACCGTCGTCATCATCAACCATCCTCCATCATCAATTTCATGATGCTCACTGCCATGCGTGAGTAATTCCATCGTAGGCTTGCTGGACGGTGATGGGTTGGATGAGATTTATCATGTAATCGAGTTAGTTTTGTTAGGGTTTGGTCCCTAGTATCCACTATATATGTTCTGAGATTGATGTTGCTATGAGTTTGCTATGCTTAATGCTTGTCACTAGGGCCCGAGTGCCATGAATTCAGATCTGAACCTATTATGTTTTCATGAATATATGTGTGTTCTTGATCCTATCTTGCAAGTCTATAGTCACCTACTATGTGTTATGATCCGGCAACCCCGAAGTGACAATAATCGGGACCACTCCCAGTGATGACCATAGTTTGAGGAGTTCATGTATTCACTATGTGCTAATGCTTTGTTCCGGCTCTCTATTAAAAGGAGGCCTTAATATTCCTTAGTTTCCAATAGGACCCCGCTGCCATGGGAGGGTAGGATAAAAGATGTCATGCAAGTTCTTTTCCATAAGCACGTATGACTATTTACGGAATACATGCCTACATTATATTGATGAATTGGAGCTAGTTCTGTGTCACACTATGTTATGACTGTTACATGACGAACCGCATCCAACATAATTATCCATCACTGATCCAGTGCCTACGAGTTTTCCATATACTGGTTCTTGCTTATTTACTTTTCCGTTGCTACTGTTACAGTCACTACAAAATACCAAAAACATTACTTTTGCTATCTTTACTTTTGTTACCGTTACCACCACTATCATATTACTTTGCTACTAAACACTTTGTTGCAGATACTAAGTTTCCATGTGTGGTTGAATTGACAACTCGGCTGCTAATACTTGAGAATATTCTTTGGCTCCCCTTGTGTCGAATCAATAAATTTGGGTTGAATACTTTACCCTCGAAAATTGTCGCGATCCTCTATACTTGTGGGTTATCACGTCATAATGACGTGGCAGTCATGAGACTTTAGGTTCTGGAATTTTTTCTCTGGAATATTTATTGTTCCCTTTATATTCGACGAGAAGCCAGTCCGGACCTTCATACTGAGCAGGCATTCAAAAAGATTTCCTTCTCTTCTTTGGTAGAGCGTGGCTGGTAGGACCTTCATCTTGCTTTGGAGGCATGCCGTCTTTTTGTGCAAACGTTGTAGGTCCTCCTGCGTCGCAGTGTGTATCTTTGTCTTCCCATACACGCCCAAGAAGCCTAACGAGTTCACGCAATGGTTCTTAAATCACGTGCATCATGTCGATTGAAGAGCGTACCTCTAGCTCTTTCCAGTAGGGTAGGTCCCAAAATATAGATTTCTTCTTCCACATGGGTGCGCGTCCCTTAGCGTCATTCGGAACAGCTAGTCCACCGGGACCCTTTCCAAATATTACGTGTAAATCAGAGACCATAGCAAGTACGTGATCACCGGTACGCATGGCGGGCTTCTTCCGGTGATCTGCCTCGCCTTTGAAATGCTTGCCTTTCTTTCGACATTGATGGTTGGTCGGGAGAAATCGACGATGGCCCAGGTACACATTCTTCCTGCATCTGTCTAGGTATATACTTTCGGTGTCAGCTAAACAGTGCGTGCAAGCGTGGTATTCCTTGTTTGTATGTCCTGAAAGGTTACTGAGAGCGGGTCAATCATTGATGGTCACGAACAGCAATGCCTTTAGGTCAAATTCTTCCCCCATGTGCTCATCCCACGCACGTACACCGTTTCCATTCCACAGTTGTAAAAGTTCTTCAACTAATGGCCTTAGGTACACATCAATGTCGTTGCCGGGTTGCTTAGGGCCTTGGATAAGAATTGGCATCATAATGAACTTCCGCTTCATGCACATCCAAGGAGGAAGGTTATACATACATAGAGTCACGGGCCAGGTGTTGTGATTGCTGCTCTGCTCCCCGAAAGGATTAATGCCATCCGCGCTTAAAGCAAACCATACGTTCCTTGGGTCACTTGCAAACTGAGCCCAGTACTTTCTCTCGATTTTTCTCCACTGTGACCCGTCAGCGGGTGCTCTCAACATCCCATCTTTCTTACGGTCCTCACTGTGCCATCTCATCAACTTGACATGCTCTTTGTTTCTGAACAGTCGTTCCAACCGTGGTATTATAGGAGCATACCACATCACCTTCGCAGGAACCCTCTTCCTGCGGGGCTGCATCCCTCAACATCACCAGGTCATCTACTTTGATCTTATACCGCAATGCACCGCATATCGGGCATGCGTTCAAATCCTTGTACGCACCGCGGTAGAGGATGCAGTCATTAGGGCATGCATGTATCTTATCCACCTCCAATCCTAGAGGGCATACGACCTTCTTTGATGCGTACGTACTTTCGGGCAATCCGTTATCCTTTGGAAGCTTCTTCTTCAATATTTTCAGTAGCTTCTCAAATCCTTTGTCAGGACAACATTCTCTGCCTTCCACTGCAGCAATTCCAAAGACGGGTACCGAGCTTTGTGTTGCCATCTTCGCAATTGGGGTACAACCCTTTTTTGTGATCCTCTAACATGCGATCGAACTTCAGCTTCTCCTTTTCACTTTCGCACTTTTCCCTTGCATCAACAATGACCTGGCGGAGATCATCATCGGGCACATCGTCTGGTTCCTCTTGATCTTCAGCTTCCCCCGTTGCAGCATCACCGTATTCAGGGGGCACATAGTTTTCATCGTCCTCTTCTTCTTCGCTGTCTTCCATTATAACCCCTATTTCTCCGTGCTTCGTCCAGACATTATAGTGTTACATGAAACCCTTATAAAGCAGGTGGGTGTGAAGGATTTTCTTGTTAGAGTAAGACCTCGTATTCCCACAATTAGGGCATGGACAACATATAAAACCATTCTGCTTGTTTGCCTCAGCCACTTCGAAAAAATTATGCACACCCTTAATGTACTCGGAGGTGTGTCTGTCGCTGTATATCCATTGCCGGTTCATCTGCGTGCATTATATATAATTATGTGTGTAAAAAGTAAGAAAATTAGACAAGTATCTATCTAAAGTAAGATTTTTTTCTTTCAGAAAGGAGATAAGAACAAGAGGCTCAACACGGTGGTGCCGGCGACGAGATCGGCGCGAGCGATCGACGGTGGTGAAGACGAGGACGGGGCGTGACGGACTGCTAAATCTAGACAAATCTCGGAAAAAATGGAGCTCAGAGGTCGAGCTTTGAGAGGAGAAAGCTTAACTAGTGTGGCTCAGGCATTTCACCGAACACCTCACATGCATAAGAGGTGAGCTAGAGCACCCAAATGCCCTTCCTCGCCGGCCAGCAAAAAATAGAGCACTGTGGAGTGCTCTCGCCGACGATGGGGTATATATAGGCAACTCATTTGTCCCGGTTCGTGGCTGGAACCGGGACTAAAAGCCATCCTTCTGTCCCGGTTCCTGCTATGAACCGGGACCAATAATGGTAATGGGCGAGGCGACCATCGGTCCTGCGTGCCAAGAGCCGGGACAAATGGGCCCAGACGAACCGGGACCAATGCCCACGAGGCCCGGCGGCCCCACACAGGCTCACGAACCGGGACAAATGCCTCCATTGGTCTCGGTTCGTGGCAGAACCGGGACTAATGGGCTGGCCAGGCCCGAACTAAAGCCCCTTTTTCTAGTAGTGATGATTGATCAAGTCTTGAAGTAATTCAAGTGGATATTTCATTATGTGCCTCAAGATATTCTGGTAGAGTGCGACGAAGACAAGTGATGACCAACATGATGCTTATAGTGCAACTCAATAATGACCACGAGAGAATTGAGTCATTGGTGATCACGTCTTGGAGCAATTAGGTGAAGTGAAGGGTTCATTGTGGCTTTCGAGAAATTAAGATAGAGTCGTCTGTGTAGGCTAGGTGATACTCATGGGCTTGCATCAAAAGAAAAATTCAGATACTCCATGTGAGGATGACATCAAATAGAGATCATCATCAAGATTGAGAAGGATGAGTTTAAGTTAGGCACACCGAGATGAGTTCAAGTTAGGCACACCGAAGGATTATATCCTTAGCTTGCCGCCCATTTTGTGATAACGAACATTCGAATATGTGCTTAAGTGAAGACTTCCCTCATTACAATAATGCGAAAAGCAAAACAAATATGTAGTTACCGAAGGATATAATCCCTTGGTAACGGGGTGGCTTACCCTAGCATTTTGTTATTTTGGGAAATAATTAAATTAAGTAAAAGGATGATATGGTTTATATACATTTCAAGCCGGGCTCGGCACTTAGGTCTTGTACAGTGCTAGGTGCTTAGGGAGGTGGTTACAAAAATAAACCGAGTTTTCCTGAAGCACCAATGCATATTTCTACAAAAAAAGAGACACCTAATTAAGCGATTACCCTTTATAAATAAACACCGATGCTTAAAGAAAGACTGATTTATTTTTCTAAGCACCTCTTCTAAGCGTCTTGCATTGTACAGGTCATGTTTTTCAAAGCAAAACTTGGACTGGCCCGGGGGCCCGGACGTCCGATAGTGTCGATCCATCGCTCTGTTCCAGAGCCGTCGATCCGTGATCTACCCTACAGCTGACCCTGTTTGTTCCCCGCATGCCCATGAATTTCGCAACAACAAAAAACTTACGGAAATGTTAATGCCCACACGTGTGGACGTTTGCACATCGCCCACAAGCCTCCATCACCACTCATTGTGCCACGTATGAATAGATGACATCAGCAGATTTTTTTTTGGTTTTCGGCTTAAAAATGTTGTATCTCCTAAATAAAAAAGCGAACTAAAAATCCGTTTTCATCATTAAATCCGTCTCGACGAGATCTTCAAAACTAGACCCCATGTTGATATGTTTCGACGATTTTTTTTTTGCCAGAAGTTGCCACGATGTTTACACTGCAGTTGCCATAGGGCTTAAACTAAAGTTGCCATGTGGCAATTTTAGTTTGTAGATCATGGCAATTTTAATATTTTAATGATGGCAACTCCAGTACTTTGACCATGAAAATTATTTTTTGTATGAACCATGGCAATTTTACGTGCATGTATCATGGCAATTTTAGTTTATGGTTCATGGCAAGTTTAGTTTCTTAATTCCTCGTTTTATAAATGTCAAAATTTACTTTTAAATGTAGAAGAAAATAACTGAAACATATCATGGCAACTTTAGTGTAAACATCATGCAATTCATATGCAATAGACATAGCAACTTTTAATACAAAAAAAAATTCATCAAAACATATCAACATGTTATCTAGTTTCGAAGATCTCATCGCGAGGGATTTAATGGTGCAAACGGATTTTCAATCGGATTTTTCGTTTAAGAGATAAAACATTTTAAAAACTGAAAATCCAAAAAAATTCCTGCATGCATGCATGTGATGAAGTGACAATCTGTCTACATTAAAGACGTGTGGTGCGTCTTTCTTCCTGCCACACATGTGACAGTTAGCGCGACCCAAAACTTATCGTGCAATTTGCCCGTTCCCAGCCCTGAGAGCTCCCCCGTCCCCAATCTGCGCCGCCGCCCCCTTTCTCTCGCCGGCAGAGGGCACACCCTTGATCAAAGATGATACGGCGGGTTCTAAATCTGGTGGTGAAGAACACCTCCACCGGCGTTCACTCGGTGCGCCGGATCGACCCCTACAAGCATCTCTTTTACGGGTCAGCAGACGAAGCGGCGGCAGCAAACGCGAACGCGAACAAGGGAATGGTGGATCGTGCCGCGGGAATGCAGACCCTCGTCCTACCCGAGCCGGCCGTGAGCTTCGCTCCGTCCCCCACTGCCCCGCTGCCGCATCTGGCCGGCCTGGACCTGTTCGCGCTCCTGGGGACCCGCGGCAGCGAGGGCAGGATCGTGAGCGCCAACGTGGCCGGCGAGAGCGTGTTGTACGACGCCGACGAGCGCCTCTTCCTCAACCTGCCCTGCCTCAACGAGCCCAAGGGGTTCCTCCCCGTGTCCATCCCCGTCGCCCTGCCCGGCGCCGCCGAGAACAGCCTCTACGCCATGGAGCGGTGCACCGGTGCGACCATGCAGGACAACGCCAGTTCCTGCTTCGATGAGGACCGGGACAACACCAGTACTTCCTGCTTCGAGGTCCTCGAGTACGGGCCTAGGCACGGCGGCGAGGAGGTGCGCGACGTGCACAGGGGCTGGCGCTGGCGGACTCTCCCGCCGCCTCCCTTCATCTTCCGGCCCGGCTACGAGCCCTCCTTCTCCGGCGTCGCCTCCCACGCGAGCACCGTCAACGCCAACGGCTGCCCCACCATCTACGTGTCATGGGGAGCCAACTTGGGCAAGAACATCGGCACGTACTGCTTCGACACGTCGAGGCACGTGGAGCAATGGCGGCACGTCGGGGAGTGGACGATGCCCCTCCACGGGGGAGCCAAGTACGTCCCCGAGATCGGCCTGTGGTTCGGCTTCTCCGAACGCAGCCCTAACGTTCACCTGTGCGCGCTGGACCTTTCCGCCATGGCGCGGGACCAGCGGCAGCCCGTCGTGCGGCATGTCTTCGAGGATCTGAACACGCCGACGGAGGAGGGCTGGGGTCTGATGGATGCTGAGCTGGTGAGCCTCGGCGCCGGCAAGTTCTGTGTTGCCAAGTCCTTTGATGCCGATGACACGCTGTTTGCCGGGCCAATAGCTCCTGTGCGACGTTTTTGATGTAAATTTGCTTGAGTGCGACGTTGTTCGACTGAATGGCTGTGGTGCGACACACTTGAGCTTGTAAATAGCTTCAATGCGACATGGCTCTGTTTACCCGTGAAATGAAAAACACGAGGGGTTAGCGATTTGAGTTATGACACGCGGGACCCACCAGTTACTCGCATGCGGGTGGGACCCACAACTTATCCACACAAGCATGCCCGTGCTCATCAGCGTGCCCCGACCCGAGCCAGCCACGAGCCCGAGCCAGCCCGCCCCCCTCCATTGCGTGGCCTGCCCCGTTCCATTCCCACCGTCTTATTCCTCTGCCCGGCAACGGCGTTGCCGGCGAGTGATGTCTAGCTCGACTTCGGCCACCCGCCAATCAAGGATGCAGTATGGTCCACTGCCGTTGACAAGATGCCCCGATTGCCCGCGCATGGAGCCTCTGAAGCGTTTGACTTGTGTGAGGGAAGAAAATGGCAACCGTGGGCGTGAGTTTGTGAAATGTTTGAGCAAGCTACAGCCGGGGCAGGTTAGATCTGTGTTCTTGACCAATTCTATGGTCTAATTTCTCCCGATTTCTTTTTTTTTCCTCGAATTAGGGCGGTGGATCTGGGTGGTGGATCTAGGATTCATGCGCCGCCGGCCCCCTATTTTCAGGTTCTGAAGAAATGTGGGCATTTTAAGTGGCTCGATGAATATGTTGAAAGGTTGAAATTGGAGGGATCAACCCCAACCCAAGAGCTCAATTTTGGGGGGCGGCTTGCCGTGGAACAATCCCCCAATTTGGCGGATGAGCCGATCCGATGATGCATAGTGCAGAACTGAAGTGTGAATTGAAGAAAATCGGCAAGCAACTAAAGCATCTGATCGATTTGAAGCAGCAAGCAAATAAGATGGCGGGAGCATTTTATGGTTGTGTCATTGCTATGGGTTTATTTTACTTGATGTTCATCAATCGCTAGAATTTGTTATACTTTCATTTAGTTAGTCAGCTAGTTTTAGGGGTGCCCAGTAGTTTGAGTTAGCCAGGGATCATTTGTTAGATGAACTTGAATTCGTGTGAAGCAAAACTTGCTTGAGTTATTGTACTGATATTTTCAGGGGCCCTATTCAGTGTTCATGCTCTGTTTCCTCTGTTTTTGTTCTTCAGTTAACAGAGTACACACCCAAATTCAGTTTCTAGTAAAAAAAATAAAACTGGGCTGCCGAATAGATGTTGGGCCGTGAGAAAATGGGCCCTGAGAAAATAACCATGCCCAAAATAGAGACCAGCCACGCCTGGCGTGAGGGGCACCAGCCCACCCGCGTAGCGGCACCAGCCCACCTCTAACTTCGGCAAATAAAATGTTACTTATTTTTTTTACCCCTCAAAAAAAATGTTACTTATTTTTACTTTGGCCTTTTTCTTGCACTAAATTTTGTGATGGATCATTTTTGATGCAATAAAACCAAATGTTAATTGTTTTTATGCATGTCTCACGGTTCCATGAACTAAATGAGTTGCATGAAGTAAATTAGTTTGCATTTCCTAGTGGCATGTCCATAGTGGGTTTGCATGGGGCTCCTAGTTGCATGTCCATGATTTGGCCAATATTTTGAAGATGGTGTGTGTGTGGTGAGATTGAGGTGTAGCAACCGGGCTCGTAGCAACCCATAGCAATACACAAATAATAAGCAAGAACAACCCATAGCAATCTTCAAATAATAGCACGAAACACACAATATATATAGTAGCAACCCATAGTTCCACGATAACCTTACAACTCCATGATAGTCTTACAACTTAAAATACTAATATAATAACGATTACTACTTAAAAAAAACTAATACGATAAGCTAGATAGATCGGGGGCACCAAACGCGGGTTCTTCTTGGGGCTCTTCTTCTCCTCCTCCTCCGGGGGAACAACGCCACCTCGCTCCTCCGGGCGCCGTCCTTCACTCCTCCCCGTTGTTGATGGGGTGCGGAGGCGTGTGCATAACGCCGTTATTGGGGAAGATGCTCTGGAAGTCGGTGAAGATATTGTAGGTGGTGAAAGCTATGAACTCACAACCAACCCAATACGCTCGCCCGAGGAGATGGAAAGCATCGAAAGGGTTAGTGAACGTGGCGAGGAGCCCAACCACAACGCCGTTGTGGTTGACCTCCTCAACATGGTACATCCGAGGAGAGCCGCGGGGGAGGTGGCGGAAGCCGGCCGCAAGGAAGAACTCCGTTAACTCCTTGCGCCCCTCCACCTCGAGATCGCCCAAACCCTAAGGGTTCTCTCTACATACACTCCGGCCGGGTAGAGCCTTTCCGGCACGGTTGGGGAAGCTGTAGGTGGGCGGTGTCTTGCATGGTGGTGGGGTGGCTCGAGTGCTCGGTCGGGTTTGATGGAGAAGGAAGGCGAAGGCGGAGGAGGCGGAGGATGGGGTATGATGGATGAGGAGGAGAGGGCGATAGTGCCCGGCTTAAATAGCCCAAGTGCGACGTGGTTTCACCCCGTCGAAACCCTAGAATTAATGGGCGGGCGGCGTTTGGTGGCGCCCCAATGAAAGTGTGTACACGAGCGTGGCCGTGGGAAACGGACTGCGACGCTTCTGTGCCACCGGTAGCGGGTCAAGGGGGACGGGCTCACGCACGCGTCTGTGCCGTCGTGGGTCAAGGGGACACGCCTTCCCCGGGTTCTCTGCGTGTGCCGCCCGTGCATGCATGCGGTTGCCCATTAATTTGCTCATCTTGCTAGGGCCCGGCCTGGCTAGAGGGCAAGGTTCGGTCGATGGGAGACGTGACAATAATGGACGCCTTCTTTTGCCCATCTTGTAACGGGCAGCACGCCATTTGAACTGCATCGATACCCACATCGATACCCCATGCCAAGATTAAGGCCCTCAAAGAGGAGCATGCCATGCCTGGCGTGCACACCACGCCATGCAGCGTTGGCTTTTGGTTTGTCTTCATCGGGCTGCTGCATTGTGGCGGGTGCATGCTTTGATGCGACGCTGCATCGGTTCTAATGGTAGGCATGCGACAGATTCTGCGTTGATAGGGGTGGCGGAGCGAGCTACGTCGAGGCATGCATGCAACGCACGGGCGCGATCATGCGGGTGGGCATGCATGCTGCGGTAAACGCAGGCACACATGCAACGATGGAAAGGGCAGTCGTGAAGCTTGGTCCATGCACCGCGTCAACTCTTGCCGTTGGATTCAAGCGAACGGTCCTGATGCTCCAACGAGAGGCTGATCCAAACCCCACCGCGTCAACCAATCAGCGCGTCTCATGCGGATCGCTGCACACCGTAGCTAACCCTAGCGCTGATCTCAACCGTCCACGCACAATGATCGGCGACCAGGTAGTGTGCGGGGTTTTGAGGGTTTTGAGAGGGGTTTTGAGGGGTTTTGAGAGGTTTTGGCTGATTAGGGTTGAGCATAACTAATTCAAAAAAAATCAAAAAAATATAAAACTTGCGCACATAGTCTTATTATGTCGTATAGTAACGAGAAAAAAATATAAATATGGTTTACATACATTTTTACGAAAAATCCTTCACAAAATTGTCATTCCTCAAACAATGTAGTATGGAGTTCAAGAGAGAGAGAAAAGTGATCCGAGAGTAGGTGGAGTTTTGAAAATGAAAAGTGTGAAAACCTCACCAAAACTTCATTTTGGATTGACTAAGAAAGATCTGAACTTACTTTTCTCATTTTCATGTTTTAAACTTGTTTTATATATAATTTTCTATTAAACCTTGTTTTTTAAAAGAAAAGAAAAAATAGAAAATTAATTCAATAAATAGTGAGACTTTAGATTTACACTATATAGGTAGAATAGATGTGTAGAAAAATCATTTGGCTGGTTTAGACAAGGTGCCAAAAGAACTTGCTTAAATATGAGGTCGTTTACCCTACCTTTGGAGGTCATTTGAAACACACTTTTCATGACTATGAGTTCAACTTACCAAAAGGGCTCGGAATGATCAGCAAGCAAACATATTTCAGTTGAGGTACTTTAGATAGCACTAAAACATCAATAGCCCAAATTTAAATTTAAATTTAAATTTAAATTTGAATTTTATTTGGTTGGTTTAGACAAACAAGTTCGAATAGAAATATGGGATACATAGTGACTACCAGTACGCACCAAGTTACAAATATTATTACATGCCCCAAATTTTCAAACTGTTCTCTGTTCTACTTCTTCCTACCATGTCGTGTGCCCTTCTTCGCCTTAGCCCTTCTTATTTTTGATTCTACTACACACACAAGTTCACTAATCATCTTGGTTTTCTTCACTGGTCTTTTCAACACCTCACCAATACCCTCGTGATCAGTGTCTTCAGTCTCAATGTTGACACCAGTTTCAGTTTCTTTGGTGTGTACCTCAACATGGGTTTCTTGATGCGAACCTCGACACGCCAGTTCAGTTTCTTGATCTGAACCTCGACACGCTCAAGTTCAGTTTCTTTGGTGTGCACCTCCACATCAGTTTCTTGATCTGAATGTTGACTGCAGCAGGATTTTCTTGATCTGCTCGGGGCTCGGGCACACTTCTCTTCTTTCTACCGCCATTGACTCTTGCTTTTTTTGTTGGCCAACACTGTTCAACAACAAGGGGCTGACTTGCTCGCTTCCTCCTGTGCAGAAAATGTTATAGATATAGTAATTGAAAAAAAGCACCAAATCAGAACACAGACAAATAAACAAGAACATACTTTGGCTTATCAGGAGTGTAACGGCATTTGACATATCCCACTTTGTGCCCAAGTTCCTGGCACAACTTGCATATGTTTTTGTTACCTTTTTGGGCCCTTTTTGGCTTTTCATCTTTCTTTCCCTTCTTACTACTCCCACCTTTCTCAAACCATGCCTTGAATCTACTCTGTTTAGGCCTGCCAGCCTTTCTTTTCGTCAAGGGAGGACACATGGAAAATTCAATGTCCACTTCAGGCCACTGAGACTGATCTGTATGTGCTGGAATTGGAGTGGCATATGCAGCTTTGAATCTTGCTACCGAATAATATTCATGCAGATATGGGTGCATGTTTATCTTCGGTTGGGATGCTAAGAAAAGAATGGCATGCTCACATGGTTTACCAGTGTGTTGCCACTCGAGGCAAGTGCAATCATGCAATTCAGTGTTAACAACATGTCTTCTTCCAGTTTTGTTATCTCTAACTTCAGCACCCCAAGGTGATGATTTTTCAACAAACAAATGTGAAAGACTTCTGCTCCTATTGACCACTTGTTGTACCACTGCTGGAAGCTTATCACCTTGCAGACAATCACCTATCCTTCTTCTCAATTCCCACAACCGCATGAGCATGATCCTGATTTGGTCAACCATGTCATGCACAGCAAATCTTTTAACTCCTTCCCTTGTTGTTGAAACTCTCGCCAAATTGTTGTTGATGTGGTCACACTTGATGGCAGTGTTGAATCTTGAATTGCACCATAACAAAGAATGGTAGGTGTTCAGCCATGGACCAAACTCATCACATGCTGCCATTATCTTATCAAAATGATATTGGTGTGTCTGTCTAGTGTAAGATCTTGCTGCTGGCCACATGCGCCCAAATTCTTCTCCTCTAAATTTTTTGATCAAATTCATCCACAAATGACCAAGCACTCCTCTGCTCAGCATGTGGGAAAACATTTTTCACTGAATTTTCAAGCCCCTTACATGCATCTGTGTGTATAGCCAAAGGTGACACTGGCCCTAGGCATCTTTTCAACTGGATCATGAACCATGTCCATGAAGCCTCGGTTTCTGACTGAAACAAGCCAACAGCAATAGGAAACATCCAGTTGTGTCCATCTAGAGCATTGCATGCTGCCAACTGACCATTCCACTTGCCTGTCAAAAATGATGAGTCTATGCTCAAATATGGGCGGCACCTGCTTTGAAGCCATCTATGCAAGGCTTCAAAGCCATAAAAAACTTGGAGAACTTGACTTCACCTTTGGCTGATACCTCTGTATCTATCTCCACAACACTACCAGGTGACCTCTTTTCCGCCTCTGCTTTGAAGTTGTAAAGCATCCTAAATGTATTTGCCCAATCACCATATAAATTTTTCATTGTCCTTTGTTTTTCCTTCCATGCTGTGGTATATTTCAGTTTAATGGGGTACATCTTTTCCAAGTCTACTTTGAGTTTCTTGGCAGTAGTGTTTGGTGTTTTGGCTAAAATTGGGGTGATCTTTTCTGCAACCCAAAGTTGTGATGTCATGGTTGATACTCTCTGTGAACTTGTAATACAAGTATGTTGATTGGGGATTTGGTTAACCACAGCGGTACTTCCATCAAAGTTGCGATCTAGCAGATATGTACCACTTGCAAGGCTTGACACTACCATCAAATCCTCTGCACCTCGCATAAAACTTCTTCCTATCAGTCCAAACAGTCTTGGCATCAAACTCATGTTTCACTGCATAAGTCTTGAAACACATCCTAAACTCATTCATGCTTGGGAACAACTTGCCTACTTCAATGACAGGGTTTTCTTTGTCATACACATGCACCAGCTCATCATCATGTGCATCATCTACTTCATCTGCAGCTTGTTCCATCAATTGTCCATCTACGTCTTCATCAACATTAGCAGGGCAAACTAGATTCTCCCCTCTCACCTTATCTACATCATCATTGGAATGCCAAAAGTTTGGCCATCTCAATGTCGAGAATTGGTGCAATGACCAAATCGGTAGGCTCATCTAATTCAACTACATTCCAATCAACGATTGCTGCAGTTTCAGTTTCAGTTCGATCACCTGTCCCTCTTCGGCTATTCTTGTAAGTTCGGTACACATGGGAATCAATGGCCTCTGTAGCCCACTCATCAACTACCATCTACGCAGCAAATTTTGATGGCACATATCCAACCATTGAAAAATATTCAGATCAACCAGCTCAACAAAAAATTAGCTCGTTTGCTTGTCCAAATTGCTTTTGCCGATCGATTTCATCAACAATCTGTTCACCATCTTCCATTCTCACATACTCTCCTTTCCAATCATCAAACCGCAACAGTGATACTTCTTGCTCTGGACCCCAAACAACTTTCTCCCCAATTTTTTCCACCCATTTCTTCATTGCCTTCTCTCCCATGTTCTGTAGAACTTGTGGATCAATCTCTGTAAACTCAACCTCCCATTTAACAATTGTGTCTCTCTCAATGTTCTGAATGCTACCATCAACTAATTTTGCCTTTGATGGAAAGAAATTGACCGTCAATTCGAAGGTCCGAGCGGCAACATCCCCTCTGTCAGTGGCGGACAGTGTGAGCCCGTGAGAAAGAGCAGACTAGGCCCTAATTGCATGCAAAATTGGATTAGAGAAAGGAGCATTACCTATTCGAAGTTGAATCTGGCGGCTCCATCTCGGTATGCCCACGGGCTCCCTCACAACCTATCGATTCAACAAGCGAAAACAGAGGAAACGGGGCAGCTGAGATCTACGGGGCCGAGAGAGGAACGGGAGGGGGACTAGTGTTTTCACTCACCATTTTTTGAGGACGAAGGCTCCGCCGCCGTTGAGAACGAGGTCTCAGCCGCCGCCGTTGAGAACGCAAGATCCGCCGCCACCGGAGAAGAAGGGGGGGAGGGGGCAGAGTGGCGGGCCCGGCACGGTCGGGCGGCAGGGCACGGTCAGCTGTTTTGAGGAGCAATTAAGTTGGACCCACATGTCCTAACATAAACGGGCTTGGTTGACGACCAATTAAACCACATTTAACACCCCCTGTGGCCCTGGGCTATTTAACTGCTCAAATGTGTCGCACCACAGCCATTTGCTCGAACAACGTCGCACTCTAGCCAATTCACATAAAAAACGTCGCACAGGAGCTATTGGCCCCTGTTTGCCGTGCTCACTGGCGTAGAGATTGTGCGTGGCGACGACGACGGCCTCCACATGGTCAGGCACAAGTGCACATGTTACTACTTCTTCGAGGACGAAATCAAGTGTGTACTCTGAACTAGTGATCTCGCTTTTGCTATGCATTCTCGTTCGTCCCTACAGCTACATGCATTCATGGACATGCTCGAGCAGCTGCCTGTAACAATGATGCGATGATGACTACTCCCTCCCTTCCTAAATACTCCCTCCGTTTAGAATTATTTGTTTCGGAAATAGATGTATCTAAAACTAAAATACGTCTAGATACATCCATTTCTGCAACAAGTAATTCCGAACGAAGGGAGTATAAGTATTTCTAGAGATTTCACCATAGACTACATACGAAGCAAAATGAGTGAATCTTCACTATAAAATGCATTTATAAACATCACTATGTAGTCCATAGTAAAATCTCTACAAAGATTTATATTTAGAAATGAAGAAAGTATATTTGATATCAGAAAGTAGGTGTGTTTTCTATGGTAATACATGTCTCATTTATATCATAAGATCGTAGTACAAGCCACGTACATCCAAACTGACAAAATTGAAAAGACGGCAGAACTCTAGCATTTGCACAAAGGTACACCAACCAAGAAAGAAAATTACATTCAAGACAGAAGAATCCCTGAGCTTGACACCAACGCCCATCACCTGCCTCCGGCACCACCACAACAACCACCAAAGAAAAGAAAAATGATGGATCACCTCTCACCCGACCTCGAAGCGGCTCCATCGCTGATATGCAGCCTTGCGGACCTCCAAGGTGGCTCACCTAAGGCGAAGCCATTAGTGTTGAATGAATCAGACCGGAGCAACACCCCGGACACATCATCGAACTCCAAATTTAACACCCCTGCATGACTAAGGAGTCGTAGGAGGAAACCATGCCTGCCAGCCATGAACCACAAACTCAGGACACGATCCACCATCTTTCATATGTCGTCGATGTAGACCATAATCTGCATCTGCTCCTCGACTACCTCCCAAGCTCTGCGTCGGTGCTGGAGCAAACATTGTCGCAACAGTGTAGCCCGAGGACACAATTCCACCACAAGGATGTTCCCGCCGCCATGCCATCCATGCTTGAACGGACTGGTTGTCAAATCCAGCCCCAACCATAGGACTGATCGCCTTTTCGGGGAAGGATCTGAAGCTTCTTTATTTAGTGTCACTATCGCCGCCGCCGAAGCCATGACAATAAACGAACGAAACCTTATGTACTAGGGCCTAAAACCTAAAGCTACACGATCCACACACATAGATCTGGCGACTCCCCTCACCACTTACGACCGAGGTCGCCGGCGAAGAGGAGCCGTCGGAGGACGGCGGCAGAAGGGCCTGGTGGCTGGCCAGTCGCCCTTTCTTTCCTGGGAAGAAAGAAAAGCGATATGTTATTAGAGCATCTTTAGCCCATTCTCCGTAACTTAATTCTCCATCCTATCTCTACATATTACTAGCACATCACCAAACTAACTTGACCCCACATGGAAGTCCTTCTTCATCTTCTTCCCTCTTCTTTCTTCTTCCTTTCCCTTCTTCCTTCCATGTGGCCAACAACAACTTATGTCCACTAGATGATGTCCATGAGCCAGCTATGGCCTAGGATAGGTGCTGCGCAAAAGTAATTTGATAGAAGCTCACCGAGCGGTGACGTAAGCTTTTGGCAAAGTAGTCCAGAAAGTAGGTGAAATTCACCATCCACGGATGACGGCTTGGTTTCCTCTTTGTCCGAATAAGTCGTCATTGGCTAGAATCAATATATTCACGAGATCCGAGTCACAATTTGTATCGACTAAAGAAATACTAGGAATTCCCAAAATGGCACATTCCCGAAGAGCTATATACTCTTTTGGCTGATCAAGGACGATAACAATGTTTGGCAATCTCGTCATATATTTGATCCCTCCGAGATACCTTTGCAAGGTAGATAATTTTCTTTTCAAGATTGTCACATCTCTTTTTGGGAGATGGTGGAATTTTCCTTCCGCTCTTAAGTCTCTAAATTGAGAAAATCTAGTTTGGTAACCGACCAATTCGTTAACATACCACTAAGCCGCTTTTTATTAACATACTGACAACAAGCCCTTATTGCAGCTGATGCTACTAAATTTTTCGCTCTATTTTTTGTACCAACAATTAAGAAAAAATTTCCCTAACTTGCTTCAAACTAAATCACAAGCTTCTGATAAAAATGAGCCGTTCTAGCGAGATTTATAATTTCAGTGTCTTTATGCTCTGCCGAAATGTAAGTGGCCATTTTAGGATTCCATTTTTTAATACCATCACAAAAATAAATGCATGCTTCTATCATCTTTTTCTGTCATTTTTTCCACACTTCCTTTTTTTCATCCTATTATTCCATTACATAATTTATTTCTTTTTGGAGATTAAAAAATATCTGAAATAGCTTGAAATAAATAATAATTGTTCCAATAATAATTGTTTGGAGAGAACCTTGTACTAAGAGTTGGTCATGGATGCATGGTATAAACATAACATTAATGAATTAAATGACTTGTTTTGCTTATTGAAAAATTAGAATTTGACCTGTTAGTGTTCTAAGTTCAAAAGTCTAGTAAAGTAAAAATATATGATTTATGTATCCTTAAATCATAGTCCCTCCTTTTCGGTTTATAGGGCTCATCTAAAAAAAGTTTTTTTCCATTTTATAACTCTCAATTCTAATAGTTACGATCGCATGTTCAGATTTCTAGGTGCATTAAATCACCGCATGCAAAAATCAAGAGAAAACTCATGATACGTCTCCAACGTGTCTATAATTTTTGATTGCTCCATGCTATATTATGTATTGTTTTGGACTAAATTGGGCTTTATTTTCCACTTTTATATTACTTTTGGGACTAACCTATTAACCGGAGGCCCAGCCCAGAATTGTTGTTTTTTTTGCCTATTTCAGTGTTTCGAAGAAACGGAATATCAAACGGAGTCCAACTCAGAATGAAATCTTCGGGAACGTGATTTTCTCACCGGATAAGACCTAGGAGACTTGGACCCTCCGTCAAGAAAGCTCCGAGGAGGCCACGAGGGTGGCGGGCACCCCCCCCCTAGGGCGCGTCCCCCTACCTCGTGGGCCCCTCGAGGCTCCACCGACGTACTTCTTCCTCCAATGTATACCTACGTACCCCCATCAGGTCAGATACGGAGCCAAAAACCTAATTCCACCGCCGCAATTTCCTATATCCACGAGATCCCATCTTGGGGCCTGTTCCGGAGCTCCGCCAGAAGGGGATTCCACCATGGAGGGCTTCTACATCAACATCATAGCCTCTTCGATGAAGTGTGAGTAGTTTACTTCAGACCTTCGGGTCCATAGTTAGTAGCTAGATGGCTTCTTCTCTCTTTTTGGATCTCAATACAATGTTCTCCCCCTCTCTCGTGGAGATCTATTCGATGTAATCTTCTTTTTGCGGTGTGTTTGTTGAGACCGATGAATTGTGGGTTTATGATCAAGATTATCTATGAGCAATATTTGAATCTTTTCTGAATTCTTTTATGTATGATTGAGTTATCTTTGCAAGTCTCTTGAATTATCCGTTTGGTTTGGCCAACTAGATTGGTAGTTCTTGCAATGGGAGAAGTGCTTAGCTTTGGGTTCAATCTTGCGGTGTCCTTTCCCAAAGGATGTAAGGGCAGCAAGGCACGTATTGTATTGTTGCCATCGAGGATAACAAGATGGGGTATTTATCATATTGCATGAATTTATTCCTCTACATCATGCCATCTTGCTTAAGGTGTTACTCTGTTTTCATGAACTTAATACTCTAGATGCATGCTGGATAGCGATCGATGAGTGGAATAATAGTAGTAGATGCAGGCGGGAGTCGGTCTACTTGTCTCGGACATGATGCCTATATACATGATCATACCTAGATACTCTCATAACTATGCTCAATTCTATCAATTGCTCAACAGTAATTCGTTCACCCACCGTAAAATACATATGCTCTTGAGAGAAGCCACTAGTAAAATCTATGGGCCCCAGGTCTATTTTCATCATATTAATCTTCCTATGCTTTATTATTTCTTTGCTCTTTACTTTGCCTTTTTATTTTACTTTGCATCTTTATACCTAAAATACCAAAAATATTATCTATCATCTCTATCAGATCTCACTCTCGTAAGTGACGGTGAAGGGATTGACAACCCCTATTCGCGTTGGTTGCGAGGAGCTATTTGTTTTGTGTAGGTACGAGGGACTCGCGCTGGCCTCCTACTGGATTGATACCTTGGTTCTCAAAAACTGAGGGAAATACTTACGCTACTCTGCTGCATCATCCTCTTCTCTTCGGGGAAATCCAACGCAAGCTCAAGACGTAGCAAGAAGGATTTCTGGCGCCGTTGCCGGGGAGTCTACGCACAAGTCAACATACCAAGTACCCATCACAATCCCTTATCTCCCGCATTACATTATTTGCCATTTGCCTCTCGTTTTCCTCTCCCCCACTTCACCCTTGGCATTTTATTCGCCCTCTCTTTTTCGTTTGCCTTGATGTCTTACTTGGCTCGTTTGCTCGTTTGGTTGAAATAGTTGAGTATTTATTCCTAAACAAAGAAGCTAATATCTATGGATCCTCATCCGCTTGCCAATCTTTTTAAGAGATCCAATTATGATGAACCAATTCCTAGTGATTTGGATGCACTAGATTATCTTTATAAGCTTTTGCCTGAAATCCGTAAATCTGGAAATTGTGATGAAGAGCTTCACGATAGATCTTTGAATAAAAAGCATGATTGCAATGATTTTATTATAAATTCTATTGATGTAAATTATGGTAATAATATGCAAAACCCTAAGCTTGGGGATGCTAGTTTTGCTATGTCCAATAGTCATGATTGGGGAGATTCTTCTTATGATCTTGAAAATTTATTTAAGCCCCATGATGAATATAAGATTGATAATAGTGTTTGCAATGATATTGAAAGTGGGCTTGGAAGAGTGTCAACTTTAGATCCCACATATTTGGATAACATTCAATCTTATGAAATTTTTGATAAAAGTGGGCTTGGAGAAATCATGACTTTAGTTAATGATAATCCCACTATTTTGGAAGAGTGTCAACTTCGCATGCATGTGGATCGTGTTGAGAATAGGTTATGTGATAGCTATATTGTTGAATTTTCTTATGATCCTACATGTAATTATTATGATAGAGGAAAATATGGTTATAGAAATTTTCATGTTACTAAATTACCTCTCGTTATGTTGAGATTGCTATTCTTCCTTTCCACTTCCTTGCATATGCTAGTTTTTTCTTGCTATGATAATTTGTTTGCCTATAATATGCCTATGCATAGGAAGTATGTTAGATTTAAGTGTGGTTGTCACATGTTTTATGATGCTCTCTTTGTGCCTCAATTCTTGTCTTTCTTGTGAGCATCATTGAAATCTCAATGCCTAGCTAAAAAGGCTTAAAGAAAAGCGCTTGTTGGGAGACAACCCAATATTTTTCCTTGCTGTTATTCAATAAATAATCCATCTACCTTCTGTTTGTATGTGGTTTTATGTTTTAATTAGTGTTTGTGTCAAGTTAAACCTATAGGATCTTCTTGGATAATAGTTATTTGATCTTGCGGTAATTTCCATAAACTTTTGGTTCACGAAAACAATTGTTAAAAATCACCAGAACGTGCTAAAATAGTGATTCCAATTTATGCTGATCAATAAAAAAATTCCTAGTTCTTCCTATTTTTTCTGAATTTTTGGAGTTCCATAAGTTTGCGTTAGTTACAGATTACTACAGACTGTTCAGTTTTTGACAGATTCTGTTTTCCGTGTGTTGTTTGCTTATTTTGATGAATCTATGGCTAGTAAAATAGTTTATGATCCATAAGGAAGTTGGAATACAGTAGGTTTAACACCAATATAAATAAAGAATGAGTTCATTACAGTACCTTGAAGTGGTCTTTTGTTTTCTTTCGCTAACGGAGCTCACGAGAATTCTGTTGAGTTTTGTGTTGTGAAGTTTTCAAGTTTTGGGTGAAATTTTTTGATGGATTACGGAACAAGGAGTGGCAAGAGCCTAAGCTTGGGGATGCCCATGGCACCCCCAATATAATCTAAGGACACCAAAAGGTCGAGGCTTGGGGATGCCCCGGAAGGCATCCTCTTTAAATCCACTTCCATCGGTAACTTTACTTGGAGCTATATTTTTATTCACCACATGATATGTGTTTTGGTTGGAGCGTCTTGTATTATTTGCGTCTTTGCTTGTTAGTTTAACACAATAATCCTTGCTTTACACACCTTTTAAGAGAGCCATACATGAATCGGAATTTGTTAGAATACTCTATGTGCTTCACTTATATCTTTTGAGCTTGATAGTTTTGCTCTATGTGCTTCACTTATATCTTTTGAGCTTGATAGTTTTGCTCTAGTACTTCACTTATATCTTTTAGAGCACGGTGGTGGATTTGTTTTAAAGAAACTATTGATCTCTCATGCTTCACTTAGATTATTTTGAGAGTCGTAAGTAGCATGGTAATTTGCTTAATAATAATATGCTTGGTATTCAAGATTTGTAAAACTTTCTTTTGAGTGCATTGAATACTAAGAAAAGTTTTATGCTTGATAATTGTTTTGAGATATGGAGGTGATAATATCAAAGTCGTGCTAGTTGAGTAGTTGTGAATTTGAGGAATACTTGTGTTAAAGTTTGTGATTCCCGTAGCATGCATTTATGGTGAACCGTTATGTGATGAAGTCGGAGCATGATTTATTTATTGATTGTCTTCCTTATGAGTGGCGGTCGGGGACGAGCGATGGTCTTTTCCTACCAATCTATCCCCCTAGGAGCATGCGCGTAATACTTTGCTTTGATAACTTGTAGATTTTTGCGATAAGTATATGAGTTCTTTATGACTAATGTTGAGTCCATGGATTATACGCACTTTTCTCACCCTTCCACCATTGCTAACCTCTCTAATACCGCGTACTTTTCGCCGGTAACATACACCCACCATATACCTTCCTCAAAACAGCCACCATACCTACCTATCATGGCATTTCCATAGCCATTCCGAGATATATTGCCATGCAACTTTCCACCGTTCCGTTTATTATGACACGCTTCATCATTGTCATATTGCTTAGCATGATCATTTACTTGATATCGTATTTGTGGCAAAGCCACCGTTCATAATTCTTTCATACATGTCACTTATGAATCATTGCATATCCCGGTACACCGCCGGAGGCACACATATAGAGTCATATTTTGTTCTAAGTATCGAGTTGTAATTGTTGAGTTGTAAGAAAAATAAAAGTGTGATGATCATCATTTTTAGAGCATTGTCCCAAGTGAGGAAAGGATGATGGAGACTATGATTCCCCCATAAGTCAGGATGAGACTCCGGACGAAAAAAAAAGAGGCCACAAAAAAAGAGAAGGCCCAATAAAAAAATGAGAGAAAAAGAGAGAAGGGACAATGTTACTATCCTTTTACCACACTTGTGCTTCAAAGTAGCACCATGATCTTCATAATAGAGAGTCTCTCGTTTTGTCACTTTCATATACTAGTGGGAATTTTTCATTATAGAACTTGGCTTGTATATTCCAATAATGGGCTTCCTCAAATTGCCCTAGGTCTTCGTGAGCAAGCGAGTTGGATGCACACCCACTTAGTTTCATTTGTTGAGCTTTCATATACTTATAGCTCTAGTGCATCCTTTGCATGGCAATCCCTACTCACTCACATTGATATCTATTGATGGGCATCTCCATAGCCCGTTGATATGCCTAGTTGATGTGAGACTATCTTCCCTCTTTTGTCTTCTCCACAACCACCATTCTATTCCACATATAGTGCTATATCCATGGCTCATGCTCATGTATTGCGTGAAGATTGAAAAAGTTTTGAAAATGTCAAAAGTATGAAACAATTGCTTGGCTTGTCATCTGGGTTGTGCATGATTTAAATACTTTGTGTGGTGAAGATAGAGCATAGCCAGACTATATGATTTTGTAGGGATAACTTTCTTTGGCCATGTTATTTTGAGAAAACATGATTGCTTTGTTAGTATGCTTGAAGTATTATTACTTTTATGTCAATATGAACTTTTGTCTTGAATCTTTCGGATCTGAATATTCATACCACAATTAAGAAGAATTACATTGAAATTATGCCAAGTAGCACTCCGCATCAAAAATTCTCTTTTTATCATTTACCTACTCGAGGACGAGCATGAATTAAGCTTGGGGATGCCTGATACGTCTCCAACGTACCTATAATTTTGATTGCTCCATGCTATATTATCTATTGTTTTGGACTATATTGGGCTTTATTTTCCACTTTTATATTACTTTTGGGACTAACCTATTAACCGGAGGCCCAGCCCAGAATTGCTATTTTTTGCCTTTTTTAGTGTTTTGAAGAAACGGAATATCAAACGGAGTCCAAACGGAATGAAATCTTCGGGAACGTGATTTTCTCATCGGATAACACCCAGGAGACTTGGGCCCTCCGTCAAGAAAGCTCTAAGGCGGCCACGAGGGTGGAGGGCACCCCCCCCTCCCCAGGGCGCACCCCCTACCTCGTGGGCCCCTCGAGGCTCCACCGACGTACTTCTTCCTCCTATATATACCTCATTACCCCGTCGGATCAGATCACGGAGCCAAAACCTAATTCCACCGCCGCAACTTCCTGTATCCACGAGATCCCATCTTGGGGCCTGTTAGGAGCTCATGGGAAGGATTCCACCACGGAGGGCTCCTACATCAACATCATAGCCTCTCCGATGAAGTGTGAGTAATTTACTTCAGACCTTCGGGTCCATAGTTAGTAGCTAGATGGCTTCTTCTCTCTTTTTGGATCTCAATACAATGTTCTCCCCCTCTCTCGTGGAGTTCTATTCGATGTAATCTTCTTTTTGCGGTGTGTTTGTTGAGATCGATGAATTGTGGGTTTATGATCAAGATTATCTATGAGCAATATTTGAATCTTTTCTGAATTCTTTTATGTATGATTGAGTTATCTTTGCAAGTCTCTTCGAATTATCCGTTTGGTTTGGCCAACTAGATTGGTAGTTCTTGCAATGGGAGAAGTGCTTAGCTTTGGGTTCAATCTTGCGGTGTCCTTTCCCAAAGGATGTTAAGGGCAGCAAGGCACGTATTGTATTGTTGCCATCGAGGATAACAAGATGGGGTATTTATCATATTGCATGAATTTATTCCTCTACATCATGTTATCTTGCTTAAGGCGTTACTCTGTTTTCATTAACTTAATACTCTAGATGCATCTTTGGATAGCGGTCGATGAGTGGAGTAATAGTACTATATGCAGGCAGGAGTCGGTCTACTTGTCTCAGACGTGATGCCTATATACATGATCATACCTAGATACTCTCATAACTATGCTCAATTCTGTCAATTGCTCAACAGTAATTCGTTCACCCACCGTAAAATACATATGCTCTTGAGAGAAGCCACTAGTGAAATCTATGGCCCCCGGGTCTATTTTCATCATATTAATCTTCCTACGCTTTATTATTGCTTTGCTCTTTACTTTGCCTTTTTATTTTACTTTGCATCTTTATACCAAAAATATTATCTATCATCTCTATCAGATCTCACTCTCGTAAGTGACCGTGAAGGGATTGACAACCCCTATTCGTGTTGGTTGCGAGGAGCTATTTGTTTTGTGTAGGTACGAGGGACTCATGGCGTGGCCTCCTACTGGATTGATACCTTGGTTCTCAAAAACTGAGGGAAATACTTACGCTACTCTGCTGCATCATCCTCTCCTCTTCGGGGAAAACCAACACAAGCTCAAGACGTAGCAACTCACCAATGCATGTAAGTTTTTTATCATTTAGTGGTCATACTAATTAAGTATTTTTGCAAACTACGAAATGTATTCCATCTCACCATCTACCTTGGTTGGAAAGATTTTCAAATTGAGCCCTATAAACCGGAAAGGAGGGGGTATAAGGTTAAATATTAAATGGGGGTTCTTATGTCTCATAAAAAATGTTACATCAGAATCAAAGAAACTACTTATGTATGGAGAAACAAAATATCTCTCATTTTCGACGCTAATTGATTTTTAATAAAGGTTGTCTTTTGGGGAATGATGCACAATTTTTCGGAATCCAATACCAACAAGTATAACCTCCTCCACCTCAAACTATGTTTTCTTTCAAGCCTTTCAACCAATCGATGCGACCTCATAGGGCAGCTTCTGCTAAAACTCGGCCAGTTTCTTCAAAACGTGCTTCAGATATGAAACTTTGGGTATTGAGGGAAGCCCTTGTTATTCCCAATAAGTTTGCCCGATAATAGATCGATTAATCCAAAGTTCGCCCTGCTCGTTCCGCTCGCAATAGTCTGATTAATTCTTCAGGCGAAAAACCTTTTGGATGTTACCTGGTGTATAATAATCTATATATATATATATATATATATATATATTATGGATTTGTACCCTTTGGGATCGATAAACCTTTTGGATTTTAATAACTAAAGAGATACGACTTCAGGCTATGCTTAGCTCAACTCCAATCAAGAATCCCCAAGGGACCCCAAGAATTATTGGTATACACTCATTCCAATCCTCAATTCTCTTTTCGAGATTTGGGGATAATGAATCAACTAAACGTGCTTCAAGGATTTGTTCCATTTTTGGAAGACCTTGTGTCACACCCTAATTTTCATGCCACAACACTTAAGCTAACAAATCATGATAAAATGTGGTTTAACAAAAACTTTTGAGTGCTTTGGACTCTACTTGATTGGATTTTTGTTTGTTGTTTGCAAGTGCTCTAAAAATCAAATAAATCCTCCAAATCTTATACTCCTTCTCCTTGATCCAAAGATTTTCCCGATGATCATGCCATATGTATAGGACAGAATAGTATTTTGTTACAAAAATAATTTGGCCAAAAATTATTTTCTAAATTAGGTTTTCCAAAAACACTGAAGTGAGACTTGAACTACAAGTACTTAATTTTTGGTATGAAAAATCTTTCAAAAATTGTATTTGACTCCTATTAGATGCAGGAATCCTATAAACCACAAAAATATCATTTTAAAAGTTATTTTGCTATTTTATTTAAAGGATTTTCTTGAGGCCAGAAATGGTCTTTAATAGGTTAAAATTATTTAATATTTCAAAAATATTTGGGAAATTTTATGGAAGCTCTTTGGACATATATTGTACATATATAAGAGTTTCAACACATGGTCATGTTCAAAATATTGGTCAAACCCATCAAAAAACCCTTCCTGGATATTTCAAGCTTTTGAAATATACAAAGGAAATATTCTTATTTAAATCCAAGAAAATTCTATAATGTCACAAATACCCTACTGGATGATCCTGCAAAGTCTCATGTCATGGAGAACAACATAACCCCATCAAACCCTCACAAAACCATTTATGTCCTTTTCCAAGTTGGAACAACCTTGGACTACCAAACATGTCCAAATGTTCTCCAACTTTATACACATGCTAAAATGGTCCAATAATTCATCTAGACCAAATGGCACAAGTTGTAGAACAAGATAACTTGATCAAAGTGCCCCAAAACCCTCTCCGTCCAGATCCAAGTTTGAACAACTTTACATTGCCAACTATCTCCTTTTGATCCCAATTTTGTGGACATGCTAAAATCATCAAATTATGACACTACACCAAGTGGTGCATCAAGGACAAAAGATTTGCATGATTAAATCTTGGAAACCCCATTTCTGTTCATTTCTAGGGTTCGCGAAAGTTACATTGGCAACTTTATTCAAATGAGCTCAAACTTGGTTGTCAACCTTATTTTTATATGCCATTTGATCCTGTTAAATATCATGTCAAGGAGAATTCATTTACTTTCCCAAATTTGCATCAAACACCTTCTGTCATTTTGCCAAAACCACCATTTGGACCACTTCCACTAATCTCCTTTGCCTCATTTTTTACCAGAGCTCCCCTGGTCATCTTCTACCTCCAGTAACACCCACTCATCCAGAGCTCAATGATTGAGGGGAGAAAACCCTCACTTTACCCCTCTGGATAGCACCAAATTCTCTCTCTCAACCCCCTCCTCACTCCAGGAGCATCCATGAGCATCCAATGCTTTCCAACTATTCTTTACT
The DNA here is from genome assembly GCA_021605145.1 of Aegilops bicornis. Lineage (NCBI taxonomy): Eukaryota > Viridiplantae > Streptophyta > Magnoliopsida > Poales > Poaceae > Aegilops > Aegilops bicornis. Next base: position 724,917,432 of record CM038671.1, on the reverse strand, counting down.
TACCCCCAAAACCCCCAAACACTAGAAGACATGCCCATGGCATAGTTAACACGCCCTGGCATGCAGAGAGGGCGCTCTGGAGCATGCTACAGTGCTCCCATGCACTATAACTCGACCATCCCGAGGCTCCCGACAGTGTTGGGCGTCGGGATCGTGTCCCCCGAGGCTGGATCGAGGTCCACGACACGCCTAGCTGTCGGACCCCTCCTCCCTAGCCCTCCTCTCTCCTCTACAGCTAGTGCCGCGCCCGCGTCTGTGACCCACCTCGAGCATTCTCTGCTCCTCCTCTCCCTTTCTAGAGCCCTGGGCCATGCCCACGAGCACCACAGAGGGCTCCAGGCCCCCTTCCCCGACCACCACGGCGATTCCCGCGGGCACCCGTGAGCTCAGCTCATGGTGCGCCATGGTCTCACCATATAGAGCCTCACCGGGCCTCTCCTTCATCGGCATTCACTCTCTCTCCCTCCCCTGGACCTCCTGGACCGGCCCTCTCTCACTCTCGCGTCCTTTGTCCACTGTTGGCGCCGCCTCTCCTCGCGGCGCCACTTCTTCTTCCTCCTCCTCTCACACAACTGTCTCTTCTCTCTTAGTTTCTCTCAAAACACTCTGATGAACACACACCATGGAAGGAACACACACACACACACACACACACACACACACACACCTCACCGTGGAGAAAAGTGGCTTTGCCTCGAGACACTTCCTTGGCAACCACAAGTGCTACATTTTGGCCACAACCCTTTCGGCATCTAATTTTCATTGCTCCAATATAACACTTATATACAAAGGATCCAGCCACCTATGGCATGCACTCACGCACTAACCCGGCGCCATTCCCGGCCACTAACACCACGCACAAGTACCACTAACAGCATGCAGCGCTGCCCACTATTCCTCAACGGCCGCATACAACCCAGCCGAGTCCAGCTACATGACCTCCGCTAGCAAGCACAAGGAACCCGCTAAGGGCATGGACGAGATTCCCCTCGCTGAGTGCATCCGTCTCAGGCAGATCATTCCTTATGTGAATGCTCGTGCTACCTTCAGAGGCAATGACTTGTTTTGGACCAAGCAGCAGACTCTCATTTATCTAGATGTGATCAAGGCCAAGAAAAATACCTACGTGGATGTCAAGTGGATTGACATGAATCATATGAGGAAGTACAAGTTTCGTGAGTACTTTGGAGAGGCTCTGGATTTGGTGGAGCAGTTTGGTATTGAACATGTGATCTCTTTCCACCTGGACTATGACCCTGAGCTTATCTGTCAGTTCTTTGCCACCTATGTCATGCACTCACGCACTAACCAAGCGCCATTCCCAGCCACTAACACCACGCACAAGCACCACTAACAGCATGCAGCGCTGCCCACTATTCCTCAACGGCCGCATACAACCCGGCCGAGTCCAGCTACCAACTCATGCATGCAAACTAACTCAGCCTATTCTCTTGACTAATACTTATCTTAACTACCATGCATCTCTAGTACTAATGTGACATGCAACACACCCATCACGGCACACTTGGACATGTACAACGCATGTCAAGATTAATCCTAACATCCACCACCACAGCCAAAGCATCGTCGTCGGTCGCCGCCAAAATCCGCGCTGGCTGGACTCCCTCCTCTCCCTAAAACCATATCAGGGGACACGAGAACTTGCAAAAGGCGAGAGATGAAGCAAAAGGTATGGCTGGTGAGAACTTGATGACTGTCTTTGTCTTTCTACCCATTCTCAACTCTGGGCTTATTGTTATTTTGCAGACAAACTGGAGGAGGCTCTGAAGAAGAAAGACCACGATCTTGCGAGAGGCCTGAAGGCGGCTTTGGAGAAAACAAAGCTCGCGGAAGAGAAACTTCGTCTCGGTCGGCAAACTCAAGAGGAGAATACCAAAGCGAAGGCTGCTCGACGCGGCCAACAAGGAGGTTAGCCGGTGAAGAATGACAAAGTTGCCTTGGTGACAAAATTTGGTGAAGCTGGCGGGGAAGAGGAATGATCACGGAGGCTTATCCGGGAGGGCTCGCCAAGAAGCTATTCCTCATGCTTGAAGGTAATTCCTCTTATCCGATCGACTTTTCATCATCGACTCATCATAGAACCATTAGCTTGAACTCGAGTCGTGTTTGCAGAATTCTGTCAGAACTTCGAAGAGGAGACCAGTCGAGTGGAGACAAGCCTGGACCCCATCAACTCTCCCGTGAAGGATGAAGTCGCTATGAACGTGCTCCGACTGGAGTCTCGCATTCCTGGTGTGGTGGACTATCTCACTCGACTGAAAGATGCGGTGACGCGGATCGACTCAACACTCTGGCCAGACCAGACGCTTCAGAATGACCTCGAGTCCTTAATGACTCGACTGAATGAGGTTCCAAGTCAAGTGCAAGAATGGAAAAAGTCTTCTACCAGGTGCGGTGCTGATGTTGCTCTGTCTCTGGTTCGTGTCCACTGCAAGGAGGCGCGGGAGGAAAAGCTGGCGTCCATCAAAGTTGCCAATACCAAGAAGTATGATTTCCAATCTTTCATGGAGACTTTCATCGCTGCTGCCACCCGGATTGCTGATGGGATTGATCTTGACCAGTTTGTGGCTCCTTCCAGTCCTCCACCTGAGGAGTAAAAAACTTCTATGCTCTACCTTAAATTTGCCTCGGAATGCCGAGTGGTTTTGTAACCGATAAACTTTAACGGGCTTGAGGCCTGGGTACTTCTGCATCCTTAGAGCATCTCCAACAGCCGCGCTAAACTAGCGTCGCGCCGCAAAATAGGCCTTTTTAGCGCGCGCGCTGGCGGCGGCTTCGCTCGGCCAGGCGTGCAAAAACGGCCTTGCGCGATAGCAGGTTGGTAGCGGTCAAAAACACTTATCCGCGGTGTATTTGGAGCGCCCGGCTGTTGTAGCGGCACTCGGCGCTTCGCCGCACTCTCCCTCTCCTCGTCCCTCGCCCAGCGCGCCGGTGCGGCGCCCTGCCCCCGCCATGGACGCCAAGACACCGGCGCCCGCTCACCCACAGTACATCCGCGACCCCCCGCCGCCGCGGCCGCCGCCGCCGAAACCCTAGTGCGGCGAAGGCCAAGGCGTCGCCACCGCCGGAGCTCCGCCGAGCGTCGGCCTCGCGTGCAGCCTCTTCTTGCTGCCGCGGATGACTACGGCGCCGGCGCCATGGGAGGCATTGGTGGCTTTGGAGGCATGGGAGGCATGGGTGCACCTCCGGCCGCCATGGGAGGCATGGGTGGCTTTGGAGCACCCTCCGACGCTATGGCCGCCATGGGAGGCATGGGTGCACCTCCGGCCGTCATGGGAGGCATGGGTGGCTTTGGAGCACCCTCCGACGCTATGGCCACCATGGGAGGCATGGGTGCACCTCCGGCCGCCATGGGAGGCATGGGTGGCTTTGGAGCACCCTCCGACGCTATGGCCGCCATGGGAGGCATGAGTTTTGCTTCTCTCATGGGAGGCATGGGTGCACCTCCGGCCGCCATGGGTGCACCTCCGGCCGCCATGGCTTCTCACACACATTCCCATGAAGATGTCGTTGAAGATCTTGCCAACACCGTCGGAGCTTCACATGATGCGGTGCGTGATGAGGATAGGGAGAAAGGTTCATCTTCGGAGTCGGAAGAGTCGTCTTCGGAATATGAGGACGAAGACGAAGAAGAGGAAGATGAAGATGAAGCTTGATGTGTCTTTCATGTCTTGAACTTTTAGTTTGCATTTGAACTTGGTTGGATGAACTTGTGGGCATGATTTTGATGAACTTGTGGGCATGAACTTTTATTCATCAACTTGTTTGTGTCAAATTTTACATGTTCATTTTTGTCCAAAATATCCATATATGCAAAATGCCCGGTGAGTCGCGCTGTATTTTTAGCGCTCTGCTGGAACGGCCTTGCTGCATTATGGCAGTTCTTTGGAGCCAGCCTTGATATAAAACCAGCCAAGAGCCTTGCAGCTAAAAGGTTTTTTGCGCGTGGCGCTATAGCGCGGCTGTTGGAGATGCTCTATGCTATCCGAACTTGGTTTATCATCGAGCGTGCTTTTATTTGCCTTCAATGCGAACTTTGCTTTTCATTTGGAATATACTTCAATGCTTGAGCAGCATCCTTGAGGTGAATATCCAGTCGACTTGCACTTCATCGATTTTGCAGGTAGGGATGAAGTAACGACTGCGACAGACCTCGTCGTCCTTGCGGATCGGGATGGACCGCACGTGGTACTTGTGGTGCAGCTCTGAAGGAGAAGGTAGCAGTCGACCTGCACCTCGTCGTCCTTGCGGATTGGGATGGACTGCACGTTGTACTTGTGGCGTAGCTCCGAAGGAGAAGGTAACAGTCAACCTGCACCTCGTCGTCCTTGCGGATTGGGATGGATTTCTTGCTTAGGCGAGTACTCGGACTGCAACTAAGCCTCCGAGTGGGAGGTTTGCTCTCCACTCGGTAGGGTTTTAAATACTTAGGCGAGTACTGGACTGCAGCTAAGCCCCCCCAGTGGGAGGTTTGCTCTCCACTCGGTAGGATTTTTCAATACTTAGGTAGTCTTGGACTGCAGCTAAGCCCCAGTGGGAGGTTTGCTCTCCACTCGGTAGGATTTTTCAATACTTAGGCGTAGTCTTGGACTGCAGCTAAGCCTCCGAGCGGGAGGTTTGCTCTCCACTCGGTAGGATTTTTCAATACTTAAGTAGTCTTGGACTGCAGCTTTGGCCCCGAGTGGGAGGTTTGCTCTCCACTCGGTAGGATTTTTCAATACTTAGGCGAGTACTGGACTGCAGCTAAGCCCCCGAGTGAGAGGTTTGCTCTCCACTCGGTAGGATTTTTTATGGCGTAGCTCCGAAGGAGAAGGTGGCAGTCGACCTGCACCTCGTCGTCCTTGTGAAGCACACATTGTATTAAATACTTAGGCGAGTACTGGGACTGCAGCTAAGCCCCCGAGTGGGAGGCTGGCTCACCACTCGGTAGGATTCTAAAACACTTAGGCGAGTACTTGGACTGCAGCTAAGCCCCCGAGTGGGAGGCTGGCTCACCACTCGGTAGGATTTTAAAACACTTAGGCGAGTACTTGGACTGCAGCTAAGCCCCCGAGTGGGAGGCTGGCTCCTCACTCGGTAGGATTTTTCAGATACCTAGGCGAAACGGATTCGCAGCTAAGCCCCCGAGTGTGAGGCTGGCTCTTCACTCGGCAGGGATTTTTTTTACAAACTTAGGTGAAACAGGTTCGCGGCTAAGCCACCCACTGGGGGAAATTTCTTATGTAAATGAAAAAGTAATAACAATCACTGGGAAAATTATAACATTCTTGTCTTTGATAAACAAACTACAGAGGTACTTCTATTACATCTCACCCGAGTGAGTTCTTAAGTGTAAAAGGGGCGGAGCAGCTCCGCATTCCAGGCTCGAGGCTCATTGATCTGGCGTTCGACGTTGTAAAGATGGTAAGCTCCATTGTGGAGAACTCTGGTGACGATGAAGGGACCTTCCCAAGTGGGAGCGAGCTTGTGTGGTTTCTGCTGATCCACTCGGAGGACCAGATCCCCTTCTTGAAAGGCTCGGCTCTTCACATTTCTAGCGTGGAATCGACGCAAGTCCTGCTGATAGATGGTCGATCGGATCAGGGCCATCTCTCTCTCCTCTTCAAGGAGGTCGATTGCATCTTGCCGGGCTTGCTCCGCTTGACTTGAGAGTAGAGTTCGACTGGGCGCATTGTGAAGCGAGTCACTCGGCAGAACTGCTTCAGCTCCATAGACCATAAAGAATGGAGTTCTCCCAGTCGACCGATTAGGAGTGGTCCTCAATCCCCAAAGAACCGACGGAAGTTCGTCAACCCATGCTCCTGCTGCATGCTTGAGATCACGCATCAGTCGAGGTCTCAGTCCTTTGAGAATTAGACCATTTGCTCGTTACCTTGTCCATTCGACCGGGGTGAGCGGCGAAGCATAGTCGACTCGCGTGCCACGAGGCGCAAAAGGCTTTGAACTTGTCGGAATCGAAATTTGACCCATTGTCGATGATGATGTTGTGCGGAACTCCATATCTGAATATCAACTCTCGATGAAATCGACAAAGAAGGCACGCATCAATGTTCTTGATAGGTTTAGCTTCGATTCACTTCGTAAACTTGTCGACTGCCACAAGCAAATGAGTGAAACCACTCCTGCCAGTTCTCAGTGGTCCAATCATATCCAACCCCCAAACAACGAAAGACCTGACGAGGGGAATGGTCTTCAATCTTTGAGGCGGGTTTGTGTGACATATTGGAATAGAACCGACATCCTTCACACTTGTCGACTATTTCCTTTGCCATTTCATTTGCCTTTGGCGGTAAAATCCGCTCGGTATGCTTTAGCCACGATGGTCCGAGAGGACGCATGGTGACCACAGGTCCCCGAGTGGATATCATCAAGAACTATCTAACCTTCTTCTGGCGTTATGCACTTCTGGCTGACTCCAGTCACGCTTTCTCTGAATAACTGTCCCTTGATCACAGTAAAGGCCTTGGATCGGCGGACGATCTGTCTAGCCTCTTCTTCGTTCTCCGGGAGCTCTTTCCTCAGGATATACGCGATGTACGGTACTGTCCAGTCGGGAGTGATGACCACGACTTCCATGATCAGGTCGACCACCGCTGGGACCTCAACTTCAGTCGGATCAGTGGCACTTTTTGGCTGTGGAGCTTCTTCAGTGAAAGGATCCTCTTGAATCGACGGTGTGCGGATGTGCTCCAAAAACACATCACTGGGAATGGCTTCCCTCTTGGACCCTATTTTCGCCAAATCATCAGTAGCTTGATTTTTCAGTCGGGGTATATGATGAAGCTCTAACCCCTCAAACTTCTTCTCTAGCTTCCTCCTTTGCATTACGATGGCAGTCATGGCTGGACTTGACGTCCCACTCCTTCATCACCGATTAACCACGGATCTGAGTCGCCATAGACCATGAGGCTATTTGGACGCCGAGAGAAATGGCCACACGCAACCCATACAACAAAGGCTTCAGATTCTCGCTTCATTGTAGGAAGAATCAAAGTGAATCTGGAGCACATATCTGAGCTTATCTCCTCGGGAAACCAATACCACCTCAAAGACCGAAAACCATTCAAAGATCTTGGAACCATCAAAGAACATAGTCCAGGTGTTCCGAGTGAACTTGAGCTCAGAATCGTTGTTCGATCCACTCGGCGATGAAATCTGCTATTGCTTGGGATTTGATGGCTTTCTTTGCCTCAAACTTGATATCAAGGAGAAGAAGTTCAATCACCCATTTCGCCACTCGACCAGTTGTGTCTCTGTTGTGCAAAATCTCTGATAATGGGGCGTGATTAATCGTAATGGAATGATCGGAGAAGTAATGAGCAACCTTCTTGGCGGTCATATAAATCCCATACACAAGCTTACGATAATGAGGGTATCTTTGCTTTGACGGGTTAATACTTGAGAAAGATAATATCTTTGGGCGCTGAACTTTGAAGGCATTTCCTTCCTCTTCCCGCTCGACCGTAAGTAATCTTGTCTTGACGACTTGTCCTGTGGCTGCAATGTAAAGCAGCATCGGCTCCTTCTTGATTGGGGCAGCAAGCACCGGTTGGGTGGAGAGCGAGCTTTGAGCTCGCAAGCGCTGCATCAGCTTCAGGAGTCCACTCGAACTTGTCGACTTCTTCATCGATCGGTAAAGAGGCAATGCCTTTTCACCGAGGCGAGAGATGAATCGACTTAAAGCGGCCAAGCATCCAAGTAAGCCGGACATCGTGCACACGCCAGTATGCGTTTCATTCGAGTATAGTGCCAACTTTTACGGGTTAGCATCGATTCCTCGTTTAGAAACGAGAAAACCGAGTAACTTTCCGCCAGGAACGCCGAATGTGCACTTTGATGGATTAAGCTTGATATCATACCTCCTGAGATTGGCAAATGTTTCAGCAAGGTCAGTCAACAAGTCGGAACCTTTCCGTGACTTGACCACAATGTCATCCATGTATGCTTCCACATTCCGACTAATTTGAGTGAGTAAACACTTTTCAATCATCCTCATGAACGTGGCTCCGGCATTCTTGCGGCCGAATGGCATGGTGACATAACAGAAGCACCCGAATGGAGTGATGAAAGCTGTTTTGATCTCGTCGGGTCCATCTGACGGATCTGATGGTACCCGGAATATGCGTCTAAAAAGACAACCGCTCACATCCAGCGGTCAAATCGACTATTTGGTCGATGCAGGAGAGGAAAATGATCTTTCGGGCAGGCCCGATTGATATGTTTGAAGTCGATGCACATGCGCGATGAATTGTCCTTCTTAGGGACCATGACAACATTGGCGAGCCACTCGGAGTGGTAAATTTCTCGGATAAACTCTGCTGCTAAGAGCCGAGCCACCTCCTCGCCTATGGCCTTTCTCTTACGGGCGGCGGACCATCGAAGATGTTCTTTGACAGGTTTGACTTTTGAGTCGACTTCAGACGATGCTCAGCCAGTCCACAGGAACACTGGCATGTCGGCGGGCTTCCATGCAAAGATGTCCCAGTTCTCACGGAGGAACCGGATGAGCGCTTCTTCCTATTTGGAGTCGAGTGTTGTTGAGATGTGAGTCGAGCAGCATTGGGATCGGTCGAGATGAATATGAATTGGTTTCGTTTCCCGGACGGTGAAATCTTGACTCGTGGCGGGCTTCTTGGCTCGCAACAAATCACTCAGGTCTGCAGTTTTACGGTCTTGTTGCAGCTCGACCCACGCCATCCGAGCATCGGCGATCTTAGAGCCTTTACGAAAACACTCTTCCGTCTTTTTCCGATTGCGGTGATAGTGATCACACCTTTGGGACCTGGCATCTTTAGCTTGAGGTACACATAACATGGTCGAGCCATGAAACGTGCATATCTTGGCCTCCCGTAATAGCATGATAAGCGCTCTGAAATCCACGACCTCAAAGGTCAACTTTTCCTTATGAAAATTCTTGTAGTCACCAAAACCACATCGAGAGCAATTTGGCGAGTGACTCAGCCTTCTTTCCGTGAATGACTCCATGGAAGCTCATGTTCTTTGGTGCCGAGTCTGGACATCGGAATGCCCATCCCTTTCAACGTCTTTGCATACAAAATGTTCAAACCACTGCCACCATCCATCAAGACTTTGGTCAGTCGAGTGCCTTCGACGACTGGATCGACCACCAACGCTTTCCTCCCAGGGGTGGCAATGTGTGTTGGATGATCAGACTGGTCGAATGTGATGCCAGTCTGGGACCATTTCAGATAATTGGGCGTCGCCGGAGCGACCATGTTCACTTCTCGGTTGATAACATTCAATCGACTTTTGCTTTCAACGTCAGCAAAAATCATCAGGGTGGAATTGACCTGGGGGTATCCACCATCACTATCTTCCTTGTCCTCAACTTTGTCCGACTCCTTTTCCTTATCCTTGGGCTGCTTCCCTTGGAACTGCTGAATCAAGAGCCGACACTGTCGAGTGGTATACTTCGGGTAAATGAGTTTACCCTCTTCATATTTCTTCGTGTGAATGTGACATGGAAAGTCCAACACATCATTCCCATCTTGGTCTTTCACCTTCTTGGGGTTCCACGGACCCTTGGGTTTCCCCTTGAACTTTCCTGGGGTCATGACCAAGGCTTCTCCGGGAGCGGTGGCTCGGCTTTGTGCTTCGCTTCCAACTGGAGTTCCCTCCATTTGGCTTCATTAGCGGCTGACTTGTACTTACCACTCCGGAGCCGATCCTCTTCTTCACCATTAGCATACTTGGTGGCAATCTCCATCATCCGACTCAGGGTCATATCTCATGTCCGACCGAATTTCAAACTCAACTCCCTGTTCTTGACACCTTCCTTGAAAGTACAGCATCGCACGATGATCGGACACATTCTCAACTTTGTGGTGCAAGGTAATCCATCTCTGGATGTAATCTCTCAAAGTTTCATTCGACTTACAGACGCACGATCGCAGCTCATCAACCCTGCTGGTCACTTGCAAGTCCCTTCAAATGTCCTGACAAACACTCGGGCAAGATCTTCCCAAGTGTAAATACTGTTGGGTGCTAACTGATTCATCCATGCCCTGGTCGAACCCTCCAACATAAGGGGCAAATGCTTCATAGCTACATCATCGTTGCCGCCGCCAATCTGGACAGCCACTCGGTAGTCCTCAAGCCAAGTGTCAGGCTTGGACTCACCGGTGAACTTATCGACTCCGATCGCCAACTTTGAAGTTGGGAGGAATCACTGCGGCTCTAATGGCCTGCTAAAACACTACGCCCCGAGACATGAACTCTGCTGCTAGAGGGAACATCTCTGTCATGGCCTTCTCGGTGAGCTCTGTTCTGTCGACCAAGCCTTGAACGATAATGGATCTCGCATCAAAGCTCGGCTCTCTGGGGTCGATTGGAACCCTTCGCCCAACACCTTTGTCAAGGCGTCTGTCATCTTGTTGCCGAGGAGCGTATGATCCATCCCTTGGGGAGGGTGGGCACTCGACGTCGATCATTGCGATCGATTCGGTGCTCATACGGCTCATGATTCCTGTACTGATCATCACGCCGGCCTCCACGTTCCTCACGCCTCGAGGGCGATCTTGGACTATGGGCCGACTGGACTGAATTCGCAGCGACGGATCTGCCGGGTAATCCTGTTCCGTGGATCGTGATCTGACTGAATTTTGATCTCCTGCTGCCCGGAGTAAATCTACGATCTATTGCAAACCTCTACCCGCCTCCATTGGGAAGGCTGAATCGATTACGCTATACGGGCTGCATTGCTAAATTCTGAATCGGAGTTCGATATACCTGAGTTGGTTGTGGAAAGAGTGGACGTCATCGGATTACGGAACCCGTGGTCGAGGCGCTCGTCGCTGTTGGAGGTTCTCGATCGAGTGCGCTCGGCCAGGTTATTAGCGCGCATCCTCCAAGGCACGAGCCTCGGGGGTTTCTCCAACGATAGGAGTGTGAAGCGCATCCATGTTTCGGCGCCGAAGTTCCTCCCTCTCCAGCGAAGTGAGGGGCTCGGGTTGGTACTCTTCGTGAGCTTGCGCCGGATCGCCTCCACCGTCGCCTCCGTCAGTGCGGGGGAATCCAGGAGGATTGCGTGGTCCGTTGACCATCAGAACCACTGCTGCCGGATTGCTGCTATCGCACTCGGATGCAGTCTCTGCGGAGCCAGTCGACAGATCGAACAGGCCGTAGAGAGATTCGTCGGGCTTGATTGCCGCAACTTGGGAAATAGCCGACAGGCGAGCCACCGCATGCCTTACCCACCGCTGAAGCCTCGACCGACCGGAGCGCTTGCGCCAAGGGAGATCGGGAGTGAGGACGGCACAAGAATCGACCCATACTAGGTCGACGGTTGCCGCAGGAGGACGCCATGACGACGCGAAAGTGCGTTGCCCGGACGGGAGCGCGTCGACGTCGAGAGGAGCCTCGAAGCCAAGCGGAGTCGCCGGGCGATGAGCGTGGCGCACCGAGACGGATCTCGCGGCCTTCGACCAAAACTCCACCTGAAACCATGATGTAGGAGATCAAAAGAATCCCAACTTCTCCAAAAAATCGCTAGAACACCTGCCCCAAGGTGGGCGCCAACTGTCGTGGTTCTAAGTATGACAGTAGAATGGGGGATAGGTATGGAGAGGCAAGATACTAGCTATGGAGTAGTTGTATACGCACAAGTTTTACGAGTTCAGGCCCTTCTCGGAGGAAGTAACAGCCCTGCGTCTCGGAGCCCGGAGGCGGTCGACTGGATTATATGCATATGAATTACAGGGGTGCGAACCCTTCTACCTGTGGAGGGGGTTGGCTTATATAGAGTGCGCCAGGACCCCAGCCAGCCCACGTAGCAGAGGGTTACAGGTACATTAAGGCAGGGGTTACTGGTAACGCCTTACATAAAGTGTCATCATGACCATAAAGACTACCTAATTACAGACCGTTTGGACTCAGAGTGGTTCTTGAACTCCTGGTGGTCGAGTGGGTCTTCATGGTCGAGTGTCTTTGAGTCTGTCAAGTGAAATCCTACCAGGTCGACTGGAAGGTCGTTTCTTCTAAAGATGTCCTTGGGGAGGGTACCTTAGACAGGTTCATGACCCTACCCTAGGTACATGACTTCATCAGTAACCACTTTGGTGGGTTGCCTCCGTTACTTCTTTGTTGATACTTGCATTGTGCATGACCCTACCTTCCTATGAGGGCTATGCGGATGGGAGTAGATAGGATGCTAAAGTAGTCGCTACGCAAATGGGACGGGTATATGCATGATGATGGAGACAAAAGTATTTTTAAACACTTTTCAAAAATCTTGTCGGGTGCCACTAATGCCCAAGGGAGATGTTGAGCGAGGTAACCTCTTGATAAAGAAGTGGTGTACTGAAAGGGATCGAGAAGAGGTGTCTAGAGGGGGGGTGATTAGACACTAAGTATCAAAGTTGCAGTTTTTAACTTCTTTAAGTTTAAGTGGAGTTTAGGCACAAGTTTAACACTCACCATACATATCAAGCAAGCATGCAAAGAGTATATGAGCAGCGGAAAGTAAAGCATGCAACTTGCAAGAATGTAAAGGGAAGGGTTTGGAGGATTCAAACGCAATTTGGAGACACGGTGATTTTTGAGCCGTGGTTCCGATAGGTGGTGCTATCGTACATCCACGTTGATGGAGACTTCAACCCACGAAAGGTAATGGTTGTGCGAGTCCACGGAGGGCTCCACCCACGAAGGGTCCACGAAGAAGCAACCTTGTCTATCCCACCATGGCCGTCGCCCACGAAGGACTTGCCTCACTAGCGGTAGATCTTCACGAAGTAGGCGATCTCCTTGCCCTTACAAACTCCTTGGTTCAACTCCACAATCTTGTCGGAGGCTCCCAAGTGACACCTAGCCAATCTAGGAGACACCACTCTCCAAGAGGTAACAAATGGTGTGTTGATGATGAACTCCTTGCTCTTGTGCTTCAAATGATAGTCTCCCCAACACTCAACTCTCTCTCACAGGATTTGGATTTGGTGGAAAGAAGATTTGAGTGGAAAGCAACTTGGGGAAGGCTAGAGATCAAGATTCATATGGTAGGAATGGAATATCTTGGCCTCAACACAAGTGTAGGTGGTTCTCTCTCGGAAAATGTGTATTGAAAGTGTAGGTCTGCTCGATGGCTCTCTCCAAGAATTAAGAGGAGGTGGAGGGGTATATATAGCCTCCACACAAAATCTAACCGTTACACACAACTTGCCAAACTCGGTGGGACCGAATTGGTAAACTCGGTCGGACCGATTTAGCAAATCTAGTGACTGTTAGGATTTTCGGTGGGACCGACATGCAACTCGGTAGGAGCTCCTCGGTCAATTCTTTCGAAGGGATCCTTTTCCTCGTTCGAGAGTCTCCGCCCTTCTTCCACTCCGTCCCGAAGACTAACTTAGTGTTCCGGCAGAACAAACTTTTTGTGGGTGAGCCAAATTTCATAAAGGAAATACATTATTTATGAAATTGGGGTATCTACTGATACAAACAAGGTAGAGGGGTCGGAAAGAACACCAACGGCGAAAGCACTCTGCTGGGCCGACACTGACACTGAGAGACGAAAGCTAGGGGAGCAAATGGGATTAGAGACCCCAGTAGTCCTAGCCGTAAACGCCTCTGCTTACTGTCGTATTTATGTTAATGCACTTTCCAATGATACGTAAGCAAGGTATTTCGGGTCCTTTATAGGGAAGGCATATCATAGAGGAGTGTGAAAGCTCTCGGGAGAAGGGAATCGACAACACAACTGGAGCTGCCCTTTCTTTGGTTTAGTAAGAAGCTTCCTCAGTCGCAGGGGGTCGTGATGTCTTTCTACGGAATCGCAGGCCTATTCATTAGCTCCTACTTGTGGTGGCATGAATTTCTTATCATTCAATGAGCATCTTGTATTTCATAAAAATTGGGGGTTATATAATCCTTACGTAAGGGCCAGCCTATCCAACTTTCAGGCATTAGGATACGTGCCATCTGGGAGCTTTACCAGGACTCACTAGAAAAACACCTAAATCCGGAAGTAATCTTAAAAAAATTCAATTCTGGGAAAAAGGTCAGGCTTTCGCCCATTGCGGAAAATTCCCCACTGCTGCCTCCCGTAGGAGTCTGGGCCGAGGTAAGGTAGGTATCCAATAAATATTTATCTATCGATAATTTTATGGTATATTCGGGCGTCCTTTGCTTAAAAAAAGAGTAACAAAAGGAATAAAAACTCTTCCTATTCCCGCTTCTTCTATTCAGGACATCATTCCCGTACTCTTTCTTTTTTAAGGAAAAAAGGCCAAATTTTCGGATAACGGATCCTTCTAATCCAGTCTATCTAATGTCTTTTTCAGGAGCCAGAGGAAATGCATCTCAAGTACACCAATTAGTAGGTATGAGAGGATTAATGTCGGACCCTCAAGGACAAATGATTCAACTCCAGATTTTATTCAAGTCAAGGAATATTTTTAGGTTCTTTTCCTAGATGAAACGGAATACCTATTTATAATTAATTCCTAATTATACAAAAGCATTTGTCGTTTCCTGACCGATATGAATGCACATATTTACCCTCGCCTCGGGAAATACCACCAGTAGAGTCTGCAGAAGGTGTCGTTCAGGAGAGATGCTGGGCACTTAACCCTTCCTCCTCTTACTAATACTACAGAATGTTCTTGTATGCCCAATACTTGGTATAAGCAGTGATTTCAAATCCAGAAGTGAA